>CM035849.1:251074910-253474910 GCA_020510985.1 Pholidichthys leucotaenia | reverse complement strand
ACGATCGCAGAGTCATCAGAGAACTTCTGTAGATGGCAATGTGTTGTGTTGTGTGAGAAGTCCGCAGTATAAAGAGTGAACAGGAAGGGAGCCAGCACCGTTCCCTGGGGGGCCCCCGTGCTACTGATGATCGTGTCGGAAACACAGTCCCGGGTTCTCACAAACTGAGGCCGGTTCGTGAGGTAGTCCAGGATCCATGATGACAGGTGCTGGTCCACCCCTGCGCGCAGCAGCTTGTCCTTCAGGATCATCGGTTGGATGGTGTTGAAAGCACTGGAGAAGTCAAAGAACATGATCCTCACCATATTCCCGGGCTTCTCCAGGTGGGACAGAGAACGGTGAAGGAGGAAGATCACCGCATCCTCCACCCCAATGCCATGCTGGTAGGCGAACTGGAGTGGATCCATCGCTGGTTCCACCAGGGGGCGGAGATGAGCAAGGAGCAGTCTCTCCAGGGTCTTCATCAAGTGGGACGTCAAGGCCACCGGTCTGAAGCTGTTCAGGTCTTTGGGGTGGGAAGTTTTTGGTACAGGTACCACACAAGATGTTTTCCACAGCTGTGGTACCCTCCCCAGTTTCAGGCTCATGTTGAAGATATATGTCACAATCCCACACAGCTGGTCTGCACAGGACTTGAGGAGCTTTGCGCTGATGCCGTCCGGTCCCGACGCCTTCCTCGCCTTGATCTTCCTCAGCTCCGTCCTCACCTGGGTCTTGGTCAGGGTCAGGATGGGGGGCTGTGTGTTGGGAGTGGGGGGGGTGTCGGTGGAGTGGGGAGTGGGTAGCAGGACTTGATTTCTTAGAGGCAGCAGTGGTTGTTGTGCAGACAGGGGGGAGGGCGGTTGGTCAAATCTATTGAAAAACAGATTCAGGTTGTTCGCCCACTCCCTGCCCCCCGTGGCCTGGGGGGAGGTATTCTGGAGCCCCGAGATGGTTTTGAGGTTTCTCCAGACCCCGCTGATGTCGCTCTGTTGCAGCTTGTCCTCCATCTTCTTCCTGAAGCTGTCCTTGCCTTCTCTGATCTTTCTCCTCAGCTCCCTCTGTACGGACTTCAGCATCTCCCTGTTCCCCTGTTCCAATTGTGTGTCTGCCTGCTCTTACACCCGTGAAGAGCTACTAAATATCAGGACTTTCACTCCCACGGACCTACTCCCAGTTTTTTTAGCTCCTGCCACCGATCTAGTTCACTGTTTAGCTCAAAAAATGAGACGGCGAAAGAGAGGAAGGCGAGCGGGCGCTCTCGTGCGGCTTCGCAGGAGAGGCACGCGCACGGCTTTGCCTGGCATATTTCTCTCCAATGTCAATTCTCTCTCTAACAAGGTAGATGAACTGAGACTGCTGATGCGATTTAAGGACCTCTCTTCCTCGTCTGCCCTCTGTTTTACTGAGACCTGGCTCAGGGAAAATACACCGGACAGCGCGCTCCTCCTCGAGGGATTTCAGCTGTTTCGTGCTGATCGTGACACAGAGCTCTCCGGTAAGTCCTCAGGAGGAGGAGTCTGCTTTTACATTAACAGCAGCTGGTGCTCTGATGTAACTGTGCTCTCCCAACACTGTTCTCCCGCCCTGGAATATCTTTTCATTAACTGCAAGCCATTTTATTCCCTGCGGGAGTTTGCTTCATTCATCCTGGCCGCTGTTTACGTCCCGACCGACACGGACACGCGCGAGGCTCAGCGCTTGCTCACAGATCACATTCAACATACGGAGCGGACTTTTCCAGACTCTCTGGTTATTGTGGTTGGCGACTTTAACCAGAGCAACCTAAGCCACGATCTCCCCCGATAAAAACAGTTTATTAAATGCCCAACCAGAGGAAAGAACACACTGGATCACTGTTACACTACAGTGAAGGACGCGTATCGCGCTGTTCCCCGCGCTGCGCTCGGACTATCTGATCACGTGATGGTCCACCTCATTCCCACATACAGACAGAGACTGAAGCTCACTAAACCTGTTGTGAGCACTACGAAGAAATGGACCAGTGAAGCTGGGGAGAAGCTGAACACGTGCATGGAAATAACTGACTGGGGCATGTTTAAAGGAGCCACGCATGATCTGGATGAGTACACGGACACTGTGAACTCATATATCCACTTTTGTGAGGAGAGCATTCTTCCATCGCGCACCAGGGTGAGGTACTCTAATGCTAAGCCCTGGTTCACTGCTAAGCTCAGACAGATCAGGAAGGAGAAGGAAGCGGCGTTGAAAAGTGGAGACAGGGACTGCTACAGGGAGGTTAAATATCGGTTTAACAGAGAGCTGAGGAGAGCTAAATCTGTGTATTCTGAGAGACTCCAGCAGCAGTTCACTGCTAACGACTCGGCTTCTGTGTGGAGAGGACTGAGGCAAATCACCAACTATCGGCCTCAGGCTTCTAAAGGTCAGGATGACAAAGCCCTTTGTCAAAGACTGTCCCAACACTATGCCCGTTTTGACACCTCGTCAGCTGTGTCCAACTCCCCCCTCCCCCCAGCTCCACTGCCTCTACGATCCCTACTTCTTCAAAGGCGCCCCCCCTCCTCCCCCCCTGCCCTTGTCATCAGCGAGCAGGACGTGCACAGACAGTTCTCCAGACTGAACCCGGGCAAGGTCCCCGGTCCGGACGGCGTGTCTCCCTCCACCCTGAGACACTGTGCGAAAGAGCTGACTCCTGTCTTCACAGACATTTTTAACACCTCCCTTAAGCTATGCCACGTGCCGACCTACCTCAAATCCTCCACCATCATCCCTGTCCCCAAGAAGCCACGGATCACTGGACTTAATGACTACAGACCTGTAGTGCTCACCTCTGTAGTCATGAAGTCCTTTGAGCGCCTGGTCCTGCCCCACCTCAAGTCCATCACCACTCCCCTCCTAGACCCGCTGCAGTTTGCCTACCGAGCCAACAGGTCTGTGGACGACGCAGTCAACCTGGCCCTCCACTCCATCCTGCAGCACCTGGACTCCCCGGGAACCTACGCCAGGATCCTGTTTGTGGACTTCAGCTCTGCATTCAACATCATCTGCCCTGCTCTGCTCCGGGACAAGCTGTCCCTCCTCAACGTGCTTCCCTCCTCAACGACTTCCTGACGGATCGGAGGCAGCATGTGCGGCTGGGAAAGACTGTCTCAGATCACCCCAGGGCTGTGTACTTTCCCCCCTACTCTTCTCCCTTTATACCAACTCCTGCACCTCCAGCCACCAGTCTGTCAAGCTGATCAAGTTTGCGGACGACACCACCCTCATCGGGCTCATCTCCAACGGCGACGAGTCCGTCTACAGGAGAGAGGTGGCCCAGCTGGCGTCCTGGTGCAGCCACAACAACCTGCAACTGAACGCTCTGAAGACAGTGGAGATGATTGTGGACTTCAGGAAAGTCACAACCCCTCTGCCCCCCCTCACCCTCACAGGCTCTCCCATCACCACTGCAGATTCCTTCCGCTTCCTGGGCACCACCATCACCCGGGACCTCAAGTGGGAGCTGACCATCAGCTCCCTCATCAAAAAGGCCCAGCAGAGGATGTTCTTCCTGCGGCAGCTGAGGAAGCTCAAGCTACCCACCAAGATGTTAGTGCAGTTCTACACGGCCATCATCGAGTCCATCCTCACCACCTCCATAACCGTGTGGTACGCAGGAGCCACTGCCAGGGACAGACTAAGGCTGCAGCGTGTCGTGCGCGCTGCTGAGAAGGTGATCGGCTGCAAGCTCCCATCCCTCCAGGATCTGTACATCTCCAGGACCCGGAGGCGTGCAGGCCGGATCATAGCCGATCGTTCACACCCTGGTCACGTACTGTTTGCCCCCCTCCCCTCAGGTAGAAGACTTCGGTCCATTCAGACTAAAACCTCCCATCACATGAACAGCTTCTTCCCCTCTGCCATCAGACTGCTGAACACTAAGTGACTTATTGACTCTCGTGCACTATGTACAGCAGCTCAACCAGACTCATGTCAATCATCACTGTTTTCTTTTTGCATTACCGACTGCACTATGTGGTACTCCACAATATCTGCTGCTCGCTAATATATTTAAAAACTGCTTTGACCAGTATTACTCATTCTTATTCTACACTTTATTGCATGTATAGTTTTTTATTTCTTTTATTTTATCATGTTTAATGTTGCAGCATTGCACCGAGACAAATTCCTAGTTTGTGTACTACATGAACAATGGCAATAAATCTGATTCTGATTCTGATGTGAAATAAAAAGAAATGTGTAATAATAATGCATCAAATTTATATAGCACTTTATTATAGACACCTTACAGTGGATACAGTGGGGCAAAAAATTGTGCAAGTTCTACCACTTAGAAGATGAGGGAGGTCTCCAATTTTCATCATAGGTATACCTCAACTATGAGAGACAAAATGAGAAAAAAAAAAAATCCAGAAAATCACATTGAAGGATTTTTAAAGAATTTATTTGTAAATTATGGTGGAAAATAAGTATTTGGTCACCTACAAACAAGCAAGATTTCTGGCTCTCACAGACCTGTAACTTCTTCTTTAAGATGCTCCTCTGTCCTCCACTCGTTACCTGTATTAATGGCACCTGTTTGAACTCGTTATCAGTATAAAAGACACCTGTCCACAACCTCAAACAGTCAGACTCCAAACTCCACTATGGCCAAGACCAAAGAGCTGTCAAAGGACACCAGAAACAAAATTGTAGACCTGCACCAGGCTGGGAAGACTGAATCTGCAATAGGTAAGCAGCTTGGTGTGAAGAAATCAACTGTGGGAGCAATTATTAGAAAATGGAAGACATACAAGAGCACTGATAATCTCCCTCAATCTGGGGCTCCACGCAAGATCTCACCCCATGGGGTCAAAATGATCACGAGAATGGTGAGCAAAAATCCCAGAACCACACGGGGGGACCTAGTGAATGACCTGCAGAGAGCTGGGACCAAAGTAACAAAGGCTACCATCAGAAACACACTATGCCGTTAGGGACTCAAATCCTGCAGTGCCAGACGTGTCCCCCTGCTTAAGCCAGTACATGTCCAGGCCCGTCGGAAGTTTGCTAGAGAGCATTTGGATGATCCAGAAGAGGATTGGGAGAATGTCATATGGTCCGATGAAACCAAAATAGAAGTTTTTGGTAAAAACTAACTAACTAACTACTACTAACTAACCTGCACTTATATAGCGCTTTTCTAGTCACAAAGACCACTCAAAGCGCTTTCATTAATACTAACCCTCTATTCTAAGGGCCTATAGGAAACAGATATCTAGGGACAATTTAGAACAGCCAATTAACCTAACATGCATGTTTTTGGCATGTGGGAGGAAACCGGAGAAATCCCGGAGTAAACCCATGCAACACGGGGAGAACATGCAAACTCCACACAGATCACTGTTGGTCGGGGGCTGGGATCGAACCCACGATCCCACGATCCCCACAATCCCCCGGCCAAGGGTAAACTGTGCTGCCGCAGTGCTAACCACTGCGCCACCGTGCAGCCGGTGGCGCAGTGGCAAAAACTCAACTTGTCGTGTTTGGAGGAGAAAGAACACCATACCTACTGTGAAGGATGGCGGTGGAAACATCATGCTTTGGGGCTGTTTTTCTGCAAAGGGACCAGGACGACTGATCCGTGTAAAGGAAAGAATGAATGGGGCCATGTAACGTGAGATTTTGAGTGAAAACCTCCTTTCATCAACAAGGGCATTGAAGATGAAACGTGGCTGGGTCTTTCAGCATGACAATGATCCCAAACACACCGCCCGGGCAACGAAGGAGTGGCTTCGTAAGAAGCATTTCAAGGTCCTGGAGTGGCCTAGCCAGTCTCTAGATCTCAACCCCATAGAAAATCTTTGGAGGGAGTTGCAAGTCCGTGTTGCCCAGCGACAGCCCCAAAACATCACTGCTCTACAGGAGATCTGCATGGAGGAATGGGCCAAAATAACAGCCACAGTGTGTGAAAACCTTGTGAAGACTTACAGAAAATGTTTGACCTCTGTCATTGCCAACAAAGGGTATATAACAAAGTATTGAGATGAACTTTTGTTATTGACCAAATACTTATTGTCCAAGTATGGGGCCATGTATACTTATACTTATTGTCTGGTTCCAAGGTTGTCATAGCCAGGAGCGACACTGGGGTTAAGCTCCCAGTGCTCATAAAATGCTCCTTATGGCGTGCGTCTCGAAAAGCCTCTGACAACTAAGTCCAACTCCAAGCCTGCCCGTGTGGTTTAGTCTCTAAGCCCGGCGGAACTGCTTTTACTAATAGGAGAAGGGGCGAGGGAGGATCTCTGGCGCCTTAAAACCAGATGCTTTGGGTAGATGGTGGCTCGTCAACCTGGGAAGGTAGCCCATCTAGGGGAAGGTAAACCCTGATTTCAAACCTCTGCTGCCTTGCGGCATACCCGGTCACGGGAAAGGCTTCGGGAGTCAACCCTGAGGAAAAATCCGGAGTCGGAGCCCCTAAGGCAGTTCTATGTTGTGCTCAACATCATTCTGGCAGCTCCTGCAACGGCGCTGGTGCCAAACTGTAGCAGCCCTGCTGTTCCTTTGGATTCATCAGTGACGTGGAGAGGGGGGACATGCTGCATGGGCAACATCTTGTCCTCCATATCTTCCTGCCCAGGCTTGAATCCTACCAACGCCCAACGCTGGAAGGTAGAACACCGGATCACTGGAGAGGACACTCCAGCTTCGCCTTTGGCGTAGACAAAACACGGGGAATGACAGTTACCGGTTTTAAGCCACTGCTCAATTGGCGTAGAGCGTGGCGCCAGGGGTTGTTCCCGACGGTGGGAGGGATCATCAGATCTCACTGGACAGCTACTGCCCGCCTCAAGCTGGGCAGCCCCCAGCCAATAAGGTGTTGTCCCGCCACAGCTTGCTTTCCTCATTGGGTGCATGGGGATAAGGAGAAATCCAAACAGCAGGCTGAGAACCTTCGCACCAGGCAAGACAATAAAACAAAAGAGACCAACTCTAAAACTGGGAACTTGGAACGTCCGCACTATGATGACAGGACTCGCTGCTAACCTAAAGGACATCAACGACACCAGGAAGACTGCCATCATCAATAATGAGCTGAAGAGACTGGGAGTGGATATCGCCACTCTCCAGGAAACACGGTTAGCTGATGCAGGCACACTGAGAGAGAAGGACTACACGTTCTACTGGCAGGGAAAGGGCAGTGACGAACACAGGGAACACGGAGTGGGCTTCGCAGTGAAGAACACTTTGCTGAAGATGGTGGAACCGGGCAGCACTGGCTCTGCACGACTCCTCACCCTCCGCCTGAACACCACTGAAGGCCCAGTCACCCTCGTCAGTGTGTATGCCCCAACACAGACAGCCACACCAGAGGCAAAAGACGAGTTCTACGAGAATCTCGCAACAACTGTCAGGATCATCCCCAACTCTGAACAACTCATTCTCCTTGGAGACTTCAATGCCAGAGTGGGTGCTGACCACGACTCCTGGCCCTCCTGTCTTGGACCTTTTGGCGTGGGCAGAATGAACGACAACGGACAGCGGCTGCTCGAGTTCTGCACATATCACGATCTGTGCATCACAAACTCGTTCTTCAAGACCAAGCCCCAACACAAGGTTTCCTGGCAACATCCGCGCTCAAAGCACTGGCACCAGCTAGACTTGATCCTGACCAGGCGCACCTCACTGAAGAACGTGCTAATCACCCGTTCGTTCCAGAGTGCAGATTGCGACACAGACCATTCATTGGTGTGTTGCAAGGTCAAGCTGCAGCTGAAGAAATTCCATCGTGCTAGACAACCTGGAAAGGCACGGATTGACACCAGCAAGATGGCCCAACCAGAACTTGTTGAGCAGTTTGCCTCCACCTTTGAGAAGGAAGTTGGTGTACCACAAGGAGGAAAATCTGCAGAGCAGAAGTGGGAAGAGCTGCGAAACACCATCTACCGCACAGCCTTGGCTACCTTTGGGAGGAAGACCTCGAAGTCACAGGACTGGTTTGATGCCAAGTTGACCGAGATGACCCCCGTCATTGAAGCCAAGCGCTCAGCACTTGCTGAGTACAAGAAGTACCCAAACGAGAAGAATCTCCAGATTCTCAGGGCTGCGAGAAGCAAAGTTCAGCAGACTGCTCGGCGCTGTGCCAACGAGTACTGGACTCAGCTCAGCCAAGACATTCAAACCGCTGCCATAACAGGGAACATCCGTGGTATGTACGATGGCATCAAGAAAGCACTTGGTCCGGCTCAGAGCAAGACAGCCCCCCTCAAATCTTCCACTGGGGAGATGATCACAGAGAAGAACAAGCAGATGGAGAGATGGGTGGAACACTACTCCGACCTCTACTCTAGACAGAACACCGTGACACCGTCAGCCCTTGATGCCATCGACTGCCTGCCATCCATGGACGAACTTGACGCTGAGCCAACCATTGACGAACTCAGTAAGGCCATTGATAGCTTGGCCGCTGGCAAGGCACCCGGCAACGACGGCATACCCCCTGACCTGATCAAGCACTGCAAGACCGCCCTACTGCTGCCCTTGCATGACGTCCTCTGCCAGTGCTGGAAGGAAGGTGCCGTACCACAGGACATGAGGGACGGCAAGATCATCACCCTCTACAAAAACAAAGGGGAGAGAAGCGACTGCAACAACTACAGGGGCATTTCCCTCCTCAGCGTTGTTGGCAAAGTCTACGCACGAGTTGTTCTCGTTCGTCTACAGAAGCTTGCCGAGCGTGTCTACCCCGAGTCTCAGTGTGGCTTCCGCGCTGAGCGATCGACGGTAGACATGATATTCTCCATCCGCCAACTCCAGGAGAAATGCAGAGAACAGAACATGCCTCTGTACGTCGCCTTCATCGACCTCACCAAAGCGTTCGATCTGGTCAGCAGAGAGGGCCTTTTCAAGATCCTGCCAAAGATAGGATGCCCACCAAAGTTGCAAAGCCTCATCGAATCGTTTCACACCAACATGCAGGGGATAGTGCAGCACGATGGCAACGTCTCAGAGCCATTCAACATACGCAGCGGAGTGAAACAGGGCTGTGTACTTGCGCCAACCCTCTTTGGGATTTTCTTTGCTATGCTCCTGAGGCATGCCTTCAGCACAGCAACAGAGGGAATCTACCTGCACACAAGATCTGACGGCAGGCTTTTCAACCTCGCCCGCCTGAAAGCCAGAACCAAAGTACGCGAGGCTCTAATCAGAGACATGCTGTTCGCAGACGACGCTGCAGTCGCAACCCACACACAGCAGGAGCTTCAGACCCTGATGGACCGCTTCTCCCAGGCATGCAAGGACTTCGGGCTTACCATCAGCCTGAAGAAGACTAACGTCTTGGTGCAAGGCACGGAAGCACCACCAACCATCACCATTGATGACTACAAGCTGGAGGTCGTGAATCAGTTCACGTACCTGGGGTCCACGATCAGCAACAACCTCTCCCTTGATACACAGATCAACAAGAGGATTGGAAAATCAGCCTTCACACTCGCTCGCCTCACCACACGAGTGTGGGAGAATCCCAAACTCTCTGTCAAGATGAAGATGGCAGTGTACAACGCCTGCGTCATCAGCACACTGCTCTATGGGAGTGAGACGTGGACAACATACGCCCGGCAGGAAAAGAGACTGAACTCCTTCCACTTGCGCTGCATTCGCCACATCCTGGACATATCCTGGCAGGACAAAGTGCCCAACACAGAAGTTCTGTCCCGCGCCGGCCTTCCCTCCATGTTCACTCTACTCAGGCAGCGCAGGCTCCGCTGGCTAGGCCACGTTCACCGTATGGAGGATGGCAGAATCCCCAAAGATGTCCTCTATGGAGAACTGGCAACTGGCAGGAGAGACATTGGCCGCCCACAGCTGTGCTTTAGAGATGTCTGCAAGAGAGACATGAAGGCCCTGGATATCAACACAGAGCGCTGGGAGGACCTTGCAACGGACCGCTCCAAATGGAGAGGCACCCTGACCAGACAGCTCAAGGCGGGTGAAGAGAGACTGACTGCTGCAGCAGATGAAAAAAGGACCCGCAGGAAGAACCGCCACAGACCCAGCAGCACGGAGACCACCCACAAGTGTGACCTGTGTGACAGGGACTGTCATTCGCGCATCGGCCTGTTCAGCCACAGGCGGTGCTGTTCCAGCAGAGTAGACGTTTAGGATTCTCTTCCATGGTCATCATAGACCGACGGAGGCCGACGACGACTTATTGTCCACCATAATTTGCAAATAAATTCTTTAAAAATCCTTCAATGTGATTTTCTGGATTTTTTTTTTCTCATTTTGTCTCTCATAGTTGAGGTATACCTATGATGAAAATTGGAGACCTCTCTCAGCTTTTAAGTGGTAGAACTTGCACAATTGGTGGCTGACTAAATACTTTTTTACCCCACTGTACATTGTACATTCACTCCACAGACAAATAATGGTAGTGGCAAGCTACTACTGTTGCCACAGCTGCCCTGGGGCAGGCTGATGGAAACTTGGCTGCCAATCCATGCCAATGGTTTCTCGGACCACTACCAAACATTTATATCCAGTGTTATGGACGCTGGAGGAAAGGTGGGTAAAGTGTCTTGCCCAGGGACACAATGGCAGGATATCTGGGGAGAACGGGATTTGAACCACCAACACTCTGGTTATTGGACGACCCGCTCTACCTCCTGAGCCACTGCTGCCCAGTAATCATACAGCGACCACTGTTGAAACTAAATTATTTCCATAATCTATCAGATCTATTGTGCGTATGTGAAAGACAGGATGTGCACTTACAGCATACTGTATAAATTTGAATTACATACGTATACAACTCTTTCAGTATATATTTACAGTGGTGTGAAAAAGTGTTTGCCCCCTTCTTGATTTCTCATTTTTTGTATGTTTGCCACACTTGAATGTTTCAGTTCCATCCATCCATCTTCTTCCACTTAATCCTTTTCCTTTTTGGGTCATGGGGGGAGGAGGGGGGTGCTGGAGCCTATCCAGCACCCCCCAGTGCTGGATAGGCCGGAAAGGCCTGGTGGTGGCCGGAAAGGCCGTTGGCGCAGATTGGCTGCCACATTTCCGTCAGCCTGCCCCAGGGCAGCTGTGGCTGCAAAAGTAGATTGCCACTACCATTGTCTGTCTGGAGTGAATGAATATATGATATATGTGATATATATATAGTATATATATGATAAAGCGCTATATAAAATCGATCCATTATTATTATTGTTATTATTATTATTATTTATCCCAGTATCTTTGGGCGAGAGGCAGGGTACACCCTGGACAGATCGCAAGTCCATCGCAGGGCCAACACAGAGACACAGACAACTATTCACTCTCATAGTCATACCTAAGGACAATTTAGAATCCCCAGTTTGATGCCAATTAACCTAACTTGCATGTTTTTGGCATGTTTCAGATCATCAAACAAATTTTAATATTAGACAAAGATAACACAAGTAAACACAAAATGCAGTTTTTAAATGAAGGTGCTTATTATTAAGGGGAAAAACAACCTACATGGCCCTGTGTGAAAAAGTGATTGCCCCCGAAACCTAATAACTGGTTGGGCCACCCTTAGCAGCGACAACTGCAATCAAGTGTTTGCGATAACTGGCAATGAGTCTTTTACAGTGCTGTGGAGGAATTTTGGCCCACTCATCTTTGCAGAATTGGAGGGTTTTGGATTGGAGCATGAACTGCCTTTTTAAGGTCATGCCACAGCATCGCAATCAGATTCAGGTCAGGACTTTGACTAGGCCACTCCAAAGTCTTCATTTTGTTTTTCTTAAGCCATTCAGAAGTGGACTTGCTGGTGTGTTTTGGATCATTGTCCTGCTGCAGAAACCAAGTGCTCTTCAGCTTGAGGTCACGAACAGATGGCTGGACATTCTCCTTCAGGATTGTTTGGCAGATAGCAGAATTCATGGTTCCATTTACCACAGTAAGTCTTCCAGGTCCTGAAGCAGCAAAACAGCCCCAGACCATCACACTACCACCACCATATTTTACTATTGGTATGTTCATTTTCTGAAATGCTGTGCTACTTTTACACTGGATGTAAGGGGACATACACCTTCCATAAAGTTCAACTTTATTCTCGTTAATCCACAGAGTATTTTTCCAAAAGTCTTGGGGATCATCAAGATGTTTTATGGCAAAACTGAGACGAGCCTTTATGTTCATTTTGCTCAGCAGTGGTTTTTGACTTGGAAGTCTGCCATGCAGGCCATTTTTGCCCAGTCTCTTTCTTATGGTGGAGTCATGGACCCTGACCTTAACTGAGGCAAGTGAGGCCTGCAGTTCTTTAGATGTTGTTGTGAGGTCTTTTGTGACCTCTTTGATGAGTCGCCGCTGCGCTCTTGGGGTAATTTTGGTTGGCTGGCCACTCCTGGGAAGGTTCACCACTGTTCCATGTTTTCGCCATTTGTGGATAATGGCTCTCACTGTGGTTCGCTGGAGTCCCAAAGCTTTAAAAATGGCTTTATAACCTTTTCCAGACTGATAGATCTCAATTATTTTGTTTCTCATTTGTTCCTGAATTTCTTTGGATCACAGCATAATGTCTAGCTTTTGAGGATCTTCTGGTCTACTTCATTTTGTCAGGCAGGTCCTATTTAAGTGAATTCTTGATTGAAAACAGGTGTGGCAATAATCAGGCCTGGGTGAGGCTAAAGAAATTGAACTCAGCTTTCCAAAGATGTGATAAACCACAGTTAATTTATGTCTTAATGGGGGGGGGGGGTGTCACTTTTTCACACAGGGCCATGTAGGTTTGGATTTTTAAAAAAAAAAAATTTTAATCTATACACTACCGTTCAAAAGTTTGGGGTCATCCAGACAATTATTTTGTGTTTTCTATGAAAAGTCACACTTATTTACCACCATGAGTTGTAAAATGAATAGAAAATATAGTCAAGACATTGACAAGGTTAGAAATAATGATTTGTATTTGAAATAATAATTTTTTCCTTCAAACTTTGCTTTCGTCAAAGAATCCTCCATTTGCAGCAATTACAGCATTGCAGACCTAACATGATTGCACAAGGGTTTTCTAATCATCCATTAGCCTTCTGACGCAATGAGCAAACACATTGTACCATTAGAACACTGGACTGATAGTTGCTGGAAATGGGCCTCTATACACCTATGTAGATATTGCACCAAAAACCAGACATTTGCAGCTAGAATAGTTATTTACCACATTAGCAATGTATAGAGTGTATTACTGATTAGTTTATAGTTATCTTCATTGAAAAAAAGTGCTTTTCTTTCAAAAATAAGGAAATTTCTAAGTGACCCCAAACTTTTGAACGGTAGTGTATATTAAAAAGTGGCAAAAATATTTGTGTTTAATCTGGCTCCCTGTTGCTTCAAATCAACTGCTTTTTAATGGTCTCATGTTTTATTTTAATCTTTTGTTTTAACTTGGTTTTTGTATTTTTATAAACTTTGTTTTTACTTCTGTTTTATTACCTCCGCCAAGGAGGTTATGTTTTCATCGGCGTTGGTTTGTCTGTCTGTCTGCCTGTCTGTTTGTTAGCAAGATAACTCAAAACGTTATGGACGGATTTTCATGAAATTTTCACAGATTGTCAAAAATGGGGTATCCTACAGATGATTAGATTTTGGTGGTGATCCGGATCACCGGCCACAAGAAAACCGCCATTACGCAAAATGTCATTTTCGTGAATAACTACTAAACCACTAATCCTATCATTGTCAATCCAATTGCTTGTCATATGTTTTCATGGTCAAGGAATCTGAAAACGTACACACAAACACTGTATGGGGGGAACTGTGGCGCTAAACCGCCATTACGGAAAATGCCATTTTCGTCAATAACTACTGAACCACTAATCCTATCATCCATCCATCCATCCATCTTCTACTGCTTTTCCGGAGGTCCGGGTCGCGGAGGCAGCAGTTCAAGCAGAGAAGCCCAGACTTCCCTCTCCCCAGCCACCTGCTCCAGCTCTTCAGAGAGGATACCAAGGCGTTCCCAGACCAGCTGGGAGACATAGTCTCTCCACCGAGTCCTGGGTCTGCCCCGGGGTCTCCTCCCAGTGGGACGTGCCTCAAACACCTCAAGTGGGAGGCGTCCAGGAGGCATCCTAATCAGATGCCCATACCACCTCAACTGACTCCTTTCAATGTGGAGGAGCAGCGGTTCTACTCTGAGCCTCTCCCAGATGACTGAGCTCCTCACCCTATCTCTGAGGGTGAGTCCAGCAATCCTACGGAGAAAGCTCATTTCAGCCGCTTGTATCCGCGATCTCGTTCTTTCGGTCATTACCCAAAGCTCGTGACCATAGGTGAGAGTAGGAACGTAGATTGACTGGTAAATCGACAGCTTTGCCTTAGAACTAAGCTCCCTCTTCACCACAACAGACCGGTACAACATCCGCATCACTGAAGATGCTTCTCCAGTCCGTCTGTCGATCTCTCGCTCCATTTTCCCCTCACTCGTGAACAAGACCCCAAGATACTTAAACTCCTCCACTTGGGGCAGGAGCCTGTCCCCAACCCAGAGAGGACAATCCACCTTTTTCCGGCTGAGGACCATGGACTTGGACTTGGAGGTGCTGATTCTCATCCCAGCCGCTTCACACTCAGCGGCAAACCGTCCCAGCAAGAGCTGTAGGTCATTGCTGGATGAAGCCAACAGGACAACATCATCTGCAAACAACAGAGATGAGATCCTGTGGTCACCAAGCACGACACCCTCCATTCCCTGGCTGCGCCTAGAAATCCTGTCCATAAAAATTATGAACAGGATCGGTGACAAAGGGCAGCCCTGGCAGAGTCCAACTCTCACTGGGAATGACTCCGACCGAGTGTTGGCAATACGAACCAAGCTCTCACAACGGTCGTACAGAGACCGAATAGCTCATAACAACAAGCCCGATACCCCATACTTCCGATGCACCCCCCACAAAAATCCACGAGGGACGCGGTCAAATGCCTTCTCCAAGTCCACAAAACACATGAAAACTGGTTGGGCAAACTCCCACGAACCGTCAAGAATTCTGGAGAGGGTAAAGAGCTGGTCCGATGTGCCACGGCCAGGACGAAAACCACATTGCTCCTCCTGAATCCAAGGTTCGACCAACGGCCGGACTCTCCTCTCCAGTACCTTGGCATAGACCTTCCCAGGGAGGCTGAGGAGTGTGATCCCTCTAAAGTTGGAGCACACCCTCCGGTCCCCTTTTTTGAAGAAAGGAACCACCACCCCAGTTTGCCATGCCAAAGGCACTGCCCCTGACCTCCACGCAATGTTGCAGAGGCGTGTCAACCATGACAACCCAACAACATCCAGGGCCTTGAGGTACTCAGGGCGAATCTCGTCCACCCCCGGGGCCTGGCCACCAAGGAGATTTTTAACCACCTTGGTGACCTCAGCCCCTGTGATAGGCGAGTCATCCCCCTCGTCCCCAAACCCTGCTTCCTCTGTGGAAGGCGTATCAGTGGGATTGAGGAGATCCTCGAAGTATTCCTTCCACTGCCCGACGATATCCCCAGTCGAAGTCAACAGTGTCCCATCCGCACCATACACAGTGTGGACGGGGAGCTGCTTTCCCCTCCTGAGCCGCCGAACAGTTTGCCAGAATCTCTTTGAGGCCGACCGAAAGTCTTGTTCTATGGCCTCACCAAACTCCTCCCATACCTGGGTTTTTGCTTCAGCAACCACCCGAGCTGCACTCCGCTTGGCCTGCCGGTACACCTCAGCTGCTTCGGGAGTCCCACAAGCCAACCAAGCTTGATAGGACTCCTTCTTCAGCTTAATGGCCCCCCTCACCACTGGCGTCCACCACTTGGTTCGGGGGTTGCCACCACGAGATGCACCGACCACCTTGCGGCCGCAGCTCTGGGCCGCCGCTTCAACAACAGAGGTGGAGAACATGGCCCATTCAGACTCCATGTCTCCAGACTCCCTCGGAATGTGGTTGAAGTTCTTCCGGAGGTGGGAGTTGAAGACCTCCCGGACAGGGGCCTCAGCCTATCCTATCATTGTGAATCCAATTTCTAGTCATATGTTTTCATGGTCAAGGAATCTGAAAACGTACACACAAACACTGTATGGGGGGAACTGTGGCGCTTGGCGGAGGTCTGCGCTCTCCGAGTGCTTTTCTAGTTGTCTCTTTTTCCTTTCATGTATTACAATAATAAATGCTGAAAAATATATACAGTGGGAAAAATAAGTATTGAACATGTCAGCATTTTTCACATTAAACACATTTCTGATGGAGCCATTGACCTGAGATTTTCACCAGATATCAGGAACAACCCAAGTAATCCATACATACAAAGAAATCAAGGCAACTGTGTTCACTAAACAAGTTACAGTATATTTAATAAAGTGGAATGACAGGGATTATGTATTGAACATGCTTGGTGAAATTCATTTAACATTTTGTAGAAAAGTCTTTGTTGATAATAATAGCTTCCAGACACCTCCTGTATGGCGAAACTAGGCACAGGCATTGCTCAGGAGTGATTTTAGCCCATTATTCCACACAAACTGTCTTCAAACCTTGAAGGTTCTGTGGGTGTGAGTTCATTCCATAGGTTTTCAATTGGATTCAGGTCAGACTGGGCCATTCTAGCAGCTTTGTTTTCTTTTCCTGGAGCCAGCTGAGGGTGTCCTTGGCTGTATGTTTGGGATCACTGTCTTGCTGAAATGTCCACCCTTATTTCATCTTCAGCATCTTGGCAGATGGCAACAGGTTCTTATCAAAGATGTCTCTTTGCTTTGCTTCTACCCATCATGAGTTCTTCGTGGTGTGACAATCTGATATTCACAGACCTTTTTAAAGGCTATCAGTCAGGACTTAACCAGCTAAAATCAATTTGCACTGATGGGGGATGGGATGGCTTCCAAAATTCTGATGGATTTCAGCTGCTTTCTCGGATTTCTATGACTTTTTGCACCTCGTTTTTCATGTGTTCAATACTTATTCCCTGTGTCATTCCACTTTATTAAATATAACTTGTTTTGTGAACACATTTACCTTGATTTCTTTGTATGTATGGATTACTTGGGTTGTTACTGATATCTGATGAGGATCTCAGGTCAAAGGTTCCATCAAAAATATGTTTAATGAGAAAAATGCTGACATGTTCAATACTCATTTTCACTACTGTAATTATTTTTTAAATGAAGATGCAACATAGATACGTAAAGATGCATTGTGAATCATTTTACATTCGAATTGTTAATGCCTGAATCGTAATCTAATTATGAGTGCCATGATTTAGTGTGTAGACCCAGAAGCAAACAACAGACTCGGTTATAGATTACAATGATTTTATTGTGAGCAAGTATGGACTGTGCGGGGAGAGTCTGGCAACCGTTCAAGGGAACAAGGAGAGAGAAAATGATGAGCAGTCTGCAGCATGCAGTGGGACAATGATATACTGCTCAAAAAAATAAAGGGAACACTTTGAAAACACATCAGATTTTAATGGGAAAAATGAGATGGATATCGAAATTGTGGCAGGCTAGTCCAGTTTACTCAGATTAAAGGAACACTTTTTAATCTGAGTAAGCTGGACTAGCCTGCCACAATTTCGATATCCAGCTTATTTTTTCCCGTTAAAATCTGATGTGTTTTCAAAGTGTTCCCTTTATTTTTTTGAGCAGTATATATTAATTACAACCTTACGGTGAGTAGAGCAGCTGGTTGTGAGCTATCAGTGGCCCCACGTCTTTTCCTGGTTGCAGTGGTCCTGCAAAGGTGAAGGAAGTTCTTGTGCAGATATTTACAGTGCGCTGTGCAGGAAGATAAGCCTCGGCCGAAGTGTGAAGGGGACCAGTTCAGTCCAAATAATTTATGTGCACTTACAGGACGGTGTAGGGAGAGTGGGAACTCCAGCTCCAAGGAGAAGATCCTGGTCCGCCGCGGGAAAGGGTTCCAGTCCGCCAGGGGGAAAGTCCACCTGTGCACAGGTAAGTCCAAACAAACACAGTGGAGAAAGCAGAGGTGAGGAACAAACTGAAAGGTACCTTAGAAAGTCCCACCCTGGAGGAGAGGGTCATAGCTGGAGAGGGGAGAAGCTGCACACAGTAGCGAGGAGCTCTCTTGGCTGCATACATGCGTTGACGTCTCCGTGCAGGAGTGGAGGGCCCCTCTCAACTTAAAGGCTGCTTGATTAGGAAGAGCAGGTGTGGGTGAAACCCCAGCTGTGGAAAATAAGCAATGGAAGGAGAGAAAAAAAAAACAGTGCACAGCTTGGATCACTACAGCGCCCCCTCTCAAGGGACGCCTCCCGGCGGCCAACCCAGCCTCCCCGGATGGGCCAGATGGAACACCCGGATCATCTCATGAGGTGTGATAAAGGACCCCCAGATCCATGATCTCTCTTCCAGTCCGTACCCAGCCCAGTCTACCAGGTACTGTAGACCTCGCCCCCTGCGTCAAATGTCCAGAATGCGGTTGACCTTATACACAGGACCACCGTCGACCATAACCGGAGGAGGCGGCAGCTTGGATGGTGGGCAGAGGGGGCTGGTGAAAAACGGCTTCACCTGAGAGACATGAAAGGTGGGACAGATGTGGAGAGCACGGGGAAGAGATAGGTGAACACCAGCTAGACTGACAATCTAGGAGATGGGATAAGGGCCAATGAAGCAGGGAGAAAGCTTTCTGGAATCTGTTTTAAGGTTAATGTGCTTGGCTCAAACCATACCTTCTGCCCAACATGGTAGGGAGGGGCCAGGGCCCTCCGACAGTTGGCAATCTCGGAGTTACGGTCCGCAGTGCGACGAAGAGCAGCCCTGGTAGCCTTCCAGAGGCAGTCACAATGCCTGATGTGGGACTGCACAGATGGTACGGCAATCTCCACCTCTGCATCAGGGAACAGAGGCGGATTGTACCCTAGGGATGCCTCAAAGGAGGAGAGACCAGTAGCAGCAGAGGTGGCAAAGTTGTAAGCATACTCGATCCATGGTAGGTATGTACTCCAAGATGAAGGATTAGTTGCCGTGATGCATCTCAGGGCTGCCTCCAGCTCCTGATTGGCTCCCTCACACTGGCTGTTACTCTGGGGGTGATACCCCGAAGACAAGCTGACAGTCGCTCCGATGGCCTTACAGAAGGATCGCCAAACCTGGGAGATGAACTGGGGACCCCGGTCCGAGACTACATCCACCGGGATACCATGGAGGCGGCCGACGTGTAGAACAAAAAGGCCAGCCATTTCCTTGGCAGAAGGAAGCTTGTTCAGGGGGACGAAGTGAGCTGCTTTGAAGAACCTGTCCACAATAGTGAGAATGACCATGTGCCCAACAAAGGAGGAAGCCCAGTCACAAAGTCCAGCGCCACATGAGACCATGGCCTGCTGGGGATAAGTAGAGGATGCAAGAGCCCGGAAGGTGGGGAAGAGGATGACTTACCGGTGGCGCAGTGAGGACAGGCCTTGACAAACTCATTCACATCCTTCCTCATAGACAGCTACCAGAAGGTCCTCTGCAGGTGAGACACAGTGTGTGACATGTCTGGATGGCACATAACCCTGGATGAGTGCAGCCAATTGATGACCTCCCCACGGACTGAAGAAGGAACGTAGATCCGGCCCACAGGATCCCCACCTGGATCAGGCTCCGTGCTCTGCACTCTCTTGACCTTCTCCTCGATCTCCCACGAGAGCATGCCAACCACACATGAGGGGAACCGATGGGATGCAGCTCCGGCAAGACAGTGTCAGAGGAGAATTGCGTCAAGAGGGCATCAGGCTTGGTGTTCTTGGACCCCAGGCGGTAGGTGATGGTAAAATTAAACCTGCCAAAGAACAGGGACCAGCGGGCTTGTCTGGAGTTTAGCTTTTTAGCAGCCCTGAGATAATCCAGATTCTTGTGATCGGTTCAGACCACAAACGGCTGAGAGGCTCCCCCCAACCAGTGGTGCCACTCCTCCAAGGTAAGTTTAACCACCAACAACTCCTGGTCACCAACATCATAGTTTCTCTCGGCTGGGGACAAGCGTCGGGAGAAATAAGCGCAGGGATGGACCTTATGATTGTTGGTCAAGCGCTGAGACAGAACCGTCCCCACCCCAGAGTCTGATGCATCCACCTCCACCAGGAACTGCAGCTGTGGATCCACCTGAGCAAGGAAACGGGAAGAGGAGAAGTGAGATTTTAACTTGGTGAATGCATCGTCGGCCTCCTGGGACCAAAGAAAAGGGATCTTGGTGGAAGTGAGATAGGTGAGAGGCTGGGCAACCACACTGAAATCGCAGATGAAGCGCTGGTAGAAATTGGCAAATCTTAAGAATTGCTGCAATTGCTTGTGGGAAGAGGGAACAGGCCAATTCACGATCGCCTTCACCTTACCCGGGTCAGCCTGGATCTCCTTATGAGCTCCTTATAAAAATCCCAGGAAGGTGGTTGAAGGTGTATGAAACTCACACTTCTCCGCTTTGATGTATAGCTGGTTCTCCAACAGCCGCTGAAGGACAGTCCTAGTGTGCAGCCGGTGCTCATCTAGGGAATGAGAGAAAATCAATATGTCATCCAGGTATACAAAAACAAGAGTTCAGAAAGTTCCTCAGAACATCATTGATGAGCCGTTGGAAAACAAATGACACGTTTGTCAACCCAAATGGCATCACCAGATACTCAAAATGGCCACTAGGTGTACGGAACCCCATTTTCCACTCATCCCCCTCCCTTATCCGGATAAGATGGTAGGCATTGCCCTAGTCCAACTTGGTTTGAAGATAGTGGCACCCTGCAACAGGTTGAAAGCAGAGTTGATGAGAGGCAAGGCGTACTTGTCCTTCACTGTGATGTTGTTAAGTTCCCTAAAGTCAATGCAGGGCCAAATGGATCCATCCTTCTTGCCCACAAAGAAAAACCCTGCCCCCACCACAGACAACGAAGGTCTGATGATGCCAGAACTTAACTAGAAAAGCACTCGGGAGAGCGCAGACCTCCGCCAAGTGCCACAGTTCCCCCCATACAGTGTTTGTGTGTACGTTGTCAGATTCCTTGACCATGAAAACATCTGAGTAGTAATTGGATTCACAATGATAGGATTAGTGGTTCAGTAGTAAAAGCATTACCTCCTTGGCGGAGGTAATAAACTGAAGTGTTGGTGTTGTGTCCATGTCCTGCATCTGCAAACTCCCAGGCTGGGGGTGTTGCAATTGAATGAACGAATGAATTAATCTTTATTTCGAATAGATTAAGAGTACAGGTTAAAAGAAAGTGAATAATATAACAAAGGGGGTAATAAAATCCAACAAGGTCAAATTAGACAATAGCTCCTCTGATTATACAGTTCAACATAAGTTATCTGAAATATGTGATGGCTGAATCCGCAGCTTATATTGCCCACCCATGTTCCATCCAAGAATTCAAAAGAAAAAACAAAAGAAGTCATGACACAACTGCGTACAACCCACAGGCCAATGGGTTATGTGAGCGTTTTAGATCACTGAAAGCGGCACTGAGGGCTTCACTGACGGATGCCAATTAGGTAGACGGGTTGGCGTGGGTTTTATTCAAAAATCAAACGTTTATTTCATACTCAGGGTTCATATTAAATGCAGAACTAAAAGGAGTAGAAAATAAATAAATAAATAAATAAAAGTATATACAGATCAGCAGACAGTCGGCGGTCTTGTAACAACAATAACATATAATACTGGACTCAGTATAAAATGGAACGCCACCACTTCCAAATGCTGAAGTGTGAGTGACGAGTTGACAATTGCTGATATAAGATGATTGTTACATGGCAGCAACCTTGTCATCAAACTGTAAACATCGTTACGTATCAACTCGCCAAAAGACGGAATGTTCACAGACACAAACATCTTGCTTGCAGTCGACCTTCGTGGTACATCTAATCTTTATCTTTATTGGGGTTGCGCTCCGCGGCCAAAGATGATTTGGAAACTTGCCCGGCAGAGAGCTTCTTTTTGCGGAGCTACTATGGCTGACCGGGGAATTTCTGCCAAATAATCCAGCGGCGGACAGCTGGCCGTCTGAGCTTTTGCAGCGTTGCGCAAACACAGGCACACAGCACGCTGCCGAGCAGCTGGTTTTTGCGCAGCGCCTATGGCTGGCCGGGGAATTTCTGCCAAATAATCCGGCGGTGGACAGCTGCCCGTCTCAGCTTTTGCAGCATCGCGCAAACACAGGCACGGTGTTTTCCGCGTGCTTTTGTGCCTAAAACGTTGAAGAAGGCGGAGTTTATGTTGGTCAGACACGATGTCCAGCGCCTTCCATTGCGCCTGCGCACATGTTGAAAATAGCCGTATGTCACAGTGTTAAAGAATGCTTTAAAAAATTCCTGTATCCAGACGGTGATGTGGATCATCCCCAAAATTTAATCAGTTCTTCCTTGTACCATTTCCAACAACGCCTGAAAGTTTCATGGAAATCCGTCCAACACTTTTTGAGTTATCTTGCTAACCAACAGACAGACAGACAGACAGACAAACAGACAAACCCCGGCAAAAACATAACCTCCTCCTGGCCTTTTCGGCCTGGCGGAGGTAATTAACTTGATGTACTTATCCATAGCCTCCCATTCCGGGGGCTGACAGACTATACAATCTACTAGATGGCAATGTAGCCCCCAAAAGAAGGTTAATGGCACAGTCATGAGGACAGTGTGTGTATGTGTGTGTGTGTGGGGGGGGTGCCTTAGTTTTGCTGAAAACCAGGGCAAGATCATGATACTCAGGAGTAACTAGAGTGAGATCGGGCATATGGGTGGGCGATGGGCTGATAGGGACAGAAGGGGGACAAGCCACAGACTGCATACAGGTGGCTAGGAAGAAGGTACTCCATGAAATAACCCTCCCTGCCTGCCAATCAATAACTGGATTGTGGAGTCTTAACCAGAAATAACCCATAATAACAGGAGAGGCAGAGATGGGTAAAGAAAAAAAAACTCAAGTGCTCTCTATGGTTGCCTGAAACCAGTATGGAGGTGGGAGCTGTCTTTTTCGTGACCCTAGTGAGTGGCTCCCTAGAAATGGCTACTAAATTCAATGGCACTTCCAGGTCCTGACACAGAAGCTTAAGCCGGGTTGCCAGACTCTCCAAAATAAAGCTTTGCTCAGTGCCAGAATCAATAAGAGCACTAGTGCAGAATTCAGTGTGATGGTGATCAAAACGAATAGGTAACAACAGACACGTAAGGGATTCAGACCCACCCATGTCCGTTAGTCCCCCTACAGTCATGAACGGACTCCCCCCACCCCCCTTTGCTGATTGGGACAGTGGGTAACCTAACCTCAAGATCAGAGCTGGCACAATACATACACAACCTGAGATCACGGCGGCACTGTCATTCAGCAAGAGGCTATCTAGACCGGCCCAACAGCATGGGCTCCACAGTGTTAATGGATTCGGGAGAGGGGAGGGCTGAGAGGCGAGGCTGAGTGGGGGAGCGTGACTGAGAACCCAACTGATGGGTATGGCGGTGCTCCTTAGACCATTCCCTAAGGCGATTATCTAACTTGACGGCCAGGGAAATTAACTTGTTTAAAGAAGATGGTTTATCTAACTGCACCAGCTCATCATGAAGGCCAGGGCTGAGACTGTGTGTAAAAATGCTGCAAAGAGACGCATCCTCCCACCCAACCTCCACTGCGACAACCCGGAAATCCACTGAATAATCAGCCACGGACCTGGCCCCCTGCTGGAGATTGAAGATGCGGGTGGTGAGAATATCATCCTGGTCGGAGTGATCAAACACCTGAGTGAATTTGGACACAAATCAATCATAAGTGTAGTTTTGATAATTGGGGCGAACCATAATTGCATATTCAATTCAATTCAATTCAATTCAACTTTATTTACATAGCGCCATTTCACAACAACAGTCATCTCATAGCACTTTCAACTGTAGGGGAACCCCCACAGTTGCAGAAAGACCCCAGCAATCAGGCGATCCCCTGTGAGCAAGCACTTGGTGACGATGGAGAGGAAAAACTCCCTTTTAACAGGAAGAAACCTCCAGCAGAACCAGGCTCAGGGAGGGGCAGTCATCTGCTGCGACTGGCTGGGGGGTGAGGGGATAGAGAAGATGAAAAGAACAAACATGTAGAGAGCAAACATCACGATGGGGACTCAATCTATGGGAGAGAACAAACTGATGTTAATGACCAGCAAAAAAAAATAAAAAATTTCATTGAGAGTGAAGAAAAGACTGAGGCCCAGTGCATTATTGGAGGTCCCCCGGCTGACTAAACCTATTAGCAGTATAACTAGGGGAGGGTTCAGAAACACATGATCCCTCCCTAATTGTAGGCTATATCAAAAAGGAAGGTTTTAACCCTATTCTTAAAAAGAGATCGAGTCTGACTCCCGAATCCAGATTGGCAGCTGGTTCCACAGGAGAGGAGCTTGATAACTGAAGGCTCTGCCTCCCATTGTACTTTTGGAGATTCTAGGTATTACAAGTAATCCTGGATTTTGGGAGCGTAGTGCTCTGTTAGGATAATAGGGTAGTATCAGATCTTTTAAATAAAAAGGGGCCTGATTGTTTAGAGCTTTGTAAGTAAGAAGAAGGATTTTAAACTTAATTCTAAACTCTATGGGAAGCCAATGAAGGGAGGCCAGAACCGGAGAGATATGATCTCTCTTTCTAATACCTGTTAAAACTCTTGCTGCAGAATTTTGGATCAGTTGAAGACTTTTTAAAGATGTTTTAGGACAACCTGATAATAAAGAATTAAAATAATCTAATCTAGAGCTAACAAAAGCATGGACCAGTTTCTCAGCATCACTCTGGGACAAGATGCTCCTAATCTTGGCAATACTACGCAAATGATGGAAGGCAGTCTTAGAAACAAATTTAATATGTGAATTGAAAGACAGATCTTGATCAAAAATAATTCCAAGGTTCCTCACAGAGCTATTAAGAGAAAGAGTAACCCCATCCAAACTGAAAGTTTGATTTGGAAAGGTATTTCTAAGGTTTTTTGGACCAACAAGAATGACTTCAGTCTTATCTGAATTTAATAGCAGGAAATTACAAGTCATCCAAGCTTTGATTTCCTTAAGACAGGCTTCCAACTTGGCTAATTGATTACTATCATGTGGCTTCATTGACAGGTATAATTGTGTGTCATCTGCATAACAATGGAAATGTATACAGTGCTTTCTAATAATGTTGCCTAAAGGAAGCATATATAAACTAAAAACAGTAGGGCCTAGCACAGATCCCTGTGGAACTCCATGACTGAGCTTTGAGTTGAAAGAAAACTCATTATTGACATGAACAAACTGGAACCTATCAGATAAATAAGATCTAAACCACTGTAACGAAGTTCCATTAAATCTAACATAGTGTTCTAATCTATCAAGTAGAATATTATGATCGATAGTATCAAAAGCTGCACTAAGGTCTAAAAGGATAAGGACAGAAACTAGTCCATTATCAGATATGATGAGGAGGTCGTTAGTGACCTTCGCTAAGGCTGTTTCAGTACTATGATTGATTCTAAACCCAGATTGAAACTCTTCAAGTAAACCATTTTCCTGCAGGTGGTCAAATAATTGTGTAGCAACAACTCTTTCTAAGATTTTTGAAATGAAAGGGAGATTAGAGATTGGTTGATAGTTAGCTAAAGCCCCTGGATTCAGTGTTGGCTTTTTGAGTAAGGGTTTAATTACAGCCGTTTTAAAAGCCTACGGTACATGGCCTAAAGTTAATGAAGAATTGATTATATGAAGAATAAAGCTACCAGTAAGTGGGAAGACTTCTTTAAATAACCTGGTAGGAATAGGGTCTAAAAGACAAGTTGAAGGTTTGGATGAGGAAACTATTTTATCCAACTCTAAAAGGTCAGTTGGAGTAAACTCATCAAGACAGATATCAATTGAAGGAGTTGTAGTAGTTACTGTATTTAAGTTAACGGTGGGAAGAATCTGATTGATTTTATCTCTGATGGATGAAATTTTATTATTGAAAAAGTTCATAATGTCACGCACTGGCCCTCGCGAGCCAGCATAAGACGCACACAGAGTCACCAGTGAGTTTTTCAGTGAGTTTATTTACGGTGAAAAAGGTGTTAACACAAGCTGCTGAGATAATGACAGGAGTCTTCACATAACAGGAGGCATAGGGCTATACAGCACACTAAAGGTCCAGAGCAGGAGACAGTCACACACAGTCAGGCTTGGTAATAAATAATACACTGGCTGCTAAGGCAGGGACTTACAGATCATTATACGCCGGGAGGAATAAAGCTAATGTAGCGCACTTACTGGTACCGGTGAAAGACGGTCAAGCCCAAGGCAGCCGAGGTGTGAAAACAGTCCAGACATCCGCAACGTGACGGTGGGTGAACAGTTAAACGACCAGGTTGGCGATCAGGTTAGCGATCAGACACTGCTGCGTCCTACCGACGCCAGTGCTCAGCTTAAATAGACAAGGTACTAATGACAATGATGACACACAGCTGGCCGACCGTTGACAGGCGGAAACCCCACCGAGCACTTTCACAATAAGAGCCCGGAGAGGCCAGAATACCGCCCGCAGCTGTCAAGGCCGGCAGCGAGACATAACTTTAACCCGAGCGCGATCAGAACCGACGCTCGGGTCATAACACATAAAGTCCTGACTGGTAAGCTCTAAGGGAATGCTAAGATTGACAGAGTCCTGACTCTTTGTCAACCTGGCTACAGTGCTGAAAAGAAACCTGGGATTATTCTTGTTCTCTTCTATTAATGCAGAATAATAATTCGTTCTAGCTTTTCTAAGAGATTTTTTTTAAATTAAAAGATGATTTCTCCAAGCTAAATAGATTTCATCTAAATTAGTCGAGCACCATTTTCTTTCTAATTGACGAGTCTTCTGTTTTAAGCTACGAGTTTCTGTGTTGAACCAAGGAGTTAGAAATCTCTCATTAGACTTTTTCTTTTTTAAGGGCGCCACCAAGTCTAGAGTCTGATGCAGAGAAGCTGTAACACTATCTACCATGCTATCAATTACAGAAGGAGCAAGCTGTCTATAGCTTATTTCCGTTGTGTTGACACATGGCATAGAGGAAACAATCTGCATAAATTTGGTAACAACATCATCTGAGAGGCATCTACTGTAGTAATACTTTTCTTTAGGAGCCAAATAGTCAGAAATAGTAAAATCAAAGGTTAACAGACAATGGTCTGACAGTACAGGGTTATGAGGAGACACTACCAGATTTTCTATTTCTATGCCATATGTCAGAACAAGGTCCAACGTATGGTGGAGATAATGAGTAGAATTTCCTACTTTCTGAGAAAACCCCATCGAGTCTAATATTGAATTAAATGCCACATTAAGGCAGTCACTATTTGCATCTACATGTATATTAAATCTGATTTCAGCACTAAATCAGCTAAGAATTCGGCAAATTTGGATAAATATTCTGAGTAGGTTGATGGAGGACGATAAACTATGGCAAATAAAATTGGGTTTAGCCTAAAATTGCTAAAGTGCCCAATACTGAGGACCAGGCCCTCAAAGGAATGATAACGTGTTTTTTGCTTTACATTAACTAATAGTTTGGAATGGTAAATTGTTGCTCCTCCTCCTCCACGACCAGAACTTCTGGGATTTTGACAGTTTAAATAACCAGAGGGAGTTGATTCATTTAAACCAACATAATCCTCTTGTCCTAACCAAGTCTCTGTAAGGGAAATTAAATCAATCTGATGAGCAATTAACAGATCATGGACTAACAGAGACTTGGGAGTTAGAGACCTAATATTTAATAAACCGCATTTAATTTTTAAATTATGAGGAGAAACAGAGGCCAAATCATTCAATTTAGAGGCTTCATGTTTAATTTGAGTTTTACCAACTTTTTGTTTAATCACTTTGGGATGCTTATATATCATATTTTTATTTACTTTGGAGGGAGCAGACAATGATTCTCTGATGGGGAAGACAGGGGCTAAGTTGAGGGGTGGTGGATGAAGAGGAGCTGCAGAGAGGCGTGTAAGACTGTGACTCTGCTTCCTGGTCCCAACTCTGAGTTGTCAAGATTTTGGAAATTTGGATAAAAAAGATGCCAGATTGTTAGATAAATGATACGCACCATCCAAAGTGGGATGGACGCCGTCTCGTCTAATAAGACCAGGTTTTCCCCAAAATGAGCTCCAATTGTCAATGTAGCCCACGTTGTTTGCAGGACACCACACAGACATCCAGCGATTGAAGGATGACAAGCGGCTAAACATGTCATCACTGGTCAGATTGGGGAGGGGCCCAGAGAACACTACAGAGGCAGACATTGTTTTGGCAAAGTCACACACCGATTCTACATTAAGTTTCGTGACTTCTGACTGCCGGAGACCGATGTCATTAATGCCAGTGTGAATAACAGTTGTGGAGTATTTACAGTTACTTTTAGCCAGCATTTTCAAATTTGACTCGATGCCGCCTGCTCTGGCCCCAGGAATGCATTTGACTATGGCCGCTGGAGTCTCTAGGTTCATGTTTCTGACTACAGAGTCGCCAATGATCAGAGTTTTTTCCTCAGCGGGTGTGTTGCTGAGCGGGGAAAAATGATTAGAAACATGAACAGGTTGGTGGTTAACCGGGGCTTTGCGACTAGGTTTCCTTCTCACCGTCACAAACCCAGTCTCCTCGCTGCTGAGGAGGACCAGAGGACCGCTAGCAGGCCACCCTATGCTAGGGAGCTCCACTGCAGCTAGGGGACGTCCGTCATAAGTAACTGGTGCAGATGGTGTTTCAATGCAACGGAGCCGGGATTCCAAATCAGACAACCTCGCCTCGAGCGCCTCAAAAAGACAACATTTATTACATTTACCGTTATCACTAAAAGAGGCAGAGGTGTAGCTAAACATCTGACATAGAGTGCACACCAGAGAAGGAGAGGAAGGAGAGCTAGTAGCCATAGCTAGTGGCTAACCTGAAGCTAACACAAACACCGATGAAAGGTGAACAGAAGGCTAAAGAGGGTGATTAGATGACATTGAGTGCACACACAAGTGCAAGAGGCTTGATAAACAGAAATGAGAACCAACGGTAGATGGAAAAAAGTGGTTAAAATACAATTAAAAGCAAAATCCTCAGGAGAATGAGGAGAGCAAACCACACAGACAGACAGCAATACAGGAAGTGACGATATGTTACCACAAGTGACATTAAGCCCAAGCTAAGGCTTGCCCCTCCAGCAGATTCACTATGGAGCTGATTTGGCTGTGATTAGTGGGAAAATCCTCCGGTACTCACTGAAAAACAAGGCTGCACTGAAGGAGAAAACCCCAGGCTTCACCCAATCTACTGCTGAAGTGGGCCGGTGTGGGAACTAGTGTTATGCGATGAAGGCGTGCTGACGGCTGCCGACTACCATAGGCTGCTTGATTAGGAAGAGCAGGTGTGGGTGAAACCGCAGCTATGGAAAATAAGCAATGGGAGGAGAGAAAAAAAAAACTGCGCAACTTGGATCACTACAATGAGACCACTGAAGATTCACACCTTTAGAACCTCATGTGGACAGAACAGGGCAGGACTCAAAATTAATAAAACAAAACTGGTATTTGACTGAAATACCAATAATAAAAAATTAGTGAATGAACCTTTTTATTGATTGTGGTTTTTTAACAGTTTTTACTTTGTAAGCTGTAACAAGCTAAATAGAAATATTGCACAGATAAACTTTCAATAAAGTAGCTTTTTGAAGTTAATGTCTTTTTGCAAGATAATTCAATAAGCATTCTCAATATTCATTACAAGCAGAGTGAAACATTTCAAACTGTTGTAATTTAATATTGATGATTATGATCATAGCTTTTAAATTTAAATTATAAACCATGGTATTGATTGACTGATGAAGAATCTCTTTACTGGTCTTGCAGTCATCAGTATTATCCACAGCATTGCTGAGCAACTTTCATATAATGATGTCATTGACAACTTCGTATCAAGGAAAACAAGAAAGGTCAGTCTTTAGATAGAAGTTGGGGGGAGGAGCGCAGGGAGACCATACGCCCAGGGAGTCACACAAGCCAGGACCGCCCCTGTCCAGACTGTTCCACAAAGTAATTCCTTTTAGAGAGATACATCGTTCCTTCAGTTGGGTTCTAAATCTGGGTTTATTAAAAATCTCTCAAAACATGTCTGAAGGGGAATTTGATATATTGTATTTGTTATGGCCCCACTCCTTCTTGGAGCAGGTCCTCTGTGTGTTTTTTTCCTATGTTGTAGGTGGAGCTGCGAAGGACGCCCCTGGTTGAGGGTTGCTCTATATAAGCAACACCTGCACATTTGTCAGCAGCGCTTTTGGCTCCTGTTAGAGGCCAGTCGCCTTTCTGTGTGTCTGCTCTCTGCCTGCTGCCTGCTGTCTGTCACTTGGTTGGGGTTGTGCTGGCAGCCCCGTTTGTTTGTGGCCTGTGGGCTTTTTGGTTTGGGGTTTGCTGCTGAGCACATTTGCAGCCCTGACAGAGATGTACGGTTGCTGGGTTGGCCAGTGACTGGTTTGGTTTGTTCCTTTATTTGCCTCATGCATTCAGTACGCACACACCACTGATTATTGCAGACACTTTTTTATTGCTTTTCTTTAAAAACATAAAGTTGTGTTTAAATAGGCACCTCCATGTGGTCTCCCTTTTTTGTCCAGCCTCAATCCAGGCTTGTGATAAATGGGGGCTTGCCCGGATTCTAAACCCGGTCCATTTGAGCCTTATAACCATTTGTAATAGGACAAATGGAAGCTCGTCGGGCCGTTTGAATTTGGAACTCTGTTTCCACTGTGGTCTGTTTGTGATGGAATGGGGGCTCAACCGTCCGTCTGAACCCGATCTGTCCATTTGAGCCTTAAAACCGTTTGTAATAGGACAAATGGTGGCTCATCCATCCATCTGAACCTGGTCTGTTTAAGCCTTTGGACCCTTTGTGACAGAAGGGAGGCTCGTCTGTTTGTTTAAACCCGATTCATTTGTTTTAGCTTTTTGGCCCATTTGTAATAGGAGAAATGGGAGCTCATCCATCTGTCTGAACATGGTCTATTTGAGCCTTTGGCCCATTTGTGAGAGAATGGGGGGGCTCGTCTGTCTGTCTGTTTGAATCTGCATCTGGTAGATCTTTAAAACCATTTGTAATAGGACAAAATGGGAGCTTGTCCGGCCGTTTTGAGCTCGGAACCATTTGTTTCTGTTGTGGCCCGTTTGTGATGGGATGGGAGCTTGTCCCTCTGGTTGAACCTGGTTCATCTTTTTGAGCTTTAGACTCGTTTGTAAAAGGACAAAGTGTGGGGCTCATCTGTTTGTCTGTTTGAGCTTGGACCCATCTTTGAGAGAATGGAAGCTCGTCTATTTGTTTGAACGTGCTTCATCTGTTAGATCCATTTGGGAATCCGGACTCGTCTGCATATCTGTGTTAGGGTGGACCTACAGTCATGTGAAAAAATTAGGACACCTTGTATAAGCCTCTGTGTTTTTTTTGTGTGTGTTTTTTTTTACATATTTGGACATATGGATATTTAATATCAATGTTAAAAATACTGGGAGATTCATGTAATACAACTAAACAATTAAAAATAAATTAAAGACTTTTTCCAAATTTTCTGTAAAATGTAATTCTAAACAAACAGTGAGGAATAAATTAGGACACCCCCCATCTTTTTTAGGACACCCCCACATTCATTCCCACTTAAAATGGCTAAAATAAATGTTAAAAATGCAAACAAAAACAAAAACAAGTTTAGACATAGATATGACAACATTTCTTAATAAAGAACTGAATATTTAATGGGGTGTCCTAATTTTTTTCACATGACTGTATGTGTGGAAATATGAGCTCATTTGTTGTTTGGCGGATTTGTCCTTTTGTGTGCTAACTTGGTTAATGCAGCTAAGTGTGTTCCATTTATGTGGTTTTGATATCACTGGAAATTTCTCCTGTTAGGCTTAACAGTGGATTCCATTAGGGGGTTCACTGTCTGTCTTTGGTTTATTACAGCGATGAAAACGGTTTGGGGATTCCTGCAAGTCGCTGCATAGCAGTTGCTCAGCAGCCCAGTGGGTTTGTGCACAAAGACTAGGGTCTACATTAGGTAGATAGGCTTCTGTGACTAGGTAGTCAGGGAAGAGAGTTTCCAGTGTCTGATTTTTTGTATGGAAGAACTTCCTTCAGTTTGTGATCCAGTTTGGTTTGGTCCGGTTGTGCAATCTACTCACATGTGTGAGTAGAGGCGTTGACAGCGGTTTTAGTGAATGAGCGAGTGACTGTGGTGTCCAGGTGATGTCAGCGCTCATTATTATGCAGCGTTTCCTGAGTGAATGCGCACCTGTTGGGGAGACATGGAGGTTGGTGAGTATCTGTTTATTTGTAAATCTGTTTGCGGTGTTTTTTGGGTTGGAGTGTGAGTTAATTGTTTTCAGGTTGGGCAGAGCGCTGCACCTGTGTTAATTTGATGCATCAGTCTAATTTGTTTGTATGTGTTTGCGTGCGTAACACCTGTTATGATGTCTGGAGTGGGTTTGACTGGCAATGTTGCCAGATTGACATCTGAACAGCAGGAGAGGTTGTTACTGTTTGAAATAGAATTGGAGAAATGCAGGGAAAAACGGTTGTGGTTGGAGGAGCTCTGATGGTGTGTTAATGCTGGTGTTGGGGCTGGTTCAGGTAGTTCTAATTATGCACACTCATTTGATGTTTCCTTTGATTTGTGCTTAGGGCATTCTGTTTCAAAGGTGGTGCACGCTAATAGTGTCTGTGAATTGGTTCTGGCATCATGCACAGTGACACCTGTGGTGTTGGCTGCTTCATTTAATTATGTTGATTCTAAAAATCTGTGTGTGGAGCCTCCACATGTGCTTTCTGACTGTGACTCATCAGTAACACCAGTTGATGTGTCAGAGGATTTAGATTCGGGGACAAACTGTCAGGAGGAATCTGGCAGTCAGGGGTCTCCAGGTGATACTGTCAAAGAGCCTGTTATACTGGTTTCTGAAATTTGTTTGTTTACATCTGAGCATAAGGAGGAAACGCAGCTTTGCCAGGTTAATCTGCTGAAATCAAATTACTCCCAGGGAAAGCTGTTTTTTTGAACCAAGTGGAGGAATGTGTCTCAGCAGTCTGCTGCAGGGTCTGTGAATGCACATGTGTCAGATGATGACATCTTGACGGCATCTGAGCAACGTACGTTGCAGGGTGAGCTGAAAAAATTTGAGTCACTGCAAAACCTGCATGAACTGTGTTTTTTTGCCCCTGAGCTGTGCCACTTTATTCCTAGGCTTAAACCTCTGCTGGTCTTGTTGGGTTTTGGTGGTGGTCTTCCTCCTGATGGGCACCTCTATTTCATATGGCTGGCTGGGGTTATAGATCAGCCTCTTGGCAGGTTTTTCCTTCCTGTCCAGTTGACCCTGGATTTTGGTCGTCCTCCCAAAGGACATCTGTTTCCCATTAGTCTGTGGACTACAGGTTACTGGCTTTGACTGGTGTGTTTGTATCATGAACGAGCCCCTCCGGGGCAGAAAAAGACAGGTCCATGGCCAAGGCTGTAGTGTGACATTTTATTAACCCTTTGAGTGCGTGAATTTGCATGCCCCTAGTGGCAGAGCGCAGCACTGCGCCTGTCGTCTCACTCTGACATGATCGGCTGCATTGGAGATTTGTACTGATTTGTACTGATTTGCCAGTTTCAAATGGTGGCAGACATCCGTTGGAGGACTCAATGGATGACCCATAATACACCAAAGAAGAAGAACTCCTCATTTCCTTTTAGCATTTTAGCCCTGAAAGCTAATAATGGCTGTGATTGCTAATCATCACTTTGTTGGCTTTGTATGCAGAAAATAGCTGCGGGATACAAGCAAAATTTATGTGGGATAATCATAAGACAGGGCAACGTGGTGGTGGAGTGGTTAGCACTGCGGCAGCACAGCAACTCACCCTTGGCCGAACCCAGCCCCCGACCGACAGTGATCTGTGTGGAGTTTGCATGTTCTCCCTGTGTCTGCGTGGGTTTACTCCAGGATTTCTCCACTTTCCTCCCACATGCCAAAAAACACGCACGTTAGGTTAACTGGCATCAAACTGGGGATTCTAAATTGTCCTTAGGTATGACTGTGAGAGTGAATTGTTGTCTGTCTTTCTGTGTTGGCCCTGCGATGGACTGGCGATCTGTCCAGGGTGTACCCTGCCTCTCGCCCAAAGATGCTGGGATAGGCTCCAGTACCCCCGCGACCCAAAAAGGATTAAGCGGAAGAAGATGAATGAATGAATGAATAATCATAAGACTTTGTAGATGTGCTAGAGACTTTAAATGACCGACAGAACGCAAAATAATGACCATGATGGATGAAAACACAGCGACCATGCCAGCCAGCTAGCCAGCCCCCTTTGTCAAAAGTGAGAAATTGCTGTTTTTTTAATGTACTGATTTCTTGTTCATATACTTTGAAGATAAGATGATGAGGTACCTCTGTACAAAAATGGTATCAAAAGACTGAACGATTCTTTGTGTAAATACATCCAAAGTCCAGTTTTGGCTGAGTTATGGAATTTAAAAAGGTGCTGCGACATGATGCAAATTTGATGTGCAAGTTTATTCCTATCTGAAACTTCATATTTTACATCTTTCTAACTGACAGTAAGCCATTATCTTTTACCACTTTCAAGTTATAGCCTTGGAAATCTGAACTATTTTATTGACAAAAAATCTTTAACACTCTTGACCACTAGGGGTTATGTCAAAATTTGGCGACAGACACACACAAAGAGTTAACAAAAAGACAAACAGTGCATGACAAACAAAAAATGCAAAAAGAAAAACTTACAGGCAAGCACTCTGGAACCGAAATCGCCCCATGAGTGCAGGTAGGGGATAAACAGAGGTAAAGTGCAGAACGTCCAAGTTTGACTGCCGCAATGAAGCAATGAACAGGTAGTGTTTAAATAACAGACAATCAGATGAGGCACAGGTACAGGGAGTAGAGTGAGCAAGTGCCCTAATTAATCAATAGCATGCAGCTGAACAGACAGAGTGACAGCCTGGGTAGTAAATGAGCATGACTGGCAAGGGGAAAGGGCTCAAAATGTAAATAAATCAATAACACACACACACACACACACACACACACACACACACACACACAGAGACAGACAGAGAACTATCAACATAATAACAGACTCAAAAGTACTCAAAATAAAAAGTCTGCGCACTGAGAACAACGCTCAGACACATGACAGAGCCCCCCCTTAAGAGGTGGAACCAGACACCCCAAGTAACACCAAAAAGCCCCCCCCCCCCAAAAAAAAAGATGGAGTACAGCAAAACACTAACCAGGGAGGGAGGTGGGGGAACAGGCTAAGGAGGGATAAACACAAAACAGTACATAACCCGCACCTGTGCTAACCCAACCCCCTGGACTCCAACCAGAGAAACAAAAGTTCAAGGGGCCGACCAAAGTCCCAGGCCAGCTGGACAGCCAGATGGTACAAGTCGGGTGGCCTGCCTGAAAATATGGACCACCCGACCCAGCGGCTCAGTCTTTCAGGCTGCCGGCCCGAGTGCTTCAGCCACCTGAACAGCAGAGGTGGCCTGGGAGGTGGCTCCCCCACCTGGAGACCCAATAATGGAGGGGTGAGCCGAGGAGGGGGAACCACAACTTCGTCTGGCGGTGGAGGAAGGGGGACCATGACAGAAACCCAAAAAGCACAAAATACAACAAATATATAAATGTAGAGAAAAATCCATGAGATTGAACAAGGCGGAAACCTCCAGTGCTCAGCTCATGACAATAACAGTGCTGGGGTTGAGCAGAACTTGAAGTAGTAGAAATATTTTTCCTCTTGAACAACAATTAACCTTTTGACTGCCTTGGTCCATGCACAGATAGCGCTGTGGAGTGCCTGTGTCATAGTTCTGCGACTGTCAAGTGACGTGGCCTTAAACCATAACAGAACTCCCCAGTTGAAGTATTGTGTTGTGTCCAGAATTATGAGAATGACGAGTAAGTCAAGATTCGGTTAACAGGGTTTATTCAGGATAACACAAACTATACACAAAGGCTTATGGCATGCATGCCAGGTGACTCCACGACGAAAGAGGCAGAGCCTCTTCCGCCCACTTCCTTTATACCCCGGGTGGCATCACTACTGGAAACCGGTAGTCAACAACCCCCGGTCCACCCATGTCCAACCTGGCTGCCATCTTGCTGGTACCAGCCTATTTACATATGTTGCATATGTTATACATATGGGTTACATGGGGGGGGGGGGTTACATATGTTATACATATGTAACCCCCCCCCAAAAAAAAATGTCAGGCACACAAATAACCCACCCAAATTTGTCACCCGACTCATGTACTAACAGGAAAAACATATGTACAAAAATAAATAAACACCTATCCACTCACACAGCTAAGGCTGCGGAGTCGGGTAGACTACCAGCACCCCCTACATGGCTGAGCGGGTTATTCTGCCGCTAGAAGAGAACAACAAACTGAAATAACATAAGGCCGTGTCTCTAACTGTAGAACAATCCCCATACTTATACTACACACATATAACATACCAAACCACAATACATATACTATTGGCGGCCCCCACCCCAACTCCCACCCCACAATGGGCACACAGAGCAAAAACATGTTGGGTCATTCAATTAAAATAGATCAAATAAACAGGCAGGCTCAAATTAATCATAAACACAATCATTCAGAGAACCAACACCCTTCTAACCACAAAATTTAACACATAATTACTAATCGAATATAACACTCTGAAACTCAGTGCAAAACAGGCATAACACCACAAAGGCCATTAAAATTGTCATGCAAGCACTCAACCCAGGCTCGCAACTACACAAACCAATAAGCCTACCGCACTCAATCTTTTCTTTTTTTTTTTTTTAAATAAATCTACTGGGGCACCAACTAGTAAATAACACATACAGGACTAAGGAAAACACAACAGACACACAAAAGCAAAAACCCTCAGTCCCTGGATGGATCCCTCTCCAGGCGTCTCTGTCTCTTCAACTCAAGGCTCCTGCTGCGCCGTCTCCTCTCCACCACTGGCAGCCGCAGATCCCTCGGGTGTCTCCAGACATGAATAGACCTACGCCCATCTGCCTCCATCCAGCTGGGCTCCACCTGGAACCGCCTCTGGTCGTCCCGCTGCTCATGTGGACTGTGATCTTGTCGTACTCAAGCATCAACCTTGGTCTTCGAGGGAGCCCTCTTCCTTTTATCCAGATCACCAATCCTGCGACAGGCCTCCGTCACCGATCGCTGCGGCTTGCAGGCTCGTCTCGGTCTCCTCTTAGGTCTCGGTCTCCTCTCAGGTCGGCCCCACAGTCCACATCCAGACCATTCTTCATCCGACATGTTAACAATGGAGAACCCAAGACTGTAAAATATGTTACAACCCATAACGTTAACCCCGGATGCTGAAACATTGATGTGAACACTGGGTGCCACACTGTCTGGGTGCACCCTCCTCTTCCTCCTCCTCCTCATCCCTGCGTCCCGCGGTGGAAGCCTTCATGAAGCATTTATTCATAATTATGAATAAATCCAGCCTCAGAACCCAGGCTAATTCAGCCTCAGAACCCAGCAATTTCCACATAGCCCAAAATAGCCAACCTGTTCCGTCCATAACCATAATACTTTTCATATTGCCTTCTAATCTGTCGGTGGGGAAACAGTCTCTCCATGGTTTCCAGATTCAGGACGGAAATCACTGCTCCAGTATCCACCAAAAGCGGGATCTCAATGCCATCTAGCGTGACGGTGCAGCTGATCCTCCCTGTCGTTTCCGGGGAGACGTTATGCACCACTGTCGGAGTCTTCTGCGCAGCACCTGGGTCACCCCTACGGCTCCTGCATACAAAGTTTTCGCACACCCTGGCAAAATGGTTCAAAACACCGCACTTGCCACAATGCTTTCCTTTCGCCGGGCACATCCTGGACTTAAAGCGGTGCTAAGTGGACCCACACCCATAACATGTCGGCGTACCAGGGGCAGACCTTATCCTGACCACAGAGGCAAAATCTTCCTCTCTGCACTCGCCATAACAAGGGTCCATGATCAGAGCCTCAACATGAGACTCATTCTTCTTCAGAGAAGCCCCTTCAGTAAGGCCTCTCACGATGGTCTCTGCCGCCTCGAACTGTTGGGCAAGCTCGACAGCTTCAGCTAATGCCAACTCCCCTGGGTGTGTCAGCAATCTGGACCGGGCCACCGGGCAGCGGATGTGCTCTGCCAGCTGGTTCCGAATCATCTCGTCCTCCAGGGCCCCAAATCTGCATTCCCACGCCAGCACATGGAGGTCCACCCAAAATCTTCTCACCGACTCTCCTGACTGCTGGCGGTGCTGTTGAAACTGAATGCGCTTCACGGTGACGTTTTCCGGCACCCTAAAGTACAGCGCCATTAGCTTTACTACCTCGTCAAAGCTGTCAGCACATCCAAGGTCCTCCAGAATCCTCTGCCCTTCCATTCCCAAATTATGCACCAACACAGCTCGCGCTCGGAGCTTCTCCATCTCGCCCAGGTTTAAGACAGCGAGATAGTTGGTAAAAGCAGCAAACCAACGAGGCCACGGCACAGGCGGCTCGCCCGGGGCCTCCAGAAAAGGCCGAAAGCTGGCAATGGAACGCTCCATTACCTGTCGCTACCAGAAATCCATGGAGCTGCTCATCCGTGAGCTGCCCTTCCAGCGCCTGGTGAGGGAGATCGCTCAAGACTTCAAGACCGACCTGCGCTTCCAGAGCTCCGCTGTCATGGCTCTGCAGGAGGCCAGCGAGGCCTACCTGGTGGGTCTCTTCGAGGACACCAACCTGTGCGCCATCCACACCAAGAGGGTCACCATCATGCCCAAAGACATCCAGCTGGCCCGCCGCATCCGCGGAGAGAGAGCTTAGACTTTCTGCTGCACATCCACCAACCACAATGCTCCGCACTGTGTGTCTATACACATATATATGTACATATGTATACTAGCTGCTCTTGTTTTTTCTTGCCTTCTGAGTGTTGCTCTGAGTGTTGCTATCCCTGTGCTGTTGCAATCCTGGAATTTCCCCATTGTGAGACTAATAAAGGCTTATCTTACTTCATCGCCAAATGTTGTGTCCATAATTGTGAGAATGACGAGGAAGCAGAACTCAGTTAACAGGGCTTTATTCAGGATAACTGTATAACTATATACAAAGGCGGAGCCTCTTCTGCCCACTTCCTTTATACCCCAGGTGGCGTCACTACCGGAAACCGGTAGTCAACCACCCCTGGTCCACCCATGTCCAACCTGGCCGCCATCTTGCTGGTACCAGCCTATTTACATATGTAACATATTGCACCTCACAAGGGGGCAGACACATATAACTTACCGTACTGCTCTTGCCTTGGAGGACTTATGGCCCCCATACCCCCCCCCCCCCCACACACACACACACTTCTGGACACCAAAGAAGAAGAGTTTGTAAACAAATGTTGATCGATTGCAAGACAGAGGAAGCATTTGCTTCCAAATTTGCCAACTATGATTCTAAAAAGACATTTAGCTTATGAAGGTAAATATAAGACAAGATAAGCCTTTATTAGTCCCACAGTGGGAAAATTCCAGGATTGCAACAGCACAGGGATAGCAACACTCAGAGCAACAATCAGAAGGCAAGAAAAAAACAAGAGCAGCTAGTATACATATGTATGACCCCACGGGGTGAGATCTTGCGTGGAGCCCCAGATCGAGGGAGATTATCAGTGGTCTTGTATGTCTTCCATTTTCTAATAATTGCTCCCACAGTTGATTTCTTCACACCAAGCTGCTTACCTATTGCAGATTCAGTCTTCCCAGCCTGGTGCAGGTCTACAATTTTGTTTCTGGTGTCCTTTGACAGCTCTTTGGTCTTGGCCATAGTGGAGTTTGGAGTCTGACTGCTTGAGGTTGTGGACAGGTGTCTTTTATACTGATAACGAGTTCAAACAGGTGCCATTAATACAGGTAACGAGTGGAGGACAGAAGAGCCTCTTAAAGAAGAAGTTACAGGTCTGTGAGAGCCAGAAATCTTGCTTGTTTGTAGGTGACCAAATACTTATTTTACTGAGGAATTTACCAATTAATTCATTAAAAATCCTTCAATGTGATTTTCTGGATTTTTTTTTTCTCATTTTGTCTCTCATAGTTGAGGCATACCTATGATGAAAATTGGAGACCTCTCTCATCTTTTAAGTGGGAGAACTTGCACAGTTGGTGGCTGACTAAATACTTTTTTGCCCCACTGTATATATATATATATATATATATATATATATATATATATATATATATATATACGTATATATATATATATATATATATATAGACACACAGTGCGGAGCATTGTGGTTGGTGGATGTGCAGCAGAAAGTCTAAGCTCTCTCTCCGCCGATGCGGCGGGCCAGCTGGATGTCTTTGGGCATGATGGTGACCCTCTTGGCATGGATGGCGCACAGGTTGGTGTCCTCGAAGAGACCCACCAGGTAGGCCTTGCTGGCCTCCTGCAGAGCCATGACGGCGGAGCTCTGGAAGCGCAGGTCGATCCTGAAGTCCTGAGCGATCTCCCTCACCAGGCGCTGGAAGGGAAGCCCATGGATGGGCAGCTCCGTGGACCTCCGGCAGCGACAGATCTCTCTCAGAGCCACGGCATCGAGCCTGCAACGGTGAGGCCTCCTCACTCCGCCGGCGGCTGGAGCACCTTTTCGAGCAGCCTTGGTGGCCAGCTGCTTCCTGGGGGCTTTTCCTCCAGTAGATTTACGGGCGGTCTGCTTGGTTCTTGCCATCGCTCTTTATTATTCTGTCTTATATTTCCTGCACGCCGCCCAAACTCCAGCCCGGCACCCGCGTCGCTCCCGCTTCAGCTCTCCCGGTATGTCGAGCCTCTCCGTTAGCACCGGGTGGCGGCTGAGTGCTAGCTAGCTCCTCCCCGCTGCATCGTCTCCCGCTGTAAACAGAGGCTCCATCCGCCGACTCGGGAGACCCCCGGGCGCGATCTGTGTGTCCGTGATACACATAGAGTGAAAGGTGTGCCGGATCAGAAAGCCATCACCGGATCAAAAAGAAGAAGGAAGTTAAAAAGACTCAGAATTGAGCCGCTGTTGCAAAAGGCAGCCAACTCGTGTGGCGCCGGAACTGGAAGTAACCGGAAATATCTACATTTTCTTAAAACAGAGGGTGGGCGAAGCTGGTTGATTTGCACCTGCCATCGACCCCCAGTGCCATGTGACTGGACAGAACAATCGCACTGGTTCCCAGTCGTCATATGAGGTAAACTGTGGTGGAATAAAAGCAAAATTGCGGTGGAATAATCATAACAGTTTCTGGATGTGGGAGAGAAAGCGAAAATGACCAACAGAAGACAAAATAATGACCAGAATGGACGAAAATGGATAGAGCGTGCCACCTGGCCAGCGGTAAGTGATTAATTTCTTTGCTTGTTTACATTGTAACTGATTTTCTGGTTCATATACTTTAAAGATAAGATAACAAAATGCCCAAAACTACAAACGGCGACAAAAAAACAAAACCATCCTTTGTGTAAATATGTCCAAAGTCTGCTTTTGACTGAAGGTTATGTAATTCGATATGGCTGCCGTGGCATTATGCAAATTAGGATGCATAAATTTACTCTTATCTCAAACTTTGGATCATATTCTACATCTTTCTAATTGATAGTAAGCCATTACCACGTTCAAGTAATAGCTTTGGAAATCTTTGACATCTGAACTGAATATTTTCTTGAAAAAAACCTTGACCACTAGGGGCTGACGGTGCAACGGAGCGCCATAGGCAGTCAGATTGTTAAATAAATAGAATGAAAGAAATTAAATTCTGTAAATAACCATTTTGGTTACATCTGTCTCCGGCACATCTCAAAGTGCATAAAAACTCAATGTGCACTGTTAGTAGCATTAACATTTAGTTCCCTTTTGAAGTAAAATATACTACATCCTGGTCATAAATGAGGTTGGCACATCACAAAGTGCATTTAGCTGAATAAAAAATGAACTGTCAAACACTTCAGTGCACAACCCCCCCCCCCCCCCAAAAAAAAGACTGATAAAATTAACAAACATTGCAAATCCACTATTGTGGTTTGTTTTGTTTTAAATCACCCCATGTGTGAGTAGGAACCTCTTTTTATAATTACACGTTCCATTACACACACATATCAGTCAACCAAAAATTTTGAGTAGAGTTAAGGATGCAAAAAGAACCCACTTAAAAACTTGAGTAATGACTTCAGTCTTGAAGGTATGAGGTTTTTTCTCCAAAATTTATAACAAGTTTCTTATAGTCTTCTAGTTTTCTCTGTAAATGTATCTAAATGTGAAACAATTTCCCTCAAATTTGTAATTTCCTCTTGTAAAATTAACTTTTCTTGTACATTTGAAACTTTTTTTTAATAAATTTGTGGATTATTTTATGGCTAATTTTTGTTTATTTTTAAAATAAAATTACTTTTTTTTTTATAAATTTGAAACAGATTATGTTAAAATTTTGACTTTTTTTCCTTATACAATTTATGCTTTTGACCATAATTTTGCAGAGCCATAACAGAACAATAATTACCTCCGCCAGGAGGTAATGTTTTTGCCGGGGTTTGTCTGTTTGTTTGTCTGTCTGTCTGTTGGTTAGCAAGGTAACTCAAAAAGTTTTGGACGGATTTCAATGAAACTTTCAGGCGTTGTTGGAAATGGTACAAGGAAGAACTGATTAAATTTTGGGGATGATCCGGATCACCGTCTGGATCCATGAATTTTTTAAAGGATTCTTTAACATTGTGAGATAGGGCCATTTTCAACATGTGTGCAGGCGCAATGGAGGGCGGATGTTTTTGCCGGGGTTTGTCTGTTTGTTTGTCTGTCTGTCTGTTGGTTAGCAAGATAACTCAAAAAGTTTTGGACGGATTTCGATGAAACTTTCAGGCGTTGTTGGAAATGGTACAATGAAGAACTGATTAAATTTTGGGGATGATCCGGATCACCGTCTGGATCCAGGAATTTTTTAAAGGATTCTTTAACATTGTGAGATAAGGCCATTTTCAACATGTGTGCAGGAGCAATGGAGGGCGGTGGTCATCGTACATCGAACACGGACTCCGTGTTCTTCAAAGTTTTAGGCACAAAAGCATGCGGAAAACAGTGGTGGGCCGGGCCTGGCAGTGTGCCTGTGTTTGTGCTACTCTGCAAAAGCTGAGACGGGCAGCTGTCCGGGGCGGGATTATTTGGCAGAAATTCCCCGGGCAGCCATAGGGGCTGCGCAAAAATAAGCTCTCTGCCGGGGAAGCTTCCAAATCCTCTTTTGGCGCGGAGTGCAACCCCAATAAAACCCACGGTAACCTGTCTACCCAATTTGCATCCGTCAGTGAACCCCTGAGTGCTGCTTTCAGTGATCTATGAAAACGCTCGCATAACCCATTGGCCTGTGGGTTGTACGCGGTTGTGCGATGAATTGCAACGCCCGCAGCCTGGGAGTTTGGAGATGGAGGAGATGGACACAGCAGCAACACTTGAGTTTATTACCTCCGCCAAGGAGGTAATGCTTTTACTGGCATTTGTCTGTCTGTCTGTCCGTTACCAACATAACTCAAAAAGTTATGAACAGATTTTGACGAAATTTTCAGGAAAGGTGTGTAATGGCACAGGGAACAGATGATTAGATTTTGGTGATGATCTGACAGTGCATACCTCCACCAAGGGCTTTGTTTGTATTTGTGCAGCAGGATTACACAAAAACTACTGGATGGATTTGGATGAAATTTTCACCAGAGGTGGTTCTTGGCCTAGAGAGGAACCCATTACATTTTGGGGATGATCTGGGAATGCATACCTCAGCCAAGGCTCTTCTCACAGTGTGTCAGCCACAAAACTCCAAAACTAATGGACAGACTTGGATGCAATTTTCACCACAAGTGGCGACAGGCCTACACACAAGCCCATTACATTTTGGAGGTGATCCATGAGAAACGGAAGGAGCCTTGGCGGAGGTATGCGCTCTATGAGTGCTTTTCTAGTTTAACTCTGATTTCAAAGAAAAAAAAATTAATAAAATTATATTTAATGAAATAAATTAACGTAAATTACCAAAGATGCAGTTATTTCTGTTAAAATATTTCTATATATTCATAGTTTTTTAGAACTCTCCTCACCAGCCAGACAGCAGGAAAAACCTCCCTTATTCTGAAATCCAAATGTTGGCAGATTTGATTTGTCTGAAGGCTGTTGACAGATTAAAGTCATTGACTTTGTGAATTTTGGTCATCTTAACTTGACTGGTACATAATAATGAACATAAATTATTAATATTATAGTGGCTGGTGAAGTAAATCCTCAGCGATTCAGTCACTCTTGCCTTTCCCTACATATGAAGCCTAATCACACCCGTTTGCTGAGTGACTCTTCATTATTTTTCCCGTTACCAGTGGGTTAAAACCATCATAAATGCTTCCATTGCTTACATACCTCTTCTGCTTTTTTTTCCATGTTTAAAGTACTTTAATAAGTGCATGCTTCTCTTGGACAGTGACGCTGGAGAGAGACTCTGCCTGCCGACTGGAATAGTTGCACGGGCGGGGCATTTCTGAACTCCACTCAGATGACGGTCATACTCGTTTGTGTGCGCACTTGCGGACCGTCATTCCTTCATATTTTTTTTCTTAAATTTATACTTCCTTGGCGTGGCCTGGGCCACTCGGAGGTTGGTTCTGGACCACATGTGGCCCGTGGGCTGGTAATTGAATAGGTCTGCACTCATCATCATCATCATCATAGCAGTCTGTCGTGGGCGACAATGACTGTTTCATTTAGGTCTGATCAGATTCCTCCACACAGCTCTATCCTTAGCCTTCCACTGCCAGGAACTCCTGTCTACGTCCAACTTCATCAAGTTTCTTTTTACAGTGTCTTTAAATCTGAGCCTTGGTCTACCCTGATTGCATTTGCCCTCGCATAGCTGTGAGTAGAGTAACTGCCGAGGGAGACGCTGGTGGTCCATCCTCTCAACATGTCCAAACCATCTCAGGTTCATCTGTATTAGCATGTCCTCCATTGATGGTAGACCAGGTCGTTTCAACACTTCTATGCTGGTTATCTTGTCTTTCCATGAGATGTTCATTATGGCTCGAAGGTGTCTCATCATGTACGCGTGGAGTTTCTTCACCTGCACTCTGTAGACAGTCCAAGTTTCAGCACCGTACAATAGAGTTGCCAGTACTGTCGCTCTGAACACTTTGCATTTCACATGGATAGTCACATGTCGATTGTTCCACAGTCTCTCCCTCAAGTTTCCAAACACAGCGCTCATCAGCTGAACACCACCAAATTTCCACACTTCTGCTGGAATTCCATCCCTTCCTGGAGCTTTACCATCCTGTGTTGTCCTGATAGCTGCCATTAGTTCATCAAAATTTGGTGGTTCATCCAGACTTGATACAGCTGGTCACTACACTAGAGCGTCTTTAGCCTCTTCAGTGAGATCTCCAGGGTTGTTTAGTAGTTGGTCAAAGTGGTCTGCAAATCTGTCCAGGATCTTGTCTTTCTCCTGCAAAACTCTAAACTTTGGCATTAAAATCTCCAACGAGTATCAGCCTGTCATCAGTCGGTACACGCCTGATAGTCTCACGTAAATCACTGTAGAACTCTTCCTTCACCTCCTCTGTGTTGGTCATTGTTGGGGCATATACACTGATGAGTGTGGCATACATCTTCCGCTGTAGTGGGAGTCTCATAGTCATTATCCTGTCGTTGATTGGCACCCAGTTCCTCATCAAGCATTGCTGCTATCTCCTTTATAACTGCAAAGCCCACTCCTGCTTCTCTCCTTTCTTGAGTTGATCTCTCAGTCCAAAAGAAGATGTACCCATGGTCTTCCAAGCTGTCATATCCAGGCAATCTTGTTTCACTAAGTGCAGCTATGTCTATATTGTACCTGTTCATTTCCAGGGCCACAAGCGCGGTCTGTCTTTCTGGTCACTGTGATGTTGTTCTGCTCGCACCTGCTGCTCATTACATTGTGTGTGAACAGGCCTGCACTAGACTAACAAATTTGAAAAACAAAAAAGGCCTCCAGATGGATTTAGTAGTTATTTCCAGCACAACACTCATCCTCTGTCATGTTTGCTCCTTCGGAGCAGAAAGACAGCCCCAAATGCTGGATAGTGTCAGTGCAATTTATTAAAGAAAAGAATAAACACAGGGTGCTCCAACAAACTTACTGGTGAGCACAGATAAATGAAGAATTTGTCTAGAGCGCTCCAACAAACTTACTGGCGAGCGCTAGAGAATTACTTACAGTTAGATGCACCAGAGCGGATGGAACTCTGGCAGAGAAGTGGGTTGACAATTAAAAATAGCCGCAAAGACAGTATGCCATGGCAGTGTATAAATACAAGAAATGTAATGAGCAGCAGGTGCGAGCGCCGGGCTGGCAGGGACTAATTGCCTAACTGCTCCCAGCTGATGGAAGAGTAGACTGGGAGCAGTGACAGGGGAAATTAGCAGGTGTCCTAAAACACAATCACTCGCAGCTGATGGACTGGAAACAGACATATGACATCTTCAGGCTGCTGTTAAATAAGAGGCTCAAATCATTACCTCCGCCAAGGAGGTTATGTAATTGGGGTGGTTTGTCTACTGGATGGATTTTAATGAAATTTTCACCAGAGGTATCCCTTGGACCAAGGATGAACCCATTAAATTTTGGTGATGATCTGAGAGTGCATACCTCCACAAAGGACCTTGTTGCATTTGTGCAGCAGGATTACATAAAAACTACTGCATGGATTTGGATAAAATTTTCATCAGAGCTGGTCCTTGAGGTAGAGAGGAACCCATAACATTTTGGTGATGATCTCAGAATGTATACCTCCACCAAGGCTCTTATCTTCTCAAACTGTGTTAGCAAGAATCCTCAAAAGCAAACCCATTACATTTTGGAGGTGATCCATGAGGGATGGAAGGAGACTTGGCAGAGATATGCACTCTCTGAGTGCTTTTCTAGTTAGTTAATAAAGTTAAAACACTTCAGTGACCCTCTGTGTTTTAGTCTGTCTTGATTGTTTTTCTTCACCACCAATCCTCCTAAACATTTCAATCTGCTTGTACATTCTGTCAGCCACACTAAACTTCATACATCCTAAACTGTTGAAAAAGGTTTTAAGTCCTTAAACAAAATTTAACAGATCAAGTCATTGTTCTCTGATGATCCATAAGGACTGAACTTATCTAAAGTGCAAAACAGTTTCAACAGAAACATCAGAGTTTACTATTACGTGAAGACAGTCACAAGGCAGCATGGTGGCGTAGTGGTTAGCACTACAGTCTCACAGTAAGAAGATCATAGGTTCAATGCACCAGCCAGCAGCGCCTCTCTGCATGTTCTCCCCATGTTTGATGGGTTAATCCCGGGTGTTCCAGTTTCCCGTCACATTCCAAAAACATGCCAGTTAAGTTAATTGGAGACTTTGAAGTAGCCCTAGGTGTGAATGTGCGTGTGAATGGTGAAGGGACTGGCGCTGCACCGTAGCCATCTTATCCAGGTGGATGTCCTTGAATGACATGAAAAGTAAATGAATAAAATACGTATAGAAGAGATTATTTTGATTAAGCTGCCAAAAAGGTATTTTCTGAATAAAACAACCATATAAGGCAATTTTATTTTTGTCCATTATGTGATGTTATTGATTGTAAATGATCATATATACAACAGTGCATTAATACTGCAGATTAACTGTGTGTATAGTGTTAATAATTTAACAGACAAAAGTAGCCACAGTATTGCTGTCACATACCTAATGTATGATCACAGTTATGACACTTATCAAAAACATAAAATCTAATGTTAGTCTGTAAAAGTGTGTCATGTTGAAATGGGTCATCAAAACAACATTTATCTGATCAGCTGATTGCAGCTAGTTAGCATAACGACAATATTAGCATGCTTGCCAATTTAATAATGGCTTTATTAGCTTTTAATCTAGGTTTATTAGACAGACAACCACTGAAACTCCATTCCCCACATATATTAGTGACTCAGTGAAGACAGAAGCTTTCATTCTTACATTTTCACAAGTTAATCAGCCACCGTGTTTGGGTAGGTATGGTCTTAATTAGAGAAAAGTGGAAGGACAGATGGTTGTAGATTTTGCTAAAATGATGGAAATGCCTGTGGTGAACACATACTTCAAGAAGAGAGGGGAAAATATGGTGACTTACAAGAGTGGAGGAAGGTGCACACAGGTGGACTACGTCTTATGCAGAAGGAGAAATCTGAAAGAGATAGAAGACTGCAAGGTGGTGGTAGGGGAGAATGTAGCTAGACAGCAAAGGATGGTAGTCTGTAGGATGACTTTAGAAAGCAAGATGAGGAAGAGAGTGAAGGCAGAGTCAAAGATTAAGTGGGAGAGGTAACAGAAGGAAGAAAGTTGCACAGAGTTCAGGAAGGAGTCAATACAGGTTCTGGGTGGTAGGGAAGAATTACCAGATGACTGGGAAAGTACAGCAAAAGTATTGAGGGAAACTGGTGGAAAGGTATGTGGTGCATCCAGTGTACAGAGGAAGGAAGATAAGGAGACTTGGTGGTGGAATGATGAGGTACAGGAAAGTATTCAAAGAAAGAGGTTAGCAAAGAAAAAGTGGGATAGTCAGGGAGATGAAAGTAGACAGGAGTATTTGGAATCTCGGCGCATGGCAAAGAGAGGTGGCAAAGGCAGAGGAAAAAGCATACTGCATAGTGAGTTGTATGAGTGGCTAAACACTAAGGAAGGAGAAAAGGACTTGTATCAATTGGCTAGACAGAGAGACTGAGCAGGACAGGATGTGCAGCAGGTTAGATTTAATAAAGACAAAAATGGTAATGTACGAACAAATGACGAAAGCGTGTTGAGAAGGTGGAAATAGGGCTGAGCGATATGGCTTTTAACATGTATTGTGATATATTTAGGGTTTTATCATGATACAGGATATACAGTGGGGCAAAAAAGTATTTAATCAGCCACCAATTGTGCACGTTCTCCCACTTAAAAGATGACAGAGGTCTCCAATTTTCATCATAGGTATACCTCAACTATGAGAGACAAAATGAGAAAAAAAAAAATCCAGAAACTCACATTGAAGGATTTTTAATGAATTAATTAATAAATTCCTCGGTAAAATAAATATTTGGTCACCTACAAAGAAGCAAGATTTCTGGCTCTCACAGACCTGTAACTTCTTCTTTAAGAGGCTCCTCTGTCCTCCACTCGTTACCTGTATTAATGGCACCTGTTTGAACTCGTTATCAGTATAAAAGACACCTGTCCACAACCTCAAACAGTCAGACTCCAAACTCCACTATGGCCAAGAGTAAAGAGCTGTCAAAGGACACCAGAAACAAAATTGTAGACCGGCACCAGGCTGGGAAGACTGAATCTGCAATAGGTAAGCAGCTTGGTGTGAAGAAATCAACTGTGGGAGCAATTATTAGAAAATGGAAGACATACAAGACCACTGATAATCTCCCTCGATCTGGGGCTCCACACAAGATCTCACCCCATGGGGTCAAAATGATCACGAGAACGGTGAGCAAAAATCCCAGAACCACACGGGGGGGATCTAGTGAATGACCTGCAGAGAGCTGGGACCAAAGTAACAAAGGCTACCATCAGTAACACACTATTCCGCCAGGGACTCAAATCCTGCAGTGCCAGACGTGTCCCCCTGCTTAAGCCAGTACATGTCCAGGCCTGTCTGAAGTTTGCTAGAGAGCATTTGGATGATCCAGAAGAGGATTGGGAGAATGTCATATGGTCAGATGAAACCAAAATAGAACTTTTTGGTAAAAACTCAACTTGTCGTGTTTGGAGGAGAAAGAATGCTGAGTTGCATCTAAAGAACACCATACCTACTGTGAAGCATGGGGGTGGAAACATCATGCTTTGGGGCTGTTTTTCTGCAAAGGGACCAGGACGACTGATCCGTGTAAAGAAAGAATGAATGGGGCCATGTATCGTGAGATTTTGAGTGAAAACCTCCTTCCATCAGCAAGGGCATTGAAGATGAAACGTGCCTGGGTCTTTCAGTATGACAATGATCCCAAACACACCACCCGGGCAACGAAGGAGAGGCTTCGTAAGAAGCATTTCAAGGTCCTGGAGTGGCCTAGCCAGTCTCCAGATCTCAACCCCATAGAAAATCTTTGGAGGGAGTTGAAAGTCTGTGTTGCCCAGCGACAGCCCCAAAACATCACTGCTCTAGAGGAGATCTGCATGGAGGAATGGGCCAAAATACCAGCAACAGTGTGTGAAAACCTCGTGAAGATTTACAGAAAACGTTTGACTTCTGTCATTGCCAACAAAGGGTATATAACAAAGTATTGAGATGAACTTTTGTTATTGACCAAATACTCATTTTACCGAGGAATTTACCAATTAATTCATTAAAAATTCTTTAATGTGATTTTCTGGATTTTTTTTTCTCATTTTGTCTCTCATAGTCGAGGTATACCTATGATGAAAATTGGAGACCTCTCTCATCTTTTAAGTGGGAGAACTTGCACAATTGGTGGCTGACTAAATACTTTTTTGCCCCACTGTATATCACAATATCTTGGGATCTCCTCCAAACTACTGTATAAACGTAAAACCTTTGCATAAAATGACACTGGCATGATAATAGAAACAAACCCATGTATTGCATTGTTTTGAATTGCATACAAAAGGGAAGGGGGGGGTGAAATCAAGTTAAATTTAACAAACTTTATTGAACCAGTTGGAAAACCCCACTCAGAAATTTGCAGCAAATCAGAATAAATAATGGTAGGTCTTCTTATTATGGCCTGTAATAAAACCATTACAAACAAAACAAACAACTAAAAAAGCACTTAACACAGTAAAAAGTGCGTTACAAAAGAATTCTAGAGAAAGATATTTTAAAACCATATACATTAAAGTCCACTTTTTCTGTTTGGTCATGATTTTAATAATAAGGGCCATGTCTTTAGCTGTATAATTTGTGATCTCTTTCTATTTTACACTTTTGTTTTATGGGATATATTTTCCAAATGAAGAAACTATATGTCAAGGTGCGGAGCACAATTGGAGAACCGTGCTCATGCCTTTTGTTAGTTTGATTATTTTCTGTAAGTTCCCCACTTCTGTTGAGTATTTAAAATGTATGATGCTATCCGAGTTGCTCTTTGTTTCTGTTTTGTTTTGAGTTATCTGGTTATTTGTATCTTAGGTTGGTTATTATAGTCTTGTCTATGTATTTACGAATCACCTTGCATTTCAAACTATATCTCTCTGTGTTTTTAGACATGAGCCTACTTTCACCTTTGCCTTTAGTTCCCTTTTTGTAATGTGGTAGTTAATTGTATTTCTATATTTGCATCTCTGGTTTTTTGCATTTATCTTGTCCTCGCCTTGGTGGTTATTTTCCCTTTTTGGATTCTCCGGTTTGTTGATCATTTTGTAATCATTTCATATTTATTTCCTTGTTAGTTATCTTTAGCATTCATTCCTGGTCTGTGCTTTTATTTTGACAGTGTTCTTTATTTACTTCCTCTCTCAGCTCAAGTTTGTGGGCTGTCACTGCTGTCATTAGTTGATTTGATTATCCTTGGTCCTTTGACCCACACCTGCCATCCTTTGTATCAATTCCTCTGTGTCCTAGTTAAGGACTGCTGCACCATTATTTGGCAAAGCGTCCTTCTCGTTACCGCGACATGAGTTCCACGTCTTATCCTCATTTTATATCCTGGCGTGTTTCCAATGCTTTTGTTACTTGGTCACTACGGTGTCTCCATACGCCTTAGCCATTTAGGCTATTCGACCTCCCATTTATCCTGCCTTTGCCTCAAGATTTATGTGTTTTTGGTTCTTGTTATATTTTTGTGTTTCATTAAAATTCCGTGCAAACTCAGAGCTCCTGCGTTTGGGTCTTCGTCCACCTCTGCCGGGCCAGTTTATGACAAAAGGATGCTGCCACTGTGGACCCAGCGGCTGTGAGGTTTGCCTTTTTTTTTCCACCCTGCATTTTTGTTTTCATCTGTGAGGACCTGCGGACCCTGTGTGTCCAACCATATTCGGGTGTGTGCTGCTAACCGAGGGGGAATTGGAGGCCATGAATCAGCTGAGGGATCTGGTCTCCACGGAGCGCAGCTGCAGCAATCTGGAGGATGACTGCCGGCTCTGGACAGCAGCAACCTGGAAGCTGGAAGGCACTCCACGACTGGAAGTGTTACTGTGGGTATGGGTCCTGCCTATCTTCTGGCCTCAGCAACCCGCCTCTCTACCTGAAGTCCCCATAAGAACCAACTTCAGTCAGTATGGTCAGAACGAGGTACAGTGTTGGGCTGCGGGATGGGTGGAAGACTTAATATCGGACGCTCGCACTTCCTGCACTCCCTAGGAGGCTTTGGAGTTTTTGGAGAGTGCGGCAGAGGTTATTGAGACATACCCCAGCCTGCGGAGCTGTCCGGAACTCATGGGTCTCCTCATCTCGGTTCCCAACCTCCAACACATGCTCCGCGGGCTGGTAAGAAGCTCTCTCCTAACTGTGCCTGAGCTGACGAAAAAATGTCCCCTGGTGCAGCCGTCTCCAGCCTCCATTCCTCACTGTTTTCTGTCTGTTTCTGAGCCGACGAGCGAGTGTCCCCTGGAACAGATGAGCCCAGCCTCTCTCTGCCAGCCAGCTGCATCACATCAAAGGAACTCTTCCGCCGAAGCAACTGTTTCAGCTAGTGACGTGCCTGCAGAACCAGCTCCTCCAGAGTCTCCATGGGTACCCCCGCTCGCTGCAGCCACAGAGAGGGATTTGTCTGAGCCTTCTGCAGCAGCTGCCACCAAACCACGGGAATTAAGGCAAGTTCATTTTAATTCTTTAACATCTGATGATGAAATGCCTTGTCTTATTCCCGGTGGGAGGGCTCAGCAGCAGCCACACGCTTTGGCTGCGCTCTCACCACCTGTTGCTGCAGTCATTCATCTTTCCTCACCTACTTCTCCCATGTCTCCCTCTGCTCTGTCTGTGTGTCTGCCTGCACTGGGAGGGAGCCGCCGGACTATGAAGGGGCCTGCTGTTCCAGAGGTTCCTGTTCCGGTCCCACAGCTGCACCATGGATGGGAGAGGAGCACCTTATGCATCCCAAAGCTTGAGCCGACAGTGGAGTGTCCCCTGGTTTCAACATCGCAGGACCTGGTGCCATTGGTGAGACGTTCCCCAGCTCCAGTCGCCGCATCTGGGGTTCCACCATCTCCAGCCATCACGTCTGGAGTTCCACCAGCTTCAGCCGTCATGCCTGGAGTTCCACCAGCTTCAGCCGCCATATCTGGAGGGTCCACCGGCATCAGACGCTCTGTCTGGGGTTCCACGTACTTCAGCCATCACGTCTGAGGGTCCGCCAGCGTCAGCCACCATGCCTGGAGTTCCACCAGCATCAGCCGCCACACCTGGAGTTCCGCTAGCTTCACCTGCCATCATGCCTGCTGCTTGGGCCACCGCAGCAGAGTCGTTGGAGTCCTGGATGGCGGTGGAGCTTGAGTCAAGGGAAGTACTCTTCCCTATCTCTAAATTATCAGTGTTAGAGAGATCTTGTCTTGCTTGAGGCAGGGAGAATCAGTTGCAGATGCCTTCTGCTTCTGAGTTCTCCTCGCCGGGCTCCACTGTTGTCAGTAACAGATTTCCGGTGTCTATCTCTTCCTCCCTGTCTGAGGTGGCCGTGTCAGGAATGGATGCCCAGACGGATGGATTAGTGATGCCCCAGCCTGAGTCGCCAGAGTCCTGGATGGTGGTGGAGCTTGAGTTAAGACAAGTCCTCTTTTTTGTCTTCACATTGTCAGTATTAGAGAGTTCTTGCTTTGCTCTTGGAAGGAGAGCCAGTTGCAGCTGCCATCTGCTCCTGAGCTTTCCTCACTAGGCTCCACTGCTGCCTGTGATGTTGACCTGGTGTTTGTTTCTTCTCTCCTATCCGAGTCCTTGTCTGGTTCCACTGATGGTCTTTGGTCCACTTAGCCTGGTCCCGCTGAGGATTATCAGTCCGCTGCGTTGGGTTCCGCCGATGGTCATCACCCTTTGCTTGAGGTAACTGAGGGCCCTCTGTCTTTGCCTGAGGTCGCCAAGGGTCATCCGTCTTCATCTGAGGTCACCAAAGGTCATCTGCCTTCGCCTGAGGTAACTGAAGGTCATCTGCTTTTGCCTGAGGTCACCAAGGGTCATCTGTCTTCACGTGAGGTCGCCGAAGGTCATCCGTCTTCGTCTGAGGTTGACAAAGGTCAGCCGTCTTCATCGCCTGGTTTTATCACTGATCAGCCGTTTTCTTTGTCTGGTTTCCCCGCTGGTCAGTCATCCTCTTCACCTGGTTTCCTTGCTGGTCAGCCATTCTTTTTGTCTGGTTTCCCTGCTGATCAGTCATCTTCTTTGTCTGGTTTCCACGCTGATCAGTCATGTTCTTCATCTGGTTTCCACGCTGATCTGCTGTCTTCTTCATCGAGTTTCCTTGCTAGTCAGCCATTCTACCATCTGGTCCCTTCGCTGATCAGTCATCTTCGTCGTCTGGTTTCCATGCTTCAGCCCCTGTGGTCTGGGAAAGGCATGGGTTCCAGCTGCTGACTTGGGGGTGTGTGTGTGTGGGGGGGTGTCATGCCCTGCAGCCCATTGGCTCAAGGATACTGGGAGACCTCTCGAAAGACTACACCGTCTGCTTGGGTGGCTCAGGAACTCTTGGAGGCCACCCAACTTATTCCACCGCTTGAGCTGGTGGTCTTGGGACTCCTGTAGGCCACCTGAACTGCCTTACCTTTTTGCCCGGTGTTCCTAGGTTTTCTGCAGGTCACCTTATCTGTTTTGTTTTGTGGGTCATGAGCGAGTGCCTTTTGGTTGGTCCCTCCTAGCCTGGTTTCCCCCACCGCCCTCCCAGGTTGGGTTATTTTTCTGTTCTTGTTGGGGGGGGGGGGTTGTTTGGTGCATTTTCTTCTTCTTTTTTGATGGTACCTTAGGGTGTCTGGAATCCACCCCTTGGACGGGGGGGGAGGGGAGTCTGTTATGGTGCGGAGCATGGTTGAGAAACTGTGCTCACGCCTTTTGTTAGTTTCATTATTTTCTGTAAGTTCCCCACTTCTGTTGAGTATTTGCATTTCAAATTATATCTCTCTGTGTTTTTAGACATGAGCCTACTTTCACCTTTGCCTTTAGTTCTCTTTTTGTAATGTGGTATTTAGTTGTATTTCTATATTTGTATCTCTGGTTTTAACATTTATCTTGTCCTCGCCTTGATGGTTAATTTTCCTTTTTTGGATTATCCAGTTTATTGATCATTTTGTAATCATTTCATATTTATTTTCTTGTTAGCTATCTTTAGCATTCATTCCCAGTCTGTGCTTTAAGCTTGACAGTGTTCTTTATTTACTTCCTCTCTCAGGTGAAGTTTGCGGGCTGTCACAGCTGTCATTAGTTGATTTGATTATCCTCGCTCCTTTGACCCACACCTGTCACCATTTGTATCAATTCCTCTGTGTCCTACAGTGCATCCGGAAAGTATTCACTGCAATTCACTTTTTCCACATTTTGTTATGTTACTGCCTTATTCCAACAGGGATTAAATTCATTTTTTTCCTCAAAATTCTACACACAATACCCCATAATGACAATGTGAAAAAAGTTTTTTTTTGAGATTTTTTCAAAATTATTAAAAATAATTAAAAAAACCCTAAGAAATCACATGTACATAAGTAGTCACAGCCTTTGCTCAATACTTTGTTGATGCACCTTTGGCAGCAGTTACAGCCTCAAGTCTTTTTGAATATGATGTCACAAGCTTGGCACAACTATCTTTGGGCAGTTTCACCTATTCCTCTTTGCAGCACCTCTCAAGCTCCATCAGGTTGGATTGGAAGTGTCGGTGCACAGCCATTTTCAGATCTCTCCAGAGATGTTCAATTGGATTCAAGTCTGGGCTCTGGCTGGGCCACTCAAGGACATTCACAGAGTTGTCTTGAAGCCACTCCTTTGATATCTTTAATGAATGAATGAATCTTTATTTCGGATAGATTAAAAGTAAAGTTTAAAAGAAAGGAACAGAATAATATAGCAAAGGGAAAAAAAAAAAAACATCTTACAAGGTCAAATTAAACAATAACTCCTCTGATTATACAGTTCAACATAAGTTATCCGAAATGTGTGATGGCTGAAGCTGCAGCTTATATTGCCCACCCATATTCCATCCTAGAATTCAAAAGAAAAGAGCGATTACAATTCAGAACAAAGCTAAGACAAAATGTGACAAAAATCTAAGCAACAACAAAACACAGACTGAATATAATAATCCTTATGCGACATTATGCGACATTATGCGACATTATGCGACATAATGACATTACATGTCATTTTGTATATATGTTTGGAGTATTTCTTCCTTTAGTTTTTGTTTAAATTGTCCAAGCATTGTACATGATTTTAATTCAGGTCCAAAAGCATTCCATAATCTAACTCCTTGCACTGAGACACAGTGTTGCTTGGTGGTAGTTCTCACTGAAGGTTTTTGAAATATACATGTTCCTCTTAAATGATATTGTTTCTCCCTTATTTGGAACAACTTTTGGATATTTGCGGGCAGTGATAGATTCTTCACTTTAAACATTATTACTGCAGTTTTAAAGTCAACCAGATCTTTCAGCTTGAGAGCTTTTAATTTAAGAAAAAGTGGGTTTGTTGGTTCCCTGTAAGCAGCTTTGTTTATTATTCTAATAGCTCTCTTCTGAAGCATAAAGACTGGATATACTGTATGTTTGTTTTATATGTATTTTCCCCATACTTCAGTACAATATGTCATGTAAGGGAGTATTACTGAATGATGCGAAGTATATAGTGTGGGTTGATTCAGCAAATATTTCACTCTGTGTAGTATTGCAATTGATTTAGATATTTTACCTTTAATATAATTAATATGTGACTTCCAACACAGTTTATTATCAATTACTACTCCAAGAAATTTAGTTTCGGATACCCTTTCAATCTCTACATCATTTACAGTGAGTTTAGATACTGAGTTGTTGTGATGGTTGTTAAAAACTATAAATTTTGTCTTACTTAAATTGAGCGTTAATTTGTTTGAATCAAACCACAGTCTAAGCTTTCCTAATTCCTTTCCGAGTGTATCCAAAAGTTGTTCCAAATTACTTCCACTGCATAATAAATTAGTGTCATTGGCAAACAGTATTAAATCCATTTTTTCTGAAACTTTACATATATCATTTATATATACAGTATATTGAATAACAATGGCCCCAAAACTGAACCCTGTGGGACTCCACAAGTAACCTTCAGTAACTGTGAGTTTTTGCTACCAACACATACAGTACATACTGATATCTGTTCTTTAAGTAACTACATAACCATGAGAGTGCTACCCCCCTAATACCACAATTTTGTAGTTTCTTTAATAATAAATTATGATCCACTGTATCAAATGCTTTTTTAAGATCCAGGAATACCCCAACTGAATACTCTTTATTTTCAACGGCAGTTGATATTTTTTCTATAAATTTCATTAGAGCAAATGCAGTTGTCCTCTTGTGTCTGAACCCATATTGCTGCTCACACAATAAATTATTCTTCATTATGAAGTTGTTAATTCTCTCACAGAACATTTTTTTCAACTATCTTGGAAAATTGTGGCAATAGTGAAATTGGTCTATAGTTTGAAAATTCCCCTCTGTCATCCGTCTTGTATATCAGAATTACTTTAGCTATTTTCATTGCATTGGGAAATATACTTGTTTGGAGAGACAGGTTACAAATATACATAAGTGGCTTCACCAAGCATTCAATGATAGTTTTGACTAAAAGCATGTCAATACCATCACAATCCATAGATGTTTTACTTTTAAACGATTTAACAACTTCAATGACCTCTCTTTCGTCTGTGTTCTTTATGAAAATGGAGTCTTTTATAGCAATGTTTTTGCTTATTGTATCACCTGTAGGTGCAGTAATGGGTATTTCTCGAGCCAAATTAGGACCAATGTTAACAAAAAATTTATTAAATTCATCTGCAGGTGAGACTGCCTTCACACTCTGAGTCGTTTTTTTTTTTTTTTTTTTTTTTTTTAAAGATTGGTTGGGTAGCTTGTATTTCTGTTTTTATTTCCAAAAATATTGTTAAGTATTGTCCATGTATTTTTAATATTATCTCTGTTTTTCTCCAACTCTTTACTGTAATAGTCTCTTTTACTACATCTCATTATATATATTAACTTATTTTTGTATGTTTTATACCGCTGCTCTGCTTCTTTTGTCCTTTTCTTTAGAAAAGCTTTATATAATGAATTTTTCTTTTTACACGCTTTTTGTAATCCTTTGGTTAACCATGGCTTGTCAACAAATTTCTGTTTAAGCTTTTTCTTTACTAATGGACAATTTTTTTCATAAAGAGTGGTTACAATATTCATAAATGTGTCATTGGCTTCATTTACATCTGATACATAGACTTTTGTCCAGTCTTGCTTCAGCAGGTCTTCTTTAAAAGAACTGATTGCAATTTGTGATTTGTATCCGAAAGATTTTAAAGTTTTTTTCTGTATTGGCCCCCGTGTGGCCATGGATAAGTGCAAAGACTGGCAAATGATCACTTATGTCATTTATCAATGATCCACTTATTTTCTTATCAATAATATTAACAAACAAGTTATCAATAAGTGTAGCAGTGTGAACTGTTATTCTACTGGGATGTGTTATTGTGGGATATAGACTCATACTGTACATAGAATTCATGAATTCTGTAATTACATTTTGTTGAAATGGATTTAGTAAATCAATATTGAGATCTCCACAGATTACAACCATTTTCTTACTAGTTATATTATTGTATAGCTCGACTAATTTATCTCTGAATGTCTCAATGCAAGTTCCCGGCATTCTATATATACAACTTATAATTAGATTTTTTGTTTTATCTTGGCCAATCTCAACAGTAACACATTCCAGAATCCCCGGTAGTGCAAAGGACATTCCATTTATAAGTTTACACCTATACAGGTCATCAATATACAGTGCAACACCACCACCCTTTTTTTGAGATCTATTAATATAAAACATCTGATATCCCTCTATTGCCATCAGAGGAGCCTGCTCTTCATTAAGCCAAGTTTCAGAGACTGCGACAGCTGTAAATTTTCTATCTAGCTGTTTTAAAAAGTCCTGAATCTGTGGAAAGTTTTTGTTAAGACTTCTGCTGTTGAAGTGTATTATTGATAGTTTACCATCTAACTGCACTTGACTTTTAAATTGCTTTTCAGTGTAATATTCACAATGATTATGAATATTATTGAAGAAGTGGTTATCGGGATCAATATCATTATCCGTCTCTTGTAGTTTATGTTCAGCATAATGGCATATTTTCAGAGTCTGAATTTCCTCACTCTGTGTCAAATGACTTCCTCCAACTGGGGATAATTGATGTCTACTAAAGTCAGTCATAATTTTTTTTTTTTTAAGTACATTAACATGGTATGTCACAAAAGAACTATTCTTGCCGTGTGTGTGGATATGGATTATCATAGTCTCCTAATTTTCTTAATCAGTGTTCATCAATATTTATTTAAGTCAGTAAGATCTCTGATTATTATGGCCTTTGCTTCCTCAGGTGTTCCATTTAGTTTGATCCAAACTCTACAGTTTCTTGTTCATGTTGCCTATATCTTATTTTGTCTTTTCAGCATCAGTGCTTGCCGTGCTATTTCAGCATTAGTCTTTGTTAAATGTTCATTTAGGTAAACTTCTGCTCCCCATAGCTTTCTGGCCTGCCTCAGTATGTCATTCTTTACCCTTCTGTTCACAAAGCGCATCACAATTGATTTCTTTGTTTTATTATCTTTTCTGGGTAAAGTATGACAGGCTGAACTTGCATTTACTTCAACCTTTATGTTTCTGTTTTCAAGGAACTGAAGCAGCTGGTTTTCCAGGGAGTCTGATTCACTTAAGGGAGACTCCTCACCTCTCATTCCTGCTGTAGCATTGGCATATGTTTGATATTTAATGTCTAGTCCACTAATAATTAGATCATCCATACGAGAATATTGTTCAAAATCCTCAATACGTCGCTCTAAGTCTGCAATTTTTTTTTGTCTTTTTCCTTAATTGTTAATTTTAATTCTCGGACTTCCTCCATTAGCCCTAATAGTTTAAGCTGTTGATTGGCCACTTTGGTCAGTTCTTCAGACAAGAAGTTCAGAGATATTTTAATCTCTTCCATTTCTTCCTTCTTTAGTGGCATTTTTACTGACCTGTTGATAGTAAAACAATCTCTGCTCATGTCGCCGGTATCCAATCCAACCGACCTCGAATCCAGCCGGGGCCTCAGCTAGTCCCCTCTGCTGCTAGTCCTGCTGCTTACCACCGCTGTAATTGAGCTCCTGATCCGGCTCCTATCCAGCCGGGGTACCGTCAGCTCCTCCACCGAGCCCCGCCACTGCTGTAGTTGAGCTCTGATCCGGCTCCTGTCCAGCTGGGGTCCCGGTAGCTCCTCCGCTGAGTGCCGCCGCCTACCGCTGTCTGAAAGAAGTTCAGACAAGCGTGCTGTGTGGTCTCTGCGTCACTGCTGCTCCGACACCAGAAGAATGATGGGTTCTCAACCAGAAGAACCAGGCAGAGTGTTCACAAATCTTGAACCCTCCCGTTGCCTTTCATGAGCCTCGCGTGAGGCCTTCCATGAACCTCGCCTGACTTTGTGCTTAGGGTCATTGTGTGCTTAGGGTCATTGTCCTGCTGAAAGATGAACCGTCATTGCAGTCTGAGGTCAAGAACACTCTGGAGCAGGTTTTCATCCAGGGATGTCTCTGTACATTGCTGCATTCATCTTTCCCTCTATCCTGACTAGTCTCACAGTTCCTGCTACTGAAAAACATCCCCACAGCATGATGCTGCCACCACCATTGGCATGGTTATGATCGGTGCCTGGTTTCCTCCAAACATGACGCCTGGCATTCATGCCAAAAAGTTCAATCTTTGTCTCATCATACCAGAGAATTTTGTTTCTCATAGTCTGAGAGTCCTTCAGGTGCCTTTTGGCAAACTCCAGGTAGGCTGAGATGTGCCTTTTATTAAGGAGTGGCTTCCGTCTGGTCACTCTACCATACAGACCTGATTGGTGGATTGCTACAGAGATGGTTGTCCTTCTGGAAGGTTCTCCTCTCTCCACAGAGGAACACTGGAGCTCTGACAGAGTGATCATCGGGTTCTTGGTCACCTCCCTGACTAAGGCTCTTCTCCCCCAATCGCTCAATTTAGACGGCCGGTCAGCTCTAGGAAGAGTCTGGATGATGGAGGCCATTGTACTCATTTGAACCTTCAAAGCAGTAGAAATTTTTCTGTACCCTTCCCCAGATTTGTGCCTCGAGACAATCCTGTCTCCAGGTCTACAGACAATTCCTTTGACTTCATGCTTGATTTGTGCTCTGACAGGCATTGTCAACTCTGGGACCTTATATGGAAAGGTGTGTGTCTTTCTAAATCATGTCCAATCAAATGAATTTACCACAGGTGGCCTCCATTTAAGCTGTAGAAACATCTCAAGGATGGAAACATCCAACATCCAACATTAAGCTGTAGAAACATCTCAAGGATCTCAAGGATGATCAGTAGAAACAGCACCTGAGCTCAATTTTGAGCTTCACGGTTGTATAAATACGGTTGTATAAGTGTTCACAAGGCTGTGAATACTTATTTACATGTGGTTTCTTAGTTTTTTATTTTTAATAAATTAGCAAAAATCTCCCAAAAAACTTTTTTCACATTGTTATTATGGGATATTGTGTGTAGAATTTTGAGGAAAAAAATGAATTTAATCCCTTTTGGGATAAGGCTGTAACATAACAAAATGTGAAAAAAGTGAAGCGCTGTGAATACTTTCCGGATGCACTGTATTTCAGGACAGCTGCACCGCCATTTGGGTCAGCATCCTTCTCACATTCCAGGCGTGAGTTCCACGTCTTATTCTCATTTTATATAATGGCGTGTGTCCAACGCTTTTGTTACTCGGTCACTTTGGCATCTTCATAAGCATTAGCCATTTAGGCCATTCAACCTCCCCTTTATCCTGTCTTTGCCTCAAGTTTTGTAAGTGTCTTTTGTTCTTGTTATATTTTTGTGTTTCATTAAAATTCCCTGCAAACTCACAACTCCTGCGTTTAGGTCATTGTCCGCCCCTGCTGGGTCAGTTTATGATACCATATAATCATTCTCTTAGGGTTGGTTCCTTTATTTTTTATTCATTTTTTTTTGTTGGGGCTACCTGGGATGCTGAGAGCGATTGTTATTGTATTCTTCATATTATAGTGGATTACATCTAAAGTGGTTAAATAAATTAGTGGTAGTGTGATATAATTTGCACAAAACTGTATTTTGTTGAATTTTTACCTTTGGAGCTGGTCCTTTTTTCTCCTTTCGTTCAAGTCTGTTGCACTGCAGCTGGTATGTGTGTGTGTGATTTCATTTTCCCCCCTCTTCCCGCACTCTGCTAGTGTTGAAAGAATGTCTATTAAAAACCAAGTGTCTCTGCTCCACAAAAACAGGCTCAAAAGAAGCAGTTTCTAAAAATCAAAATTGTGGGGACAAAAAGCAGGCCTGGCAATGATCCTGAAATGAAACCTGGTGCAGGGAGGTGGAAGTGCCTGTGTGAGAGGCGAGAGGAGTGGAAAGAGAAGCTGATAGCTGCAAAAATGCTTGCGCTTTGAGATAAAAACATTTTTTTGTATCGCGCGTAGTGGAATGTATCAATACATTATAACGAATATATTTGTTGTATCACACAGCCCTAGGAAGGAGTACTTTGAGGAGCTGGTGAATAAAGAAAATGAAAGCAAGAGGAGGATAGATGAAGGAAAGATGGTGAACAAGGAAGTCCCAAGGATTAGCAAGGTGGAAGTGAGGGCAGCTTTGAAGAGGATGAAGAATGGAAAGGTTGGTCCAGATGACATACCTGTGGAGGTATGGAGATGTTTAAGAGAGATGGCAGTAGATTTTTTAACTAGATTGTTAAACACAATCTTGGAGGGTGAGAGGATGCCTGACGAGTGGAGAAGAAGTGTTTTTGGTACCAATTTTCAAGAACGAAGGTGATGTAGTAGTTGTAACTGCAGCTGTAGCTGTAGTAACTACAGAGGCATAAAACTGATCAGTCACACTATGAAGATATGCCTGTAACACTTTGAAGTTGCCTGTAGTTTTCCACCGCTGGGGTTACCGTATTTCAGAACCCCATAGCACATGCCAGGCATGGAGTCCACTGGCTGCTACGCCACATGTGCGGTGTCCCGGAGGTGCCCACGGAGGAATGGGAGGCACATGGTCGGAAGGCCGAACCAGAGAGAAACGTCTGCTCTCTGGGGATGAAGATGCCAAGACAGCCACCCATCCGTTTTGCATTTGTTTGACTCGGTTCAGTGAAGACATTTTCAGGGGGGACCCCCCTGCCCCCCAGCCCCACCAGGGAGGATGGAGGAGGAGACATTAAATTCCCTGCTCCCTCTGAAGGAGGGAGGTGAGTTGGACATTGTTTAGCGAAGCAGTCTTCTGTGTTCTCAGGTCAGAGGGGAGAGCTGGCCTTGCATCATACACTACTGGTGGGCAGGGGTATGGGTGGAGCTAATTAGAAAATTCATAGATCCGCACATACTTAAGTAGGTGGAAGATGTAAAAGCTTTTTCCAAACAATTCTAAGGCAATGATGTTTTTTAGTAGGTAAAAAGTCACAATATACTATTTTGGACAATACACATTTGTTTCTGAGGTGGTTTTAGAGCCACCGGAGTCTGTTTTTAGCAATAAGAGAGAATCTGGTTAATGTAATCCACTCTCCATTGTAAAAACAAGAGGCTGACAGTGAGAAACCAACAGACACAACCTTGGTGAGATATGCCTTCAGGATCATAGGAGGGATTGTTTGTGAGGATTTATGTGTACGTATGACACGGGTTGTGTGATTCACATGACCCCTATGGTGTCACTTCACCACTACATGATCATGTGAGTGAGAAGGCATATGTGTGTTATGCTGCGCAGTAAAGCTGCTCTTCTGATTCCCTCTCACTTGTGTAATGCCTTTAGGAGACTTCTGGCCCTGCTGCCACATTTCACTCCCACACTAGAATACACTGATGCTCAGCTCAGTCCGGCAGCCTCATGGAGACTGACTCAGTATTGAATTACACTGCCACCCAACGCAAGCATTAAGCCTTGGGGAAAGACAGCATGTGCAGCTCTTCAGCAGTCAGAGTCATGTAAAGAGTAAATATTTATACACTTTTCCACCAGCATCTATTGTGTTTAAGATTCTTCTTTGTTTTTTCTGCAAGATTCTTCTTTGTTTTTTTCTGCTCTACGCTTAGTGCTTTACTGTATTTTCTTTAAACTAGTGTTCACTAATGAGTGTGGGCTGGATTGCACAGCGCATCTTATTTTTGTTCGCTCTAATGAAATTTGACTTTGTGTAGGAGTGCACTTCCTCCTACTCTGATGCCAGTCTCTCATTTCTTCTATTCCACTTCACCAATTTATGGTAATCAGTTTGCATGCTTTTTCTAAGTAGATAGATAGATAGATAGATAGATAGATAGATAGATAGATAGATAGATAGATAGATAGATGAATGAATGAATGAATTTATTTCGGATAGTACAGTACAGGTTAAAAGAAACTGAATAATGTAACAACAAGGTCAAATTAGACAATGACTCCTCTGATTATACAATTCAACGTAAGTTATCCGAAATGGGTGATGGCTGAAGCCGCAGCTTATATTGCCCACCCATATTCCATCCAAGAATTCAAAAGAGAAAAAGAGAAAACAGACAAGAGCGATTACAATTCAAAACAAAGCTAAGATAGATAGATAGATAGATAGATAGATAGATAGATAGATAGATAGATAGATAGATAGATAGATAGATAGATAGATGTACTTTATTGATCCCAAACTGGGAAATTACATTGTAACAGCAGCATGAGAGTAGATGATCAAAACGACAGAAACACACACAGCATAATAGGAAAAGGAATTATCCAGGGAAAGTAAAACTGCATAGATAACTTTGTTTACAAGAACATGACCTGTTTGAATACATGAATCGTACTCACTGTACAATGCAGGACTATTGGGCACTGGGTGAAATGTGCAAGGCTGCCTTAATGAATGGGCTAGGCTGGGCTGAAGCACAGGGGCCTACGAAAATCAGGGGCCTATCATGATCCAGTGAAAAAGATCACATTGTTGTTAATTGGTCAAATTCTACGTCCATCACTTGATATTCATGTGTGGCTGCTGATTGGTCTAATTTACAAGTGTCCCAGGTGGGTACCATGTAACAATTGCCTATCAGAGGAATTGTTTTGACATGTGACCATGCAAGCGTCAGAGAGAGGTAAGAACTAATTAGCTTGATCAAAACGCCTGGAAAAAAGTTTGAAAGTGGCGCTTGTAAAATAATTGAGAGGAAAAGAGGTTAGGGAAAACAAATTGCTCAAAAAATCCTGAAACGTAAAAGATTTTTCTAAGCTGGAGCACTGAGTTGGAGTAGGCTGTTATTTACTGCACCCAGGAGACAGGTGGGACCTTAAAGCAGTCACCTGGAGGAGAAGGGAGAAGAAAGGCCATGACTGCTTATATTAGACAGCTGTGCATGGGACAGTGAACTCTGAACTTGGTAAAAAGTAGGCTGGATAAAGCATGCATCCATAGAGTATGACGATATTCGTGAGCTGGACTTAAAGGACATAATGAAGGATTTTATTTAAAGAAGGACTGAAGAAAGAACTTCTAAAAAAAAAGGTAAGACATGCTATTTGCAGTATTTTCAGCCACCTGTGCAGGTTTTTCCATTGCTGCTATTGTGCTTGTTTGAATCAAGAATACTTCATTGATTTAACTTTATGCTGAAGGCACTAGTATCTGTCACACTGTAAAAATGTAAATCTCAGTAAGATAAAATATCTTAAATCAAGGCGTTGTTTGTTTTTCTCTCACAAGATAATTTTTGAAAAGAATTTCTTTTTGTTGTGCAGTTTTCTGTAAGATTTTATTTGCTTTATGACAGTTTTTCTTGTTTTAAACAATTTAATCTTACTTTGTTGGCAGATATTTTTTCTTTTTTGTTTATTTTAAGTAAAATTATCTGCCAAAAGAGCAAGACAATTTGATTTATCAAAATTGCTTAAAACAAGTTAAAACTATCTGAAAGCATGTAAAATGTTCTTACACATAAACTGCACAGCAACAATAAATATCTTGTAAGACAAAAAACAAGCATAAACAGCCTTAATTTATTTCATCCATCCATCCATCCATCCATCTTCTACCGCTTTTCTGGAGGTCCAGGTCGCGGAGGCAGCAGTTCAAGCAGAGAAGCCCAGACTTCCCTCTCCCCAGCCACCTGCTCCAGCTCTTCAGAGAGGATACCAAGGCGTTCCCAGACCAGCTGGGAGACGTAGTCTCTCCAGCGAGTCCTGGGTCTGCCCCGGGGTCTCCTCCCAGTGGGACGTGCCCGAAACACCTCAAGTGGGAGGCGTCCAGGAGGCATCCTAATCAGATGTCCATACCACCTCAACTGACTCCTTTCAATGTGGAGGAGCAGTGGTTCTACTCTGAGCTTCTCCCGGATGACTGAGCTCCTCACTCTCTCTCTGAGGGTGAGTCCAGCAATCCTACAGAGAAAGCTCATTTCAGCCACTTGTATCCACAGTCTTGTATAATTTATTTACAATCACGGATAATTTATTTCATTTTACTTATATTTGACTATGTGAAAACACAAGTGTAGTTGTGTTTTCTAGCGCAAAGTTGCATTATCTCTCCAAGAGAAACAAAAATGAGGCCGTAGTGGCTCAGGAGGTAGAGCAGGTCGCCCAATAACCAGAGTGTAGGTGGTTCAAATCCCGCTCCCCTGACCTTGCTGTTGTGTCCTTGGGCAAGGCACTTTACCCACCTTGCCTCCAGTGTGTTCATGGTTCATGACACTGGTGTATGAATGTGAATAAATGTTTGGTGGTGGTCCGAGAGATCGTTGGCATGGATTGGCAGCCATGTTTCCATCAGTCTGCCCCAGGGCAGCTGTGGCTACAGAAGTAAATTAAATTAAATCACCCTTATTGTCATTCAACTGTACAACCAATCATGTACAGTAGAACAAGATTGTGTTTTACCTATCTACTGTGTTAATCACACACACCCCAAGTGCAGAATCAGAGGGCCGCTGCCATGCAAGGCGCCGCCACAAATTTCCCTCCTCCATTCCATTATTGCTGAGCACAAAGCTGGACGGCAGGAAGTTCCGCTTTTATATGGTCTTCGGCATGACCTGGCCGGGATTTGAACCCCTGCCTCCTGGGTGTAGGGCGGATGCTCTACCAACTGAGCCACCACTCCGGTAAGTAGCTTACCACTGTCATTGTCTGTGGAGTGAATGAATAATGGAGTTATTGTAAAGTGTCTTAGGGTTATTATTAACCATTATTAAAAACATAGCTATTACACATTTTTTAAACTGAGATTCTGTTGGGGGGTGGGGGGCTACAAAATCTCTCAGCCCTAGAGCCTAATGGCAAGTTAAGGTGGTACTGGAAATGTGGGATATCAATTAGACTGTAAGGTGCAGTATGACAGCATTGTTATGACCAGAATTCAACATTAGAGTGAGTTATTGTACAGTGAAATGGTATGTTCAATTCAATTCAATTCATCCATCCATCCATCCATCCATCCATCTTCTTCCACTTAATCCTTTTCGGGTCGCAATTCAACTTTATTTATATAGCGCCATTTCACAACAACAGTCATCTCTTAGCACTTTCAACTGTAGGGGAACCCCCACAATTGCAGAAAGACCCCAGCAATAAGGCGATCCCCTGTGAGCAAGCACTCAGCAACGGTGGAGAGGAAAAACTCCCTTTTAACAGGAAGAAACCTCCAGCAGAACCAGGCTCAGGGAGGGGCAGTCATCTGCTGCGACTGGCTGGGGGTTGAGGGGATAGAGAAGATGAAAAGAACAGATATGTAGAGAGCAAACAGCACAATGGGGACTCAATCTATGGGAGAGAACAAACAGATGTTAATGACCAGCAAAAAAAAAAAAAAAAAAAAAAAAAAATCATTGCGAGTGAAGAAAGGAGTGAAGCCCAGTGCATTATTGGAGGTCCCCCGGCTGTCTAAATGTATTAGCAGCATAACTAAGGGAGGGTTCAGAGACACATGATCCCTCCCTAATTGTAGACTATATCAAAAAGGAAGGTTTTAACCCTATTCTTAAAAACAGAGATCAAGTCTGACTCCCGAATCCAGATTGGCAGTTGGTTCCACATGAGAGGAACTTGATAACTGAAGGCTCTGCTTCCCATTGTACTTTTGGAGATTCTAGGTATTACAAGTAATTCTGCGTTTTGGGAGCATTCAATGTGTTAATTCAATGTGTTAGGATAATAGGGTAGTATCAGATCTTTTAAATAAAAAAGGGGCCTGATTGTTCAGAGCTTTGAAAGTGAGAAGAAGGATTTTAAACTTAATTCTAAACTCTACAGACGTGGACAAAATTGTTGGTACCCCTCTGTTAATGAAAGAAAAACCCACAATAGTCACAGAAATAACTTGAATCTGACAAAAGTGGTAATAAATAAAAATTCTATGAAAATTAACCAATGAAAATCAGACAATGCTTTTGAATTGTGGTTCAACAGAATTATTTTAAAAAACGAACTCATGAAACAGGCCTGGACAAAAATGATGGTACCCTTAACTTAATATTTTGTTGCACAACCTTTTGAGGCAATCACTGCAATCAAACGATTTCTGTAACTGTCAATGAGACTTCTGCACCTCTCAGCAGGTATTTTGGCCCACTCCTCATGAGCAAACTGCTCCAGTTGTCTCAGGTTTGAAGGGTGCCTTCTCCAGATGGCATGTTTCAGCTCCTTCCACAGATGTTCAAAAGGATTTAGATCAGGGCTCATAGAAGGCCACTTTAGAATAGTCCAATGTTTCGCTCTTAGCCATTTTTGGTTGTTTTTAGCTATGTCTTTTGGGTCATTATCCTGTTGCAAGACCCATGACCTGCGACTGATACCAAGCTGTCTGACACTGGGCAGCACATTTCTCTCTAGAATACCTTGATAGTCTTGAGATTTCATTGTACCCTGCACAGATTCAAGACACCCTGTGCCAGATGCAGCAAAGCAGCCCCAGAACATAACAGAACCTCCTCCATGTTTCACAGTAGGGACAGTGTTCTTTTCTTGGTATGTTTCATTTTTGCATCTGTGAACATAGAGCTGATGTGCCTTGCCAAAAAGTTCCAGTTTTGTCTCGTCTGTCTGTAGGACATTCTCCCAGAAGCTTTGTGGCTTGTCAGCATGCAGTTTTGCAAATTCCAGTCTGGCTTTTTTATGATTTGTTTTCAACAGTGGTGTCCTCCTTGGTCGTCTCCCATGAAGTCCACTTTGGCTCAAACAATGACGGATGGTGCGATCTGACACTGATGTACCTTGACCTTGGTGTTCACCATGAATGTGTTTAGAGGTTGTTCTGGGCTCTTTTGTTACCATTCGTATTATCCGTCTCCTCCTGCGGCCACGTCCAGGGAGGTTGGCTACAGTCCTGTGGATCTTAAATTTCTGAATAATATGTGCAACTGTAGTCACAGGAACATCAAGCTGCTTGGAGATGGTCTTATAGCCTTTACCTTTAACATGCTTGTCTATAATTCTCTTTCTAATCTCATGAGACAACTCTGTCCTTTGCTTCCTCTGGTCCATGTTTAGTGTGGTACACACCATGTCACCAAACAGCACAGTGACTACTTGTCACCCTTTAAATAGGCCGACTGACTGATTACAAGTTTGTAGACACCTGTGATGTTAATTAGAGGACACATCTTGGTTCAACATGTCCCTATGGTCACATTATTTTCAATCTTGTCTAGGGGTACCATCATTTTTGTCCAGGCCTGTTTCATGAGTTTGTTTTTTAAAATAATTCTGTTGAACCACAATTCAAAAGCATTGTCTGATTTTCATTGGTTAATTTTCATAGAATTTTTATTTATTACCACTTTTGTCAGATTCAAGTTATTTCTGTGACCACTGTGGGTTTTTCTTTCATTAACAGAGGGGTACCAACAATTTTGTCCACGTCTGTATGGGAAGCCAATGAAGGGAGGCCAGAACCGGAGAGATATGATCTCTCTTTCTAGTACCTGTTAAAACTCTTGCTGCAGCATATTGGATCAACTGAAGATTTTTTGAAGATGTTTTAGGACAACCTGATAATAAAGAGTTACAATAATCTAACCTAGAGCTAAGAAAAATGTGGATCAGTTTCTCAGCACCACTCTGAGACAAGATGCTCCTAATCTTGGCAATATTACGCAAATGATAGGTCAGTCTTAAAAACGAATTTAATGTGTGAATTGAAAAACAGATCCCAGGCACAAAGTCACCGTACTAAAAGGCCAGACCACTGAATGTGTACAATCCTACAAATATCTTGGGATGATTATTGATAGTAATTTAAACTTTGAAGAGAACTGTGAAAGGGTGTGCAAAAAGGGTCAGCAACATTTGCATTGTTTAAGGAAACTTGCACGCTTCCAAATTGACCAAACCATAATGACAATGTTTTATCGGGCTTTTATTGAATCTGTTTTTATCCTTTTCTTTAGTGTCATGGTTTGGTCAGATAAAACTGAAACAGAGGAAATCATTGGATCAGGCAGTTAGATGGTTCAGTCGTTTGCTTGGTGAGTCACAGCTGAGCCTGACATCCTTGTACACCAGACAAGTACAGAGGATTGCTACCTCCATTTTAAATGATGACTCCCACCCTTTGCACTGCTACTTTCAGCTTCTTCCCTCAAGACGAAGGTTTGCTGTCCCAAAAAGTAAAACCCAGCGCTACAAAAACAGTTTTGTTCCTGCTGCTGTCAAAGAACTGAACAAGTTGTAACAATATATTGCACATAATTTAGTTACCTATTTATTAACTCCAGTTTATATTTACTTATTTTCGTAGGATTTTTATTTGAGTTCTAAATCTTTTATTGGGTTTTAGACCTTTGAGTTTTTAACCTCTTTGACTAGTCTTTAACTTTTAAATATGACCCTTCTCTCGTATCTCTGGTTTTTCTCTCATCTCTTTGTCTTTATATCCTGATTGATGGAGCCTTGAGTATTTTTATCATGTTTATAGTCAGCTTCATGTGTGCCTGTGTTTGTGTTTATGTTAAATGTAACTGTGGTTTGTAAATATGGATGTCACCAGACTGCAAAACAAATCTACCTACGGGTACAAATAAAGGAACCTGAACCTGAACCTGAAAATAACTCCATGTTTCCTCACAGAGCTATTAAGAGAAAGAGTAACCACATCCAAACTAAAAGTTTGATTTGGAAAGGTATTTCTAAGGTTTTTTGTATCAACAAAAATGACTTCAGTCTTATCTGAATTTAAGAGCAGGAAATTACAAGTCATCCAAGCTTTGATTTCCTTAAGACAGGCTTCTAACTTGGCTAATTGATTACTATCATCTGGCTTCATTGACAGGTATAATTGTGGCAGGAAAGATTTCTTGTACCTGACCGTTCGGCAGCGAAGCTGTAGCAGTCTGCTGGAGAAAGTGATCCGCTGTCTGTCCAGTGTGTGGTGGAGGGGGTGATCAGGCTTGTCCATGATGGATAACAGTTTGTTCAGTGTCCTCCTCTCCACCACAGTCTCAAAGGTTTCCAGTCTGAGACCAATCACAGAGCCAGCCTTCTTGATAATCTTGTCAAGTCTGTTGGTGTCGCTGGCTCTGATTCTGCTACCCCAACAGATAGCAGCAGAGAAGATGGCGCTGGCAACAATGGCCTGGTAGAAAAGCTCCGGCATCTTGTTGTACACGTTGATGGATCTCAGCTTCCTCAGAAAGTAGAGTCTGCTCATCTCCTTCTTGTATGAAGCATTGGAGTTAGATTTTCAGACCAGTCCATTGCTGATCATAGCACCCAGGTATTTGTACTCCTCCACTACTTCCACATCCCCCCCTCTAATCCACATTGGCTGTGAAGGTGTCCTCTTCTTCCTGAAGTCAATCACCATCTCTCTGGTTTTGCTGATGTTCAGCCTCAGGTGATTCTGCTCGGTCCACTCCACAAATCTGTCTACCAGTGCCCTGTACTCCCCCTCCTCTTCCCCTCTTATACACCCAACAGCTGAGTCATCAGACAATTTCTGCAGGTGGCATGATTCGGTGTTGTACTGAAAGTCGTGTATAAGGTGAAGAGAAAAGGAGAAAGCACAGTCCCCTGTGGAGCTCCTATATCACCAACCACCACATCAGACAAACTGTGGCTTGCCTGTCAGGTAGTCAGTAATCTAGGAGATCACAGAGCTGCCGACCAGTGTTGGAAAAGTTACTAAAAAATAGTAACTAGTTAGAGTTACTAGTTATTTCTTTACAAAAGTAACTTGTTACTTACCAATTACTGCATGATTAAGGTAACTAGTTACTTGTAAAAGTAACTTTCACATTACTTTTAAATGCATACTTAAATCATCTTGCACACATAGCAAGATAATTTAATTAATGGATTACATTGCAGGCTTATTAATGTCAGGCTGAAAACAGACTGTTTCAGACAGAGCTTTTAGAACATGTTTAGTTTGCTTTATCCTGCCTTGAAAGCTCTTATTGTGGGAAAAATCAGAAGAAAATCAACACGAAATTGCCAGTAATTTCCTCATTTTGGAGTGAGAAATAGGGTTTGTGGCATGAGAGAGAAGGAAAAAGAGTGAGAATCTCTCCAAAAGAGTGCGTTGGCAACACTGCTTAAAAGTGTCAACGTTTCTTACCTTTAATATAATGGATTTAATCCAGTGTGCAGTGATCCCAAGAAAATGTCCATTATCCACAGTCCAAATGTCTGTTGTGACAGAGACATGATCCACTTCCTTTTGGAGATCAAAATCCATTTTTCAGTAATCTTTATCCAAGTAGCAGGTAAATGTGTTTTAACTTCAGTGGATCACAGTCTCAGCTGTCAGATGGAAAATGATCGTTATCAAATCTTCATTCTGTAACGACGTATCTGACAATCAGTTGGTTTAATTCTTGCTGGGTCACAAATATTCCAGATGCATACCTGTACTTGAAATCCAGCATATCTGTTCAGATAGCATAAATCCACTAATAACACGGAACTAGCATAGCATAGCACTAGCTTTGATCTTGTTGCAGTCGGTCTCACACGACCCACCAATACGCTTTTGTCCTAAACCACGACAAAGGAAAAATAATGTGTATATTTCCACAAAAACAAAGAAGCTTCATCTTTTCCCAGCAGAAGCAAGCTCCATTTGTGGCTGCAGCAGTGAAGAGGCTCTTTGCAACACGTTGACTGACAGCTGCGTCAGCTACGTGGGGTCAGTTTGTATTTATTTGCACAAAAAATATCTATCCATATTAATAAAACGAGTAACTTGAGTAATGCATCTGATCAAATTTCAGTAACTGTAACGCATTACTGAATTTTTAAACAGTACAGTGATCCCTCGCTACTTCGCGCTTCACCTTTCGCGCCCTCAGTGCATCGCGGATTTTTCAAAAATATTCATCAAAAATTAAAAATTGAGAAAAAATGGGCGGGCGCTAGCAGAAGGTAGGGAGACTATATTAGACCATCAGGTATCAACACGGAGAGCACGCACAACTCAAAATCCACCTCTCTGACCACTGCTCCACTCCTCTCCGCCCACCTCTTCACCGCTCGGGAATCTCGCAAGCTGATTGGCCGAGACGTTTTACCTCGCAAGCTGATTGGCCGAGACGTTTTACCCAGATTCTCTCCCTGCCGAGCGCCCATACCCAGCGAAGGAAGACTGCATTCATTGTTCTTTATCGCTCGTGTTGCTTAGTCTCGCCGCATGGAACTTTTCGCTGTTCTCTTGTGCCTTTTTGTGCGAAATAGTCTTCCCGTCGAGCCACTACGCTGCCTCCTGCAGCTTCTCCAGCTCTATCGGAAGCTGCCCTCGACGATCCTGCGCCTCTAGCACCTGACGATGAGGCGTCACCTGAGGAGCAGTAAAGCTCTCATTAACCTGTGCAGTAAATCATCTTCATCTTGAGTTACGTATCTTGTTATAAGAATAAAAGAGTTCTAAAAACATATTTATGTACACTTTATTTACATCTACGTATGTATGTACGCTTACACACACACACACACACACGTATCATATGAGAGAGAGAGTGAGAGAATGAACGTACGTATTATTTATGGGTGACGTCATTAGGGGGTGACGCTACTTCGCGGTTTTTCACTTTTCGCGGTCGGTTCTGGAACCCATTAACCGCGATAAGTGAGGGATCACTGTAATTTCATTACAAAGTACGTTACTGCAAAAGTAGTGGCATTACAGTAACGCGTTACAAAGTAACGCATTACTCCTAACACTCCTGTTGACACCCATCACCCGCAGCTTCTCACCCAGCAGAAGTGGCTGGATGGTGTTAAAAGCACCGGAGAAATCAAAGAACATGATTCTAACAGTGTCTCCTCCTCCATCCAGGTGCAAATGGGCTCATTGCAGCAGGTAGATGACAGCATCTTCAACTCCTAAATGGGGTTGATATGCAAGCTGCAGAGGGTCCAGCCACGTCTTCACCTGCGGCCTCAGGTGGGCTAAGTAAATAAGGTTAACTAAGGTTAGCTACTGGATTTACAGTATATAGTTCACTTTCTGCATGAATATTTCTCCTAAATATGATCATGTAATGGGCAGCTCCATGGGCAGTGGTTAGCACTGTTGCCTCACAGCAAGAAGATTGTGGGTTCAAACCCACCCCTAGCCAGCGGTGACCTTTCTGTGTGGGGCTTGCTTGTTCTCCCCATTGACTGTGTGGGTTTTTGCCGGGTACTTTGGTTTTCTCCCACAGTCCAAAGACATGCATGTTAGGTTAACTGGCATTTACTGGGTATAAATTGTCCTTAGGTATGAATGTGAGAGTGAATGGTTGTATGTCTCTCTGTGTTGGTCCTGCGATGGACTGATGATCTGTCCAGGGTGTAGCCTGCCTCTTACTCCTTGGCTCCAACCCACCCGCAACCCAAAAAAGACTAAGCTGCTAAGGGGATGAATGAACATACAACAGGAATATTTAAATTACATATATTAAATGAGCATTTGTTTGTACCCCAGACAAGTTATAATCTGCTTGTTTGCATGCTTTTTCTAACTAGTGCATGCCTATAGAAAGCAAGTATTCTTGTCTGAAAACAGGTAGTCCAATCAGGCTTTACAGGCCCAAATGTAGGCTGTGTTTGAAAGTGGAATACAGAGGTGTAGCCTATATGTAGGCAATCACATGTTAGACTTTGACAAATACAAACAGGACTGAACATTAAGATGTATTTGATTGTGTGAATATTAATTGCAGAATTATTGAAAATGAATGGGACATCCAATATTAACAACTGTTTCGGAACCCTTGTTTATTTTTTGTCAGATCACTTATTTGTCTGATTTTTTATGACTTATATTCATAGGTGTTGTATCTTGCACTTTGGGGAATGGGAGTTGTTCAGTCATCAACATAATTATTTTAGTTTATAGTGTATGTGTAGCTTATAAAAGAATGAGATAGCGGACACAGCCTGCTGAAATGAGCTTTCTTCGGAGGATTGCTGGACTCACCCTCAGAGATGGGGTGAGGAGCTCAGTCATCCGGGAGAAGCTCAGAGTAGAACCGCTGCTCCTCCACATTGAAAGGAGCCAGCTGAGGTGGTATGGGCATCTGATTAGGATGCCTCCTGGACACCTCCCACTTGAGGTGCTTCAGGCAAGACCCACTGGAGGAGGCCCCGGAGCAGACCCAGGACTCGCTGGAGAGACTACATCTCCCATCTGGTCTGAGAACGCTTTGGTATCCTCTCTGAAGAGCTGGAGCAGGTGGCTGGGGAGAGGGAACTCTGGGATTTTCTGCTTGAACTGCTGCCTCCGCAACCCAGACCTCCAGAAAAGCGGTAGAAGATGGATGGATGGATGGTGTAGTTTATAGTCTATCGTCAATAAACTCATGCAGTACTATAACAGGACACATTTACAAATATTTGAGTCCCACTGCAGTGCATCCTTTTATATTTAAGGAATATTATAAGTACAAAACACCAATATTATACACAGCAGAATGACCTGTTTGGCTGTAACTGTTGCATCAGTGTTGCCCATTTGTCAGTAAATATTTAAATAAAAATTATTTATTTTGTTATTTGGGCATTTTTATGTCCAGTTTGGTGACGGTCGTTGTTTAGTCAAACCGTGCATGTGGCCACATATGCAGTTGATCTGGGCATTCTGCTCCACAATCATGGTGGTATTATTACTATTAATTTTTAGATAGCTGTGCAGGCACACTAAGGCAGCACCATTGGCGGCGGCGAGTCGCAGTCCTGCAAAGGAACTCCTGTCTATCACTGACCGGGCGAGCTGGGCTTTCTTCCCTGCGAAGGACTGTGTTCTGCCTGTTGCTTCTCCAACACTGGTGCTCTTTAGGCAGACTCCAGGTCCCCGCCGGCATTCCCCGAATTATCCTTTAGACATACGCAATCATGGCATCATTATAGTGTATTTTTTTTAAGCATTAAATCTTCACTATTCTCTCTTTCGTGTCAAATTTGTCACTTTTCACTTCCTTTTTTTTTGTTTGCGAAGTGCTGTGGTGACTAACTGGTATGATGTCGCCCATTATCCAATCAGTATGGAGTCAATCCGAAACCCCGCCCACACTTCCGGAAGCCAGAGCATGAGGAAACACAGCAGTGGCTAAACTTTTATTGATAGAAATTACATATTTTGACTGAGCAACTCCATACTCGGGGATCCACACCCTCATAACCTCAGCAAAGCACTCATGAAATCTGAGATCAGTCTGAAGAACAATTTGAGAGATATGTGACAGACAGACAGACAGACAGACAGACAGACAGACATACAGACACACACACACATACTCACAGATATAGAGATTTCTTGCATTTATAGATAGATTAAGGCTAGCCAAGTGGATTTAGCAGCCACATAACAGTGTTTGCCCTATCATCCTTAACCGCACTGTGGTGCCCTTGAGCAAGGCCCTTAACCCCAACTGCTCCAGTGGAGCTGCTCAGTGGCCACAGGTCAGTCTGTGGTTGTACTGGACAGCTTCCTGGTGTGAATGTGTAACTGTGTGAGTATGAACAGGGCGTCCTTGAAAAAGAGAGGTTGCCTCTCAATAGAACTACCTTGTATAAATAAAGGTTAAATAAAAATTTACAGTGTAGAAAAGGGGAGCAGAGTATGGAACTGATGAGAAATAAAAAAAATAACTTTCAAAGGAAAAAAGTAGTAAATTTACAAGAAAACATCACAAATTCATGAGGAAAATTCACATTTATGAAAAAAAAATTTGAGAAAAAAAGCTCACAAATTTATTGAAGCAAAAATGTTAAAAAAAAAATTACATAGAACAAAAAAAAAGTTGCAATCTTCTGCAAAAACGGAAAAAAATTACAAACCCCAATTCCAATGAAGTTGGGATGTCTACTGTATATAAATGCAACACATCTGTCTGTGTGTGTGTGTGTGTGTGTGTGTGTGTGTGTGAGAGAGAGAGAGAGAGAGAGAGAGAGAGAGAGAGAGAGAGAGAGCGAGAGAGAGAAAGAGAGAGAGAGAGACATCTCTCAAACAGCTTGTCAGACTGACCTCAGATTTTATAAGTGCTTTGCTGAAGTTAGGAGGGTGTGCATCCCAGAGTATGGAGTTGTTCAGTCAAAAATATGTGATTTTTATCAATAAAAGTTTAGTCATCGCTCTCTCCTCATGATTTGGCTTCTAAAGGTGTGGGCGGGGTTTCAGATTGACTCTGTACTGATTGGATAGTGGCATCAGTAACCACAATGCTCCGTGAGCAAAACAAGGAAGCAAAATGTGACAAATTTGACTTGAAAAAGATAATACTGTGGGAAGCCACTCAGTAGTTTTCCCTCAGACTGAAGAGATGGCAGATCAAAGGTGCTGGGGGACAAGGGGAATTGTCTTGGGGGGTTGATATGTAAATACAGCACCTCAGGTAGCGGAGGAGGGTTAATATAAAAGAGAGTGCCTGCAACCTGTGTTTTGGATTCTGGTGGAGAGGAAGAGAATAAAGTTTCATCTGCTCTGAACACTCGGCCTGATTATTCCTCTCTCCACACTGGTGACCCTTGACGCACAATGGAACGCGAGGTGAACACCCCGGAGATGACCCGGACAGGAAGTGCCAGCAACTCGTGCGCTGTTTCGGTCAAACTCCCAGACTTTTGGCTACACGACCCAAAGTCTTGGTTCCTTCACACCAAGGCCCAGTTCGCACTCCAGGGAATAACGGCAGATGACACCAGATACTACTACGTGGTTGCAGCACTGGACACACACACAACCCAGCAGGTGGCGAACCTGCTCCAACAGCCCCCAGCCCGCGACAAATACGGTGCTCTCAAAACTGCGCTGACCTGGCTCTACACGCTCTCGGACTGTGAGAGCGGAGAGGCTCCTGACGCGCTCCGAGTTAGGAGACGGGTCGATGGTCGAGTTGATGGAGAAGATTTTGGCGTTGATGGGCACAGATGACGGGCATTTCCTCTTTGCCCATCTTTTCCTCCGGAACCTCCCGACAGCAGCCAAATTGGTCCTTGACAATTTGCCGCTGCTGCCCGCGCACAACTACCGGACTCTAGCCCAAGAGGCAGATCGGATCATCCTCACCACCAGAGCCCTCACAGTGAATGCAGCGGCGATGGAACCCAGCGAGACGGCCAGCGGAAGTGAGGAGCCAGCGACGGTGGCTGCAGCGGAGGCCAAGAAGCACCGGAGAGACATGCTCTGTTTCAACCAACGCTGCTTTGGAGAGGACGCACGCCAGTGCGTGCCACCATGCCAATTCAAGCGCTCGGGAAACGCCAGGGCCGGCAGTTGGTAGCAACTGCGACCACCGGTGAAGCAAGCAAGCTGCTCTATGTGACAGACTCCCACTCGGGGAGACGGTTCCTCGTGGACTCCGGCTCCCAAAAGAGACTCATCCTGCCGTCCTATGCTGACCAGCTGGTGGGAACTAGTGGCCCCGAACTGATGGCCGCAAATGGCTCAGACATTAGGACTTTTGGTGAGAGGACACTGACTGTATCCTTGCACGGCCGTACATACCAATGGACATTCGTCATAGCAGCATGCAGCTTCCCCATTTTAGGCACTGATTTTTTGTGTGCACACGGTCTACTAGTCGATGTTGCTAACAGACGCCTGATTAACACAATGTCTTTTGATTCTCTCCCCTGTACAGCTCGAGGAGCCGGGCCCACAACACTAGCCAACGTCACAGCTCCAGGGCGTAAGTTCCACACACTACTCACTCAGTTCCCAGCACTCATGGTCCTGACGTTGTCGGCGACCGTCACTAAACACGGGGTGGAACACCTCATTACCACCACGGGGCTGCCCGTTTTCGCACAACCTCAGCGCCTGGACGCAGCTAAACTGGCCATAGCACGCAAGGAGTTTGCGAACTTGGAAAAGCTGGGCATCATCAGACGCTCAAACAGCCCATGGGCATCCCCGCTACATATGGTTCCTAAGGCTGAGGGATCGTGGAGACTTTGTGGTGATTTCAGCAGATTAAATAACGCTACAGCACACGACCGCCACCCCATCCCGCATATTCAGGATTTTTCCGTTCACCTCACCGGGGTGCACATTTTTTCCAAGATATACCTGGTCTGCGGTTACCACCAGGTCCCGGTGCGCATTGAGGACATACCTAAAACGGCAGTAATAACCCCATTTGGTCTGTTTCAGTTTTTACGCATACCTTTAAGGTTAAAGGGCGCGGCACAGACATTCCAACGCATGATGGATGTGGTGTTGCGCGATCTGCCGTTTGTGTTTGTCTACCTGGACACCATCCTGGTGGCCAGCGCATCCGAGGACGAACACGTAGCCCACCTCAGGACAGTTTTCCAGAGGTTTAAGGAGCACGGGTTAATAATCAACCCGGTGAAGTGCCAGTTTGGGGTGACGGGAATCAATTTTTTGGGCCACCGCATCTCACCGGAGGGAGCGATACCTTTGCCGGACAAGGTGCGCGCAGTGGCGAATTTTCCCCCAGCCTCAGACGGTCAGGGCACTGCAGGAGTTTTTGGGGATGGTTAACTTTTACAACCGTTTCCTCCCCCGCGCAGCCCAGCTCATGCAGCTGTTGTACGCTGCACTTAAGAAATGGAAACCGGCGGACAGAGTCGACTGGACTCCTGAACGAGAGCAGGCGTTTTCTGAGGTTAAAACAGCCCTGGCGAACACCGCACTACTGGCGCACCCGGACAGCACTCACTGCTGACGCCTCGGACATGGCCATAGGGGCCGTCGTGGAGCAGCATGTCACCGGTTTTTGTCAGCTGCTCGCCTTTTGTAGCAGCTCTTTGCGCGACAGTGAGCGTAAATACAACGCGTTGGACAGAGAGTTACTGGCTCTCCACCTGGCCATACGCCACTTCCAGTTCTGGCTGGAAGGGCGCACCTTCACTGCGTTTGTGGACCACAAGCCGCTAACGCACTCAATGGCCAAGGCCAAGGTCCAAACATGGTTGGGCCGGCAGCAGAGACAGCTGGCTGCAATCTCGGAGTTTCCGACCGACATTCAGCATGTGGCCGGTAAACTCAACGTGGTGGCAGACTGCCTCTAGCGCGCATTAGCGGCCCCAGTCTACGTGGGGATAGATCACACGGCCATGGCCGTTGAGCAGATTGGCGATCCGAACGTTTGCGCGCTCCAGTCTGGACCAACAGGGTTAAGGCTGGAGAGCAGAGCACTAGAGGATGTCCCCCCCCCCCCCCCCAATCTGTGACATCTCCATGAGTTGGTTCACTCCCTGGCACACCCAGGAGTGCACGCATCGGTCAAAATGGTGAGAGCGAAGTTTGTCTGGCCGAGCCTGCACAAGCAGGTGAAACAGTGGGCGGCAGCCTGTGTAGCGTGCCAACGAGCCAAAGTGCACAGACACACAAAGGCCCCCTTGGAGCCATTCCATATCCCGGCTAAGCGGTTCGACCACGTTCACGTGGACCTCATGGGCCCCCTCCCGCCATCGCAGGGGTTCACGCACCTCCTGACAGTGGTGGACTGCACCACGCGCTGGCCTGAAGCAGTCCCTCTAGCTTCCACCACGTCCGCAAAAGTTGCACGTGCTTTTTTGATGACATGGGTGGCACGTTTCGGCGCCCCTTCGGACATCACGTCTGATCGGGGCTCGCAGTTTGTTTCTGACCTCTGGTCCACCATGACCTGGAGCCTGGGTGTCACAATTCATCCCACGACCGCGTACAACCCCCAGGCCAATGGGTTATGCGAGCGTTTCCATAGATCGCTTAAAGCAGCACTCAGGGCTTCGCTTACTGATGCAAATTGGGTGGACCGGTTTCCGTGGGTTCTATTAGGGTTACGTTCAGTGCCGAAGGAGGATTTGGCGGCCTCCCCAGCAGAGCTGGTTTTTCCCAGTCGCTGCAGCTCCCAGGGGAATTTTTGCCGGATAACCCCGCGCCGAACACCAATCTGTCCCCGCGTTCACGGCAAAGCGCAGAGGCAGGGACGCTACCTGGCCCGGCCCACCACTGTTTTCCCTGCGCTTTTGTGCCAAAGATCTTGAAGGACGCGTCGTTCGTATTTGTCAGGCACGATGCCCACCGGACCCCATTGCGTTCACCCTACGATGGCATGTTCAGAGTGCTGGAACCCGGGGACAAACATTTTGTGTTAGACTTGGGGGGTCACCGGGAGACAATCTGTATAGACAGGCTTAAGCCCACCTTTGTTTTAGCAGACGAACAGGTGGTGTTGGCGCGAGCTCCTTGGCGCGGAAGACCCCCACTGAGAACTCCCCAGGTAAATGACTCGTCAGATCAGTCACACGAGCACACTGAAGGTGTTTTCCCCCCTCCATTGTCCCTCACAGATGGACGCACCCCCAGGAACCCCCCATGGGCACAGCATCGCCTCGGAGCCGAAGAGCCCCCGTTACAGCAGCTACGGATGGAGGTTGAAGCCCAAAGGACATGAAGGTTAAGGCTCAGTCTGAGAGTCTGGGGGTGTGGGGGGGGGGAGTCACTAGTCACTTCAGTAGTTTTCCCTCAGACTGAAGAGATGGCAGATCAAAGGTGCTGGGGGACAAGGGGAATTGTCATGGGGGGTTGATATGTAAATACAGCACCTCAGGTAGCGGAGGAGGGTTAATATAAAAGAGAGTGCCTGCAACCAGTGTTTCTAATGTTTTGGATTCTGGTGGATGTGAGAGGAAGAGAATAAAGCTTCATCTGCTCTGAGCGCTCGGCCTGATTATTCCTCTCTCCACAATACTAAAGATTTAATGCTTAAAAAATTATACCATAAAGTTGCCATGATTGCATAGGTCTAAAGGATAATTCGGCATATGTGGAGAACATGAGGCATGTGAGCAGACTGGGAGGACTGTCAGCGAGGATCCGGGTCTGACAAAGAACATCGGTGTACCCATCTGTCACAAACCCCTGTGCGCCATCACACGGCGCATGAGGGAGAGAATGAAAAACCCAGTCGCAGGAGTAGATAGTGCCGTGTTTATTAAAGTTCACAAAAATAACAAGTACAATAATCACTGAATGCAGTTCAGTTCACTACACAATATATGGAAAGGTGTAATGACAGAATTGGCCACCAAATATACAGGGCGCCTGCTGAATGCTCAACAGCCTGGTGAATATAAAGCCTGGTGCTGCAGGGCTGCATTACGCATGAAACAGGAGAGGCGAGCAGCCAAATGCTGCAGGCCTGCTAGCACAGGAGAAAAGGCTAAGACACACTTACAGGTCTGGAGCTAATCCGGGGTGAGCTGTGCAGTCTGGAGGCAGAGGCAGAGATGCGGACCAGCTGAAACACCAAGGTATGGATCATCTTAAAATGTCAGGCTGAGTAGAATGCTGGGAGTGAATAACCATACACAGAGGAACACACTGCCATGTATGAAGGGGAATGTTCCGACAATCTCCTTCCTCAGCAGTGGCAAACAAATACTCCAAAAGCTAACGAGGAATAGAGATTGCTGGTGTGTGAATGCGTGGGCAGAACTGATTGGGAACAGGTGGGTGAGAGCGCATGTGAATGAGAGTGAATGAAGCATGTGTGTGTGTGTGTGTGTGTGTTTGAGTATCAGTAACAGTGCAGCTGATGGAGCTTGACAGGACGAGAGGGCGTGCCAGAGCTGTCAGAAGGAAAACTAGGACAAATCATAACAATGAGTCAGAACCGGGTATGGCTTCCAAACCCAGATTCACGACAGCTCCCCCCCCGGGGGGTGGGTACCAGACACCCCAGCACCATCAGCCAGCACCCCTCAAGGGAACCTCTCCTCTCCGGCAACAAACACTAACCCAGGGTGGGAGTTGGGGGAAACCGGTTAGGAGGGAAGCAACCTGTGAAAACACAAAAGTAACAAAACACAATAAAGAACAATCCCTCCTAACGAACCCCCAACCTGGAGCACTAAGCCCCCTCTCCAGAAGTCCAAAGTTCGGGGGGTCGACCAGAGTCCCAGGCCCCCAGTGTGATGAGGAGTGGCAGATCAGGTGGCCTGCCCAAGTCCCAAGTCCAGCAGGCGGCCCCTGGGATAGTGTCCGGCGGCCTGCCCAGGCCAATGGACCACCCGACCCATAAACCAAGTCCCTCGGGTGGCCGACCAGTGTGATGGAGCCACCAGGACCTGCGAGGATGGCGGAGAGGCAGCCTCCATACTCGGGAGCATCGGCAGCCAAGCCAAGGAACAGGAGTCCCCCTGCCATTCGAGGCTTGGAGCAGGAGTACCATAGCACCCGTGATGGTCCCAGTCTGGGATGTGGCTGCACCCGCAATGGCCCCGGCCTGGGACCTGGCTGCACTCGTGATGGTCCCGGCTTGGGACGTGGCTGCACCCGCGATGGTCCCAGCCTGGGACGTGGCTGCACCGGCGGTGGACACCAGCTGGGGCTCTGCTGCACCCGCAGTGGACTCCAGCTGGAGTTCAGCTGCACCCGCGGTGACCTCCCCAGTGAGGGAGGTGATGCTCCTCATACCCTGAGGAGTCAAACCCCAATCTTCGGTTGCCTCCAACAGCTGTCCGATGACCCTGGCTGGAGGCTCTGAGTCCGAAGGAGAAAAACCAGGTCAGGGTCGCCGGCAGCGGCGGAGCTCGGTGTGGTGGTCCTGAGGGCTACTGTGAGCTGCCCCAGGTCCACCTCTCCATGAGTTGGGCAGTGTGACATTAATATTGAAATTTCTGATATAATGGAACACACTTGCCTGAACTCTGGCTCTACCGCCATCCAGGACTCTGGCGATCTTGGGTGCATGGGTTCCTCCGGTCCGTCAGGTGCCTCATCCCCATCGGCCCCCTCTGCGGAAGCTGGACCCGCCTCGTCGTCAACGGGCGGCCCAGGTGGTGGCTGCTTCTCTCCGGCGACCCTAGGATGGAGCTCGAAGGGGATAGGAGAGAGAGAGTGAATAGGGTCGCTGGCAGCGGCAGAGCCCGGTGAGGGGGGTCCGGATGCGGCTGGGGGCCACACCCGACTCCCCTCCCCAAAAGCCAGGCAAGCACAGGCAAGAGACTACTTGCCTGTGCTTAAGCTCTACCACTGTCCAGGACTCCAATGACGATGCCCCGAGTCCCATCGGCTGGAGATCTGGTCTGGGGGATGACTCCACTGCGGCGACCCCCACAGCGGGCATGATGAAGGTAGCAGGAGTGGCACTCTCATGCGTCATCTTCCATGCCTCTGGTTCCTCTGGCGTGGTGGCCGTGGACGACTCCTTCACTGGCCCATGGGCTGGACCCTCCTGGTCCTCTGGCTCCTCCTCCCCCAAGCGACCTGGATCTGGGACCGATGGGCTCGTGGGGGTACATAGAAAAGAGTCATTGAGACCAGGCACGAGAGTACTGTATGCCACTGGGGCGGAGAACTCAGGGGACTGCACGCCCCGAGTCTCCTCACCAGGAGGTAGGCAACATTGATCATTGATTGTGTAACTCCAATGAAAAGAAACTTGCTTTTTGTCCTGGCACTGGACGTCCCCGGCAGCCTCCGAGGTGTCCTCTCTACTCTCTTGGCGTTCCTCATCGGGTTGAGACTCCTCCTCCCTCGGGGAAAGCTCTTTAAGTCTTTCAGCCATCTCCGGGAGGAGCCACGGCTTCACCTCCAAGATGAGGTCCATTTCAGCCAGGAGAGCCCGCCTGTGTTCCTCCATCTCCTCCTGTGACGGGGCAGAGCATTGCTCGGAGCGGGAAGGTGAAGCTGCAGTACGCGGGACTGGATGCTTCTTGCTGCGGCGCTTCCTCCCTCTCCTCCTCTTGGGTGACGCGGGGATGATGTAATCCGGAACGTGGCGCACCGTGTCCTGAAGCGGGTCACCTGTGCAGAGAGACCCCGCATCCTCGGGAAAGGAGAGTTAGGTGGCCGTGAGGAGCTCAAGCACTGGGAGATCCTCAGCCGATTCCTCACATGGCGCGGTGAAGATGTCCCGGAGGATCTCCATCGCCTCCGGATGATCCCAGAGGCTGTCTCGCTCCATCACCCTCCTCGCGGTGTCCCGACCCTGACAAGCTATCGAAGATGGACGCCTCTGCGTCCAAGAGAGAACCTCCTCCAGTAGACATAATGAGTGCTGCTCCCTATCTAACTCCATCTCTGTCTTCTTGTCCATAGGCTGGGTGGACGCTGGCCCGAGAGATGAAGGGGATCTGAGGAGGGAGGAAGTCTTCCTCTGATGGGAGCATTTCTTCTGGCGAGGGGCCGGCTCCGATCACGCTTCCTTCGGCTCAGTGTCAGGAACGGGAAGGATGACGGAGAGGATGGCGTCTACCCTATGGATTCCCCGAAGGTGAGGGTAGCGACGCTCGAAGTCCTCCACGACGAGTCGTGCCCACTCTCGGTCCTCGGGAGACCGAGACCACTGAAAGGCAAAGTCTGCCTCCTCCAGCAAATCCTGGGCTTACTGCTCCTCGTCTGTCCAAGTCATTGTGTCCACGTATGAGGAGAAAAAGGAGAAGGGCAAAAAAAACCCCCACAACTCTACACCGCTGGATTTTTTTTTACGGTCGGGACATTCTGTCATGAACCCCTGTCCCCCATTACACGGCGCATGAGGGAGAGAATGAAAAACCCAATTGCAGGAGTAGAGAGTGCCGTGTTTATTAAATTTACCTTTTGTTCTTATTAAAGACAAAAATAGAAAGGAGATGTCTTTACCTTCTTAACATGTTTCGACTGTGCACTGCAGCCTTCGTCAAAAAAGTCAGCTGATTGCTGCCAGGTGTCATTTTATCAGCTGACTTTCGTAGGCGTGGCCAGCTCAGCAGACCTGTCAGATCCACCAAGTCAGCCCCGCTTTCCCCCGTCAGATGGAATCCCACACCTGGGATCACATTCTCCAGAGACCAGAGACCACCTACGAAAGTCAGCTGATAAAATGTCACCTGGCAGCAATCAGCTGACTCTTCTGACGAAGGCTGCAGTGCACAGTCGAAACATGTTAAGAAGGTAAAGACATCTCCTTTCTATTTTAATAAGAACAAAAGGTAAATAATTAAAAGAAGACAAAATGAACCTACTTGAACGATTCCATGTTTATTAAAGTTCACCAAAATAACAAGTTCAACAATCACCGAATGTAGTTCAGTTCACCACACACTATATGGAAAGGTGTAATGAGAGAATTGGCCACCAAACATACAGGGCGCCTGCCAAATGCTCAACAGCCTGGTGAATATAAAGCCTGGTGCTGCAGGGCTGTGTTACGCATGAAACAGGAAAGGCGAGCAGCCAAATGCTGCAGGCCTGCTAGCACAGGAGAAAAGGCTAAGATGTGGAGAGTGTGGAAATGATGAGGCCAAGTTACGATCAGACGAAGTTTATTCACACTCTCACAACATCATACACAGAAAGCACTGAATAGCCAAACCAGGTTTCATCCCTTAAAACTCCACACATCATCTCACATCTGCTTGACATTTCACCTCCACCATACATTCTCCTTAAACCCCCAGCTCTCTCTTCTTGCCAACTCCCCATGAGGTCCCTGCCTATTGTTCTCTTGTGTCTAACCACTGCCTCCTGACTGAGACGCTGTCTGCTGACACAACCACAATATACATTGCTATATCACCAATATGCATCGCCATAATCACCCCCCCCCCCCAGACAGAGTTTCAGTCGGCACGTCTTTTGGGCTTCAGTCTCCTCCCATATCTGCTGTAACGGGGGTCTCTGTGCCGGCGGGGGGCTGCTGGACGTGTGTCTGACTGCGGGTGGGCCAAGGGGGGGGGGGAGACTTCGCTCTGCCCGTATGGCTGTCCTGGTGAATCATTTGCCTGAGGAGCTCTCAGTAGGGGTCTTCCACGCCGAGGGGTCTGAGCCAGCAGCACTTGCTCGTCCGCCACTACAAAGGTGGGCTTAAGTCTGTCTATGCATATTTTCTCCCGACGCCCCCCCAAGTCTAACAAAAAATGCTTGTCCCCTGTTTCCAGCACTCTGAACGGGCCATCATAGGGTGGGCGCAATGGCGGGCGGTGGGCATCGTGTCTGACGAACATGAACGCCGCATTCTTCAAAGTTTTTGGCACAAAAGCGCATGGGAAACAGTGGTGGGCCGGGCTGGGCAGCGTGCCTGTGTCTGCACTACACTGCAAACGCTGAGACGTGCAGCTGTCCGGCGCGGGATTATCTGGCAAAAATTCCCCAGGCAGCCGCAGTTTCTTAGAAAAAACAAGTTCAGCCGGGGAAGCCTCTAAATCCTCTTTTGGTGCAGAATGCAACCCCAATAAAACCCACTTTAACCGGTCAACCCAATTTGCATCCGTCAACGAATCCCTGAGTGCTGCTTTCAGTGATCTGTGAAAACGCTCGCATAACCCATTTGCCTGTGGGTTGTACGCGGTTGTGCGGTGAATTGCAACACCCAGGCTGCGGGCCATTGCGGACCAAAGTTCTGAAACAAACTGAGGGCCCCTATCAGACGTGATGTCCGACGGGATTCCAAAACGCGGCACCCATGCTGTCAAAAAAGCACGCGCCACGTCCGTGGACGTGGTTGCCGCCAGCGGGACTGCTTCTGGCCAGCGTGTGGTGCGGTCCACCACTGTCAGAAGATGCGTGCACCCCTGCAATGGTGGGAGGGGGCCCACGAGGTCCACGTGAACATGGTCGAATCTTTTAGTTGGTATCCTAAACGGCTCCAAAGGAGCCCTGGTGTGTCTGTGCACTTTGGCTCGTTGGCACGCTACGCAGGCTGCAGCCCACTCTTTCACTTGTTTGTGCAGGCCTGGCCACACGAATTTCGCTCCCACCATTTTGACTGACGCGCGCACTCCTGGGTGCGCCAAAGCGTGAACTGACTCAAACACTCGGCGACGCCACGCAACAGGGACCACTGGGCGTGGGCATCCCGTGGAGACGTCGCAGATTGGGGGGGGCTGCCGTCTTGCAGCACTCTGCTCTCCAGCCTTGACCCTGGTGGTCCAGACTGGAGCGCGCGCACGTCCGTATCGCTACTCTGCTCTGCGGCCATGGCTGTATAATCTATCCCTACACAGACCGGGGCCACTACAGCGCGCGAGAGGCAGTCCGCCACCACATTCAGTTTACCCGACACATGTTGAATATCGGTCGTAAACTCCGAGATCGCGGCCAGCTGTCTCTGCTGCCGGTCCGACCATGGTTCCGAAACCGTGGCCATCGCGAACGTCAGCGGCTTGTGGTCCAGGAACGCGGTGAAGCTGCGCCCTTCCAGCCAGAACTGGAAGTGGCGTATGGCCAGGTGGAGAGCCAGCAACTCTCTGTCGAATGCGCTGTATTTACGCTCACTGTTGCGCAAAGCCCTGCTGAAAAAAGTGAGCAGCTGCCAAGAACCGGCGACACATTGCTCCACGACGGCCCCTATGGCCACGTCCGAGGCGTCGGTAGTGAGCGCTATCCGGGCCGCCGGGTCTGGGTGCGCCAACATTGCGGCGTTTGCCAGAGCTGCTTTCACCTCAGAGAACGCCCGCTTTCGCTCCGGAGTTCATTTGACTCCATCCGCGGGTTTCCATCTCTTGAGCGCGGCGTACAGTGGCTGCATGAGCTGAGCTGCACGGGGGAGGAAACGGTTATACAAATTAACCATCCCCAAAAATTCCTGCAGCGCCCTGACTGTCTGAGGCTGGGGGAAGTTCCCCACAGCGCACACTTTGTCGGGCAAGGGTATTGCTCCCTCCGGTGAGACGTGGTGCCCCAAAAAATCAATCCCCGTCACGCCGAACTGGCACTTCGCCAGGTTGATTATTAACCCGTGTTCCTCCAACCTCTGGAAAACCGTCCTGAGGTGGGTTACGTGTTCATCTTCGGACGCGTTGGCTACCAGGATATCATCCAGGTAGATGAACACAAACGGGAGATCGCGCAGCACCGCGTCCATCATGCGCTGGAACGTCTGTGCCGCTCCTTTTAATCCGAAAGGCATGCGCAGAAACTCGAATAAGATGAACGGAGTTATTACCGCTGTTTTGGGTACGTCCTCCTCGTGCACTGGGACCTGGTGGTAACCGTGGACCACGTCTATTTTAGAAAAAATGCGCGCTCCGGCGAGGTGAACAGAAAAATCCTGAATGTGGGGAATCAGGTAGCGGTCGTGTGCTGTGGCATTATTCAACCTGCGGAAATCGCCGCACGGTGGCCACGATCCCTCAGCCTTAGGGACCATGTGTAGCGGGGATGCCCATGGGCTGTTCGAACGCCTGATGATGCCCAACCTTTCCAGGTTGGCAAACTCCTCGCGCGCTATGGCCAGTTTAGCTGCGTCCAAGCACCGAGGTCGTGCGAAAACAGGCGGCCTGGTGGTGGTGATAAAGTGCTCCACCCCGTGTTTAGCGATGGCCACTGAAAACGTCGGGACCGTGAGTGCTGGGAACTGAGTGAGCAGTGTGTGGAACTTACCGCCTGGAGCTGTGACGTTGGCTTGTGTTATTGGCCCGGCCCCTCGAGCAAAGGTCTTAATGTCTGGGCTGTTTACTGCTACCAGCCCGGGGCTGCTGGGTCCTGCCAGCCTGTCAGCGTAAGTCGGCAGGATGATGTTCTTCTGGGCTCCGGTGTCTACAAGGAAACGCCTCCCTGAGCGCAAGTCCGTCACGAAGAGCAGCTTGTTCTCTTCGTCGGTGGTCGCAGCTGCTACCGACTGCCGGCTCTGGCATTTCCCGGGAGCTTGAATTGGCACGTGGCATACATCTGCATGCGTTTCCTCCAAAACGGCGGTGGTAGAAGCAGAGTGTGTCTCCCTGGCGCTCCTTGGCCCCCGCTGCCGCTACCGCCGGTGGCTCCTCGCCTCCTCTGGTTGTCTCGCTGGGTTCCGACGCCGCTGCGTTCACCGTGAGCGCTCTGGTGGTGGGGATGATCCGGTCTGCCTCCTGGGCTAGCGCACGGTAGTCACGCGCGGCCAGCAGCAGCGAATTGGCCAGGACCGCTCTCGCCTCTGTTGGAAGGTTCTGGAGGAAGAGGTGGGCAAACAGAAAATGCCCGTCGTCCGTGCCCATTAACGCCAACATCTTCTCCATCAGATCGACGGCTGAACCATCTCCTAACTCGGAACGCCTCAGGAGCCTCTCTGCTCTCTCACAGTCCGAGAGTGTGTAGCGCCGAATCAGTGCAGCTTTGAGAGCCTCATATCTGCCGTGGGCTGGGGGCTGGTCGAGCAGGCTCGCTACCTGCTGAGCTGTGCGAGCGTCCAGTGCTGCAACCACATGGAAAAACTTGGTGTCGTCTGTCGTTATTCCCCAGAGGGCGAACTGGGCCTCGGTGTGGTGGAACCAAGAGCGCGGGTTGTGCTGCCAAAAGTCCGGTAGCTTGACTACAACAGCACACGCGTTGCTGGGGGTTCCCATCCGGGCCGTCTGTGGGATGCCTGCCGCGTTGCTGGGGCTTCCCGTCCGGGCCGACTCCGGGGTTCTTGCCTCGTGTTCCATAATAAGATAAGATAAGATAAGATAAGATAAGATCTTATCTTATCTTATCTTATCTATAAGATAAGATAAGATATATAATACGTACAGGGTCACCAGTGTGGAGAGTGTGGAAATGATGAGGCCAAGTTACGATAAGACGAAGTTTATTCACACTCTCACAACATCATACACAGAAAGCACTGAATAGCCAAACCAGGTTTCATCCCTTCAAACTCCACACATCATCTCACATCTGCATGACATTTCACCTCCACCATACATTCTCCTTAAACCCCCAGCTCTCTCTTCCTGCCAGCTCCCCATGAGGTCCCTGCCTATTGTTCTCTTGTGTCTAACCACTGCCTCCTGACTGAGACGCTGTCTGCTGACACAACCACAATATACATTGCTATATCACCAATATACATTGCCATAAAGACACACTTACAGGTCTGGAGCTAATCCGGGGTGAGCTGTGCAGTTTGGAGGCGGAGGCAGAGGCAGAGACGCGGACCAGCTGAAACACCAAGGTAAGGATCGTCTTGAAATGTCAGGCTGAGTAGAATGCTGGGAGTGAATAACCATACACAGAGGAACACGCTGCCATGTATGAAGGGGAAAGTCCCGACAATCTCCTTCCTCAGCAGTGGCAAACGAATACTCCAAAAGCTAATGAGGAAAGAAATTGCCGGTGTGTGAATGCGTGGGCAGAACTGATTGGGAACAGGTGAGTGAGAGCGCATGTGAATGAGAGTGAATGGAGCGTGTGTATGTGTGCGTGCGTGTGTGTGTGTGTGTGTGTGTGTGTGTGTGTGTGTGTGTGAGCACCAGTGACGGAGCTTGACAGGATGAGAGGGCGTGCCAGAGCTGTCAGATGGAAAACTAGGACAAATCATAACAATGAGTCAGGATTCATGACACCAACACAGGACATGCTGGGAGAAGCAGCGGCCTGACCAGGCGGACCGCGGTCCTTCATGGGGAGGCACGCCCAACCTGCCCAGTCAGTGGTAGATGGGGAATCCTGACTACTGCTTCACCCCTGTGGTACCACTGTACTTTGCAGGACTGCTAGTGTCCCCCCCCCCCCACCAGGCGAGTAAAAATTAAAAACTTAATAATAATACCACCATGACTGTGGAGCAGAATGGCCAAACAGGACACAAAAATGCCCAAATAATGAAATAAATCATTTTTAGTTCAATATTTACTGACAAATGGGCAACACTGATGGAACGGTTGCAGTCAAACATGTCCTTATGCTGTGTATAATAGTTTTGGGTGTTTTGTAGTTAATTCGATTGATTACAGTTTTAAAAGCCTTTTAATAACAAAATATTGCTACAATATAAAATGATGCACTACAATGGATGTCAAATATTTGTAAACGTGTCATTACAGTAGTGCATGAGTTTATTGACGATACACTATAAACTACACATACACTACCGTTCAAAGGTTTGGGGTCACTTAGAAATTTCCTTATTTTTGAAAGAAAAGCACTTTTTTTCAATGAAGATAACTTTAAACTAATCAGAAATACACTCTATACATTGCTAATGTGGTAAATGACTATTCTAGCTGCAAATGTCTGGTTTTTGGTGCAATGTCTACATAGGTGTATAGAGGCCCATTTCCAGCAACTATCATTCCAGTGTTCTAATGGTACAGTGTGTTTGCTCATTGCGTCAGAAGGCTAATGGATGATTAGAAAACCCTTGTGCAATCATGTTAGGTCTGCAATGCTGTAATTGCTGCAAATGGAGGATTCTTTGACGAAAGCAAAGTTTGAAGGAAAAAATTATTATTTCAAATACAAATCATTATTTCTAACCTTGTCAATGTCTTGACTATATTTTCTATTCATTTTACAACTCATGGTGGTAAATAAGTGTGACTTTTCATGGAAAACACAAAATAATTGTCTGGGTGACCCCAAACTTTTGAACAGTAGTGTATAAACTAAAACAATTATAATGGTGACTGAACAACTCCCATTCCCCAAACTACAAGAATCTAAGGGCACATTCAGACGGCCACTGTTTGGTCCGGACCAAAGGACCAAACAGTGGCTTCTGGGGATAGTTCAGTTCATTTGGTGCCGTCTGAACGCGCGTTGGAACTCTGGTGTGCACCAAACAAGCAAAGTCTGGACCCCCTGAAAACAGGGGTCTCGGTTCTCTTGCAAACCAAGTCTGGTGTGCTCCGCTTGCAGTGTGACTCCAAACGGAGTATGCAGTGGACCAAAGGGCAAAAGGTACAAAAGGTCCGGCGCCACACGAGTTGGCTGCCTTTTGCAACAGCGGCTCAATTCTGAGTCTTTTTATCTTCCTTCTTCTTTCTGACCTGGTGATAACTTTCTGATCTGGCACACCTTTCAATCTATATATATCACGGACACACAGATCGCCCCAAAGGTCTCCCGAGTCGGCGGACGGAGCCACTGTTTACAGCAGGAGATGATACAGCAGGGAAGAGCTAGCTAGCACTCAACCGCCACCCGGTGCTAACGGAGAAACTCGACATACCGGGGAACTGAAGCGAAAACGACGTGGGTGCCGGGCTGGAGTTTAGGTGGCGTGCAAGAAATATAAGACAGAATAATAAAGAGCGATGGCAAGAACCAAGCAGACCGCCCGTAAATCTACTGGAGGAAAAGCCCCCCCAGGAAGCAGCTGGCCACCAAGGCTGCTCGGAAAAGCGCCCCGGCCACCGGCGGAGTGAAGAAGCCTCACCGTTACAGGCCCGGTACCGTGGCTCTGAGAGAGATCCGTCGCTACCAGAAATCCACGGAGCTGCCCATCCGTAAGCTGCCCTTCCAGCACCTGGTGAGGGAGATCGCTCACGACTTCAAGACCGACCTGCCCTTCCAGAGCTCCGCTGTCATGGCTCTGCAGGAGGCCAGCGAGGCCTACCTGGTGGGCCTCTTTGAGGACACCAACCTGTGCGCCATCCACGCCAAGAGGGTCATCATCATGCCCAAAGACATCCAGCTGGCCCGCCGCATCCGCGGAGAGAGAGCTTAGACTTTCTGCTGCACATCCACCAACCACAATGCTCCGCACTGTGTCGATATATATATATATATATATATATATATATATATATATATATATATATATATATAGTAATATGTACATATGTATACTAGCTGCTCTTGTTTTTTCTTGCCTTCTGATTGTTGCTCTGAGTGTTGCTATCCCTGTGCTGCTGCAATCCTGGAATTTCCCCATTGTGGGACTAATAAAGGCTTATCTTATCTTATCTTAAAAGTGCCCCTTGGCGTTTGTGTAACCATAGCAACATGTAGTCTGAGAAGAGGAAGTGGCATTAACTGTAGTACATTTTGGGTAGAAAATAACAAAGACAACCTCATGAATCAGAGCAATCCTTTTACTGGTGAAAGCCGAGGAGAAAAGTAAATAAAAAAAGGTCTCAGTTGTGGCAGACAAACAACCCAGTTGATGAGCCTGATCTTTCTTCTTCGCCGAGATTTTTTTTCTTCCTGGTCAGTGGTGGTTTTGGCTACAGCTCTCCAAACGAGCAGTTGTTGTAACTGGGGGATGTTGTCCAGGCAGGTTGGTCCGCTGCAGTGTGAATGCAAACCAAACCAAACGAAGGTGTGAAAATTCTCGGCATTCCCCACCCAGTCGAACTGAGACCCCCGGACTATCCTAATCTGAATGCAGCCTTAGTCATAAAAGATCACACAAATAAGTCTGACAAAGGAATAAACAAAGGTTTTTAAACAGTCGCTAATATTGCATGTCCCATTCATTTTCAAGAATTCAGTAATTAATATTCACACAATCAAATACATTTTAGTGTTCAGTCCCTTTTATATTGGTCAAGTCTAGCATGTGTGATTGCCTACATATAGGCTACATGCAGTGACCGACAGTGAGTGAGAGCTGGTTTCCTCTTTGTGTCTTTTCCTCTTTTTTTATAGCTTTAATGACCAGTGTTTATGATTTTATCATAAGTGATTGCGTACTCTTAGTTTCACCTATCAAAAATGGATTCTTTTGTATTGGCTGCTTACCTGCCATGGTGGCAGGACGGTGGACTTGGTGAGATCCATGAGGACTCAGTATTCTAGGGGCACGCTGTTGCAGCTCAGATGACTGATCTCGTGCTACAACTTCCGGACTTAATCCGTGGAGATTTTAATGAAAAGAACAATGTTAAAAATAGGAGATGGAAGCGAGGCAGACGAGGAGGCATCAGATTACACCTGAGAAAACAGTGGCCTGACCGGATTCCTCTACCGACGATGATCATGGGAAATGTCCGATCCTTGAGAAACAAAATGGATGTGCTACAAGGGAATACTCGGTTCCAGAAGGATTTTAAAAACTGCTGCGTCATGGCCTTTTGTGAGGCGTGGCTCACTGAGCACAACCGGGATATCACTCTGACTACCGATGGTTTCGGGGCTCCCTTCCATCTGGACTGATGTGCAGAGCCAACAGGAAAGACCCAAGGAGGTGGGGTTTGTTTGTACATTAACAAACGGTACTGCAGCTCTGTGACTGTGAGAGAACGCATCTGCACGCCACATGCTGAACTTTTTTTTTTGTGTCCCTGCACCCCTTTTACCTGCCCCGTGAGTTCCCTCAACTTTTTATAACTATTGTGTATATTCCTCCGAAGGCAGATGATGCCTTGGCCTCCAGCACTGTCTATGATGTAGTGTAGAAATTACAGTCCATCTCACCTGATACACCAAACTTCATCCTGGGTGATTTTAACCATGTCTCTCTCAAAAAGTCACTCGGAAACTTTTACCAGTATGTCACCTGTCACACCAGACAGGATAAAATACGAGATCTCTGTTATGAGTCAGTAAAGAATGCATATAAATCTCTATCACTTCCTCCCTTGGACTCCGCTGACCATAACTGTGTGCATCTCCTGCCCATGTACAAAACTGTATTGAAGAGAGAGAAAGCAGTGACTAAGGAGATACAGGTCTGGACAGATGAGTCGGCTCTCTGTTTGCAGGAGTGTTATGATTGCACTGACTGGGACTTGTTTATACAGTCCTGTGGAGATGATCTGGACAGTCTAGTGGATGTTATTTGTTCGTATGTTGTCTCTTGTAGGGACATGATCATTCCCTGCAAGAAAGTGAAAATATATCTCGACAATAAGCCATGGGTATCCACTACTGTTAAGTCCTGTTTACAAAGAAAGAGAACTGCTTTTAAACAGGGAACAGCGTCTGATCAGCTTTCAGCTACCAAAGAGCTGAAGACTGAAATGCTAAAAGCCAAACAAAACTATAAATCAAAATTGGAGGATAAATTGGCAGCAAATAATTTTGGTTCAGCCTGGGTGACAATGAAAACCATAACAGGGCTGCAAAATCCAGGGTGTAACAACTGTGTTCTTTTAGATGGTTTTAGCACAGATATCGATTTGGCTAATACTCTTAACTGTTTTTATTGCCGTTTTGATACTTTTGATTTTAGCAAAGAAGTTCTGGAACTAAGCCACAGCCTTAGGGACAACCAGCATCTTAAAATTATCCAGCAGGATGTTGAAAGAGCATTCCTTTCAGTAAAAGTAAATAAAAAAAACATGGTCCTGATAACATCTGTGGTTGTGTACTTAAAGCATGTGCTAAAGAACTGAGTCCTGTATTTTGTTATATTTTTAATAAGTCCTTGTAGACACATGTCCCCAGCCTTTGGAAGGACGCTGTTGTGGATCCTGTCCCAAAATCCAACAGCCCAAAAATGTTGAATGGTTTTAGACCAGTTGCTCTAACCTCAGTTGCAATGAAGATTTTAGAGAAGCTGGTCAGGTCTGAGATTCTACGGAAAACTGAAGCAGCATTAGATCCTGTGCAGTTTGCATATACTGTAGGCCCCACAGAGGTGTGGAGGATGCGACACTAACTTTGTTAGACATGCTTTTAAAACATTTGGACAAAAATGGAACACATGTTAGTCTTTCATTTGTAGACTTTTGTTTGGCTTTTAACATGATCCAGCCTCATATTCTGATCAAAAGGCTGATAGAGCACTTTAAGTAATAATTTATTAGGCTGGATTCTTAATTTTTTAACAAACAGAACCCAGAAAGTCAGAGTAAATGGCATTTTGTCTGTCAGGAAATGTACTTCCACTGGTTCACCACAAGGGTGTGTGTTGTCTCCCCTGCTGTTAATTCTGTACACAAACGTGTCAAAGCATGACAACAGAGAAATAATTAAATATGCAGAAGATTTGGTAATTGTCAGTCTGTTAAATGAGGATGAGACTAGTCACGCGCCCAAGATGATTTTGTACAGTGGTGTGACGAGTCTTACCTTCAGCTCAACATATCCAAAACAAAAGACATGGTAATTGACTTTAGGAAGAGACCATATGTGAATGATCCCACTGTAATTAAAAACAGGCCACTGAATATGTGCAGACCTATAAATACCTTGGGACCATAATTGATGCAAAACTGAACTTTGAAGCTAATGGTGATGTGGTGTGTTGGAAGGCTCACCAGTCTTTGTACTGTTTGAGAAAACTGTCACACTTTAATGTTGACAGAACCATTCTGACCATGTTTTATCGTACTTTTATAGAATCTGTGTTCTTTCTCCTTGGTCTCTTGGTTCGGTCATCTATCAATAAAGGACAGAAATTCTCTGAACCAAACTGTGAAACTGTTCAATCGACTAACTGCTGAGTTTCAGCTGCTTCCAGCCTCCCTGTACAATAAACAGGTACAGCAGATAGCTTCCTCCATTTTAACCGATGTCTTTCACCCACTACACAATAACTTCCAGCTTCTTCCCTCTGGATGGAGGTTTTTAGTCCCAAGGTGCAAAACAAAATGGTACGGATGCAGCTTTGTCCCAGCTGCTGTAACAGCACTGAACAAGCTGTAGTCACATCTTGCACATATTTATTTATTTATTTGGAATATTTATCTGTCTATTTATTGCATCTTATCCTGGCCCAGTTCCAAGGTTATCTGATTGTGATTGTATCTTTTAGTCTTGTTTTAGGGGAACTTTGAGTACATCTATCATTTTATATCTGCTTGTTTTATTGTTTCGTTGCTTTTATGACTTGTTTTTAACATATGTGGTAGGTCTTTTTTAATGTTGTGCCTGTATTTTCCTGTATGTTAATGGATGTCATGATCTTACTGGCTGCAAAACAAATCTACCTATGGGTGTTAATAAAGTAACCTAACCTAACCTAACCTAACACCTCTTTGTATTCCACTTTCAAACACAGCCTACATTTGGGCCTGTAAAGCCTAATTGCGCTACCTGTTTTCAGACAAGAATACTTGCTTTCTACAGGTGTGCACTAGTTTTCCATCCATCCATCTTCTGCCGCTTAATCCTTTCGGGTTGCGGGGGGGTTGGAGCCTATCCCAGCATCTTTGGGCGAGAGGCAGGGTACACCCTGGACAGATCGCCAGTCCATCGCAGGGCCAACACAGAGAGACAGACAACCATTCATTCACATCCACACCCAAGGACAATTTAGAATCCCCAGTTGATGCCAATTAACCTAACCTGCATGTCTTTGGCATGTGGGAGGAAACCGGAGTACCCGGAGTAAACCCACACAGACACGGGAAGAACATGCAAACTCCACACAGAAGGGTCACCGATGGTCTGGGGGTGGGATCGAACCCACGATGGTCAATGGTGAATCGATCCCATGACCTTCTTGCTGTGCTGCCACTGTGCTAACCACTGCACCACCGTGCTGCCCTGCACTAATTGTATAAAATATAAATAAAAACAGAATATTGTGAAGGAAAAATAAGTTCAGGCGAGATGCGGCGAGCTGGAAGGTTGCAGAGTTTTAGTTCCTCAGTCAAAATGAGACGCACTTGTAGCGCTGTGCGCTACAGTGGTCTGTGTGTCTGTGCCGTGTGTGCTGTGTTGTGTTGCGCTGTGTCGTTGAGGCATGTATAGCAAGCTCTTTTATACATGTTATACCAACAGAGAGAATGCATGGCACATTTGCATATTGATATACATATCAGTCAATACATATCATTCACGTGACCAACTGGCGCCCGGACGTCCTCTCCTTAATCCGAGGATGTATAACAATAGTCCATTGTTCTGATTGTCTCCTAGGGGCTCTCTGTCCGTATCCAAATTGTCCTCTGCTTAGTGCAGGCTAGCTGAGTGTGAGGATTGAATGTCCATGTAGATTGTGGTGGGTCACCACAATATAATCCTTTTCAACTAATAACCAATTGAATACACTAAAAAGGCAAGATATTTAATGTTCAAACTGACAAACTATTGCTTTTCTTCCCAAATTTTCACTCATTTTGAATGTGATGCTTGGAAGACATTCTAAAAAAAACAAGGACAGGGCCAAGAAAAGACTGGTAAAGTTGAGAAATGCTCAAAAAACATCTTTTTTGAAGATTCCAAAGCTGAACAGGTTAATTGGAAATAGATGAGTGTCATGATGGGGTATAAGAGGAGCATCAACGAAAGGCTCAGTTGTTCACAAGCAAGGATGGGTTTATTACTTTGTGAACAACTCTGTGGGCAAATAGTCTAACAGTTTAAGACTGTTTCTCCACATACAACTGCAAGGAATTGAATGATTTCATCATCTAAAAAATTATCAAAAGATTCAGGGAATCAGGAGAAATTTCTGCATGTAAGCGACAAGGAATAATACCAACAGAGAATGCCCGCACCTTTCAATCCCTCAGGCAGCACTGCATTAAACACTAACATAATTTTGTAAAGGATATATCAACGTGGGCTCAGGGACACTTGGAAAAATCACCCTCAGTTAACACAAGTTGCTACATCTACAAGTACAAGTTAAATCTCGACCATGCAAAGCGAAAGCCATATATCAATAACACCCAGAAATGCTAGTTTCCCTGGGCCCGAGCTCATCTGATATGGACTAATGCAAAGTGAAAAAGTGTACTGTGGTCTGACGAGTCCATTTGTGCAAAAAGCCTTAGATGAAAAAAATTGGATTTTACAATGGAATGAATTTGAGTGCATCCATCCATCCATCTTCTCCCCCTTCTCCAGAGGTCTGGGTCGCGCAGGCAGCAGTTCAAGCAGAGAAGCCCAGAGTTCCTTCTCCCCAGCCACCTGCTCCAGCTCTTCAGAAAGGATACCAAGGCATTCCCAGACCAGCTGGGGGATGTAGTCTCTCCAGCGAGTCCTGGGTCTGCCCCGGGGTCTCCTCCCGGGGTCTCCTCCCGGGGTCTCCTCCCAGTGAGACGTGCCCGAAACACCTCAAGTGGGAGGCGTCCAGGAGGCATCCTGATCAGATGCCCATACCACCTCAACTGGCTCCTTTCAATGTGGAGGAGCAACGGTTCTACTTCAAGCCTCTCCTGGATGACTGAGCTCCTCACCCTATCTCTGAGGGTGAATCCAGCAATCCTACAAAGAAAGCTCATTTCAGCCACTTGTATCCGCGATCTCGTTCTTTCCGTCATTACTCAAAGCTAATGACCATAGGTGAACGTAGATTGATTGGTAAATCGACAGGTTTGCCTTAGAGCTCAGCTCCCTTTCCACCACAACAGACTGGTACAACGTCCGCATCACAGCAGATGCTGCTCCAATCCATCTGTCAATCTCTCGCTCCATTTTCCCCTCACTCGAGAATAAGACCCCAAGATACATAAACTCCTCCACTTGGGGCAGGAGCCTGTCCCCAATCCGGAGAGGGCAATCCACCTTTTTCCGGCTGAGGACCATGGACTCGGACTTGGAGGTATTGATTCTCATCCCAGCCGCTTCACACTCAGTAGAAAACTGTCCCAGTAAGACCTGCAAGTCATTGCCGGATGAATCCAGCAGCACAACATCATCTACAAACAACAGAGATGAGATCCTGTGGTCACCAAGCAAGACACCCTCCGTTCCCTGGCTGCGTTTAGAAATCCTGCCCATAAAAATTATGAACAGGATCGGTGATAAAGGGCATCCCTGGTGGAGTGCAACTCTCACTGGGAATGAATCCGACAGAGTGTTGGCAATACAAACCAAGCTCTCACAACAGTCGTACAGAGACCGAATAGCTCGTAACAACAAGCCCGATACCCCATACTCCCAAAGCACCCCCCCCCCCCCACAAAAACCATGAGGGATGTGGTCAAATGCCTTCTTCAAGTCCACAAAGCACATGTAAACTGGTTGGACAAACTCCCACGAACCCGCGAGGATTCTCGAGAGGGTAAAGAGCTGGTCCGATGTGCCACGGCCAGGATGAAAACCACATTGTTCCTCCTGTATCCAAGGTTCAACCAACGGTCGGACTCTCCTCTCCAGTACCTTGGCATAGACCTTCCCAGGGAGGCTGAGGAGTGTGATACCTCTAAAGTTGGAGCACACCCTCTGGTCCCCTTTTATGAAGAGAGGAACCACCACCCCGGTTTGCCATGCCAAAGGCACTGCCCCAGACCTCCATGCAATGTTGCAGAGGCGTGTCAACCATGACAGCCCTACAACATCCAGGGCCTTGAGGTACACAGGGCAAATCTCATCCACCCCCGGGGCCCGGCCACCAAGGAGATTTTTAACCACCTTGGCGACCTTAGCCCCCTGTGATAGGCGAGTCGTCTCCCTTGTCTACAAGCCCTGCTTCCTCTGTGGAAGACATATCAGTGCGATTGAGGAGATCCTCGAAGTATTCCTTCCACCGCCTGATGATATCCCCAGTCAAAGTCAACAGCACCCCATCCACACCATACACAGTGTGGACAGTGAGCTGTTTCGCCCTCCCGAGCCACCGGACAGTTTGCCAGAAACTCTTTGAGGCCAACCAAAAATCTTGTTCCATGGCCTCACTGAACTCTTCCCATACCCAAGTTTTTGCTTCAACAACCACCCGAGTTGCACTCTGCTTGGCCTGCCAGTACACCTCAGCTGCTTCGGGAGTCCCACAAGCCAACCAAGCTTGATAGGACTCCTTCTTCAGCTTAATGGCCCCCCTCACCACTGGTGTCCACCACTTGGTTTGGGGGTTGCCACCACGAGATGCCCCGATGACCTTGTGGCCACAGCTCTGTGCAGCCGCTTCAATGATGGAGGTGGAGAATATGGCCCATTCAGACTCCATGGCTCCAGACTCTCTCAGAATGTGGTTGAAGTTCTTCTGGAGGTGGGAGTTGAAGACCTCCCTGACAGGGGTCTCAGCCAGACGTTCTCAGCACACCCTCACTATACGTTTTGGTCTACCAGGTCTGAATGGAATCCTCCCCTGCCATCGGATCCAACTCACCACCAGGTGGTGATCAATTGACAGCTCTGCCCCTCTCTTTACCCGAGTGACCAAGACATACGGTCACAGGTCTGATGACATGATAACAAAAGCGATCATCGACCTGCGACCTAGAGTGTCCTGGTGCCAGGTGCACATATGGACACCCTTGTACTTGAACATGGTGTTTGTTATGGACAAACTGTGGTAAGCTCAGAAGTCCAATAACTGAACACCACTCGAGCTCAGATCGGGCAGGCCGTTTCTCCCAATCACCCCCCTCCAGGTTTCACTGTCATTGCCCACGTGTGCATTGAAGTCCCCCAGTAGGACAATGGAGTCTCCAAGAGGAACACCCTCCAGCACCCCAGTCAGACATTCAAAAAAGGGTGGGTACTCTGAACCATCATTTGGTGAATAGGCACAAATGATGGTCAGGACCCATTTCCCAACCCGGTTTACAGGAGGGGACTCACAGGGGCCACTAGGTCCAAACACCATTAATTCTGTCTTCTTTTCATTAAATGCATGACAGAAGTGAGTTTACTGATGAGCAGGTCTTGACATTAACTTTTTTGCTCACCGGCCACTGTGGCTAGTGATTTTCCAAAGTTACTAGCCACTCAGCCTTTTCACTAGCCACAATTTTGTGTTTGGAAAATATGTTTAATATGATCAAATTTGAGTATCGCATGCTAAAATTTACTTGAACTAAGTTAGGAACTTGCACTGACCACTACTTTCTTAGAGGTAGGGCAAATCAGTCGAATGAAGCCCAGTGGCAGGGTATTCGCCACAGCCTGCAGGTTATAAGAACCCCAAACAAAGCTCAACCAAACACTGATCCACCAGTGGACATGAGTTCTGAGCCCTCCCCCCAGCCACGGCCAGCAGTAGAGAGGAAGATGGATGGTCAAAAACCTCAGAACTTGTGGCCTATATCCTCTCAGAAAAAGGAGGGGGAAGTCACTGACACAGACCTTGTCCATCTTCTTGAAGGTCTGAAAGGGGGCATGGAAAGAAAACTGGAGAAGATAGGAGAAATCATCTATAGTTATGGAGTATAGAGATTTGGGGTTAAAAGGAAGAACACTAGTGCACAGAAAGAACCATCAGCCCATCTTAAGTCCAGGAGGCAGCAGGAGATCAAGCGACTTGTGAAAGAAAGAAGGTGCCTGAGAAAACAGTGGAAGAAAGCAGCACAAGTGGAGACGAAAGCACGTGAGGTACTTCAGAGTGTCATCAAGTAGCGCATGACAACACTGCGAAGAGCAGAGTGGTTGAGAAAGCAACATAAGAAGAAGGAGCGAACAAGGGCTACTTTCTACAGAGATCCCTACACATTTGCCAAAAACCTCATTGTCGAGAAGAAAACTGGGACCCTTAAAGTACCCATAAGGGAACTAGAGGAGCACCTGTGAAACATCTGCTCAGACAGTCGGAGGCATGCGTCAGTTACCATTCCAGATGACATGCCACCAATCCAACCACCTGAGCACCGGATGGATATAAGGCCCCCTAAATGGAGCAAAGTTGAGAATATAGTAAAGCGGACAAGAGCAGAATCTGTTGCTGGTCCCAACGGCACTCCATACAGGTTATATAAGAACACACTGAGTGTCCTGAGGTACCTCTGGAAGCTAATGAAAATGGCATGGGAGAAAGGAATTGTATCAAAGCCATGGTGATGGGCAGGAGGAATTTTGATCCCCAAAGAGAAGAACTCCTCAATCATTACTCAGTTTTGCCAGATCAGTCTTCTAAATGTGGAAGGAAAGGTTTTTTTTTTCAGAAGGCAGGGATAAGCAGCTTCTCAGGATGTGTGGAACACACAAATGTCATTTGGCACCAGATACAGATGGCTAAGAAGGAAAAGAAAGATCTGCATGTGGTTTTATTAGATCTTGGCAACGCCTTCGGGTCAGTGCCTCTTGAGATGTTGAGGACAATTTTTCATTTTTTCCAAGTCCCAGAGGGCATCATAAGGCTAGTTAAAGCCTAGTTCCATGACCTCCAGTTTTGTGTTACGACTCAAGCTGGTACAACTACCAGGCAGCACCTTGAAATGGGCACAATGGCAGGCTGTACAATCTCACCACTGGCTTTCACCATGGCAGTGGAGCTTATATTTCGAGCTTCTCAATGGGTGAATGGAGGGGAACGTTTGAGGAATGGGTTGCGTCTTCCTCCAATCAGGGCATATATGGGCGACATGACAACAATAACAACAAATGCATGCACCAAACGTTTTCTTGATAATTGTTCAAGTAGGTTGCATTTTGTCTTCTTTTAATTATTTACCTTTTGTTCTTATTAAAGACAAAAAAATAGAAAGGAGATGTCTTTACCTTCTTAACATGTTTCGACTGTGCACTGCAGCCTTCGTCTTCTTGATAAACTCCAGAAAAACATCAAATGGGCACAAATGCAGTTCAAGCCTAATAAATCCCACAGTGTCTCCATTGTCAAAGGTCAGCTCATCAACGTGAGGTTCCATATCAATGGTGAGCCTATACCAGCGATTCTGGAGAAACCCATAAAAAGCCTTGGTCGCTGGTACAGTGCAGATCCCAAACACTCTGAACAGGTGGAACAACTGAGGCAGGATACCATCAATGGCCTCAAGCAAATCAACAGCGCTGCTCTCCCAGGGAAACTGAAGCTTTGGTGTTTCCAGTTTGGACTGCTGCCCTATCTTATGGGGCCTATCTCCATCTATGAAGTCACCCTATCTCATACTAATCGACTGGAGAGATTGGTGAACACTCAGGCGAGGAAGTGGCTTGGACTTTCAAGATGTTTCAGCAGCATAGGCTTGTATGGGAATAGAGTCCTCTCTGCCAATTTCAAGCCTGCTGAAGGAGTACAAATGTGGTGGACAAAATGGTGGATATTCTGAACCATTAATTGGTGCATAGGCACAAATGATGGTCAGGACCCGTTTTCCAACCCGAAGGCGCAGGGGAACTACCCTTTTGTCCACTGGAGAGAACTCCAATGTCGAGGCAGCAAGGTCGAGGGATGCAAGAATACCCACCCCTGCTCATCGCCTCTCACCCGGGACAACTCCAAAGTAGGCCAAGCTCCAGCCGTTCTCCAGGAAACTGGTTCCAGAACCAGAATTGTGTGTTGAGGTGAGCCCAGCTATATCTAGCCGGTATCTCTAAACCTTGTGCACCAGGTCAGGCTCCTTCCCCACCAGAGAGGTGATGTTCCACGTCACTAAAACCAGTTTAGAAAGCCGAGGATCAGACTGCCAAGGTCTCTGCCTTCGACCACCACCTGATTCACATTTCACCAGACCCCCATGGTCCCTCCTGCAGGTGGTGCAAGTGCCCTCCCATTGGAGGGCGGACTCATGTAGCTCCTTGGGGCTGAGCCTGGCTGGGTCCCATGGGCAGAAACCTGGCCACCAGGCACTTGCCATCGAGCCCCTCCCCCAGACCTGGCTAATGGGCAGGACCCCAGTAACCCCATACCGGGTGGGGTACACTGAATCCTTGATATTTCATTCAGCATGGGAGTCTACTGGACGGCTCTTAGTCTGGCCCTTCACCCAGGACCAGTTTGTCTTGGGAGACCCTACCAGAGGCAAATTGCCCTGGACCACATAGCTCCTGGGATCACTGGGGCATGCAAACCCCCTACCATGATAAGGTGGCAATCCATAGGGGTAAGTTTGAAATACTTTCTTTTTAATCGTTCTCTTTCATCTGTTCCCCTTCGGGGTTGTCAAAGCACCTCATATCGCAATGATCCACATGTCGATTTGGTAAGGATTTTTAAAAAAATTTTTTTTACACCGGATACCCTTCCTGATGCAACCCTGCCTGTTTATCTGGGCTTGAGACTGGCACAGGAAGTAACCAGGTGGCTAGGTAAGACACTTTCCTTCCTCCATTCTATTATGTTGTGCACCAACCTAGAAGGCAGGAAGTATCATTTTTATATGGTCTTTGGTATGATCCAGCTGGGACTTGAACTCATGACCTCCCAGTTGTGGGGTAGATGCTCTATAAACTAGGCCACCACTTTGGTATTTTCTTGTAAATCTGCAACTTTAAATGTAAATTTGCATCTTTTTTCCAGTATTTCTTATGAATCTGTAAATTTTACTGAACTTTTTCTTAGGAACTTGAAACTTCTTGTCATTTAAGACTATTTTCGTGTAAATTTGTGTTTTCCCTTTAAATCTACAGCTATTAAAAGAACATCCTGCAAACATAATGCAAGGCACCATCAAAATTTATTAATACAATTGTTCTCTCCAATCTGTTTTAGACCCCAATATATAGATCTTGATACAATATTCAGCCATAACAAAACCAGATTTTTGAATGAAATGAGGAAAATGATAATTTTGCTCCATCCAGCCCATGTGGATGCTGCTGTCAGGGCCTCAAGTTTGGAGTTAATGGCTCCCAGCTGTGAAATGATTTTAGAATATAATCCAAGTCCATCAGGAACACACTAAGCATGCTGAGCTTTAGTGACCCCCCCCCCCCCCCATAGCCACTGCAAATGATCTACTCAGCAATCTAAAAAAACTGACCTTTCTTCTTTTTTTTTTTTTTTTTTTAAACCAGCACTCCAGCGGCCACCTTAGCCTCAGTTCCCTCATCCTCCCCAGGGCGTCCTCTTCCACTGCCACTGCGTGTGAGTGTGTGTTCTTTACACAGCTCTTCCTGAGCTTTGGTGTTGGGTTCCCTGCTATCAAAGCTGTGGGAGGTGTTAAGTGAGCAGATAGGAACAAGTGTTCAGAGGCGCCCTCTTCTCATCTCAGCAGATCAATAGGAAGCTATTAGAGCTTGGCCCTATTACAGTGACTGGAGGGTGGGGCGGTGGGAGGGGGGCACTGCCTCATGGATTATTCATATTCCACCACACACACACAAAATAGATGTTAGATACACATTTCATTTCAGAGAGTGAACAGAACAAAGGAGGTCCAGATTACTATTACAGGTTGTAAAATCAGCAGCAAAGAGCAGCCTCTGCACAGCCAGTGCTCAGAGGGTGAAATGCCCCCCCCCCCAAAAAAAATAAAATTCTAAAATAACCACTTAAAATTGTAACTATACCAGGGATTTGCAATCAGTGGTTCTGGGGCCATGCATAACTGCACTGTAAAACCTAATGAAAGGGTTATGAAAAGTTAGAGTGCCAAAATAATAATTCTATAGGTAATCTCCCATTATGCCCTACACATATTCTATACATATTCTGTTTGCATTCTTACGAACAAATATGTTGTGTTAAACTCTGATAAACAGGAATTAGGCAGAGCTATAGAGCCCTCTTTCTTCTCTCTCTCACTTCTTTTAGTCAGGTCTGTTACATTAGTTACACACCCAAACCAACACTCACACACACTTTTTATAGTACAATTTAGGAGATAGATAATGTGAAGAGCGGATGGCCTGTTCACGTCAGAGTTAAACTGGCCAATCAGACGGTTGCGTACAAGCCCATCCTATTGTACGGGGCTGGTCCAACCAACCCAAGAAGATGAATGTAAGTTGCACCCAGAAGTCGAGGTCAGTCTGGCGATGCTCCTGAGATGGCTGCGTCACGCTGAACCCAGCGCTGCTTGCTTTACATGTGACCTCTAAATAAATGTTGCATTTTTGAATTGAAGAATTCTCTGGCTTATTCTTGGATCTTTCAATCAAAGAATCAGGATTTTAACACTAATGAGCTAGTTCAACTCAAAGTGTTTGAGGAATCTGATTGCCTTGAATCATTTAAGTTTGTTAACTCAAACCATTCTAGTACATCTAATTTTTTTAACTGAGCTATATAAAAAGAACTAAATGTATCCTGATTAAAAAAAAAAAAAATCCTTCAAGATTTTTTGCATACTTTATTAATGCCAGAGAGAAATTCAGGGCATCCACCTGGATGGATGAGGCAGCCAAGGTGTGGTGGCAATCCCTTCACCATTCACACACATTCACACCAAGGGTCACTTTAGAGTCTCCAGTTAACCTAACTTGCATGTTTTTGGCCTGTGGCAGGAAATCGGAGTACCCACAGTAAACCCACGCAGACACGGGAAGAACATGCAAACTCCACACAAAAGGGTCACCGATGGCCAGGATCGATCCCGTGACCTTCTTGCTGTGTTGCCCCAGTGCGAACCACTGTCCCACCAAGATTCTTTAGTATTCTACAGTATTTTATAGCATTTTGTTGGATTTCACAGTAAACTACAAAAAAAAAACAAAAAAAAACAAAAAAAAAACAAGATGGCGACCAGGATGGTCACACTTTTTCAGCGCTGAGACAAACTCGCTGATTTCCCCATTAAAAGTACCTAACCAACAGCGATCGGCGCTCTTGACGGACACCCACGGGCTGAATTTCCACCTCCGTCAGAATCCCGTTGGAATGCCCCTTTAATCGGGTAGAACTGCTGCGCTCTACCAGAAGCGATTGCCAAGCTAACGCTAGTTAGCTTAACGCTGGCCCCAGTGCGCCACCTAACTCCGACACGAAGTGGCTCAGTCCCCGGTGAGGGCCTATCGGAGGAACCAACCGAGGCGGCAGTTGGGAGCTCGGGCGCGGCGTTGGTGAGAGACGGGGCCACCTGGACCCAGCAGGACAGTGGCCTGAGTCGGAACCCAGTTGCGAGGTCCAGCTGAGGAACTACCAGACTGACGGCGGTCGGTGACGGGGCCTAGCGGAGGTGCCACCCAGCCAGACGGCGGCGAGCGGCGGCGGTGATCGGTGAAGTTCGGCTGCGCCGGCGGTGTGCGGCATAACCGGCCAGGCAGACGGCGGCAGGCGGTGGTGAATGACGGGGGTGATCTGTGGAGCTGTGCAGCGCTACTTGGCGGAGGAGCTGTACAGGAGCTGTTGCGGCGAGTTCAGCAGCGGCCGGGCTAGTTGAGGCCTAGCCGGATTCTCTGTTTACTTCTATCTACAGGTCAGTAAGATGCCACCAAAGAAAGAGGAAATGGAAGAAATCAAAAAATCTCTGAGCTTTATGTCAGAAGAATTGGCCAAATTGACTAGCCAACAGGACAAAATAATAGGCCTAATAGAACAGGTACAAGCCCTAAATTTAATAATTCAAGAAAAAGACAAAAAAATTATGGACCTGGAGCAACACGGGCGTCTTTTGGAGCAACGCGTTGAGGATCTTGAACAAGGTTCTCGTATTGATGACCTAGTTATAAGTGGACTAGACATCAGATATCAGTCATACGCCCATGCCACAGTAGGACTGAGTGGTGAAGATGCACCCATGAGGGAATCATTGTCCTTAGAAAGTCAAGTGCTTCAGTTCCTTAATAATAAAGACATTAAGGTAGAAGCCAATGCAATCTCAGCCTGCTATGCTCTACCGAAGAAAGATAACAAAACAAAGAAATCAATTGTGATGCGCTTTGTGAACAGAAGGGTAAAGAATAACATACTGAGGCAGGCCAAAAAGCTAAAGGAAACTCAAGTTTACATAAATGAACACCTGACAAAAAAAAAAAACGCTGAATTAGCACGACAGGCACGGATGCTAAAAAAACAAAATAAGATACAAGCAACCTGGACAAGAAATTGTAGAATTTGGATTAAACTAAATGGATCACCTGAGCAAGCAAAGAGTATAATGATCAGAGATGCTACTGACTTAGATAAATACAGATGAACACTGATTAGAAAATTATGAGCCAATGATAATCCATACTCATACACACGATAAGGATAGTTCTTTTGATACACCATGCCAAAGTACTTTAATAAAAATAACCAAAATAAACAAAAACTTATGACCGACTCAAGTAGACATCAATTATCCCCAGTTGGAGGAAGTCATTTGACACAGAATGAGGAAACTCAAACTCTGAAAACATACCATTATGCTGAACATAAACCACAAGAGATGGAGAATGATATTGATCCTGATAACCACTTTTTCAATAATATTCATAACCACTGTGAATATTACACTGAAAAACAATTCAAAAGTCAAATGCAATTAGATGGTAAACTGTCAATAATACACTTCAATAGCAGAAGTCTTAACAAAAACTTTCCACAGATTCAGGACTATTTAAAACAGCTAGACAGAAAATTCACAGCTATTGCAGTCTCTGAAACTTGGCTTAACGAAGAGCAGGCTCCCCTGATGGCAATAGAGGGATATCAGATGTTTTATATTAACAGAACTCAAAAGAAGGGTGGCAGTGTTGCACTATATATTGATGACCTGTACAGGTGTAAGCTTGTAAATGAAATGTCCTCAGCACTACCAGGGATTTTGGAATGTGTTACTGTTGAGATTGACCTAGACAAAACAAAAAATCTAATCATAAGCTGCATATATAGAACGCCGGGAACTTGCATTGAGACATTCAGAGATAAATTAGTCGAGCTGTACAATAATATTACTAGTAAGAAAATGGTAGCAGTTTGTGGAGACTTCAATATTGACTTACTGAATCCTCATCAACAAAATGTAGTTACAGAGTTCATGAACTCTATGTACAGCATGAGTCTATATCCCACAATAACACATCCCAGTAGAATCACAGTTCACTCTGCTACACTTATTGACAACCTGTTTGTCAATGTTTTCGATAAGAAAATAGAAAGTGGATTATTGATAAATGATATAAGTGACCACTTGCCAACCTTTGCACTTATCCATGGCCACACGGGGCCCAACGCAGAAAAAACTTCAAAATCGTTCAGACACAAATCACCAAATGCAATCAGTTCTCTTAAAGAGGACTTGCTGAAGCAAGACTGGACAGAAGTCTATGTATCAGATGTAAATGAAGCCTATGACACATTTCTAAACATTGTAACCACTCTTTATGAAAAAAACTGCCCATTAGTAATAAAAAAGCTTAAACACAAATTTGCTAATAAGCCATGGTTAACCAAAGGACTACAAAAGGGGTGTAAAAAGAAAAATTTATTATATAAAGCTTTCCTAAAGAAAAGAACAAAAGAAGCAGAGCAGCGGTATAAAACATACAAAAATAAGTTAACATGTATAATAAGATGTAGTAAAAGAGACTATTACAGTAAAGAACTGGAGAAAAACAGAGACAATATTAAAAATACATGGACAATACTCAACAGTATCCTTGGAAATAAAAGCAGAAATACAAGCTACCCAACTAATATTCCAAAAAATAATAAAACGACTCAGAGTGTGAATATTGCTTCACCTGCAGATGAATTTAATAATTTTTTTGTTAACATTGGACCTAAACTGGCCCGAGAAATACCCACTACGGTACCAACGGGTGATACAATACGCAATAACACTGCTGTAAAAGACTCCATCTTCATAAAGAACACAGACGAAAGAGAGGTCATTGAAATTGTTAAATCGTTCAAAAGTAAAACATCTACTGACTGTGATGGTATTGACATGCTACTAGTCAAAACTGTTATCGAATGCATAGTAAAACCACTGACGTATATCTGCAACCTGTCTCTCCAATCAGGTATATTTCCCAATGCAATGAAAATAGCTAAAGTAATTCCGATATACAAGACGGGCAACAGAGGGGAACTCTCAAACTATAGACCAATTTCACTATTACCGCAATTTTCCAAGATACTTGAAAAAATATTCTATGAGAGAATTGACAACTTCATACTGAAGAATGATTTATTATGTGAGCAGCAATATGGGTTCAGACACAAGAGGACAACTGCATATGCCCTAATGGAATTTACAGAAAAAATATCAACAGCCATTGAAAATAAAGAGTACTCAGTTGGAGTATTCCTAGATCTTTAAAAAGCATTTGATACAGTAGATCATAATTTATTATTAAAGAAACTACAAAATTCTGGTATTAGAGGGGTAGCACTGTCCTGGTTAAGTAGTTACTTAAAGAATAGATATCAGTATGTATGTATTAGCAACAAAAACTCAGAGTTGCTGAAGGTCACCTGTGGAGTCCCACAGGGTTCAGTTTTGGGACCATTATTATTCAATATGTATATAAACGATATATGTAAAGTTTCAGAAAAAATGGACTTAATATTGTTTGCCGATGACACTAATCTGCTATGCAGTGGAAACAATTTGGAACAACTTCTGGATACACTCGGGAAGGAATTAGGAAAGCTTAAACTGTGGTTTGATTCAAACAAATTAACGCTCAATTTAAGTAAGACAAAATTTATAGTCTTTAACAACCACCACAACAATCCAGTACCCAAACTCAGTGTAAATGGTGTAGAGATTGAAAGGGTATCTGAAACTAAATTCCTTGGAGTAATAATTGACAACAAACTGTTGGAAGTCACATATTAATTACATTAAAGGTAAAGTTTCCAAATCAATTGCAATATTACACAGAGTGAAATATTTGCTGAATCAACCCACACTATACACCTTGTATCATTCATTAATACTCCCATACATGACATATTGTAATGAAGTATGGGGAAATACATACAAAACAAACATATATCCACTCTTTATGCTTCAAAAGAGAGCTATTAGAATAATAAACAAAGCAGCTTACAGGGAACCAACAAACCCACTTTTTCTTAAACAAAAAACTCTCAAGTTGAAAGATCTGGTTGACTTTAAAACCGCAATAATAATGTTCAAAGTGAAGAATTTATCACTGCCCGCAAATATCCAAAAGTTGTTCCAAACAAGGGAGAAACGATATCACTTCAGAGGAACATGTATATTTCAAAAGCCTACAGTGAGAACAACCACCAAGCAACACTGTATTTCAGTGCAAGGAGTCAGATTATGGAACGATTATGGACCTGAATTAAAATCATGTATAACGCTTGGACAATTTAAACAAAAACTAAAGGAAGAAATACTCCAAACATATTTACAAGACGACATGTAAACTCACATAAGGATTGACATATCCAGCCTGTTTTGTGTTGTAGCTTAGTTTTTTTTTTTTGTTTTTTTTTTCTCTCTGTGACATTCTGTCTTAGATTTGTTTTGAATAGTAACCGCTTAACTTAGCTTAGCTTAGTTTTCTTTTTTTCTCTCAGTCACACTTTGTCTTAGCTTTGTTTTAAATTGTAATCAATCTTGTCTTGTTTACTCTTTTTTCTCTTTTGAATTCTTGGATGGAATATGGGTGGGCAATATAAGCCGCGGCTTCAGCCATCACCCATTTCGGATAACTCACGTGGAATTGTTTAGTAGAAGGAGTCTTTGTCTAATTTGACCTTGTTGTTATATTATACAGTTTCTTTTAACCTGTACTGTATTATCCGAAATAAATTCATTCATTCATTCAACTACAGAATACTGCTAAATTCTGCAGTATACTGTAGTAATTGCAACAGTATCTTGCAGTATACTGTAGTTTACTGTGAAATCCTATAGAAATTCACAGTAAACTGCAACATTCAACAATATGCTGCAGTAATTACTACAGTAACTTCTAATATACTGCAATTTACTATGAACTAATATAGAATTTTACACTGTACTGCAGTATACTGCAACATTCTAAATTGAAGTACAGTATTTGTTACAGTATCTTGCAGTAAACTGTAGTTTATTGTGAAATCTTTTAGATGTTTAAAGTAAAATACAGTATACTGCAACATTCTACAGTATACTGCAGTAACTGCTACAGTATCTTGTAGTCAACAGTAGAATACTAAGAAATTCTATACAATTTCAATTACATTAAATTCAATTACAGTTCACTGTAACAGTCTTTAGCAATTGCTAGAGGATCTTGCAGCAAGTATTCTGCAGTACGGTAAAGGAATCACGTAGCGTATTAGAGTTAGACAATACTGCAACATGCCACAGATGTGCCGCATAGTGCAGTATACCATTATACATATCTTGTATTGTCTGCACATATAATCAGTCCCTCCAGGATGTTGCGGGATGTTTTTATGATTGTTGAGGGCCAAAAAGCCTAAATTTGTGGGAGCTTTGTTTAAAAAGTTGAGGTAAAAGTTACAATGTGTTTAGTGTTTTTTTTTTTTTTGTACTAAAAGTTGTGGGAAGAATTCCAAATTTTAAAGCAGATGCTTTTTCCAGTTTACTGCAGTGATATTCTATATAACAAGTCAAGAAAAGCACAGGATTGTCAAAAATTACCTATGATAGTGATTTGTAAATTAAGCAGAAACTTCTGCTATACAGAAAAACTCTTGTGCAACAGCAAATACAAACATTAACACAATATCCATTACAACAGCTAAACTGCATTGAATGTATGTTAAAGAGTAGAGATTTGGAAATTATTGGCAGCACCTTCATCTGAAAACTCCCAACAGTCCCCAACCACTCAGTACCGAGTGGAGAGGAAAAACTAAATTATTCTGTTGCTCTGTATTGGCTATTGGTCTGTGTTTTTTTGAAAAAAAAAAATACAGAGAATATTTTCCGTTTTTCCATGCCTACCTGTCTGCTGCATGTTGGGCTTCACACACACACACACACACACACACACACACACACACACACACACACACACACACACACACACACACACACACACACACACACAGACCCCTTTCATTTACAACGGGATGGCGAGGAGGAGGGGGGATGGATGGGTGGGTGCGTTTGTCTGTCCACTATGGAGATTCATTTTTAAAGCTCATTGACCAGATGTAGCAATGATTTTACCTCTAAAGATGTTCAAACACTCGCTGTAATGTAGTGTACTCTCCTCACACGCGCTCCCATGACAGAGTGTGTTTGGGCAGGCACATGTTTTTCAGCACAAACCAAGTGCTTCGCACATGCGGTCAGGACAGAGACGTGGCGAGGCGTCCACAGGCAGGCAGGGGGGGAGACAGAGGAAGGGACGGTGCTGAAAACCTCATGGGTGGGTGCTTTTGTTAAATCACACACTCCGTTTGCAGATGTGTTCCGTTACTCACTGTAAACAATAAATTCACTACTCACTGTTAACATGGAAGTGAACGCGGTGCAGCGATGCATTTGATTGGTTAGACTGAGCGTTTCAGCGCCAGTTAGACAAATTTGATTGGTGAAATTGGTGGAAGTTGACGAGGATTGGCCAAAATTGCGGGATAGTTGTGGTGATTGGATAAAGTTGCAAGGTCGTGCAATAGTTGTGCTGATTGGCTGATTGGTGCGATCGCAACATTGCGAAATCCTGGAGGGACTGTATAATCCAACCTTAAACTGCAGGACACTATAGAATTCTACAGTACAGTGCATAGTAGTCACTGCTAGAAAATCTTGTTGTATTCTGTATAATACTACAGTGTTATAGAATCAAAGTAAGCAACAGTTTGACAGCACAAGGCAGCGTGTAGGTGCATATACAGTGGCATGAAAAAGTGTTTGCCCCCTTCCTGATTTCTCATTGTTTTGTATGTTTGTCACACTTAAATGCAGCATGAGTCAAGTTTTTGAGGATCTTTTGGTCTACTGCCCTTTTTCAGACGGGTCCTATTTAAGTGATTTCTTGATTGAGAACAGGTGTGGCAGTAATCAGGCCTTGGTGTGGCTAGAGAAACTGAACTCAGCTTTCCAAAGATGTGATAAACCACAGCTAATTTATGTTTTAACGAGGGGGGGCAATCACTTTTCTTTTTTTTTTTTGTCTAATATTTAAATTTGTTTGATGATCTGAAACATCTGAGTGTGACAAACATACAAAAAAAAAAAGAGAAATCAGAAAGGGGGCAAACACTTTTTCACACCATTGTAAAAAGCTAGACTATTACAATATGTCTACTTGGTCATATTATAACAACCGTTTTGCTTTGGTACCAGAAATTGTTCCTATATGTAGACAATATAGAATATGTATGTAGAGTACTATAGGTACTAATTAGTCAGGCTATTACATGCATACACTTGCAATAGTCTCTTAAGAAGCAGTATTTTACTATAACATACAAATTAGAAAGTGAGTATATGTGGTAAATAATGTAGACAACTGAATAAATAAAAATGCACTTCAGTCATATATCTGTTTATTTCCATTTCTTACATGGACAGTGTAATAACAAGTCAAATGAAATACTGTGTCAGTAATGTGTGTTATGTTATATTGGCTCAGGGAAGCATGTATTACTCTGTCCCTATAATGAAGTTTACCAACAAAATTGAGATTAATTATGTGACTAAAGAGATGGTGTCATAGTGAGCCCCTCTGAGGGTGGGATTCAGGCCCCAAACGCTGGACTCCAAGTTTTTAGATTTATTATAAGAGCCTGTCACATTGATGCGGCTTGAGGGCACAAAAATAACCAACACAAAGACCGGCAAAAAACGGGCAAAACTAGTATGGCAGAACAGAGAAAAACAGAAGCGTGTAATCACGCCAAATTACAATTAAGGACATTGCCCCGAGCTACAGGGCACTGTCCCTTAAATAAGGCAAATGAAATTAACTAAATAATAAACAGTCATGAATAGTCAAGAACTTAACAAGACACAAGCAAGCTGGGTGAAAAACGGAAGCAAACAAAAGGCACTGTCAAAATAAACGCCCAAACCAAAATGATGACGGGAATAAACTACAAGACGTTAACTATGATGATACAAATAATAATGCCATGAAACCAGAGACTAAGGACAAGGTATGAATACATAAAACAAGTGCATGACAATATCAATGATAATGATAATAATAATAAATACAGAAGACCCCAACATACAGAACTTAAAGCAAGGACGTGGCTCCAACTCACGCCCTGACAGATGGTGCATTGTTTTATGTTGTTAGCATAATATGCACTTGCTGGCTAAATTTAGACAGTTTCTTTGTTTTCATTTATACATTAGTTAACTATGGTATGTGGTATCTTCGTATATCATTAGTTTATGCATACAACTTCATGTACATTAGAGTGCAGCAAATACTCTTAAGTCCATGCTTGGGTTGTATTTAGCCGGTTTTGAGCGAAGACATCACATGGATGTCGCTTTGCTATTAAACTTAGAGCCTGTGATGTTTTTGGGTCTCATGTAATAGGCTGTTTTATTATCTTTTATGTATAGACACATGGTTGCATGATTCTTTCTACTGCTAGGAAAATAGCATCATTTATGAAATAGTGATACGTAGGTAAAGCGTAGCTGGTACGCAGCCATCACTGGTGTCATTCAGCTCTGTAAATCGTCTCTGAAACAGCTGATGTGGGTACATAAATATGTTCTTGAATAAACACTTTTTTATGGATACAAAATCTACTGTAATATGCAGTTTCTCAAATGCTGTTTTTTTCCCCCATATACTGTAGATATTTGGTTAGAATCTTGAATGTCCTGAGAGTTCTTGCAGCACATATATTGCAGAATATTCAGGGTACACGAGGAAGATTAAATGTGAACAACAGCTTGTCTGGAAAATCCTTCAGTATTCTGTGGTGTTTTCAGGTCTGTGCACATTTTAGTTCCAGCTGTGACTGCTCTGTGTTTTTTCACCTACCCTGATTGTTCCACCTGCAGGCAATTACTCCAGCCCACACATACAGCTCCTGAACTCCTCCTCTTCACAGGAGCGTCAGACCTTTATCGCCTCAGTTCTGCTTGAGCACTTCACCCGTGCACACCTGAACCATTGTGCCCTCCTCCTACATGGGACTTACATGCAAGCCAAAAATATTCTTCTCTAACTTCTCTTCTCATCACCCAGGATATTTCCCTTCTTCTTCCTTTTCTTTTTGCTCCCTTTAGGGGTCGCCACAGTGGATCATATGCCTCCATCTCAGCCTCTCCCTTGCATCTTCCTCTGTAATACCAATCCTCTCCATGTCCTCCTTCACTAGATTCATCAATCTTCTCTGAGGTCTTCCTTTTTTCGTCCTGCCTGGCAGCTCCATCTTCAACATCCTTTGTCTAACATATCCACTATCCCTCCTCTACACATATCCAAACCATGTCAGTCTTGCCTCTCTTACGTTGTCTCCAAACCGCTCAACCTGAGCTGTCTCTCTGATATACTCATTTCTATTCCTGTCCCTCCTAGTTACTCCCAATGAGAATCTTAGCATCTTCAACTCTGCCACCTCCAGCTCCGCCTCCTGTCTTTTTGTCAGCACCACTGTCTTCAAACCATACAACATAGCAGGTCTCACTACCATCTTATAAATCTTCACTTTCACTCTAGCTGCTATCTTTCTGTCATAAATCACTCTTGATACTCGTCTCCACCCACTCCACCATGCCTGTACCATCGTCATCTCACTTGTGCATTTTACATTGCTTTGGATGGTTGACCCCCAGTATTTAAACTCATCTACCTTTACTGCCTCTACCCCTTGCATCTTGACCATTATACCTGCCTCCCTCTCATTCACACTTGTGTATTGTGTCTTGCTTCTACTGACTTTCATTCCCCTTCTCTCCAGAGCATACCGCCACCTCTCCAGGTTCTCTTCCACCTGCTCCCTACTCTCACTACAAATCACAATGTCATCTGCAAACCTCATGTTCCACGGAGACTCCTGTCTGACCTTGTCTGTCAGCCTGTCCATCACCATGGCAAACAAGAAGGGACTAAGAGTCGATCACTGATGTAACCCCACCCCCACCTCGAATCCATCTGTCACTCCTACAGCACACCTCACCACTGTCTTGCTGTCCTCAAACATGTCCTGCACCACCCTGACATACTTCTCTGCCACTCCTGACTTTCTCATACAGTACCACACTTCCTCTCTTGGCACTCTATCATATGCTTTCTCTAGATCAATACACTGTGCAACTCCTTCTGACCTTCTCTATACTTCTCCATTAGCACTCTTAGAGCAAACATTGCATCTGTAGTACTCTTTATTGGCATGAAAACATACTGCTGCTCACTGATTGTAACCTCTCCTCTTAAACTGGCTTCAATAACTCTTTCCCATATCTTCATAGTGTGACCGATCACCTTTATGCCTCTGTAGTTGCTACAGCTCTGAGAATTTTGAAAGTTGGTACCAAACACTTCTCCACTCCTGAGGCATCCTCTCACTCTCCAAGATTGTGTTAAACAAGCTGGTTAAAAAGTCCACTGCCATTTCTCCAAAACATCTCCATACAGTGCATCCGGAAAGTATTCACAGCGCTTCACTTTTTTCACATTTTGTTATGTTCCAGCCTTATTCCAAAATGGAATAAACTAATTTTTTTCCCTCAAAATTCGACACGCAATATCGCATAATGACAACATGAAAAAGATTGGGTTTTTTTTAGATTTTTGCAAATTTCTTAAAAATAAAAAAAACTAAGAAATCACATATACGTAAGTATTCAGAACTTTTGCTCAGTAGTTTGTTGATGCACCTTTGGCAGCAGTTACAGCCTCAAGTCTTTTTGAATATGATGCCACATGCTTGGCACACCTATCTTTGGGCAGTTTGGCCCATTCCTCTTTGCAGCACCTCTCAAGCTCCATCAGATTGATGGGAAGCGTCGGTGCACAGCCATTTTCAGATCTCTCCAGAGATGTTCAATTGGATTCAAGTCTGGGCTCTGGCTGGGCCACTCAGGAACATTCACAGAGTTGTCCTGAAGCCATTCCTTTGATATCTTGGCTGTGTGCTTAGGGTCGTTGTCCTGCTGAAAGATGAACCGTCGCCCCAGTTTGAGGTCAAGAACGCTCTGGAGCAGGTTTTCATCCAGGATGTCTCGGTACATTGCTGCAGTCATCTTTCCCTCTATCCTGACTAGTCTCCTAGTTCCTGCCACTGAAAAACATCCCCACAGCATAATGCTGCCACCACCATGCTTCACTGTAGGGATGGTATTGACCTGGTGATGAGCAGTGCCTGGTTTCCTCCAAACATGACGCCTGGCATTCACGCCAAAGAGTTCAATCTTTGTCTCATCAGACCAGAGAATTTTGTTTCTCATGATCTGAGAGTCCTTCAGGTGCCTTTTGGCAAACTCCAGGTGGGCTGCCATGTGCCTTTTACTAAGGAGTGGCTTCCGTCGGGCCACACTACCAAACAGGCCTGATTGGTGGATTGCTACAGAGATGGTTGTCCTTCTGGAAGGTTCTCCTCCCTCCACAGAGGAACGCTGGTGCTCTGACAGAGTGACCATCGGGTTCTTGGTCACCTGCCTGACTAAGGCCCTTCTTCCTCGATCGCTCAGTTTAGACAGCCGGCCAGCTCTAGGAAGAGTCTTGGTGGTTCTGAACTTCTTCCATTTATGGATGATGGAGGCCACTGTGCTCATTGGGACCTTCAAAGCAGTAGAACCTTTTTTGTACCCTTCCCCAGATTTGTGCCTCGAGACAATCCTGGCTTGGAGGGCTACAAATAATTGTTTTGACATCATGGTTGGTTTGTGCTCTGACATGCACTGTCAACTGTGGGACCTTATATAGAAAGGTGTGTGCCTTTCCAAATCATGTCCAATCCATTGAATTTACCACAGGTAAACTCCAATTAAGCTGTAGAAACAGCTCAAGGTTGATCAGTGGAAACAGGATGCACCTGAGCTCAATTTTGAGCTTCATGGCAAAGGTTGTGAATACTTATGTGCATGTGATTTATTAGCTTTTGATTTTTAAAAAAAATTGCAAAAATCTCAAAAACTTTTTTCACGTTGTCATCATGGCGTGAATTTGAATCTAATCCATTTTGGAATGAAAGCACCAAGGTGCTGATACCTTGGTGCCAGAGCCTTGGCGGAGGTATGCATTCTCGGATCATCACCAAAATGTTATGGGTTCTTCTCTAGCCCAAGTACCACCTGTGGTAAAAAATTTCATTCAAATCTGTCAAGTAGTTTTGGAGTATTCTTGCTAAAACACTGAGAAGATAAAAGCCTTGGTGGAGGTATGCATACTGGGATCATTACCAAAATGTTATGGGTTCCTCTCGAGCCCAACGATCATTCTGGTAGAAATTTCACCCAAATCCATCTTGTAGTTTTGGAGTATTCTTGCTAACACACTGTGAGAAGACAAGAGCCTTGGTGGAGGTATGCATTGTGGAATTATCACCAAAATGTTATGGGTTACTCTCTAGCCCAAGGACCACCTCTGGTAAAAATTTCATCCAAATCCATCCAGTAGTTTTGGAGTTCATGCATGCACAGTGAAAATAATCTGCAGTTCACGTATCCATACTGTCGGCGGCAGCCAAGAGTCACCAAACTGATTTGAACAGCTGCAATCCAAACACAGAAGAAGAGCATGGTGGCAGACCTTTTAAATGGCGGAAGCAATGGAGGTACATGAATACAATGACAATCGAGACGAACAGGAGCTTTTGCTGTTTAGTGGCAGAGGAAGAAAACAGACGGGCAAAAAGACGGACATTTGTTCACCCAGTATTGACGGATTGCTGAGTATTTTCCTCTTGTGGGAGTTTCCGGGTGCATGTGCAGTACCGTTCCATTGATGGTAAAAGTGAGCTATTTTTGTGTTTATTTCAAAAACAAAGCCTTATTTTGAAATTCTGGCAAATTGAAAGTTGAGAAAATGTGGTGATACAATGACACAAGCCTTTAGTTTCACTTAATTTTGACCGGGCAAGCTGAAACAGAGAGGCAAAGAGACGGATACACCCCCCACCCCCCCACACACAGAGAGCCACAAACAGATGCATTGTATATCGTATGCCTCTGTTTCACCGAGGCAGAATAAAGCTGTAACATAACAAAATGTGGAAAAATTGAAGCGCTGTGAATACTTTCCGGATGCATTGTATCTCCACAGGTATTTCATCTGGACCAACGGCCTTTCCATTCTTCATCCTCTTCAAAGCTGCTCTCATTCCTGCCTTGCTAATCCTCAGAACTTCCTGGTTCACCATCTTTTCTTCATCCATCCTCCTCGCTCTCACATCTTCTTCATTTATCAGGTCCTCAAAGTACTCCTTCCACCATCTTTACACACTCATCACTTGTTAATACACTACCATTTCTCTCCTTAATCAGCCCAACCTGCTGCACACCCTTTCCAGCTCAATGTCTCTTAGGTGTCTTCTTAGTGTCCAGCCTCTCATACAACTCACTATATGCTTTTTCCTTTGCCTTTGCCACCCCTCTTGTTGCCATGCGCCTCGCTTCCGAATACTTCTGTCTACTTACTTCATCTCCCATACTCCCACTTTTTCTTCATCAACCTCTTCCTTTGAATACTTTCCTGTACCTCCTCATTCCACCAAGTCTCCTTGTCTTCCTTCCTCTGTCCACTGGATACACCACATACCTGTACCTTTCTACCCGTTTCCCTCAATACTTTTGCTGTACTTTCCCAGTCATCTGATAATTCTTCCCTACCTCCAAGAGCCTGTATCAACTCCTTCCTGAACTCTGTGCAACCTTCTTTCTTCTGTAACTTTCACCATTTAATCTTTGGCTCTGCCTTCACTCTCTTCCTGCTTTCTAAAGTCATCCTACAGACTACCATCCAATGCTGCCTAGCTACGTTCTCCTCTGCCCCCACCTTGCAGTCTCCTATCTCTTTCAGATTTCTCCTTCAGTGTAAGATATAGTTCACCTGCGTGCACCTTCCTCCACTCTTGTAAATCACCCAATGTTCCTCTCTCTTCTTAAAGTATATGTTCACCACTGCCATTTCCATACTCTGAGCAAAATCCACAATGATCTGGTCTTCTACATTTCTCTCCTTAAGACTATACCTATCCAGAATCTCCTCATCACCTCTGTTCCCTTCACCTACATTTCCACTAAAGTCCACTCCAATTACCACTCTTTTCCCCCTGGGGACACTCTACCACTTCATCCAACTTACTCCAGAATTCCTCTTTCTCTTCTACCTGGCATCCAACTTGTGGGGCAAACGCACTGACAACATCACACCTTCAACTTTTACTTTCAAACTCATGATCCTGTTTGACTTCCTCTTTACCTCCTGAACACTCTTCACATACACAGACATCAAGATTACTCCTACTCCATTTCTCTTCCCATCTACACCATGGTAGAACAGTTTAAATCCACCTCCAATGCTCCTAGCCTTGCTTTCCTTCCATCTGGTTTCTTGAACAAACAGTATATCTACCTTTCTTCTCTCCATCATATCAGCCAACTCTCTGCCTTTACCAGTCATAGTCCCTACATTTAAAGTCCCTTCTCTCCCCTCCACACTTCTCCCTTTCCCTTTCTCTCTCTCGCTCTTACCACGCCTCCCCCACTCTCCTCCTCCTTGATCTTAGACCAACAGTAGCCCAATTTATCTGCTGCTGGCTAATATATATTTTAACTGTTGACCAGTATCACTTAATCTTATCCTACACTTTATTACATGTATAGTTTATTTCTCTTATCTTATCATGTTTAATGTTGCAGCATTGTACCGAGACAAATTCCTAGTTTGTGTACTACATGAACAATGGCAATAAACCTGATTCTGATTCTGATTCTGATTTCCACCGGCACCCTGTCAGTTTACATCACCGGTGGTGGTTGTTGTTATCCCGGGCCTTGACCGATCCGGTAAGGAAGTCTCATTTGTCATGATCTGCATGTTTGATTTGGCAAAGGTTTTACGTCGGCTGCCCTTCCTGACACAACCCTCCCCATTTATCCAAGCTTGGGACCGGCACCAGGAGTACACTGGCTTGTGCACCCCCTGTGGGTGGATTAAAATAAGAACTGCTAGTGTAGTTCAATAAAGCAGTTTTTGAAAAAAGTTAATGTTTTTTTGCAAGATAATTAAAGAAACTTTCAATACACATGACACACAAAAGAAACACTTCACTTTTCTAAATTAATATTGATGATTATGGTTATATATTTTGATATTTTATCTGCTATTTTATGTCATGGTGTAAATGTACATGTATTAAACTGATAAAATCTGTTTGCTCCAGCATTTTTCTTTCTGCTTTTAATTTTATTCTTGTGCTTTTTTCTATATATATTATGTGGTCCTTGACAAAAATGCCAGCGTACAGGCCTGGGATGAGGTGCACCTCCTGTGTGTTGTAAGAGTGACATCAGTGTCATACCTGCATAAACAAATACCAAGCATTTCAAAACCTTGCATGTATGGACTGACACAAGACTGCTATCCCATGCTATCATTCCACAAGAACCAAGGCATCAACACCTATGGTGCTTTCATTTAGCAAGAGTGTTTCTCACATAATGTCTGAGCACTGTCTGCAGATTGGAATAGGGGTTTATGCTTAAATATGACAAATTATATCAATTAAGCACAAGGAATGAGAAACAGAAGCCTACATCTGAAGAATTCCTGCTTCAAAGAGAAACTTTCATGCAACCTAGGTGAATAAACGCTACAGTAAAGTCCTTTAAATACTTACAGATACAGTGTATTATGGCTGCTGTTTCCTCTGATTTCCAGGTCTGTGTTGTTAGTGTTTGCATGAGACTGAGCCTCCCACACAAACTCACACATTCAGCAGAAGAGAGGCCACAGGGGAGAAAACACACCACACTTGAGAATATATTTTACTGGAATCAATGACACTTGTTCATGTGAGGTGTGATGCATCAGTGGGGGAGACAATATCAGAGATTTATCAAACATCTGTTGAATAAGCAGATCAAATGCCTGAAGAAATGTGAAATGTTGGTCTCATCGCCGGGAACACCACTGTGTCCTTCACAGCAGCTTGCATGCATGCGTTGCAGCTCTGAATCTTTCTAAAAAATCAACCCAACTAAAGTGCCTGTGAGAAGTAAGGAACTGACAGACTCTTAATATTCCATGTGATGTCACAGTACGTGAATAGGTGGCATGTGTTGAGTTTATTATTAAATTACCTCATTCTAACACGAGGGCAAAACTTTCTTTATAGAGCAAATGACTCTAACAACTGAGCTTAAGAATTTGGTGATTAATAAGCAAATTTAAAAAAAAAATCATTTGATCAGTCTCTGAAACAGTGCATAAGTTCTTGACACTGAGTGATTCTGCAATCTTGGACAAAGGAACTACACCTTTAACTCAGTTTAACAATTTAATGAAAGGACCAAAGTGGCATCTGTGAAGCTTTGTAAGATGAAGAAATAACCAGGTGTTATCTATCTATAAATTCACAATCTCTCTGTTTGTGTGTCTCTGTCTGTGTGTATGTGTGTGTCTTCCTCAGATATCTCTCAAACAATTCGTCACACTGACTTAAGATTTTAAGCGTGCTTTGCTGAAGCTACGAGGGTGTGCATCCCCGAATATGGAGTCACTCAGTCAAAATACGTAATTTTTTATTAATAAAAGTTTAGCCACCACTGTGTGACCGCTCTATGCGTTCATCCCCTGCCTTCAAGAAGTGTAGGCAGGGTTTCGGATTGACTCTGAGCTCATTGGAGAATACGTCGCATCACAGCCATGCTGATTGGATAACACAGCATCACGACCTGTCAGTCACCACAACGCTTTGCAAACAAAGATTTTAGAAGTGCTTTGCTGCTGAGGTTACGAAGGTGTGCATCCACTAGTATGGAGCCGCTCAGTCAAAATATTTACCATAAAGTTGTGTATTTGCCATACAGAATGCATGGGGCGGGGGGGGGGGCAGGGAGACCCACGCATCCACGAGTATGGAGCTGCTATATACCATAAAGTTGCGTAGGTCTAATGGATATATTCGCCACAGAGAACATGAGGTGTGTGTGTGTGTGTGGGGGGGGAGCTGCCGGAGACCCGTGGTGCCGCAATGACATCACTGGCACACAGGTAAGGCAGCAGCTGAGACTCCCATTAACCGGCCAACACTGGTGTCCCACCATGCGCTCCATGAACGTTCAGGGAGAGGCACGCTCAGCCTGCCTGGTCAGTGGTAGACGAAAGTCCCAACTGCTGCTTTATTGTGGAGCAGGATGACCATATCAACTGCATATTACATGCTGTAACGTGCTGCTCGACATGGCGACGTCCCACCGGGAGATTCGAACTCACGCCTCCCGCTCCGGAGTCCCGCACCCTACCTGTGTCGCCAATAGGGTCAACCCACTTGGCAAGCCAAGTAGGGTGCTCATATTGAGTTCGCTACACTACTCCCCTCTGGTTCTCGACATCGTCCCGATGTCAGCGCCCCATTACTGCTTTGGACAGGAGATCCCACTTCTGACACCAGTGTAACGTTCTGCTCGACATGGCAACGTCCCACCGGGAGATTCGAACTCACGCCTCCCGCTCCGGAGTCCCGCACTCTACCTGTGTCGCCAATAGGGTCAACCCACTTGGCAAGCCAAGTAGGGTGCTCATATTGAGTTCGCTACACTACTCCCCTCTGGTTCTCGACATCGTCCCGATGTCAGCGCCCCATTACTGCTTTGGACAGGAGATCCCACTTCTGACACCAGTGTAACGTGCTGCTCGACATGGCGACGTCCCACCGGGAGATTCGAACTCACGCCTCCCGCTCCGGAGTCCCACACTCTACCTGTGTCGCCAATAGGGTCAACCCACTTGGCAAGCCAAGTAGGGTGCTCATATTGAGTTCGCTACACTACTCCCCTCTGGTTCTCGACATCGTCCCGATGTCAGCGCCCCATTACTGCTTTGGACAGGAGATCCCACTTCTGACACCAATGTAATGTGCTGCTCGACATGGCGACGTCCCACCGGGAGATTCGAACTCACGCCTCCCGCTCCGGAGTCCCGCACCCTACCTGTGTCGCCAATAGGGTCAACCCACTTGGCAAGCCAAGTAGGGTGCTCATATTGAGTTCGCTACACTACTCCCCTCTGGTTCTCGACATCGTCCCGATGTCAGTACCCCATTACTGCTTTGGACAGGAGATCCCACTTCTGACACCAATGTAACGTGCTGCTCGACATGGCGACGTCCCACCGGGAGATTCGAACTCACGCCTCCCGCTCCGGAGTCCCGCACCCTACCTGTGTCGCCAATAGGGTCAACCCACTTGGCAAGCCAAGTAGGGTGCTCATATTGAGTTCGCTACAATGCGGACACATGCTTTGACTAAATGACAGCAAGACACAAAAATGTCCAAATAACAAAATAAATCATTTTTATTTAAATATTTACAGACAAATGGGCAACACTGATGCAAAACTTGCAGCCAGATGGGTCATTCTGCTGTGTGTGTGTGTGTGTGTGTGTGTGTGTGTGAGCCACTTGTGAAGGGATTGGCGCTGTACTGTGGATGCCCTGAATTTCCCTCTGGTGATCAATAAAGTATACAAGATACAAATACCAAAAATAAATAAATAAATAAATAATAATAATAATCATAATGTTTGGTGTTTTGTACTTATAATATTGCTAAAATATATAAAAGAATGCACTACAATGGGTCTCAAATATTTGTAAACGTGTCTTGTTATAGTACTGCATGACTTTACCAACGATAGACTATAAACTACACATGTAAACTAAATTATAATGGTGACTGAACAACTCCCATTCCCCAAAGTGCAACATACAACATTTATGAATACAACTCATAAAAGATCACACAAATCAATGATCTGACAAAAAAAAATAAACAAGCGGTTCTTAAACAGTGGCTAATATTGGATGTCCCATTCATTTTCTGTTAGTCTGTAATTAATATTCACACAGTTAAATAAATCTCAGTTCAGTCCCTTTCATATTTGCCAAAGTCTAACATGTGTGATTGCTTACATATAGGCTACACCTCTGTATTCTGCTTTCAAACACAGCCTGTGATTGGGCTACCTGTTTCAGACAGGAATACTTGCTTTCTATGGGCATGCACTAGTAGAAAAAATGATAATTTTGCCTATGTGAGTAAAAAGTAATATTTACATATTTACTAGTCTTGCATGTGTGAAATAAGGCTGGAATGCCAACGTTTCTCTGACTTGTGAATAGCGTAAAACTATGGAGGAAAACTGAAGATAATGCAACTTCAATGAAAAGGGAATTTTTGAAAAAAATATTTGAAGAAAAAACATTAACTTTACATTAGGCTCAAAAGGGAATAGCAGTTGCATAGAAGGTTATGGCCAATGCAAATAAAAGTTTATCCTTAATGCTCCTTTGGACTGTCTTAATTCTGTGGAAGTTGTACAGGAGTTCCTATCCTGTAATTGCTGGGATTCTTAAGAGTGCTGCAGATGCTGGAGGATTAGGACTTCAGGCAGCCTGCTGGTCCAATCTGGGCTGGAGGCAGAGCTTTGATGGCAAGGTCCTCTCTGTGGGCCTGCGCCCGGGGTTTTGACCTGTGAACCTTCTCAAAGGCGAGTGCCCAGTGTTGGGTCTTCTTGGGAGAGAAGAGGAACAATTGGTCGCCCTCTATTGGATGGAATCTTGAGGTGAGCAGGCAGCCAAAGAAAGCATCTAAAGCTGAGTTCACACTACAACGTTAAAGCTGGGTTCACACTATAACGTGTGGACCGACTTTTATTGACGTTTTGAAAAATCAGAGAAATCAGTCCAAACATTGGTGAATTTACGTTCGTGAGCACACGCCAACTTTTATGAACTTTTACAAACTTTTATGAACTTTTTGCTAGTGTTTCCCAGCATTGCATTCAGTGTTGCCAAACTCTTGCCAACTTAGGCTAGCGTATGTGTAGAAGTTGCCAACTTAGGTCAACTTATGCAAACGAATACTCAGCACAGGTCAGCTGACATCAGCATCAGGCGACACTCATATAAAGATAAGCATTTGTGGAGGCTTTCTGCCATCCTGGACCTGCTTTTTTGGTGGATTCACACTACAACGTTTGGACCAACTTTTACTGACGCTTTGGCAAACGTCTGGCTCTGCTGGCAAAAGTTAATAAAAATTAATGATAGTTGGTGTTTGTTGGCAAATACTGGCGAAAGTTGTATTCGATGAGAATTTTCAGCATGCTGAAAATTTGCTGTTTGGAAATACACGTTGGTGAAAGTTGTGCTCAGTTTGTAAAAGTTTCTGAGCGCTGAGCTAAGTTATTGTCATGAATCATCCCTTCAGGGCAGAGAGTGAAAACCCAAGAGCTGAACTGCAATTTGTGGTAATTTATTGAGGAAACACAAAATCCAAAAAGTGCTCAAAAAATAAACCTACACAGAGGACAACGGCGAGAAGACAAAACACAACGGAGCGCGTGGGGACAGGTATGGGGTCCCGGCAGAGATACGTGGATAAGAAGACGCTCTGACCATGGAAGCCCAACAGAGCCTGTCTTAAATAGGTCAGGAAAATAATCATAACAAGTGGCCTCAGGTGTGGATCACATGGGCGGGCAGGTTAACCTAATTACTAAACACAGAGCACGCAAACGAGATAATGACAAGGTGGGAGTGCCTGGAACAGGTACAGGGCTCGTGTCACAATGAAACAAAATATAAACACTGAATGCAAAATAGAACAGGAAATCTAAAGACACTGACAGAATCATCATCATAATAAGAAGAACATGAAAACATAACAGAGCAACTGACAACAAAGAACACATCCTAAACACACACGGAAAAATAAACACTACACTGGAAAAATACAGGAAATACTCAGGAATGAATAAAAAGCCAGAGCACAGTGACAAACCAAGCCTCGTGACAGAGCCCCTCCCCCTCCTTAAGGGGTGGATTCCAGACACCCTGGGGTAACATCAAAAGAAAAAGCCCCCCCCCCCCAGTAGGAGCATAACAATAACCCACCCCAGGTGGGTGGTGTGGGGAACAGGCTAGGAAAGAACAAAACAAAACCCCGCTCAGGAGCCACACAAGGCTAAACCCCAACCCTGGACTGAAGAGCTGGACAGTAAAGGTGGGCGGCCAAAGTACCAGGCCCGGCAGATGGTATGATGGAAAGAGTCGGGTGGCCTAACCAGAGAACATGGGCCACCCCTGCGGCACAGTCTGTCGGGTGGTCTGCCAGAGTTCTGTAACCACCTGAACAGATAGGGCGGTCCAGGAGGCAGCTGCCCAACAGGAAGAAGCAGCGGGGAGCCAGATGGAGGAGTTGGGGAACCCATGCCGACATCAGAGTGAGGAGAGGGAACCACAATGGTGCCTGGCAGAGGAGGGGGAACCACGATGGTGTCTGGCAGAGGAGGGGAAACCACGATGCCCCCGGACTGGCCGGTAGCACCCTTGAAGGTTCGGGGCTGGAGCAACGCAGCACCATCGATGGCTCCAGGCTGGAGCGAGGTTGCACCCTCGGTGGACCCGGACCGGGTCAGAGCTGCATCCTCGGTGGACCCAGACTGGGACAGAGCTGCACCCACAGAGGACCCGGACTGGGACGGAGCACCTGCGTCGACCTAAGCTGATGGGGAAGCAGCACCCTCGGAGGTCATGGGCTGGGATGGAGAACCCGCAAAGACCTCATCCGGAGGGGGGGCAGCACCCACGGAGAACCTGGGCTGGGACAGGGCACCTGTGATGACCTCGGCAGGATAAGCTGGACCCACGAAGACCTCAGGTGGTGAGCCCGAACCCACAGAGACCTCTGGCAAAGCTGAATGGTCCTCAGTGACCCTGGAGAAAAGCTCAGACAGGACAGGCAGAGAAACAGGGTCAGGGTCACTGGCGGCAGTGGAGCCTGGTGAAGTGAGCTCAGGTGCAGCCGATGACAGCACCTGGCTCTTCCCACCAAGAGCCAGGCAAGATCTCTCCAAAATAGAAACAACAAAGACAAAGGAAAGCACTTGCCTGATCTCAAGCTCCACCGCTGTCCAGGACTCTGTCGATCCAGACGATGGTTTCTCGGACCTGGTCATCTGGAGGTCCAGCTCCGGCTCTGCAGTGGCTGCCCCTGCAGCAGGCATGGTGGTCAATGCAGTCCCGGAACCTCCAGTGAGGTGACCCACGCAGGTGGCTCGTCTGGCGTGGATTCAGGAGGTTGATTTTCTGCTGGTGCTGACTCCTGCGTAGCTGAAGCCAGGGGATGCTCTATCGTCAGCATGGGATTCAGGTTGGAGGCAGTGCTTTCTCTTTGTCCGGACTATGGCTGTGGGGCTGGAACCTGGTCCTCCAGGCCTGCAGGCTCCTTCATCGTCCGGCAGCCCAATCCCACAACTGGCAGACATCCAGGGGATATAGGAGGAGACACGGAGAGAGCATGTAAGGGAATTATGGCTGCAGCAGGAGGTGAGAGCTCAGAGGACTGCAAGACTTGAGCCTCACCACCGGGAATCAGGCAAGGTAATTCATGAGAGGTTGATAGAGAATGAAAAAGCACTTGCCTGTGCTCCCGGGGCATGATGTTCTCTGCTGCAGCTTGTGCACAGTCATCCCTCTCCGTGGCTATGGTGGTCATGGGCCCCTCAGATGATCGTGGAGGAGCCGCCCCTGCGGACATGGAGACGAGTGGAGCCGGAGAGGAAACAGCCGACCACTCAGCTGCGGGAGGGAACGTCGAGGAGAAGCGGGAAACAGCAGCTGTGGAGAAAGAGGAAGCTGACGAAACAGCCAGAGAGGAAAAACACAAAGAGGGCACTGCTGAGGGAGTCTTCTGCCTCAGCGAAGGGGAATCTGCTGCCTGAGAGGCGTGGAGATTCCTCTGGCGGTCCGGAGTTGGATGCCGGCGTCGTGGAGCAGATGATGCAGGAGCAGGTGTGGGTACACTGGAGGCAAAGCAAGGTGTCTTCTGTGGAGCGCGCTTCTGTGTAGGCTCTGGGTTTGCTGGAGACGACTCCCAAGTCAGCCTGGGGAAGGATTGTTGCAGCACGGAGAACGTGGCCAACCAGTCTGCAAACTGGGCATGCCTCCACAACCATGGGTGCACCTCGACAATGACAGTTGCTGAATTCACACTCTCCCAGATCTTTTTCGGGCTGCGGGAGGTGAGAGCTTCATCCACCAGGCTCTGGACGAACCCCACGGCCCACTGTTCCTCTACACTCAGGGATCCACTGTCGATCTCCTTTTGATTGCCGGAGGTCGGCGTGCTGGGGACATGATGAGCTCCACAAACAGCTGAATGAAACAAAAAACAAAAGATAACCACAAATTACAGCAGCTGGGTCTCTTACTGGTCAGAACATACTGTCATGAATCGCCCCTTCAGGGCAGAGAGAGAGGGCCCAAGAGCTGAACTGCTCTTCAATTAGAAAGAAAATGGCACGCCACTAAATTAGATGAACTCTATTTAGCTTGGAGAAATCATCTTTTAATTTAAAAAAAAATCTCTTAGAAAAGCTAGAACAAGTTATTATTCTGCATTAATAGAAGAGAACAAGAATAATCCAAGGTTTCTTTTCAGCACTGTAGCCAGGCTGACAAAGAGTCAGAACTCTATCAATCCTAGTATTCCCTGACAGCTTACTAGTCAGGACTTTATGAACTTTTTCAATAATAAAATTTCATCTATCAGAGATAAAATCAGTCAGATTCTTCCCACCGTTAATTTAAATACAGTAACTACTACAGCTCCTTCAATTGATATCTGTTTGGATGAGTTTACTCCAACTGACCTTTTAGAGTTAGCTAATGTCACGCCGCGCCATTCATCAGCGGCGCCACCTGCTCACGCACCTGACAATCATCAGCGGCGAGGGATAAAGGCCGTCTCGCCCGGAGGCTCGGCCTGAAGCCGTCAGACTTCGTCCCTCACCGTTGTGAGCATACTTCCCTTCAGCGTCACCATTTTGGTAAGAAGATCGCTTACCTCTTTTCTTCAGTCTTCTCCCCTGTGCACAGGTGGATTCCCCAGCGGCGGACATCTCCACTCCATCGCCCAATCCTCGCTGCTGTACAGAGCTCTCCAGGTGGCTGTCTTCCGGGCTTCGCCCCCTTGTTGTGCCAGCTGTCCTGACCCACCAAGTAAGTCCTTCTCTCGCCATAAATCCCTCCTGTGTTGGTGTATGCCCGTCACCCTCTCCCTGTGCTCTCTCCATAGGGTTGCTCGGCTGTACGGTCACCTGCCTCTGTGCCTGGAGCAGACACCATCACCAACACATTTACATCCCGCAGACACGCACTCATTCACTCCTGCTGTTAATAAACTCTTTGAACTACTCTAAGCCTGTGTGTGTGCGTCTCCTGAGCCGTGCGTTATGTCAGTACGGCTTCAGCAGAGCGGCTCGGCGGACGGCGGGCTCGCACACCGGTTTTCCACTCTCGAGGCTAGAGTGGATCAAATAGCTTATCAACAACAGGTGATCTTTAATCAATTATTGAATTTAACTAACCGGTTGGGCCGCTTGGATCCTCAACAGCCGTTCCCCCCGGCTCGTCAGGGTGGCGCGGCTCCTGCTGTTCCAGCGGCCGTCCAGCCGGCTCCGGTGGCACCGGTTCGGCTCACACCGATTCCGACCCCCGCCCGCTTTAGCGGTAAGCTCGGCGGAGCGCGGGGGTTCATTATGCAGTGTGAGTCCGTGTTCCACCGTGTGCCCGGAGATTTTCCCTCGGATCACAGTCGGATTGGTTACATAGGGAATCTTCTGGAGGGGCGTGCGTTAACTTGGACCTACGCCGTAATGGCGAGGCCCAGTTATGCCACCCTCACCTATGACCAGTTCGTGAGGCGCTTTCTGGAGGTCTTTGACCATTCTCAAACCGAGACGGTCCAGGTCGATCGGCTCCTCGCTCTCCAGCAGGGAGGCCGGTCGGCAGCGGACTACTCGGTCGACTTCCGGGTAGCGGCGGAGGAATTGGGCTGGGAGGAACGCTCCCTCTGTGGCCTGTTCCTCCGCAGCCTCAATAGTGATCTGAGGGATGAACTGGCTGGACGGGATATCCCTGGGACGCTAGCGGAGCTGACATCCTTAGCGATAAGTTTGGATAACAGGCTGCGCGAGCGCTCCTCGGGGCGGAAGTCTTCTTCTTCTCGCCCTCGTGGAGTCTCGCCGCACCTGTTCCAAGCTCGCCCCCTGGCGGCGCCGCCAGCATTGTGCCCCGAGGAGTCGGAGCCGATGGTGACGGGCTGGACCAAGCTTTCCCCTGCGGAGAAACAACGCCGCCGTGAGTTGGGCCTCTGCATGTATTGCGGAGGTGACCAACACACTGTGGAGCGTTGCCCGCGGAAAGCCAGTCGGCGGGGTCCGCGAATCGCTGTAGGGAGCCTCGCGGATCCCAACCGGTTAGACTCTCTCACTCAATTAAAGCTGCCCATCCGTTTTTGCCACAATCCCACTGGGCACCTCACCCACGCACTGGTGGATTCGGGCGCAGAGGGCAGCTTCATTTCACAAGGCCTGGCAACCCGATTGGGCATCCGCTGTCAGGCATTAAAACACCCCATCTCCCTGGTCCATCTCTCCCGTGCCTCCCTTGGGAGAGTTTCTCACCAAACCATGCCTGTCCCAGTCATCATCTCAGGGAACCACCGGGAGGAGATGGTATTTTACGTCCTGCCCAACTCTGTGTCGCCCGTCATCCTGGGGTATCCCTGGCTACGCCTCCACAACCCTGTCCTGGACTGGAGGTCCGCTGGGGTATCGGCATGGAGTACCTTCTGTATGGGCACCTGCCTTCAGTCCGCTGCCTGCTCCCCATCCGCGGCTCCCCCTGTGGCGGATACAGCACCTCCGGACCTGTCACTGGTGCCTCCAGAATTTCACGACCTGGGTATGGTATTTAGCAAATCGAAAGCTATGTCTCTTCCCCCGCATCGACCATATGACTGTGCCATCAACCTCCGCCAGGGGGCTCCCCTGCCATCTGGTCGGCTCTACAGCCTGTCGGCGCCGGAGAAGGAGACCATGAATACATACCTGAAGGAATCTCTGAGCGCTGGGATTATTCGCCCATCGTCGTCACCCATGGGGGCAGGGTTTTTCTTTGTCGGGAAAAAGGACGGATCCCTCCGCCCCTGCATAGACTACCGAGCGCTGAATGACATCACTGAGAGGGACCGTTACACCCTGCCCCTCATGGACACTGCCTTTCACTCCCTCCAGGGGGCGACCTGGTTTACCAAGCTGGATTTACGCAGCGCTTACCACCTCGTCCGGATCCGGGAGGGAGATGAATGGAAGACAGCCTTCCGTACCCCGAACGGCCACTTTGAGTATCTCGTCATGCCGTTCGGGCTGACCAACGCTCCTGCCGTCTTTCAGCGCCTCATTAATGACGTCCTCCGGGATTTCATCGGCCTTTTTGTGTTCGTCTACCTGGATGACATCCTTATCTTCTCCAGGTCCAGGGACGAGCACCAGGTCCATGTGAGGCGGGTCCTCCAAAGACTGCTGGAGAATCGTCTGTACGTGAAGGCTGAGAAATGCGAATTCTACGCTAGGACCACATCCTTCCTGGGATTCATCATCGCTCAAGATCAGGTGCTCCCAGACCCAGAGAAGGTGAAGGCGGTGGTGGAGTGGCCTACTCCCGCATCCCGGAAGCAGGTGCAACAGTTTGTTGGCTTCGCCAATTTTTACCGCCGCTTTGTCCCAAATTTCAGCTCGATCGTCGGACCGCTGACCCGCCTCACGTCCCCGAAGGTCCCATTCCGGTGGACTGAAGAGGTCGCTGCTGCCTTTAGGGCGCTGAAGGCGGAGTTCTCCTCCTCCCGGGTCCTTCGCCAGGTCGACCCCGCGCTGCAGTGCATTGTGGAGGTGGACGCATCGGACACGGGAGTGGGAGCAGTGTTATCCCAGCGGTCACCTGACGATGGCGCCAAACGGCCGTGCGCCTTCTTCTCCCGGCGCCTGTCCCCGGCGGAGAGGAACTACGATGTGGGGGACAGAGAGCTCCTGGCCATTAAACTCGCCTTACAGGAGTGGCGCCACTGGCTAGAGGGGGCGGACCTGCCGTTTGTGGTCCTGACGGACCACAAGAACTTAGAGTATTTACGATCTGCCAAGCGCCCGAATGCCCGCCAGGCGCGCTGGTCTTTGTTCTTCGCCAGGTTCCGCTTCTCGATCACCTTCAGGCCGGGCTCCAAAAACGGCCTGCCTGACGCCCTCTCTAGGCAGTTCACCCCCGTGGAGGCTGAGGAGACGCCCCACACTATCCTGCCCAGGTCGTGCGTCCTCGGTGCCATCTCTTGGGACATTGAAGACAAGATCCGGAAGGCGCAGGAGGTGGAACCTGATCCTGGCGGCGGACCGGAGGGAAGACTGTTCGTCCCATCTGCGGTCCGAGGAGAGGTCATCCACTGGCTCCACACCTCCCGGCTCACCTGTCATCCCGGCACCTCTCGGATGATCAGCCTCCTCCAACGGTCCTTTTGGTGGCCAGGCCTGCGGAGGGATGCAGCCCGCTACGCCCGGGCTTGCCCAATCTGTGCCACCAGCAAGTCGGGAAATGCCCCCCCAGCGGGTCTGCTCCAGCCTCTGCCCGTCCCCGGCAGGCCCTGGTCGCACATCGCACTGGACTTCGTCACCGGACTCCCCGTTTCCAACTCCTTTGACACCGTCCTGACCATTGTGGACCGTTTCTCCAAGGCTGCGCACTTCATTCCCCTGCGAGGTCTCCCTACTGCCCTGGAGACGGCGGGCCTCCTCGTCCAACACGTGGTCAGGCTGCACGGGATTCCGGTGGACGTGGTCTCGGACCGGGGTCCCCAATTTTCATCCGAGGTTTGGAGATCCTTTTGTAACGCCATCGGAGCCAAGGTGAGCCTCTCCTCCGGCCATCACCCCCAGTCTAACGGGCAGTGTGAGAGGACCAATCAGGAGCTGGAGGCTGCGCTCCGCTGTGTTACTAGATCCAAGCCGACGTCCTGGAGCAACCATCTCGCCTGGGTGGAGTATGCCCACAACACCGCCCGCTCTTCTGCAACGGGGATGTCCCCCTTCAAGGCGTCCCTGGGTTACGACCCCCCGCTGTTTCCAGCGCAGGAGAACGAGGTGACTGTCCCCTCTGTTAGGGCGCACCTTAGGCAGTTCCGCTCCACCTGGGCTGCCGCGCGTCATGCGCTTTTACGCACGGCGGAGCGCAACAGGACCGTGGCGGACCGGCACAGAAGACCTGCCCCGGCGTACAGAGTTGGGCAACTCGTGTATGTGTCTACCCAGGACGTCACATTAAAAGGCGAGAGGAGGAAGCTGGCACAGCGATTCATGGGTCCCTTTCCCATCACCCGGATCATCAACCCGGTGGCTGTGCGCGTGGCTATTCCCCCCTCCCTCCACATCCATTCCACTTTCCATGTGTCGAAGGTGAAACTGGCAGTCACTGACCCCCTTTGCCCTCCTCCTGCAGCGCAACCCGCGCCCCGGATGATTGGTGGCCATCCGGCCTGGTCCGTCTCCTCCATCCTGGACTCCCGGCGCCGAGGTCGTGGGTTGCAATACCTGGTGGACTGGGAGGGCTATGGGCCCGAGCATCGACAATGGGTGCCCCCGTCGTTTGTGTTGGACCCATCGCTCATCGCGGACTTCCACCGAGCGCACCCGGATAAGCCATCGCCAGGAGGCGCTGCTAGAGGGGGGAGTACTGTCACGCCGCGCCATTCATCAGCGGCGCCACCTGCTCACGCACCTGACAATCATCAGCGGCGAGGGATAAAGGCCGTCTCGCCCGGAGGCTCGGCCTGAAGCCGTCAGACTTCGTCCCTCACCGTTGTGAGCATACTTCCCTTCAGCGTCACCATTTTGGTAAGAAGATCGCTTACCTCTTTTCTTCAGTCTTCTCCCCTGTGCACAGGTGGATTCCCCAGCGGCGGACATCTCCACTCCATCGCCCAATCCTCGCTGCTGTACAGAGCTCTCCAGGTGGCTGTCTTCCGGGCTTCGCCCCCTTGTTGTGCCAGCTGTCCTGACCCACCAAGTAAGTCCTTCTCTCGCCATAAATCCCTCCTGTGTTGGTGTATGCCCGTCACCCTCTCCCTGTGCTCTCTCCATAGGGTTGCTCGGCTGTACGGTCACCTGCCTCTGTGCCTGGAGCAGACACCATCACCAACACATTTACATCCCGCAGACACGCACTCATTCACTCCTGCTGTTAATAAACTCTTTGAACTACTCTAAGCCTGTGTGTGTGCGTCTCCTGAGCCGTGCGTTATGTCAGCTAAAATAATTTCCTAATCCAAGCCTTCAACTTGTCTTTTAGACCCTATTCCTACCAGGTTATTTAAAGAAGTCTTCCCATTTATTGGTAGCTCTGTTCTTCAAATAATCAATTCTTCATTAACATTAGGCCATGTACCGCAGGCTTTTAAAACTGCTGTAATTAAACCCTTACTCAAAAAGCCAATGCTGGATCCAAGAGTTTTAGCTAACTATCGGCCAATCTCTAATCTGCCTTTCATTTCAAAAATCTTAGAAAGAGTGGTTGCTACGCAATTATTTGATCACTTGCAGGGAAATGGTTTATTTGAAGAGTTTCAATCTGGGTTTAGAATCCATCATAGTACTGAAACAGCTTTAGTGAAGGTCACTAATGACCTCCTTATCACATCTGATGATGGACTTGTTTCTGTACTTGTCCTTTTAGACCTTAGTGCTGCTTTTGATACTATCAATCACAATATTCTACTTGATAGATTAGAACACTATGTTGGACTTAATGGAACTTTGTTGCAGTGGTTTAGATCTTATTTATCTGATAGGTTCCAGTTTGTTCATGTCAATAATGAGTTTTCTTCAAACTCAAAGCTCAGTCATTGAATTCCGCAGGGATCTGTGCTAGGCCCTACTCTTTTTAGTTTATATATGCTTCCGTTAGGCAACATTATTACAAAGCACTGTATACATTTTCATTGTTATGCAGATGACACACAATTATACCTGTCAATGAAGCCAGATGATAGTAATCAATTAGCCAAGTTAGAGGCCTGTCTTAAGGAATTCAAAGCTTGGATGACTTGTAATTTCCTGCTATTAAATTCAGATAAGACTGAAGTCATTTTTGTTGGTCCAGAAAACCTTAGAAATACCTTTCCAAATCAAACTCTTAGTTTGGATGTGGTTACTCTTTCTCTGAATAGTTCTGTGAGGAACCTTGGAGCTATTTTTCATCAAGATGTGTTTTTCAATTCGCATGTTAAACTTGTTTCTAAGACTGCCTTCTATCATTTGCGTAATATTGCCAAGATTAGGAGCGTCTTGTCTCAGAGTGATGCTGAGAAACTGATCCATGCTTTTGTTAGCTCTCAATTAGATTATTGTAACTCTTTACTATCAGGTTGTCCTAAAACATCTTTAAAAAGTCTTCAGCTGATCCAAAATGCTACAGCAAGAGTTTTAACACGTACTAGAAAGAGAGATCATATCTCTCCAGTTCTGGCCTCCCTTCATTGGCTTCCCATAGAGTTTAGAATTAAGTTTAAAATGCTTCTTCTCACTTACAAAGCTCTAAATAATCAGGCCCCTTTTTATATAAAAGTGTAGAGGATGTGCTCAAGGATGAGGCTGAGTTTATTTCTCAGGTTCAGCTTTATTAACAGAACACATACTCTAACAATCTCCAAGCAAGAAAAGAGACAGATCAATATCACATCGCTCTTTTATACTCCTGAACATCGAAACTCAAGTCACATGGTGTCTTAGCAAACATACAGTCACATGGTACTTAATCCCAGTCACGCTGTAACCCTTTTGATCTTCCACCATTGTCTCTTAGCCTTCGATGGTCCGGAAATCCCTCCAGGGCTTCTCTCTGAGACAAAGGCCAAATCTCACACCTTCTCGATATCTCCTGCAGACTCAGTCCTTTTGTCCCTCGAGACGTGAAGCACACAATAAACATACAGCAATACATTTGTGGAAAATATGTACCCAACATATGTGCCACAAAAGATCTGATACTACCCTATTATCCTAACACAGCACTACGCTCCCAAAATGCTGGATTACTTGCAATACCTAGAATCTCCAAAAGTACAATGGGAGGAAGAGCCTTCAGTTATCAGGCTCCTCTCCTGTGGAACCAGCTGCCAATCTGGATTCGGGAGTCAGACTCGATCTCTGTTTTTAAGAATAGGGTTAAAATCTTCCTTTTTGATATTGCCTATAATTAGGTAGGGATCATGTGCCTCTGAACCCTCCCTTAGTTATGCTGCAAATAGGTTTAGACAGCCGGGGGATCTCCAATAATGCACTGGGCTTCATTCCTTTCTTCACTCTCAATGCAATTTTTTGCTGGTCATTAACATCTGTTCTCTCCCATAGATTGAGTCTCCATCATGCCGTTTGCTCTCTACATGTCTGTTCTTTTCATCTTCTCTATCCCCTCACCCCTCAGCCAGTCACAGCAGATGGCTGCCCCTCCCTGAGCCTGGTTCTGCTGGAGGTTTCTTCCTGTTAAAAGGAAGTTTTTCCTCTCCATTGTCGCCAAGCGCTTGCTCACAGGGGATCGCCTGATTGCTGGGGTCTTTCTGCAATTGTGGGGGATTCCCCTACAGTTGAAAGTGCTAGGAGATGACTGTTGTTGTGAAATGGTGCTATATAAATAAAATTGAATTGAATTGAACTGCAATTTGTGGTAATTTATTAAGGAAGCACAAAATCCAAAAAGTGCTCAAAAAATAAACTTAGAGGAGAACGGCAAGAAGACAAAACACAACCACGCTCAGCTTTGTGACAGTTATGGAGAGTTTGCTTAAGTTAGCCTAAGCTCCTTTGGCAAACGTTGACTGAAATCCTGGTGAAAACAAATGTTTTTAGATCAAAACTCAGTTCAGACATGCAGAAACGAAAGAGAAATAGAGAGAAGGATGAGTTAAAAATAAAAGAAAATATATATGTCAGAGGACAATGTACAATATTTGTTTGGTGATAACATGGTGTGTATGACATGTTTTCTAATTTTTTTTAATCTATGGGTGTATATACACTACCGTTCAAAAGTTTGGGGTCACCCAGACAATTATTTTGTGTTTTCCATGAAAAGTCACACTTATTTACCACCATGAGTTGTAAAATGAATAGAAAATATAGTCAAGACATTGACAAGGTTAGAAATAATGATTTGTATTTGAAATAATAATTTTTTCCAGATACTAACCTGCTCAAAGGAAGGTCAGTTTTATAGCTTCTCTAACCAGCTAAACTGTTTTCAGCTGTGCTAACATGATTGCACAAGGGTTTTCTAATCATCCATTAGCCTTCTGACGCAATGAGCAAACACACTGTACCATTAGAACACTGGAGTGATAGTTGCTGGAAATGGGCCTCTATACACCTATGTAGATATTGCACCAAAAACCAGACATTTGCAGCTAGAATAGTCATTTACCACATTAGCAATGTATATTAGATATTAGAGTGTATCTCTGAGTAGTTTAAAGTTATCTTCATTGAAAAAAACAGTGCTTTTCTTTCAAAAATAAGGAAATTTCTAAGTGACCCCAAACTTTTGAATGGTAGTGTATGTGGGATAACCCCCACAACAGACTGGGACAAGCACAGCGCTCGACTAGAGCAATTAACATAACAGTGAAATGTGTGTATTAATGTCAACAGGCAGCCCAGCTTCGTCTAGCTTTTTCCTGGTCAGTACTGTGATGTTAATGTGCCATTCATGCATTGTGTTCATGCTTCCTGCCCTTACTGTGTCTATAGACTGATAACAATATGTAGATGTGCCTTGTAACCTCTTTTGTCCTGCAGCTCCAGAGCAGAGGCAAATTCCGGCCAGTAATCTCCTTATTGTTATGTGTGTCTCTCAAATGCAAATGCCCATACCTACTGCTGTGAATGCCTTTTATGTATTGTCTGTAGTTGGGTATATAAGCTGCATTGCTCTGTAACTCATTCTCTCACTCTGACGACTGCTTCTACTACTGCTGCTGAGAGCCTGAGGACCCGCTCCAGCCTGCTTGCGCAAGGGCTGGAGCGAGTTCCTACGATGGCGGTATGATTTAATAAACCTACTTAAAACCCTCAGTTCGCTGCCTATTTTATCATCCACCACACTGGTGACCCGATGCTGAAAAGAACACGCTGCCAGCGAACGCAGCACCCGGCGGTGATGCTTCGACGACAAGCGAACACAGCAGTCTGACGCAAATGATCTGCCTTCCCTTCTGCTTCAGGGAGACCTCGACGCAGAGCCACCACCAGGCGAACTCTCCGGACATCACCCACGACCGGGAAAGCCGCAGCAGGCTTCATGGTGAGATCTGCACGCCTGAGATCTGCACATCCACGCTGGGACCGGCCGCTCTCACAGCTCCTCCACATGAGAGCGCACGCACCTCGTCCTCTCTCCACGACGGCGACCTCCAGGGCCGACAGAGAACGCAGCGCGTGGACCTGAACGCACCATGACCCAGCACAGCGAACTACCGCAACAACTACAACAGGGATGATTATCGGCGCCAACTACGCTGATCTCCAGCAAGCTCCCTGACCCTGACTCTCTTCTCCAGCAGGCCCACCCACGCACGGAACCCCGGCACACGCACCGGGGAGTTACGAGGACGGCGCACCACGCATGGGACACATACGGCTCCACAGACCGCCATCGTCCTTCGCCGCTGCACACAGAGCCTTCAGGGTTGCTCGTACACCTGAGGCACGCACGCAGCTTGCTCACAGGATTTTCTAATGGTCTTAGCCATGGCACACATAGGGAATTCAGCAGTCTGCGGTCCCCGAAGGCTTTAAGGTTGTGCTCGCACCTAAAGTCAACACGCCAAGTCCCTTTGCTTTTGTTTTTTTCTTACAGCCGCTACGCAGCCTCGCCACTCCCGTTTTTCTTCATGGCCGCTGTTAATCCTCGCCGCTCCTGTTTTTCTTCATGGCCGCTATTAATCCTCGCAGGACTTAATCGCAAGAGGAGTCAGTGACTAATTTTTTTTTTCTCTTACAGCCGCTGTGGATCTCCACACGTTCAACGGGACAGCCCCTCAACATTGCGGATCCACAAGCAATTTTTGCGCAGCCCAGACGATTTCGCCGTCCTGGGCCGGCACTAGCTACCCCCACCCCCCTCCACCTCCGCCTGCACAGAGCTTTCCCTGCTCGCTGCCAAAGCCGGACTATCGAGGCCTCAGCCGCCTGCTGAGCCCTCTAGGAGGGAGTAGTGTGGGATAACCCCCACAACAGACTGGGACAAGCACAGCGCTCGACTAGAGCAATTAACATAACAGTGAAATGTGTGTATTAATGTCAACAGGCAGCCCAGCTTCGTCTAGCTTTTTCCTGCTCAGTACTGTGATGTTAATGTGCCATTCATGCATTGTGTTCATGCTTCCTGCCCTTACTGTATCTATAGACTGATAACAATATGTAGATGTGCCTTGTAACCTCTTTTGTCCTGCAGCTCTGGAGCAGAGGCGAATTCTGGCCAGTAATCTCCTTATTGTTATGTGTGTCTCTCAAATGCAAATGCCCATACCTACTGCTGTGAATGCCTTTCATGTATTGTCTGTAGTTGGGTATATAAGCTGCATTGCTCTGTAACTCATTCACTCACTCTGACGACTGCTTCTACTACTGCTGCTTTTCACTTCCGCCCTCCCAAGAGAGCAGACGCTTTTTTCTTCTCTCCTGCTGACTTTTTCCTCCCCTCCTACTACTGGATCCCAGCTTGCTGTTGTCTGTCTGCGTCTAACTGCGACCGCCGAAAAGAAATTATGGAGTTAATAAGCTGGGCTTTGAACACAATTGACACTATTTTTTCAACAAGGAAAAGTGCTCCGGGGGAAGCTGTCTGCCCCGCTGGAACGGCTCCAGTGGGCTATCTATGTGACACAGGTAATTGGAAAATGCTGTGTCTCTCTAATCTCTCTATCGAAGATATTGAAGATTTGTTTATCTTCGTAATCTTGGTGATTGGGATAATTCTGATTGGGACGGGAATTGTCTTGGTTTACCGCAAATTGCTGAAGATGGATTCAACCTATCAAAATGCTGGCCAGGCGAGGTGCATCCAACAAATTGAGAAACTGGAGAAGACCCTGATAGCGACTACTGGAGAACTGTCTCGTAAGGTGGATTACATCATGGGTTCGCTCAGGTCTTTCCACGACGAATTCAAAGCTGCGCAATGAAGGATTAATGTACTGAATCTACAGAAGAAATACAAGTCTTCTCTGTGATCAGTCCTATTTGGCATTATTATTCCCCATGAAAATTCCTCCTGGCTGTCTGCAGACTGTGTTTTTTCAAAATCATGAGCACAAGGCCTTGGACAGCCAGCTGCAGCGCCAGATAAGACTGGGCGCCAGACAGACAAAACATCTTCTGCCAAGGGTCCTTGGGTCTCTCTTATTATCATCAACACTGCTCAACACCGCACACACATTGATTCATGAACTGATTAAAGATATACTGTACACTGCTCTCTTGTGTCTTGTGAAATTCTGAGTTGTTGCTCTGTGCTATTGAGAGATTTTTTTTCATTGTAATCATAATCTGCTTAAAAATAAGCTGTATTCTGATAACGAAGTTTTTTTTCTCCTCCCCCCTTGTGTCGTTCCCTCCCTTCCCCTCCCTTTCTTATCTATCTCTGTTTGATGAGGCGCCTATTATGGCTGCCGTGTCGTTGTGTCGCGCGCATGCGCACCAATGTCAAGTCAAGTTCCTCGTGTGTTTTTTACATGCTTGGCAATAAAGTTTATTCTGATTCTGATTCTGATTCTGAGAGCCTGAGGACCCGCTCCAGCCCTTGTGCAAGCAGGCAAATCAAATCAAATCAACCTTTATTGTCATATTGCTGTACATACAACTGTAGTGCAGGCAAGGTGAAATTGCGTTTCTCTCGGCATCCATATAAAAACATGATTTAAGACACACTCACACATATCTTCACCCCCCTCCCATCCGTTCACACATCCCTGAGACATACTTGAAAAAAAGTGTTTATGCAGAGGGTGAGAACGGTCCTTGACAATGTTCAGTGCCCTGCTCCTACAACGGTTCTGAAAAAGTTCTTGGACAGAGGGGAGGGAGACTCCAATTACCCTCTCAGCTCCATTGACTATCCTCAGCAGGGCTTTTTTGTCTGACATACTGCAGCTGGAGTACCATGTAGCAATGCAGTACGTCAGAACACTCTCCACCACACCTCTGTAGAAGGTCCTGAGGATGCAGATGGGGAGAGAGGCCTGTTTGAGTTTCCTCAAGAAGTGCAGTCTCTGCTGAGCCCGCTTCCTGATCCCCAAGGAATTCTTGCTCCACGTCAGGTCCTGCGAGATCTGCACTCCGAGGAACTTGATGTTCTCCACTCTCTCCACTAAACAGCCGCCGATGCTGAGGGGGACATGTTCAGGCTGTGACCGCCGGAAGTCGATAATCATCTCCTTCGTTTTGTCCACGTTAAGCACCAGATTGTTCTCCCTGCACCAGCCCTCCAGGTCTCTCACTTCTTCCCTGTACATTGATTCATCATCCCTCTGAATAAGTCCCACCACCGTGGTGTCATCTGCAAACTTAATAATCTGGTTCCCCTCGTGTCTGGATACACAGTCATGTGTTAGAAGTGTAAACAACAGTGGACTGAGTACGCAGCCTTGAGGGGATCCGGTGCTCAGCGTGATAGAGTTGGAGATGTTGTTTCCAACCTGGACAGACTGGGGGCCCCTCAGTCAGGAAATCCAGGATCCAGAGACATGTGGCGGTGTTCAGACCGAGAAGGAGTAATTTCTCCATCAGTCTCTGGGGAATAATGGTGTTGAATGCTGAACTGAAATCAATGTACAGGAGTCTGGCGTAGGTGTCTTTCTGGTCCAGGTGGGTGATGACAGAGTGCAGGGTGGTGACTATAGCATCCTCCTTGGAGCGGTTTGAATGATATGCAAACTGGAGCGGGTCATGTGATGCAGGGAGGAAGGCTGTAATGTGTGGTTTGACAAGCCGTTCAAAACACTTCATCACAATTGGTGTCAGTGCAACAGGACAATAGTCATTCAAACAGGACACAACTGGTTTCTTTGCCACCGGTACAATGATAGAGGTCTTGAAGCATCTGGGAACGATGGCCTGACTCAGGAAGATGTTATCAATATCAGTCAGGACATCTGCCAACTCGCTCGCGCAGTCTCGGAGCACACGTCCTGGGATGTTGTCCGGACCTGCAGCTTTACGTGAGTTGACTCTGGTTAAGGTCCTCCGTGTGTCCGTTGTGTTGATGGTAAAAGCTGGTCCGACCGATGGTGGGGGTGGGCCATCCCTCCCTCTGATTGTCGGGTTTGATGCTTCAAAACGTGCAAAGAAGTTGTTGAGCCTGTCTGGAAGCGAAGCGTCGTCATCATCGACCCCCGCGCTTTGCCGCCTTAATTCCCTTTGAAAGCGCAGACCTGGCTGAGCAGAGGGCGATCCTGTCGTTCGCTCTGAAGGCTGCATCTCTGGCTGTAAGCAGCGAGCGCACCTCTGCGGTCATCCAGGGCTTGTGGTTTCCCCACATAGTGATGGTCTTCACTGTAGTGACATCCTCTGTGCACTTTGCGATGTAGCTGGTGACAGTTTCAGCATACTCCTCCACATCTGTCTTGTCTTCCTGGGAGGCTGCTATTTTGAAGACTTCCCAGTCTGTGTGCAGAAAACAGTCTTTCAGTGCAGCAGTTGCACTCTCTGGCCAAATCCTGATTTGTTTCACTGCTGGCCTGCTGCGCTTCAATAAAGGTTTGTAGGCAGGCACCAGCATCACGGATATGTGGTCAGAAAGGCCGAGGTGGGGGCGGGGTATAGCCTTATATGCATCTTTTTTTTTTTAATTACTTATTTTGTACCCGTAGGTAGATTTGTTTTGCAGTCTGATGACAAGCCACCAGCTGCCGGTCGCTGCGTGCGCAAGCGCCCCGTATCCCTAACCTGCATGTTTTTGGTATGTGGGAGGAAACCGGAGAAATCCCGGAGTAAACCCACGCAACACAGGGAGAACATGCAAACTCCACACAGATCACTGTTGGTCGGGGGCAGGGATTGAACCCATGAACTCACGATCCCCGCGATCCCCCGGCCGAGGGTAAACTGTGCTGCCTCAGTGCTAACCACTGCGCCACCGTGCAGCATCTGTGTTTGTGTACACTAAGTCCAACATATTCTCTCCTCTGGTCTTAAAGTCTATACTGTAATGACGAGGCGCACACACACCGAGTGTCAGTCAGAACTTTTACTTGTCACTGCAACTTCAACCAACAACTAACCACACAGTGGCTCATGTACAACTCCTTTTATGCTCAGGTCATGGCCAGGGTCATACTGCCCTCTTGTGGTGACTCTATAGGAACTTCACATATCAATACATCTCCCTTTTTTTTCCAAGTAAAGGTCATGTCCAACTATAAACTTTTTCTCAAATTTCAATAACCCAAATAACTCCATTTCTTTTTACATCTTTGTCAACCTTGTACACTGAATCACAACTTTAACATTTTTCTGTTTACAACTCAACATCAACACATTTTTTTTTTCATTCATCTCAGTACTCCTTACATTTCCTCAATCAATCTTTTCGGTTTCACAATTTGCCTTTGTGAGCATCTCTTTTGTGTCACCTCAGTCTGTTCGTTAGTGTCTGTCTCTATGTTCTGGTTCTCAGCCATTTCTGGTTGTTCGGTTTGGCTGGGAATTGGCATGTCGCTTGTTTCACTGTCTGTGACTCTCATTTTTGTCTGAGGCACTTTCAGTAAGTGACGTCGGTTTCGCCTCATTGTTTTCCCATGCTCTGTGATGACTTCATATGATCTGGGAGTTGTTTCTTTGACCACTTTTGCCAGCGGTCCCCATTCTCCATCACATCTCACTCGCACAATGTCCTCCTGTGCTAGTGGTCTCAGAGGTCGTGCTGTTCTGTTGTACAGTTCAGTTTGCCTCTCATCGCGCCTCACATCTCTCTTTTCCATCACCTGAGATGCTGATGGAAGTCGCGTTCTGAGTTTTCTGTTCATGAGCATTTCTGCTGGGGAAAGTCCATTCTCCAGTGGTGATGCTCGGTAATTCAGGATCGCCAGATGTGGGTCTTCTGCATTGTCTGCAGCCTTTTTCAGTATGCGCTTCACTATTTGCACCCCTTTCTCTGCTAACCCATTCGACTGTGGGTACAGAGGGCTTGAGGTCACGTGCTTGAACCCATAAAAATTTCCGGTTCCGGCTCTGCCGGACCAGCGGCGCCACACGAGTCGGCTGCCTGTTGCAACAGCCTTTTTTTTAATCTTCCTTCTTCTTTCTACACCTTTCACTCTGTATATATATCACGGACGCACGGATCGCCCCGGGGGTCTCCCGGGTCGGCGGACGGAGCCACGGTTTGCAGCGGGAGACGTTACAGCGGGGAGGAGCTAGTGCTAGCTAGCACTTGGCCGCCGCCCGGTGCTAATGGGAAACTCGACATACCGGGAGCTGTAGCGAAAACGAAGCGGGTGCCGGGCTGGAGTTTAGGCAGCGTGAAAGAAATATAAGACAGAATAATAAAGAGCGATGGCAAGAACCAAGCAGACCGCCCGTAAAATCTACTGGAGGAAGAAGCCCCCCAGGAGACAGCTAGCCACAGGGCTGCTCGGAGAGGCGCTCTGGCCACCGGCAGAGTGAAGAGGCCTCGCCGTCACAGGTCCGTGGCTCTGAGAGAGATCCGTCGCTACCAGAAATCCACGGAGCTGCTCATCCGTAAGCTGCCCGTCCAGCGCCTGGTGAGGGAGATCGCTCAGGACTTCAAGACCGTCCTGCGTTTCCTGAGTTTCGCCGTCATGGCTCTGCAGGAGACCAGCGAGACCCACCTGGTGGTCTCTTCTTCACTAAGGGGGTCACCATCATGCCCAAAGACTTCCAGCTGGCCCGCTGCATCCGCGGAGAGAGAGCTTAGACTTTCTGCTGCACATCCACCAGCCATAATGCTCTGCACTGTGTGTCTATATATATACATTTATAGTAATATGGACATATGTTTGCTAGATGTTGTTTTTTCTTGCCTTCTGATTGTTGCTCTGAGTGTTGCTATCCCTGTGCTGTTGCAATCCTGGAATTTCCCCATTGTGGGACTAATAAAGGCTTATCTTATCTTATCTTATCTTATATGTGTCTGCAAAGTCTTTGAAGCACTGACTCGTGAATTGTGGTCCGTTATCACTTACAACAGTCATTGGAATTCCATGGCGTGCGAACATTGTCTTTGTATGTGCAATCACTCTTTCTGCTGTTGTGTCACTTAACCCTGCAAACTCTGGGTAGGTGGAATGATAGTCCATGACTAACAGATAGTCCTTGCCCTTAAGCTGAAATAGATCCATGCCCACTTTTCTCCATGGCCCTTGAGGCTTCTCATGGGGCCTCATAGGCTCCTTTGGCTGTTGATACCTGTGGCGCTGGCAAGTCTCACAGCGCTGCACATATGCCTCAATGTCCTTGTGCATGTTGGGCCAATACAAAACATCACGTGCACGTCTTTTGCACTTTTCAATACCCAAATGCCCCTCATGCACTAATTTAACCATTTCTGATCTCATGGAGGTAGGTATGACTATCCTTGTACCCTTTAACAGAACCCCATCTAACACAGACAGTTCACCTTTAAAGTGTTGGTAAGGCTTGTCAATCATAACCTGTCCTGGTTGATGTATCTGTTCCATTACTCTTTTTAGTTTCTCATCCTTTTGTGTTTCTTTCACTATCTTCGTCCATTTTGCATCTGACACTGGCATGTGTGCCTTAATAGAGTCTACATGTATTTGCACAGCTTCCTCTGTTGTGCTGCTGGTGTTGCTCAAGCTAGCCCTACTCAGCGCATCGGCTACAATTAGTTGCTTTTTTTTTTTTTTTTTTTTGTTACTTATTTGTACCCGTAGGTAGATTTGGTTTGCAGTCTGGTGACAAGCCACCGGCTGCTGGTCGCTGCGTGCGCGAGCGCCCTAAACCTACATGTTTTTGGTATGCGGGAGGAAACCGGAGAAATCCCGGAGTAAACCCACGCAACACGGGGAGAACATGCAAACTCCACACAGCTCACTGTTGGTCGGGGGCTGGGATCGAACCCACGATCTCATGATCCCCGCGATCCCCCGGCCGAGGGTAAACTGTGCTGCCACAGTGCTAAACCACTGCGCCACCGTGCTTGCCTGGTGTAAACTCAAATTTCAAGTCATATTTCTGTAATCTTAACATTAGACGCTGGATGCGCGGTGGTGCGTCACCCAGTGGCTTCTGTGAGATAGCAATCAGTGGTTTGTGGTCTGTTTCTAGTATTACTGACCGTCCATACACATATTCATGAAACTTCTCACATCCAAACACTGCACCTAGAGTCTCTTTCTCTATTTGCGCGTAATTTCTTTCTGCGCTTGTCATGGTGCGCGATGCGTATGCGACTGGATACCACTCTGTGTCATGTTTTTGCAATAGCACAGCTCCTAGGCCGGCTTTGGATGCATCTGTGGACACTTTTAGCAGTTTGTCCTGATCATAGAATTTTAACACTGGCTCCTGTATTAGACTGCTTTTGAGCCACTCCCATTCTCTGGCATGCTCTGCCATCCATTTCCACATTGTATTGGTCTCTAACAAGCTTCTAAGAGCTATTGTGTTAGCTGATAAATTTGGGATAAATTTCCCCATGTAATTGACTAGCCCTAAGGCTCTTTGCAAGTCAGTTTTGTCCCGCGGTACTGGCAGCTCTGCTATGGCCCGCACTTTTTCCGGATCTGGTTGCACGCCTGCCCCAGATAACTTCTCTCCCAGGTATGTAATCTCCTGTACCCCAAATTGGCACTTACTCTTATTCAGTTTCATACCTGACTTTTGCGCCTGTGTGAGAACTCTTGCCAACCTTTCGTCGTGTTCCTCTTTTGTTTTTCCCCAGACTACCACATCATCAAGAAAAACTCCCACCCCTTCTATTCCGTCAAACAATTGCTGCACAGTTCTATGGAAAATTTCAGGGGCTGAGCTAATCCCGAACGGCATTCGTAGAAAGCAATGCCTTCCGAATGGCGTATTAAATGTGCACAATTTAGCGCTTTCCTCGTCGAGCACTATTTGGTAAAACACAGATTTGGCATCTAATTTTGTGAAGTAACTTGCTCCACTCATTGTGCTGGTTATGTCAGATTTTGTTGGTAGCCTGTAATGCTCCCGCTGTGTTACTTTATTTAGATCTTTCGGATCTATGCACAATCTCAAATCTCCATTTGGCTTCTCCACTATAACTAGGGAGTTAACCCATTCAGTTGGTTCTTCTATTTTTCTGACCACTCCGTCTGCTATCAGTGAGTCTAGTGTTTCTCTCAGCCTCTTTTTAAGAGCTATTGGCACTTTTCTTGCTGGATGTATGACTGGCTCTGCATTCTCTTTCAGCCTAATTTTTTGTTTGCCTGGTAGGCGGCCTATTCCTTTGAACACCTCTTTGTATTCTTTCACCCAGTCAGTGTTTTTGTGCCTACTTGTTGTAGCCTCTGTATTTTCTCGTGCTGTCACCTTGTCTGTATCAATGACATTCACCCTTTTGATCAGACCTAGCTGATCGCATGTTTTTAAACCCAAAATTGCTTGTCTATTTCCATCAACAAGTACAAACAATGCATTCACTGTCTTATCTTTGTTTGACAGTGTAACCCTGCACATTCCCTTAGTGGGTATTGGCTTATCGTCATATGTTCTCAGATTAATCTTTTTATCTCTTATTTTCGGTTTGTTTTTCAGTCTTTTAAAATCTTTCATTGGAAGGATGTTTACCTGCGCACCTGTGTCGAGCTTCAGTGACATGTCCGTGCCATTCATCTCCAAGCACACTATCCATTCGTCAGCGCTCGTCTCTCCCTCGATGGCGTCCACGTAAAACTGATCCTCTTCGCTGTCGCTCTTTTTCTCCACGAGTTGCACCCTCTTCTTCGAGAAGCAGGTCTTTGCGAAGTGATTTTTTCCGCCACACTTGCGACATTCCTTCCCGGATGCTGGACACTGCTTTGGCGCATGTTGCATTCCACACCGCTCACAGTTCCCGCGCGCGCGCTTTGCATCTCTTTTCCTTGCATACAACGTTCCTTTCGGCTTCGCACGCTGCACTGCATCGACTTCAGCAGTCTCTCTTTCCTTGCTGCTAAAAGTCTTTAATTGTGCCTTTGTACTCTCAGACGCTTGGCAAATCTGTATCGCTTTCTCCAGCGTTAAGTTAGTCTCTTTAAGTAACTGCATCCGCAATTTGTTGTCTTGGACCCCAATTACAATTTGGTCCCGTATCATTGACTCACTCAATGTTCCAAAGTTGCATGACTGACATTTCAACTGTAGGTCTGTGACATACAGCTCGATGGACTCTGACTCTTTCTGAAGTCTTTTTCTGAACACATACCTCTCGTACGTTTCATTCTTTCTCGGTGTGCAATAATCGTCGAACTTCTTCATTACGACGTCGAATTTGCCTTTTTCTTCTTCCGTGAAGATGAATGTGTTGAACACATCTAGCGCCGCTCGCCCTGCTACTGTTAGCAGTAATGCTATCTTCCTCTCCTCGTCACGGAGACCGATAGCTAGCGAATAAAGTTCAAAACTTTGTTTGAATGCTTTCCAGTTCTCGTTGACGTTACCGGTCAACTTTAACTCGTCCGGCTGTCGAAGAGCGTTCATCTTCGCCGTCGGTTCGTATCTTTTATCCTGGTACCAAGTAATGACGAGGCGCACACACACCGAGTGTCAGTCAGAACTTTTACTTGTCACTGCAACTTCAACCAACAACTAACCACACAGTGGCTCATGTACAACTCCTTTTATACTCAGGTCATGGCCAGGGTCATACTGCCCTCTTGTGGTGACTCTATAGGAACTTCACATATCAATACATATACATTGTTTAAACTTGGGGAGCACAGTCTTTAAGCAGGTGTGGTTAAAATCCCCCGCAACCACCACAAAACTGTCCGGATGTTAAGTTTGGATTTCATTAATAGTATCGTGCAGTTCCCCGAGTGTCTTCTTAGCATTAGCGTTAGCGCTCGGTGCTAAGTAAACAGAAGCTACAAACACGTTGCTGAATTCCCTCGGCAGATAATATGGCCGACAATTTACAATAAGGAACTCCGCCAACGGAGAGCAGTGTTTAGATACTAATGTGGCGTTAACGCACCAGTTCTTGTTAACATAGATGCATAGGTGACCCCCCCCCCCCCGGCTCTTACTGGAGCTCGCCGTTTCTCTGTCTGCTCGGAACACTGCCGTACCTTCTAGTTGAATGGCCTCATCAGGGATGTTGTCGTGGAGCCATGTCTCTGTAGTAGTCTTAAGAATAAATATGTTCCTGCAGTAATGAACTTCCCAAAATGTCCGTGTTGTAAATATGTCAAGTGTTTCTGATGGGGCGATAATTAGTGTGACGCATCTGGGAACTTCCTCACACTCTGGAAGCCTGGGAAGGGGTAAGTTGTGTGTAATTCCTCAGGGAACGAAATTGATTAATGTGATTGATTTACTGTAGTTTTCTTTAGGTTATTGTACTAATTTTGATTGTAAGATTTTCTGTTACATTTTCGTTTGCAATACCGATGTAAAATATTCAAAGTAGCGTCATAAATACCGATGATTGATGGCTAGTTAAGTAGGCGCTAACGAGTCCATTGTTCTGTAGGAATGCCAGCACTTGTCCCCATTCCCGTGTCATGTGTAAATTGTCTGCCCCAATCTGTTTCAGGTATGTTAAAATGTTAAATGTACTGTTGTAAAAAATAGAAAAAACGATCAGTCATGTAACTCTGTCATGTAATGCTGTCATGTATTTGGTGCTAAACTTTTTCTTTGCTTGTGGTATACTGTAACTATACGATCTAAAGTTATGTAGTCCACGTAGCTGTAAGCTATGTTTCTCACACTCTGGAAGCCTGGGAAGGGGAATGCCAGCACTTGTCCCCATTCACCGTGTCATGTGTAAATTGTCTGCCCCAATCTGTTTCAGAAATAAACAGACTACTGACTGATCGAGACCCTGCCTGACGTCTACTTCTCTGCATCGGCCAAGATTTATTTTATTTTGTTATTTTAATGTAGCTGACTAGTTCGAGTCCGTTACATCTCCGTGAACGCAAGCACACAGCAGTCCCTCTACTCTCTCCGGGTTTCTCTCAGCAGACGCAGCTCGTCCAGCTTGTTGTCGAGGGAGCAGACGTTAGGTAGTGTCAAAATGTAAATGACATTTAACAGGATTTTATGTTATTTTAATGGGGAGAGGTGTAACAGTCAAAATATAATCACCCGTCATTTTATTCATATGATGATTCATTAAATAGTTTTTAATTCCATCTACATTCACATTTTAATTGCGGACTTAATATTGAAGCCTATAGCATTATTTTTTTAAATGAATGAATGAATGAACAAGGTAAAAGGGTATGCTGAAGTAACTACACAGGAATATCAAATGAAAATAAATACTGAAACATATGCCCAAGAGAGATGTGTTCACTCCAGAAGAAGAGTGGTAAGCAGCCTCTACAAACACTGATCTTTATATGAGGGTCGCCTGACGCTGATGTCAGCTGATCTGCGCTGAGCATGTCTCTGATTTTTCAAAAGTCTGTAAAAGTCAGTCCAAATGCTACAGTGTTAACCAAGCTTTAACTGAGGCTGACTTAGGTAAACTCTGCATAACTTAGCCCACCACTCAGGAACTCTTACAAACTGAGCACAAATTTCACCAACGTGTATTTCCAAACGTCGGCAAATTTTCAGCAGGGTGAAAATTTTCAAAGTACACAACTTTCCCCAGCATTTTCCAACAAACACCAGCAACCATTAACTTTTGCCAGCAGAGCCAGATGTTTGCCAAAATGCCAGAAAAAGTCGGTCCAAACATTGTAGTGCGAATCCACCTTAAGCTGTAACTAAGAGTTCTCTAACATGCGAAGGTACAACTTTTTTTAGATGTGGATAATAGAAGTCCTTACTGTAATGTGGAAATAAACAAGTTCATGTAGCTGAGATGTTAATATAATCATTCTTGTTTGTCTGAGTGAGGTATTGTTTTCTCTGAAAGGATTTGGAGCTTCTCTTCAGGCAGATAAAGCGGAGGATGTCACTTATACTTCATTTCCACCAAATAAGAACCAGTGCTAGTTCGGTTCTGGTGTTTGTGCCAGTGCTTAACCAGTTCAACTGTAGTGCCTCATAAGAGCCAGTTGGTTTTCCACCGACATGGAGCTAGTCGGGGATTACGTCAGGGCTACGTCATTACGTAGTGTGAAGCGTCTTTATGCAACCCCACAGAACACCACAGAAGAAGAAGTAAAAAGAGGAGAAGAAGAAGCAGCGCTAACTTGTCAACATGGAGGAGTTTGTTGTCTCTTTGGGAGTGCTGCTTTTATTATTCCAAACCTGTATTACCATCCAAAAACAGTTTTATTCTTAATCGCAGAGAACGGTGGCTACGTTTAAGGAGACCGGTAATTATCAATATTTCAGTTTTCAGCTGTTGTTAGCTCAAGTCTGTAGCTCAACTAGGTAGCATTGACTACACTTTTAAACATTATATTTATATCAGTTCTGTAATAGGTGGTGTTATGGTGCATTATGAGATGGAGGTCGCCTGTTATGTCATGCCAAAAAGTGATCAGCTGCCAAAAAAATGGTCACCAGGTGCCGTATTGTTGTTTTGGGGTTATATTAACTGTTAAATATACTGTATATTTCAACAGGTAAACAGTACTTAGTTAGGTTTAATTAGATATATTTAACACTTATGATGCATTTTGAACCCAAAACAAACTTGATCAAGGATTAAAAGCAATTAAAATAATGCTGTCACAAGTTTAAATGGAAAAATGCATAGATTACTGGATATATACATGTAGATACTGCATAAATATATATTCTATGTACCTCCAAAACAACAAGGTTTTTGCACATAAATATTGCAGTCAGATAAATCCTATACGTTGTTTTCCAAACTGCAACACTTTGGCCAACACTATAATTTTTCAGATGTGATAAAACCTCAAAACATTTAGACACATTGCAGGTGGACTGAGACCAGGGAGTCCACCTTTAACAAGTGGGCACTGCTGGCTCCTGTAGACGGTGATCACTTTTTGGCACGACACCGGATTTCACCACCCAGCTGATCCCATGCAGAAGTGGCTGATGAAACCCTTTACGGACACAGGCAGACTTACCCCTGAACAACATAACTACAACTACCGGATGAGCCGTGCACGTTCAGTTGTGGAAATGGCTTTCCGCGGCTTGAAAGGACGATGGAGGACCCTCCTGAAAAGGAATGACTGCAAACTGGAGCTGAGCAAGAAAATGGTGCTCACCTGTTGCATACTTCATAATATTTGTGAGGAACATGGTGACAATTTTGGACTCCCAGACACACCTGATCACAGTCACCCTCCAGTTCAACCACTACCTGACCATGCCAGTGTGGAAGGGGGTGGCATTAGGACAGCCTTAATGGAGTACTTTAACAGTGGGCAGCAATAACCTGTTTAGTGCCTGCCATATCATTTACAAAATATAACATATGTGAAGTAGTGCAAAAGCATTAATGAATAAAAAAATTCAGCTGACAATCGGTCCTCGGTGTACTCTGTTTTGAAGTATTTATGGTGTTTGTATATATTCTATAGGCACATTTACAGAGTTGTTAAAGGTACACCCTTCTGTACTTGTATGTAATCTATTCTGGTTAAAGTACTGATTCAAGTTTTTATCCATGTAGGGGTAAAAAGAGACAGACTGTAAAGTGTACAAGTTAAAAGTACTTTCCCCAGAAATGATCTTGTCCAGAGCTGACAGAATGTCATGTGGTACGTTGTCAAAAGAATATAAACTCATTATTTATCATTTTTGAAGCAGGTAACTTGGAACATTTTCCACAGAAAAAGGGCATAGATTCAAAGTTTGTTGGTGCTCGTTCTTTAGAAAATGTGAAAAAAGTTGTCAAAAATATGAATGAAGTCCACAAATACCTGATATATTTTCAAATACCTGAAAAAATTAACATAAGAGCAATAATTCAGTACTTGTACTTTAACTTCCCACCACTATGTTGGTGATTTGCATTGTTTATCCTTAATAGCTTTACATTTCATGCATATGTTTGGTGTGAGGCTAACAATTATTTAATGTGGAAGCAGAAAAACACTTAAGGAAAGAAAGCTTTTATTTACAAAATGTGCAAAAACTTAAGACTGCTACATATGAAATATTATGTACACACAGCCAAAAATATTGATGCTGTGATAGTTGCTTTGTTTGCAGTCCCTCAGGCACAGACACAGCATGTCCCATCAGTCCAGCAAGGGTGCTGGTCCTGTCCTCCATCTTCTGGATGCTTTGCAGCAAAGCGGAGGTCAGCTGCTCCTCCCTCCTGCTCTGCTCCTGCTGTCTGTCATCTGACCTCTCCAAGTAGTCAAGAAGGAGGTCCATGTTTGTGTCCTGCTTCCGTTTCCCTGTTTGAAAGTACAAAAACAAGAAGCAATATAAATAAGAAGCAATATAAAATAACCACACACTGAAAAACGCAGGAATCGTCAGTCCAAGATTGAATGTATTTATTCAACATCCATTTACTGTTAGTGGCATCACAACATTCAATTCAAGTGTGTAACTGGTTTAATTCACTCCCTCCTTTGTGTGAATGGGTCATGATCTGAACATATATGACCTAATCTGGTCTGATGAGAAGAGGAGGAAGAGCAGGAGGAGGACAAGCTTGGAGCTGGTGAAGGTGAGCTGGACACCACAGGTCTGGCTGGTTCTCCCTCATCATCCAGGTATAGTAAATCTGTAAATACAAAAAAAAGTGTTTTAGTTTGTGCAGTGTACAACTTAAGCTTCCATTAAATGTGCGGACACAGAAGGCAGTTTTAGTCAATATCAATATTACCAAAGCTTACATGCCTGATTATAGAGTAGAAGAATAAGAATAGAACAGGCTTTCTTGTCATTGTACAGTTGTACAGTACAATGAAATTGTGGGTGCTCCACCAGGCTACTGCGCAATAAAGTAAGAGGATTAGATAACAAACGGTTACAGAACACACAATTAAACACACTAGTGAAATAAAAAAATAACCCATGATTATGGCGATATTACCAAAATAGTAAAAATGACAATACTAGCGTCTTTGGGAGAAAAATCTCCCATATACAAAACGCAAGGCACCCATTCATACACAGTACTGATACCACAAAAAAGCATATTTTGCACTGGATATTTTTATAGAAAAGTATTCTGTAAGACGCTAAGATTTTTGTTCTCATTTTCTCTCAAACGAGCATTTCAAGATATATGGCGACGTCACTAACGTCATTTGAGACAACAATAAACAGTATTGATACAAAACAAACACAACATATTTTACATTGGATATCTAACAAAGTATTCTGTAAGACACTGAGATCTTTATTCTAGTTTTTTCAAACGAGCATTTCTTTATGGTGAGGACAAACGTTTGGTCGTGGTAAAAGCACCGTTAGCTTGTTAGCATAGCTAACGGAAAATTCTATAGGGACAAGAGTGGGTAAAAAATAGATCCGCACTTTGGTCGTTACATATCAATACAAGCGGATATACAGTATACGTATATGTCAACAGAGATGGCCTGTTCATTTCTTTATGGCGAGGAGAAACGTTTGGTCATGGTAAAAGCACTGTTAGCTTGTTAGCATATTTAACGGAACATACTATAGGCACAAAAGTGAGTAAAAAATATCTGCACTTTGGTCGTTACATATCAATACAAGCATATATATGTGTGTATATATATACTGTATATATATATACAGTATATATATATATATATATACTGTATATATATATATATATATATATATATATATATATATGTGTTAACTTTTGGCATTTTAAAGACAATACACATACCAGTAGCATTTTGAGCAGTTTGTTGTACGGACTCACCCATGGCAGTTATGGTCCTGGTTGGCTGGCCTATGCCCCAAAACAGTTCATCAGATTAGTGGCCCCCTCCAGCTTATCTTGTACTTCTGCTCATGTCCATAGAGCCAGGGACAGAGCCAGGAAATGTGTCTCCTCTTTGCTCCAAATATGTTTGGTTTTGGAATTCATCGCTTGCTCTGCTGTTTGGAATGCAACATGGCGGTCAGTAATGTTTTGAAGCTTGTCAGTTAACCACGCCTACGGCAGTTGACGTTATCAACGTCAACTGGTTCTTAGCGCTGGCTAGCGCTGGCCCAGCTAGGAGTTGGGGCCCGATTAGCACCACTTTTGAGAGCCTGGGACTAGTGTTTAGCCGGTCAAAAACCAAAGAACTGGTGCCAAGTCAGGCTCTGACTCCAGTTAAGCACTGGAACTGTTTTGGTGGGAAAGGCCTATTTAGTCTCTCTTAACACAAAGGTGTGAAGTCTGTATTGATGAGGGGAAGGGGCCATGAAGCATGGCACCAAAGTTCTATTCATCCAAATGGATCTTTTGATGAATGAGGCTGGTACATAGCTGAACAGTCTGAATAAAGTTCACAAAGGAAGGGAATCAAAGTTCAAGCTGGCTCATAACCGCTACACTTATAAAGTATACAAATAACCATCTGCACTGAGCCAGTGAGTTTTTACAGCAGTGCTATATTCATTGATACCCCACTCCCTCAGGTGTAAAATGCTCAAACATGCTATAGCACCACCTGTTAGAGATAGATAGATAGATAGATAGATAGATAGATAGATAGATAGATAGATAGATAGATAGATAGATAGATAGATAGATAGATTATTAATCCCTGAGGGGAAATTGGTTTGTCTTAACAAACAAACAAACAAATTAACAAACACATACCTAAAAACACAAATATAAATATGAGTAGACCGTTTAACTGTTGGGTGTGATTATGTATTTTGACTTTAAGCAGTGTACTGTAACTACGGGGGGCGGGGGGGGGGGGCTGAAAAGTTCATAGGCTCACCATGATGCAGGGGTCAAATTTGACCAAATGTGGTTTATTGTACCCATACTCTTGACATTTATCTCACTCTCAACTCTCAACAAATCTACCTACGGGTACAAATAAAGTAACCTAAACCTGAACCTGAACCTGAACTCTCAGCTCTGCTCTGCCCTCTTGTTCCTCGGCCACTGAAGCAGAAATACTACTGGCTCAGCACCTACGAGCATAACTCCTTCTTAGGGTGCATTCAGATGGCCACTGTTTGGCCCGGACCAAAGGACCAAACTGTGGCTTGGTTCGGTTCATTTGGTGCCATCTGAATGTGCGTTGGAACTCTGGTAAGCACCGAACAAGCGAAGTCTGGTACCCCTGAAAATGGGGGTCTCGGTTCGCTTGCAAACGAAGTCTGGTGCACTTCGCTTGCAGTGTGAATCCAAACAGACTATCCAGGGAACCAAAGGGCAGAAGTGCCCCTTGGTATTTGTGTAACTATAGCAACATGTAGTCTGAGAAGAGGAAGTGGCATTTACTGTAGTATATTTTGGGTAGAAAATAGCAATAAAGACAACCGCATGAATCGGAGAAATCCTTTTACTGGAGAAAGTCGAGAAGAAAAGTTAAAAAGTGTCTCATTTGTGGCAGACAAACAACTCAGTTGAAGGGAACGGATTTCCATTTTTGGTCCTGGCCAACTGATGAGCCTGATTTTTCTTCGCCGAGATTTTTTCTTCCTGGTCAGTGATGGTTTCGGCTACAGTGCCCCAAACGAGCAGCTGTTGTAACTGCATGACGTTGTCCAGGCAGGTTGATCTGCTGCAGTGTGAATGCAAACCAAACCAAAAGAAGGTGTGAAAATTCTTGGCATTCCCTGCCCAGTCAAACCAAGACCCCTGGACTATCCTGGTCTGAATGCAGCCTTAGTCAGCCTATGAACTTTTCAGCCTACCCTAATAATTCTTCCCCCAGTTATTCTTCCTAAGTTACATAAATGTGTTTCCCCATTTTTAAGTACGTGTTTACCTGTGTTTGTGGTTATGTCTCACAACTAAAGTGACATAAGAAAACTAGAAAGTGCTCAGAGAGTATATACGCCTTGTTATGGACGTCCCTTGCAGGGCATCAATGAAACGCTAGAGACCAATCAGTGAGTTTTCTTGTTTAATAACGAAAGACTGGGATGACAAAATAAACAGCCACGTGGGGCAAAAATACAAACATAAACTAAGGCACAAGATAACCAACAATGAGGATAAACTGAGAAGGTCAGCGAGGCCAGAGCCTGCGCTGAACAATAAACACTTACAAGAAGACGATTGAAGAAGAATCACAGGAAAGACTGGAGCCGGGGAAAAGAGACTCCAGTCACGTAGACGTTGGTGCACGGAATTGTAGGTCGCAGTGAGGAGTGAGCCTCAGCTGCTCCCTTAAGTGCAGAACGCACACCAATCACAGAAGGGGAATGTAATCAATGAAATGACATACAGCTGTCACAGCACCGACTCGGCTTTGACAGCCAGAAGTCCCGCCGTGACGCTGTCACAATAAAAGCCCTGGAGGAGGCCACATCGCCAGTCCTGAGATAAAATGGGAGAACAGGGAAAATACTGAGCAACCCAAGCACGGTTGGAGTCAGCGCTCAGGCCATATCACACCTCTGCCAATGTTTACTTTAAGCACTAGATCCAGACTTTTTCTTAAATCCATACCATATTTCACACACTTATAAATACCCACCACCTAAATATATATCTATCCATCTTCTACCGCTAAATCCTTTTAGGGTCACGAGGGGGCTGGAGCCTATTCATACATTCATACCTAAGGACAATTTAGAATCCCTGGTTGATGCCAATTAACCTAACCTGCATGTCTTTGGCCTGTGGGAGGACACTGGAGTACTCAGAGTAAACCCATGCAGACACGGGGAGAACATGCAAACTCCACACAGAAGGGTTACGATGGTGGGATTGAACCCACGATGGTCAGGAGTGGAACCGACCCCCTTCTTGCTGTGCTGTGCTGACACAGTGCTAACCACTGTGCCACTGTGCTGCCCTAAATATATATTGCATCAGATTTATATAGCACTTTTCATAGACACTCAAAGACGCTTTACAATGGGTACATTATTCATTCACTCCACAGAAAATGGTAGTGGTAAGCTACTACTGTAGCCACAGCTGCCCTGAGGCAGACTGACAGAAATGTGGCTTCCAATCTGCACCAACGGCCTCTCCAACCACTACCGAACATTTATACACATTCATGCCCATTGTCATGCACACTGGAGGCAAGGTGGGTAAAGTGTCTTGCCCAGGGACACAATGGCAGGATGTCTGTGGAGAGCGGGATTCAAACCCCCAACCCTCCGGTTATTAGAAGACCTGCTTTACCTCCTGAGCCACTGCCACCCACCTTTCCCTCCTCTGTTCCATTTTTGCTGAGTACCAAGCTGGATGGCAGGAAGTTCCATTTTTATATGGTCTTTGGCATGACCTGGCTGGGACTTGAACCCCAACCTCCCGGTTGTGGGGTGGATGCTCTACCTCTAATCCACCACTCCACCACATATATATATATATATATATATATATATATATATATATATATATATATATATATATATATATATATATATATATATATATATATATATATATATATATATATATATATATATATATATATATATATACACTACCGTTCAAAAGTTTGGGGTCACCCAGACAATTATTTTGTTTTCCATGAAAAGTCACACTTATGTACCACCATGAGTTGTAAAATATAGTCAAGACATTGACAAGGTTAGAAATAATGATTTGTATTTGAAATAATAATTTTTTCCAGATACTCAACCTGCTCAAAGGAAGGTCAGTTTTATAGCTTCTCTAACCAGCTAAACTGTTTTCAGCTGTGCTAACATGTTTGCACAAGGGTTTTCTAATCATCCATTAGCCTTCTGACGCAATGAGCAAACACATTGTACCATTAGAATACTGGAGTGACAGTTGCTGGAAATGGGCCTCTATACATCGATGTAGATATTGCACCAAAAACCAGACATTTGCAGCTAGAATAGTCATTTACCACATTAGCAATGTATATTAGATATTAGAGTGTATTTCTGATTAGTTTAAAGTTATCTTCATTGAAAAAAACAGTGCTTTTCTTTCAAAAATAAGGAAATTTGTAAGTGACCCCAAACTTTTGAACAGTAGTGTATATATATATATATATATATATATTAGTGGTGCTGGCATTATCGTGTTATTGCCCGTTAACACTTTGCCCCGTTAACGGCGACAAATTTTGTTATCGTGGTTAATGGCAGTTAATGGCAGAAAGCGCAAACAGTACTTTTTGGCCTAGCGGCTCTCCGTACCAAAGCCACTCTGGCCACAGACACTGTGTGCGCTATGCAGACATTGCGAAGTCAAACAAGCTGGATTATAGCTATGGAAATCCCCAAAGTGCTGTCATGTTTAAGTTGACAGCATTATCTGTCGGAGCTCTCACCTGGATAATTGTTACAGCCTCCTCCAAAACTTCGCCTGGATGTTGGGTTGTTCTTCTGTGGAAGCTGGCTAGCTGGCTAGAAGCTACATGCTAGGTTGTAGCGGACCTCCAGCAGCTGCCATGGACAGAAATTCACCAGTTTTCATTCTCATAACTTTGGGTCCAACTGTTGGTGAGTACCAAAAAATTCTCAAGCTGTATTTGTAATGTCCATTCACTCCCCCACCATTTTTGCAGCACGGTGGGGTGTCATCATGGACGAGATAGTTGTTTGTTTATGTTTGCAGTTTTTCTGCTAAAAGGGAAATTGTCTCTGTTGTGACACACAAGGTCTATGGTTTTGTGTTGATTGCCTTAAAAGTTGTGGATGTTTGCGATGGGAGAATGAGCAAGCTCCATTTGTGGCTGCTGGCTGGTTGGATGCTGAGTTGTGTTACAGTGATGTTAATGAGCCCTGGCATTCCGTTGTTTGCACATGCAGTCTACTTTTGAGAATTTTCTGGAGAATATTCTGGATAGTTTTTGCCATTTTGGATATGTTGAGAGCTTTAATAAACCTGCAGGTGAAGACAGCAGGCATATTTGTCCACTCCCATGTTCATAATAGTATGACAAACTTGAAAAATTACCGACTTAAGGTACACTGTATCTATGGAAAAAAAACACGATTAGCACATTATTAACCGTGATTAACTCAATATTCCAAAACATTAATTGCAATTAAATTTTTTAATCATCCAACACCACTAATACACACACACACACAAACACGCACACACACACACACACACACACACACACACACACACACACATATATGTGTGTGTGTGTATATATATATATATATATATATATATATATACAGTCCTCATATCTGTCTAATAGTCCTGCGATGAGGCAGATAGAATAATAGCACCAAAAGACTGGTAGAGGTAAAAAAAAAATAATAATAAAAAAGATTAAAAAAATAATCCCTTCCCTTACCTGTAATAGGAAGTCAAAAAGAGCAAGTCTCCCCCACTCTGAGTGCTGAACTCCCACACAGGGTGCTGACCTCAGCTCTGATTCACTCCCACAGCGAGCCTTTAGCTGCACCTGGTATTGAGCCCAGCTGAGTGGCACAGAATTCTGATCATTATCTTTATCGGTGAGGTGCTGAATGTTGGTGTCCCACCACACAGCCGGCCTGGGTGTACCACTGGTATAGCGGTAGGGCAGTATATCACTGTGGAAAGTCCTTAGAACCATAGGGAGGCTTCTGTTGAGCCCTAGCACTCGATCCAGGTGGAAGGCAAACACCTCAAACCAGTCATCAGTGCGTTTGATCAGTGAGCACCGCCCCTGCTGGCAGCACTCACTGTGAGTGACTGGATGTCCGTCAGCAGCCCCGTGCTGATCTGTGTCTCCTGGCAGTGGTGGCTTCTGTGATTAAAGAAAACAGGGAGATAGTAATTTTCATTTATTCTAGTATAACAGCCAAAGTTAGGCTTTACAGATAAGCGTTTAATGGGCCATTATGCCTTTTACGTCGCCAGGACATTACATGCAGAACATAGACAAAAAACAACTGTACAATGCACTTTATTACTGAGCAAAATGTCCTTCCTATACATTGACCTAATTGCATTTTAAGATAGATTAATTAAAAAATTGATTAAAACTGCCGAGAATACTGAAAAAACACCATACCGCTCCCTGCTCTCTTCACCACTGGAGTGCTGGCCTAGTTGATAGAGCATCCACACCACAACTGGGAGGTTGGGGGTTCAAGTCCCGACCGGGTCATACCAAAGACCATATAAAAATTGTACTTCCAGCCTTCTAGCTTGGTGCTCAGCATAATAGAATGGGGGAAGGAGAAGTTGTTTGTGGCGGCGCTTTGCATGGCAGTGACCCTTCTGATTCTACATGTGATTAACACTGTAGATAGGAGAAACGTGTGCGTTTGCCCACATAGACTTTAGCTATGATGCCAGTGCTATTGAAATCTGCTCATCTACATTAAACCCATGTGGGGGCCAGATGGGTTTGAAGTGGGTAAGTAGATAACCTGCTTACCTGTACCACAGGCAAAGTCCATGTGGGCAAACACAGGAGGGGCCAATGTGGAACCCGTGGGCAAACCCACATGGGGCCTATAAGACAGCCCAGTTAAACCTATGGTGGGGCACATATGGGCATGTTGGCTGGTATCTCAGGCATGGCGATGCCACAAGACCTGAAGAGTACACCTTACATTGTTTCACTGACCGCTTGACCATAAAAGATCAAAGGTGACCTCTTTTAACTAACCTTTACCAGTGAAGGTGTATACCAGGGGAGGAATCAAGCACATCTGACACACTTGGCGGAGTTTAGAATCCATAAATCTCTCTCCACAATACAGGTGTTGTCGACTGATGGTAAAACTGAGGTACATGTTACCACTGGGTGCTGGGACACCAAAACTATTTTTATATTTAACTACATTCACATTTATTTACTTGAACTTGCTCATATAACCCCTGTTCAAGTGTACGCTGGTGACAGAATTGAGCTCACCCTGACCGTACGTGTCAGGTATGACTGGCAGACGGAGGCTGAACTACATTTAATCCACTCATTTCTGTTTGTACACTGCTTTGAATGTGTTCTTGCATTGCCAAAACAGGTTTTTACTTTGTCCAGTGATCTGTGGTCAAATCATGTCTTTTTGTTCATTAAATAGCGACAGACAAAAACCCTGCCAAAGGGAGTGCACAAACCAGCGTACTTCTAGTGTCAGTCCCAAGCCTGGGTAAATAAGGATGGCTGTGTCAGGAAGGGCATAAGGCGTAAAATTTTTGCCAAATCAAACATGCAGATCATGACAAATGAGACTTCCCTACCGGATTGGGTGAGGCCCAGGTTAACAATGACCCCCACCGGTGCTGTTAGCTGACAGGGTGCCAGTAGAAATTGGGCTACTGATGGTTGAAGATCGAGGAGGAAGAGAGAGGGAAGGTGTGTTAGAATGAAGAAAGAGAAAATGAAAGGTAGAAGTGTGGAGGAGAGAGTAGGGACTTTAAATGTAGGGAGTCAGTAGCAGCAAGACAGAATGCATGTGTGAATGAGAGGGAGACAGGTGTATCGGTGAAGCATGTATAGATTAAGAGAGGCAAGGCAGAGGATGGAGGAGGAATAGTGGATATATTGGACAAAGGATGTTGAAGATGGAGCTGCCAGGCAGGAGAAAAAGAGGAAGACCACAGAGAACATTCATGGGTGTAGTAAAGGAGCACATGGAGAGGGTTGGTCTTACAGAGGAAGATGCAAGGGATAGGGTGAGATGGAGGCAGATGATCCACTGTGGCGACCCCTAAAGGGATCAGCCGAAAGAAGAAAAAGAAAAATGAAGATGAAGAAGAGAGCAGAGAACAACTTTTCATAAGATTGCTTCAACAAGGAAAAAAGACGTTGCCTATACAAAATGGTATGTACTGTACCTCCACCACCGCTATCCTCATAACAATGCATGTAATTATTAGGGTTAGGACAAGTCATACAAATGTTCTGTGTCTGCTAACTTCTTTTTTTTGTTTTTTTTTTATTATTACTTATTTTGTACCCATAGGTAGATTTGTTTTGCAGTCTGGTGACAAACCACCAGCTGCTGGTCGCTGCGTGCGCAAGCGCCCCTTAACTCCCTGACCTGCATGTTTTTGGCATGTGGGAGGAAACCGGAGAAATCCCGGAGTAAATCCACGCAAACACGGGGAGAACATACAAACTCCACACAGATCACTGTTGGCCGGGGGCAGGGATCGAACCCACGATCTCACGGTCCCCGCGATCCCCCAGCCGAGGGTAAAACTGTGCTGCCACAGTGCTAACCACTGTGCCACCGTGCAGCAGGGGTGCAAGAATACTTCCTCAATATTCTTTTGAATTTGGACTGTGGTTTATCCCATTCACTTTAGAAGTGTGGGACATGTGAAGGACACAATTGTCTTCTATTAAAAATAATGTGTCTAAACAATGTTAGCTAGCATGCTGATAGAAAGTATGAAGCATTGTGGATTTAAAATGCTTGTAAAAAATACCAGGAAGATATCTTTTTATGAAGATTCATCCATCTATCCACCAAAACCTTTAAAATGCACAAAAAAACTTTTAACAAAAACATTAAAAAATAAAATTGGGTCTGTTATAAGGGGGTTTTTTTTAACAGAGAGTGGCGTGATGACGTAGCCAGCTGGTACCATCATCATGCTGAACCCATATAAAGGAGGAGTCAGCCATCTTATGCTCTTTCTGCTGGCCCTCTCTCCATACGCACAGTCAGGAGTCAGGAGCAGCAACCCCCCGCTGCAGCCACCATGAGCGCCGACTTGAGCCAAAGGACAGGGGGGTTACAGCCCCTTCTGGGTGTACTGGAGGGGGGGGCTGTGTGGGGGAACACAATACACAGGTCTGGAGATCTCTCACACCCAGAAGCAGGAAGAGAGACTGATTAATAGACTGATGGAGGAAGTACTTCCAGAAGGTATCAAATGGGACAGTAGTTCTACACACCTCCTGAGGAGAGGAAAATTTACATGTAACCATAACAGACTACGATGCGCCTTCGGCCCCCACTGCACCAAGCTGCAGCATGAAGTGCGGGGGGGTGGGGGTGGATGTATTGTAATAACGCAAGTAGGTTCATTTTGTCTTCTTTTAATTATTTACCTTTTGTTCTTATTAAAGAACATGTATTATAATGTATGTAACAAGTGTCATGATAATAATTGCGCCACACAATTCCTTGGTACACACTCTATGCATAAGGCGCCAGCCCCAGTTTCTATGCGGGATTAATAAAGTAGTCAATTAATCAAGGCAGAACACAGAGAAACTGGGGAGGCTTCTCATCCCTAGCGTGGCCCGTGCTGGGGCCAATGGCTGTACATGTTGTTAGAGGGATAATAAAGATCTATGACGTCCAACGCTTGTGACTCGCCTCCACATCCTTTGCTTTTACCCTCTACATTATGTTATTTTTTAGTTTGATTCCTTGTTTTTAATTTTTTTGTCTTGATGTTCAGATCAATCAATCAATCAACGCCCCCCCCCCCCCATGGATCACCACCTTATCGTGGTGGGGGGTTTGTATGTCCTAGCAAATTTATGGGGAAAAAAATTGTTTAGTTTGAGAAAGTTTTTAATTTACAAGAAAAAAGTTAATTTGAAAAAAAAAAATACAAGTTCATGAGAAAAGTTTCAATTCCATAAGAAAAGTCACAAATTTACAAGAAAAAGCAGAGAAGCCCAGACTTCCCTCTCCCCAGCCACCTGCTCCAGCTCTTCGGAGGGGATACCAAGGCGTTCCCAGACCAGCTGGGAGACATAGTCCCTCCACCGAGTCCTGGGTCTGTCCCGGGGCCTCCTCCCAGTGGGACGTGCCCGAAACACCTCAAGTAGGAGGCGTCCAGGAGGCATCCTAATCAGATGTCCATACCACCTCAACTGACTCCTTTCAATGTGGAGGAGCAGCGGTTCTACTCTGAGCCTCTCCCGGATGACTGAGCTCCTCACCCTATCTCTGAGGGTGAGTCCAGCAATCCTACAGAGAAAGCTCATTTCAGCCGCTTGTATCCGCGATCTCGTTCTTTCGGTCATTACCCAAAGCTCGTGACCATAGGTGAGAGTAGGAACGTCGATTGACTGGTAAATCAACAGCTTTGCCTTAGAACTCAGCTCCCTCTTCACCACAACAGACCGGTACAACGTCCGCATCACTGCAGATGCTGCGCCGATCCGTCTGCCAATCTCTCGCTCCATTCTCCCCTCACTCGTGAATAAGACCCCAAGATGCTTAAACTCCTCCACTTGGGGCAGGAGCCTGTCCCCAACCCGGAGAGGACAATTCACCTTTTTCCGGCTGAGGACCATGGACTTGGACTTTGAGGTGCTGATTCAAATCCCAGCCGCTTCACACTCAGCGGCAAACTGTCCCAGCAAGAACTGTAGGTCATTGCTGGATGAAGCCAACAGGACAACATCATCTGCAAACAACAGAGATGAGATCCTGTGGTCACCAAGCATGACACCCTCCGTTCCCTGGCTGCGCCTAGAAATCCTGTCCATAAAAATTATGAACAGAATCGGTGACAAAGGGCAGCCCTGGCGGAGTCCAACTCTCACTGGGAATGAGTCCAACCGAGTGTTGGCAATACGAACCAAACTCTCACAATGGTCGTACAGAGACCGATTAGCTCGTAACAACAAGCCCGATACCCCATACTGAAGCACCCCCCACAAAAAAACCACAAGGGACGTGGTTGAATGCCTTCTCCAAGTCCAGAAAACACATGTAAACTGGTTGGGCAAACTCTCACGAACCCTCGAGAATTCTCGAGAGGGTAAAGAGCTGGTCCGATGTGCCACGGCCAGGACGAAAACCACATTGCTCCTCCTGAATCCGAGGTTCGACCAGCGGCCGGACTCTCCTCTCCAGTACCTTGGCATAGACCTTCCCAGGGAGGCTGAGGAGTGTGATCCCTCTAAAGTTGGAGCACACCCTCCGGTCCCCTTTTTTGAAGAGAGGAACCACCACCTCGGTTTACCATGCCACAGGCACTGCCCCCAACCACCATGCAATGTTGCAGAGGCGTGTCAATCATGACAGCCCTACAACATCCAGGGCCTTGAGGTACTCAGGACGAATCTCATCCATCCCCGGAGCCCGGCCACCAAGGAGATTTTTAACCACCTTGGCGACCTCAGCCCCTGTGATAGGCGAGTCGTCCCCCTCGTCTACAAGCCCTGCTTCCTCTGTGGAAGGCATATCAGTGGGGTTAAGGAGATCCTCAAAGTATTCCTTCCACCGCCCGACGTGCTATGTGCTATGTGGATTAGGTGGCGGTCAAAGGTCAGACCTTAGCGGACTGAACGGTTGATTACAGTTTTTTTTTTAAAAAAAACTTTTAATAACAAAATATTGCTAAAATATAAACTGATGCACTACAATGGGTCTTAACTATTTGTAAATGTGTCCTGTTATAGTACTGCATGAGTTTATATTGACGATACGCAGAAGAAATTCAATATTACACTTAACTCCATCACTGATTGGTTGTTGATGACCGAACAACTCCCATTCCCCAAAGTGCAAGATACACTATTATGAATTTAAGTGATAAAAGATCACACAAATAAGTGATCTGACAAACAAATAAACCAGGGATCTGAAACAGTCACTAATATTGGATGTCCCATTCATTTTCAATAATTAGGTACTCTGTAATTAATATTCACACAATCAAATAAATCTTAGTGCCATTTACTCCCTTTCATATTTGTCAGTCTAACATGTGTGATTGCCTACATATAGGCTACACCTCTTTGTATTCCACTTTCAAACACAGCCTACATTTGGGCCTGTAAAGCCTAATTGGGCTACCTGTTTTCTCACAAGAATACTTGTTTTCTATGGGCATGCACTAGTTACTGTATGAGTAAAGCTAGGGTCACCAAACTTGGTACATAGGTTCACTCTGTGACCCTGAAGGGTGACTATGGTTTTGGGATCGCAAGGTCAGTATCAAAATGGCATATAAACTATTGCTGTGTTCGAAATGTTCACTCGTTCCCCATATAGTGTACTGTATAGTGAATCAGCCATTTTGTAGTGCTGTTCAAAATCCATCCATCCATCTTCTTCCACTTAATCCTTTACGGGTCCCGGGGGGGCTGGAGCCTATCCCAGCATCTTTGGGCGAGAGGCAGGGTACACCCTGGACAGATCGCCAGTCCATCGCAGGGCCAACACAGAGAGACAGACAACCATTCACTCTCACAGTCATACCTAAGGACAATTTAGAATCCCCAGTTTGATGCCAATTAACCTAACTTGCATGTTTTTGGCATGTGGGAAGAAACCGGAGAAATCCCGGAGTAAACCCACGCAGACACGGGGAGAACATGCAAACTCCATACAGATCACTGTTGGTCGGGGGCTGGGATCGAACCCAGGATCCCCCGGCCAAGGGTGAGTTGCTGAGCTGCCGCAGTGCTAACCACTCCACCACCGCGCTGCCGCTGTTCAAAATCTTAACTTAAAATTTCATTCACTATATAGTACATTCAAAATATCCCATAATGCATTTTGAAAAGTGGTGTACAATGGATGTTCACTACATTAGCCAATGTATCCCATAACGCAATGCGCAGCCAACACACACAGTGAGAGGAGAGCTTCACATTACAACATAAACGACCTTAACATATTTATATTTATTAATTCAGCAAAACAATTTGATTTAATACATATTTACTACAAATTACATGCAGGTATTCATTTTTACCACCATTAATCTGTTACGTTTACTGTCTTACCATGATGACGTCATTAACCATGCCATGAAAACAAGCCTTGTAGTGTCCAAAAGCTGATAATTTTATTGATATATTGAATTTACTATATAGTCCACTACATCTGAATTCACTATATACTGAGGAGGGAGTGAGTGGGCATTCTGAACACCGCTTATATCTCAGCAACAAAGAAAGCTAGAGTAGCCAAAGTTGCTGCAAAGGTTCACCTTGGGATCCTGATCTCTGACTATGGGTTTGGGGTCAAAAGGTCAACGTTAGCACTCCCTATGCCCTCTTACTGTAGAATGCATAAAGCTCTCTACGGTCACCAAACTTTCTACACTGGTTAACCTGTTGAACTCCGGGATTCCGCGGGCGGTCACGTCTCTGCGTCATAGTGCGTCTCAGTGCGCACTGAAAAAAAAAAGCTGCATTTCCGTTCTTCCAGTACAGACACAGCCGCGAACAGAAAGCCAAAGGAGTGTTTGATTGGTTTAGATTTGATTGACCTCTCATTCGACTAATAAGAGCCTTGAATTGGGTTTCTGAAACCTTGAAGAGCCAATGACTGAAAACCTAGCAAGAAGGACCCGCCTACCAACGACCACGAATACAACGAGCCAATTGAAGCAGAGAAGTTCGACGATTGCAACGCGTGCATCGCCGTGCGTAAAATCTTTTTTGTCTAAGCCGCTGGGTGACACACATTGAGACCTGTGTGTAACGGTAGCATCAGCCACTCTCAGCCGTTAGCCAGTCTTTTTTTATTACTATTGTTCTTATTTGTTTTGAAAAATCGTTCGCAAAAACCGCAATCATGGAAGCGGAGATGGTTTGACCGGGTCGGATGACCAGAACCATGAGTCCATAACAACCGGACTAGCTTCATGTTCGTCTGACAATGAGGAACAGATGTTCGCCAACGACACTGCTGTTGTGGACAGGTAAGTGTTATAAGCTAAATTATTCTTTATCAATGAAAATAGTAATAAAAATGACTTTTGACCGATCGGTAATTACAACGGTCCATCATGGCCACATGACGGGCCATTGACGGACCATTTTTTGTGCGCCGAGCTCCTCTGTAGCGGGGGGTGGGGGTTGTTATCCTCTACATTGCAGATATTTTAGTATAATTTTTATTGCACTGTAGGTTATTTTTTCTTGTAAAAAAAGGCCACACATTTTTTACGTGGCATGTTTCTTTGTGTGTGGGGGGCTTGTTTGTTCATTTATTTATTCATGAATGAACAAACAACCCCCCCCCCACACACACACAGCCCTGAGTGTCACCTTTCATTAGAGCCCAAGATGAAGCTTCTATGTTGAAGCATTCAAAAGTTATAGACGTTTTTCCAAACTGTGCCATTTGGCACAATTTGGCACAGTTCAAAAACGCCTGGGAACAACCTGAGAAAAAAGCTGTGTAATATATTCAATTTTTGTGGTATTGTTACAAAATTTTGACCTCAGCTTGATAAAACTTGGTTCTACATTTCTGTTGCATTTTCCAGCCAGTATCTGACAGCTGTGTGTCATTTGCAAGCATTTGTATCTAAAAAAACACCCAGGCGAACTTTATTTTCTTCAGATTCAGTATGTTTAGATGACTGTTACTCAGTGGCAGGAGCACTTAGAGAGATTATGACTGTTTTGCCAAAAAATTCAAAGTGTTTTCTTTTAAATGAGACCAACCCCATGAAGATGCTGCAAAGGGTTGAAGAACAGCTTTTGATTTACTTTGGGTACGTTATTTTTAGGTGTTCAAGGGGTTAACCTTAGGATCCTGATCTATAGCTATGGTATATACTGTATATAACTATATTTGTTGTATATTCATGGATGATAGGTTTATCATAATTTGGTTCTGTCCCACTAATTATATGGAAAACTATAAAACTTGCTGTCTTTCAGTGAAATTGGTTATTGTGTATTCCTTTTCTTTCCTTTTTTTTTTTTCTTTGGACTTGTTTCTCCTTTCTAAAGCCCATCCAGGGACAAGAGTTGCAAATTAGCTAATAGCTATACACTCTGTGCAACACATCAGATTGATTGTCATTGATTAATTGTCTATGTTTATTGCACTGTCCCTGTCAAATAAACAAATCTATCTATCTAAATATTGGGATCTTTAAAGAAAATGGAAGCGGGTGATATTGCACTCGCCTCAGAGTGTTCTTGTTATGAAATGATATAATTTGCAATCTGTTAATGGTTTCTGTTTATAGTTTACTAGATATTGAGCAGTATATGGAGGAATTCTGGGCCATATTGGCATCTGTATTTCCTAATACAGTCCTAATAAGTATGTCAGGTCAGGCACTGGTTTGCTTGCTACCGGATAACTACGAAAACCGGTACTACCTGTCTCATGGGTCAGGCCATCAGCGACTCAACTGGCAACCCCGCCCTTCCGAGGGCGTGGAGGGTGAAACTGGGCATCCTGGCAGAACTAAAAACATTATCTGTCACAGGTCCGTGTTGGACCACTCCCAGTTACACGGGGTGAGACTGGACATCCTGGCAGATAAGCACATCTGTCGCAAGGTCTGTGGTGGACTTTTGCCAGTCGGTGCATTGTGACATACACTACACAAAGAGCAGAGATAAACAAACCTATCATCTGGTCGGTCACTGCAACAGATACTAGAGTCAGTTTGTCTTGGCCTGTCCTTGCCACTGATAATACCTCTATCTGTCAAGAATGTGCCGCTAGTCCAGCAAAAGCTAGCAGTACTCAAATACTTTGCAAGCAGTTTCATGAAATGGTCAGTCAGAAAGCAACTCATACCGTCTTGGACATCGCCGAGGTTATAATAAGGTCAGGAGTTCCTGGCAGCGGAAGGTGAAGGACAGAGCTGCGTGAAGGAATCTGATCGGACCTAAATGAAACAGTTATTGTCGCCCCCGACAGACTGCTATGATGGTTGAATTCACATGAATTGATGTGATTGTAACATCACAAAGCTGCAGTAATATATTCATTGATGCCGCACTTTCCTGGCTTAATTAAGAGCCTTGTCAGTGAACTATAAGGGAGAAGAAAGAAGTGAGAAACAACCCCCCCCCCTCAAAAAAAAAAAAAAAAAGGAAAGCCTAAAATATTGTAATCACCCCCAAGTGGCTTGCTGCCATACAGGTATTATGAGTCTGTTAACACTGAAAAAAAGGCTTAAAAAATTTGGAGGGAAAATTAATATAGCAAATAATAATATATTACTTATGATACAATATTAAACTTCTGACCCTTGGACAAATGTAGATCTGTAGTGAGAGTAGGGAGCAGGTGGAAGAGAACCTGGAGAGGTGGTGGCATGCTCTGTAAAGAAGAGGAATGAAAGTCAGTAGAAGCAAGACATAATACATGAGTGTGAATGAGAGGGAGGCAGGTGTAATGGCAAAGATGGAAGGAGTAGAGGTAGTGAAGATAGATGAGTTTAAATACCTGGGGTCAACCATCTAAAGCAATCAAAAATGCACAAGACATGTGAAGAAGAGAGTTCAGGCAGGGTGGGGTGGGTGGAGATGAGTGTCAGGGGTGATTTGTGACAGAAGGATAGCAGCTAGAGTGAAAGGGAAGATTTACAAGATGGTAGTGAGACCTGCTACGATGTATGGTTTGGAGATGGTTATGTTGACAAAAAGAGAGGAGGCAGAGCTGGAGGTGGCAGAGTTGAAGATGCTAAGATTTTCATTGGGAGTGACTAGGAGGGACAGGATTAGAAATGAGTATATCACAGGGACAGCCCAGGTTGAGCGGTTTGGAGACAAAGTAAGAGAGGCAAGGCTGAGATGGTTTGGACATGTACAGAAGAGGGATAGTGGATATATTGGACAAAGGATGTTGAAGATGGAGCTGCCAGGCAGGAGAAAAAGAGGAAGACCACAGAGAAGATTCATGGATGTAATGAAGGAGGACCTGGAGAGGGCTGGTGTTACAGAGGAAGATGAAGGGATAGGGTGAGATGGAGGCAGATGATCCACTGTAGCAACTTCTAAAGGGAGCAGCCAAAAGAAGAACAAAAAGAAGAGAAATGGCTACACTGTGGACATGCAACGCTACGTAGATACTGAAGCATCAGATTCTGTTCAATATTGACATGATTAAATCATGGAAAAGAACAACAACATCCAAATGAGGCTTTCCAGGCAGAGTTGTAGTCCTGAGTTCATGCGAGACTGAAGAACGCCTGTGCAGGCGGACTCTGGCCTGTTTGACTTTGCAGGCCATATAAAGTCACAGAAATCCTTTATAGCACACTAAAAATAAAGGGAAATCTTCAAAAAGTATAAAAGAGGTTCTTTAAGATAAAAAGCACAACTTCAGCAAAAGCTCACTGTCGCTATTGCTGACACTTATGGCTGCATGTTTATTTTCCAGTTGATGAGATAATGGAAAAACTAAAGCAGCTGTTCTCTGAAGTTTTAAACCTCAATTGTTTCTATGCCGTATACCGGGGTTTGGCTCATAGGAACGTGCAACATTTTCCTATTTTTTTAACATTTATAACAGGATAACACCACAATGAGCATTTCTTCACATCTACCCATCAAAGGTTCCTCTCACTCAGACATCAGGACAGACCACACTGCGTCATAGAGCATACCTTCTCGTGTGACGGAGGATCCAGCCCCACTTGGAGCACCTGTCCATGTGCAGGCAGCCTGGCCTTGCTGACAACTTCACCCTCGGCGAGGAGCTTCATTCTTTGGATGTCATCCCTGCTGAACCAAGGGAGACACTCCAGATCATCAACACTAAACCTGATCCTTCGGCGATCACTGTCTGGGAAGTCATCCTTTCTAAATCCCCCACATGAGCTGTTGACAACTTCCTTCACAGCTGTCTTCAGTTTAGATGAAGTCTTTTTGTGGTCCAGAGAGCCTCGAGTTCTCTCGGCATCAGAGGCATCCTCAGAGAGATTGTGGCATGTCTTCAGGTTCCTGGGGGGCATTTTTCCAGAGTGCTTTTCTTTCTCCACGCTGTCAGAATTCCCAGCATGCTTTGTTTGTCTGTGTTTTCCTAAAGCCCGCTGACGCTTTGCTTGTTTATCACTGAAATGGCTGCCATGTGTGAATCTGCCTACATGACTATTTATGCGTCTAATCTCCCACCTGCCTGCCTGTCCATCAGCTACCCTGATATCTGCCACCGCAGGGAGACGTGCTTCTCTCTTTTCACTCTTTTCAAGATGAATGTACGCGAGTGCTGTGCGCTTTGCCGCAGCTCTGTGGTCGCTTGTCTTAATTCTGTGCTTTGGCTGCATGCTGTTCACTGTAATCGCCGGGAGACAGCAATGATGACGATGGTGAGCGGCTGCCTGCCTGGCACCTTTTGACTCTTTTCTTTTAGCGCTTATGCTTTTGTGTTTATCTCTGAATATGCCAACGTGGCGTCTCCGATTTATGCCGCTTGTGTCATAGCCAGCAGTATACCTCACAGAATGTTTAGATGTTTCTTTCCCACTGCTAGTTCCTGGGACCCCACTGTGGACGTGAGCTTGGGGCTGCGGGAAGGCCTCAACCAGAGGGGGCGCTGCAATCCGAGGCATGGATCTGAGCTCCACTGTGGAGCTCAGGGCTTGGGATGGCCGGTGGTCCGTGTTAGCGGTCAGCAACGGGACAGGCAGGGTGATCATTATGAAGGTGATTGTGAGGAAGAGGAGGGAGGACAGGAGGAAGAGCCATTTTTGGCCACAGCAGAGTTTTGGCCACACTTGCCAGGCCTGCAGGAAAGAAACAGGCAAAGAGAACCGCGAGCGTGAGTTAGAGGGGGAACAACACAGCCATGATTATAATGGAGAGGGACCATAAATTTCAAAGATAGCATTGCACTAAACAGAGAGAGGCGTTCACATTCCTGTGGTTTTCCTCAGCAGATGAACTCAGAACTCTGTCTACTGGCATGGGGGATGCCTGGTTTAGTGACCGTGGCATCACTGCGCTTTACATTAAAACTGGACAAGTTCATATTCAGGTCTGCCTTCAAAAATTCTCTCTTGGACTTCTTCAGTGACACATACAGCTGGTTTGATCCCAATTAATCACATAAATGTGTCTGGATTCATAAATCTGGATGCTAAGAGTATATGTGTCTTTTGTGGGACTTCAAACTATTTCTGATTTTAAGTGTAATGTAATATTATGTGATTTTTTGTGTATTTATATTTTGTTTCTCCTTCTGTCCTTTTCCTCTTTTCACAAAAGACTTTGCTGTTTGCTGGACTGTCACGGTAAATAAGAGCTTGTTGTTAATGATTTGCCTGGAAAAATAAAGGTAAAAAGTAATAAATAAATCTTTAGGTATTCAATTTTATTTCTGAAACATTATTAATATATGATTTTTTACTGTTTCTATATAATTTGTATTATTGTGGGGACATGTGACTAGCTTTTAGTCTACATGTCAAAGAGAAAAACCTCAAACTGCAAATTTACAACTAAATGAAATGCAAATTGACAAGAAAAGAAATTACAGATTTATGAGAAAAGTGTCTCTAATTTACAAGATTAAAGTTGCAAATTGGCAAATGCATAAATATTGCACAAATTTATTATAAAATCATGTAAATTTATTACAAAAGGTTAAAAGAAAAACTCAAATTAATGAGAAAAACACCTTAAATTTGAAAGAAAAATTCCAAAAATTAAAAAAACAAACAAAACTTACTGCCAATAATAAAGCCATTACTCACTGCTTTGTTAGATACTTACACAGAGTCTCCAGTTTTCATTATTTCTCCTCTCCCTGTCTGCCTCTTCATAAACCCCGCATCCAATCTTTCCCTGTGAATACAACAAGTTCCAACAATTTTCAACATTGTCATAAAGTGTTGGCTAGTACAGAAAGTATTATGAACTGCATGGTGCAGTCAGACAGAAGGCTTCAAAATGCTGTTTCTGATGAAAGAAAAACTTGAGAAATGGAGCAACAAAGCAGTGGCCTATCATGTAGCAAAACCCCACCATCCCTATTTCAGCTATCAAACAAAACAGCCTTACACGGATCCTAAAAACACTCAACCAGAATGCAGCTAACAAGGTGAAATTACTATCCATGTCAGCATCAGCCACTGTTGTCACCAGACGAGCCTTTGGTGGTGGTGGTGTTACATTCTGGGCAGGTGCGTCTAGCTTAGTTTACTTTATTTTGTTTATTTGTCAGGACCATGTGCAGAAAAAAACATTAAACATGGGTAAATATGCTCTGTACCAGATTATAGTGTTCTCACTAATTTCCATCTGTAGTCCCTGAATTGTTAATGTTATCAACTGTCACTACAGAACTGCCCGACACCTTATGAATGGTACAGTGACAAGCCGATACTACCTGAATAACATCATTAATCCAGCCATTGTGCCCCTCCATGAAAAGCACAGGCCTTATTTCATCTTCATGGATGACAATGCTCCAGCTCATCAAGGTTGCATTATTAGGGAATGGCTGCTGGAGGCTGGGGTACCTCAAATGGAGTGGCCTGCACTTTCTCCAGACCTGAATCTCATAGAAAACCTCTGGGATAAGCTGAGTCACCATGTAGAGGGTTGTAACCCTGCTTCCAACAACCTCAATGATCTGAGGGCCGCCCTTGTAGAAGAGTGGAATGCCATGCCTCTGCAGACAATAAGTTGACTTGTGAACAGCGTGAGATGTCATTGTCAAGCTGTAATTGATGCTCAAGGGCACATGACAAGTTACTGAGACAATGACATTTTTTGCTGTGCTATACCCACCACTGTTGTTGGCTTTTGTTTCAATAAATTGTTTGAAATGAGGAAATCACCATTGCATGCTTCTACTTAATGCCCCACTTTCATGATATATCACTGTAACATGAAATTTTAACATTTTCCATAAATTTCACCCAAAAGCAAAACATCCCTGATTTTTTGTGAGTATTGTATTTGTATGTGGCCACCTGACTCATCTTTAATGACCACCGGTTCATGTACAGCCACTTGTCTTGGGTCAATTAACACCTCTTTGGTGTTTGACAGATTTAAAATCAAATTATTTGTGCCACATCACCTAATGAAGTTATTAATCTCATCATTGTACACTGAAGAGTCCACATTCTTGTACAGAAGGGTCACAATTACTGTCATCTGCAAATTTCAAAATAAAATTACTGGAATGTACTCTCCTGCAATCATTTGTATATAATGTAAAAAGTATTGGCGAGACAACACAGGCTTATGGGACTCCTGCATTGCAGGATTTAATATCTGGCAATTTTCAGCATGCTGAAAATTTGCCTATGCTTGGAAATACACGATGGTGAAAGCTGTGCTCATTTTGTAAAAGTTCCTGAGCGCTGGGCTAAGTTATGCTGACTTCACCTAAGTCAGCCTAAGTTAAAGCTGTGTTCACACTGTAGCGTTTGGACTGAGTTTTACAGATGTTTTGAAAAATCAGAGAAATTAGTCCAAACGTCAGTGAAATTATGTTTGTGAGCAGGTTTTTTTAATACAGCGCACACCAACTTTTACAAACTTTTGCCACCATTTGCCAGTGTTGCATTCAGCGTTGGCAAACTTTTGCCAACTTAGGCTAGCGTATGTGTAGCTGTTGCCAACTTAGGTTAGCTTAAGCAAACGAATACTCAGTGCAGGTCAGCTGACATCAGCATCAGGCGACGCTCATGTAAAGATCAGCATTTGTGGAGGCTTCCTGCCATTCTGGACCTGCTCTTTGCGTGAACATCTCCCTTGGGCATACATTTCAGTACTTATTTTCCTTTTATATTCCTATGTAGTTACTTCTGCATGCCCTTTTGTCCTGTTCATTCATTCATTCATTCCTCTAAAAAAATAGAGTAATGCCTATAGACTCAAACACTAAGTCTGCAATTAAAATGTGAATGTGGATGGAATTAAAAAAAAAAAAAACAACTAGTGTATCATCACTGTCATAAATGCCCTTTACGGCAGGATAAAGGTACCAAACGCCGGGTGTGAGTTTGCACGTTTATTAATGGCAGAACACAAAAACACCACAGTATAATGAGTGCACACTACTAAACACAGACTGAGGGCAGGACATAACAATGAGAAATAATAAGGCAAGGAACGTTCGTCTGGGACAACCAGAGAAAGCGTGGAAAACACGCCGGTTGGATACAAAGGATAAACATGAAATGTCAGAAGGTACAAAGAAGCAAAGGAACTTATGTCCATACGTAGAGAAGGGTGCTGCGCTAGACAATAGTGCACAGCCCCTTAAATAAGGCTAGAAACAAAATGAAACAAGTGATCGCAGGTGTGGGTCACCTGAGCAGGCAGGAGAAAGCAAAGATACAATTTACACCAGCTGGGAGTAATGAGAGAGGAGAGAGCAGGCTGACAGCTGACAAGGCCCCTATTCCATGGAGCAACAACCTGGAAACATTACTGACAGCTGTCAACCTAAAGGGAGAACACACAACAAAATAAAATATAAGGAGATGGCAACATAAGGACAAGGACCTGTACTTATATAGCGCTTTTTTAGTCTCAAAGACCACTCAAAGCACTTCACTAGTACTAACCCTCTATTCTAAGGGCCTATAGGAGACAGATATCTAGGGACAATTTAGAACAACGAATTAACCTAACATGCATGTCTTTGGATTGTGGGAGGAAACCGGAGCCCCCAGAGTAAACCCACGCAGCACAGGGAGAACATGCAAACTCCACACAGAAAGGTTCCAACCCCTGCCAGCCTGGGGATTCGAACCTGGAACCTTCTAGCTGTAAGGCAACAGTGCTAACCACTGCACCACCGTGCTGCCCATAAAGACAAGTAATCTCAAAAATGTGAATAACAAATTATAATGACCATAAACAGGAAACTAAATCATACTGAGACACAATACAGAGTATGTGACAAATCAACCAAGGATAAAATAACAGGAATTAAACTCAAAACGACAACACAGTACAAATATGAAAAAAGGCAGAGAGACTGAGCCCGGTGGAATTCCCCCACGCTCATATCGTGACAATCATATCAATAAAATGACGGGTGATTATATTTTGACTGTTACAACTCTCTCCATTAAAATGCCATAAAATCCTGTTAAATGTCGTTTACTTTTTGACACCACATCAGCGTGTTTGATTCCCCACAATGGGAGCCGAACCAGTAAATCCTGGAGAATGATTACGCATGATTACGCACGTAAATTAACAGTAAATTTCTCAATGAGGAGATTTTTTTTTTCTTTTGGGCTGTCACATTTTTGGGAGATTACATATATACATGGGCGGCATGGTGGCGGAGTGGTTAGCACTGCGGCAGCACAGCAACTCACCCTTTGCCGGGGGATCCTGGGATCGATCCCAGCCCCCGACCAACAGTGATCTGTGTGGAGTTTGCATGTTCTCCCCGTGTCTGCGTGGGTTTACTCCGGGATTTCTCCGGTTTCCTCCCACATGCTAAAAACATGCAAGTTAGGTTAATTGGCATCAAACTGGGGATTCTAAATTGTCCTTAGGTATGACTGCGAGAGTGAATGGTTGTCTGCCTCTCTGTGTTGGCCCTGAGATGGACTGGCGATCTGTCCAGGGTGTACCCTGCCTCTCGCCCAAAGATGCTGGGATAGGCTCCAGCCCCCCCCCCCCCCCGCGACCCGAAAATGATTAAGCGGAAGAAGATGAATGAATATATATATATATATATATATACAGTATATATATATATATATATATATTTTTATTTTTTTTTTAAAGACTTAGACTTAGACTTAACTTTATTAATCCCTTTGGGATGACTCCCTCTGGGAAATTCCCCCCTTGTCTCCATTTCTCTTTCATCTGTGCATGTCTGAAGTGCGTTTCAGTCTAAAAACATCTGCTTCCACTGGTATTTCAGTCAATGTTTGCCAGTGGAGGTTAACTTAGGCTGACAGGCAAACTCTGCATAACTTTGCCCAGCGCTCAGGAACTTTTACAGACTGAGTACAACTATCACCAACGTTTATTTCCAAAAGTCGGAAAGTATTCAGCATGCTGAAAATTTTCAACGATTACAACTTTCGCCAGCGTTTACCAGCAAACACCAACTATCGTTAACTTTTATCAACTTTTGCCAGCAGAGCCAGATGTTTGCCAAAACGTCAGTAAAAGTCAGTCCAAACGCTATAGTGCATGCAGGTTAAAACATGCAGGTTAGGGATACGGGGCGCTTGCACACACAGCGACCGGCAGCTGGTGGCTTGTCACCAGACTGCAAAACAAATCTACCTACGGGTACAAAATAAGTACAAAAAAAAAATAGTGTGAGCCCAGCTTTAAGACTGCATCACTCTGTCCTGCAGATGACAGAAATTGTCAGTCAAATCTCAGATAAAAGTCATTCTGCTCATTTGATTTTTTCTGTTCATCCCGAGTGAATTTGTATTTGTGCAGTGTTCATAGTAGTTACTGGTTTCATTGTATCCCAGAGATTTTTAATATTAGAAGTTGAGAGGCTCTGCTCCGTTTTTTGCCTATCTTGTTCCCTCACTTTAATCAACAGTTGTTTCAGTTCTTTTTGCACTTTTATCAGACCTGCTCTGTCTTTACTTCTAAAAGCTTGCTTTTTTCCTGTTTATACACTCTTTAATTTATTTTGTTATATAGGGCTTATTGTTCTGATCATTACATTCATTATGATTTTTGGACATATAATTACTCTGGTCTAGTATCAAGTTTGTGTTTGAAATATTTCTTGTCTTATTCTTAACTTATTCCCATGGTTCCTGGTTTATTTTATAAGAATCTCCTGTGTTATTCTTGTTTCAACTTAGGTTCTACAATTCTTAGTTATTCTAAAATTATTTCCTGTTTTAATATGCTGTAGTCTCCTGGGTTCCTTGTGTGTTTAAATAATATCTCCTGTGTTATTCTAACCTTAGTTTAGATTCTTCTGCCTATAATTATTCAGAAAGTATTTCTCTTGCATTATTTTTTAGTCTCCTTGGGTCTTGTTTTGGTTTAGTCTCATGCAATTTGATTTTCTGTTTTCCCTTGCTTCCTGTTAGTCCACATTGACAATCCTCTGGTTTACCTTTTTGTGATCATGTAATTCCTCCTCAGTTTGATACCTTCCCAGCTGCTTTCTATGGTTAACTAATGTCTTCTATAAATTCAGTTGGTTCTATCTGCTCCCGGCGATGTTATTGCATTATGCTGTTGTTCCATTCCCCGTGCCTTTGGATTATTTCAGTATTTCCTGGCCTCTCAGTTCCCCAAGGTTTGTTATATTTAGTTATATGTCTTCTTAGCTATTTTCTTCTGTTTAAGTTTAGTTTAGTGCACTTTCCAGCCACTGAGCTGCGCTTTGTTTTCAAGGTTATTTTCAGTGTCCAGTTGATTCATTTCTGTCTGCCTCAGCCTATGTTGTTTAATTCACTAAATCATTCTGAACCAGACTTTGCCTGCACCTCTGGGTCCATCACTCCCGCTTGCTCCGTAAGCCACCATGTCAGAGTTAATTTTTGTGCCATTCAGTCATGTTAGTGTACATGAGTGCATCTCAATAAAACAGAACATAATTATAATTCAATTTTGAAAACCATACTTCTCATAATTAAATCAAAAAGGCTTGAAATGTTCTACTGTGTGTACAATAAATATTGGCTAATTGTAAAAAATGTTTCCATAATTTTCTAATTTTTAGCGATGCACTTGTATCTGATAATTAAAGATAAACTGCAATGGATATAAACCAACTTAAAAACAAATCTGTGTTCTCTAAAAGAGAGGGTTGGTGTTACAGAGGAAGATGCAAGGGATAGGGATGAGATGGAGGCAGATGATCTGCTGTGGCAACCTCTAAAGTGAGCAGCTGGAAGAAGAACAATAAATTCTCTAAAATGAAGATCAGGTGCCAAGCCCTGTTCTTTGGAAATCAAGGTCCCAGAGTCTGGAGGTAGAGTGGAGAGACACAGAGTTTAAGGTCCAGTGTAAAGTTTCCACAGTTAGTGATTTGGGGAGCCATGTCATCTGCTGCAGTCGGTCCACTGTGTTTTATCAAGTCCAGAGTCAGTGTAGCCATCTACATCTAGAGCACTTCATGCTTCCCTGTGCTGACAAGCATTATGGAGGTGCTGATTTCATTTTCCAGCAGGACGTGGTACCTGGCCACACTGCCAAAAGTACCAAAACCTGGTTTAATGGCCATAATATCACTGTGCGTGACTGGTCAGAGAACTCTCCTGACCTAAACCTGGGCTGCACGGTGGCGCAGTGGTTAGCACTGCGGCAGCACAGTTTACCCTTGGCCGGGGGATTGTGGGGATCGTGGGATCGTGGGTTCGATCCCAGCCCCCGACCAACAGTGATCTGTGTGGAGTTTGCATGTTCTCCCCGTGTTGCGTGGGTTTACTCCGGGATTTCTCCGGTTTCCTCCCACATGCCAAAAACATGCATGTTAGGTTAATTGGCTGTTCTAAATTGTCCCTAGATATCTGTTTCCTATAGGCCCTTAGAATAGAGGGTTAGTATTAATGAAAGCGCTTTGAGTGGTCTTTGTGACTAGAAAAGCGCTATATACTGTAAGTGCAGGTTAGTTAGTTAGTTAGTAGCTAAACCCCATAGAGAATCTATGGAGTATTGTCAAGAGGAAGATGAGAGACACCAGACCCAACAATGCAGATGAGCTGAAGGCCGCTATCAAAGCAATCTGGGCTTCCATAAAACCTCAGCAGTGCCACAGGGCGATCGCCTCCATGCCATGCCACATTGATGCAGTAATTCATGCAAAAGGAGCCTCAACCAAGTATGAGTGTGTACACTGAATACTTTTCAGTTGGCCAACATTTCTATTAAAAATCTATTTTTTTTTCTTATTGGTCTTATGTAATATTCCAATTTTCTGAGAAAGTGAATTTTGGGTTTTCATTAGGTATAAGGCATAGTCATCAAAATTAAAAGAAACAAACACTTGAAATATATCATTCTGTGTCTAATGATCTATATGACATGAATTTAACTTTTTGAATCAAATTACTGAAATAAACTTTTTGATGATATTCTAATTAATTGAAATGCACCTGATTAATTTTGCTCTACCTATACCTCCTGTCTTAAAAAACGTGTTGCAGACATGTTCAAGAGAAAAAAAAAAAAAGATTTTCACCGGAGTGTCACTTAAATAAATTCCCTGTGTGATATTTGAGACACGAAGCTTTGATTTGGTCTTTTTGTTATGACCTTTATGGGAACACACACACGCACACACACACACACACACACCCACACACACACACACAGTGGTGTGAAAAAGTGTTTGCCCCCTTCCTGATTTCTCATTTTTTTTGTATGTCTGTCACACTTTAATGTTTCAGATCATCAAGCAAATTTAAATATTAGACAAAGATAACGCAAGTAAACACAAAATGCAGTTTTTAAATGAAGGTGTTTATGATTAAGGGGAAAAAAATCCAAACCTACACGGCTCTGTGTGAAAAAGTGATTGCATCCACCCCCACCTCCCACCCCGTTAAAACATAAATTAACTGTGGTTTATCACATCTTTGGAAAGCTGAGTTCAATTTCTCTAGCCACACCCAGGCCTAATTACTGACACACCTGTTCTCAATCAAGAAATCAGTTAAATAGGACCTGCCTGACAAAGTGAAGTAGACCAAAAGAGCCTCAAAAGCTAGACATCATGCTGCAATCAAAAGAAATTCAAGAACAAATGAGAAACAAAGTAATTGAGATCTATCAGTCTGGAAAAGGTTATAACGCCATTTCTAAAGCTTTGGGACTCCAGTGAACCACAGTGAGACCCATTATCCACAAATGGCGAAAACATGGAACAGTGGTGAACCTTCCCAGGAGTGGCCGGCCGACCAAAATTACCCCAAGAGTGCAGCGACAACTCATCCAAGAGGTCACAAAAGATCCCACAGCAACATCCAAAGAACTGCAGGCCTCACTTGCCTCAGTTAAGGTCAGTATTCATGACTCCACCATAAGAAAGAGACTGGGCAAAAATGGCCTGCATGACAGAATTCCAAGATGAAAACCACTGCTGACCTAAAAGAAATGGTAAATGGCGTTCACTTATATAACGCTTTTCTTCTCATCTAGGATGACCAAAGTGCTTTACAGATCCTGCTATCCACCCATTCACGCACACATTCACACACTGGTGGCGGCAGAGCTGCCATACACACAGGCGCTAACCTGGCCACCAGGAGCAACTGGGGGTTCAGTGTCTTGCTCAAGGACACTTCAATGTGCGGACTGCAGACAGAGTGGGGATCGAACCAATGACCCTATCGAACCCATGACCCTACTATACAGTACACACACACACACACACACACACACACACACACACACACGGTACATATATGTGTATTTATTGGGATCATCATCTATCTATCTATCTATCTATCTATCTATCTATCTATCTATCATCATTGAGCTTAAAAATGTTAAGATATGCTTTTTGGTCCCTTTCACCCAACCCTACCCCAAAATTGTTTGTAGGACAGCAACTAAACCTCGTTAAAAAAAATCAGATGAAATCTTATACAAGCTGTTTATGTTGCATGAATCTGAAAATGTAAGTAGCTTGTTTCAGCCACCTGTTTGTTTCCAGTAGCTTACAACCAAACTGGACCTATCCAGCTGAGACCAATACAATTTTGGCATGGCCATTATTCTGTGCTGCCTGTGTACAGCGAAGCTGGGTAGCTATATTTCAAACAATATGCTGCGACTGCTCCAATATGAGTTTTTGCATTCTCACTGAAGAACGTATAAAGGTGTGTGAAATCCAAGCACCGATCCCTTTATTTACTGTAGACTGCACTACTTGTTTGGGATGCTTTTAAGCAGAGGCAGCTATAACTCTGAAGATGACATCCAAATAACAAAAGTGCAATACAGCCTTGAAATGATTTATAAGTGTGATTTTTCAAGGGTTTGTGTTGCTGCAAGTCTCCATAGCTACATTTATTCTATGTGACAGGACCCATCTGAGCTGAAACTGCAAATAAACTTGGTTCAGAACAGGCTGCTAGAGACGCTACCACTGGAAATATTAACAGTAACACAGGAGGAAGCAAAGAGCAGCAATCCCAGTGAATCAGTTTCCTTTCATTTCCACAAACTGGAATTGACACACAAACCACGTAAGCTCTACTTGAGGGACTCAGTTTTTATAAGCAAATCCATATGTGAAAGGCATGTTGAGCTAGCTGCAGCATCTCCACTCAACTCCCCTTTCTCACTCTGTTTCCACCATCTTCTCCTTTCCTCCCACTCAGGTGAAGGAATGTTTCTGGGTCCTTGAGAGTCCTTCATCTCAGACCCTCTGACAACATGCCCAGATTCCTCCATTAATGAAAGGATTCCATTCCATTTTTCTGTGACTGAACTGAGAGGAAATTTTCCAGGCTCCCTGTGTTGACAGGACCTGATGCACACTACAAACTTGTGATAACCAACACTCTATTTAAGCACAAGGACACACACAAGAAGACATGGGTGCACCCAAGATCCAAGCACTGGCACTTATTAGACTACATCATAGTCAGGCAGAGAGACATAAGGGATGTATTGGACACCAGAGCAATGAGAGGCGCGGACTGTGGTACTGATCATGTTATGCTGAGATCTAGATTAAGGATTTGCAGACGAAAACAGCACTGCAGGACTGGTGCAAAGCCACCTCAGAAGCTAAACACTAGTGCACTGAAAGGCCAAAAGAAGCAGGAAGAACTTACACAGGAAATGGATGAAAACTTGAAAGACTGGGACAGCAACAACTCAGAGAATGACATAGAAGAGAAATAGGCAACACTGAAGGATACGGTGTATCAGACTGCGAGTGATGTATTAGGCCACCCTGAGAGGAAACATCAAGATTGGTTTGATGAGCATGATGAACACCTGAAGAAACTACTAGAAGTGAGGAATACAGGTAGGCAGGAAAACCTACAGTGTAACACAAGGTCGAAGAAGAAGAAATACTCAAAGGCTCAGAGTGAGCTACAGAAGTACACCAGAGAGATGAAGTCCAACTGGTGGGATGAAAAAGCGGAGGAACTTCAAACTGCAGCAGACAGAAAGAATATGAAAATATTCTTCACAGGTTTGAGAGAAATCTTCGGCCCAAAACCAAGAGGACTGATCCAACTAAAGGCTATGGATGGTGAAATGGTTTTGCTGGAGAAAGACAAGATCCTGGGCAGATTTGCAGACCACTTTGACCAACTACTAAACAACCCTGGAGATCTCACTGAACAGGCTAAAGAAGCTCTAGTGCAGCGACCAGCTGTATCAAGTCTGGATGAACCACCAAATTTTGATGAACTAATGGCAACTATCAGGACAACACAGGATGGTAAAGCTCCAGGAAGGGATGGAATTCCAGTAGAAGTGTAGAAATTTGGTGGTGTTCAGCTGACCAACTGCCCGCACAAGCTCATCCAAGAGATATGGGATGCCCAGAAAGTACTTTAAGACTGGAAGGATGCAAGTATTGTGCCTTTGTTCAAGAAAGGTGACAGGAAAGATTGTGGAAATTACCGAAGCATATCACTGCTAGCCACTGTTGGTAAGATTCTCTCACATGTACTACTGAACAACTCAATTAACACATCTCGCAGAATGTGCTACTGGAAACCCAGTGTGGCTTTAGAAGGGGAAGAAATAAAATGGACATGATTTTTCTGCTTGAAACAGGTTCAAGAAAAGTGTATCGAACAGAACATGCCGCTTTATGTAGTCTTATAGACTTCAGTAAAGCCTTCGATACTGTTTCGCGACAAGGAATTTGGCAGGTACTCAAGAAATATGGCTGTACAGAGAAGTTTGTCAGCCTGATCGAGGCACTCCATACAAGTATGCAAGCAAACATGGCAATGAGGGGTGCAATGTGGGCTGCACGGTGGCGCAGTGGTTAGCACCGCGGCAGCACAGTTTTACCCTCGGCCGGGGGATCGCGGGGATCATGAGATCGTGGGTTCGATCCCTGCCCCCGGCCGACAGTGATCTGTGTGGAGTTTGCATGTTCTCCCCGTGTTTGCGTGGGTTTACTCCGGGATTTCTCCGGTTTCCTCCCACATGCCAAAACATGCAGGTTAGGGAGTTAAGGGGCGCTTGCGCACGCAGCGACCGGCAGCTGGTGGCTCGTCACCGGACTGCAGAACAAATCTACCTATGGGTACAAAATAAGTCAAAAAAAAAATGAGTGGTTCAGTATCTAAAGACTTTTCAGCAAGCAATGGGGTGAAACAAGGGTGTGTGCTGGCGCCTACACTCTTCTCGCTATATATGACAGCCATGCTTGAGGTGGCCTTCAAAGACACTTCCTGAGCCACTGCCGTCCCCACTGGGGACGGCAGTGGCTCAGGAGGTAGAGTAGGTCGTCCAATAACCACATGGTTGGCGGTTCGAATCCCGCTCTCCCCAGATATCCTGCCGTTGTGTCCCTGGGCAAGACACTTCACCCCAATTGCTCCTGGTGGGTCTGGAAGCGCCATGTTAGGCAGCATGCCACCATCAGTGTGTGAATGTGTGTGTGAATGGGTGAATAGCAGCATCTGTAAAGCGCTTTGGTCATCAAGAGATGAGAATAAAAGCGCTATATAAGTGAGTGCCATTTACCATTTACTTCAGAAGGAGTATACATTCAAACAAGGAAAGAAGCAGACTTGTTCAATGTGGCACAGTTTAAAGCTAAGAGTAAGACATCGATAAAGATAGTAAGAGAAATGCTCTTTGCCGACGACAGTGCTCTAGTTGCACACAGTGTGGAAGATATGCAATCTTTAGTGGAGAAATTTGCAAGAGCAGCTAGCCAATTAAGCCTCAAAATCAACATCAAGAAGACAGAGTGCCTTTATCAACCACCAAAGTTCCAATTATCAACATCACTACCAGAAGAGATCAGCATTGGTACAGAGCCACTAGTCAAGTGCAAGACTTTCAAGTATCTAGGGAGTACTGTTTCAGAGAATGCTAGGCTGGAGGATGAACTATCTCTCAGAATGGGAAGAGTGAGTGCTGTGTTTGGAAACTTGAGGGAGAGACTGTGGAACAATCGACATGTGTCTATCCGTGTGAAATGCAAAGTGTACAGAGCGACAGTACTGGCTACTCTATTGTACAGTGCTGAAACTTGGACTGTCTACAGAGTGCAGGTGAAGAAACTCCACGCCTACATGATGAGACACCTTTGAGCCATAATGAACATCTCATGGAAAGACAAGATAACCAACATAGAAGTGTTGAAACGAGCTGGTCTACCATCAAAGGAGGACATGCTAATACAGATGAACCTGAGATGGCTCGGACATGTTAAGAGGATTGACCACCAGTGTCTCCCTCGGCAGTTACTCTACTCACAGCTATGCAAGGGCAAATGCAATCAGGGTAGACCAAGGCTCAGATTTAAAGACACTGTAAAAAGAAACTTGAAGAAGTTGGACACAGACAGGAGTCCCTGGCAGCGGAAGGCTAAGGACAGAGCTGTGTGGAGGAATCTGATCAGACCTAAATGAAAGTCATTGTCGCCCATGACAGACTGCTATGATGATGATGATGATGACATAGATATCATGAGAGAGTCCATAAAACATAAAAATAGGACGTATTAAATGAGATGCAAGTTTCAAATGAGTTGTGTGAGAAAGACAAATACGAGAGCGATGGGAATTGATGATCCCAAAGTGAATTTTTTTTAAGAATATAATGAATGTGTGATTTAAATGACAATTCAGGATCAAACCAAACACCCAGATGTTTAAATTTATCAACATTAACAAGTCCAATACCATCTTTTGTATTTATAATAAGAGGGGAAATTTTCTGTTTCAGGTTTTGTTTGGTTCCTGTCATGAGCTGAGCACTGGAGGTTTCCACTATGCTCAATTTCATGGCTTTTTCTCTTTATTTATATATTTTGTTGTATTTTGTGCCTTTTGGGTTTTGTATTTCTCATACTGTTTTCTATTTTCCTGTTATGTCTTAGTTTTGTTATGCTCTTATTTTGTATTAATTTGTATTTATATCTCAGTCCCATTTGTTGATATTTTATTCTTTATATTCTTACTGTTGTGTTTTCCCTCTCGGTTGACAGCTGTCAGTGGTATTTCCGGGTTTGTGCTCCATGTGGGCATCGCTCCTGTCAGCTGTCAGCTTCGGCCGCTCCCCTCTCATTGCTTCCAGCTGATCCAAATTATTGATCATTGTTTCCTTCTGTCTGCTCATGTGACCCATACCTGTCATTACTTGTATGATTTGTTTCTGACCTTATTTAAGGGCGGTTATTTTCATTCTCCTTTGCCACTGTCTTGAGTGTCCTTTCTCTCATCTCCACCAGAACACAGCCCTCGTTCTGGTGCGCATTCTGTAAGTTACTCGTTTGTTTGAAATTTGTGATGGTGCATTGTTTGGACTTTATGTTTTGTTGTCTTTTTTTTCAATAAGTCTCACAAACTCACAGTTCAGCGTGTGAGTCTTTCTCTCTGCCCTGAGGAGCAATTCATGACAGACGACAGCGGCCTGTAATAGACTCAGCTGCTGTGAGTTGTCGGATTTTATTTTCTTTTTTTAAAATTTCACTCACCTATTTGTGGAACTAATCATGTCCCCAGCACGCCGACCTCCGACAATCAAAGGGAGATCGGCAGCGGGATCCCCGAGTGTGGAGGACGAATGGGTCACCAAATTCATCCAGGGCTTCGTGGATGAAACCCTCGCCTCCCGCAGCCAAAAGAAAATCTGGGAGACGGTGGATTCAGCAACCGCTATAGTCAAGGCACATCCTGGGTTGTGGAGGTTTCCCCAGTTCGCGGAGCTGCTGGCTACGGTCTCCGTCCTGCAGCAGTCATTCCTTGGGCTGATGTGGGGGCCGCCTCCAGCGAGCCCGAGGACGATGCGGAAGCGTGCTCTGCAGCAGACGCCCTGCTTCGCCTCCAGTGTACCCACACCTGCTCCCGCTCCATCTGCTCTACGACGCCGCCATCCATCTCTGGGCCATCGGAAGAATACTCCCATATCTAAGGCAACAATTCCCCCTTCGCTGAGGCAGAAGACTCCCGCAGCAGTGCCCTCAATGTGTTTTTCCTCTCCGGCTGTTTCGCAGCTTCTTCCTTCTCTGCAGCTGCTGCTTTCCACTCCTCCTCAATGTTCTTTCCTGCTGCTGAGAGGTTGGCTGTTCTCTCTCCGGCTCCGCCTGTCTCCATATCCGCATGGGCGGCTCCACCACGATCCTCTGAGGGGCCCATGTCCACCGTAGCCATGGAGAGGGATGACTCTACACCTGCTGCAGCAGGAAACATCGTGCCCCAGGAATACAGGCAAGTGTCTTTTCATTCTCTCACATTTTATGATGATATGCCTTGCCTGATTCCCAGTAGTGAGGCTCAGTGTTTGCAGTCCCATGAGTCCTCACCACCTGCTTCAGCCGTTAATCTCTCACCTGCCCTCTCCGTAGCTCCTCCTATTCTCCCTGAGTGTCCATCAGCCCCAGGATCAAGCTGCCGGACATTGGAGGAACCTGCGGTCCTGGAGGACCTGGTTCCAGCCTCGCAGCCACGCTCTGGATAGAGGGAGAGCACTGAGACTGAGCTGATGCCTGTGCCAACAAAGGACTGTCCCTGGGCCTCAGCTGAGCAGAATCCAACACCAGCAGGAAATCGACCTCCTGAATCCATGCCGGATGAGCCACCGGCGTGGGTCACCTCACTGGGGGTCCCAGGGCTGTATTGACCACCATGCCTGCTACAGGGGCCACTGCAGCAGAGCTGGAGTTGGACCTCCTGAGTGCTGGGACTGAGGAACCATCACCTGTATCAATGGAGTCCTGGACGGCGGTGGAGCTTGAGCTCAGGCAAGTGCTCTCCTTCGTTTTCAATGTTTCAATTTTGGAGAGATTTTGTTGGGCTCTTGGTGGGGAGAGCCAAGTGCAGCCGTCAGCTGCACCTGAGCTCGCCTCGCCGGGCTCCATTGCCGCCGGTGACCCTGACCCTGTTTCTCTGCCTCTCTTGCCTGAGCTTCCCCCCAGGGTAACCGAGGATTGTCCAGCTCAGCCAGAAGTCTCTGTGGGTCCTGGCTCGCTCCCCGAGAACACCATGGGTCCAGCTCCTCCCGCTGAGGTTGTCGCGGGCACTCCATCCCAGCCTGGGATGTCCGTGGGTGCTGCTCCCACTCCGGATGAGGTCTTCGTAGGTGCTCCGTCCCAGTCCGGGTCTCCGTGGGTGCTGTGTCCCAGTCGGGGACTGTCGTGGGTGCTGTGCCCCAGCCTGAAACCTACGTAGGTGCTGCGCTCCAGTGTGGGCCCACCATGGGCATTATGCTCCAGCCTGGGGGCCACCGTGGGTGCAGCTCTGGCCCAGTCCAGGTCCACCGAGGGTGCAGCTTTGGCCCAGTGCGGGCCCACCGTAGGTGCAGCTCCACTCCAGCCCGGAGTCACAGTGGGTGCTGCAATGTCCCAGTCCGGGACCACTGAGGGTGCTACAGGCCAGTCCAAAGGCGTCGTGGTTCCCCTTCCTCTGCCAGACGCCGTTGTGGTCCCCCCTGCTCTGCCAGATGCTGTCGTGGTTCCCCCTCCTCTGCCAGATGCCGTTGTGATCTCCCCTCCTCTGCCAGACGCCGTCATGATCTTCCCTCCTTTGCCAGACGCCGTTGTGGTTCCCTCTTTTCTGCCTGAGGTTGTCGTAGTTCCCTCTCCTTACCTTGACATCATCATGATTCCCCTGACTCCTCAATCTTTCCCGCCATTGGTTCGTCCCATTGGGCAGCTGCCTCCTGGACCACCCTGTCTGTTCAGGTGGCTAACAAACTCTGGCAGACCACCCGACAGACTGTGCCACAGGGTTGGGTGGCCATGTTCTCTAGTAGGTCACCCGACTCTTTCCATCATGCCATCTGCCGGGCCTGGGACTTTGGCCGCCCACCTGAATTGTCCAGCTCTTCGGTCCTGGGGGCCTAGATGGTTGGGGTTTGCCTGGTGTGAGTCCTGAGTGGGGTTTTGTTTTTCCAGTCCCTCCTAGCCTGGTTCCCCACCGCCCTCCCGGGTTGGTTCTTTGTTCTTCTCCTGTTGGGGGGGGGGTGTTCTTTCTTTTTCTCTGATGTTACATTGGGGTGTGTGGTATCCACGCCTTGAGAAGGGGGCTCTGTCATGAGCTGAGTACTGGAGGTTTCCACCATGCTCAGTCTCATGGCTTTTTCTCTTTATTTATATATTTTGTTGTATTTTGTGCCTTTTGGGTTTTGTATTTCTCGTACTGTTTTCTATTTTCCTGTTATGCCTTAGTTTTGTTATGCTCTTATTTTGTATTAATTTGCATTTATATGTCAGTCCGCATATGCTGATATTTTATTCTTTATATCCTTACTGTTGTGTTTTCCCTCTGGGTTGGCAGCTGTCAATGGTATTTCCGGGTTTGTGCTCCGTGTGTGCATCGCCCCTGTCAGCTGTCAGCTCCGGTCACTCCCCTCTCATTGGTTCCAGCTGATCCAAATTATTGATCATTGTTACCTTCTGCCCGCTCATGTGACCCACACTTGTCATTACTTGTATGATTTGTTTCTGACCTTATTTAAGGGCGGTTATTTTCATTCTCCCTTGCCACTGTCTTGAGTGTCCTTTCTCTCATCTCCACCAGAACGCAGCCCTCATTCTGGTGTGCATTCCGTAAGTTACTCATTTGTTTGCATTTTGTGATGGTGCATTGTTTGGACTTTATGTTTTGTTGTCTTTTTTTTTAAAATAAATCTTGCAAACTCACAGTTCAGCGCATGGGTCTTTGTTTCTGCCCTGAGGGGCAATTCATGACAGTTCCAAATAACATAAGACAAGATTTTAAGTACAAGTCTGTTTTGTACAAGCCACTCTTGTAATAAATTAAAATCTTCTTGTAGAGACCTTTGAATTCCTGTAACATTTTTGTCAGATTTGTATATGACTGTATCATCAGCATAAAGTTGTATGTTGTATTTATCAAGAATAGATGGTAAATTATTTATATAGATGGAGAAAAGAAGTGGCCCTAAAGTTGAGGCTTGTGGCACACCTATTTGCTGAACAATGACAAAAAAACAAAGCAAAACAAGACAAAAACAAACAAACAAACAAAAAACAGATTGATTACCATTAATGACAACACATTGTTTTCTGTTATGGAGGTATGAGCTAAACCAGAGAACTGCATTCTGACAAATGCCAGTGGCATGAAGTTCATCCAATAGAAGACAATGATCAACAAGATCAAATGCTTTTGTTTGATCGATGAATATGGCTCCAGTAATTTCACATTTATTGGTAGCAGTGTAACTATCATTAACAAATTTGAGTATTGTTGTACTGGTAGTTAGATTTAAAGCAGACTGAAACAGGGTTAGAATGTTAGCAGTTTTAAGATAATGTGAGAGCTGATTATAAATTAATTTTTCAAATACCTTCAATAGCGAACATATGATTGAAATAGGTTGATAGCTATCAGGATCAAGTTTGTCACCTCCTTTATATGTAACGGAGTAATTTGCGCAGATTTTCAAATAGTAGGAAGCTCACAGGAAAACAAGGAGAGATTAAATAAATCAGTAAGTGGATACATCAGAATATGAGAGGCTACTTTAATGAATCTGTTTTCAATTCTGGTGAGTCCTGGATTACTGTTCGTATTTAAATTATTAATTTCATCATAGACTTCAATGGGAAAAATTTTCCTAAAAGAAAAGGAAGCATAACAAAGTTGGGTATAAGAACTACCATTTGCTGTGTAAGGGTCAGAGACTGTGGAAGAAAAAAAACAGACGAGAAGTGTTGACTGACAGCTTGAGTAATGAAAAGAAAATCCTTTAGTATTGTATTGCTCACTTTAATGTGCTGTATTGAATGCTTATCTGACTTACCAAATATATATACTGTATATATATATTTTTTTTTTTTTCAGAAAAGCTTTGGACCTAATTGCATTGCTGCAATTGCCTGTTGCAAAATCTACAGCTAGGTCTATGTATGGTATATTTGGACAATGACTCAAGTTTTGCTATGTTCACATATTCAAGATACTGTTAAAGTCATGTGAAAAAAATACTTCTTTATTAATAAATGTTCACATATCTATGTCTATCCTTGTTTTTGTTTTTATTTGCCTTTTTGTAACATTTATTTTAGCCATTTTAAGTGGGAATGAATGTGGGGGTGTCCTAAAAAAGATGGGGGGGGGTATCCTAATTTATTTCTCACTATTTGTTTAGAATTACATCCATCCATCTTCTTCCGCTTAATCCTTTTTGGGTCGCGGGGGAGCCTATCCCAGCATCTTTTGGGCGAGAGGCAGGGTACACCGTGAACAGATCGCCAGTCCATCGCAGGGCCAAAACAGAGAGACAGACAATCATTCACTCTCACGTTTAGAATTACATTTTACAGAAAATTTGAAAAAAAGCCTTTAATTCATTTTTAATTGTTTAGCTGTATTACATGAATCTCCCAGTATTTTTAACATTGATATTAACTATCCATATGTCCAAATATGCTACAAAAATACACAGGTTTATACAAGGGTGTCATAATTTTTTCACATGACTATATATAATCAATATGGGCTTAAAGTGCATATTCCCTGCTTTAATTTGAGGGTATTCGTATCCAAATTGGAGTTATGGTTTATGAATTGCAACCCTTTCATACAAAAACTCCTCATTTCAGGGGCTCAAAATGAGATGATTGACTTACAGAGGGGAAAATAAGTACTAAACACGTCATCCATCATTATGCTTTGCAACAATAAGGTTGTGAAGGTCTAGAGAGAGCTCTTTGCTTCTACCCATCATGAGTTCTTTGTGGTGTGACAATCTGATATTCACATAACTTTTTAAAGGCTATCAGTCAGGACTTAAAGAGCTGGAATTAATTTGCACTGATGGGGGATGGGATGGCTTCCTAAATTCTGCTGGATTTCAGCTGGTTTCTTGTTTTTTTTTTATCAGAATCAGAATAAACTTTATTGTCCCTCATGGGAAATTTCTCTTAGATAACAGTGCTACATGATGTTGCATTCACCTTCAGCATCATGTAGAATTTAATAATTAACATTTAATTCTTAAATGTTAATTTCAGAAATTAAATTAACATTTAATTTCAGGGAGACGCTTTATAGCATCTCGATGAAGGAAACAACTCATAATCAGTGTAAAGGATATGGGATGGGTCCTTTAAAATTCTGTTGGCCTGATTAACAACAGTTTTCTCATATATTGATTGGAGAAACTGATAATTTATATTTCCTGTTACTTTCATGGCAATTTTTACCAGTTTCTCTATCTTAGATTTGGACTGGACTGTAAGAATTAACATTTAAAAAAAAATCAAAATCAAGTATGGATAAAAGAGATCAAATCAATCAATATGCAAATAATTATTCCACAATTAAAAACAATTAAATAGTCTGAGATCAATAAAAAATTTGAACAATAAAAACATAGAAAACTATAGACCAAGATTAGAAATAATGACTGTAAGAACAGACCTAAACATTAAGAGTTGCTAAAATGGAGATCATGTCCTTTTCAGCTGAGCAAGTTCCTTATTTAACAGAGCTATTGATGTCGGGACAAAAGAGAGCTTATAGCTGTTAGTTTTGTGTCTGATTGCTTTATAGCGTCTCCCTGAAGGTAACAACTCATCAACATAAAGGATATGGGATGGGTCCTTTAAAATTCTGTTGGCCCGATTAACAACAGTTTTCTCATATATTGATCAGAGAGACTGATAATTTATAATTCCTATTACTTTCATGGCAATTTTTACCAGTTTCTCTATCTTAGATTTGGACTGGACTGTAAGTGAACCATATCAGGCTGCCATGCCGTATCTGATCAAGCTTCCCTACATTGCCTGACAGAAAGTCCACATGATCTTAGAGCTCACACCAAACAAAAAATGGAGCCTTTGCATGAGTTTTGCACATAGAAAGACAACATATTTTTCGCATTTAAAAAAATAGGTCCATGTAGATGCCTTGGTCCTTGTATGAGCTAGCTTGCTCAGTTGAGCAACCATTGATCACCACTGGGTCATGCACTCGTACTGCTCTGGTATCAAATACCATTTCTTTAGTTTTGTCTGTATTTAAAATAAGATGACAACTATCATGCCAGACTTTAAAATCAGTAATCTCCCTGTCATAGCCTGAGGGGTCATCACTTCTAAGTAAAAGACTTAAAATAGTTGCATAATTAGAGAATTTGATGATAAAATTATTAGGCTGTCTGCCTCTACACTCATAGATATACAAGGTGAAAAGGAGAGGAGAACTCACAGCTCCCTGGGGAACCCCTGTACTACAGTGTTTGATTGCAGAAAGTGTGCCATTCCCATTGACTTGTTGTGACTGGTTGTTCAAGAGAGAATAAAACCATTTTATAATTAAAGGATTTATTTCTAAGTTGAAAAGCTTCTGGACCAGCAGGTGGGGGCGGACGGTGTCAAAAGCAGAACTACAATTAACAAATAAAATCCAAGCATAAGCCATAGGCTCTTCTAAGTGCTTGCTAATTAAATGAGTAACACTGAAAAAAGCATCATCAGTGCTTCGCCCCTCCCGATAAGCAAATTGTAGTGGGTCCAGGCTAGAAAATAGAATAGAATAGAATAGGCTTTATTGTCATTGTACAGTTGTACAGCACAACAAAATTGTGGGTGCCCCACCAAGCTACTGCGCAATAAAGTTAGTGAGAAGAATTTGAAATAACAGAGTTACAGAACACAGGATTAACCATATGACTGAGGTAAAGGTAAAAGTAAAAGTATTAAATAGCTCATTGGTATATACACAGGTACGGTAGTGGCTTCGCAGGTGGAACTATGTATATAGGAGTGTGGCGTGCAGAACACATAATAGAGTAAAATGGCCCAAAGATTATGGAAAATATGTACAGTAGTGATTTCACGGATGGGTCAACATACGTGCATGAAAGTGAGGAGTGCAACGACAGGTGAGTTATAGTGATAAAATGTCCTCAGTTCTGTGCATGTGAGTGTTCGGGGGGGTGGGGGTGGGGGTGGGGGGCTCTGACTGTTTGCAGTTCAGATGGCCCAGGGGTAGAAACTGTTTGTCAGTCTGGAGGTGTGGGACCTGATTGATCTGAACCGTCGTCCAGAGGGAAGCAAATATCTCAGGTTTAATCATATTTGTAATGGTTCTCGTAAAGCACTTCACTGCAGTACATGTTAAGGTAACAGGCCTAAAGTCCTTGTTCTCTGCTGGATGATATTCTTGGTACAGGAACTATTATAGATTTCTTCGACAGCTCTGAGACTGTGTGACTCTGTATGAACTTTTGGAAAATAGGGCACCAAGCATCAGCTAATTCAGATGAACATCTTTTTAGTAAAGAAGCAGTCAAACCATCAGGGCCCATAGATTTCTTATTACAGACATTTCTAAAAATTACTTGAACCTGTTTTGGGTCAGTGAACACACTGTCAGGATCACAAGTAGCTGAGCCTAAACCCTCAATCATGGATTGAGTGGGTGAGTTCTGAGCATCAAATCTTAAAAAGAAGTTATTCAGATCATTAGCTTTTTCAAGGTCATTAACAGTTATGATCTGTTTCTTCATAGGATTCATATTGGTAATTTGTTTCATGCTGTCCCTGTGGTGATCTGCGCTGTGCTGCCTTTTTTTCTCCCTAATTATCTTCACAGCCGCGGATGCACCTGCTCCTCCTAATTAGCAGCCTTTATAAGGAGGGCTGCCTTTCCATCTGCACGGAGACGTCTACGCTCCTCCAGGGAGAGACTTCGATGCCGAATCCTCCCTCAACGACTTTTGGAAGTTTCGCCTTCCTGCTTTCTACTTCTCCTGGAAGTCTCGTCTTCCTGCACCGGTGCTTCAACGCTTGGGAGTTTCATCTCCCCAACTCAGCTGTAAGCATACTTGGATTTCTGCACTATCTGCACCTGCTCTCCTCTCTCTCTTTCCCCTGTGCACAGGTGGACCAGCCCGGCGGTGGACCACTTCCTGATCCTGGCGGCGGACCTCTCTGCTGTTGGCTCCCTTCTCCACCATTGTGCCCTGCCTGTTTCTGCACTTATTCACGAACAGCCAACATGCACCAACATCAGCCAAGCCAGCAGGACTCAATGGACTGGTGAAGTATTACTCGCTGGTTTGAGCATTAACTATCATCTCATCACTGTAAGAATTGTTTCATCTCTCCCAGTTTACCAAAGCAGGTCAAGAACTAACTCTCCTGCCTTTCCTCTCTCTTTAGGGTTGCCTGACTCATCCTGCTCATCCTGCTCCTACTCACACTTCCACTCACACACACACACACTCACATTCATGCTTCAATAAAAGATTACTGTGGTTTATTTGAGTCCATGTCTGTGCTTGGGTTTTTCTACAAACATCTCCGTGTGGAAAACCCAACAGACAGTGCCTTGGCACAAAGACTTAATGTCATGGAGACTCAAACTGACCAATTAACCTACCAGCAACAGGTGATCTTGACCCAGCTGTCACAAATTAATACTAAGCTCGAGCAGGTAGCTCCTGCGCAGCCTCCAATGTCGGCTTCTGGGGGCTCAACTGGGTCAACCAATCCCGTTTCTCCCCCTATGCTGCTCTCCCGGGTTACTCCTGCTCTCACCTCCACCCGTTTAAACGGTAAGCTAGGGAAGGCTCAGGATTTTTTGCTTCAGTGCAGCATCGTGTTTCAACAGGTGCCACAAGATTTCCCTACTTGTCACAGTCACATCAGTTATGAGGTTAATTTGATGGAGGGGCGGGCTTTAGCCAGGGCATTTGCAATCATGTCCCACCCCAATTACTCTAGTTATACTTATGACCATTTTGTATCGGAGTTTAACGAGGTGTTTGATCACTGACCGTGATGGTGTTCTCACCACCCAGTTTCTTAACCTTAGACAGGGGGTAAGATTGGTGGCCGATTACTCTGTTGATTTCCGGGTGGTTGCGGCAGAGGTTGGGTGTTAGGATGCATCCCTATGCAGTATTTTTGCTCGCAGACTCTCCCCCAGTTTACGGGATGAATTGGCCCGGACTGACAAGCCCTCTACATTAAATGAATTAATTTCCCTAGCAATTAGCATTGATAATTGCTTAAGGGAACGGGCTAGTGAGCGGCGTCTGTCGGGTTGCACCGGAGCCCAACCTTGTCATTCCCCTGGCCCCTCCCTGATGGCTCTTCCCCCCCTCTGACACTTCCGAGGTCACTGAACCTATGGTAATGGGGCGATCTAAGTTGCCACTGGCGGAACGACAACGCCACCGCAACCTTGGGTTGTGTATGTATTGTGCTAGCGCTGATCACGAGCTCACTACCTGTCCTAATCAGTTAAAAGGGGGGGTCTGTGCGTCACAGTAGGGGGACTCACGGACAGGGAGACTACCAAATCCCTTACATGATTGATGCTCCCCAACTGATTTCAACACAAACATGCTGAAATTTCCACTCACGCACTCATTGACTCTGGGGCCGAGCAGAGCTTCATTTCGGAGAGTCTGGCAACCTGGCTGGGGCTCCCCTGTGACAACCTCAGGGCACCGTAGAAACTTATCGCTCTGTCAAGAGTGCCCCTTGCCATGGTTGCCAAACAAACTGCACCTGTCTCTGTGCTGGTATCTGGGAATCACCGGGAACTGATCAGTTTTTTTGTCCTTTCTGTTGCGGCCTCTCCTGTTGTTCTTGGCTATCCCTGGCTCAGGTTTCACAATCCAGTAATTGATTGGTGGGTGGGGAGGATTATGTCATGGAGCTCGTTCTGCCTGAGCACATTGTGTTGCTGTACATACAACTGTAATGCAGGCAAGATGAAATTACGTTTCTCTAGGCATCCATATAAGTAACTAGAAAAGCACTCGGAGAGCGCAGACCTCCGCCAAGAGCAACAGTCCCCCCACAGTATTGTGATTTACTATACCATAAGTATTCTACACTAATTTTGTTATTATTCTTTCCCTGTATCAGGTGTTTCTGTATGTCATATGATTGGTCAAGAAAACAAAAAAAAATGTTATTTGAACTACACGAATACAATTTATTTAATTTAACATTAATTTCTCAGCATCCTCTGTTAGCTCCCTGCCTTTTCTTTCTCATGCACTCTGCACTGTGTTGCCTTCTCTGTTTCACACTTTTACACTTTGAACGAGGCATGACTGGCAATATTGAGCAGATCTTCTTTTTTAAAAAAAAAAAACATAACCTCCTGGCGGAGGTAATAAAAAAAAATCAATAAAAAAAAATAAAATAAAAGTAAGCTCGACGAGCTTCAATAGCGCCTGAGTCACTGTATTTCTTGTCTCGCTGCAGCACGGTGATTCTCCACATCCTCTGTGTTGAAAATGGCCCTATTTCACAATGTTAAAGAATCGTTTAAAAAAAAAAATAAAAGTAAGCTCGACGAGCTTCAATAGCGCCTGAGTCGCTGCATTCCTCTGTGTTGAAAATGGCCCTATCTCACAATGTTAAAGAATCATTTAAAAAAAAATAAAAGTAAGCTCGACGAGCTTCAATAGCGCCTGAGTCGCTGCATTTCTTCTCTCGCTGCAGCACGGTGATTCTCCGCATCCTCTGTGTTGAAAATGGCCCTATCTCACAATGTTAAAGAATCCTTTAAAAAATTCCTGGATCCAGACGGTGATCTGGATCATCCCCAAAATTTAATCAGTTCTTCCTTGTACCATTTCCAACAACGCCTGAAAGTTTCATTGAAATTCGTCCAAAACTTTTTGAGTTATCTTGCTAACCAACAGACAGACAGACAAATAGACAAACCCCGGCAAAAACATAACCTCAAGCAGCCTGCGGCCTGGCGGAGGTAAAAAGAACATAATTTAAGACACACACACACACACACCGTCACCCCCCACCCCAACACAGCCATTCACACATCCCTGAGACATACTTGAAACTAACTAGAACTATATACATATAATATACATAATGTCCATAAGGTGCAGTAGTATGTATGAAAGGTTCCAGATCAACTGTTCAGCATCCCAACAGCTTGTGGAAGGAAGCTGTTAATCAGTCTGGTGGTTCTGCCTCTGATGCTCCGGAATCGTTTGGCAGCAGTTCAAAGTGTTTATGCAGAGGGTGAGAGTGGTCCTTGACAATGTTCATTGCCCTGCTCCTACAATGGCTCTGAAAAAGTTCTTGGACAGAGGGGAGGGAAACTCCAATTACCCTCTCAGCTTCCTTAACTATCCTCTGCAGGGCTTTTTTGTCTGACATACTGCAGCTGGAGTACCATGTTGCAATGCAGTACGTCAGAACGCTCTCCACCACACCTCTGTAGAAGGTCCAGAGGATGCAGATGGGGAGAGAGGCCTGTTTGAATTTCCTCTAGAAGTGCAGTCTCTGCTGGGCCTGCTTCCTGATCCCCAAGGAATTCTTGCTCCAGGTCAGGTCCTGCGAGATCTGCATTCCGAGGAACTTGATGTTCTCCACTCTCTCCACCAAACGGCCACTGATGCTGAGAGGGACGTGTTCAGGCCGTGACCGCCGGAAGTCGATAATCATCTCCTTCATTTTGTCTACGTTGAGCACCAGATTGTTCTCCCTGCACCAGCCCTCCAGGTCTCTCACTTCTTCCCTGTACATTGATTCCTCATCCCTCTGAATAAGTCCCACCACTGTGGTGTCGTCCGCAAAATTAATAATCTGGTTCCCCTCATGTCTGGATACACAGTCATGTGTTAGAAGTGTAAGCAACAGTGGACTGAGTACGCAGCCTTGAGGGGATCCGGTGCTCAGCGTGATAGAGTTGGAGATGTAGTTTCCAACACAGACAGACTGAGGTCTCTCGGTCAGAAAGTCCAGGATCCAGAGACATGTTGCTGCATTCTGTACAGCCTGTAAACAATGGAGGAATGACTGATCAAGACCAATATATAAAGAATTACAATAATCTAAGTGAGAGGTAATGAAGACGTGAATGAAGGCCTTGCTTAGGAATCTTAGCTGAACAATGCTTTTCTGAACAACACAGCTAATCTGTTTTTCAAACTTAAAGGAACAGTCAAAAGTAACTCCAAAGTTCTTAGTTACTGGGTGGCAGTAAGAGGCTAGCGGACCAATAGCACTGTTGAACCCAACTAATAGCTCCTGCTGTCAAAAAAGAATAATTTCTGTCTTATTGCTGTTCAGGCTGAGGAAGTTATTCTCCATCCATGCTTGCACATCCCCTAGTTCAAAAGTGCCTCAACAGAAGAATGACTTTTCATTGGAAGATATATTTGTAAGTCATCTGCAAAGCATCCACCCTTCCATCCATCTTCTTCCACTTTATACTTTTTTCAGGTTGCGGGGGGACTGGAGCCTATCCCAGCATCTTTGGGCGAGAGGCAGGGTACACCCTGGACAGATCGCCAGTCCATCGCAGGACCAACACAGAGAGACAGACAACCATTCACTCTCGCATCCATACCTAAGGACAATTTAGAATCCCCAATTTTGATGCCAATTAACCAAACTTGCATGTTTTTAGCGTGTGGGAGGAAACTGGAGAAATTCCACGCAGACACGGGGAGAACATGCAAACTCCACACAGATCACTGGTGGTCGGGGGCTGGGATCGAACCCAGGATCCTTTGGCCAAGGGTGAGTTGCTGTGCGGCAAAGCAATGAAATGAAATGCTGTATTTGGGAAGCATATATAACGAAAAAGGAATTGGTCCCAAAATAGAACCCTGTGGTACCCCACAAATTAAGTGGGGACACAGGAGTGTTCATCTAAATGGAAAGAGAAACTTCTATCACTTAAACAAGATCTAGCCCAATTTAAAGCTGTGCCTTTAATACCAATACACAAGTCAAGACATGATAACAAGAATGTTATGGTCGGCTGTGTCAAATGCAGCAGATAGCTCTAGGAGCAACAGGACAGCAGAGTTACCAGCAGCAACAGTTAAAATCAAATCATTAAAAACTCTTAAAAAGGCTGCTTCTGTGCTGTGATGTTGTTTAAAACCAGAATGGAACTTCTCAGTAATCCGTTTAACTCCAGGTATGACTGAAGCTGATTGTAAACTTCCTTTTCTTTTTTTTTTAATTTAAATTTTTATTTAGGGTATACATATCAGTACAGCATTGCATTATATACATTTACATCCCATACTCCTTTTTTTAACATAAGACAAGATTGAATTTTTGATTAAAAAAATGTTATTGAAACACCCCCCTTTTTTTAAAGTGAAAGAAAAAACAGGAAAAAAACAAACAACTGAGTAGCTTTGGAACAAAGAGAGGTACAGTTATTGAAGTGATGTCTGTCGGAGATTAGATCTGATAGAAGACAAATATGTGTTCCAGGGTTACCAAAAGTTTTAAGAACTTGTCCATGTCTTGTCTCAGTGTAAATGTCAACTTTTCCATCACATAAATGTCATGAATCACATTAGTCCATTCTTCAGGTGGAGAGTCTTTCGCCAACCATTTTTTTGTCAGTGCTTTTTTACTTGCCAATATTAAAGCACTAAATAAGTATTTATCTCCTAGTCTTTCCAGTGATTCTGGTATCAAACCCAAATACAAAGTTTCAAAAGAAAAGGGAATTGTTACTTTGAATATTTTCCCCATTATTGTCTGTACATTAGTCCAGCATTGGTGAATAACCGGGCATGACCAAAACACGTGAAAATGATTTGCAGTGTTTTCATCACACAAGCGCCAGCAATTCAACCCTTTATGAGTAAATTTATTTTGTACAGGTGTTCTGAAAAATCTTACCAGGTTTCTCCATCCAAATTCTCTCCACAACAGGGAGTACTTTTCCACTGTTTTAGTTTTTCCCATATTTCCAGTTGTAAAGTGAAATTCCCTTCTTTTCCCCATTTCTCTTTTATACAGTATATGATGTGTTGTCTCCTTTTAATTCTTGGAGACCATGGTATATTTTAGAAATTTATCTGACCCCTGGGATCGCTTTATATGCCATTAAAAAGACCTTCAAAACACCTGACTGACATGTTTTTAGGACCCAGTGAGCAGACACGGACTCAAAAGCAGATTCAATTATCTTTATTATGTACTGAGTGTGTGAGTGCGTGCGTATGTGTGTAGGTGTAGCAGCCAGGGGCGAGCAGAGCACCGTGCAGCCTGGCAACCCTAGGAATGAGCAAAGACAGGGAGGATTAATGTCTGAACCCTGGAGGGAATATATAGGGATGTTGGCGCTTACTGTCGATGCGATGGTGGACAGCTCAGGTTAGACCCGAAGGCTCCGGCCAGGGAGACAGCGCCCCCACTCCCGATTGCAGGTGGAGAGGATAGTGGTGTTGTTGAGGTGTAGTGTTGCTCGGTCTGCTGCCAGGAGGGAGAGGTCCGCCACCATGGCTCTCCGCCTGTGCACAGGGGATCAGAAAGCATAATAATGATGAGGGAAGAGATGGCTTCTTACTTGTCATGGAGACGAGGGTCCTTCCAGACGAACGACGAATGTAGACGACGAGAAGGTAGATTCTGGACGAAGACTTGAGCCGGTCTCATCAGACCAAGGGAGTTAAGACGACTCCGTGCACAGGTCAGCATGGCTTAAATAGCTCCGGTGAGGGAGAGCATGTGTGTGTGCAGCTGTGGAGAATCAGGCAGGCAGAGCAAATCATCACAGACTGGACCCTTTCCAAATCCTCCTTTTTGAGTATTTTGTTTATGTGGTGTCTAAGCTGAAAGAACCTGTAAAGGTCTTGATTTGTTAGACCTTGTTTTTTCAAATCTTTGAAACTTTTTAAAGTTAGCCCTTTAAAAAAATCAAAATATTTTATCTGTCTGTTCTCTCTCCATTTTTTAAATCTAGTGTCTGTTTTATTAGGAGTAAAGTCATGATCATAGGAAATCCATTGCAGTAATCGATAGGGTTCTTTAGTTTGATTCTCTCTGACCACCTTAAACCAAATCTTTAGCAGGGTCTCTATCCACGGGTTAGTGTCATTCAGATCTTTAGGTAAGGCATTATTCCCTATTATCGCCTGTAGGGGAATGTCACTTGTTATTTGGCATTCTATGTCCTTCCATTGTGCAGTATAGAATGGGTTACATATCTCTACTAAAGTTTTAATCTGAGCGGCTTTGAAATAATCCCTGATATTTGGCAACACAAGACCACCTTTGTCTTTGTTTAGCTGTAGGGTTCTATACCTGATTCTTGGTCTCTTGCCCTGCCATATGAATCTTGAAATCCATCTGTCCAGTTCTTGCCATGTTTTTTGGGAGGTTCTACTGGTATTTTTTGGAAAAGATATAGAAGACGTGGTAGTATATTCCTTTTGACTGCTTCAATTCTTTGTGCAGTACCGAAAAAGGGTATTATATTCCATCTTGTTAGATCAATTTTATTTTTCTCCATCAGAGGGTCATAGTTTAGTGTTTTAATTTTGTTGAGTTGCTTCGGGATATTGACCCCCAGATATTTCATAGATTCCATCTCCCAGTTAACTTTGAATTTGTCTAGTAAATATTGGTTTGGGTTATAGTTGAATGTTAAAATTTGGGTGTTATGTATGTTCAATTTGTATCCCGATAACTCTCCATACTCTGAAAAAACTGAGATTAATTCTGGAAAAGAGGTGTCCGGTTGCCCCAGGTATATTAAAATGTCATCTGCGAAGACTGCTACTTTATGTTCCTTCTGACCAAATGTAATACCTTGAATTTTTTGGTTCTGTCTTATCCATTGGCTCAAAGGTTCTATGAAGATCGCAAAAAGCAGTGGAGACAAGGGGCAGCCCTGACGACATCCTCTCTCCAGTTCAAAAGATGATGATAATTTACCATTTATCCGTATTTTAGCTGTTGGTTTTTTAATATAATGCCTGGATAGTTCTAATGAAGTTGATATGAAAATTGAAACTGGACAAGATTCTATATAGGAAGGACCAGCCAACCGAATCAAATGCTTTTTCAGCATCTAGTCCCAATATGACTGCATTTAAATTATACTTTCTTATATGATGAATTATGTGTAAAGTGTGTCTAATGTTATCTCGTGTCTGTCTTTGTCTTATAAAACCCATTTGGTCAAAAGGAATTGTCTGTCAGTATATTTTCTAACCTTTTGGCAAGGATTGCAGTAAAAAGTTTATAGTCCTGATTTAACACACTGATCGGTCTGTAGTTGGAGCAGTCTAGCTTATCCTTTCCAGGTTTAGGTATGACTGCAATAAACCCTTCTCTCCAGGAGGGGGGAATTTCCCCTGTGTGGAGAACATAGTTAAATGTTTTCAGGAGTAGAGGAGATAGTTGCTGTTTAAAAGTTTTGTACCACTCTGCTGTATAGCCATCTGCTCCTGGGGATTTGTTAGCTTTAAGTTTCATAATTGCTTTTTCTATTTTTTTAGGTTGTATTTCTGCCAATAGTTTTTTTTATTTTGTGATTCAGAAAGTTGGGAAAGATTTAATGTATTTAGGAAGGCTTCAGATGTGTCTCTTTTGTGCTTTTTGAGGGAGTACAAGTTCTTGTAGTAATTCTTGAAGCTTTTATGAATTTCCTGAATTTTAATTTTTATTTCCTTTGATATTGTGTCTCTAATTTTGTAAATTATTCTCTCCATTTGCTGTTTCCTCATTTTATAGGCTAGTAATTTTGCTGATTTGCTACCTGATGCATAATATTTTTGTTTGAGAAATGTAAGTTTCTTCTGAATTTCTGTTGAGTAGATCTCGTTTGTTTTTAATTCCTTAATTCTGAGTGTGTCATTAGAATGATTGTTGTCTTTGTGCTCTCTTTCTAGTTTCTTAAGTTCTGACTCTAATGCGTTTAGTTTTTCTTGTCTCAATTTCTTTTGAACTGCTAGTTTTGCAATAATCTTTCCCCTTATTACAGCCTTGCATGCCTCCCACAGTATTAAAGGGGACACTTCCCCATTATAATTTTCTTCCAAATATCTGAGAATATCTGATTCCAATTCATCTTTCAGTGGTCCTTTCAGCACATTTGAATTTAACCTCCAAGAAAATGTATTATTTATGTATTTTTGGATATTTAAGTCCATATAGATCGGACTGTGGTCAGAGAGATCCATCAGTCCTATTTTACACGTTCTTACTTTCCCAATGTCTCTATTAAACATTAAAAAAAAAATAGTCAGTCCTTGAATATGATGAATGTGGTGTTGAGTAAAATGTATAATCTTTGACACTGGGGTTAAATTCCCTCCACACGTCACAGATTCCCATTTCATTTAGTAGCATCCTAATTTTTCTACTTTGAATGTTATTTTGATGTGGAGAATTACCTGATGCATCCCAATATGGATTCAGTCTTAGAGTGAAATCTCCACCACAAATCACTAAACCTTGGGTTTTGGTTATCATTAGGTCAAATACAGTTAGGCCCAGAAATATTTGGACAGTGACACAATCTTCATGATTTGGGCTCTGCATGCCACCACATTGGATTTGAAATGAAACAACTACAACGGAATTGAAGTGCAGACTTTAAGGTTTAATTCAAGGGGTTGAACAAAAATATATGATTAAACATATAGGAATTGTAGCTATTTTTATACAAACGCTCCTCATTTCAGGGGCTCAAAAGTAATTGGGCAAATAAACATAACCCTGAGTAAAATGTTACTTTTCAATATTTTGTTGAGAATCCTTTGCAGGCAATGACTGCCTGAAGTCTGGAACCCATGGACATCACCAAACGCTGGGTTTCCTCCTTTGTGATGCTTTGCCAGGCCTTTACTGCAGCTGTCTTCAGTTGTTGCTTGTTTGTGGGTCTTTCTGCCTTAAGTTTTGTCTTGAGCAAGTGAAATGCATGCTCGATTGGGTTGAGATCTGGTGATTGACTTGGCCATTGCAGAATATTCCACTTCATTGCTTTAAAAAACTCCTGGGTTGCTTTTGCAGTATGTTTTGGATCATTGGTGAAGCGCCGTCCAATCAACTTTGCTGCATTTGGCTGAATCTGAGCAGAAAGTATATCCCTGTACACTTCAGAATTCATCCGGCTGCTTCTGTCTTTTGTCACATCATCAATAAACACAAGTGACCCAGTGCCATTGGAAGCCATGCATGCCCATGCCATTACACTGCCTCCACCATGTTTTACAGAAGATGTAGTGCTTTGGATCCTGAGCTGTTCCAATTCTTCTCCAAACTTTCTTCTTCCCATCATTCTGGTACAGGTTGATCTTAGTCTCATCTGTCCAAAGAATGCTGTTCCAGAACTGGGCTGGCTTCTTCAGGTGTTTTTTGGCAAAGTCAATTCTGGCCTTTCTATTTTTGAGGCTGATTCATGGTTTGCACCTTGTGGTGAATCCTTTGTATTTACTCTCATTAAGTCTTCCTTTTATGGTAGATTTAGATACTGATACACCTACTTCCTGGAGAGTGTTCTTCACTTGAGTGGATGTTGTGAAGGGGTTGTTCTTCACCATGGAAAGGATTCAGCGATCATCCACCACTGTTGTCTTCCGTGGATGTCCAGGCCTTTTTGAGTTCCCAAGCTCACCAGTGCACTCTTTTTTTCTCAGAATGTACCAAACTGTTGATTTGGCCATTCCTAACATTTCTGCTATCTCTCTGATGGATTTCTTCTTTTTTTTTTCAGCCTCAGGATGGTCTGTTTCACCTCCATTGAGAGCTCCTTTGACCGCATGTTGTGTGTTCACAGCAACAGCTTCCAAATGCAAACGCCACACCTGAAATCAGCTCCAGACTTTTTAACTGCTTAATTGATGACAGGTTAATGAGGGAAGAGCCCATGCAGCCTTGTTATTTTTTTTTTCTTAGCCTTCTGAGTCAATTGTCCAATTACTTTTGGTCCCTTGAAAAAGAGGCGGCTACGTATTAAAGAGCTGTAATTCCTAAACCCTTGCTCCAATTTGGATGTGAATACTCTCAAATTACAGCTGAGAGTCTGCACTTTAAGCTCATATTGATTATATAATTGTATCCTGAATATGTTTTCGTAAACAGCTAAAATAACAAAACTTGTGTCACTGTCCAAATATTTTTGGGCCTAACTGTACATTTTGAAAAAATTTCCAGTTGGCCCCTGGACGTGCATATACATTTAGCAGGGTGATATCTTCTCCCTCTAGTCAACCGAGTACCATACTAAATCTCCCTTCTTTATCTTTGTGTTCTGAGTTTTTTTCAAATATAATTTTCGTTGAGATCAATGTTGCTACCCACCTCCTCCTCCCTGACTTATATGAAGATGAAGAGATCATTTTAAACCCTTGTCTATTAAGTTTAGTGTGTTCCAAGTCTGTTAGGTGGCTCTCTTGTAAAAATATTATTCCTGCTTTGTCTTTTTTCATTTTGCCTAGAATCCTGGATCTTTTAACTGGATTAAGGATCCCTTTTACATTATATGAGAATATTTTGGTTGAATTCTGTTTCTCCATTTTATTGTCTTAATTAGTACAATAGTATAGTGGCCCTCTCTTATGCTACTCAAAAACTGAAAGAATATTAAGAACATAGTATAAAGAATTTTAGAACATAAAACTGTCAAAGGGTCTTCCTGAACTGAGGTCTTTTTAGTGACCTTAAAGGAGCCTTGATGGTGTGTCGGCTCTGAGGGAAATTCCTCAATCTTTGTTGCATGTTGAGGGACCCTCTCTTACCCCTGTAAGTTGTCCCATGTTTTTAACAGGACTTTCAGATCCCAATCCAAACTTGTATAGATTTTTTTTTTTATGCCTATATCCTATAAAATTATGTGCTCTCGCCCACCGCCATCACAGCACCAATCACAGTAATACAATATTTGTTAGTGTGGAGTGGTCATAAGGGTCATTGTCACATTTCTATTTTAATAAGTTTTTTTATGACATATTTGTTTCCAATATTATGACTGTCCCATACAGCCGTGGACAAAATTGTTGGTACCCCTCTGTTAATGAACGAAAAACCCACAATGGTCACAGAAATAACTTGAATCTGACAAAAGTGGTAATTAATAAAAATTCTATGAAAATTAACCAATGAAAATCAAACAATGCTTTTGAATTGTGGTTCAACAGAATTACTTTAAAAAAACAAACTCATGAAACAGGCCTGGACAAAAATGATGGTACCCCTAGAAAAGAAATGAAAATAATGTGACCATTGGGACATGTTCAACCAAGATGTGTCCTCTAATTAACATCACAGGTGTCTACAAACTTGTAATCAGTCAGTCGGCCTATTTAAAGGGTGACAAGTAGTCACTGTGCTTTTTGGTGACATGGTGTGTACCACATTAAACATGGACAAAGGAGAGATTTGTCTCAGGAGATTAGAAAGAAAATTATAGACAAGTGTGTTAAAGGTAAAGGCTATAAGACCATCTCCAAGCAGCTTGATTTTCCTGTGACTACAGTTGCACATATTATTCAGAAATTTAAGATCCATGGGACTGTAGCCTACCTCCCTGGACGTGGCCGCAGGAGGAGATGGATAATACAAATGGTAACAAAAGAGCCCAGAACAACCTTTAAACACGTTCATGGTGAACTCCAAGGTCAAGGTACATTAGTGTCAGATCGCACCATCCGTCATCGTTTGAGCCAAAGTGGACTTCATAGGAGACGACCAAGGAGGACACCACTGTTGAAAAACAAATCATAAAAAAGCCAGACTGGAATTTGCCAAACTGCATGTTGACAAGCCACAAAGCTTCTGGGAGAATGTCCTATGGACAGACGAGACAAAACTGGAACTTTTTGGCAAGGCACATCAACGCTATGTTCACAGACGCAAAAATGAAGCATACCAAGAAAAGAACACTGTCCCTACTGTGAAACATGGGGGAGGTTCTGTTATGTTCTGGGGCTGCTTTACTGCATCTGGCACAGGGTGTCTTGAATCTGTGCAGGGTACAATGAAATCTCAAGACTATCAAGGTATTCTAGAGAGAAACGTGCTGCCCAGTGTCAGACAGCTTGGTCTCAGTCACAGGTCATGGGTCTTGCAACAGGATAATGACCCAAAACACACAGCTAAAAACACCCAAGAATGGCTTACAGCCAAATATTGGACTATTCTAAAGTGGCCTTCTATGAGCCCTGATCGAAATCCTACTGAACATCTGTGGAAGGAGCTGAAACATGCCGTCTGGAGAAGGCACCCTTCAAACCTGAGACAACTGAAGCAATTTGGTCATGAGGAGTGGGCCAGAATACCTGCTGAGAGGTGCAGAAGTCTCATTGACAGTTACAGAAATCGTTTGATTGCAGTGATTGCCTCAAAAGGTTGCGCAACAAAATATTAAGTTAAGGGTACCGTCATTTTTGTCCAGGCCTCTTTCATGAGTTTGTTTTTTTAAAATAATTCTGTTGAACCACAATTCAAAAGCATTGTCTGATTTTCATTGGTTAATTTTCATAGAAATTTTATTTATTACCACTTTTGTCAGATTCAAGTTATTTCTGTGACAATTGTGGGTTTTTTTCATTAACAGAGGGGTACCAACAATTTTGTCCAGGTGTGTAAATTGTTTTACCACCTTCTATTTGCGGATTTTGCATCTCCTTTAATGTTTGTTACCTTGTAGGAGGAGGGTTGGATGTGCATAATAACTAAAAGTATCGTCATTCCCTCCTGAAAGTGTCCAGTTTTTCCTTATAGCCCCGGCGCTGGGTTTCCAGCTGTTGGCCCATGGATTTTGAAGGTCTCTGTGTGCACCACATGTGGACCTTGATTCTTTCAATCGGGTCTACAGGTTTGTACACCAGTACCGGGAGCCCTCTTCTCGCCATATCTCTTGTTGCTTCCTCCGCCGAGTTGTAGAGACACGTCTCTTCCCCATAAAAAACCCTCAGATTCGCCGGGAATGGGGTTTGAAGATGCAGTTTCTTCTCTCTTAATACCTTTTTAGTTTCATTGTATTCCCAACATTTTTTAAGGACCTCCGGGGCATAGTCATGCTCCACAAAAACCTTTCTTTCTATGTGCATAAATCCTTTTTTCTGCCAGGCCAGTCTCAAAACCTCTTCTTTTGTTCTGAAGCTGGAAAACTTCACCATCACCAATCATGGGGGGCTTCCACAGACGGCCTTGGGGCTAATGAATGGTGCACCCTTTCTATTTTCAAGTCGATGGTTTGGGGAATTTCCAACTTTTCCCTCAATATAGTTTCCACGTATACAGCCATTGTAGTGAAATTGTCTTCAACTCCCTCTTTTAGACCATGAATTCTTATGTTGTCCCTTCTTTTCTTCCTTCATAGTCGGTTAGCTTAGCCTCCAGTCTTGTCTGTAGTTTAAGTAACTCCAGCGTAGTTTCTTTCAGCCCTTTTAATCTGTCCTCCGCTTCCAAGAGTCGGTCCTCAGCCTGGTCCACTCTGTTATTTGTCTTTTTTATTTTGTCTTTAATTTCACGAAGTTTGGTCCCACTTTCTCCGTGAAAGTCTCTTTACTCTTGGAGTATCGTTTTTAAGCTAGCCGTGTTACTAGCCTCATTTTGCTCCTCCATTTCCAAGTGGCTATTGTCTTCGAGGTCGGATTCTCCGGCTGATGTGTGTCTTGGTCTGGTAAATGTCGATCTCTTCTGTTTTCCTTTAGGCATAATAACTTTGTCTTTTGATTTTCACTCTTTCACAAATCTGTTAAATCTAAATTTTATGGCATTTTCATGGATGGGATCTAGGAGCTTCAGCGTTTTTGAATAGTAACCGCTTAACTTAGACTAGCTCAGTTTTCTTTTTCTCTCAGTCATATTTTGTCTTAGCCTTGTTTTAAATTGTAATCGCTCTTGTCTTGTTTTCTCTTTTTTCTTCTTTGAATTCTTGGATGGAATATGGGTGGGCAATATAAGCTGCGGCTTCAGCCATCACCCATTTCGGATAACTCACGTGGAATTGTATAGTAGAAGGAGTCTTTGTCTAATTTGACCTTGTTGTTATATTATACAGTTTCTTTTAACCTGTAATGGACTATCCGAAATAAATAAATTCATTCATTCATTCATTCAAGTGGCTACCACCATGGCGTCCAGACCGGAAGTCCCATAAACTTCCTTTTCTAAAGTAAGAGGTAGTAAGAAGGTCCTAAATGCTGAACGGTTTCTGTTACTGAGGAAAGGGACACCTGCTCAAAGTTCTCATAAACAGCAGAACATACAGGAGAAGCAGTGACATGTATAGCAGGAGGAGTCATGGGAGCCCTGATAACAGAAATCTTTTCTTTAAAAAACAAGACAGTTTTCACAAAGTGCAGGTGAAGGCACAATGCAATGTGACTCCACAATGTCCACAAGGTGACTGAACTATTACTGCATTTTGTGTGTAATTCTAAATCACTGTGAATACTACTGTATATGAGATTCTTTACTAGATGAATTGGCAGTTTTCAATGATTTTTTTCTTCATTTCATGCAGCTGGATTGAATTTCACAGCGAATCAGCCTCTGTGCAGTCACAGTGTGGGCAAACTCTCTTTCTTTAGCTTCAGTGTACAGGAACATAATATACAGGATATGCTATATGTTGATAAAGCAAACACTGTACTAAAAAGTACGACCCATTTTATGCAGGCAGATAATTAAAAATGTCCAGAGGGAAATGGGGCTGGGCAATAACTAAGAAATGTCAAGGTGGGTAACACAGGGCTCAAACGCAGGCAGGAATAAAGTGCAAAAATGATGATTTATTGACCAAAAAACTGTGACAAAAGAAGTAGCAGCACAGGGCTGAAAACACAAACCCAAACTGGGCTGACAGACTGACGGGAAACAAGGAAGAAAGGATAATGACACCACACCTGACACAGACTGAAATGCACATATACAGACATGGGAGCAATCAAGATAACACATGACAGGTGGGAAACAGTCAAGGGTAATGGAGAAGCACCGGACGGGCGGGGCTGAACAGACAGAGCACACTGGGAACAAAAATACAAACGATAAACACAGCACAGAGAAACATAATAACAAAAGATGAGGACATGGCTGAACTCATGTCCTGAAGATAACAGAAAAACAAATATGAACATAAAGCAAGGACATGAGCACAGTCATGTCTAAACCCTTACAAGAATCATATAAACCTTTTATAGGAAGAATGGTAATGCATGAAATAAAGCTTGGTCTTTTCATCAATCAATCGATCAATCGATCAATCAATCAATCAATCAATCAATCAACTTTATTTATAAAGCACTTTAAAAAGCAACACTTGCTACACAAAGTGCTACACAAAGAAAAACAGTTGTCAAAAACATCTTTATTAGCTAGGTATCAACATAAACTGATTTAATAAGCAAACAAACAAACAAAATCATGGGTTACTTTTAAAAGCATTCTGTCTCAGTCAGGAGCTGTTGTTGTATCATAAATTTATAGTATATAAAAAATGATTTATTATTATGCACAAGGGATGGTGACTAACTCACTGAGATATTTTGTAACCTTGTTAGTTTTTCTAGTCTTCTTGCCCTTTTCCCTCCAATTATCTACACAAAATATCTCAGTGAGTTACAAACTGGAGCAAAACAAAACAACAAAACCAAAGCACACTTTAGCATAACAGCCTTCCTACACATCAAATGAAGTTAAGTGAGAGACAACTATACCCTGCACCTCCTGTGGCCTAATGTTTACAAGCTGCAGAAATCAGCAGTGTGGCAATAATGCACAAAAATGTCTGTTACCTTTTTTTTTAAAATGAAGAAAAAAAGAAGAAAAGAAGCATGACTGAGCGAGCAGATTCTCCAGGGACAGAGCTTTCCTCTTTGGTGGTCTACTCATAAACCATAAATGAAATTCTGCTCCAGCTCAAATGTGTTTTTGGTCTCAAGTGAATTCTTTTATTTATGGAGAGTAATATGTTCTTTAACGACTTATAGATGACAAAATGGAACCCAAAAATCTTAGGAAGAAAAAGTATGTTAAACCAAGGATATAACGCTTGTTTTTTGTCTGACAAGATATTTTTTCTGGTTGTGCAGATTTCCCCCTCGTGGATCGCCACCTTATCATGGTGGGGGGTGTTTGTAAGCCCTTGTGATCCCAGGAGCTATGTTGTTGGGGGCAATTAACTTCTGGTAGGGTCTCCCAAAATAAACAGGTCCTGGGTGAAGGGCCAGGGCGATCCAAAAGGCTCTCAAGATGAATGTTCAAACAAGGATTCCATGTACGCCGCCCAGTATGGGGTAACTGGGGCCCCGCCCTGGAGCCAGGCCTGGGGGAGGAGCTTGACAGCAAGCGCCTGGTCTGGCTCAGCCCAAACGAGCCACATGTGTCCGCCCTCCAGTGGGTTCACCACCCACAGGAGGGACCATGGGGGTCTGCTGGCTTTTGGAATGTGGAACATCACCTCTCTGGCGTGGAAAGAGCTTGAGCTTGAGCATGAGGTTGAGAGATGCCGGTCTCACAGTGACAACTTAAAATTATTATTATTATCATTATTTTGAGAGCTCCCTTCACTCCAGATAGACCCTTAAACCATTATCTCACATTTGGTAGATACTCTTGTGCATTTGTGGTCAGTGTGTCATTTGACAGTGGGTAGAAGACAATGATCATTCGGCAAAATAATCATACTCTTTCAGTTTGGATATTTAAGAACAGGCTGACCCTGCAGAATGACTCAGTCCATAATTTAAAGTAGTAAAATGTGCCTTTTAATTAAGCCATTAAAATTGGAACAATAAATGGCATTTTAAATAAAATTAATGACTGTGATTTTTATGATGCACTTCAGCTTTTCAATTTTTGCATTATTTTTTTAACACATAGCCTAACAATAAACAGTACATTTAATCAATCCTATTGTAGAAGAGCTTGAAATGATGAGGCAATTTGATATATAAACCAAAGTTTATTTATCAGCTCTCCTAACAAGTCTCATCTAGTGCAGAGGTAGCAGAAGGAAAAAGTGGCCGAATATCTCCAGCTCACTGACTTTATACTTGCACATAACAAAAGACATGCATAACAAAGGCTGACATCCCTCATTATCTTAATCCCCCCATTGTCTTGGTACTTCCTCTCTTTGCCCTAGGTGGGTGAGGGTAGCTCCTCCGGTCTCCACCGCAGTGTCTGGGAACGTCTTTGTTCTTCACTTGGCGGTTGAGAGTCTTTGTCCTTTCAGATGTGTGACGTTGCTTTACATATGTAATTACCAAACATTTCCACATGCTTCAACATATGTAGGTTATGGAATATATGATTAATATAGCCCACAGCCCCCCCCAAACGACTAAGAAAGGACAATAGAAAAATTCACAGTCTAAGATAATTACTATGACATACTAAGTGTTACATCTCTTGCCACAGAAGAAACTTTCCAGCAGCCATGCCCCTAAGAGAGTTCAGTGGTAATCATAACAGCATAGTAAAATCATAAGTCAGTCCTAAACTGTTGCAGCACAATTAGTGGACAATTGTGGAGTAGTTTGCATCAGTCCCTGTGCTGTCTGGGTTTTAATCTTCTCCCAAAACTGCTGTGGGTTGGTTTAGGCGTCCTGCTGGGACCTTCTTGTGAGGAATCTGCAGCGTGGGAAGGAGAGTGGTTAATTGTTCCCTGCAGGGGGGGTGAGTCTTTTCTCTTGGGGGGTCTACCCCGCCGAGGTGCTCTCGCCAATTGTGCAGGCTCGTCTTTCAACAAGAAGGCAGGTTTAAGTCTGTCAATGCTGACTGTTTCTTTTCTATCCCCAAAATCAAGCACAAAGTGTTTATCACCATGTTCCAGCACTCTGAATGGCCCATCGTATGCTGGGCGGAAAGTTGGTTTTAAAGCTTCATGTCTGACAAAAACGAATTCAGCGTTCTTTAGAGCTTGAGGGACAAAAACCCGTGGAAAGGAGTGATGAGCTGGACCGGGGAGAGAGTCTGGTCCGTTGCTGCCTAAAAACCTTGGGACTGGAAGATGCCCTGGCTCTGGATTCTCTGGTAAAAATTCACCTGGGAGCCTGAGAGGTTGTGCAAAAACTAATTCTGCCGGAGAGGCGTCTAGATCCTCTTTAGGCGCAGCACGCAACCCCAATAAAACCCAGGGAAGTTTATTTACCCAATTTGTATCTGTTAGTGAGGCTCTGAGGGCGGCTTTTAAAGACCTGTGAAAACGCTCGCATAACCCATTAGCCTGAGGGTGATAAGCGGTGGTGCGATGAATTGTTGCCCCTAAGCTGCTGGACATGGCTGACCAAAGCTCTGAGACAAATTGAGGCCCTCTATCGGACGTGATGTCCGATGGGACGCCGAAACGTGCCACCCAGTTTGTCAAAAAAACGCGAGCGACTTCCTCCGCTGTAGTTGACGCCAGAGGGACTGCCTCTGGCCAGCGCGTGGTGCGGTCTATCATTGTTAACAGGTGTGTGAAACCTTGGGAGGAAGGTAGTGGCCCCACGAGGTCGACATGAACGTGGTTGAACCTTCTAGCCGGGATCGGAAAAGGCTCCAGAGGGGCTTTTGTGTGTTTGTGTATTTTGGCGCACTGACAAGAAATGCAAGTTTTTGCCCATTCTTTTACGTTTTTGCGCAGGCCTGGCCACACAAACTTTTCGGCGACCATTTTAACCGAGGCGCGCACACCTGGGTGCGCGAGGGAGTGAATTGAGTCGAAAATACGGCGGCGCCATGTGGCTGGGACTAACGGGCGAGGTCGGCCGGTTGAAATATCGCATATTAGGGGGGGCACGCCGTCGCGTAAACCCTTTTCTTCCAGCCTTAACCCTGTTGGTCCAGACAGGAGTGCGCGCACGTCCGTGTCACTGCTTTGTTCCTCTGCCATGGCTGCATAATCTATCCCTGCATGGATAGGTGCTGCATATGTGTCCGCGTTAGTGAAAAGATCTGCGGCTGAGGCAGTATAATCTGTCTCCTCGCGCTCTGGTGATGTCACAGCGCGAGAGAGGCAGTCTGCTACCACGTTAAGTTTGCCTGCCACATGTCGAATGTCTGTGGTGAACTCTGAAATCGCAGCCAGCTGTCTTTGTTGCCTGCCTGACCATGGTTCTGAAATTTTAGCCATAGCAAAGGTGAGCGGTTTATGGTCTACAAAAGCCGTGAAACTCCGCCCTTCTAACCAGAACTGGAAGTGGTGGATGGATAAATGAAGCGCTAGCAGCTCCCTGTCAAAAGTGCTGTACTTATGCTCAGTTTGGTTTAGCGATTTGCTGAAGAATGCTAAAGGTTGCCGGATCCCGCTGACATGTTGTTCTACAACTGCCCCTATAGCCAGGTCCGAAGCGTTTGTGGTTAGCGCAATGCGGGCCGAGGGATCGGGGTGAACTAACAATGTGGCGTTAGCTAGAGCGCTCTTTACTTCCGCGAAGGCGCGTTCGCGCTCCGGGGTCCATTCGACCGTGTTGGAAGCTTTCTTTTTTCTGAGCGCATCATATAGGGGCTGCATGAGCTGAGCTGCGTGGGGGAGGAAACGGTTGTAAAAATTAACCATTCCTAAAAATTCTTGCAGCGATTTGACCGTTTGTGGCCGTGGGAAACTTTTTATCGCGTGAACTTTGTCTGGAAGTGGGACTGCCCCTTTCGGAGAGACTTTGTGTCCTAAAAAATCAATTTGTGACACGCCGAATTTGCATTTGGCTGGATTGATTATTAACCCGTGCTCTTCTAGTCTCTGAAAAACTGTAGTGAAGTGCTGCTCGTGTTCTTCCTCAGACGAGCTGGCTACCAGCATGTCGTCGAGGTAGACGAAAACAAAAGGAAGGTCGCGTAATACCGCGTCCATCATCCGCTGAAAAGTTTGAGCAGCGCCTTTGAGGCCGAAAGGCATTCGCAGAAATTCAAAAAGGCCGAAAGGGGTTATTACAGCTGTTTTAGGAATGTCCTCTGCTCGAACTGGGACTTGATGATAACCGCGGACCAGGTCTATTTTTGAAAAAATGCGCGCACCCGCCAGATGTAGTGAAAAATCCTGAATGTGAGGAATTGGGTAGCGGTCATGCGCTGTCGCATTGTTTAATCTGCGGTAATCTCCGCACGGTCTCCAAGAACCGTCGGATTTCGGAACCATGTGAAGTGGTGAGGCCCAAGGGCTCTTCGAGCGTCTAACAATGCCTAATTTTTCAAGGGTAGTAAACTCATCCCGAGCTATGTTGAGCTTGGCTGCGTCTAAGCGGCGAGCTTTGGCAAATATGGGTGGGCCCGTTGTGGGAATAAAGTGTTCAACCCCGTGTTTAGCCACTGTAGCTGAGAATTTGGGAATTGTGAGTGCTGGAAAATGGGTGAGGAGTTGCTCAAACTTACCTCCTGCCGTGGTGACGCTAGCCTGCACAGGTGGTGGAGAAACTCGGGCTGAGCAGGGAATAGAAGCAAAAGACAGTGCATTAACCAAGCGTCTATTCGCTAGATCCACTAATAACCCATGTGCACATAAAAAATCTGCGCCTAACAAGTTAAAGCTCACCGCCGCTACAACAAATGTCCATCTGTAGTTGCGGCCGTGGATGTGGAGGTGCAGGCTCTTTTCGCCGAAAGTGTCGATGTTGGAGCCGTTGGCTGTCACCGCTCCGTTGCCCCGGGTGCCCATGGCTCGATCTGCTTGGGAGGGCATGACGAAACTCAGCTGAGCTCCTGTGTCAATGAGGAACTGCTTGCCGGTGTGTCCATCTGTCACATATAACAGCTTACTCTTCTCGCCGAGAACCGCTGCCGTTAACGGCTCTCGGCTTTGGCGTTTTCCCGAAATCGTAAATTTGCAGGGGGGAACGCATTTGTGGGCCTTCTCGGCGAAGCGGTGGTGATAATAACAGACGTCGTTCCGTCTGTTACGTTTTGGCCGTGTCGCTGTCACCGCGGGCTGAATCTGCTCAGTGGGTTGTGGTTCTTCGTGGTTCTGGGCATCAGCGTTGAGGTCTGCGGATGCTGCTGTGGGTGTCTGCTCCTTGCAGGCGTTGACGAGCCACTGAGCTTCGTTGGCGAGCACGCGGAAGTCTTGCTGGGTGCTGCATCTCATGTTGGCGAGTGTCCCTCTCATGTGTGGCGGCAGCGTGCTGAGGAATATGAATTGGAGGAGGAAGTTGTCATTGTCTTCTTCTTTAAGCTGCAGCAAATCCTCCATGAGGGCTTTAGGTTTGCACCCTCTGTGGCCGTAGACCACCAGGATCTTCTCGGCTCTCTCTTCAGCTGAGGGGACGTAATTTGCCACGATGGTTGCTTTCAGCGTTTCATATGTGTCTTGGGCAGGCGGCCGCTGGATCATGCTCCGCACACACCTCGAAGTGGCAGCGTCGAGTTTGGAGACGATATGATAGAATTTGGTATTGTCAGCCGTGATGACCGCCAGTGTAAACTGGGCTTCAGCTTGCTGAAACCACGAGACGGGGTCTTCTTGCCAGAAGTCTGGCAGCTTGACAGCGACGGCATTCGTGTATACCATCACTGCTGTGTCCGCAGGGTGAGAGTGCCTTGCTTCGGCTCTCACAGCGGTGCTGGTGCTCGGTTGAGCCCTCTCAATCCCTTCTGCCGGGGGGGAAAAACGTCCATCTGTTCCCCTGTCTGCGTGGGCGCTGGCGTCTGCCTGGGTCGCCACGGATGAGTCGATTGCGGGGGAACGCCTCAGGTCCATACTCGTGTCAGGGGTCACCAGTGTAGAAGAGCTTGAAATGATGAGGCGATTTGATTATAAACCAAAGTTTATTTATCAGCTCTTAACAAGTCTCATCTAGTGCAGAGGTAACAGAAGGAAAAAGAGGCCGAATATCTCCGGCTCACTGACTTTATACTTGCACATAACAAAAGACATGCATAACAAAGGCTGACATCCCTCATTATCTTAATCCCCCCATTGTCTTGGTACTTCCTCTCTTCGCCCTAGGGGGGTGAAGGTAGCTCCTCCGGTCTCCACCGCAGTGTGGGAACGTCTTTGTTCTTCACTTGGCGGTTGAGAGTCTTTGTCCTTTCAGAGGTGTGAAGTTGCTTTACATATGTAATTACCAAACATTTCCACATGCTTCAATTCAATTCAATTCAATTCAATTCAACTTTATTTATATAGCGCCATTTCACAACAACAGTCATCTCATAGCACTATCAACTGTAGGGAAGACCCCCACAGTTGCAGAAAGACCCCAGCAATCAGGCGATCCCCTGTGAGCAAGCACTTGGCGACGGTGGAGAGGAAAAACTCCCTTTTAACAGGAAGAAACCTCCAGCAGAACCAGGCTCAGGGAGGGGCAGTCATCTGCTGCGACTGGCTGGGGGGTGAGGGGACAGAGAAGAAGAAAAGAACAGACATGTAGAGAGCAAACAGCACGATGGGGACTCAATCTATGGGAGAGAACAAACAAATGTTAATGACCAGCAAAAAAAAAAAAATTTCATAGAGTGAGGAAAGGAGTGAGGCCCAGTGCATTACTGGAGGTCCCCCGGCTGACTAAACCTATTAGCAGCATAACTAAGGGAGGGTTCAGAAACACATGATCCCTCCCTAATTGTAGGCTATATCAAAAAGGTAGGTTTTAGCCCTATTCTTAAAAACAGAGATCGAGTCTGACTCCCGAATCCAGATTGGCAGCTGATTCCACAGGAGAGGAGCTTGATAACTGAAGGCTCTGCCTCCCATTGTACTTTTGGAGATTCTAGGTATTACAAGTAAACCTGCATTTTGGGAGCGTAGTGCTCTGTTAGGATGATATGGTAGTATCAGATCTTTTAAATAAAAAGGAGCCTGATTGTTTAGAGCTTTGTAAGTAAGAAGAAGGATTTTAAACTTAATTCTAAACTCTATGGGAAGCCAATGAAGGGAGGCCAGAACCGGAGAGATATGATCTCTCTTTCTAGTACCTGTTAAAACTCTTGCTGCAGCATTTTGGATCAGCTGAAGACTTTTTAAAGATGTTTTAGGACAGCCTGATAATAAAGAATTACAATAATCTAATCTCGAGCTAACAAAAGCGTGGATCAGCTTCTCAGCATCACTCTGAGACAAGATGCTCCTAATCTTGGCAATATTACGCAAATGATAGAAGGCAGTCTTAGAAACAAATTTAATATGTGAATTGAAGGACAAATCCTGATCAAAAATAACTCCAAGGTTCCTCACAGAGCTATTAAGAGAAAGAGTAACTGCATCCAAACTGAAAGTTTGATTTGGAAAGGAATTTCTAAGGTTTTTTGGACCAACAAGAACAACAACATATGTAGGTTCAACATATGTAGGTTATGGAATATATGATTAATATAGCCCACACCTATCAAGTTTTTAAGAAATCTCATCTGAAGCTTAAATTTATGAATTGCTGATTAATTAATCTACTGTATTATGGGATTAATCTATTATGGGGTATTTTTGGTCACATTTTTACACAACACCAGTTAACATCCAGACATTGAGACGGTGACATTTTACAAGTACCTGGGTGTTCACCTGAACAATAAACTGGACTGGTCACACAACACCAACGTGCTCTACAAGAAGGGGCAGCACAGGCTGTTCCTCCTGAGGGGACTCAGGTCTTTTGGAGTGTAAGGGGCACTCCTGAAGACCTTCTACGACTCTGTGGTGGCATTAGCCATCACATATGGAGTGGTCTGCTGGGGCAGTGGCATCACGGCAGCCAACAGGAAGAGACTGAACAGACTGATCAAAAAAGTCAGCTCTGTTCTGGGGCGCCACCTCGACCCAGTGGAGGAGATCAACCCGGTCTCAGTAAAAAACGTATCTAATCAATATTTTCCACCCCTCTAAAATCGTACATTTGCATGTTAAACCAAAAAATAATATGGCTTGGCATGTATTTACAAGTTGAGTCCCCGAGTGCATGCCTTCACTCACTGCGCATGCTCAAAACAACACCTCTTTTGCTTTGGCTTCCCAACGCTCATTCGGTTGGTAGGAGGGGAATCTATTTATACGGACTTTCATGCAATGACATAAAAACACGCGAGTTTGATTCCCACCTTCATCTGTGAGCAACTTTTTTGTTCGCTTTTTCTTTTTCACTCCACTAATGAAAGGTTAGATTTAGGCATTACTTCCTGTGAGGTTAGGGTTAGGGCTTAAGGTGTGGGTTATTTGGTAGATGGAGAAAGACAATACAAGTTACAGGAACATGAACTGGCAAACGTTAAGCTGCCGTTAGACACCTTTCTTAAAGCTGTAAATGCCACGCATCCGCTGCATGTGAAAAATCGTTTTTACGTGTCTGTGTACAATTTCTCTGAGTGACAAAACATGCGATCTGACATTTTTTTGGTGAGACTGGGCTGATAGGAGCGAGGAGGATGGTGTCATCTCTGCTGGAGTCCGAGTCCCACCCCATGTGGGACACACTGAACACACTGAGGAGTTCATTTAGCGGTAGGCTGTGCAATCTTAAGTGCTCGAGGGAGAGGTTCCACAGGTCCTTCCAACCTGCTGCTGACAGACTTTATAATCCTAAACTGTGCTCCTCATAGAGGCCGTAGTAAACACCCCTAGCTTGCACAACAGGGACTGCCCCTCCAATACACAACTAAGACATTTACAATAATTATTGAGGGTGACAACAACACTGTTGATTCAACTGTGAAATATGCTGTCTGGGTTTACATTTCTACATTGTTGGGTAATTTAACTAACTGTAATGCTGTTATTACCACCTCACTGCATTGCCCCTAGACTGGGTATATATATTGTGTACATATGTATATTTACTGTTTTGTTATCCAATTCTTATGTTATCTTATTTATTATTGCTCTGAGCACTGCTATCCCTTTGCTGCAATCCTGTAACTTCCCCATTGTGGGATTAATAAAGGTTTATCTTATCTTAAAAATACATTTTGAAGCTATTTGCATATTGAGAATATATTACACAGAACATAGAAGTTAAAATTTGTGGTAATGACAAGCAATATATGAGTACACTTATATTTGCACACACTCTATGGGTGGTTGGAGGTAGGAGTAGATTTTATTCATAATTACGAAAAGTTCAGAACTACTAACATTTTGATAAATAAGGCAGTGGTGTCTCCAGAAATCTTTCATAGGGGTGGCCACATGAGGGCCACTGAAAAGCTTGTGGTGGCACATCAAAATCAAAAGCCAAAACGCAAGACCAGAAATTCTCCACTGCTGTTGTCATAGGCTTATATAGACTAGCTGAAAACTGTAATTACTAGATATAAGTCCATTTTAAGATTCTTAAAAAAATGCATTCTTGAGACTTTTTAAATCAAAAGGTTAATATTAATAGAAATTCCTCTACATTCTATGATTCCATTTTTGAGAAAGGGGAACATCTCTTTTTCTTGTAATTTCACAAAGTTTCTGGCAAACTTTAAGTCAGCCTAAGTTAAGCTCCATTTGCACACATTGAGATGAGATGAGATGAGATACTTCATTTCGAACAAAAAAGCAAAAGAAAAACAAATGACAAGTGCAATAAAAGTCATAGTGTACAGTGTTTGAAAAGGAGAAGGAAGAAGTTAACACTTATTTACTCCAACTCCTCTTTTCCCTAAATACAACCCATGTGAAATATATACATATTACCTCAATTAAGAACCCCAAGTAGACAATTAATTATATTTCATACATATCAACATTGACACCCATCCATCCCTACATACATACAATCCATACATATACATACATATGTATATACCCAGCCCCAAACAACATAGATATACACAATACCGTCCCATCTACCATACCTTGGTGTCCCAGAGTGAGATTAGTGCATCTTACATATTAATACCACACCTCTATCCTTTTAGCAAATAATGGTTATATCTCTTTTTGAATTGATTTCAATTTAGACATAGTTTAAGTTCCAGCTCCAGACTGTTGGACAAATCCACCCCACAGACTGATATGCACATACTTTTCTTTGTTGTTCGAACCTTGGGTTTTGTAAAGTTTAAGTCTCCTCTCACACTGTAATCATTGTCTGTTTATTTCAATATTTTTTGTATATTAGTTGGAAGTTGATTATTAATTGCCCTGTACATTATTTGTGCTGTCTTAAATTTAACTAAATCCATGAACTTTATGGCATGTGACTTTAAAAACAGTGAGTTGGTATGGTCTCTACACACGTGGACAAAATTGTTGGTACCCCAGGCCTGTTTCATGAGTTTGTTTTTTTAAAATACAGTAATTCTGTTGAACCACAATTCAAAAGCACTGTCTGATTTTCACTGGTTAATTTTCATAGAATTTTTATTTATTACCACTTTTGTCAGATTCAAGTTATTTCTGTGACCATTGTGGGTTTTTCTTTCATTAACAGAGAGGCACCAACAATTTTGTCCATGGCTGCATATCCTACATTATTTATTATCCTTATTGCTTTTTTTTTTATTTTTTGTAATGTGTATATTGGCTGTAGGTTGGTTTTGTAGGTGTTTCCCCAGACCTCAACACAGTAGTTAAGATATGGTAAAAACAGTGAATTGTAGAGTAAGAATAATGATTTATAGTCCAAAATGTGTTTTATCTTTCCCAGTATCCCTATACATTTTGCCAGCTTGGCCCGGATATGACTGATGTGAGATTTCCAGCAGATTTTATTGTCTAGCGTCACCCCCAGAAACTTATTTTCCTGTACTATTTCAATTCTGGTACCATCTATCATTACCATTATTTCATGATTTATTTTTAAATTTCCAAACAACATAATCTTTTTTTTTTTTTGATTTAGAGATAATTTATTTTTGTTGAACCACTGTGTTAACCTTTTCATTTCTGTTTTGAACACCTCTAAAACCTGCTGTAAATTTTTACCAGTTCAAAGGATATTTTGTGTCTTCTGCAAACAAAATAAATTTCTGAATTTTTGATACTTGGCATTTGTCATTTATATATAAGATAAAGAGTTTGGGTCCTAAAACTGACCCCTGGGGCACACCACAAGTGATGTTCATGAATGGTGATTTGTGCTCACCTATTTGTACAAATTGCTGTTACTTAAATAAGTTTCCACCCAACTCAGTCTGACCCCTCTTATCCCATACCTTTTCAATTTCCTCAGTAGAATTCTGTGATCAATAGCGTCAAAAGCTTTCTTTAAATCAATAAATACTCCTACAGCAAACATTTTTTTTTATCTATACAACTAGTGATTTCTTCTGCGAGTTCAATCAGTGCCAAACATGTACATTCGTCTGCTCTAAAACCATATTGACTGTAAGGAGGTTGTGTTTTTCAATGAAATTATTCATTCTTTCAGTGAAGATTTATTCAGTGATTTATTCAGTGAAGATTTATTCAAGAAGTATTTTGGAGAATTGTAAGAGTAAATACTGAATGAAATGCCAGTTGAAGCAGATGCTTTTAGACCAAAACTCACTTCAAACATGCACAGATAAACGAGAAATGGACAGAAGGGGGAATTTAAAAAAGAAAAATATATATGTATATATATAATCTCCCAAAAATGTGACAGCCCAAAAGGAAAAAAAACATATCCTCATTGAGAAATTAACTGTTCTTAATTTTCTGCTCTGTGCGTAATCATTCTCCATGATTTATTGGTTCAGCTTCCATTGTGGGGAATCAAACAGCATTGATGTGGTGTCAAAAAGTAAATGACATTTAATGGGATTTTATGTGATTTTAATGGAGAGAGTTGTAACAGTGAAACTATAATCACCCGTCATTTTATTTATATGATGATTAGATTAGATTTTAGATTAGATTAAACTTTATTGTCATTACACATGTATGAATACAAGGTAACGAAACACAGTTTAGCATCCAATCAGAAGTGCAAAGGACAGCAGTGCAGTATGTACGGTAATTAACAGTATGTGCAATTTAAGCAAATATATGCAAATATATGCAGCAGTGCAGAAAGTTAAGAGTACTATTATGTGCAAATAATGTACAATAAGTTAGATGGGCAGTTATGTACAGGTGAGGATGGTAAGAGATGATGGTAAGAGAGTCAGCGGGGAACTAAGTTCAATAACGTGACAGCTGTTGGAAAGAAACTGTTCCTAAACCTGCTGGTTCTAGTCCGAAGGCTTCTGAAATGCCTTCTGGAGGGGAGAAGCTGGAACAGTCCATGAGCAGGATGGTTGGAGTCCCTAAGAATGCTGCGTGCCCGGCGCAGACATCTTTTCCTGTAGACGTCCTCTATAACTGGAAGTGGAGTCCCTGTGATGCATTGGGCGGTTTTCACCACCCGCTGCAGCACCTTATGGTCAGCGACAGAGCAGCTCCTATACCAGACTGTGACACAGTTGGTCAGGGTACTCTCTATCACGCAGCGGTAGAAGTTGCCCAGGATGTCAGTTGACAGATGGTTCTTCTTCAGTGTCCTCAAGAAGAAGAGGCGCTGATGGGCCTTCTTGATCAGGCTGGTGGTGGTAACTGACCAGGACAGGTCCTCCGAGATGTGGGTCCCCAGGAATTTGAAGCTGGGGACACGTTCAACAGCTATGTCATTGATATGGATGGGGTCATGTGTCTCTCCCCTCTCCTTCCTGTAGTCCACTATGAGCTCCTTGGTTTTGCTGGTGTTAAGGAGCAGGTTATTGTTAGCGCACCAAGTAGCCAAGTGCTCAACCTCTGCCCTGTAATCTGACTCATCGTTGTCTCTGATGAGTCCAATCACCGTGGTGTCATCTGTGAACTTTATAATGGAATTGGATCCATATATAGGCCTGCAGTCATGGGTGAAGAGGGAGTAGAGGAATGGGCTGAGCACACAGCCCTGTGGTACACCAGTGTTGAGTGTGATGACGGAAGAACGGTTGGGGCCTGACCTAACATGCTGGGGTCTGTTGGTCAGAAAATCCATGATCCAGTTGCAGGTGGAGGTACTGATTCCCAGGTCCCCAAGTTTAGTGAGCAACTTGGAGGGGATAACTGTGTTGAATGCTGAGCTGAAGTCAACAAACAGCATTCTTGCGTAGGTGTTCTTGTCATCCAGGTGTGAGAGTACATAGTGCAGCGCTGTAGAAACCGCATCCTCTGTACTCCTGTTGCTCCGGTAGGCAAACTGGTGAGGGTCCAATGTAGGGGGCAGGCATTTTTTGAGCTGTGCCAAGACCAGTCGCTCAAAGCACTTCATGGCTATGGGCGTCAGTGCCACAGGGCGATAGTCATTTAGGCACGATGGTGTTGAATGTTTCGGCACTGGTACTATTGAAGTGGTCTTGAAGCACGCTGGTACCACGGCCTGGGCCAGGGACAGGTTGAAGATGTCTGTGAAGACCCCTGCCAGCTGCTCAGCGCATGCCCTCAGCACACGCCCAGGAATGCCGTCAGGGCCAGCAGCCTTACGTACGTTGACATGACTCAGTGCGTTACGGACGTCGGTGTGGGTGAGTGTGAGGTGGTGGAGGTCGTCAGAGGGTGGGAAATTGATGTTCTTTTCGTTATTGTCCTTGTCAAAACGAGCATAGAAGTCATTTAGCTCATTGAGAAAGGGCACAGTCATGGCTATAGGTATGGAGTTGCTGGGCTTATAATCAGAGATAGCTTGAATGCCCTGCCACATGCGTCGGGGGTCAAAGTCCCCAAAATGTTCCTCCACCTTCAGCTTGTAGCTGTGCTTGGCCTTCTTGATGCCCCTCTTCAGATCTGCCCTGGATGAACTGTAGGCCTGTGCATCACCAGATCTAAAGGCATTGTTACATGTCTTTAGCAGAAGCCGCACTTATCTGTTCATCCACGGCTTCTGATTTGGGTATGTGGTGATTTGTCTTTCCGTGGTGACACTGTCAATAGTGGTGTTGATATGGTCCAGGACTGAGTGGGTGTAAGAGTCGATGTTTATGTGGGAGCCACAGGTAGCCTGAGAGGTGAACATACTCCAGTCTGTGTTCCTAAACTTCTCCTGGAGTACAGAGTCAACCCCCTCTGGCCACACTTTGATGGTCCTCACTGATGGCTTCACCCGGTTGATGAGCGGTACATACTTGGGGGTAAGGAACAAAGATAAGTGATCAGATTGACCTAGGTGGGGGAGGGGAGTTGTTGTGTAGGCTCCCACAATATTGGTGTAAACATGGTCCAAAGTTTTGTCCCCTCTTGTGTGACAGGAGACATGCTGGTAGAATTTAGGAAGCATGATACACTAAATAGTTTTTTTTTTTTTATTGCATCCACATTCACATTTTAATTGCGGACTTAGCATTGAAGTCTATAGGCATTACTGTACTCTTTTAGACAAATGAATGAATGAATGAATGAATGAACAGGGGGAAAGGGTATGCAGAAGTAACCACATAGGATTATAAAACAAAAATAAATACTGAAACATATGCCCAAGGGAGATGTGTTCACTCCAAAAGCAGGTCTAGAATGAAAGGAAGCCTCCACAAATACTGATCTTTATTTGAACATTACCTGACACTGATGTCAACACTTCCCTGTCAGTTATGTGTTGCCCACCCATATAGGACTACATATGACAGTCACCTCAACCTATGTTCCAGATTTCGTGACTCCAGGTCGTTCCCAATCATTCCAACAAGATCAAGGATTGAATGGCGAGGAGGGCATGTCCATGGTAACAGCAGTGACACCATGCTAAAGGTGATGTGCAGTTATGATTAACCAGGTGGTCTGATAAACCTCAGAAAATTGCACATCATTCTGGCAAGCGGCGCGTGAGTATGGCATGTGAGTTACGGCAACTTCCTGTCCATTGGCTGTAGGGAGCGCTTTCGCTATGTGTCATTCTTTATTATAGAAATTATCAGTATTGGCTACCTATTCACCACTCAAAATTTGGTTGAAATCAGTCAAAGTATGCAAGAGTAAAAGCCATTGGAAGGGTGATGGCGATACTGCAAACTTGGCCACGCCCCTTCCACCAAACCATCGGGCATTTAAAAAAGTTTTCAACAGCTTATGATGGCACATGGGTATAGATGATTATCACCATAAATGGTTTCAATCAGACTATTTATTTCAGAGTTATTGAAGAAAACCCTTGGTGTAACCTTCATGTCTCCAAGAGAGGGTACTATTACTACTCATGAATATTCATAGCTGTAACTGTTCAGAGGCATACCCATATACTGTACATCATACCTATCTTGGTGCCAATCCAACATTCCATTCCTGAGGGATTAAAAAAAAACAACATGATGCAAACTTTCTGATGCAATACTTTCTGCCTCCTATAGGTGGTGCTGTAGATGTCTATGAATATTGTTCTATAGAACTGTTTGGAATTGGACTGATAGCCATAAAATTGAATTTGGTTGAAATCCGACAATGCATACTGGAGTTATTGCTATAAGAATGGTCATAGAATGATCATGGTGAGGAATCAAACTTTGCCACACCCTTACGGTCAAACCGTCAAGCTTTTAAAAAAGTTTTCATTAACTTTTAATGACACATGAGTATAGATAATTGTCACCACAAATGAGCTCAATTGGACAAAAACCCTAGGACGAGTTTGATCAAATGCGCAAGGTGGAAATTTGGTCACTACTACTTCTTGCCAAAATGGTGGACTTCCTGTTGGGTGTAGACCATCACTTCAAAGGAGTTTTTTTTCATGTCTTGATGCCGCCCCATCATGATAAAATGATGGGGCAGCAGTGGCTCAGGAGGTAGAGCAGGTCGTCTAATAACCCGATGGTTGGCGGTTCGAATCCCGCTCTCCCCAGATATCCTGCCGTTGTGTCCCTGGGCAAGACACTTCACCCGCATTGCCTACAGTGCCCATAACACTGGGTATAAATGTATAAAATGTTTAAATGTTCCGTGGTGGCTGGAGAGGCTGTTGGCGCGGATTGGCAGCCATGTTTCCGTCAGCCTGCCCCAGGGCAGCTGTGGCTACAGTAGTAGCTTGCCACTACCATTGTCTGTCTGGAGTGAATGAATAATGTATCTACTTGTAAAGTGTCTATGATAAAGCGCTATATAAATCTGATGCATTATTATTATTATAAACATCTCACCCCATTTTCATCTTTCTGCGCGGAAGTAAGCGTGTGCCACTTCCCATTGACTTCACATGTTAGGTGGCACTGTAGTGCCATTTTTGTAGGGTCATTTATATTTCCTCTAAAATATTTAATTTTTTGCCAGTCTTGAGATCCCTGCAAAAAATGTGGTGTTTTCATGCACATTCACTACCCCAAAAATTAGATCCTAGATGGAGAAGAAGAATAAAAAAATTCTAACAATTAAAGCTGCAAGCAGCTGTAAGTGGACCCTCGCCCCCTGTGGAACTGCAGACCCCTGAGCCCGTCGTACCTAGCTGGATCAGAAAATTTCCTGTTGTCGCGGCAAGTGCTGCGTGAAAAATAAAGTAAACCGTTTGGCGCAGTACTTCCTGTGAGCAGTAGGTGGTGCTATAAGTTTTGTCAACCATTTTTATGTAGGAGCGTTTGGGGTTGAACTAGTATCCATCGTAGAAAATTTGGTGAATATTGGATAAAGTTTGTCCAAGTTACAACATTCTGATGTTCTATGGCGAGGAGTTAACCTCCGTCATGTCGCCATGATAACACTTACCTATCAGTTATGTGTTGCTGACCAATATAGGACTACAGATGACAATCACCTCTACCTATGCTCCAAATTTCATGACTCCAGAACATTCTCAACCATCCCAGGAAGCTCATGGATTGAATGGTGAGGAGGGAATGTCCATGGTAACAAATGTGACATCATGGTAAAGTTCATGTGCAGTTATTATCATCCCTGTGGTCTGATGAAGCTCAGAAAATTTCACGTCGTTCTGTCAAGTGGTGCATGAATAATAAATAAAACAGTTTTCAGAAAATTCTTTCTTTAACCACTAGGTGGCGCTGTAGATTTCTATGAATATTGTTCTATAGAACTGCTTGGTATTGGACTGATATCCATAATGCTGAATTTGGTTGAAATCTGACAATGCATACCAGAGTTATTGCATCAGAATGGTCATAGAATGATCATGGTGAGGCATTAAACTTTGCCAGGCCCCATCGGCCAAACTGTCAAGCTTTTGGAAAAGTTTTCAATAACTTTTAATGGCACATGGTATAGATGATTGTCACCACAAATGAGCTCAATCGGACAAAAACCCTAGGACGAGTTTGATCAAATGCGTGAGGTGGAAATTTGTTCACCGCCACTTCCTGCCAAAATGGCTGACTTCCTGTTGAGTGTAGACCATCACTTCTATGGAGTTTTTTTGCATGTCTTGACATGATAAATATCACACACAATTTTCACCTTTCTACGCGAAAGCAAGCGTGTGCCACTCCCCATTGTCTCCATACGTTATGTGGCACTGTAGAGCCATTTTTGTGGGGTCATTTATATTTCCTCTAAAATATTTAATTTTTTGCCAGTCTTGAGGTCCCTGCAAAAAATGTGGAGTTTTCATGCACATTCACTACCCAAAATTAGATCCTAGATGGAGAAGAAGAATAAAAAAATTCTAACAATTAAAGCTGCAAGCAGCTGTAAGCGGGCCCTCACCCCCTGTGGAACTGCAGACCCCTGAGCCCGTCGTACCTAGCTGGATCATAAAATTTCCTGTCGTCACGGCAAGTGCTGCGTGAAAAATAAAGTAAACCGTTTGGCGCAGTACTTCCTGTGAGCAGTAGGTGGTGCTATAAGTTTTGTCAACCATTTTTATGTAGGAGCGTGTGGGGTTGGACTAGTATCCATCGTAGAAAATTTGGTGAATATCGGATAAAGTTTGTCCAAGTTACAACATTCTGATGTTCCATGGCGAGGAGCTAACCTCCGTCATGTCGCCATGATAACACTTACCTATCAGTTATGTGTTGCTGACTTGACTTCATACGTTATGTGGCACTGTAGGGCCATTTTTGTGGGTTCATTGATATTTCCTCCAAAATATTAAACTTTTTGCCAGTCTTGAGGTCCCTGCAAAAAAAAGGTGAGTTTTCATGCACGTTCACTACCCCCAAAATGAGATCTTAGATGGAGAAGAAGAAAATAAAAAGGAAAAAAAAAATTCTAACAATTAAAGCTGCAAGCAGCTGTAAGCGGACCCTTGCTCCCCCAGACCCATGAAACCTGGTGCCTGTCAGACCCAGCCGGCACGGAATATTTCCTATCATCATGGCATGCGCTGCATGAATAATAAATAAAACCGTTTGGACCGCAGTGTTTCCTGCTCACAGGAATCCAACCTTCCTTCACAGCAGGAAGGTTCATGCTAAAGTTGATGTACACTTATGATCATCCCTGTGCTCTGATGAATCTCAGAAAATTTCACGTCATTCTGGCAAGTGGCACGTGACTAATAAATAAAACAGTTTTCAGCAATTCTTCCTTTAACCACTAGGTTTCACTATATCTTTTGTCAGGTATTTTTATGTAGACGCGTTTGGTGCTGGACTATTTTCCATCATGGAATTTTGGTGGACATCGGACAAGTTTTGCTCGAGTTGCAGCTGTTTGATGTTGTCAGGGAAGGAGTCAAACGCCATGGTGTCGTAGCCATGCCTTCTGAGATTGCGACTCACATTAGAAAACTTTTAATGGCCAACGCCTATAGATGCCACCATGTGAAAATGAGTTCAATGGGAGCAGGCTCCCAGGAGGAGTTCGTTCAAATGCGAGTGGTGCAGTACTTCCAGTGAGCAGTAGGTGGTGCTATAAGTTCTGTCAACCATTTTTACATAGGAGTGTGCAGGGTCTGACTAATATCCATCATAGAAAATTTGGTGATAATCGGATGAAGTTTGTCCAAGTTGCAACTTTTCAATGTTCCATGGCGAGGAGTCAGCCTTTGCCATGTCGCCATGGCAACACATTCTTATCAGTTATGTGTTGCTGACCCATATAGCACTACAGATGATGGTCACCTCTACCTATGCTCCAAATTTCATGACTTCAGGACATTCCCAACCCTCCCCACAAGATCACGGATTGAATGGCGAGGAGGGCGTGTCCATGGTAACATGTGTGACATCATGCTAAAGTTCATGTGCAGTTATGATCATCCCTATGGTCTGATGAAGCTCAGAAAATTTCACGTCATTCTAGCAAGTGGTGCATGAGTAATAAATAGAACAGTTTTCAGCAATTCTTCCTTTAATCACTAGGTGGCGCTGTAGATTTCTATGAATATTGTTCCATAGAAGTTTTTGGAATTGGACTGATATCCATAGAATTGAATTTGATTGAAATCTGACAATGCATACCAGAGTTATTGCCGTCAGAATGGTTATAGAATGATCATGGCGAGGCATCAAACTTTGCCACGCCCCTACAGCCAAACTGTCAAGCTTTAAGAAATTTTTTCAATAACTTTTAACCTTTTGAGTGTGAGATTTTGCGTTCCCCTAGTGGCAGAGCGCAGCGCTGCGCCTGTCATCTCATTCTGACATGATTGGCTCCATTGAGAATTTGTACTGATTTGTACTGATCTGCCAGTTTCAGAAGGTGGCAGTCATCCATTGGAGGACTCAATGGTTGACGCGTAATACACCAAAGAAGAAGAACTCACTTTCTTTTCCTGTTTTTAGCATTTTAGTCCAGAAAGCTAATATGGCTGCCATCCATCATCATGCACCGTCACTTAGTTGGCTTTGTACATGGAAAAATAGCTGTGGGATACAAGTAAAATTTATGTGGGATAATCATAAGACTTTGTAAATGTGATAGAGAGCATAAATGACCGACAGAACGCAAAATAACGACCACGATGAGTGAAAACGCAGCGACCACAGCAGCGAGCGAGCCCCTTAGCCGCTGGTAAGTAAGGAATTTGTTTTTTTTTTAATATTGTACTGATTTCTTGTTCATATACTTTGAAGATAAGATGATGAAGTACCTCTGTACATAAAACGGTATCAAAAGACTGAACCATTCTTTGTGTAAATACGACCAAAGTCCAGTTTTGACTGAGTTATGGAATTTAAGAGGTGCTGTGACATTATGCAAATTAGATGCATAAATTTCTTCCTATCTGAAACTTTGGATCATATTTTACATCTTTCTAATTGACAGTAAGCCATTATCTCTTACCACTTTCAAGTTATAGCCTTGGAAATCTGAATTATTTTATTGACAAAAAAATATTTAGCACTCTTGACCACCAGGGGTTATGTCGCAATTCGGCAACAGATACACTCAAAGAGTTAATGGCACACGGGTATCAATGACTGTCACCACAAGTGCGCTCAATCAGACAAAAACCCTAGGATGAGTTTGATCAAATGTGCGAGGTGGAAATTTGGTCACTGCCACTTCCTGCCAAAAATGGCCGACTTCCTGTTGGGTGTAGACCATCACTTCTATGGAGATTTTTGCATTTCTTGACATGATAAACATCTCATCCCATTTTCATCTTTCCGCGTGAAAGTAAGCGTGTGCCACTCCCCATTGACTTCACATGTTAGGTGGTGCTGTAGAGCCATTTTTGTGGGGTCATTCATATTTCCTCCCAAATATTAAATTTTTTGCCAGTCTTGAGGTCCCTGCAAAAAATGATGAGTTTTCATGCACATTCACTACCCCAAAAATGAGATCTTAGATGGAGAAGAAGAAAAAAAAAAGTAAAAATTTTAACATGGCTCGGGCCCTAATTACATTAGGGCTCTCGCCCACTGATGTTGTCAGTGGCTCGGGCCCTAATGGTGGGCCACTTGGGGAACCCCTGGAAAGAGGAAACATGTGTCCATGTCCCTCTTCTCGCAGTTTTACAAGCAAATCCATTTCGCTAACTTTTCATGATTAAGACCCAATGTGACATTATGACTAGATGGAGGGACAGAAGGACGGAAGTAGTGCCACAACATTGGTTCATTTCATTCCTAGAATAAGCTAGCAATTTGCCAACCAAAATGCTAGGTCAAAGCTTTACAATATAAATTTCTGAAACAAACTGGTTGCTTCAAGCTGTATTGTTTGTTTAAAACCAACTTTGTTTACATAACAGTCAAATGTGTGCTTCTCTTTCAAATTACTATGCCACTAAACAACAGGAAGAAAAATTAATTGACAAAAAAGAAGAAAGTGAGTCCAAGGAGCCTAAGAGGAAAGAGAAGAAAAGGAGGACAACAGCAAATCAAAACCTTGTAGTAGATCTTATTGATGAGATGGAGCATCTATTTGGGAGTGTTTCCCTCAGCTGTCAACAACAGGAGAGGCGACCTTAATGAAAGTGGTCAGATTGTCTTTTTATCTGACATGCACAAGAATAAAGAGCACAAGGGAAAGCATGGAAGAGAGATGAAAGAAATGCAGAAGCAATGCAACAATAGCAAATCAATGTACAGAGAAGCAAGAGGCATTCAGCAATGGCTCAGTTCATTTTCTGATGCATCCCAGTCTGAGGATGATGACAACACATGAAAGATGAAATATAAATGAGTTGAGAGATCACAGCCCGATGCCATTGTATTCTCCTGCACTGACTACAATTGGAGCTCATCAGCCATGAACAGAGGGAGATGAGTGAGAAAAATGTCTTATTTATTTCCTATTAATATGTTGATACTTTTAAATTGGGTTGTGCAGCACTAAGAGAAATGTGTATTGTGGCTATTGTGTTAAAAGTAGATGAAGTGGAACGCTTATGCTGCTGATACTGATATGAGCAGCTTCATTCTAGGCTCAAAATTCTATAAAGAAAAGTCTATAAAGAACACTGCTGGAAGGTTAGTATAACTGCTGTCGAGCAAAAACCTCATATACTGTATCCAAAAGAGACAATTTTCAGGAAGTGAGGAAAGCTGTATTTTCTGAATAACTTAGCAGTTACAAGGTTTGTTCGCATGATCAGGTCTGTCTGACTGTCTGCAGGATTTCGCAGACACAACTGGATGGATTTTTATGAAATTTTCACCAGAGTTGGCCCTTGGGATATGGATGACCTCCATTACAATATGGAGGTCATCCAAGAATACATACCTCCACCAAGGACCTTGTCTGTTTGTGTGCAGGATTACGCTAACCTACAGGGTCAATTTTGATTAAATTTTCACCAGACGGGGGCCCTGAGCTGCGGATGAACCCATTAGATTTTGAAGGTGATCCAAGAGTGCATATCTCTGCCAAGCACTATCTCACATTTTAAAGAAAATGGAAAAAGTGATCCAGAATTCACATCCTGACCCAGATCAGCTTCAAAATCTAATGGGTTCATCTGTAGCCCAAAAGAAACCACTGGTGAAAATATCATCAAAATCCATCTGGTTCTTTTTGCGTTATCCTGCTCACAAACAGGCAGACAGACAGACCGTGGTGCAGGTATGTGCTTTCTAAGTGCCTCCAGTTTTTGTAATACTTCTCACTGATTTGATATTGGTAAAAAAAAAAAAATGCACAAAGTGTGACCAAAAGAACTGGATACTTTTGGTTTATTTTCACAATGACAGTAAAATGATTAGCAGGTAGGTGGGGCTAGGGGTCTTCAACCTACAGCTCTGGACTCATGTGTGGCTTTTTCCCCCCCTGTATTTATAAAGTGCTTTATCACAGCAAAAAGATACAGTATCTCAAGGGACTAGATACATAAGGCACAAATCATAAGTAATTCAGAAATCAAGCAATTCCCATATGAGCAAGCACGAGGTGAGAGTGGGAAGGAAAAACCACTTTATAGGAAGAGCCCAGGCTTGGGGAGGGGCAGTGATCTGCTGCAACTGGTTGGGGAGGGTTGGTTTGAGGAGAGCAAAGAAAAGTTGTAGTGTTGTAGTGTCTTCTGGCCTCCTGCCAGAAGACACTACAACACACAGTGAAAGCAGCCAGTAAGCTCATCGGTGCCCCTTCCCCCCTCCTCCCTTCCCCCCAGACATCTACTTCACCCACCTCACCCACAGAGCTATCAACATTGCAGGCGACACCTCTCACACCTCACACTCCCTCTTCAGCCCCCTGCTCAGAGAAAAGGTACCAGAGCCTCCGGGGCCACTCCACAAGACTGCTAAACAGCTTTGTTCAACAGGCCATCAGGACCCTGAACTCTGTCCACTTCCTCCTGCTGCAACCCCCCCCCCCCCACCCCCCAGACCATAGCGCACTCATCAGCACAATAACTACCTCAGCTGTTGGCACAGAAAGACTGGCACACCAACAGTAATACTTCTGCTGCTGTATGTCTCTGCACTTTACTGCAACCATTTGCACAAATGCCATACCTGCTGCTCTTTATTGCAATACTAATCATGTGCAGTCATATCTGTTACTGTCTGCGCCTACACAACCACATCAAACTTGCAAGTATGAGTATTATTGCTCTAATTTTTCTGTATATAGGATTACTGGGTTTCATCATTTATCTTTATTTGCACTATGGGAGGTCTGGGTCTATCTTTTGTCGCCATTTGCACTACGGGTAGCATTACTCTACATAGACTGCTGTTGTGTTTTTTTCCAGCCTTATTCCTTTTTCTTTTTTTATATTGCTCACACCACTGAAAAAAGAGAAAAATGTCATTTCAATTCTCCCATATGTCCTGTACATATAGTAGTATTGACAAATAAAATCTTTGAATCTTGAACAACATCTGTAGAGATACAACATGGGAAATGTTGCGCCATAAACTATGATTAGTTTAAGATTACAGCATTTTTTTTCAAGCTTTTCAAGTTGGCTTGGAAGTCTCACAGCTAACCCTATAAGCAAGCACATGGGTAGCTGGGTCCTAGTGATGCATTGTCTGAATATTACACACATGAACCAAGTTCAGAAGTAGACATAGTAGTTCCTAATAGTAAGATTCATTTTTTGTCTTGCTAATTCTGCCATGCCCAACATTTATTGGAGGGTTTGTTTTGGTGTATCAACTTTTTATTTGCTGAAATGTGCATCTGTCCCACCTGCTGAATTTAATTGGTTAAGAGCTGACATTTGACCTGATTAATGTTGGCCGTGGGCCAGTAGTGAATCAGTGGGTGGATGAATGAATGAATGTAATGGTGTACAATAATGTCGCCCAAAAGAGAAAAAAGAAGAAAGAAAAACAGGAAAGTGAGAAGGAGGTTTTAAAAAAGACTCCTACATCGACAGGATTTTTGTTTAAAGTTGTGACACAGCCAGACAGCGCTAACTTTACAGTCACAACAAGATGTTTGTCAAACTGTTAGAATTACAAATGCTAACACGGGATGCACTGATGGAGCCACTGCCTAAAAATCCATCAGTCACAGCAGGCAGAAGCTCCAGGTCATCAAGCTGTAAAACACCTGTTAGAAGTGTTAAAGATTTGTACACACTGGGAATGCTGGGCAAGAAAAGGACCAGAGAGCTGCCAGAATAAGGACACTGATATCAGAGCATCTGAATGTTCCTACAAATGGCAGAAACATTTTTTTTTTCGAAGTATTATTTCAATCACAAACTTGTAAATGGTGAGTATGTTTTAAGACAATGGCCTCTATATTCTCCTTCCACGGCTGTTTGTATTGTTTTGCCCACCGCACATATAGTGATTTTTTTTTCCCACTAAGCTGGGTTCACATGATAGCATTTGGACCAACTTTTACAGATGTTTTGAAAAATCAGAGAAATTACACCAAATGTACTTATGTGCTCCAGTCTTGGTGTAACAACAGCAGAGTAATTCACAACCACTGACCTAGAGGCCAAATCCTTTCTGTGTAGGCCCTTCTATCTTTCCCACAAGCTAACTGCAGCAGTAGTTACAGCTACCTACGTTCCTCCTGATGCTAGCACTAGCTTAGCACTCAACCACCTCCAGCACATCGTTAGCAGGCAACAGAGAGACCACCCCAACAGAGTCCACATTATTGCAGGGGATTTTAATAAAGCAGGTTTAAAGGTGCAAGAGATAGTATTCTGACCTACCTGGCCAGTAGATGTCACATTCACTGTTGACTCACCACAATCTTGTACCAGTTGCCAGGTAGAGAGTGGTAGAGAGATAAACAGCACTTCCTGGAAGCTAACAATAATGTACTGCAGACTGCTATCACTTTTTCACACAGGGCCATGTAGGTTTGGATTTTTTTTTTACCCTTAACAATAAACACCTTCAATTAAAAAATGCATTTTGTGTTTACTTGTGTTATCTTTGTCTAATATTTAAATTTGTTTGATGATCTGAAAAATTTAACCCTTAGTCAGTGTTGATTGCACGAATAGATCGCGCCATCACTGTGACAGGCGCCCGTCATATGATGTTATGTGACGTGCCAAACACTCCCCAGTTGTATTAAGAATTCCACCTCACAAGGTGGTAGACACGTATAACTTACTGCTCTTGCCTTGGAGGACTTATGGTGGACATAGAAGCATCCTTATTTACACCAGAGAGGAAGAAATTTTTAGACAAACACATATGGACGTTACTGATCGCTGTGGATGTATTCGGTCGCGAACGGAGGAGCATTTGCTCCCAAATTTGCCAACTATGATTCAAAAAAGAGATTATTTAGCTTATGAAGGTAAATATTTACATTTTATTATAACAGAGGGTGGGTGAAGCTGCCTGATGTTCACCTGCTGCTGCCCCCAGCACTATGTGACTAGACAACAATCGCGCCGGTTCCATGTTGTCGTATAATATAAATAGCAGCAGAATAAAAGCAAAATTGAGGTGGAATAATCATATCAGTTTCTGGATGTGGGCGAGAAAACAAAAATGCCTGACAGAAGAGAAAACAATGGCCAAGATGCCGCAAAAAGGGTGAAGCAAGCCGTCTTCACCAGCGGTAAGTGACGAATGTCTGTGTTTATTGTTTTGTTTACATTGTACTGCACTGTACTGATTTTCTGGCTCATATACTTTGAAGATAAGGTAACAAAATGCCCAAAACAAGAAACGGTGACAAAAAGCAAAACCATTCTTTGTGTAAATATGTCCAAAGTTGACTTTTGACTGAAAGTTATGTAATTCGATATGGCTTTTGTGGCATTATGCAAATTAGATGCATAAATTTACTCCTATCTCAAACTTTGGATCATATTCTACATCTTTCTAATTGACAGTAAGCCATTATCTCTTATCACTTTCAAGTTATACCTTTGGAAATCTCTGACATCTGAACTGAATATTTTCTTGAAAAAACCTTCACCACAGAGCAACGGAGCGCCATCCACAGTCAATAGGTTAAGTGTGACAAAGATACAAAAAAATAAGAAATCAAAAAGGGGGCAAACACTTTTTCACACCACTGTACACATAGCGTTGTAATCAATAACCCTTAGTGAAGTTGGAAATAATTTATGGTGGAATAATAATCTTTTTTCAAATAATATTGTGTAAAAACAGTACTGCATCTCCAAAAATTAGCACACCACCATTCACATCTATATGAAAGAGCTCAGACATATTCATCCAAATTTAAAAAAAAAAAAAAATTAAAACAGCTAAATTTATATGGGATTATTGAAAAATATGAAATATGAAAGTTTTACTACAACTTTTGGAGGTGCATGAGTAGTACGTAAAAGAAAATCATCCTCAAATCAAGCGAGTCAATATATAACAAACAGGAATTTATTTGGGGGAAATATTTATTCAAAAATAAACAGTCCAAATGCAGGGTCAGATCTGGGAGAGCAATAGAGAAATTAATTAAATCAGGATTAGGACACTCTGGAAAGCTTTTGTTGTCCCCATAGTCAGTGTTGACCTTTGTTACTATAGTCGAGTACAATTTGTTGATGTAAAAAAGGACAGTCTCTAAAAAAGTGTCATCACAGACTAACAGCAATAAAACATGACAGTATGTGAACTACTAGACAGTTTTAGGACTACAGCAGTACTGCAAAGAGTTTTCTTGGTCTACATAATGTGAATGGCAATATACTGTAGGTGAAGGAAAGAGCAGGTACAGAAATGGAATTACTTTTTATGTGTGTGTTGTGGGAGGACGGAGGAGACCCCGGGGCAGACCCAGGACACGTTAGAGAGACTATGTCTCCCAGTTGGTCTGAGAACATCTTGATGTCCTCTCTGGAGAGCTGGAGGAGGTGGCTGGTGAGAGGGAAGTCTGGGCTTCTTTGATCAGACTGCTGCCTCCACAACCTGGACCCCCAGAAAAGCAGTAGATGTATGGATGGCTGTGTTGTATATTCATTCCTGCTGCAAGACTGGACCTGATTAAAGAAGAGGAACAACATTTTTTCTCATTCCACATTCTTGGAACACCAAGTACACAAGCAGGTTGTGGTTCTAATAAAAATGAAAAGTCCAGGATATTTTAGGTTCCAAATTTTGACTGTTGTCTTGAGAAGTTATTCAAAAAAGAAAGAAACAAATACCTGTTGCATCTACTTTTGGAAAACATAATCCATAAATATGACTGGTTTGACCAGGTGTCTCTCTCTCTCTCGCTCTCTCTCTCTCTCTCTCTCTCTCTCACTCATATATACAGTATATAAACACTTTAACATTTCAAAAAGAGTTAAAAAAAAATCTCCTAAACAAACACATTTAAAAATTCAAAATAAAGGATTTGGCTTTATATATTACTGTGTGTAAAATGTTTTGATAGACTAAATTTACATTGGCGTGCTGCCGACTGTCTTCCTTACTGGACGGTTCCTCTGGTGGTTGCTGTCCTGAGCTGCTAATGGAGTCAAGGCCTTATACACAGGTGAGGTGGAGGAGAAGCTTCCGCTGACATCATCAGAATGTGGTTTTTAAATTTTGATCTATGAGAACACAATCGTATTAATAGTAGTGATGACCAGATGAGGCTTTCTTGAAGGCTTGAGGATTTTCATCAAAATGGTTCATATAGACGAAGCCTCATGTGAAACTTAATTTGTTCTACTAGGCCATCTAGTGGACCAAAAGTATACAACATGCAGATTTTTACTTGGGGATTATTGGTTTATTGTGTATTTTTTCCATTTCAGTAAATGTACTGTCTTTTGAGAAATATCAATGATAATAAGCTTAAAAAGAAATAATAAAATGGGTGACAGTGAATGTGCTTGTGTTACTTGGTGTGCTTGTGCTACTTATCCATTTTTATTAAGAATTAACTTTTCAACAGTCTTTGGACTAAGGTGATTTCTTATTTTTTTTTTTTTTAGATTATTTCACCAGCTTTGGAGAATACTCTCTCACAGGACACAGAGGATGCAGGTGTGCAAAGGAAGGCTACTGCAAGTGTGTACATTTCTGTCTTTCCCACTACATTCACCTCTGTTGTCCTTGCTCTCATGCAGGGCACGATAATGCCTCAGCGTAGATGATGTGTTATTGTAATCAAGCTCTTTGAAACACAACAGACACTTCACCTTGCAAATAATTAAAAAAAAAAAATCACAAAAGTGACATGACCCAGGTGGGACTTGAACCCCAGCCTCCCACTTGTGGTGTGGATGCTCTACCTCCAGGATAATACTCCAGTTACAAAAAATAGCCACCATTTATGGAAAATACACCTACTTAATAACTGTAAATACCTTGTTGGGAGAAATGGGATCAAAATGTTCCCAAACAGAAGAAGTCCGTCTTTTTGGTGCTGGCTTCATCTGAAAATTGCCTGCAACAAATCCAATACATAGTCAAAGGTCAACAACACAGGATGGGGACAGGGATTTGTTTTGCTGCTCACTTTATTTCAAGTTGAGTGCAAACTCATGAACGGCTTCCTGACCCAGTAACATGGTATGGCCGGTGTTACGCCGAGAATTGCATCCCATCGTCGCAAGCAGATGTTTAGTCAAAGTCAATACAACTGCATACTTTGAAAAAGTGATTACATTTTTCAACGACAATGCATAAATGCAAAATCTCGACTTTGAAGATTGTCAAACATGGAATTGGATCACTATGATTGCTAACTGTTTTTGAAACACTAAAACGTCTGGCGAATAAACATAAAGATAAGTTACAAGAGGTAATAACAATTTTTACTTCTATAAATGTATAATGGGGACTTCTAAAAATGCCCAAATGGTTACAAACCTAGCTGGAGTGTTATATTTGGGGTGGCTGTGGCACAGGTGTAGTGTGGCCAACTACTGATCAGAGGGTCAGGAGTTCGATTCCTGTTCTGTCTGCAGTCTGCATGTCAAAGTGTCCTTGAGCAAGACACTGAACCCCCAGTTGCTCCTGGTGGGTCAGGCCGGCACCTGTGTATGGCAGGTCTGCTACCATGAATGTATGGGTGGATAGCAGGTCTGTGAAGCACTTTAGTCAACTAGAGATGAGAAAAAGCGCTATTTAAGTGAACGCCATATATTTTATAGTTTTGGCGGATGGGATGCAATTCTTGGCACGCGAGCAACTTTCAGCATAACATCGGCCGGCAAGGCTAATGACATCATCACATATGTCAGCAATACATGCCTCAAAACACGCTGTGCAAAATATAGTATTTCGTGGAGAAGCTTGGCGCATGTTCCAGAGCCCCAGAGTCGGCCATCCCATCACTAATTAATAGTTCTTTTTGTGACTTTTTAAATGCAAAACTTTGCATCATACTCACCTAAAGGTCAGATATTGATGTTACTGTCCTTAACTTCCACTGGTCCATCACATCAGTGAGGGCTTCAGAAGCTGTTGACCCTCTCTCCAGTCACTGTTTGGTGGAGCTCTTCTCTGCTGCATCATGATGACATTGTCCAAACACCCATCTGTGCTTATTCACCTCATGATGGAGGAAGACCTTACAGAAGGTGAAAAAAATGTTATGGTTTATTACTTGGGTAGTCAAAAATCTGACATAAATTTCTACATACATAATTACAGATACTTCAAGTACTCAAGAAATCCCGTGGATAATGCTGTGCAGTAACATTAGTTAGTAAGAAAATAAATTAAGACCTGTTTATTCTACTATTAAAACAAACTATTTTTAACCTCAATTTCCACCATGGTGATCAATAAAGTTTTAAATTATTATCTTAAACTGTAATAACAATAAACAACTGTAACTTTTTTCACTGTACATCAAATTATAAAACTGAGCAGCTGCACATCAAAGCTGATGATTTTTAAAAAAAAGTTGCCCTCACATCTCATGTGATGAAGGTCCTTGAGAGACTGGTCTTAGCCCACCTGAGGCCGCAGGTGAAGACGTGGCTGGACCCTCTGAGGTTTGCATATCAGTCCCATTTAGGAGTTGAAGACACTGTCATCCACCTGCTTCAACAAGCCCATCTGCTCCTGGATGGTGAAGGAGACACTGTGAGAATTACGTTCTTTGATTTCTCCAGTGCCTTTAACATCATCCAGCCACTCCTGCTGGGTGAGAAGCTGTGGGTGATGGGGGTTGACAGCTCTATGGTCTCCTGGATTACTGATTACCTAAAAGGAAGGCCACAGTTTGTCCAGCTGGGTAGTGTCTTGTCTGTTGTGGTGGTTAGTGACACGGGAGCTCCACAGGGAACTGTGCTTTCTCCTTTTCTCTTCACCTTATACACCACTGACTTTTCAGTACAACACCAAGTCATGCCACCTGCAGAAATTCTCTGACGACTCAGCTGTTCTTTGGTGTATAAGGGGGGAGAGGAGGGGGAGTATAGGGCACTGGTAGACAGATCTGTGGAGAGGTCTGAGCAGAATCACTTGAGGCTGAACGCCATCAAGACCAGAGTGATGCTGATTTACTTCAGGACGAAGAGGACGCCTTCTGAGCCATTGCAGATTAGTGGGGAGAATGTGGAGGTAGTTGAGGACTACAGATACCTCGGTGTCATGATCAGCAACGGGCTGGACTGGAAATCCAACACTGATGCTGTGTACAGGAAGGGGATGAGAGGACTCTTCTTCCTGAGGAAGCTGAGATCCTTCAGTGTGTGCAACAAGATGCTGGAGCTTTTCTACCAGGCCGTTGTCACCAGTGCCATCTTCTTTGCTGCTGTCAGTTGGGGTAGCAGTATCAGAGCCAGCGACACCAACAGACTTGACAAGATTATCAAGAAGGCTGGCTCTGTAACTGGTCTCAAGCCAGAGACTTTTGAGACGGTGGTGGAAAGGAGGACACTAAATAGACTGCAATCCATCATGGACAATCCTGATCACCCCCTCCACCACGCACTGGGCAGACAAAGGAGCACTTTCTCCAGTAGACTGCTACAACTTCACTGCCGAATGGTTAGGTACAGAAAATCTTTCCTTCGACATGCCATGTCACTGTACAATAACTCACTCTGATGTTACATTCTGTTCATAACTATGCTGCCATACTCCACCTTACAGTCTAACTGGCACCTAACATTGCACCCTGCACCTGATAGTCCTGCATTGTACAGCAGGTATGATTCATGTACCTATACGGGTCACCATCTATTCATCTATGATGTACGGTGGTGTGAAAAAGTGTTTGCCCCCTTCCTGATTTCTCATTTTTTGTGTTTTTAACACTTACATGTTTCAGATCATCAAACAAATTTAAATATTAGACAAAGACAACACAAGTAAACACAAAATGCAGTTTTTAAATGAAAGTGTTTATTATTAAGGAGGAAAAAAATCCAAACCTACATGGCCCTGTGTGAAAAAGTGATTGCCCCATAAACCTAATAACTGGTTGGGCTACCTTTAGCAGCAACAACTGCAATCAAGCATCTGCAATAACTAGCAATGAGTCTTTTAGAGCCCTGTGGAGGAATTTTGGCCTACTCATCTTTGGAGAATTGTTGTAAATCAGCGACATTGGAGGGTTTTCAAGCATGAACCGCCTTTTTAAGGTCATGCCACAGCATCTCAATCGGATTCAGGTCAGAATTTTGACTAGGTCACTCCAAAGTATTCATTTTGTTTTTCTTAAGCCATTCAGAGGTGGACTTGATGGTGTGTTTTGGATCATTGTCCTGCTGCAGAACTGAAGTGCACTTCAGCTTGAGGTCACAAACAGAAGGCCAGATGTTCTCCTTCAGGATATTTTGGTAGACAGCAGAATTCATGGTTCCATTTAGCACAGTAAGTCTTGAGGTCCTGAAGCAACAAAACACCCCCAGACCATCCCACTACCACCACTATATTTTACTGTTGGTATGATGTTCCTTTTCTGAAATGCTGTGTTACTTTTACGCTGGACGTAATGGGACATACACCTTCCAAAAAGTTCAGCTTTTGTCTCGTCAGCCCACAGAGTATTTTCCCAAAAGTCGGGGATCACCAAGATGTTTTCTGGCAAAACTGAGATGAGCCTTTATGTTCTTTTTGCTTGGCAGTGGTTTTCGTCTTGGAACTCTGCCATGCAGGCCATTTTTGCCCAGTCTCTTTCTTATGGTGGAGTCATGAACACTGACCTTAACTGAGGCAAGTAAGGCCTGCAGTTCTTTGGATGTTGTTGTGGGGTCTTTTGTGACCTCTTGGATGAGTCGTTGCTGCGCTCTTGGGGTAATTTTGGTTGGCTGGCAACTCCTGGGAGAGTTCACCACTGTTCCATGTTTTCGACATTTGTGGATAATGGCTCTCACTGTGGTTCGCTGGAGTCCCAAAGCTTTAGAAATGGCTTTATAACCTTTTCCAGACTGGTAAGATTTCAATTACGTTGTTTGTCATTTGTTCCTGAATTTCTTTGGATCACAGCATGATGTCTAGCTTTTGAGGATCTTTTGGTCTACTTCACTTTGTCACGCAGGCCCTGTTTAAGTGATTTCTTGATTGAGAACAGGTGTGGCAGTAATCAGGCCTGGCTGTGGCTAGAGAAATTGAACTCAGCTTTCCAAAGATATGATAAACCACAGATAATTTGCTTTACTGGGGGGATGGGGGATCACTTTTTCATACAGGGCTGTGTAGGTTTCGATTTTTTTAACCCTTAATAATAAACGCCTTCATTTAAAAACTGCATTTTGTGTTTACTTGTGTTATCTTTGTTTCATATTTAAATTTGTTGGATGATCTGAGACATTTAAGTGTGACAAACATACCAAAAACTGAGAAATCAGGAAGGGTGCAAACACTTTTTCATGCCACTGTATATACTGTAAGTTTTAAGCAGTTTTATTTTCCATGGGTAATCTCATTGTCTATTATGCTGTGTGTGTTTCTGTCATTTTGTTGTCTACTGTCATGCTGCTGTTACACTGTAATTTCCCAGTTTGTGATCAATAAAGTACATCTAGTATCTACAGTAGCTCACAAAAGTAAATACACTCCTCACATTTTTGTAAATATTTTATTATGTTTTCATGGGACAACACTGAGGATATGACACTTTAATACAATGTAAAGTACTTGGTGTACAGCTTGTTTAACTGTGTAAATTTGCTGTCCCCTCAAAATAACAACACACATCCATCCATCCATCCATCCATCTTCTTCTGCTTAATCCTTTTCGGGTCGATGTCTAAACTGCTGGCAACAAAAGAGAGTACACCCCTAGTGAAAATGTCCAAATGGTGCCCAATTAGCCATTTTCCCTCCCCGGTGTCATGTGACTCATCAGTGTTACAAGGTCTCAGGTGTGAATGGAGAGCAGGTGTGCTAAATTTGGTGTAATCGCTCTCACACTCTCTCATACTGGTCACTGGAAGTTCAACATGGCACCTCATGGCAAAGAACTCCCTGAGGATCTGAAAAAAAGAATTGTTGCTCTACATAAAGATGGCCTAGGCTATAAGAAGACTGCCAACACCCTGAAACTGAGTTGCAGCACGGTGGCCAAGACCATACAGCGGTTTAACAGTACAGGCTCCACTCAGAACAGGCCTCGCCATGGTCGACCAAAGAAGCTGAGTACACGTTGTTGTGTCTGAAGGTAGACTCGAAATGAAGAGGCCACGTGCACGACTGAACTTGCGTTTATTGAATATCACACATACCACACTACGACCGCCAGGCAGGGGTGATGGCGAAGAGACCCACCCCTCCTGCCTGCTGCTACTTATAGGCACAGGTAATAGTGGAACTGGAAGTGAGTGCCACCACACCATGCCTAACAAATAAGAGCATAAGAACTATATAAAGATTTATATAACACACCCCCTTCCCGTAGAAAAGTCCAAAACACACACACAATTGAGACCCTCCCCAATTTAAGACCTGAATCATGCACTAAAATAACAGAAAACATATACTGTAATTAGCCTAACACATTCACATCAAAACAACTAAAAACTAGGGAGACGGGTGGACTACCGTCCAACCCCCACATGGCAAGGTGGATTTATTCTGCCACCTGGAAAATAGATAAATAAAGTCCATTCCTAAATTAAAATAACTGCTGTGTTCCTAAACTAAAAAAAAATATATATATATATATATATAAAACAATCCCCAGAACTACATACAATATACTGTATATACATATATACACAACAGAACACTTCCTTTTTTTTTGTATATTTATTCACACATGCACACAAATGAACATAGTGCAATTTCAAACCCATTAACAGAACAGAAAAAAACCTCATAACTCTCACTACTCAAACATATAACTCAACACACAGTACATACAGCTAGGAAAAGAGGGAGGGAACTGGCCTGCAGGCCCCCCTGGACCATCTCATCATAAGTCCAGCCCTGGAGGTGGTCTGCTTCCTGGACCGCAGCTGGTTGTGCCGACACCGGCGTGTCTCCTCTTCTTCACCGCCAGGTGTCTCTCTCATCCAGGCCCACCACTCAAAGACTCCTCCCGGGCATGCCGCCGCTGATTTGGGTGCCTCCACGAACCGTCCGATAGCTGAACATAGGCATCACCACATTTGGCCACGATGCACAGCCACCACTGGTGCTCCTCAGACTGTCGCTTGGCTCGTACTCACCGTGGTTGCCCCTCCTCCCAAGCCGAAACCAGGTCCGCGACTTCCAGAGGGGTTCTGCTCGGCTTGCACTGTCTCTGTCTGGCACGCGGTCCCTCCGTGCCTAACGGTCTGGCCCCAACCTCTTTTAATTCTGCTGCAGCCATCACCATTGTAGCTCCATGTTCACCGGCCCACTTTAGCCGAGCGCCAGGAACAACTGGAGCCAGCTCCTTGGCATCGCTCATCATTGCAGGTGCCTCGGCGTGATGCACAGTACCCTCATCCAGGGCGACTTGAGCTCCGGCACTGAGACCCTCCTGCAACGACTGAGTGAGGCTGGTTCTGCTCGCCTTCCGGGGTGCTTGGCAATCCCTCATCCCACACCGCATCATCCTCCACTCTCGGAACCATCCGGTCCCACAGCCTGACCACTCCTCCCCAGCGCCGCTCTTGATGGCAAAACCCAGACCATAAAAAAGGTCACAGCCCATGATGTTGTCGCCACGAGCCATCATGGTGAACTTAAGGTTGGACATCTCTGCCGACTTGTACTGGGCTGTCAGTCTCAGCGTTCCCACCGTGCACAGCTGTCCACTTCCATAGCCGTAGAGTGGGCTGGGTCACCTTCAATCCTGTAGTGAGAGAAAAATTTTCTCACTGTAGTCCAATTCAGCAAGGAGCTCTCCGCCCCGTGTCGATCAGCAACGGCACCTCCACACCATCCAGCTCCACCGTGCAGAATGTGTATCCGTTGGTGTTCGGGGACATTGTGTGGACAACGGTCGGGGCGGAGGGAGTTGATTTCCTCTATGGGCTCCCCTGCTGGGATATACGGCACACCCTGGCATAGTGGTTCAAGCGGCCACACTTGCCGCAGCATTTCCATCTCACTGGACAGTCACTGACCTTGAAGCATTGCTTCAACCTGCAACCCAAACACATGGGTTTCCCCAGGGCAGACCTCAATCTTGCAGCGTTGGCCTCCTCAGCGTCGTCTTCCACGCTCCCATCACTGTCTGGGTCCGTTACTTGTGTGGCAACAGGAAACTCCAGCTGTCGATGTGACAAATGCTCACTCAGCTCCAGCGTCAGTCTATCCGTTGCCTCCAGCTGGAGAGCTAACTTGATGGCCCTGGTCAGCGTTAAGTCACCCGGAGAAAGTGAGCAGTTTTACCTTTATTGCAGCACTGTTGGTATGCTCCGCCAGCTGGTCACGAACCATCTCATTCCTCCAACAGTCTGAACCGACACTCACTAGCCAGTAGCCTCAAGTCGGCTACGAACCACGGAATAGGCTCGCCCAACCTGTTGGTGGTACTGCTGAAACTTGATTCTCCAGATGACGACGTTGTCCGGGGCGCAAAAATGCACGCCATCAGCTCGACAACGTCCTTGAAGCTCTCCGAATTGCCAAGCATGCTCAAAATTCACTGGCCCTCAATTTCCAAGTTGTACACCAGCAGTGCATGTGCCTTCAACTTGTTCATTTTGCCCAGATTCAGCATCACCATATATGTCTGGAAGGCAGCATACCATCTCAGCCAAGGGACAGGTGGCTCCCCCCTGGGAGCTCCAGAAAAGGCCGAATTGGTGACCCACACGCTTCCATACCTTTTTTTTCCTCGTTGCCAATTGCTGTGTCTGAAGGTAGACTCGAAGTGACGAGGCCAAGTGCACGACTGAACTTGTGTTTATTGAATATCACACACATCATACTATGACTGCCAGGCAGGGGTGATGGTGAAGAGACCCACCCCTCCTACCTGCTACTACTTATAGGCACGGGTGGTGGCGGAACCGGAAGTGAGTGCCACCACACTGTGCCTCACGAATAACAGCATAGGAACTATATAAAGAACAATATAACACTCGACGTATGAATGCTGCCAGCATTGCTGCAGAGGTTGAAGGGGTGGGGCGGTCAGCCTGTCAGTGCTCAAACCATACACCATACACTGCATCAAATCGGTCTGCATGGTTGCCATCCCAGAAGGAAGCCCCTTTTAAAGATGATCCACAAGAAAGCTTGCAAACAGTTTGCTGAAGACAAGCAGACTAAGGACATGGATTACTGTAACCATGTCCTGTGGTCTGATGAAACCAACATAAACTTATTTGGTTCCGATGGTGTCAAATGTGTGTGGCGGCAACCAGGTGAGGAGTACAAAGAGAACTGTGTCTTGCCTACAGTCAAACATGGTGGTGTGAGTGTCATGGTTTGGGGCTGCATGAGTGCTGCCGGCACTGGGGAGCTACAGTTCATTGAGGAAACCATGAATGCCAACATGTACTGTGACAAACTGAAGCAGCCCTTTGAAAACTGGGCCGCAGGGCAGCATTCCAACATGATCATGACCCCAAGGACACCTCCAAGATGACCACTGCCTTGCTAAAGAAACTGAGGTTAAAGGTGATGGACTGGCCAAGCATGTCTCCACACCTAAACTCTATTGTGCATCTGTGGGGCATCCTCAAATGGAAGCTGAAGGAGCACAAGGTCTCTAACATCCACCAGCTCTGTGATGTCGTCATGGAGGAGTGGAAGAGAATTCCAGTGGCAACCTGTGAAGCTCTAGTGAACTCCATGCCCAAGAGAGTTAAGGCAGTGCTGGAAAATAATGGTGGCCACATAAAATATTGACACTTTGGGCACAATTTGGACATTTTCACTTTGGGGTGTATTCACTTTTGTTGCCAGGAGTTTAGACATTAATGGCTGTGTGTTGAGTTATTTTGAGGGGACAGCAAATTTACACTGTTATACAAGCTGTACTCTGACTACTTTACAATGTATCAAAGTGTCATATCTTCAGTGCTGTCTATGAAAAGATATAATAAAATATTTACAAAAATGTGAGGGGTGTACTCACTTTTGTGAGATACTGTATTTATCTATCTATCTATGTAAAAACTTTATGTAAATCATGACTGCTGCACAATTAGTATGTGCTGTTACATTCATAGATGCAAATGTTGATCATATAAACCTGTTATATGTGTCAGCTTGGTAAGGAGCAGTTAGTGGGATGTATTCCATGCCATATATTGGCTGATATTATTATACACTCATAATTATAATATGAACATGTCAGAAATAAAATTTAGTTGGTTACATAGAGTTTAAACTGCTGCCCCCCAGCGACTCTAAGCATTTGCTTAACAGCAGAAGATAAATGAGCTTGTTAGCATCATAGCGAACACTGGTTACGTTACCTGTCAGAAGCAAAGTGATCACCTCTATGTGACTTTTCAGCCCTTTGGGATGCTTCAACAGACTTCAGCTATCAAAAGCAGAATTGATATTTATCCTGCAACTTTGTTTGTCATGTCATACTTGAAAATTATTGGGAAACTGACGTCTGCCTTCAGAATCAGGTATTTAGCTGAATAATTCACTATCTGGCAACCCAACAACCCAAAACGAGACAATGGCATGTAATATGAAGCTGTGGAAATGTGAAAATGACGAGGCAGAGTTTATCTCACGAGTCAGGTTTATTCACATCTTCCAACATCAGCAAAGCAGAAAGAGGGAAAAAACACAGACATTCGTCCTTTATATATCCAGGACCTTCAAGGCTCACAGTCACATTGCATTTAATTTCAAGTAACAATGCATCTTTTCTTAAATTCAAATTCAAATTCAAACATTTATTTCAAACTCAGGGTTCATATTAAGAGCAAAACTAAAACGAGTAGAAAATAGATAAATAAATAAATAAAAGTATATACAGATCAGCAGACACTCGGCGCTCTTGTAACAACAATAACATACAATAATGGGCTCAGTATAAAATGGAACGCCACCACTTCCAAATGCTGGAATGAAGTGTGAGTGACGAGTTGACAATTGCTTATATAAGATAAATCTTAAATCCTATAACATCCTCCTCATAGTTTCTGGCAGACAGGAAATCCCCCAGCACCGTCTCTTGCATACCAAAGACTAAATTTTCACATCCTCCTGTTATCTCACAGGAGGCCCAGTCCTTTGTTCTACTCTGAGATGTGAAGCTTAAATTATACATATGTGGCCGACAAAGCTATCGATGCAAGTGGCTGTGACATCCTCACTGGACTTCTGTGTTTGTCTTCCTCCAGCTGCTGGATGCAAATATTTATATTATTTACGACCCGTAAAAACATTAATAATTTTTTTTTCATTAATATACTAGTTTTTAGAAGAACACTAAGACTTACATTGTGCATATTTCTGAACACTTTGCTGATGTATTTTCTTTAAATCTTTGTTTTCATGAAAATGCTATCCTGTACACGTTTAAAGACTGTACTCCCCAAATTCCACCAATACGTTAAGTGTCCCACAAGAGGGGAAAGAACACTGGATCATGTTTACAGTAATATCAAGCATGCCTACAGGGCCACCCCCTCCCCCACACTGGTCAATCAGATCATCTCTCCCTGCTCCTAATACCTGTCTACACCCCTTCAGGAAGAGTTCCCCCAACCAAACAAACAATTAAAACCTGACCTGAAAATGCTCTCCTCCAGCTACAGGATTGCTTTAGCTGCACAGATTGGAACATCTTTGAACAGCAGGACCTGGACTTCTACCCTGAGTCTGTCCTTTTCTACATTAAACGCTGTGTAGAAAATGTCTTTCGGATCTTTCCAAACCGGAAACCCTGGATGACCAGTGAGGTCCAGGTTCTGATCAGAGCCCGCAACTAAATCCTTCAGGCAGAGGGACAGCTCTCTGTAAAGCATTGCCAGAGCCAACCTGAGAAGAGGCATAATTATTATTATTATTATCGCCTTTCACCCGAAACGGGTATATCCACAGTTCCTTCCTTACTTCTCTCCGCTCTGCGTCGAGCCCATCTTTTCTCGTGAGCTATCACTCTCTTTGTATTATGCGCCCTGCAAACTTTCCTCGTGAGGTTCTTCCATTCCGCTCTATCATGTACTACCAATTGCCATTGATCTAAAACATCGGCACACTTCAATGCATTTTTGCATGTGTCCTTAAAACGGAGTTTGGGTCGACCTACTTTGCGAGAACCATGAGCCAGCTCACAATACAGGAGTTCCTTCACCGGCCTATCATCATTCATTCGACAGACATGACCTAACCAGCGCAGGTGACTCATTACAAGCTTGATCTCAATGTCTTCAACGTGTGCCCGCCGCAGCACCTCCTCATTGCTGATGAAATCGTCCCACTTGATGTTTAGTATCAGGCGAAGGTGACGCTGTTGGATTATGCGAAGCTGCCTGACTTCATGCTGGTATAGGGTCCAGGTTTCGCTGCCATACATCAGGAGGGGCATAAGGCACTGATTGTAAACTGCGACTTTGGTAGAGACTGTGAGGTCATGCGAATCAAACACCCTCTTGCGCAGACGGCCAAAAGCACAAGATGCTGCTTGAATGCGAGATGCAAGTTCCTCCTTCATAGAGCAGTCACTGCTGACATAACTGCCGAGATACTTGAAGTGAGTAGCGTTGGCCAATTTGATGTCGTCAATAAAGAACTCAGCTGTATTGCCAATACACATGGTCTCTGTTTTGACTGTGTTGATGCAGAGACCCCTTCTCTTAGCGACGTCATTGTAGGAGGATAATAACATCTGCAGGCCCTCTGGTGTATCACTGAAGATTGCAATATCGTCAGCATACTGAGCTTCTCTAAAATATTCTGTGAGGACTCTGGATTTCGCTTTTAATCTGCGGAGGTCAAAAAGATCGCCATCGTAATGCAGTCTGATCTGTATGCTGCAGGTGTGCTTGATTTCTTTGAAAGTGAGCCAAAGTAGGACTGCCGCATACATGCCAAACAGTGTTGGAGCTAGTTTACACCCCTGCTTGACCCCGCTGTTGTATTCAAGGGATTGGGTGAGTTCACCATTGATAGCAAATCGGGCGTGCACGTCCGTGTATAGTCTCTTGATGATTCTTATAAACTTTGGATGACAGCCAAGTTTGCCAAGGATGATGAAGAGGGGCTCGTGATTGACCATGTCAAACGCCTTCACAAAATCCACGAAGGCTATGTACAAACATCTGCGCTGCTCTCTTGTTTTTTCCATCAGCTGGTGAAGGGTGAAAATCTCATCTATTGTACTTCTACCGTTTCGATACCCTGACTGCGACTGGGGGTAGATATATTCTGCTAACAGGTGAAGCCTCCGCAAGATAATGCCCGCGAAGACTTTACCGACAGCACTGAGCAGTGAGATTCCTCTGTAATTGCCACAGAGGCTTCTGTCACCTTTTTTGAACAGAATTGCGATGATGGCGTCTATCCAGTCAGTTGGGATAATCTCTGTAGTCCAGCAGATGTTGAATAGGACAAGTAGGAAAGCTCTTAAGCGACGTCCTCCATGCACAAGTACTTCAGGTAGAATACCGTCTGGACCTGGGCTCTTTCCTAATCGGGTGTTTCTAAGGGCTTGGTCAAGTTCTTGGTCTTCAATTGGGAGGCTCATTGATTCGATAACTGGAAGCTGGTCTATGTCATCGACGATGCTCAAGTGAACATCCGTTGGTTGGTTTAATAAGTCGCTGAAGTGCTCAACCCATCTGTCCTTTATCTTGTCAGGAACAGTCAGGAGCTCACCATCTTTGGACTTCACAGGATGGGTGCTTCTGGATCTAGGGCCATAGACAGCATTGAGGGTAGCATAAAACTCTCTGTGGTTCTTCTCCTGAGAGTGCCGCTCTGCCTCCTCAGCTCTGCGCCGAAACCAGTCATTCTTTAGCTCTCTGATCCGCCTTCTTAGAACACGCCTGTCCAAGTTCTTGTCTTGAAGCAGCTTTTGAATTTCTTGGTCCTGATCATCAAACCAGTCATTCTGCACTCGTTTCTTTTTGCCGAAGACATGTGTGGCAGCATTCTGGAGAATAACTCTGAGTTCATCAAAGTCCGCCTTACAGATAGACAACTTTTCGTCTAGGAAGAGCTCCAGTAATGCTTTTTTGTCATCATCCAAATGTGTGTCTAGCTTCTTGGGAGGCCTTGTACCACTCTTCATGTTTTTAATAAAGAACAGGCACTTAGATACCAGGAGCTTATGATCGGTGAAGCAGTTTGCTGCTTGATTGACTCGTGTCACTGTAACATATGGTTTTGCGGCCTTATTGGATAGTACATGGTCGATTTGGTGCCAGTGCTTTGAATGTAGGTGTTGCCATGTGTTCTTTAAGGTGTTTTTCTGTTGGAACATAGTACCCATGACACTGAGCTGGAATCTGGTGCAGAATTCTAAGAGCATAAGCCCGTTGGAGTTCATTTTACCAACGCCATGTTTTCCAATTACATTCGGCCACAATTTCCAGTCCTTGCCCACTCGAACATTAAAGTCGCCCAGGATGATGATGATGTCCATCTCGGCGGCAGATGTGCAGCTGCTAAGCTTTTCATAGAACTGCTCTTTTTCTTCCTGAGATCTTTGCATGGTCGACCCATATACACTAATGAGAGTTAGATTGTTTCCTCCCTTTAGCTGTATGCGCATTGACATGAGCCTGTCGCTAATTGGTGTAGGGGTGATACCTTGAGCAGCTAGCCTGTTGGAAATAGCAAAGCCAACGCCAGCTGTTCTCTCTTCTCCTCCACTCCAGAAGATTGTGTGACTCCTCTCAACTACGTTTCCGGTGCCAGGTCGCCGAACTTCACTTAGGGCACAGATGTCAATGGACGCTTTCTCTAGCTCACGACAGATAAGGGCTGTTGCTCTTTCAGGTCTGATTGAAGACTCACTGTCGTTGGTTGTACGGACATTCCAAGCTCCAAGATTGAGGCATTGTTTGCATGAGTTTGAAACAGAAGGTCGATGGTGTTGTTCGTCGGTTACTCCGGACGCGGTAGCAGTATACAGACTCCGTCCACTTGTCGCCACTGCCGTATTGAGTGGCGCATCGGTTCCCCCGTATGCGGTAGCCATATCTTCTCTCCTTAACTGTACTTCCATTGAAAACTGTGGGGCTGCACCTATGGTGATGACAACACTGCTTGGCGCATAGGCAGTGTCCCTTGGCGAGGTGCTCTGTTGGTCGACAACACAGCAAAGCTGAGATGGTCACAGAGAAGCTTGTTGCATTTTGCCGTAACTGAAGCCGAGTAGACAGTCAGAGACGCCTGCCGCAACTGAAGCCGAGTTGACATTCAGAAGCGCCAATGATGTAGTGCCAGAGATGCCATCGAGTTGATGACATAACTGCCGTGCCGTGCCCCTGGCAAGGGAGGCTGCGGGTGTACTAGCACTTGCCCAAGGTGCACACCCAAGGCTAGTGGAGGGAAGGAGGCGCCTCACTACTCCATTCTAGACTGGCTCCGAGCAAAGCTCCAAGCAGAGTCAAGCCTCTGCCCCAAGAAGAGGCATAAAATACACCAAGAACACCTACAGGAGGAAAGTTGAGGGCTTCCTCACAGACAACAACCTTCGACAGATCTGGAGAGGCATCATGGCCCTCACCAACTATAGGGGCTAGTGCTCTCCAACATCGGACAGCAGCCTCACTCTGACAGAGGAGCTTAACAGCTTCTTTGCCCGGTTTGATCCTCCAGATCCCCCCCACCACCTGCTCCTGGATAAAAAACTTTCCCACCAACCACCCACAAACAGTCAGACTCAGCCCCCACCACTCCTCCACACTGTCTCTCAGCACTGGCATCCCCCAGCGCTGCATGCTAAGGCCTCTACTGTACTCCCTGTACACCTTTGACTGTATATCAACACACTCAACCACTGTCATCATGAAGTACGTGGACGATACCACCTTTGTTGGGCTCATCAATGACGATGATGAGAAGGCATACAGGGCTGAGGTAGAGAATCTGTTGCTGTGGTGCCAGAGCTAACAACTTGAAACGGAATGTCCAAAAAACCAAATAACTCATACTGGGCTTCAAAAAGAACAGACAGAACCACAGGTTCTCATAAATCCACGCAGTCACCTCATAAATGGTGACTGCGTGGAAACCGTCCCCACCTTTATGGTCCTAGGCACCCCATCTCTTCTGACCTCTCCTGGTCTGTCAACACCAAGGAACTGGAGAAGAAAGCCCAGCAGCAGCTGCACTTCCTCCGTGTCCTGAAGAAGAACAACCTTGACCAGAAGCTGCTGCTCGCCTTCTACTGCTGTTCAGTGGGGAGCGTGCTCACCTAGTGTCTGGTTGTGTGGTACACTATCTCCACGGTTGAGAACAGGAAGGCTGTGCAGAGGGTCATCAACACCACCCAAAAAATCATCATCAGCCCTCTGCCCTCGCTGGAGGACATCTCCAGATCCTCCTGTCTCAGAAAGAAAAAGGCCATCACAGAAGACCCCCCACATCTCACCCACCACCTGTTTGACCTGCTTACCTCTGGATGACGGTTCAGATCAGTCAGGTCCCACACCTCCAGACTGATAAAAAATTTCTTCTCCTGGGCCATCCAAACTGGAAACAATCAGAGGCCCCACCCGCCAGCCTCCAAACGCTCACATGCACAAAACTGAGGACCTTTTTAATTATTACAAAAACACACCTGTCTTTGCACTCCGCACTTTCATGTATATTGACCCATCCGTGAAACCACTACCATGCCTATGTATATTTTCCACAATCCTGGGCTATTTTATTCAATCGCGTGTTCAATTGCGTGTTCTGTACTCTGTGTTTTTATGTACGTACACTACCGTTCAAAAGTTTGGGGTCACCCAGACAATTATTTTGTGTTTTCCATGAAAAGTCACACTTATTTACCACCATGAGTTGTAAAATGAATAGAAAATATAGTCAAGACATTGACAAGGTTAGAAATAATGATTTGTATTTGAAATAATAATTTTTTCCTCCAAACTTTGCTTTCGTCAAAGAATCCTCCATTTGCAGCAATTACAGCATTGCAGACCTAACATGATTGCACAAGGGTTTTCTAATCATCCATTAGCCTTCTGACGCAATGAGCAAACACATTGTACCATTAGAACACTGGAGTAATAGTTGCTGGAAATGGGCCTCTATACACCTATCTAGATATTGCACCAAAAACCAGACATTTGCAGCTAGAATAGTCATTTACCACATTAGCAATGTATAGAGTGTATTTCTGATTAGTTTAAAGTTATCTTCATTGAAAAAAAGTGCTTTTCTTTCAAAAATAAGGAAATTTCTAAGTGACCCCAAACTTTTGAACGGTAGTGTATATTGTTTCATTTGCGAAACAACTACCATACCTGTGTATATTTCCATAATCCTGGGCTATTTTTATTTCAGTTGTGTGTTTAATCATGTGTTCTGTAACTGTGTTTTATCTAATCCTTCTCTCATACTAAGTTACGCAGTAGCCTGGTGGAGCACCCACAATTTCATTGTACTGTACAGCTGTACAATGACAATAAAGCCTATTCTATTCTATGTAAACTTGTAAATATGTTTATTCCATTGTATATATAAATTTTGTTATTTCTTCATATATACAAAATTACAGTTGTTACTATAACATCCAGTTATTTCTTTATTTTACAAAGCTACAAAGCTTCACATATGTCTCCGATCATTTTGGTCCTTACATTAAATTGTTAAACTGAGGTAAATGTGTGGTTTCTGTGCTCAGGTTTTCAGAATCACACAGTGTTAAGAACTTACGTACAGATTAAGAAACTGATTAAATGACTACTTTGAGCTTTGATTATTAATCACTGGTAATCTTAAACTTAGTTGTTATCAAATAATCCACTCTGTTGGAAGTGGTGCCCCCTAGTGTTAGAATGAGGTAATTTGATAGTTATTAATAACTATTGATCATAATTATTAGTTATGAATAATTATATTCATATAACTATAGCAGTATTGCTACAGCTTTTCAATTAGTGTCAACAGCAATTTGCAAAACGAATGATTTATAAGAATTTGCTTTTAAAATTTTTGATATTTTGGAGTGAGTCATTGCTCCTATCTGACCTCCTCATCCTATCATTTTATGTTCAAGTAATTTGAGGGAGTACATTCTTTCAGCAGTACAGAATCATCCTCAAGTAACCTGTTGAGTTTATTATGGAATATAAGCGGAATATAAGGAATGTAAGTTTGTTTTGATTTTGATGACTGTGACTTGCAGCCCGTGGGGGCCCCAGATTCAGTTTCTCAAGGAATTAGAATGTTGCATAGAATTAGTTTTAAAAGATAGTTTTTTGGTGGAAATGTTGGCCAACTGAGGGGTGTGTCCATGTGCATGCTCGGTGCTTGGTCGGCGCTCCTTTTGGATTAGTTGCTGTATCAATGTGGCGTGGCATGGAGGTGATCAGCCTGTGGTACTGCTGAGGTGTTATGAAGGTCCAGGTTGCTTTGATAGTGACCTTCAGTTCATCTGCATTGTTGGGTCTGGTGTCTCTCATCTTCCTCTTGACAATACTCCATAGATTCTCTATGGGGTTTATGTCAGGAGAGTTTGCTGGCCAATCAAACACAGTGATGCCATGGTCATTGAACCAGGTTTTGATGCTTTTGGCAGTGTGTGTGTGTGTGTGTGTGGGGGGGTGCCAGGTTCCGCTGGGGGATGGGATCGGCTTCTCCCTGGAGCTTGTCGGTGGAGGGAGGCATGAAGTGCTCTAGGGTTTCCTGGTACACGACTGCGCTGATGCTGACTTTGGTCTTGATGGAGCGCGGTGGACCAACACCAGCAGATGACCTCTGTTCAGTTAAAAGTAAATTTTGCATTTCATTTGGAAATCAAAGTCCCAGAGTCTGGAGAAAGAGTGGAGAGGCACAGAATCTAAGTTGCTTGAGGTTTAGTGTGAAGTTTATACAGTCAGTGATGATTTGAGGAACCATATCATCTGCTGGTGTTAGTCCACTGTGTTTTGTCGGGACCGGGGTCGGCGCGGTCGTCTACCGGGAGATTTTGGAGCGCTTTGTGCATCCCTCTGCTGGCAGGTTTTGTGGAGGGGCTGGTTTTGTTTTCCAATGTGATTTGCCCCCCCCCCCCCCACACACACACTGCCGGGGGTATCAGGGCCTGGTTTAGTGACCACGCCACACTGATACAGCGGTTGGTCCGGGGGTATCCCCGATCGGGTGTTGGGTGTGTGCATGGACATACTTTTCAGTTGGCCAGCATTTGCATTAAAGGCTATTTTTTGAAATTGATTTTGTGTGGTGTTCTGTTTTTTTTTTCCTTTTGAGTTCTCCATGGAGGCAGAAAGGGCAGGTTGTAAAATTGTTGTTTGTGATTTTTTCTGGTATTTGTGAATTTTGAGCAAAAGGAGTTGACTAGTGTTGTGTGTGTGTCACGGCAGTGTAGAAAAAAATGGAAGGACCTTCACACTGCAGTAACAGTGTATGTGTGTATGTCTGACCTTGTGGAGATAATGGAGAAAGGAGCATTTCTGTGTGGGCCCTGTGTGTGTCTGTCTGTGTGTGGTTGTGTGTGTGTGTGTGTGTGTGTGTGTGTGTGTGTGTGTGTGTGTGTGTGAGGAAAAAAAGAGAATGAAAAAACACAGGCTGTGTGGGTGCTGACCTGTGTGACAGGGGAGTGAAAGAGAAGTAATCAATATATGGGTATTTTTGCAAAGTTTTGGAGTTTTACTTTTTCAATCTAACTTTGTGGGTTTTTAACTCTAATGTTGCGTACGTGATAAACTATTTACATTTTTTAAAGCCAATTTTTTGATGTATCACTGACTTTTATTGACTCAATTGCCTTATTTCTCTGACTGAAGCATAACTGTGAACTTTACAGGGAAAAAGGACACATTACTAATGATTTCCCTGCTGTCGCCAAAATGACCAGCCTCTGGGACCCGACTTTGCCACTGTCCATGCCTCCCTCGACGTGACCACAGGCGCATAGAACACTACGTAGGTTAAGTACAAATGCTTGCATCTTAATCAATGCTACCAGCATGACAATGATGAAATTAACTGAATATTACAGTATCATGCTGTCAATTAATAATGCCTAATCACTGAAGGCTTTGTGTACACATTATATTACATGATTCAAATAGCTGTGTATAGCTTGTGTCACACTGACCTAGATTAGGTAACGGTAAACAAACAGAATCAGCCTTCAAAGGGGGAGAAAAAAAACCCCACAGGCCACAGATTGTGGTCCTATGCCATAAATTCTTGAAAACAGAGATTAGGTCTACACCTGCAGCTACTAATTCTAAATGCTGCATTGGTTTAAGGCTTCTAATATATGACACTGTTTTGTTTAAACATGATCCTAAACTAGTGATTACCCATGTCAATTGGTAAAACATTTACTGATTCACAGAGTATTTAGTGAATACTTGCTGTGAATAGCAAAAACACATTCAAATTGTGGAAGCTTTAGGTGTGATTCAAAGGTTTTTCTGCTATTCTTCTTCGTTTTTCAACAGGAAAGGGAAAGCATTCACAAAATTTTTTAGCTTTCACCAGGAATTAAGATTTGCTGAATTAACAAGGAATCATAACATCACCATTACCTTTCAATTTAATAAATTCTTGGTGACATATGCAATATGTAATAAAATAATTAAAAAAACAATTCACTTGTGTTTCTTAACATTACACGTTATAATAAACAACTGGGATAAACATTTAAGGGACACAAAACTAATGATGATCACTGGAACATTAGTAAAATCAATTTATGAGGTGATAAAATTTGCACTCCTGTTGATGTAAATACTGAGGTGCAGACGGGGAAGCCATAAGGCTTTCCCCAAATTTTTCTTTGCAGGATGGCACCGAGATTTGATCTTTGTGGGAGATGGAGGGAGGCCAAACAGTGGGTGTGTGGGTGACGGGCTCATTGGCTGGAAGGGGCGACAGTGACCACAGGGGAAAGGACCTCTCAGTTGACAAGCATTTTTTGAAGCTAAGTAGAACAAATGACATTGCATAACAATTTAAATGACTGACTTTAAAAATGTAGTGTTCATATGACTTCACACTGCAAGATACATCTGATGCCACTCACCACATAATGGTGTGCCAATATCACATAAATAAGGAATACTTGTGCTCCCAGGGCTTAGCCGTGGCCGAGCTGGGCCTCAGGACTACAGTCCACCCCATAATTTACCAAGGAATATATAAAATGAGGCATTCCTTGTACTAAATTAAGCCAAATTCTAATTAGGCAATATGTCCACCTTTCCATTGACTGAAGGAGTATGACACAACCTTTCACAAGGATTCACTTACACAAATTCAACCTGTCTGTGTTCAACTGGACAGACAGATGTGATCTAAGTGACTAACTCAGAATGGTCGCTCTAAATGCTAAATCACATCAAATCTGCACAGACAGCTATATTACTTTTTAGACTAAGTCAAGAGATGACATGCACAGAAGAAGCTATGACTATTGAAACCTCATTTTGAAGGAGCTATACTACTCACAAATTTTCATCTAAATTAACTGTGTGTAATACATAAAAAGTGGTACCACACTTCCTTCTGGTAAAAAGACACTACCCATCAAGCAAATACCCTGTAATTTTGATGCATGTGCATCTCCATGCACCAAAGGGGGGGAGGGGGTACCAAAGAAATTAATTAGAAAAATAATTAGAAAAATCCTCAGAAAAATAGATAATACATAAAAAATATCAATGAATGATCAATAATGAAGAGAAAAATATAAATGAAACCATTTGGTAATGAAATCACAACACTCAATAGGAGAAGTTAAAATTTACATGAATAAATTTCCAGATTTTTAAGAAAATATCTGCAGATTATTGTAAAAAAGGAATATCATGTTTATAAGAAACAAGGTAAACTGATAAGGAAGAAGGAAACTATGCAAATTTATGAGAAAAGTCCCAAATGTCTAAGAAAGGTCCAAAAGGTCCAGGGCTGCACGGTGGCGCAGTGGTTAGCACTGCGGCAGCACAGTTTACCCTTGGCCAGGGGATCGTGAGATCGTGGGTTCGATCCCAGCCCCCGACCAACAGTGATCTGTGCGGAGTTTGCATGTTCTCCCCGTGTTGCGTGGGTTTACTCCGGGATTTCTACGGTTTCCTCCCACATGCTAAAAACATGCAGGTTAGGAATATGGGGCACTCGCGCACGCAGTGACCGGCAGCTGGTGGCTTGTAAATACGGAAGTCACCAGACTGCAAAACAAATCTACCTACGGGTACAAAGAAGTAACAAAAAAAAAAAAAAATTATGCTGAATTTATGTTTACTGTGGGACTTGATTTAGAATCTACTACAAAAACAATACAGATTATTACTCAATTAAGGGAACAATGCTTTAGGGAGCTCAAAGCAAAATAATTTGATCCTCCCTGCATAAACTTAGTTGTTTTTTTTTTCAAAATCCTTGCATAAGTCTCATTGAGCTAAATAAGAGTGGAAGTGAAAATGTTTAGAAACTATTTACACACTTATTGAATATACAAAGACTTTCTCCTACACTAACTTAAGTACTGCTATGGTGACAGTGAAACCCTTTACTGGAACAATACCAAGATTTAAAATAGCTTACTTAAATAATGGAGAACATTTAATGGAATACACTTTGTAAATCAAATCATGTCACATTTAAGTGCAGTTCCTAAATTATTAGTACCAAACATTTACCCAGGAAACCATTTAGCTTACCATCAACAATCTACCGGATCAGTATAATATACAAATTAGGAAAATAGGGAAATTGTGAATGACAAACCCTATTATTAAAGCCATTTAACTTAGGTGATGAGGAAGGGTTTCTGGGTGATTACATGCAAAGGATGACAACTGACAGTGATGTTATCCATACTGCCCTTCCCAGGAGGGACCATGTGACGAAGGAACCATGGGAGGTGCACCCATCTTTTGGGCAAACCAGGGAATCTGGTCATCAAAGGAAACTGGACCAAAACTCCCTGGCAAGGACAGCACAAAGGTTATCCTGCTGACCTAAACAGCTGTGGAAAACGAAGGATGTGGCACTTGGGTGCATCTAACGTCTACTCCACTTGAAACCCTCAGCAAGATACTGTTTAAATTAAATTGTATAATTATTTTAAAAAAGACAACAAATGACTGTTTAACTGTTTCTCTATGCAAGTGTCAACTGATGGCGTTTGCGTCCAGTAATGACCTCTGCTAATAGAGAAGCAGGCTGTTTGTTTATCATGACAAGAGGAAAAAAACAAGGGAAAGAAAAGTGTGGTTAGTATTGTTACCTTATCATCCTCATCATCCTCTAGTAATACTTAATATTGGTTATTAAGCTGTTCCATTGCTTTTACACTGTAGAGAATGTTTACTCCTTAATAACATTAACAGTTGGACAAAATATCTTTTATTGCTAAAATAATGCAGCTACTACAGGCTGTTTGGTTTTTTAAGAGAGAGGCCATATACAGAAATAACATAGCAAACTTCATTTTGAATCACACCTGACAGAATACATCACTCCACTGATTAGAAACATGATGACACTCCTTACGCTGTGAATGCAAGGTTAATTTCATCAGGGAACTCCTCTTTTTGAAGTGGTGATGTCCCCTTTCCAACAGCTTAACACTCTCTGAGTATGCAACGGCTTACAGTGCGTCTCTCCCCTGTACTGGTACCCTGCTTGACCAACAGAACGAGCAAGTTCTGTTGGTCAAGCAGTCTACATTACACTTCATTCTCTCGTTACCTCCCACCTGGATTATTGTAACTCCCTTCTTTCTGGTCTCCCCCTCAAATCTCTTAAAAAACTTCAACTGGTTCAGAATGCTGCCGCCCGGATCATTACCAGAACTCCATTCACCCATCATATCACCCCGGTTCTGCAGCACCTCCATTGGCTCCCCATCAAACACCGCATTGACTATAAAATCATCCTCCTCACTTACAAAGCCCTCCATGGCCTCGCCCCCCCATACCTGGCTGCACTCCTCTCCATCCATACACCATCCAGAACGAACTCTCAGATCATCAACTACCATCAACCTCATTGTCCCTCCTGCACGCATGACCACCATGGGCCTCCGATCATTCAGCTGCACCGCCCCCCACCTCTGGAACTCCCTCCCACCGGACCTCAGGAATTTAAACTCACTTTCCACCTTCAAATCCCACCTCAAGACTTTTCTGTTCACTAAGGCATATTCTTTGTGATTCTTGTACTTGTGATGTGTTTTTAAATGTGTTTTACTGATTGTTTTATTCTTGTACGGCGTCCTTGAGAGAACAAGAATAATCCCAGGTTTCTTTTCAGTACTGTAGCCAGGTTGACAAAGAGTCAGGACTCTGTCAATCCTAGCATTCCCTTAGAGCTTACTAGTCAGGACTTTATGAACTTTTTCAATAATAAAATTTCATCCATCAGAGATAAAATCAATCAGATTCTTCTCACAGTTAACTTAAATACTGTAACTACTACAACTCCTTCTATTGATGTCTGTCTTGATGAGTTTACTCCAATCGACCTTTGTGAGTTAGACAAAATAGTTTCCTCATCCAAACCTTCAACTTGTCTTTTAGACCCTATTCCTACCAGGTTATTTAAAGAAGTCTTCCCACTTATTGGTAGCTTTATTCTTCATATAATCAATTCTTCATTAACTTTAGGCCATGTACCGCAGGCTTTTAAAACGGCTGTAATTAAACCCTTACTCAAAAAGCCAACGCTAGATCCAGGAGCTTTAGCTAACTATAGACCAATCTCTAATCTCCCTTTCATTTCAAAAATCTTAGAAGGAGTTGTTGCTACGCAATTATTTGACCACCTGCAGGGAAATGGTTTACTTGAAGAGTTTCAATCTGGGTTTAGAATCCATCATAGTACTGAAACAGCCTTAGCGAAGGTCACTAACGACCTCCTCATTGCATCTGATAATGGACTAGTTTCTGTACTTGTCCTTTTAGACCTTAGTGCAGCTTTTGATACTATCGATCATAATATTCTACTTGATAGATTAGAACACTATGTTGGACTTAATGGAACTTCGTTGCAATGGTTTAGATCTTATTTATCTGATAGGTTCCAGTTTGTTCATGTAAATAATGAGTTTTCTTTCAACTCAAAGCTTAGTCATGGAGTTCCACAGGGATCTGTGCTAGGCCCTACTCTTTTTAGTTTATATATGCTTCCATTAGGCAACATTATTAGAAAGCACTGTATACATTTTCATTGTTATGCAGATGACACACAATTATACCTGTCAATGAAGCCAGATGATAGTAATCAATTAGCCAAGTTAGAAGCCTGTCTTAAGGAAATCAAAGCTTGGATGACTTGTAATTTCCTGCTATTAAATTCAGATAAGACTGAAGTCATTCTTGTTGGTCCAAAAAACCTTAGAAATTCCTTTCCAAATCAAACTTTCAGTTTGGATGCGGTTACTCTTTCTCTTAATAGCTCTGTGAGGAACCTTGGAGTTATTTTTGATCAGGATTTGTCCTTCAATTCACATATTAAATTTGTTTCTAAGACTGCCTTCTATCATTTGCGTAATATTGCCAAGATTAGGAGCATCTTGTCTCAGAGTGATGCTGAGAAACTGATCCACGCTTTTGTTAGCTCGAGATTAGATTATTGTAATTCTTTATTATCAGGCTGTCCTAAAACATCTTTAAAAAGTCTTCAGCTGATCCAAAATGCTGCAGCAAGAGTTTTAACAGGTACTAGAAAGAGAGATCATATCTCTCCGGTTCTGGCCTCCCTTCATTGGCTTCCCATAGAGTTTAGAATTAAGTTTAAAATCCTTCTTCTTACTTACAAAGCTCTAAACAATCAGGCTCCTTTTTATTTAAAAGATCTGATACTACCGTATTATCCTAACAGAGCACTACGCTCCCAAAATGCAGGATTACTTGTAATACCTAGAATCTCCAAAAGTACAATGGGAGGCAGAGCCTTCAGTTATCAAGCTCCTCTCCTGTGGAATCAGCTGCCAATCTGGATTTGGGAGTCAGACTCGATCTCTGTTTTTAAGAATAGGGCTAAAACCTACCTTTTTGATATAGCCTACGATTAGGGAGGGATCATGTGTTTCTGAACCCTCCCTTAGTTATGCTGCTAATAGGTTTAGTCAGCCGGGGGACCTCCAGTAATGCACTGGGCCTCACTCCTTTCCTCACTCTCTATGAAATATTTTTTTTTTTTGCTGGTCATTAACATCTGTTTGTTCTCGCCCATAGATTGAGTCCCCATCGTGCTGTTTGCTCTCTACATGTCTGTTCTTTTCTTCTTCTCTATCCCCTCACCCCCCAGCCAGTCCCAGCAGATGACTGCCCCTCCCTGAGCCTGGTTCTGCTGGAGGTTTCTTCCTGTTAAAAGGGAGTTTTTCCTCTCCACCGTCGCCAAGTGCTTGCTCACAGGGGATCGCCTGATTGCTCGGGTCTTTCTGCAACTGTGGGGGATCCCCCCTACAGTTGATAGTGCTATGAGATGACTGTTGTTGTGAAATGGCGCTATATAAATAAAGTTGAATTGAATTGAATTGAATTGAATTGAATTGAGTGCCTTGAAAGGCGCCTTAAATAAAATGTATTATTATTATTATTATTATTATTATTATTATTATTATTATTATTACTATTATTATTAAGTGTTATGCCAAGGATCTACATTGACAAAGGTCATTGAGTTATTGGGCGTATTCGCATTTGGCCAGGACTGGGCAAATCTGTGTACCCCGTTTTGACAACCGACCATACCCTCATCATGTCTGCAGGGCAGGTGGGCAGGGTGAAGAGAGATGCTATTCTACCACTTGATTCCATTTATGAAGCATGAATGCAATTTCAGATGGAAAGTACAGGAGTGAGGTTTTTGTTCATTGTTTCTTTGAGTGAGAGTGGAAATAAAATACCTTAGGGAAAAACACTTAATTATAGACTTCAATCATTTACAAAATTATAACAGAGGATACACACAGCTTCATTGCTTTGCAGGCAATAATAACCAAACTAATTAAGTTAGTGTTTCTCTTCATGGAGAAGTCTCATCATAAACTTGGTAATGATTTTGTAGTGATAACTTCGGACTTTTCTTGTGTGAGTCCTTAATATGTAATAATAATCTGTATAATCAGAGGAGTTATTGTCTAATTTGACCTTGTTGGATTTTCTTTCCCCCTTTGTTATATTATTCAGTTTCTTTTAATCTGTACTTTTAATCTATCCGAAATAAAGATTCATTCATTCATTCATTCATTCATTCAATATGATGATAAGGCTTATCACTTTACATTAAGGTTATTGCAAACTTAGTAATATGTCTTCATACGACTGCTGCAGATGATGAGGATGGTGAAAGGGATCGTTCTAAGGAGCTTGAAGGATGCAATATGGTTTAAGGCTGTTTTCGAGTGCTTTCATATTATTTTCTCTCTTCTTATTTGACACTGTCTGAGGTTAATTTTGATCACATTGCACATATTCACCCTTAATGATATGTTCTGCACACATTTTTAACTTGTAAAGACACACAACAGCACGTAAATTCTTACACATATCCTTATATTAATTCATTCACTTTATTTTATTACTAGTTTTGTTATTTTTCTTTTAATCATGATGTTTTATTAAGCATCAAGGGGGATATGAATTCCATATTATCCATTATTTATTATTATTAATGTTATATTATTTTTATTATTTTGTATCATGCCTTTTCTATTTCATGTCTGATGTTTATATGTGCATTCCATGTAGAATGAGTTCATATATTCCTTTGTATTATTCTTTCATGTCCGTGAGCAATTATTGTCTAACTGTGGCCTTCAGAGGATGTGTGTGAGACTGAGGGTCAAACGTCTACACTGATAATGTTGTTGGTATGCCCTGCTCTTCTGTATCCGAGGAATGTGCTGGAACTTCAAGTTCATGTAGATTAGGTTTACAGACACTCTGTCTGTCTCTGAAATGTCCCTGGATGGTTCTGCAGATCGCTCTCCCCTTTCTTTCCTCCTCCTCCTTGTTTACCCATAGTTATAAATACTGAGCTTAGAGAATGTTTGTTCAGAGACTTCAGTGACAGTGTGCTGTAGGCCGCGCTCTGTGGTCTCTCCCTCAAATGACCATTGAGGTGAATAAATGTGCATAAATCCAACTTTCCGCCTAATTTTTTGACTTTGAATAATTTAAGCTCAAAATTATTCTAACACTCTAATACTCCTCCTGGGTTAACTGGATTATTTCTGCTGCTGTGGCTCACCTATTCCTCTTCTTCTTCTCCTTTTCCCTGCTGATTAGTGCAGATCTTCAGGATTTAACACCACCGCTTAGTTCTTCCTCTCGGTTGTCATCTAAAAAAAATGGCCAACACACACCAATTTATCACATCCTTTTTCATGTAAATTAGAAACATTCTTTTGTAAATGTGAAGATTTTTTCTCATAAATTTGCAGGATTTTCCTGCAGAGTGACAGCCATTTTACTCAGAAATGTGCAGCTTCTTACTTGAAGATTGCAGCTTTTTATTATTCATAATTTTGCAGCTTTTTCCTTATAAATTTAGAACTTTTCTTACTCTTGAATTTGCAGTTAAAAAAAAGCTAAAATTTGCAGCATTTTACTCAAATCTTATATTTGCAGCGTTTTAGGTTGTAAAGAGTTGGGAATTTACACCTTTTTTTGTCTTTTTGCTAAAATTGCAGCTTCTTACCCATAAAATTCCACTTTTTTGGTAAGAAATTGGCAGCTTTTAACTGAGACTTACATCGCCTTTTATTTTTGGTCAGGTCAGACATTGGCTTGCTTGCTACCGGATAACCATGAAAACCGGTACTACCTGTCTCATGGGTTGCGCCGTCGGCGACTCAACCAGCATCCCCGCCCTTCCGAGGGCGTGCAGGGTGAAACAGGGCATCCTGGCAGAACTAAAAACAATATCTGCCATGGGTCTTTGGTGGACCACTCCCAGTTACATGGGGTGAGACTGGACATCCTGGCAGATAAACACATCTGTCGCAAGGTCTGTGGTGGAAACACAAAACAAACCTATCATCTGGTCAGTCACTGCAACAGATACTGGAGTCAGTTTGTCTTGGCTTGTCCTTGCCACTAATAATACCTTTATCTGCCAAGAATGTGCTGCTAGTCCAGCAAAAGCTAGCAGTACTCAAATACTTTGCAAGCAGTTTCATGAAATGGTCAATCAGAAAGCAACTCATACCGGCTCGAACGTCGCCCAGGCTTACAAGGTCCGCGCTGATCTGTTCACACTCCGACAGGCAGCAAAAAGTAAGCTAGGAGAAGGAAGACAAAAGAAGAGGAAAACAGCAGCCTTGTGTGTAGCAGAATGGAATGTACACACTCTGTTGGACAGAACAACATCACAGCGCCCAGAAAGACAGACCACGCTTGTGGCCCTGGAAATGAACAGGTACAATGTAGACATAGCTGCACTTAAGGAAACAAGATTGCCTGGATATGACAGCTTGGAAGACCATGGGTACATCTTCTTTTGGAGTGGGAGATCAACTCAAGAAAGGAGAGAAGCAGGAGTGGGCTTTGCAGTTAGAAAGGAGATAGCAGCAATGCTTGATGAGGAACCGGTGTCAATCAATGACAGGATAATGACTATGAGACTCCCACTACAGTGGAAGATGTATGCCACACTCAACAGTGTATATGCCCCAGCAAAGACCAACACAGAGGAGGTGAAGGAAGAGTTCTACAGTGATTTATGTGAGACTATCAGGTGTGTACCGACTGATGACAGGCTGATACTCGTTGAGAGATTTTAATGCCAGAGCTGGTTCGGACACTGAGAAATGGAAAGGAGTGCTAGGCAGTCATGGAGTAGGCAAGTGCAATGCTAATGGAGAACTTCTACTTGCATTATGTTCAGAGTACAACCTTGTGATAACCAACACTCTATTTAAGTACAAGGACATACACAAGAAGACATGGATGCACCCAAGATCCAAGCACTGGCGCTTGTTAGACTATATCATAGTCAGGCAGAGAGACACAAGGGATGTATTGGACACCACAGCAATGAGAGGTGCGGACTGTGGTACTGATCACGCTATGCTGAGATCTAGATTAAGTATCTGGAGATGAAAACAGCACTGCAGGACGGGTGCGAAGCCACCATGGAAGCTAAACACTAGTGCACTGAAAGGCCAAAAGAAGCAGGAAGAACTTACACAGGAAAATGATGAAAACTTGAAAGACTGGAACAGCAACAACTCAGAGAATGACACAGAAGAAAAATGGGAAAAACTGAAGGATATGGTGTATCAGACTGCAAGTGATGTATTAGGCTACCCTGAGAGGAAACATCAAGATTGGTTTGATGAGCATGATGAACACCTGAAGAAACTACTAGAAGCGAGGCATACAGCTAGGCAGGAAAACCTACAGTGTAACACAAGGTCGAAGAAGAAGAAATACTCAAAGGCTCAGAGTGAGCTACAGAAGTACACCAGCGAGAAGAAGTCCAACTGGTGGGATGAAAAAGCAGAGGAACTTCAAACTGCAGCAGACAGAAAGGACATGAAAACATTCTTCACAGGTTTGAGAGAAATCTATGGCCCTAAACCAAGAGGATTGATCCAACTAAAGGCTATGGATGGTGAAATGGTTTTGCAGCAGAAAGACAAGATCCTGGACAGATTTGCAGACCACTTTGACCAACTACTAAACAACCCTGGAGATCTCACTGAACAGGCTAAAGAAGCTCTAGTGCAGCAACCAGCTATATCAAGTCTGGATGAATCACCAAATTTTGATGAACTAATGGCAGCTATCAGGACAACACAGGATGGTAAAGCTCCAAGAAGGGATGGAATTCCAGTAGAAATGTGGAAATTTGGTGGTGTTCAGCTGACCAACTGCCTGCACAAGCTCATCCAAGAGATGTGGGATGCCCAGAAAGTACCTCAAGACTGGAAGGATGCAAGTATTGTGCCTTTGTTCAAGAAAGGTGACAGGAAAGATTGTGGAAATTACCGAGGTATATCACTGCTAACCACTGTTGGTAAGATTCTCTCACGTGTACTACTGAACAGACTCAATGAACACATCTCGCAGAATGTATTACCGGAAACCCAGTGCGGCTTTAGAAGTGGAAGAAACACAACGGACATGATTTTCTAGTTGAAACAGGTTCAAGAAAAATGTATCAAACAGAACATGCTGCTTTATGTAGTCTTCATAGACTTCAGTAAAGCCTTTGATACTGTTTCACGACAAGGACTTTGGCAGGTACTCAAGAAATATGGCTGTACAGAGAAGTTTGTCAACCTGATCGAGGCACTCCATACCGGTATGCAAGCAAATGTGGCAATGAGTGTTTCAGTATCTAAAGACTTTTCAGTAAGCGACGAGGTGAAACAAGGGTGTGTGCTGGCGCCTACACTCTTCTCGCGATATATGGCAGCCATGCTTGAGGTGGCCTTCAAAGACACTTCAGAAGGAGTATACATTCAAACAAGGAAAGAAGCAGACTTGTTCAATGTGGCACAGTTTAAAGCCAAGAGTAAGACATTGATAAAGATAGTAAGAGAAATGCTCTTTGCTGACGACAGTGCTCTAGTTGCACACAGTGTGGAAGATATGCAATCTTTAGTGGAGAAATTTGCAAGAGCAGCTAGCCAATTAAGCCTCAAAATCAACATCAAGAAGACAGAGTGCCTTTATCAATCACCAGAGTTCCAATTATCAACATCACTACCAGAAGAGATCAGCATTGGTACAGAGCCACTAGTCAAGTGCAAGACTTTCAAGTATCTAGGGAGTACTGTTTCAGAGAATGCTAGGCTGGAGGATGAACTATCTCTCAGAATGGGAAGAGCGAGCACTGTGTTTGGAAACTTGAGGGAGAGACTGTGGAACAACCGACATGTGTCTATCCGTGTGAAATGCAAAGTGTACAGAGCAACAGTACTGGCTACTCTATTGTACGGTGGTGAAACTTGGACTGTCTACAGAGTGCAGGTGAAGAAACTCCACGCGTACATAATGAGACACCTTTGAGCCATAATGAACATCTCATGGAAAGACAAGATAACCAACATAGAAGTGTTGAAACGAGCTGGTCTACCATCAATGGAGGACATGCTAATACAGATGAACCTGAGGGCAAACACAATCAGGGCAGACCAAGGCTCAGATTTAAAGACGCTGTAAAAAGAAACTTGAAGAAGTTGGATATAGACAGGAGTTCCTGACAGCGGAAGGCTAAGGACAGAGCTGTGTGGAGGAATCTGATCAGATCTAAATGAAACAGTTATTGTCGCCCATGACAGACTGCTGTGATGATGATGATTCTTCGGGTGTGTTTCGGGTATCAAATTGGGGTGGGGTCGAATTGTGTGTGTGGCCTTATGGCTTTTGGTGGGGTGGGGTGGGGTGTTGTGTTGGAGTTTGGACCCTTATTTGTGTGACACGGGTGGTGGCTCCACCTTTCCAGTTCCGCCACCAGCCAGGGTATAAGAGAGCAGTGAGCAGGAGGGGCGGTCTCTTGGCCACCTCTCTGCCTGGCGGGTATGCTTGTATACTGTGGGGTGTCTCCCAATAAACGTGTGTGCAGTTCAACACCTGGTCTCGTCCTTGTCTCCTATGTGGATGATAATGTTATGATCTGGGCATGTTCCAGAGACCATGCCCACGCTTTCAGTTTATTTTGAGATCATTGTGTTTTCCCTTGTTATTTTGATCATTATTATTTGCATTATGCGTCTTCTGTGTTTCCCCTGGTCCATTGTGCTTATCCCCTGTAATGACAACTTGTCATTATCCCCTGTAATAATGACAACTTACTGTCATTATTGTTGTCTTTGTGCTTCCCCTGTCCATGTTTTTGTCCTTTGTCCATCCCCTGTCTGGTTCTGGGTTGTGTGTGTGTTCTTCTCTACCTATTGTTCCTAGTCCCTCATGTTTCCTGTACTCATAACCAGTTTCCCTCATGTGTGACCGTTTAGCCCCTGATTGTTTCCCAGTTGTCTTTGCATGATCATTAGTTCCCTTATTTATGTCTGTGTCAGTCTCAGTTCTTTATGGCATCAATAATGTTCTTACCTTAGCATACTGTCATGATTCCTGTGTTCCTGTGTCCCAAGTTACCCCCATAAGTTTGCTGTTGCCTTTTCAGTTTAGTTTTCTTTCAGCCCCCGTGCTGCTGTTTATTTGTGTTTTGCTCCTTGAGTTTTTTTCAATAAATTACCATTGCATTAAGTCCTGCCTGCAACCTTGGGTCGTCTTCCCCCATCATCTGCGAAAGGCAGATATATGACAGAATCACTCCACCAATTCAGGACTTGACAGGCAGGAGGATGGAGGCTGGTGGTCCCAAAACAGACGAGTTGTGGGTGGTCTAGCTGATTGAGGAGTTATCTCGGATACCTGCACCTCCCGCACACCAGAGGGGGTTCTGAAGTGCCTGGATGATGCGGTTGAGGTACTGGAAGCATACCCCAGCCTGCGGAGCAACTCCGAGCTGGCAGAGCTGCTTGTCTTTATCTGCAGCTACTTCCACTGGGCTTTGTCGGAGGTGGCATGAAACTCTCCAGCCTCGGAACTCTCCTCAGCCCCAGCACCAATGCCAGCCTCAACAGCCCCACAGCCACTCCACGGGCTGGGGGAGAGCACACCTCCTCGCTCTGCACCAACTCCTGAGCACTTTCCTACGCTGGCTCCCACAGCAGTTGCAACACCGGTTCCAACAACGCTGGAAGTCATCTCTCCAGCAGCAGGATCGCCGGGGTCCTCTCCAGCGGAGGAGTAGGAGTTAAAGCAAGTCCTCTTAATTTCTTCTGCTCCATTTTGTAAGAGTTCTTGCCTTGCTTCTGGTGGGGAGACCCAGTTGCAGTCCCCATCTGCTTCTGAGCTCTCCTCGCCAAGCTCCTCTGCTGGTGGTTGCGGTTTGGATATGACACTCACCTGTTTTTCTTCTTCCCCATCCAAGGTGGCTGCATTGGGGATGGAGGTACGTGCTTCAGCTCCAGCTGTCCCCACGGTGCATGCTACAGCCACAGCTGTCCCCAAGGTGCACGCTACAGCCACAGCTGTCCCCGAGGTGCACGCTACAGCCCCAGCTGTCCCTGAGGTGCACACTACAGCCCCAATCGTCACCGAGGTGCATGCTACAGCCCCAGCTTTCTCTGTGATTAATGCTTCCCAGTCGCAACTTCTCTGTGTGGTCGATGCTCCCCAGTTGCAGCTTCTCTCTGTGGTCAATGCTCCTGAGTTGCAGCTTCTCTATGTTGTCAATGTGCTCCAGTCGCAGCTTCTCTCTGTTGTTGATGCTCCCCAGTCGCAGCTTCTCTCTGTGGTCATCGCTGTCCAGTTGCAGCTTCTTTCTGTGGTTGACGCTCCCCAGTCACTCTCTGTGGTCAATGCCCCCAGTTACTCGCTGAGGTCAGTGTGCCTCAGTGATCTGCTCCCGAGTTCAGCGTGCCGCTGTCGTCTGTTCCTGAGTTCAGTGCGCTGTCGTTGTCTGTTCCTGAGTTCAGTGCACTGTTGTCGTCTGTTCCTGAGTTCAGTGCACTGCTGGCATCTGTACCTGAGTTCAGCGTGCCACTGTCATCTGTTCCTGAGTTCAGTGTGCCGCTGTCAACTGTTCTTGAGTTCAGTGTGCCATTGTCATCTGTTCCTGAGTTCAGTGTGCCACTGTCATCTGTTCCTGAGTTGAGCGTGTTGCGGTCGTCTGTTCCTGAGTTCAGTGTGCCGCTGTCGTCTGTTCCTAAGTTCACTGTGCCACTGGTATCAGTTCCTGAGTTCAGCACACCACTGGCATCTGTTCCTGAGGTCAGCACACCTCAGTTACTGTTCCCCAAGCTCAACGTTCCTGTGCTGTCATGCACTCTGGTCTGGGGGCTCATGGACTTGGGTAGGCCCCCTGACCCACCTTGCTTTCCAGTCTGGTGGCCAAGTAACTTGGGAAGGCCACCCGATCAGCCTTGTTCTCCAGTCCAGTGGTCCTTGGACTCTGGGAGGCCAACTGACTCCTTATGCTTTCTGGTCTGGGGGCCCAGGGGCTCTGGCCTTCCCCATGATCCACCGTGCTCTCCAGTCCGGTGGTCCAGAGACTTTGGGAGACCACCTGATGAACATTTTTTCTTTGTTTATTCTTTGGACTTGTTGCTTCCCACCATTCCTGTGTCTTCCTCCTCCTTCCTGGTTTGATACCTTTTGTGCTTTTTTAGGGGTGTTTAGAATCCACCCTTTTTTTGGGGGGGGGGATAATGTTATGATCTGGACATGGTCCCCAAACCATCCCGATGCTTTGAGTTTATTTTAAGATCATTGTTTTTCCTTGTTATTTTGATCATTATTATTTGCATTATGTGGCTTCTGTGTTTCCCCTAGTCTGCTGTGCTTATCCCGTTTGTCATTATTGTCATTACTGTTGTCTTTGTGTTACTGTCGAGTGTTTGCTGTCATGATTCCTGTATTCCTGTGTCCTGAGTTACCCACGTGAGTTTGTTGTTGCCTTTTCAGTTTAGTTTGGTTTCAGCCCCCACACTGCTGTTTATTTATGGCAGCTTGGTGGTGCAGTGGTTAGCACTGACGGCACAGTATGAAGGTCACAGGTTCGATCCCACTCCCGACCATCGATGAGCCTTCTGTGTGGAGTTTGCATGTTCTTCCCATATCTTCAGGGTTTACTCCGGGTACTCCAGTTTCCTCCCACTGGGCAAAAACATGCAAGGTGGGTTAATTGGCGACTCTAAAAGTGGCCCTAGGTGTAAATGTGTGTCTTAATAGTGAAGGGATTGGCACCTCACCTTGGCTGCCTTACCCAGGTGGATGCCCTGAATTTCCCTCTGGGATTAATAAAATATACAAATATTTGCATTTTGCTCCTTGAGTTTTTTCAATAAATTACCATTGCACTAAGTCCTGCCTGCAACCTTGGGCCCTATTTCCACCATCATCTGCCGAAGGTAGATACTGTATATGCCTGATAATTGGTGCAGGACTGTAATGTAAGATTAATATTGGTGGACAGAATAAATGAATCATCATGATTGGGGTGTAAATGTTCTGGCTTAAAAAGGTACAGATGATTATGAAAAGATGAGAAATTATCTGCATAGGGAATTCTTGAGACCCTACAGCAGGTCTATTCAATTACAAAATCAGTTGGGCCACAATTTGAAATCAAGACATGTAACTGGGCCACACATGTTAAGCGATCTGATGAATATGACAAATTTCAAACCAACATAGATCAATATGACAAAAAATATGCACTTTTTATTCATTGTCTTGGTTTTAAATGTGCGCTTGGCACATGACAAAGGCACATTAAAAGTGCATAAAAACACAATAACAGTGCTGGGGTTGAGCAGAACTTGGAGTAGTAGAAATATTTTTCCTCTTGAAAAACAAATAAATAGAATGAAAAAAAAAATAAAATTCAGTAAATAACCATTTTGGTCACATCTTACTCAGGCATATCTCAAAGTGCATAAAAACTCAAAGGGCACTGTGAAGTAGTATTAACATTTGTTTCTCTTTTGAAATAAATTATGCTACGCCCTGGTCATAACTGACCTTGGCACATCACAAAATGCATTTAGCGGAATAAAAAAGTACTGTCAAACACTTCAGTGCACACACCCACCAAGAAAAGATTGATAACATTAACAAACATTGCACATCCACTATTGTGGTTTGTTTTGTTTTAAATCACCACATGTGAGAGTAGGAACCTCTTTTTAGAACTACACATTCCATTACATACATATATCAGTCCAGGCAGGGTTAACCCTCAAGCGACCAAGCTATTTTACGGACTGAAATGACCAAGTGGGGTCATTTATGACCCATTGTGCTCTGTACAGGGATCCTTATTATAAATGGCTGGTTGGAGGTTTATCATACCAAAACTATTCCCTGTATTTAAGACAGGTATTTTATAATGATCTAATGTAAAATGTGTTTGCTAACAATACTTTTATTGCAAGAAATAACCAAAACGCAGACTGTAAGAACAACATTACATTTATTTAGACAGTCCTTGTCAGTTCACTCTTGGAACATCATCATCATAGTCATCATAGTCATCATATCATCATCACGATGATGATGATACCTATTATTGTAGTTACGATGATGATCATGATACCTATTATGGCATTTTGTGTAATGGCGGTTTTCTTGCGGACGGTGATCCAGATCACCACCAAAATCTAATCATCTGTAGGATACCCCATTTCTGACAATCTGTGAAAATTTCATGAAAATCCGTCCATAACTTTTTGAGTTATCTTGCTAACAAACAGACAAACAAACAGACAAACAAACAGACAAATCCAGACAAACAGACAAATGTAAATCTTGCTATCCTAGGTCTGTTAGCCATGGTTCACTGCAATACAATATAAAGTACTGATTAGAAGTGGAAACCGGAGTGGTTGCTCAGTTGGTAGACCATCCGCCCCACACCCGGGAGGTAGGGGTTCAAATCCAGGCCGGGTCATACCAAAGACCATATAAAAATGGTGCTTTCTGCCTTCTAGCATGGTGCTCCGCATAATGGAATGGGGAAAGTAAAGTTACACACAGAGCTACCAGAGGACTGACCCCCCGCTGTAGCTTTCACTACTTACAGTAGCTGTGTGGCCTAGGGTCAGAGAAACGGAGATAGGTGTCGCCCATATACACCTTCAGGTGTGAAGGGATTAACTAACTAACTATTAGAAGTGGAACATTTGAATAAAATTTATAAAACCAATGTTTAAAAACCAGTGCTTCTCTTCGGGGTCATAAATGACCCCACAAGAGTTTGCGATGTCTACGCCACACCAATTGGTTGATCCCTGCAAAAACTATGAAAGTGTGTAGGATTAGTAGACTGACAAATTCATGCTAGGAAAGAAAATTTGGATAAAAAATAAAGAGACAGCACATTAAATTATATGGCTGGGGTCGTAAATGACCCCACTCGGTCGCTTGAGGGTTAAACCAACAATTTTCATCAACAATTTTACCCTTCAGAGTTGACAATGACATGTTTTAAGGTGCCTTCTTACCAAACGTGAATGGATGAATTTTTTTGTGTGGCGTGATTACATTATAACTCAATGTAAACATGTGAATAGACATGAATTCACCATCTGAGTGATTTGCAGACAGCCAGAGTTGTCTTTATAACTTCTGCAGTAGTGTTCAACCTGCTGTTGAAATCCCCAAAATAACGTCACACTTAGGTTTACATTATCTGATGGAGGAGCTCACCTGAGAAAATTGTCCCTACATCCAAAGCTTCACAAGATGATAGGCGTTTACATTGCTAGCCTGCTAGCCTTGTTAGCACGTCCATGGCAGGAATCTATGCATAACTAACAATGACATCCCGATTCAGCTGAAGTACTCCCAGTCCTCTCTCCAGGTGACTGACAGTCTCATTTTCAAACTAATTTACTCTCCAGTGTTTACACTTTCACTCTGATGACGGAAGAATCTCAAAGCTAGTGCTATCCCTCGGAAGCGAATGCATAATTTCGTGTGTGCTCGCCTCTTTCCATTGACTTTGTATGCATTTGCGCTACAAGTTTGCGTGTGGTGTAGGCTTGGTATCTTGCTACTAGCATTGTTAGCCAAAGTCATAGAGCCCAAACTTCAAAACAAATGCGTTGCATTGTGGGTTGACAGTTGCTAGGCTATGCACAGTGTTGCATTTACGGTCTGTAGTAATTAATGGATTTCTGCAATTCTGTGAAACGTGTTGGCCTTTGCTTCTCTGGCTGAACCACAGACTGAGCCTGGGCCACTCAGAGGTTGGTACTGGGCGGCATGTGGCCCGCGGGCCACTAATTGATTAGACCTGCCCTACAGAGGCCCATTATCCAAGTGTGCAGTTGACGCAGCCAGCTAAATTTAATGTCTCCAAAATGGGGTGATGGCAGAGGTCCGGAGATGATCCAGCTTTTATTGGTGCCTATAAGTGAGTCAATAAGTGTGGTGCAGTCCGGTTTAAACAGTTCAGATTGTCTTTTGTAGATGTCATTAGTGCCACAAATCATCCATGCATTTATCTTCAGTAAATTGGACTACTGTAATGCTGTCCTCACAGGTCTCTCTAAAAAGTCCATCAGACAGCTGCAGTTAGTTCAGAACGCTGCTGCTCGAGTCCCCACTAAGACCAGGAAAGTGGATCATATAACTCCAGTCCTCAGATCTTTACACTAGCTTTCTGTCTGTCAAAGAATAGATTTCAAAATACTGCTGTTGGTTTAAAAAGCTCTGAATGGTTTAGGCCCACAATACATTTCAGATCTGCTGGTCCATTATGAACCACTCAGGGCCCTCAGGTCATCAGGGTCAGGCCTACTATCTGTGCCCAGAGCTAGAACCAAACATGGTGAGGCAGAGTTCAGTTTTTATGCCCCTCACATATGGAACAAACTCCCAGAAAGCATCAGGGCTGCTGAAACTCTCAGCTGCTATAAATTGATGTTAAAAAGGTTCATATTTGCCGCTGTGTTTCAGTAGAACAATTGTTAATCTCCCACAATGCACTGTAACTTTTATTTCTTGCACTTTATCTGTCTTATTCTAGTTTAGCTTGTTTCTGTTTTTCTTATTTTTTTAGTTTGCTTTTACATTCTTTTATTTTTTGATGTACTTTTAGAATTATTTCTTTTGCAACTTGCTGTAATGTTTTAATGTTTTATGTAAAGCACTTTGAATTGTCTTGTACATGAAATGTGCTATACAAATAAACTGGCCTTGCCTTGTGACCTTCTTCATCTTGTTGATCAGGAATGTTGCTCAATCATTTCAAAATGCTACTTTTTTTTTGTCTTTGACTTCTGTCCATTTCCCACGAGCTAAATGAAACATCTACCACAGGCAAAATATCTCTTTCTGTTCTGAGTCCCAAACCAATCCCACTCTGAAATGAGAAAGCTGTGCTGAAAAGCTTTGCTGCAAGCAAACACACCTGATTTTTCCATGCCTTTGGCAAATGAAGAAAGAACACAGCACTTTATAACTCGTCATCTTTGCATGTAGACTGAAGCCCAGACAACAGATCACAGCTTTGAAAGAAATTAGCCTGAGACAGAAAAATCCTCACTCCATATGGCAGCAATGGAGTGTACACATGGTGGAGTCTGTTCACGAAAAAACACATTCCATTCTCAAGAGGAAGGTGCTGGATGGGAGGGACTGTTTGGCGAGGGAAGAGATGGCCAAAGAGATAACCAGAGCTGACATTTTAAAATATTTTGTGCATAAAAGAAATAAACAGAATTAGAGCAATGGCCAAATTATGCACATCCGCTTAAGCCAAAATTTAACTGTAGATTTAAGAGAAAAAAGTACATCTTCTTATTCTTATTACACATTGCCTCAGTAATAGAAGCTATCTGCCAGAAAAAGTTTGCTGAAGCTCTCCATATTGTAGTATCACATTTACAGGTTTAACAGCACTACAAGGTACTGCTGGTACAACATTCACCAGGGCTCTGTGCAGGCTACAAGCAAAAGTGGCCCAAATCCATTGAAACGAAAAAAAAAATGCCCATGTTTTTTTTAAAGACAGTATGAACAGCAGGAAATGTCACGAAAGCTGACTTTTCCAAATCAGATCTGGGCCACTTTCATACATGGTCTAATCAGATACAGGTCCATGTTTTACAGTGTGACCTCAGTCTGAAGTCATGTCACAATTCATCTGACTATTATATTACATGACAGTCTTATAAATTTATGACTTTTTCATATAAATTTAAGGCTCTTTCTTTATCCACCTTATTCCTGGGGGTGCTGCTGTAGGAACGATTAGAGGCGGAGCTCCGGTTTCAGCTGACTTAGTGTTAAATCAGTCAGTAAGACTGGAGTAGCAGGGGCATTTAAAATAGCATTTTTAAAAGTTTTTCAAATTCATTTTAATGCATAGTCCACATACATGTTTTGCATTCAAGTGGCAGCTACTTTCAGCTCTTCTAGTTTTTGTATTTTTTGGCGTAGTTCTGGTACTTGCTGGTGTTTGTAGTTGTGCCAATAGACTGGATAAATGGAGGCTTCTCACCACACGGTGACAGATGACATCCAAGCTGCACGGTGGCGCAGTGGTTTAGCACTGTGGCAGCACAGTTTACCCTCGGCCGGGGGATCGCGGGGATCATGAGATCGTGGGTTCGATCCCAGCCCCCGACCAACAGTGAGCTGTGTGGAGTTTGCATGTTCTCCCCGCGTTGCGTGGGTTTACTCCGGGATTTCTCCGGTTTCTTCCCGCATACCAAAAACATGTAGGTTTAGGGCGCTTGCGCATGCAGCGACCGGCAGCCGGTGGCTTGTCACCAGACTGCAAACCAAATCTACCTACGGGTACAAATAAGTAACAAAAAAAAAAAAAAAAAGCATGGTGTTATGGTGTAGTCTGCTCTAAGGTAAATTTGATTATGTCCAACATATTACAACAAGGGTGGCAGAGTGGTTAGCAGAGCGGCAGCACAGCAACTCACCCTTGGCCCGGGGATCCTGGGTTCGATCCCAGGCCCCGACCAACAGTGATCTGTGTGGAGTTTGCATGTTCTCCCTGTGTCTGCGTGGGTTTACTCCGGGATTGCTCCGGTTTCCTCCCACATGCCAAAAACATGCAAGTTAGGTTAATTGGCATCAAACTGGGGATTCTAAATTGCCCTTAGGTATGGCTGTGAGAGTGAATGGTTGTCTGTCTCTCTGTGTTGGCCCTGCGATGGACTGGCGATCTGTCCAGGGTGTACCCTGCCTCTCGCCCAAAGATGCTGGGATAGGCTCCAACCTCCCCGCAACCCGAAAAGGATTAAGCGGAAGAAGACGGATGGGTATTATCACAAAATGCAGTCGACTTTATTGCGATGAAGACATGCTGGTTGGAATGCCCACCATGTCATTATGAGTACAGGCAACGAGAAGTCATAAATCATGACTCTTTGTTTGGTAGGGCAAAGTCCCGGGGAAACCCCATCAGTGCCTGATATCATTGGAAAGCTTAGAAACCGTACTTTCTAAAAATACCTATGTTTTTGTGGAAGATGTACAGTAACTCTCGACCGATTGAACGTGAGTTTTCAACCTAGCTAAAATATAAACAAATCATCTTTTTCTGGGTCAGTTTTTGCGCACTTCCTACAAATTAAATATCATTTTGAAGGTCTTTCAATACAGAATATGGAAATAACGTTACACATCAGTTTTAAAAATGTCCTCAAAGTGACTCATTTTGCCAGCACGGGTCATTTGTTTACAGCTTTAGCATCTTAGCAGCGGCACTAACTAACGGAGCTACTATTTACGAGGCCACTTTTTAAGGTTATCTTCCCATCCCTCGATAGTCGTGGGAAGTGGTATGATTATATTACTGTTTTGAGGTGCAAGAGGCCTTTTTACATATTCTGTAATGACTTCAGCATCAGAAATGCAGGAACGTTATTTAATCGTTTTTTTTGAACAAGGATAAGTGTCCCATTTCAGTGGCAACCATATGTTCTAAACTAGTACCGGAAGTTGCTACCATAATTCACACAAGGCATTATGGGGCCTAGGAATAAGGTGGATACAATTTTAACATTTGTCTAATAAATTTGAATTTTTACTATAAAATTTCTACTTTTTATTTACACATTTACAAGTTTTTATTCTCTATTTTTTCCCTCTAAGATGTAACTTTTTTATTATAAGTATGTGACTGAGCTTGTCCCTGGCTATGTTGTGATAAAAATGCAAATAATTTGCTGTTGCTGTGCATGAGTGCCACTGCCTACAGAACCCATGCACAACAACGACAAATTATTTACAATTTTTTGAACAATTTCACAAGTTAAATTAGATAATTTCCCACAAAAACCTGAATGTACCAGGGCACCCTGGTCGAAAAATACTGCTCTAACCTAGTTATGTAGTCTCAGCTATCCAATCCAGCCTGAGAAACACTGTATGACTGAGTTTTAGCAGGGTTCTTAGTACCTGGTGAAAATTAGTAATGTAACTGCAGTGTGTCTGGTTTGAGCCATTCTGCACTGGAAAATGGCAAATAACCAAACTGACTACCAGTCAGGATTATCAGCCAGTAGTTCATATTTTTGTCCTTTTTTATTGAGAGATCTAGTCCCAGCTTTTGTCCCTGAAAATCCCTTTTCAGGAACTGTTTTAGCTCCCCGTTAAGAACAGGAACTTCTCAGTGATACTGGAGCCTTCCAGCTCTAAACTGACTGCTAATGCTTTAGAAGCATTTGGATCATTATTCTCACAAACGCAAAAGTTGTTCATCTTCTCCATTTGCATTTTCTTTTTTGCTTCCTTCTGTCTGGTCTGCTGCTGTAATTGCATCTTTAGTACAAAATATTGCTGCATAACTTTCCATCGCCTTGCTTTTTAAAAAGTATTTCCTAAAGTCATACAGGTGAGTTCTTTTAATAGGTGTCCAGTGGTCCATTTTTTGAGTGCCTTGAGTGTACACATGAGTCATAACCAAGTAAAGTGACAGCAGTAGTCAAAGAACATTTTCTCGGGGAAGGAATCTCATAGGTCCTGCTGATGAGAGCACCAAGGCTATACTGGATTTATCGCCACATCCAGCCGTGAGCCACCTATGATCACACTGAAGATCCTGGACAACATGGCACACTGTGAGTAACTTGACTGTGATGTCTTTAAAACAAACCAGTGATGAGAAATAAAAGGTGCAGTTAATGAATCTGCTGGTTTTTTTTGCATGAACCTATTACATATAGAAATAAATAGTATTAGTAAGATGGCAACAGTGTTGGCGAGCTGTCGGTTCTGGTAGTGACGCCACCCAGAGCATAAAGGGTAAGGGCGGAAGGGGTTCGCCCTCTTCGCCTAGTAGACGCCTTGGCTTGCAGGAGAGCACCGAAAGCCTGTAAGGTCCTATCATATAGTTCTGTTAATAAAGCTTCATTAACAGTACTCACGCTCTGTCGTTACTGGCTCAATTATGGATACATTTGGCAATGAGGAAAAAGCAGTTATGGAGAGGTCTGTTGCCAATTGTCGGACGTTTTTGGAGACACCAGGCGAGCCGCCCGTGCCTTGGTCTCGGTGGTTCGCTGCATTTACCAACTATTTGGTGGCCCTGAACCTCGGAGAGCTAGAGAAGCTTCACGCTAAGGCAATTTTGGTCCATAATTTGGGCATGGGAGGACAGAGGATTTTGGAAAACTTAGGAGCAGCAGATAGCTTTGACAAGGTTGTGGAGCTAATGGCGCGCTATTTTCACGCTCCTGAAAACGTCACTGTATGACGCATTCTATTTTGACAGTGCCGCCAGGGGAAGGGAGAATCTATGAGGAGATTCGGTGCAGACCTCCGTGAGCTGGCGAGAGAATGCAAGTTTGGAAACCTGGAGGATGAAATGGTCCAGGACCAGCTGGCAGAGCATGTCCGGTGTCCGGTGTCCCGCTGCTCGGTCAAGCCTTTTGACCCACCCAGGTAAGCTGACGTTGGCCGCTGCTATTGAGCTAGCCCAGCAATTTGAGGCAGCTGAGACAATAGTGAGAGGTCTCAGAGAGAGAACTTCTCCGACCCAAGACGAGACTCGCTTGAAGGCGCTGAATTTGGACCCTGGGGAAGAAGACAGCGGGGATGACGACTATGCCTCTGTGGTCAAGATTAGGTCCGCCCCAGGTCCGCCCAGATGTTATGGCTGTGGGTCCCCTAAACACCACTGTAATTCCAGGGAATGTCCGACGAAGGGCAAGCATTGTGGGAGGTGTGGCTTATTAAATAATTTTGCCAGGACTTGCAAAAATTTTGAGCGGAGGGATCGACAGCATGAGGCAGGTCCCTCGCCGAAGACTCCAACTATAGTTCATATGGTCTCACCTGAGATGAATGGACGGATCAGTTGTGTCGCTAGACGGAGTTGAGGTGCTACTTTTGGTGAATACTGGAGCGGTAATCTCCATTTTATACCTGGCGACAGTGAGAAGTCTGTTTCCCCACCACTGTGTCAATAAACGAGCCGCACCTTATTTTGGCTGCGGCATGAATAGGCTGGCTGTCTTGGGATTTCTGGAGATGGAGGCAAAGTACAAATCCGTGACACTGTCAGACGTCTATGTGATTGTCACCGCCCATGGAGCAAACATAATGGGATGCAACATGTTTTATGGATTGGGCTTTTCCATCGCCAACGACACCGGAGAGGAGTGGTCGGGCTGTGGGTTGTGGAACCGACCTGCTCCTTGTGTGGAGGATGAGGAGGTGTGGGATCCTGATTGGTCCGGCGTTTCTGAAGAAGAGCACACCCGTCGCTGTGCAACGCCATCCCGGAGCAGACCTGATGCCAGTGTCCATGGTACCCTTGGTGTGGGTGCTGGATGGCACGACGGGACCCCTGGGGTGGCTAGTCAGCCCGAGGCACCCGCGCTGAGGACTGAGGGAGCGAGATCACAGAGCACAGTGTCAAAGCACTCCAAGCGACGGCCCTCCAAGAGAACTACGAACCGGACCCGTGAGACGACCGGTTTCGAGAAGGAGGCTCACTTACACTGTAGTGATCCAAGGAAGCATGCCAGGACTCCCCTGCGGACCGGTGATGGAGTTCACTCATGGATTGAGGCTTGGCTGAGGGGGACCCGCAGGACCCGCGGACGACTTGAGGACCAGGGGCGGCTCCAGATGAGGGCTGCTCGGACCGACGGACATTCGGGCCTGTCTGAAGAGACATGGAGACACCTCAACGAACTGCTCCACGCAGTGGAGAGGAAGAGGCACCACAGTTCATCCCCAGAAGCCAGGAAGAGGAGTTGCTCTGGGAGGGAACCACGAGATGGCAATCCAGGGGGAGGGCGCTCCACGGGGTGTGTTAAATGACTGATCCTACCGAGTGGGGTCCGATCGGACTCCACACATATGTTCTTATGCACAACACGGACATATTATCGATCACAGCTATCATGCTTTCTGACTTTGTTTGTCATCATCTGTGAATCACAAAAAATAAATCTGATTTAAAATACAGTTTTCTTCTGTACTGTCAGTTCAGATTTTTCATTGGGGTCCGATCGGACCCCAGGGAAAAATATGATGTTAATGATATTAAATGTATGAATTTTGTGTTATATTTCAGTGAATGATGGCTCAACGAGGTAGACTTTGGTCAGAGAAAGAAGGAAGACCTATCTTTAGTGCCACCATGTCGCGAACTAGGTTCACCACCATTTTTTCAACCAGTGTGCCCTGGTGCGTTCAGGTTTTTGTGGGAAATTATCTAATTTCACTTCTTAATTGGTACAAGAAATGCAAATACTTTGCCATTGTTGTGCATGTGTTCTGTAGGGCCTACAGAACACATGCATTTCTTGTCATTTCTTGCATTTCTTGTCCATTTCTTGTACCAATTAAGAAGTGAAATTAGATAATTTCCCACAAAAACCTGAACGCACCAGGGCACACTGGTTGAAAAACACATTACAACCGGGCTACTCGTGCTGAAAGGCAGGCAACCGACAAACTAGCCCCATTCCGGGATTTTTGGATCATGTTTCAAGCACAACTCTTTGTTTTAACCAAATAAAACATTTTAAGTTAAAAAAATACTTTGGTATTGCTTAATAATCCAATTAACAGTTAAATTTTGTGTGGGGTCCAAACGGACCCCAGTTGGTACTATTTGTATGTAAAATATGTTGGTAGGATGAGGGTTTTTTTTTTTTTTGTTACTTATTTGTACCCGTAGGTAGACTTGGTTTGCAGTCTGGTGACAAGCCACCGGCTGCTGGTCGCTGCGTGCGCGAGCGCCCTAAACCTACATGTTTTTGGTATGCGGGAGGAAACCGGAGAAATCCCGGAGTAAACCCACGCAACACGGGGAGAACATGCAAACTCCACACAGCTCACTGTTGGTCGGGGGCTGGGATCGAACCCACGATCTCATGATCCCCGCGATCCCCCGGCCGAGGGTAAAACTGTGCTGCCACAGTGCTAAACCACTGCGCCACCGTGCAGCCCAGGGTGCACGGTGGCGGTTAATATGTTGTAAGGGTTAATATGTTGTAAGTTTTATCCCTGTGTCATGTTGTATATAGTTGCTAGCCTTAGTGGGGTAGGCCCCGATTATTAGCAGTAAAGGTAAAGTAATATTGTAGTAATTGACTGGGATTAACAGATAAATTTTAGGGGTGTTTATTATATTAAAGAAATTGTGTAATTTGTTTAAAAAAAGAAGAAAAGTTAGTAGAGGATCACTGATTGATTAATGTATGTGAATATCTGAAAAGGGAAAGAAAACACTGAGTTGCTTGCTTTGAATATGCAAATGTTTGAATTATTTTGTGAAGAATTGGGCAATATTGTTGCTCATGGAGGAGCTGCCCAACACCATTATGAGGGAAATGTGCCCAAGTGTGGGGTGTGTGTGTTGGGGTGGGGGCCGCCAATAGGGGGTTAGATGTGTTTGTGATTATGTTGTTCACCGTTTACTGTTTTTATGTACATATTGTGACTGTGCTGGGATTAATTTTATTTTAGAAACACGGCTTCTTTTATTTGTTGGACTGATAGGGACAAGGCGGCAGAATAATCCGCCTGGCTGTGTAGGGGGTGCTGGTAGTCTACCCAGTGTCCCCAGCCCTGGTTGTGTGAATGGATAGGAGTTTGTTTATTTTTGTACATATGTTTGGTGTTTAGAGTGTGGGTCGGGTGATAAATTTGGGTGGGCCAGCCCGTGTGCTTGCATTATTCTTTGAGGGGGCGAAATGTTACATATAGAAATAGGTAGTGTGTGTTGGGGTGGGGGCTGCCAATGAGATGGCGGCAGGGTTGGCCGGGGAATAGATGGGGGTGGCGAGCTGCCGGTTCCGGTAACGACGCCACCCAGAATATAAAGGGTAAGTGCAGAAGGGGTTCACCCTCTTTGCCTAGTAGATGCCCTGGCCTGCAGGAGAGCACCGAAAGTCTGTAAGGTCTTGTTATATAGTTCTGTTAATAAAGCTCCATGAACGGTACTCACACTCTGTCACTACTGGCTCAATTACGGACACAACAGAACCACCACTGGTTTAAACATTCACCACATTCCACTTGCTGAACCTCATTTGCAGAAAGTAAAAAATAAAATAATCCAGCTTTATGCAAATGATAGGTATGGGCCAAATGACCCAATGCTGCCCAAGTCTCACCACACCACAGTAAAATGCTTTGTGCTGCATTTCACACAGACGCTGAAAAGGAAGTGGAGAAAGGATCAGACCTACCAGTGCATTTAAAAAAAATCAGAATATCCCGATTCAGTTAATAATTTCAAAGTCATAAACATTAAAATTTAAAAAAAAAGAAAACTGAAATTGCCCATGATAATATAAAAAATATGAAAGTTAGATTTTTATGCTGAATTATTTAAAAAAAAAAATCACAATTTTTACATTTTTTGAGAGGTTCTACTATAAAGCGTGTGATAACACTATCCTCTATGCTAATTAATGATTGCATCACTTCATGCGAAGCTGTCCTTATGCAATTATGCCATATCTTTTCTTTTTAGTAGAAATATAACAAAAAAATAGTTCTTGGAAGAGTTTTTCTGCTGATAGGTCTACTACAAAAAGTTTAATGAGTGGGAAAATGGCTCCAGTGACTGGAACAAAAATTTCTCAAAGTCCAATCCATAATCATTTAAATGTAACAAACAAAATGCAATGTAGGACTTAAAAATCTGTAACGGACATTTTTCTAAAGCTCCTTTATTTATCTAGTATAAATAGTATAAATAGTAATGTAAATCGTATAAATAGTGGTGGCCTAGTTAATAGAGCATCTGCCCCATAACTGGGAGGTTGGGGGTTCAAGTCCTGGCCAGATCATACCAAAGATCATATAAAAATGGTACTTTCTAGCTTGGTGCTCACTATAATAGAATGGGGGAAGGAGAAGTTGTTTGTGGCGGTGCCTTGCATGGCAGTGACCCCTCTGATTCTACATGTAATTAACATTGTAGATAGGAGAAACGTAATTTCATTCTATTCTACATGATGGACTGAATGACAATAGAGATGGCTTCTTCTAATTTGTTTAAATCTGTTTGACACAATGCAGATGGAACAGTGATTTTTTTTTTTTTTCAGTCTTATGGATTTTTTTTTTTTTCCAGTCACTACCAACCTACAGTCCTTCACATGTTATGATTCTCTAGGTCAGGGACTGGCAAAGTGTGCTATGGAAAGTGCCCTTACGTAGGAGCTACTAAACATATTTGAGTCTTAAAATGAAGGTATGGGTACTGTATGCTGTATATTGAACTGTCAACACTAGCAATCAGACTTGGGTAATTCTGGATTTTGCAAGTCCAGTCACTGATTTGCTCCAGCCACTCACTAACAACTGATTCTGCACAGTTTTCATAGGTGGAATTAATGATCTCATTTACCTTGCTGTAGACCTGTGATTATCAGAATTTGCAGGGTTAGTGAGTGGACTTTGAAGCTGGGAAATTCTTGAATACAGGCAGCAACAGATGAGGTTGAACAATGGGCAAACCGGTGGGCTTTTAAGTTATCAGTCTCAAAGACACAAATAATTTGCTTCTCTAAAAGTCACAAAGAAATTTCTTTAAATCTTTACGGCCAAACGTTAGAACAAGTAAAGGTAGTTTGGTATTTAGGTGTGTTATTTGATGAAAAACTAACTTGGAAGCAGCATATTGAAAAAACTGAAGGAAAATGTAAGAAAATAAATAATATTTTGAGATGTCTGGCAGGACGGGACTGGGGGGGGCCTCAAGGGCTTCTCTGTTGAGGGTGTATTGAGAACTAATGAGAGCTACACTAGACTATGGATGTGTTGTGTTCATGTCAGCTGCTGATTGTTACCTGAACCAACTGGACATAGAGCAGACAAATGCTCTTAGGATATGTTGTGATGCATTTAAAACTTCTCCAGTATCAGCGATCCAAGTAGAGATGGGCGAAATGCCCTTAAGATTAAGAAGAACCAAATTAATGCTGGCATACTGGATCAACTTGAAGGGGCATAAGAGGTCACATCCTGCAAAAGCTATTCCTAATGATTGCTGGAAACACAATGAGTCCAACATTGGTAGCTTTGGATGGATAAGTGATGCCATTGCTGAGCAGGCAGGATTAAAATACATAGATTTTAGCCCAACGGTCCTGTGGTCTGTTATTCCTCCATGGCTGTTTAAGATGACACTGGTACATTTTGAAATACAACAACTGAGGAGGCAACATAAGCAATCAGCAACAGATTATATAGTGCATAAATATATTGAACAGAACTTCAGAAACAGGCTGATAGCATTTACTGATGGTTCCAAGAATCCTACAACTGGTCCTAGTGGAGCTGCGACATACATTCCTCAGCATAAAATATCTATCAATAAAAGAACCAGTAATCACTTATCAGTATACACAGTTGATCTAGTTGCCATTATATTAGCTTTACAGTGGTTGGAGATAAATTATAGGAATAACACAGTCATTGCTTCAGATAGTTGGGCAGCTCTCAAGAGCGCTCAGTCACTGCAGCTGTGTAGGCAGAACCTAATTGTAGAAATCCACACCTTAATTTACAACCTTTACAGTAAAGGTCAGTCAAAAAACTTTCTTTGGGTTCCAGCCCACGTTGGAATAGAGGGTAATGAGGATGTGGATTTATTAGTAAAACAATCATTAAAATCTGAAGCAATAAATCTGGAAATCTCAGTCAGTAAGGCAGAAGGCAAATCAATAATTAAAAATTATACAGTGGAAAAGTGGCAAGAATATTGGGACTCAATAGATACAGGAAGGCATCTTTATGACATTCAAAAGCGGGTGGACTCTGGAATGGGAGTTGGCAGAAACAGGAAAGAGGAGATACTCATCACCCGATTAAGAATAGGACATACTACTTTGAACCAGAGGCTACATAGAATAGGTAAACACCCAACTGGCAGTTGTGCACATTATGGTTCTCCGGAAACAGTTCAGCACGTTTTGCTGGAATGTCAGGGATACCAAGAACAAAGGAAATATCTGATTGCAGTAATGGAAAGTTTTGTTTCGGAAAACATGTTAGGAACTTCAGTCAAAGAAATATATGTAGGTCTATTTAGATATATAAGTGCAACTGGATTAATTAAAAGAATTAAGTTTTTATTTTCCCTGCCATTCTCTTGTCCACACTCCAACCCAGTGGGTGGCGGTGGTGCACCTGTGAGCTGGTTGCCAGTCGACAATCAGATCTAGAAGAAGAAGAAGAAGAGTGATATAAAGTGAAATATGTGGCGGTAATGCACCTGTAAGCTGGTTGCCAACCGCCAATCAAATCTAAAAGAAGAAGAAGAAATCAATTTCATGAGCATTTGCTGGTAGGCCTCATGAAAATTATATCTACTTATTGTATAAAAATATTTATCATTTTTTTCTTTTACTTATTGCTGACACTTAAAGTAACACTCTGGTCAAAATATTTCTTTTTCTTGTTAACATATCTTCAAAACATTTTTTATGGCATAAAAGACATATCAAGAGCTAAATCACCCTTATGTGTCATGTCTGTGTTTTTCTGCTGTTAAAGGTCAATTAAGCTCCACCCCTTGGAAAAAGACAAATTTAGACAAACTGTTTTTGTGATGTCAATATAACAGGTGAACCAATCAGGACTGGGCACTGGCTATGGCAGCGGAGTAAGAGGGCAGAACCAAAGAGTCAACTTAGCCTCTAGTGCCACTTAGCATTTTTGGACAGCTGACTTGAAAGTTCTTTTCCTTTTGAATATTCTTTACTTTTAACAAACATACAGCCTTAGACTTAAACAGTGCAACAACAGGGGACAAAATAGCATCACAATCGCCTGACTTGAACCCCACTGAAAATCTCTGGTGGGATTTGAAAAAGGCAGTTGCAGGATACAAACCCAAGAATATTAGTAAACTGGAAGTCTTTGCCCCTAAGGAATGGACTAAGATTCTTCAGAACAGTACCAGAAGCTGGTGTGTGACTACGCTTCATGTTTGCAGCAGATCGTAACAACAGAAGGGTGCTGTACTAATTACTAAAGATGCTTGTCATGATGGGGTTGGATAATTTTGAAACGATAGATAGAGAGAGAGAGAGAGAGAGAGAGAGAGAGAGAGAGAGAGAGAGAGAGAGAGAGAGAGAGAGAGAGAGAGAGAGAGAGAGAGAGAGAGAGATTTGATTTTGATTTTTAAAAGATCTTTAATAAACACATTTGTCCATCAGTCAATACAATTTCTATGTCATGCTATATTACACAGAAAATTAATCCCCCAAAAAACGCCCAAAAAAAAGCTGTCCATCATGAACTGAACAGAGGACATTCTCCAGGGACCAGAGGGTCCTGAAACCTTCCACATCCCCATTCCCCATAAAAAACTGAAAGTCCAGCCTGATTCTGGCTTTAAGTAGCCTCACAAATAAAATTTTGACATCAACATCACTCTCAACATTCTCAAGTTTTCTTCTCCGGCTTACATAGATAGCCAACTTTGCCTGCCCTAAAACAAAGTTCAGTAGTTGACACTTCTGCTTAAAACGACGATTGTACATAAAACCACAAATGAAAACCTGCTTAGAGAAAACTTCCTTAAAAATATGAAAAAGTTCTGTGAGAAGTTCAAAGAGGCCACTCAGGCGCTGACATTCAATAAAACAATGAAAAACAGTCTCCCTAGAGGAACAAAAAACACATTGATCACTGACACTGCTGTTAATCACAGAAACAAAAGCATTGACTGCTATAATACCATGCAAGACCCTCCACTGTAAGTCTCCATGCCTCTTAGGGAGAGGGGCTTTATAAAGAGCCCTCCAGGCAGGCCGAAGCCCTTTTCCTAGCTTAAAATAGGCTCTCCAAGGAGTGTCCACACAGGTGTTCAATCTGTCCTTGTTGAGTGCCATCACAACCAGTCTGTAGAGTGCCTTACCACTGGCTCCTCCAAAGTCCACACCAGTGGGAGCACAGAATGCCAGTAAGGAGCAAGGAGCGACGTCAAAGTCCATATAGAGCGTGAGAGAGGGAAAGGGGTCAGTGCTTTCCGGCTGCAGCGTGCCATTGCTAAAGTCCAAGAGTAGGGAGTGCTCAAGTCCATGAAGCTCCTGTTTCCAGTGTGCAAGAAGACCATCGATGAAACGATTCGACCTGACACCAAGATGAGCTGCTAAAGCTGAGGCGTTGTTGAGGCCAGGACCAGCCAGTTCCACCACTTGCTTCAGAGTGAGAACGTTCCTGGAACACAGCCTATCAAGGAAGGTCCTTCCAACTCCCGGCAGGACACCAAGGCGACCACCAAAAACCAGCGGCTCCCTCAACAACCAGTAGAGGGAATCACATGGCCCTCTTTGTTTTTTAAAAAGAGTCCACACTGAAAAGAGACTGCGGTAAAAACTGGGTAAAGACAGTGCATTAGAGTTCTCATCTGCATAGGCCGACAGCTTGAACGTGGTGTCACAGCCAGGAAAAGTAACTCCTGATAGATCCCTTCTCAGGCAGTGAAGCAAAGGCTCTATGGCGAGGGAGTACAGCATCCCTGAGAGAGGGCAGCCCTGCCGAACCCCCCTCTGGACTTTTAAAGGGGCAGACAGGCCCCCATTTATCTTCAGCACACTCTCAATGTCACTGTACAAGACCCGTATCCTGGCTATGAAGCCTGGGCTGAACCCAAAAGCTGTTAAAACTGTCCATAAATATTGGTGTTCAACCCGATCAAACGCCTTTTCCTGGTCAATTGAAATCAAACCAGTTTCTACCGCCAATGAACCAGAGACCTCCAAAATATCCCGAATTAAAGTGACGTTGTCACTAATCAGCCTGCCAGGCACACAGTAAGTCTGGTCTACATGAATGAGCTCGCTCATCACCTTTCTCAGTCTTCGGGCCAGAGCTTTTGAGAGAATCTTGTAGTCTGTGCAGAGCAGAGAGACTGGCCTCCAGTTCTTTAGGCTCTGGAGGTCCCCCTTTTTCGGCAACAGTGTGATGATGGCCCTCCTGCAGGTCGTGGGTAGGGTCCCCCTTTCCAAGCTATCTTGGAGAACCTCCAGCAGGTCTGGACCAAGCAGGGGCCAGAATTCCTTAAAAAAGTCCACAGAGAGACCATCTATGCCTGGTGATTTTCCATTCTGGAGGCTCATTAGCGCCGTATGCAGCTCAGACAGAGACAGTGGAGCATCCAAGCCGGCAACAAGGTCCTCTGAGAGCACTGGAAGACCATCAAGGAAAACCTGGCCCAGTGACGTGTCCTCCCTCCACTCTGCTCTAAACAATTCACTGTAAAAGCTAGCAGCGTGTTTCCTGATCTCTGCTGCTGTGGAGATTGTTCTCCCGTCATCGCCCAACAAGGAGTGAATGAGCTTTCTCTGTCCATTTTTCCCCTCCAGTCCAAAAAAGTACTGGGAGGGCGAGTCCATCAGAGCTACATCCATGTAGCGTGAGCGGACCAGAGCACCCTGTGCGGTGACCCCTAGCAAGCTAGCCAAGGCTGACCTTTTTGACTTGAGAGCCTCTAAGTGCTCCTGTTTTCCTGTAGAACTGAGCAACTCCTCTAGTTCTACCACCTCAGTCTCCAGAACTTTCAAGGATTGGGTCAAGCTACGAGTGACATTTTGAGTGTACTGTTGGCAGAGTTGTTTTATCTGGGCCTTACCAAAATCCCACCACAATTGGAGAGAACTAAAAGAGGGTTTTTGTTCCCTGTGTGACTTCCATACATCATGAAAAACTCCCTTAAAAAACACATCATTTAAAAGTGTATTATTAAAATGCCAAAAAGCACTCTTACACTTTACATTTTCAATGAAAACAGAACAAATCAGCAGGCAGTGATCAGTGAAACCAACAGGACAGATACAACTATTTTTAAAAACACTCATTTGGTGTTTAAAACCATAGAAACGGTCTAACCTAGCCATAGATAAGAGGTTATCTTTAGCATGGCTCCAGGTGTACTGCCTCTGGTCCCCATGATGTGATCTCCACACATCGGCCATTTCATGCGCCTTCACTAGTTCCCTCAGCCTATTGGCAGAAGCAGGGTGAGGTTCCTGATGGTTCCTGTCCAGTCTGTGGTTTAATGTACAGTTAAAATCACCCCCCAGAAATAAAAAACTATTTGGATTACAGGATCTAACCGTATCTGATAGCATATTAAAGACCCTGATCCTTTCTGCTCTCTGGGTTGGCACATACACGTTTATAAGAACCAAGTTTACGTTTTCAAGCTGTACCTTTAGCAAGAGTACATGTCCTTTCACCACCTCTTCTACCTCATAAGAGACAGGCACACAACCCCGAGAGAAAAGTACAGCCACCCCTCCACTATTATTGGATTTGTGGCTAAAAAAAATGCAGCCATCCCACTCTTTTCTCCACTGGCACTCAATGTCTACAGTGCTGTGAGTCTCCTGGACCATCAGCACGTCAAGTGCCTTTAAATTAAAAAGCTTGTATAAAGAGGCCCTTTTTACATCATCCCTGGCCCCGTTTATATTAAGAGTGCCAATTCTAAGGTGGGGCATTAAAAAGGATAAAAATAAGGTACAGTAAAAAAACACACACATAGCATAAAAGGGAAGAAACAAACTAAGAGTCAACATGACTGTTAGTAATTTGTGATTTCAGTTTGACAACCAGTTTCTTTAAACGAAAAATTTCCTGATCAGTAAAAGTCTCATTCCCATCATTCGGTTTCATCAGCTTGCGAGCTGATGCCACAAATAACTCCAGATCTGGAAAGTAATTTTCCACTTTCACAGCTCTGCTCCCCTTAGTCACCTGGAGAAATTGTCTAATTTTAGTAAAACAATAGGAGCTTTGCTCCTCCTGCGTCTGCGTCTGCATCAGTTCAGACTCATCTCCACTTTCGTCAGAAGCGCTCTCATTCAGTAAATCTAAATTCCCAACCCTACTAGATTTAGCAGAGCTCTGCAAGTTTTCCGCACTTTTCCTTTTTTGTGCAGCTTTAAAAGGATCCTCTTCAACAAAACTACATTCCTGCATTTCTTCATGAAACGCAACGTTTGTCATGCAGTGTTTGCTCTGTGTGTCCGCTACAGCCTCAAACCGCTCCTCCCCCGCCTGCAAAGTCTGTTCATTCACGTTCCTTCGTTTAACTGCACTTTTACTTACACCCTCCACCTGTTTACCCCGGGCGACAGGCTCGTCACAATGATCAGAGCTGCCGCCAGACAGAAATTCCCCACCATCACTGTTTGGGGGGACAACTACCGCGCCCGCCGCGGCCACCCCAGCAGAGGCGGCCGCGGCCGCGGACGCGGACGCGGACGCGGACGCGGACGCAGACGCCCCCGCAGAAGTAGAAGCGGACGCGGCTGCGGACGCGGATGCGGCCGCAGTCGCGGCCACGACCGCCCCAGCAGAAGCGGGCGCCGCAGCGGCATCCGCCGCACCACATGTAGCGCTACCCTCCGGACCACCAGAAACAGCGGCGTCACCTTTCTTACCGCCAGTGCTCTTTGTGTTCGCCTTTTCAGGACATGACCTAATAAGATGGCCTTCTGCGCCACACGCAAAACACTTCATGGTTTCAGATGTTGCAAACACCAAGTAGCTAAAGCCATCAATCCTGAAATTAAAAGACGCGTTCAGTTCAGCAGAGCTGTCTTTCAACACCATGAAACACTGCCTCCTATGACATACAACATGCTTCAGCAGGGGTGATTTACTACCCAGAGAGACCATTCTGATAGGGGACACAACCTGGCCAAAACGGGACAACTCTCTAATCAGCTGATCATTTTTAACGAAAGGAGGAGCGTTTGAGATGGTGATCCTCCTAGACGGATTCGCCAGCGGTAAAACGGGAGTAAAAGTGTCACCTATGACCACTCCCTGTGCCACCACCTGATCAGCTTTCTCAGTCGAATCCAGAAAGATCACAATTGCGCTGTTCATCCTCGATGCTGATTTTATGCTGCCATGCCCAACCACCTGTCCTACAGCGAGGCTGGCCTCCTCCACAGAACAGGGAACTGTCGGGAGGATTCTTACACCATGACGCCGGGTTAAGCGCTCAAACTCCACACCACCATCAATCACCGGCATGATGCCGGCTGGGAAAAACCGGCAGCAGAAGCTACCGTTCCCCAACACACTCACTCCAACACTCACACCCCAGCACACACACACTCAACCCACTATATTAAACACACACACCTCAAACACACAAGATAGAGAAAAAGTTAGAAAATACAAAGTTTAAAGTACTCACTCGACACCACTCCACACCCCTGCTCCCACAAACGCCCACGCATGCGCACGAGAGAGAGAGAGAGAGAGAGAGAGAGAGAGAGAGAGAGAGAGACGTGTTGTTGTAGAATTGTTGTAGAATTGTTGGTACCCCTCTGTTAATGAAAGAAAAACCCACAATAGTCACAGAAATAACTTGAATCTGACAGAAGTGGTAATAAATAAAAATTCTATGAAAATTAACCATTGAAAATCAGACAATGCTTTTGAATTGTGGTTCAACAGAATTATTTTAAAAAACAAACTCATGAAACAGGCCTGGACAAAAATGATGGTACCCTTAACTTAATATTTTGTTGCACAACCTTTTCAGGCAATCACTGCAATCAAACAATTTCTGTAACTGTCAATGAGATTTCTGCACCTCTCAGCAGGTATTTTGGCCCACTCCTCATGAGCAAACTGCTCCAGTTGTCTCAGGTTTGAAGGGTGCCTTCTCCAGACGGCATGTTTCAGCTCCTTCCACAGATGTTCAATAGGATTTTGATCAGGGCTCATAGAAGACCACTTTAGAATAGTCCAATGTTTCACTCTTAGCCATTCTTGGGTGTTTTCAGCTGTGTGTTTTGGGTCATTATCCTGTTGCAAGACCCATGACCTGCCACTGAGACCAAGCTGTCTGACACTGGGCAGCACATTTCTCTCTAGAATACCTTGATAGTCTTGAGATTTCATTGTACCCTGCACAGATTCAAGACACCCTGTGCCAGATGCAGCAAAGCAGCCCCAGAACAAGCCTCCTCCATGTTTCACAGTAGGGACAGTGTTCTTTTCTTGGTATGCTTCATTTTTGTGTCTGTGAACATAGAGCTGATGTGCCTTGCCAAAAAGTTCCAGTTTTGTCTCGTCTGTCCATAGGACATTCTCCCAGAAGCTTTGTGGCTTGTCAACATGCAGTTTGGCAAATTCCAGTCTGGCTTTTTTGTGATTTGTTTTCAACAGTGGTGTCCTCCTTGGTCGTCCCTCCATGAAGTCCACTTTGGCTCAAACAACAATGGATGGTGCGATCTGACACTGATGTACTTGGACCTTGGAGTTCACCATGAATGTGTTTAGAGGTTGTTCTGGGCTCTTTTGTTGCCATTCGTATTATCCGTCTCCTCCTGCGGCCACGTCCAGGGAGGTTGGCTACAGTCCCGTGGATCTTAAATTTCTGAATAATATGCGCAGCTGTAGTCACAGGAACATCAAGCTGCTTGGAGATGGTCTTATAGCCTTTACGTTTAGCATGCTTGTCTATAATTTTCTTTCTAATCTCCTGAGACAACTCTCTCCTTTGCTTCCTCTGGTCCATGTTTAGTGTGGTACACACCATGTCACCAAACAGCACAGTGACTACTTGTCACCCTTTAAATAGGCCGACTGACTGATTACAAGTTTGTAGACACCTATGATGTTAATTAGAGGACACATCTTGGTTCAACATGTCCCTATGGTCACATTATTTTCAATCTTTTCTAGGGGTACCATCATTTTTGTCCAGGCCTGTTTCATGAGTTTGTTTTTTAAAATAATTCTGTTGAACCACAATTCAAAAGCATTGTCTGATTTTCATTGGTTAATTTTCATAGAATTTTTATTTATTACCATTTTTGTCAGATTCAAGTTATTTCTATGACCATTGTGGGTTTTTCTTTCATTAACAGAGGGGTACCAACAATTTTGTTCACATACACTACCGTTCAAAAGTTTGGGGTCACCCAGACAATTATTTTGTGTTTTCCATGAAAAGTCACACTTATTTACCACCATGAGTTCTAAAATGAATAGAAAATATAGTCAAGACATTGACAAGGTTAGAAATAATGATTTGTATTTGAAATAATAATTTTTTCCTTCAAACTTTGCTTTCGTTAAAGAATCCTCCATTTGCAGCAATTACAGCATTGCAGACTTAGCATGATTGCACAAGGGTTTTCCAATCATCCATTAGCCTTCTGACGCAATGAGCAAACACATTGTACCATTAGAACACTGGAGTGATAGTTGCTGGAAATGGGCCTCTATCCACCTATGTAGATATTGCACCAAAAACCAGACATTTGCAGCTAGAATAGTCATTTACCACATTAGCAATGTATAGAGTGTATTTCTGATTAGTTTAAAGTTATCTTCATTGAAAAAAAGTGCTTTTCTTTCAAAAATAAGGAAATTTCTAAGTGACCCCAAACTTTTGAACGGTAGTGTAGATAGATAGATAGATAGACAAATGGATGTACTTTATTGAACCAAAACAGGGAAATTACAGTGTAACAGCAGCATGACAGTAGACGACCAAAACGACAGAAACACACACAGCATAAAAGAAAAAGGTATTACCCATGGAAGGTAAAACTGTCTACATAACTTTTACACATTGCAGATGAATAGATGATGACCCGTATGACATGCGAGTATGACATGAATCGTACTCACTGTACAATGCAGGACTATTAGGCGCAGGGTGCAATGTGAGGTACCAATTAGACTACAAGGTGCAGTATGGAAGCATAGTTATGACCAGAATTCAACATTAGAGTGAGTTATTGTACTGTGAAATGGCATGTTGCAGGAAAGATTTCCTGTACCTGTCTATTGGTTTTGCTGGCTCTGATACTGCTACCCCAACAGACAGCAGTAAAGGAGATGGTGCTGGTGAAAACAGCCTGGTAGAAAAAACTCCAGCATCCTGTTGCACACGTTGAAGGATCTCAGCTTTCTCAGAAAGTAGAGTCTGCTCAGCCCCTTCATGTACACAGCATCAATGTTAGATTTCCAGTCCATTCCATTGCTGATCATGACACCCAGGTATATGTATTCCTCCACTACCTCCACATCCTCCCTTCTAATCCGCAATGGCGGTGAAGGTGTCCTCTTCTTCCAGAATTCAATCACCATCTCTCTGGTCTTGCTGATGTTCAGCCTCAGGTGATTCTGCTCGGTCCACTCCACAAATCTGTCTACCAGTGCCCTGTACTTTCCCTCCTCTCCCCCTCTTAGACACCTAACAACAGCTGAGTCATTAGATAATTTTTGCAGGTGGCATGACTCGACATTGTACTGAAAGTCAGTGGTGTATAAGGTGAAGAGAAAAGGAGAAAGCACAGTCCCTTGTGGAGCTCCCATATCACTAACCACCACATCAGACAAGACACTGCCCAGCCGGACAAACTGTAGCCTGCCTGTCAGGTAGTCAGTAATCCACCAGATCACAGAGCTGTTGACCCCATCTCCCACAGCTTCTCACCCAACAGCAGTGGCTGAATGGTGTTAATATTAAAAGTAACATTCTGTGTTGAATTTAGAGAATTTAGAGAAACCATATATTAATTGTGTCGCACTATTTAAATTGTTCTTGATTTGTTTATTGCAAACAACTGCTCCTTTGTACATTTTGCCAATAAGCATTATGCACAGTGGGGGGTGAATAATTTTGATTGCAACTGTACATCCTGGTGGTTGAAGGAGGAGGAAAAAGGAAAAGATTTTCACAAGTAATTGTAAGACCATGAAAGTTTTTTTTGTGTGTGTGTGGGGGGGGGGCATAAGATATAAGTTTAGACAATGTACATTTGTTTTTAAGGGGATTTATATCCACTGCAGTGCATCTTTAAATGAGCTGCCTTTGTGTTCTTCCTCCTAGTTTTGTTTGTTTTTCGGTGTTCAAATCAGTTTGGTGGTGCATCGCTGCATTCACTGTTTGGGTATATGAACAGTAGATATTTTTCCTATATTTCAATTCCATCCATCCATCTATCAACAGTGGGCTGGAGCCTATCCCAGCGTCTTTGGGTGAGAGGCAGGATACACCCTGGACAGATCACCAGTCCATCGCAGACAAACAGACAGACATATCCCCAGTTGATGCCAATTAACGTAACATGCATGTCTTTGCCCAGTGGGAGGAAACCGGAGTACCTAGTGAAAACCCACGCAGACACGGGGAGAACATGCAGACTCCACACAGAAAGGTCACCAGTGGCCAAGGGTGGGACCAAATCCACAACCTTCTTGCTGTGCTGCAACAGTGCTAACCATTGCACCACCCATTTCAGTTCCAATGTTAAATATTGTTGATAAAATAAAGGTTCATGTCAACAGCAATACGGTTTATTGTGATAATTTCTAACAACCAATAAATCCAACAAAATTTCATATTGTTATAGGCCTATATGTAAGTACAGCAAACAATAAAAAATTGAAAACACATTGTCAGAGTTCATAAGGAACAGACTTTTGAACATAACTATATTGCCTTTTATCAGTATATGTGTGGTGTAAGAGGTTACAATCATAATAGAATTTTACAGCTGATGTTCATGTAGTAGCACAGTTCTGGATCCTACTGTCTGACCATTGCATGCCTGTTCATGTAGAAGGTGGGACCGCACTCCTGCCATTGTTAAAAATTAAGGGAGTCTGTGCAGACATTCTCTGCTGCTGAAGGCTCAATCACTGCAATCAGTAAAAGTCTACCCTCTATTTTTCCTTCTCTCCCACACAAACACAGACATGGACTGAAAGGACTGGGAAAGCACAGCTGAGACCACAATGAGCCCTGGTCCCTGGTGTTTAACTCACGAAGGCTGACTACACTGTGGCTCCAGAGAGGTTTTGTGTGCCCAGCAGTGAATTCCAATGCAGGCCACATAACCTGGAGCATAGCAGTGGCAAGATCTGCAGATGAATGAGCTGTTGACTCTGAACAGTGGTATGCACTAACAAAGCAATTAAAGGTAGCCCAGAGAAGAGAAGAGAAGAGAAAAGAAGAGAAGAGAAGAGAAAGATAGTTCCCATCTTGGTTTCCATGTGGCAGTTCAAACCCAGAACTGTCTGGACTGCATATGGAACCAATTTGAAATGTGACACTACACTGTAAAACCTGATGAGTTAGTTCAACTCAAAGGGCTGTATTACAAAGACACGGTCAGTCATCAGTTGACTGAGGGGCAGGGCGCGTTTATGGGCATTTTCAAAAACTGAATTTTCTACCAGGCACACAGTCAAAAAAGGCCATCCTAATGTTCTTAATTATTCAGAGGTGTGTCTGGGTCTCATGTAAAATAAACCAATAGCTGCCTTTGCTCTCATTCCCTTTAATTAACAGGGGTGCGAGATCAATGACGTGATAGGAACATGAAAGTGTTTAAATGGAAACACAGTTCCATTTTGCACTAAGGACAATGTGGACTTATTCACAAAGTGAAAATGCATTTAAGAGTAAGGAGCTTTTAAGGAGCTTTTGAACCGACAGCGTTCCTTGCCCACAGCTACAGCTCAGAGATGGTGCCAGTCTTTCTCTTTGTCCATGAGATTTACAGAGTTGTAAAATTTCCTTCAATTATATTATCATTCAATAGAGTTTCTCTTTTAAACCAAGAAAGAGGAGCTGCTCATCTCAGCCTGAGCTGTATTAATCTGCTCTGGTGAATGCAAAATTGTAGATTTAATTCAGAACAACTGTCGGTATATTTTCAATTTGAATCATTCTTTCAAAAGAATGACCGTGAATTAGGTTAAAATTGTAAAAACTGTCATCATTAAGTAATGAATATCAGATTTGTGTGCACATACCAGCTCTTCTCCGGGGTTGTCATGACAGCTCTTTACCCAGTAGGACAGACCGGTCCAGCTGCAGTCTTGTAGAGAAGTGAATCATAAATCCACGTAATGTTTTTTTTTTTCTCTGTGTAGTGAAAAACCCTTTTGTGTCTTCAAATTATTCGTATTTAACTGTCCTCATTTAATAGAAAATACTGGCTGAGTGTGTTTTTTTTTCATCAATTAGGAGGCATGAGCACAAACAGACACAAGATATGATGATATGATGACTCAACACACGACAGATTAGTGGGCAAAACGTTTTCACAGAAAAGGTCTGCAGTTTAAAATCTTCAGACTGACAGTAGCTTATCCACTCCAGAATGCACACATGCTCCCTGTTAATGCATTCATTCTCCTAAAAAAAACCCAACATAGATTAATGCCTAATCTATAGACTCCAACGTTTAGTCTGCAACTAAAAATACTGCTATTAAGTTTTCATATTAATAGCAGTATTTTTAGTTGCAGACTAAACGTTGGAGTCTATAGATTAGGCTATTAAGTTTTCATATTGGCAGCGCGGTGGCGGAGTGGTTAGCACTGCGGCAGCACAGCAACTCACCCTTGGCCTGGGGATCCTGGGTTCGATCCCAGCCCCCGACCAACAGTGATCTGTGTGGAGTTTGCATGTTCTCCCCGTGTCTGCGTGGGTTTACTCTGGGATTTCTCCGGTTTCCTCCCACATGCCAAAAACATGCACGTTAGGTTAATTGGCATCAAAACTGGGGATTCTAAATTGTCCTTAGGTATGACTGTGAGAGTGAATGGTTGTCTGTCTCTCTGTGTTGGCCCTGCGATGGACTGGCGATCTGTCCAAGGTGTACCCTGCCTCTCGCCCAAAGATGCTGGGATAGGCTCCAGCCCCCCTGCGACCCGAAAAGGATTAAGCGGAAGAAGATGGATGGAAGTTTTCATATTAAAATGATGGGTGATTAAATAATAACTGTTAAAACACTCCTCATTAAAATAACAGAAAATCCTGCCACGTGCAGTTTCCTCATGAACGTCTCAGCTCCAGAACTGCACAATTTCAAAACATGCAGCTGAAATAGCTTTAAACAATATGCTTCTGATGACAGACCTCCTTTTTCCTGATCAAAAGCACATTGGTATAACAAAATACTGATGAGCATGAGATTGCACGCCGTCACACCTCTGTGAAATGCTACTTCTCTTCCAAGCGCAAAGAGGGCGCATTGTTTACTGGTAATTTGATGGCGTCACACAAAGCATAAAAAACAGATGCTCTGACAGAAACGGACAAAGACGTTGGCATACGGCGGGGAAGTCTGGTGCAAAAGTCAGCTGATGACTGTCAAAATAGGGCCCAAAGTGTTTGAGAAAACTGATTGCCTTGAATCATTTAACCATTTAACCATTCAAGCACATCTATTTTTTCAGCTGAGTAAACAAAGTTATATAAAAAGAGTTACCTTAACTTAAATGTATCTTCTTCACACTAAACTACCATTCAAGTTTTACTTTATTTTTTCTATTACGATTTATCACCACATTCTAGCTATGACAACTTACATAACACCACGACACATTTAGCATAGCCATCTCTTGCATAGATCAGTGTATACAAACGCTACCCCACCAAGTAACAAATGTAGCCTAAGTATTAGACCATCAACTGCCCCTGTGTTACAAGGTGGAGGGTTAGATGGGATTGCTATAACAGTTTGTATCACTGCCAAAGCAGTTACATTCATGGTGCCAGATGCAGATGTTATCTAAAACTCAAATATTTGAGCAACAAAAGCTTGTTGCACCTCCATATTCAACAACCTTTTTCCAATATATTCCCTATCCCTCCTCTGCACATGTCCAAAACATCTCAGTCTTGCCTCTCTTACTTTGTCTCCAAACCGCTCAACCTGAGCTGTCCATCTGATATACTCATTTCTAATCCTGTCCATCCTAGTCACTCCCAATGAGAATTTAAGCATCTTCAGCTCTACCAACTCCACCTCTGCCTACTGTCTTTTTGTCAGCGCCACTGTCTCCGGACCAGGCATCATAGCAGGTCTCACTACCGTCTTGTAAATACTCCCTTTCACTCATGCTGCTATGCTTCTGTCACAAATCTTCACTGACTCTTGTCTCCACCCACTCCACCTTGCCTGCACTCTCTTCTTCACATCTCTTGTGCATTTTCCATTGCTTTAGATGGTTAACCCCAGGTATTTAAACTTATTTAATTTAAGTACCTCTACTCCTTCCATCTTCACCGTTACACCTGCTTCCCTCTCATTCACATTTATGTATCCTGTCTTGCTTCTTCTGACTTTCATTGCTCTTATCTCTAGAGCATACCTCCACCTCTCCAGGTTCTATTCCACCTGCTCTCTACTCTCACTACAGAGCACAATGTTGTCTGCAAACATCATAGTCCAAGGAGACTCCTGCCTGATCTTGTCTGTCCGCCTGGTCCATCACCATGGCAAATAAGAAGGGGCTCAGAGCTGATCCCTGATGAAATCCCATCCCCATGTTGAATCCATCTGTTACTCCTACAGCACACCTCACCACCTTCTTGCTGTCCTCATACACGTCCTACATCACCCTTACATACTTCTTTGCCACTCCTGACATTCTGCTACAGTACCATAGTTCCTCTCTTGGCACTCCATCATATGCTTGCTCTCGATCCACAAAGAGACAGTGCAACTCCTTCGGACCTTCTCTATACTTCTCCATCAACACTCTTAAAGCAAACATTGCATCTGTAGTACTCTTTCTTGGCATGAAACTGAACTGCTGCTCACTGATTGTCACCTCTTCTCTTAACCTTGCTTCAACCTCCCTTTCCCATATCTTTATAGTGTGGCTGATCAATTTTATGCCTCTCTAGTTACTGCAGCTCCGAGCATCACCCTTGTTCTTGAAAATTGGTACCAGAACACTTCTTCCCCACTCCTGAGGCATCCTGTCACTCTCCAAGATTGTGTTTTACAATCTGATTAAACAGTCCACTGCCATCTCTTCTAAACATCTCCATACCTCCACAGGTATGTCATCTGGACTGTTGGTCCAGATGACATACCACCTTTCCATTCTTCATCCTCTTCAAAGCTGCCTCACTTCTGCCTTGCTAATCCCGGGGACTTCCTTGTTTACCATCTTTCCTTCATCCATCCTCCTCTCTCTCTCATTTTCGTCATTCATCAACTCCTTAGAGTACTCCTTCCACCTTCTCAACACACTCTTGTCACTTGTTAGTACATTACCTTCTTTTATTAAGAAGTACTGTTAGGTTTTACAGTGTACAGGGAGTCTTTGAAAGATTGTTGTTCAGTAGCCAGTTGACAGTGCAACACTATTTTGACCTGCCAACCCAACTCTTTGTAAAGTTTACACATTACAAAAAGCACATGTCTGTGATTAATGATCTTTTCAGATTCATCATTTGTTGTGTTACCTACTGGAAAAAGTCAATTTACTTCTCATTTAGTTGTAAAAATTCATTATTTTACACTTGGTTAAATAAAACTGAAAGGGGAAATCAGCATATTTTATTCATATTTTGTTCATTTTCAATATGATCACCTATTGAATATTGTCAAAAATTCTCAACCCTATTTTCTAAACTACATATATGGTATGAATATTATATGTCAGGGGTAAACCAAAAACAAGACTACATCGAGGACTGAGAAACTATCATTTGGTAAAGGCTGAAAAAAAAAAAAAAATCAAACCCCTTATATACTTGCACTAGTATCCCCTCAAGAAAATGTCACAAGGAACTGTATCAGTGGATTTTTGTCTTTGCCCAGTTGATGGTGAGGTCCAGGGGTGATGCTTCCTCTGCAAGCAGCTCCAGTGCCTCGGCAATTAGTTTCAGTATTGTCAATACACACTGAAACTATTTTACAAAATAATTTATGTTCCACTGGTTTTACATCTCGGTGGCATAGTGGCTAGTAGTGGTGTTTGGATCGATACTGAAATATCAATACATCCGATGCCAGACAAATATTGAAACTCATTAAAGTATCAATATTTTCTAATTTGGGGTAAATGTGTAGTTTATCATTAACAGGAACACAGTGGAAAGTAACTATATTATTGAGAGCTAGTCTAAATGAGCCCCACTTGGTAGGAACTACTTCTTTTTCCACCTGTCATTGTCATATGTGAAATACAGATGTATAAATGCATAAGCGTTGCAGCATGCTGCTCATTGAAGTATGCCAGTACTCAGAGGAAAAATTGATTCCCAAGATAAGGATCAACTGATTTGGTGGCGAGAGCATAGATGTACTTTATTGATCCCAAACTGGGAAATTGCAGAACAAACTTGAGATACCTGGGAATTCAGACTTGCAGTGAGATACCTGGGAATTGTAACTTCTGTACCTGAAGAGAGAATTTTTTCAAAGACAGGAGAGGATGTGAGCAAAAAACAGAGCAGATTTTACGAGAAAACTCTGAATATGCCGTGATTCCTAATCAAAGACCTCTAAATGAGGAAGTGTAAATGTTGTCTTCAGGCAAGTGCTTGCATGTTGAATGAACAGATATACATGTTCAGATCAGTTAACATGCAACTTTTCGTTTTTTTTTTCTTTTATTATAATTATTCATAATTAAACAATATTATGAAGCTATAAGTTAAAATACACTATATTTTGATTTTCCAAACATATGACGTTTTTGTACAAAATATCAGTATCAGATCATTATTGTCAATATCAGCCTGAATTTTACTTGCTATCGGACTGGAAAGGATATCAGTAGTATCGAACATCACTAGGGGTTAGCACTGTGGCAGCATAAATAACAGACTCATCAACTGATTAGGACAAAAGCAAATAAACTCAGTGTGAAAATACCTTAAGTTTTTTTTTTCTTGCCTTCTGATTGTTGCTCTGAGTGTTGCTATCCCTGTGCTGTTGCAATCCTGGAATTTCCCCGTTGTGGGACTAATAAAGGCTTATCTTATCTTATCTTATCTTATCTTATCTTAAGTACCCTGTGTTACATATGGGAATTGTACTTTGGGGCTTGCCGTAGCTCAGGGGGGGTTGGGGGGGTGAGTGACATCAGGCGGGCTACAGCTGGGATATATTGAGATGTGAAGTTCAATAAAGGTTGTTTAGTGTTCAACAGAGCAAGCTCTACATCCTCCATTATTCAGATGTTACATTTGGCAATGAGGAAAATGGGCGTGTGCGTCAGGGAGCCACCTCCATTCATTCAGTGCCAGGGTACACCGGCTACACCGTGGGCTCATTGGAAGAACATGTTCGAGGTGTATGTGACGGTGGCCGGACTCGGTAGCATCAGCGAGGAGAGATGGAGGAGTCTGTTAGTGCATTACCTCAGCATGGAAGGGCAGCATATCTTCTTCGGGCTATGTGGCGGCGGCTCGCTGGAAGACAGTTTGACACAAATGGACAGTACCTTCGGTGACCACTCCACCATCACCGAAAGGAGGTGTGAATTTTTTGACCGTCAACAGCAAGCGGGTGAGTCCACGCAGTCATTTGTCATGGAGCTACGCAGCTTAACGAGGGAGTGCACCTTTGGGCCTATCACAGATGAGCTAGTGAAGGATAAGCTAGCTCACAACACCAACAATACGTGGCTGAAAACCATGTTAAGGCTAACCCAGGAAACCCTATCACTGGAAGGTGTGTTGGATTTAATTAAGTAAAGGGAATCCACAACCCTGCAGAAGCTAATAGCAGCAGTTAGCGAGAAGCTGACTGCTTGTGGTTTCCCGCTGAGAACAGCGGTTAGCATGCTAACTAGACCTCGAAGATGGGCTAAGAAGAAGAAAAGGTGGACAAAGGGGGGTGACAGGACCCACACTGTATCTCCTGGCTTAATCATGGTGGAGCCCAGCGGCACTAGACGGGTGTGTGTAGCACGCATGGGAAAGGGGCCACTAAAGTGGTATGTGCTTCAGCTCGACGGGGTCGACGTGCCCCTTATGTTGGATTCAGGGGCCGGTAGATCTATCTTGTGCTTGGCTACACTGAGGAGACTGTTCCCTACGAAGACTATCAAGGCAGGGGCAGTGAGGATGTTCGGGTATGGACACAGCGAAATTCTAGGTGACTTGTGGGTCAAAGACAGTATCCAAATTCACCTTTCACGTGGCGCGCCAGGGGCAGACCTATTGGGAATTGACCTGCTGGGGGAGCTGGGTTTCTCAATAAAGGACCCGGAGGGCTGGACCGTGTTAACGGTGTACCCCGATTGGCAACTCTGCTGGCCTGCATTGTTTAGGGGCCTGGGTCATATAGATGCTTTTCACCGTCGCCCTCTCATTGACAAGAACGTGACACCAAAGATTTAGCTACTGCAGTGACTCCCCCTCGCGCTGGAGGATGAAATCTCGGCGGAGCTGTCCAAGCTGCTGGAGTCCAGCATCTTTGAGAAAGTGGATGCATCGCCATGAATATCCAACCTGGTGCTGGCCAAGAAGGGGGTGGAGGGGCATCAGGCCGTGCATAGACTTCCGAATGGTGAACAAGGCAGTCATTCCAGACAGGTACCCTCTCCCGACCATGGAGGAGCTCACGGCAATGTTCAGTGGGTCTCAAGTTTTCACAAAGTTGGACCTCTGCCAAGGTTACCTGCAGTTGTCACTCCACCCGGACAGCAGGAACCTGACGGCGTTTGTGACCCACATGGGGGTTTTCAGGTATATCCGGATGCTATTCGGTCTGAACTCTGCACCCAGTTGTTTCCAAAAGGTGATGTCAATGATGCTGGCCGGTCTTAAGGGCATGGTGGCATACTTAGATGACATCATGGTGCACGGCACGTTGCCGGAACTACACAACGAGAGGCTGGAGAGTGTCCTGACGACACTTCAGAGACATGGGGTTACCCTGAATGGTGAGAAATGTATCTTCGCAGTGAACTCCGTAGAGTTTGTGGAGTTCCAGCTAACCGGACGAGGGCTCCAACCACTACATTCAAACGTGGAGGTGGTTCTGCGCATTCTGGATCCCTCCACACAAGCTTAGATCTCGTCATTTCTTGGCATGGTCAACTTTTATGGACGGTTCATCCCTAGCTATTCGGAGATAATTGAGCCCCTCCAGGCTCCGTTGAAGCAGGATGCGCCATGGGAGTGGACTCCAGCCTGCTCGGCAGTGGTCGCCAAAGTAAAGCAGCAACTCACCACTCCACCGGTACTGACCCATTTTGACCCCAATAAGGAGACCATCGTGACCTGTGATGCGTCTGGTTTGGCGCTGGGGGCAGTCATGTCTCAGGTGCAGGATGGCACGGAGTGCCCGGTGGCGTTCGTGCCAAGGTCCCTCTCGGCGGTGGAGAGGTGGCACATTTACCTCTACGGGCACTATTTCACCCAACGGACAGACCACCAGGCACTCACAACGTTACTGGAGACGTCGGGGTCGGGGCACAGGCCGCTGAGGATCCATAGGTGGTCTGAAAGGTTGAGATCCTATAATTTCACCACCAAGTTCACCTCAGGCAAAGACAATATTGTGGCGGACCTCTTGTCTCGTGCCACGGTTAATTCCTCCCTACCGGATGGCAGTGACAATGACCCGGCTGAGGCGGATCTAATCCACGCGCTATACAAAACCCTCCAGAAGATGGTATCTCCTCATGAACTCAGGGAGGAGTCGGAACGGGATCCGGTCCTGGTGGAAACACGCTCAGCGATTAGAGAGGGCTGGCCAACAAGGGTGCAGGGTGAGTTAGAGCCTTACCATCGGTTGAAGGATGAACTGAGCTGCTGGAATGAGGTGTGCGTGGCCACAGGGCAATATGTCCTGATCCCGTTGTCTCTGAGGGCACGTGTCCTGACGATGCTGCACGAGGGTCATCTGGGGGGTGGTCAAGGTGAAGCAATGCAGTAGGGACTCTGTCTGGTGGCCGGGTATTGATAAGGACATTGAGGCCATGGTGAAACATTGCATACCATGTCTGGAGAGTGGCAAGACTAGCGGTCCACCTCCGCCACCACTGCAGCCGGTGCTGTATCCAAAAGGACTTTGGCGACACGTTGAGTTGGATATCTGTGGTGAACTGCATGCAGCGCCTTTGAATAGCCGGTTCCTGGTCGTGGTGTATGATGTGTACTTGAAGTGGCCGGAGGTACTCCCAACCAACTCTGTCACTACAAAAGTAGTCACGGGGTTCCTGACGTCCCTGTTTGCTAGGTGGGGGACCCTGAGCACAGTTACAACGGACAACAGCCCGTAGTTAATCTCTGGGGCGTTTGAGGAGTTTCTGGGTAGCAGAGGCATGGAACATGTGGAGACAGCATTCTACCACCCTCAGGCCAACGGAGTCGTTGAGGGGTTCAATAAGACATTGAAGAATGGACTGAGAGCCAATTTGGCAGATGTTTTCATGTTCTCGAACGCTCTGCAAAACACGTTACTGCACTATAGAGTGTCTGCCCACGCTACGACAGGCTGTTGCAGGGCTCCTCTCATGCTGGGGTGCGAGTTACCCTTGCTGGTGAGCCAGCTGAGGCCGCCAACGCCAGGTTCTCAAGAAGGCACAGAAGCAGTGTGGAGCAGGGTCACCAGGCAGCAACACAAAATGAAACGGCGATTTGACAGGAATTACAAGGCAAGGGACCATGGACTGAGGGAAATGGACTGGGTATGGATCAAACACCCTGTCCGCACCCACAAGCTACAGCCACTGTGGGTAGGGCCATGGCAGATCGCGAGACGACGGGGCCCAGACACGTTTGAGCTTGAGGACAGGTCTCGGTGGTATGCCAGTAGACTGAGAAGGTCGCCACCGGAGCAGAGGACTGGAGCTGCAGCTGGACGTTTCCCTGAGAGCTGGGACTGGGGGGTCCTGACGGATGAGGGCCTGCAGTCTAGGCCGACGGTACCAGATGCAGGGTCCCCTCCTAGGGGACGCCTGGCTAGAATTCGTCAGAGGCCTAGGTATCTGGAGGACTTTGTTACAAGGACTGCTATGTTTGACGCCAGCTGGGTCTAGCGGCAGAATAATCAACTCCAACTAGGCAGGGCATTCTGGTAGTCTACCCAGATGCCCGTAGAGTTTATCTGTTTATAGTTTTACATTAAAAAAAAGTTGTGTAATGTTGATGTGTTGAGGGTGATGTTTATTGGTTCGTTGAAATGGGGCGGGGTCTGGAACTTTGTGAGTGGGGGGGAGGTGTTACATATGGGAATTGTACTTTGGGGTTTGCCGTAGCTCAGTCGGGGTTGGGGGGGGTGAGTGACATCAGGTGGGCTATGGCTGGGATATACTGAGATGTGAAGTTCAAAAAAGGTTGTTCAGTGTTCAACAGAGCAAGCTCTCCATCCTCCATTATTCAGATGTTACACCCTGAAATCTATAAAAGAAAAAAATCTTTATACATTTAAGTGTAGGCTACATTTAGAACATTTTCACTGTTTTACCTGCTGTCAGACAGCCAATGAGAAAGAGAATTTGTTACTGAGTGCCAGACTTCATTGAAAAAAAAAAAAAAGCACAGAGTTGTTCTACTGCTGCCTCATAGTTTTTAACGTCTGCCAAGGAAGTTTTGATTTTTTGTTGTGACTTGTCTGATCACTTCCAATCTAATGGGTTCTTCCGTGGTTCACTTTCCACCCTTCCATCAAATTTCAATGAAATCAGATCAGTAGTTTGGGTGTAATCATTCTAATAGTTAAGCAGAGAAATGCCAGGTAAAACATATACTCCATCAACAAGTTCAGTAAAGTGATTCAGAATGACTGGGATTTGTTTTACTGGCATAAACAAAACCTTTTCACCAGACTCCAAAAAATTTGATGAATCTCCATCAAATATTGTTTTTAGCAGCACTTGCTTGTCTGTTACCAAGGTTATTGAAAAACTAAAGCAGGTTTTACTACAGGGGAAGGGAAGGGACGCAGCACAGTCCAGAAGATTATGATGGTGATCTGGATCCTCATTCATTCATTCATTCATTATTTTGGTAATTCTAAAGGGGGAATGGGCTGCCTTGGTGGTAGAGCTGAGTGATGTGACATTGACCCAACATTATAATTAATTAAGCAATTTACTTTGACTTTTTTCAACCTTTGTTGTGATGTTGCAGGTGTAACCTCAGTTGTCAATTAAATTCACTGTTGATAATCAAATAGTTTTTTATTGTGAAAATTCCGCTTTTATTTTGAAAATATTGTAACGTCGGGGCCATGTTAAGGGGGGCAGGGGTTTCCCAGTATGCTTGGACAATTGAAACGTTACTGTGTGTGTGTAGTAAATGTTATTACTGAGCTATTCTACTGCTGTGTAATTATAACTGCGTTATAATTACCCAACAGTATTTCATAGGCAAGATTTATTATGTGTGTGTAACCGTGATTTAAACGGAGGTCTGGGAGAATGACCTCCCCTCCTGCCTGTGCTCAGAGTGTGTGAAAAATAAATCCTGTTGATCACAACCATCTTGCTCCATTTTCTTTGTGTGAACCCTGCTTACGTCACACTGGTGTCAGAAGTGGGATGGAGCAAATGGAAGCTAGGATCAGAATGGAGATCCAGCAGCTGGAGCAGGCCATTGCTCAGCTGATGATGGATGATGGGACCGTGGCACCACCACCGGGAGCCCGGAGCCGGGACGAACGAAGCGGTGGACCTGACGGGGCCAGCGCACCCCGCCTCCTGTCTTTTTCAAGACAGAGCAGAGCAAACATTCCACCATTCTCCGGACAGGATGGGCTGGTGACCCCACGGCGATCAAGGGTGGCGATCAATCAGGAAACGACCACCCCACCTGTTCGACAGCTGGCCAAGATTCCCCGTTTCAACGGCGAAGCCACATTGGATGACTACCTGACACAGATCGAGTCTGGGTTTTCTGCCCTGAGAGGAAGAGAGGACGATCACCGAAGCTGGCGAGCCAGTGGTCGGGGCCATGCGTGGTCCTGGAGAGACTGTCAGATGTGGTGTACAGGGTGAGGCTTAGAAAAAGGGACCGGGTTGTGGTCCTTCATCGTGACCGTCTCGCCCCGTATCGGCCATCTGCACCGCTGGTGGACGAACCGGAGCTTCCATCCCGGCCCGATACCCCGACCGAGACCCAGTTGGACACTAGGGAGCCTGTACGTGTTGGCTGCCGGCGCCGAAGACCGCCCCGACACCTGGATGAGTTTGTATTGGACTTTTAAATTGGACTTTAATTTTTCTGGGGACAGAAACCAGTCCGGGGGGGGGGGGGTGCAGTGTAACGTCGGGGCCATGTTAAGGGGGGCAGGGGTTTCCCAGCATGCTTGGACAATTGAAACGTTACTGTGTGTGTGTAGTAAATGTTATTACTGAGCTATTCTACTGCTGTGTAATTATAACTGCGTTATAATTACCCAACAGTATTTCATAGGCAAGATTTATTATGTGCGTGTAACTGTGATTTAAACGGAGGTCTGGGAGAATGACCTCCCCTCCTGCCTGTGCTCAGAGTGTGTGAAAAATAAATCCCGTTGATCACAACCATCTTGCTCCATTTTCTTTGTGTGAACCCTGCTTACGTCACAATATGTTTTTCCTTAGTGGCCTATAATTCATGATTTTTAATTTCATGATATAAAGATGAAGCAGGCATGGCTAACACCCTCTACATTGCTGCCAGTGATATTTGGTGAGCCTAACATTAGCAGGTTTGTTTTTAGCAGGATACACTCAAGGGAAAACAGCCAGCAGTTAGCTAAAGGAACCTGCAACTGTGCCTGCTGTTCTTTGAGAGGAAGTCTCATTTAAATACCAGGTGGCTACTGCTAGGTTATTCAGTCATAAAGCACTGCTAGCTTGTACTGAATTTAATAAAGTGTTTATTTAGTATTACATATGAGCAATGGATAATATAGCCTATTAGCCTATTGTTTGGCTTTGTGTGACTGTTACTGTATGATTCTGGTGTTTTGGCTAGGTTTCTTTGGATCAAAGCGAACGTTAAAACAGTGTTCCCCAACCGTGTTCCATGGTGGCCTAAGACACTGCATGTTTTCTGTTTGACCCAGATTCTTCAGCAGGTGTTTTCACTAATCAGCAATCAATGGGAAAAAATTCAACTAAAACATCTGTTGAAGAACCTGGTTGGAGGCAGAACGTGTGCAGGGTCTTGCGCCACCATGGCACGTGGTTGGGCAACATTGTGTTAAAAGATTGGAGTCACATACAGTGACTCAATAAAAGTCACAAATATTACCAACATAGTTGATTTAGGAAGAAAAAAAAATCCCCTATTGCTTCCACAAATCAGCCAACTTTACTGACTGCTGCACATACAATTTTAAAATTACATTAATGTGTGCCTTCAAAATTTGAGTTATTTCACACAATTGCAACAGTGCTGCAAGTCTCCCTCCTTACTGCAGGAAAAATAAAGGTATCCACAGGGAGTCTGGGACTAAGGAGGGCCCTGTGACTTCATGATGTGATGAGAGAAAGGCAGAAGAAATGCTTTGTGTAATTCCACTCTAAACTACATAGATTCAAATGATACTATAACATTCTATATGCCTTTTGAAAATTTATTGATATATAGGTGCATCTCACTAAATCAGAATATCATCAAAAAGTTGATTTATTTCAGTAATTCAATTTGTAAAATGAAACTCATATTTTATATTGATTTATTACAGACAGAGTGATATATTTCAAGTGTTCATTTCTTTTACTTTTGAGGGTTATGGCTTGTAGCTCATGAAAATCCGAAAATCAGTTTCTCAAAAAATGAGAATATTACGTACGATCAATTAAAAAAAAAAAAGAAAGTTTTTTTTAATAGAAATGTTGGCCGACTAAAAGTATTTCCATGCACACACTCAATACTTGGTCAGGGCTCCTTTTGCTTGAATTAATACATCACTGCGGCATGGTATGAAGGTGATCAGCCTGTATTACTGCTGAGGTGTTATGAAGGCCCAGGTTGCTTTGATAGCAGCCTTCAGCTCATCTGCATTGTTGGGTCTGGTGTCTCTCATCTCCCTGCTGACGATACTTCATATATTCTTTATGGGGTTTAGGTCAGGAGAGTTTGCTGGCCAGTAAAATATGGTGATACCATGATCATTAAACCAGGCTTTGGTACTTTTGGCAGCAGTGTGGGCACGTGCAAAGTCCTGCTGGAAAATGAAATCATCATCTCCATAAACCTTGTCAGCAGAGGGAAGCATGAAGTGCTCCAAAATGTCCTGGTAGACAGCTGCATTGACTTTGGACTTGATAAAACACAGTGGACTAACACCAGCAGATGACATGGCTCCCCAAATCAGGTGCCAAGTCCTGTCACTTGGAAATCAAGGTCCCAGAGTCTTCAGAGAGGATGCCAAGGCGTTCCCAGACCAGCTGGGAGGCATAGTATCTCCAGCGAGTCCTGAGTCTGCCCTGGGGTCTCCTCCCGGTGGGACATGCCCAAAATGCCTCAAGTGGGAGGCGTCCAGGAGGCATCCTGATCAAATGCCCAAACCACCTCAACTGGCTATTTTCAATGTCGAGGAGCAGCGGTTCTACTCTGAGCCTCTCCCGGATGACTGAGCTCCTTACCCTGTCTCTGAGGGTTAGTCCAGCAATCCTATGAAGAAAGCTCATTTCAGCCGACTGTATCTGTGATCTCATTCTTTTGGTCATTACCCAAAGCTCATGACCATAGGTGAGGGTAGGAATATAGATTGACCAGTAAATCGACAGCTTTGCTTTAGCTCTCTCTTCACCACAACAGACCAGTACAACGTCTGCATCACTGCAGATGCTGCTCTGATCAATCTGTCAATCTCTCACTACATTCTCCCCTCACTCGTGAATAAGACCCCAAGATACTTAAACTCCTCCACTTGGGGCAGGAGCTTGTCCCCAACCCGGAGGACAATCCATCTTTTTCCGGCTGAGGACCATGGACTCGGACTTGGAGGTGCTGATTCTCATCCCAGCTGCTTCACACTCAGCAGCAAACCATCCCATTAAGACCTGTTGGTCATTGCTGGATGAAGCCAACAGGACAACATCATCTGCAAACAGCAGAGATGAGATCCTGTAGTCACCAAGCATGACACCCTCCATTCTCTGGCTGTGCCTAGATATCCTGTCCATAAAAATTATGAACAGGATTGGTGACAAAGAGCAGCCCTGGTGGAGTCCAACTCTCACTGGGATAAGGACCTGTACTTATATAGCGCTTTTCTAGTCTCAAAGACCACTCAAAGCGCTTCACTAGTACTAACCATCTATTCTAAGGGCCTATAGGAGACAGATACTGTATCTAGGGACAATTTAGAACAACCAATTAACCTAACATGAGAATGAGTCTGACCGAGTGTTGGCAATACAAACCAAACTCTCATAACGGTTGTATAGAGACCCGATAGCTCGTAACAACAAGCCCGATACCCCATACTCCCAAAGCACCCCCCACAAAAAATCACGAGGGACGCGGTCGACTGCCTTCTCCAAGTCCACAAAGCACATGTAAATTGTGTGTGTGTGTGTGTGTGTGTGTATATATATATATTTTATAGTAATATGTACATATGTATATTAGCTGCTCTTGCTTGCTTGTTTTTTTTTCTTGCCTTCTGATTGTCGCTCTGAGTGTTGCTATCCCTGTGCTGTTGCAATCCTGGAATTTCCCCGTTGTGGAACTAATAAAGGCTTATCTTATCTTATCTTATCTTAAATTGGTTGGCCAAACTCCCACGAACCCTCGAGGATTCTCGAGAGGGTAAAGAGTTGGTCCAATGTGTCACGGCCAGGATGAAAACCACATTGGTCCTCCTGAAACCGAGGTTCGACAAACACTCTCCAGGAAATAGGCGTATCAGTATATAATAAGTCTACCATAAAGAGAAGACTTCATGAAAGTAAATACAGAGGGTTCACCACAAGGTAAAAACCATTAATCAGCCTCAAAAATAGAAAGGCCAGATTGGACATTGCCCAAAAATATCTGAAGAAGCCAGCCCAGTTGTGGAACAGCACTGGACAGATGAAACCAAGATCAACCTGTACCGAAATGATAGGAAAGTATGGAGAAGTCCTGATGCGCTCATGATCCAAAGCACACCATATCTTCTGTAAAACATGGTGGAGGCACTGACACTGGGTCACTAGTGTTTATTTATGATGTGACAGAAAACAGAAGCAGTTGGATGAATTCTGAAGTGCACTAGAGTATATGATTCAGCAAAGTTGATTGGATGGGACTTCACAGTCCAGATGGACAATGATCTAAAACATTCTATGAAAGCAATCCAGGAGTTTTTTTACGACAAAGTGGAATATTTTGCAGTGGCCAAGTCAATCAGCAGAGGGGTATTGCATAAAACCAAGATAAGGCATTAAGCCAGGATTTTCAAGTTATCCTGACTTAATCTATTCTTGACTTGGTTGCATAAGAGGAGGATAAATTAAGCCCAGTCAAGTTGCTATGGAGATTTATTCTTTGTAGCTAGCCTAGTCCAGAGCAGGCTAAGAGTCAGGCTAAGATTAATCTGGTAATATTTTAGTATGGATAACTCTTATCAGGAAGTTCAAAAGTCCTCAGTAATAAAACCAGCATTCATCTTCATCTAAGTTTGTTCTCTCTTTCAGCAATACTGCTAAAGGGGGGGGGGGGGGTCTCTCCCCACAATAGCGCTCACACTGATGATACCGACAAAACCTGCAACACAAAAACATCTCAAGTGAGCAACTTTAGCACAGTACCTGACAACTGAACTTGTTTTCAAACAGTTTGCTTAAAGATAACATGCTCATTTTTATACATTAAACAGTCCCATCAGTCTTTCTGGTTGCATTCCCCCAGAATGCTACAATATTTCTCTCTCTTTCGTTATTTATAGCAGCCATTTTTCTTTTTAAGATATCATATGCTTCACGTCCTCATAGGTCATGTCTTGTCCATTGTCATATCTGTAGTAGGATCAGTGATTCTGTGATTGACCACATGGCCGATTTAAGTTTGCGGTGAATATGAAGTTATCCCAACTATCGTGGTGGGATGATCACATTATCATTATATTCTGTTCATTCAATCTGTCCCCTGTAGCTCATTAAATCATAAATGACTCCACATTGAGTATTTTTCAACCAGCCATGATTGAGATAGTGAGAGTACAGCTGCACCAAACAGCCTTGAACACAATGTAACTGGACAGACGCTTCTCAAAAAAAAAAAGTTATCTTGTTTATGCTACTGTTTAAGTTGCTCTGTGTGCTGCTGTAATTTTGAACATCTCACCACACTGCTTGCGTGCAGTGCAGTATGACATCCTCCACTTGGCCAAGATGCAATGAATCTACTATAAAGGTATCATTTGGCTCTAGCACTTTTATTGATTTTCCAGGGGTCTCATGTACATACTAGAAAAGCACTCGGAGAGCGCAGACCTTCGCCAAGCGCCACAGTTCCCCCCATACAGTGTTTGTGTGTACATTTTCAGATTCCTTGAGCATGAAAACATATGACTAGCAATTGGATTTACAATGATTATTTGTTTATTTGACAGGGACAGTGCAATAAACATAGACAATTAATCAATGACAATCAATCTGATAGTGATAGGATTAGTGGTTCAGTAGTAAAAGCATTGCCTGTAGCCCATGTATTTTTGCCTACATATGCTTAAACATAAAGGAGATCGCATGTGTGGATTGACCTCATGTCCTGAATGGAACAATATGTCTGGACCACCTGCGTTTAACAACAAGAGGACGGAGGTACGGGGATAAGAGACTGGAAGGACTTCCCGACCTCCTGGGGGACAGGTGGAGGACTGAGAGACCGGAGGGGGAGTTAATGTCATTAGGGGGTTTTGACAGGGATATGTGATTCTCCCTTTGTGTGAGATGTATAAATGTGAAGGTCTGATGCAGCTCATCCTCTTTTGTGCTCGAGAGATGGCTGGGGATGAAGTGCTTAAATAAAACCTGAATTAAAAGCCAATTCAGCTTCGTTATTTCACGCTCCCCACATTGGTGACCAGTGACGTGTGAAAATGCCTGGAAATGCTCTCCACGATCAAGACTCATTGGAGTCTGCCCTAGCGAGCGCCATCGCCGTCAAACTGCCGGAATTCTGGCAGGACAACCCAGACTCGTGGTTCCTCCGGGCGGAGGCACAGTTCACGCTCGCAGGCATAACGGCCTGATGACACTAAGTTCTACCACGTCATCGCTAGACTCGACAACCGCACAGCTCGATGCGTGCAGAGCTTGGTACAGCAACCACCCGCCGAAGACAAATACGGCAGATTGAAGGCTGCCCTCACCAAGTGTTTCACGCCCTCAGCCGAAGAGAGGGCTAGGAGGCTCCTGGCCATGCTCAACCAAGGAGATCACAGGCCAGTCGCCCTGATGGAAGACATGCTGCAGCTGAGGGGGTCAGACGACGACGATTTCCTCTTTAAGTACATCTTCCTGACTAACCTCCCGACGCAGATGAGAGGAATGCTGTCCAGCATGCGTTGTGACACCCAGCAGGATTTCCGTGACCTGGCCCAAGAGGCGCAGAGGCTCCTCAGCTCCTGCGGCGAGCAGGCGACCGCGGCGGCGACCCGAGGCAGCGACGAGCCGGAGACAGCCGAGCCGAACCTACCAACCATGGCAGCGGCGTGGCCCCGACGCGGCAGAGGTGATGGCCCAGCGGCAGAGGCGCGGCCCCGACACAGCGGAGGAGAGGATCTCTGCTTTTATTATCGGCGGTTCGCAGAGAGGGCGCACAGGTGTGTGCCACCGTGCAATTTCAAGACGTCGGGAAACGGCAGGACCGAGAATCGTTAGCAGCTTCGGCTCTCGGCGAAACAAATAAGCTGCTATACATCACAGATATGAGCTCCGGGTGCCAGTTCCTTATAGACACCGGAGCCCAAGTGAGTTTCATCACCCCAACCTATGCTGACCGGGTGGCTGGCCCCCGTGGAAACAGGGCAACTGCGGCAAACGGCTCGAGCATCAACACCTACGGGGAAAGGACTTTGTCTCTGTCCTTACATGGCCGCTCTTATGAATGGGCTTTTGTCATAGCGGCGGTGAGTTTCAACTTGTTAGGTGCTGATTTTCTGTGCTCACATGGTTTGTTAGTTGATCTTGCCAATAGGCGGCTGGTAAATGCACTCTCTTTTTACTCTATTCCCTGTGCAGCTCGAGTGTCCCCACCACCAGTGCAGACCAACGTCACCACAGCAGGGGGTAAGTTTAACACAATACTCACCCAGTTTCCAGCACTCACGGTTCCCACATTCTTGGCAACAGTTGCGAAACACGGGGTGGAGCATTTTATCACTACAACTGGCCCCCTCGTCTTCGCGAAAGCTCGGCGCCTGGATGCTGCTAAACTCTCCATGGCGCGCGAGGAGTTCGCCAGCCTAGAGAGGCTGGGCATTATTCGCCATTCGAAAAGCCCATGGGCTTCGCCGCTGCATATGGTCCCGAAAGCCGACAGCTCATGGAGACCTTGCGGCGATTACCGCAGGCTAAACAACGCCACGGCACACGATCGCTAACCCATCCCACACATCCAGGATTTTTCGGTGAATTTAGCGGGGGCGCGCATTTTTTCTAAAATAGACCCGGTTCGCGGCTACCATCAGGTTCCGGTCCGGCTGGAGGACATTCCTAAAACAGCGGTTATAACCCCTTTTGGACTTTTTGAGTTTTTGCACATGCCGTTTGGCTTGAAAGGCACCGCGCAAACATTCCAACGCATGATGGATGCCGTGTTACGTGATCTTCCATTCGTGTTTGTTTACCTCGACGACATTTTGGTCGCCAGTACCTCAGAGGAAGAACACGAAAAACACCTCACTGCGGTTTTTCGGAGGTTGGAAGAGCACGGCTTAATAATTAATCCAGCCAAGTGCCAGTTTGGCGTTGCGCAGATTGATTTTTTGGGCCACCGCGTGTCCCCAGAAGGGGCAGTTCCGCTGCCGGATAAGGTGCGCGCAGTAGCAGATTTTCCCTGACCACAAACGGTCAAATCATTGCAGGGATTTTTAGGAATGGTGAATTTTTATAACCGTTTCCTACCCCACGCGGCACAGCTCATGCAGCCATTATACGCTGCGCTCAGAAAGCAAAAACCCTCCAATACAATCGAGTGGTCCCCGGAGCGGGAGCGCGCGTTCACGGAGGTAAAAAAAAGCTTTGGCTGAAGCCGCGCTTCTAGCTCATCCGGACCCATCGGCCCGCATCGCGCTAACTACCGACACATCAGATTTGGCCATAGGGGCAGTTATAGAGCAGCACGTTGCCGGTGTTTGGCAGCCGCTAGCTTTCTTCAGCAAATCCTTGAGCAAAGCTGAGCGGAAATACAGCACATTTGACTGGGAGCTGTTAGCGCTCCATTTGGCCATCCGCCATTTCCAGTTCTGGCTGGAAGGTCGGCGTTTCACCGCTTTTGTTGACCATAAGCCACTCACTTTCGCGATGTCCAAAATTTCAGATCCGTGGTCGGGCCGGCAGCAGAGGCAGCTGGCTGCAATTTCTGAATTTACCACCGATATTCAGCACGTAGTGGGTAAACTCAACGTAGTAGCAGACTGCCTCTCTCGCGCGGCCACAGCACCGGCGCGCGCAGAGGCAGATTATACTGCAGCAGCCGCGAAGCAAAATAGTAGTGCGGAAGCGCACGTGGCCCCAGTTCACGTGGGGATAGATTACGCAGCCATGGCAGCGGAGCAGGGCAGAGATGCGGACGTGCGCACGCTCCAGTCTGGACCAACAGGGTTAAGGCTGGAGAGCAGGTGTTTGCAAACCGGTATGCCCCTCCTAATCTGTGATGTGTCAACCGGGCGGCCACGCCCGGTAGTCCCGGCCGCGTGGCACTGCCGCGTTTTTGACTCCGTTCACTCCCTGGCACACCCAGGGGTCCGCGCTTCTGTGAAAATGGTAGCGGAGAAGTTTGTTTGGCCGAGCCTGCAGAAGCATGTGAAAGAGTGGGCGAGGACCTGCATGGCTTGTCAGCGGGCCAAAATTCACAAGCACACAAGAGCCCCTTCAGAACCGTTCCACATTCCGGCCAAAAGATTCGATCACGTGCACGTCGACCTTGTGGACCCCCTACTGTCGTCGCAGGGGTTCACACATCTTTTGACAATGGTGGACCGAACCACACGCTGGCCGGAAGTGGTCCCACTGACATCGACCACGGCCGCAGAAGTGGCTCGCATTTTTTTGACGGCATGGGTAGCGCGTTTCGGGTTCCCGTCGGATATTACGCCCGACAGAGGGCCTCAATTTGTCTCTGAGCTGTGGTCAGCGATGGCCAGCAGCTTAGGAGCGAAAATTCACCGCACTACCGCTTATCACCCTCAGGCTAACGGTTTGTGCGAGCGTTTTCATAGGTCTTTGAAGGCAGCCCTCAGAGCATCGCTTACAGATGCAGATTGGGTAAACAAACTACCATGGATTTTATTAGGGTTGCGTTCTGCGCCTAAGGAGGATTTAAATGCCTCCCCAGCGGAGTTAGTTTTTGCTCAACCTCTCAGGCTGCCCAGTGAGTTTCTACCAGAGCATCTGGAACCGGGACGCCTCCCGGCTCCTGGACCACCGATCGGCACGGGAGCGGACATGCTCCCGGGGCCCCCGATCATCACACTTTCCGCGCGTTTTTGTTCCGAAAGCTTTAAAAAATGCTGAGTTTGTTTTTGTCAGGCACGAGGCTCTAAGACCAACCCTCCGACCGCCATATGATGGGCCATATAGGGTGCTGGAGACAGGTGATAAGCATTTTGTGCTAGATTTGGGAGACAGAAAGGAAACAGTCAGTATTGACAGACTAAAGCCTGCTTTTGTGATGAACAATGAGTCTGTACGGGTAGCGAGGGCACCTCGACGCGGCAGACTCCCCAGGGAACGCGTCCCGGACCCCCCGCAGGGATCAAATAACCACTCTCTTCCTCAGTCAGCAGATTCTTTGCAGGACGGCGCTGCAGGGACGCCGAGACCTGCTTACAGCAGATTTGGAAGACAGTTGAAGCCCAGACGCCGTACGGACTGACTGTTTGGTGTTTGATGTTTGATGTTTGATGTGATCATGTGGTATAGACTGTGCTGTTGGTATTAACATGTTCTCTTAATTTGACTGTTTGGTGTTTGATGTTTGATGTGATCATGTGGTATAGACTATGCTATTGATGTTATCACTGATTTTTGATGTGGTCATGTGGTATAGACTGTGCTGCTGATATTAACATGTTCTTTTAATTTTAATATATTGTCCATTCTTCAACGTTTGGGGGGGTTATGTAGCCCATGTATTTTTGCCTACATATGCTTAAACATAAAGGAGATCGCATGTGTGGATTGACCTCACGTCCTGAATGGAACAATATGTCTGGACCACCTGCAGTTAACAACAAGAGGACGGAGGTACGGGGATAAGGATTTTAAGAATATAAGATAGAATATAGAATATAAGATAAGAATATTTTTGATCAGGATTTGTCCTTCAATTCACATATTAAATTTGTTTCTAAGACTGCCTTCTATCATTTGCGTAATATTGCCAAGATTAGGAGCATCTTGTCTCAGAGTGATGCTGAGAAGCTGATCCACGCTTTTGTTAGCTCGAGATTAGATTATTGTAATTCTTTATTATCAGGCTGTCCTAAAACATCTTTAAAAGTCTTCAGCTGATCCAAAATGCTGCAGCAAGAGTTTTAACAGGTACTAGAAAGAGAGATTATATCTCTCCGGTTCTGGCCTCCCTTCACTGGCTTCCCATAGAGTTTAGAATTAAGTTTAAAATCCTACTTCTTACTTACAAAGCTCTAAACAATCAGGCTCCTTTTATTTAAAAGATCTGATACTACCGTATTATCCAAACAGAGCACTACGCTCCCAAAAGTGCAGGATTACTTGTAATACCTAGAATCTCCAAAAGTACAATGGGAGGCAGAGCCTTCAGTTTTCAAGCTCCCTCTCCTGTGGAATCAGCTGCCAATCTGGATTCGGGAGTCAGACTCGATCTCTGTTTTTAAGAATAGGGCTAAAACCTACCTTTTTGATATAGCCTACAATTAGGAGGTATCATGTGTTTCTGAACCCTCCCTTTAGTTATGCTGCTAATATGGTTTAGTGTCAGCCGTGGGGGACCTCCTGTATGGCACTGGGCCGCTCTCCTTGCCTCACATCTCTATGAAATTTTTTTTTTGCTGGTCATTAACAGTTGTTTGTTCTCTTCCATAGCTGAGTCCCCATCGTGCTGTTTGCTCTCTACATGTCTGTTCTTTTCTTCTTCTCTGTCCCCTCTACCCCCCAGCCAGTCGCAGCAGATGACTGCCCCTCCCTGAGCCTGGTTTCTGCTGGAGGTTTACTTCCTGTTAAAAGGGAGTTTTCCTCTCCACCGTCGCCAAGTGCTTGCTCACAGGGGATCGCCTGATTGCTGGGGTCTTTCTGCAACTGTAGGGGGGTTCCCCCCTACAGTTGATAGTGCTATTAGATGACTGTTGTTGTGAAATGGCGCTATATTAATAAAGTGAATTGAATTGAAGTGAATTGAATTGAATTGAATAAGAGACTGGAAGGACTTCCCGACCTCCTGGAGGACAGGTGGAGACTGAGAGACCGGAGGGGGAGTTAATGTCAATAGGGGGTTTTGACAGGGATATGTGATTCTCCCTTTGTGTGAGATGTATAAATGTGAAGGTCTGATGCAGCTCATCCTCTTTTGTGCTCGAGAGATGGCTGGGGATGAAGTGCTTAAATAAAACCTGAATTAAAAGCCAATTCAGCTTCGTTATTTCACGCTCCCCACATGCCTCCTTGGCGGAGGTAATAAACTGAAGTGTTGCTGTTGTGTCCATCTCCTCCACTGACGGATGTAGATTGGGTAGACAGGTTGCCGTGGGTTTTATATTGTATTATTGGGGTACCCCAATAATAGAATTTAGAAGAATTTAGAAGAGAAGAATTTAGAAGAATACAGTAATAGAATTTAGAAGCTTCCCCCGGCAGAGAGCTCGTTTTTGTGTGCAGCGCCTATGGCTGGCCGGTGAATTTCTGCCAAATGCGCAGCGCCTATGGCTGGCCGGGAATTTCTGCCAATAATCCGGCGGCGGACAGCTGCCCGTGTCAGGTTTTGCAGCTGCGCGCAAACACAGGCACGCTGGCGGCCCAGGCCACCAGTGTTTTCCGCGTGCTTTTGTGCCTAAAACGTTGAAGAACGCGGAGTTTGTGTTGGTCAGACACGACGACCAGTGCCCTCCATTGCGCCTGCGCACATGTTGAAAATGGCCGTATGTCACAGTGTTAAAAAATGCTTTAAAAAAATTCCTGTATCCAGACGGTGATGTGGATCATCCCCAAATTTAATCAGTTCTTTTCCTTGTACCATTCCAACAACGCCTGAAAGTTTCATTCGAAAATCCGTCCAAAAGTTTTGAGTTATCTTGCTAACCAACAGACAAACTAGAAAAGCACTCGAGAGCGCAGACCTTCCGCCAAGCGCAACAGTTCCCCCCATACAGTGTTTGTGTGTACGTTTTCAGAGTCCTTGACCATGAAAACACATGACTAGCAATTGGATTCACAATGATTATTTGTTTATTTGACAGGGACAGTGCAATAAACATAGACAATGAATCAATAACAATCAATCTGATAGTGATAGGATTAGTGGTTCAGTAGTAAAAGCATTGCCTCCTTGGCGGAGGTAATAAACTGAAGTGTTGCTGTTGTGTCCATCTCCTCCACTGACGGATGCTGATTGGGTAGACAGGTTGCCGCGGGTTTTATATTATATTATTGGGGTTGCGCTCCGCGGCAAAAGAGATTTAGAAGCTTCCCCGGCAGAGAGCTCGTTTTGCGCAGCGCCTATGGCTCGCCGTGAATTTCTGCCAAATGCGCAGCGCCTATGGCTGGCCGGGGAATTCTCTGCCAAATAATCCGGCGGCGGACAGCTGCCCCGTGTGAGGTTTTGCAGCTGCGCGCAAACACAGGCACGCTGGCGGGCCCAGGCCACCAGTGTTTTCCGCGTGCTTTTGTGCCTAAAACGTTGAAGAACGCGGAGTTTGTGTTGGTCAGACACGACGACCAGCGCCCTCCATTGCGCCTGCGCACATGTTGAAAATGGCCGTGTATCACAGTGTTAAAAAATGCTTTAAAAAATTCCTGTATCCAGACGGTGATGCGGATCATCCCCAAAATTTAATCAGTTCTTCCTTGTACCATTTCCAACAACGCCTGAAAGTTTCATGGAAATCCGTCCAAAAGTTTTTGAGTTATCTTGCTAACCAACAGACAAACAAACAGACAGACAAACAGACAGACAAACCCCGGCAAAAACATAACCTCCTCCTGGCCTTTTCGGCCTGGCAGAGGTAATAAAGGACTGTGCAGCTTTCAAACTGAAAGATGACATACTCACAAAATCTGAAAAGTACAGTGGATATAAAAAGTCTACACACCCCTATTCAAATGCCAGGTTTTGTCACGCCGCACCGCTCATCAGCGGCGCCACCTGCTCGCACACCTGCTCGTCATCAGCGGCGAGGGATTTAAGCCGCCTCGCCCTGAGCTTCGGCCTGAAGCCGTCAGACTTCCCTACGCATCGCTGTGAATTCCTATCATCTTCAGCTAATCATTCTGGTAAAAGACCTTACCCTCCTTTTCCTTCCAAGGTCTGCTCCCCTGTGCACAGGTGGATTTCCCGGCGGCGGACAACGCCTCTCCATCGCCTGTTCCTCGCTGCTGCACCGGGCTCTCCAGGTGGCTGTCTACCGGACCTCGTCCCTTGCTGTGCCAGTCATCTGTCCTATCCAAGTAAGCTCCTCTCTCGCTCATATATCTCCTGTGTTGGTGTGTGCCCGTCACCCGTCTCCTTGTGCTTTTCCCATAGGGTTGTCCGGCTGTACGGTCTCCTGCCTCTGTGCCCGAAGCAGACGCCGCCGCCAATACATTTACATCCCACAGACACACATTCATACATTCCTGTTGTTAATAAACTATTTGAACTACTCTGAGCCTGTGTGTGTGCGTCTCCTGAGCCGTGCGTTATGTCAGTACGGCTTCAGAAGAGCGGCTCGGCAGACGGCGGGCTCGCACACCGGTTTTCCACTCTCGAGGCTCGAGTGGATCAGATAGCTTATCAGCAACAGGTGATTTTTAATCAGTTGATAAACATAACTAACCGATTGGGCCGCTTGGACCCCCAACAGCCGGCTCGTCAGGGTGGCGCGGCTCCTGCTGCTCCAGTGGCTGTCCAGCAGGCTCCAGGTGCACCGGTTCGGCTCACGCCCATTCCAACCTCCGCCCGCTTTAGCGGTAAGCTCGGCGGAGCGCGGGGGTTTATTATGCAGTGTGAGTCCATTTTCCACTGTGTGCCCGGGGACTTTCCCTCAGATCATAGCCGAATTGGTTATATCGGGAATCTCCTGGAGGGGCGGGCATTAACCTGGACCTACGCCATAATGGCGAGGCCCAGTTATGCCACCCTCACATATGACCAATTCGTGAGACGCTTCCTGGAGGTCTTTGACCATTCTCTTACCGAGACGGTCCAGGTCGATCGGCTTCTCGCCCTCCAGCAGGGAAGCCGGTTGGCAGCGGACTACGGGTTGACTTCCGGGTAGCGGCGGAGGAATTAGGCTGGGAGGAACGCTCCCTCTGTGGCCTTTTCCTCCGCAGTCTCAATGATGATCTGAGGGATGAACTGGCTGGGCGGGATATCCCTGAGACGCTAGCGGAGCTAACATCCCTAGCGATCAGTTTGGACAACAGGCTGCGCGAGCGCTCCTCAGGACGGAAGTCGTCTTCTTCTCGCCCTCGTGGAGTCTCGCCGCGCCTGTTCCAAGCTCGCCCCCTGGCGGCGCTGCCACCATCGTGCCCCGAGGAGTCGGAGCCGATGGTGACGGGCTGGACAAAGCTTTCACCTGCGGAGAGACAACGCCGCCGTGAGTTGGATCTCTGCATGTATTGCGGAGATGACCAACACACGGTGAAGCTTTGCCCACGGAAAGCCAGTCGGTGGGGTCCGCGAGTCACTGTTGGGGGCCTCGTGGACGTCAATCGGTTAAGTTCTCTCACACAATTGAAGCTGCCCATCCGTTTCTGCCACAACCCCACTGGGCACCTCACCCACGCACTGGTGGATTCGGGCACGGAAGGCAGCTTTATTTCACAAAGCCTGGCAACCCGATTGGGCATCCGCTGTCAGGCACTCAGGAACCCTATCTCCCTGGTCAACCTCTCTCGTGCCTCCCTTGGGAGAGTTACGCACCAGACCATCCCCGTCCCGGTTATTATCTCTGGAAACCACCGGGAGGAGATAACCTTTTACGTCCTGCCCAACTCTGTGTCGCCCGTCATCCTGGGGTATCCCTGGCTACGCCTCCACAACCCCGTTCTGGATTGGAAGTCCGCCGAGGTGTCGGCATGGAGCACGTTCTGCATGGGCACCTGTCTACAGTCCGCTGCCTGCTCTCCGTCCGCTCCTCCCTCTCCTACGGACGCTGCGCCCCCGGACCTGTCCCTGGTGCCACTGGAATTTCACGACCTGGGTATGGTATTCAGCAAATCCAAGGCAATGTCTCTCCCTCCTCATCGGCCCTATGACTGCGCAATCAACCTCCGCCAGGGGGCACCCTTACCTTCTGGACGACTCTACAGTCTATCGGCGCCGGAGAAGGAGACAATGAACTCATACCTCAAGGAGTCGCTGAGTGCTGGGATTATCCGCCCATCGTCATCACCTGTGGGGGCAGGATTCTTCTTCGTTGGTAAGAAGGACGGATCTCTCTGTCCTTGCATTGACTATCGTGCCCTTAATGACATAACGGAGAAGGATCGTTACACCCTGCCCCTCATGGACACCGCTTTCCACTCCCTCCAGGGGGCGACTTGGTTCACCAAGCTGGATCTCCGCAGCGCATACCACCTCGTCCGGATCCGGGAGGGCGATGAGTAGAAAACAGCCTTCCGTACCCCGAACGGCCACTTTGAACACCTGGTGATGCCATTCGGGTTGACCAACGCTCCAGCCGTCTTTCAGCGCCTCATCAACGACGTCCTCCGGGATTTCATCAGCCTTTTTGTGTTCGTCTACCTGGATGACATACTCATCTTCTCCAAGTCCAGGGACGAGCACCAGGTCCAAGTGAGGCGGGTCCTCCAAAGACTGCTGGAGAACCGGTTATACGTGAAGGCCGAGAAGTGTGAATTTTACGCAAAGACAACATCCTTCCTTGGGTTCATCATCTCACACGACCAGGTGCTTCCGGACCCAGAGAAGGTGAAGGCGGTGGTGGAATGGCCTACACCTGCATCAAGGAAGCAGGTGCAACAGTTCGTTGGATTTGCGAACTTCTACCGCCGCTTCGTCCCAAATTTTGGCACCATCGTCGGCCCGCTGACCCGCCTCACGTCCCCTAAGGTCCCTTTCCGGTGGACCGAAGAGGCCGCAGCTGCTTTTCAGGCGCTGAAGGCGGAGTTCTCCTCCTCCCGGGTCCTTAGCCAAGTCAACCCTGCGCTGCAGTGCATCGTGGAAGTGGACGCTTCGGACACAGGAGTGGGGGCGGTGCTATCCCAGCGGTCGCCAGACGACGGTATCAAACGGCCCTGCGCCTTCTTCTCCCGGTGCTTGTCCCCGGCGGAGAGGAATTACGACGTGGGTGACAGAGAGCTCCTCGCCATCAAGCTCGCGCTACAGGAGTGGCGTCACTGGCTAGAGGGGGCGGACCTGCCGTTCGTGGTCCTGATGGACCACAAGAACTTGGAGTACCTTAGATCTGCCAAGCGCCTGAACGCCCGCCAGGCGCGCTGGTCCTTGTTCTTCGCCAGGTTCCAATTTACCATCACCTTCAGGCCTGGCTCCAAGAACGGCCTGCCCGACGCCCTCTCTAGGCAATTCGCCCCTGAGGAGTCGGAGGACACGGTTCACACCATCCTACCCAGGTCGTGCTTCGTGGGAGCCGTCACCTGGGACATCGAGAGCAAGATCCGGAAGGCGCAGGAAGTGGAACCTGACCCTGGCGGCGGACCGGAGGGGAGGCTGTTCGTGCCATCCACGGTTCGGGGGGAGGTCATCCACTGGTTGCACACATCCAAGCTCACCTGTCACCCTGGCTCCTCCCGGATGATTGACCTCCTCCAGCGGTCCTTCTGGTGGCCGGGCCTGCGGAGGGACGCTGCCCGCTACGCCCGGGCCTGTCCAGTTTGTGCCACCAACAAATCGGGAAATGCCCCTCCAGCGGGTTTGCTCCAGCCTCTGCCCGTCCCTGGCAGGCCCTGGTCGCATATCGCCCTGGATTTCGTCACCGGACTCCCAGTCTCGAACACCTACGACACCATCCTGACCATCGTGGACCGCTTCTCCAAGGCGGTGCAATTCGTTCCCCTTCGAGGTCTCCCAACTGCCCTGGAGACGGCGGGCCTACTCATCCAACACGTGGTCAGGCTGCATGGGATTCCGGTGGACGTGGTCTCGGACCGAGGGCCCCAATTTTCTTCAGAGGTTTGGAGGTCGTTCTGCAACGCCTTAGGAGCCAAGGTGAGCCTCTCCTCCGGCCATCACCCCCAATCCAACGGGCAGTGTGAGCGGACCAACCAGGAGCTGGAGGCTGCGCTCCGCTGTGTAACGGCGTCCAAACCCACGTCCTGGAGTAACCACCTTGCCTGGGTTGAATACGCCCATAACACCGCTCGCTCTTCTGCTACAGGGATGTCTCCCTTTAAGGCGTCCCTGGGTTACGACCCCCCGTTGTTCCCGGCGCAGGAGAGTGAGGTAACTGTCCCCTCAGTACGGGCGCATCTCAGGCAGTTCCGCTCCATCTGGGCGTCTGCGCGCAATGCGCTTTTACGCACGGCGGAGCGCAACAGAGCCGTAGCGGACCGGCACAGAAGACCTGCCCCGGCGTACAGAGTTGGTCAGCAAGTCTACGTGTCGACCCAGGATGTGATTTTAAAGGGCGAGAGGAGGAAGCTGGCACAGCGCTTCATGGGTCCATACCCCATCACCAGGATCGTCAACCCGGTGGCTGTGCGTGTAGCTATTCCTCCCTCCCTCCGCATCCATCCCACCTTCCATGTGTCCAAGGTGAAGCTGGCAGTCTCCGACCCCCTTTGCCCTCCTCCTGCTACGCAACCCGCGCCCCGGATGATTGATGGCCATCCGGCCTGGCCCGTCTCCTCCATCCTGGACTCCCGGCGCCGGGGTCGTGGGTTGCAGTACTTGGTGGACTGGGAGGGCTATGGGCCTGAACATCGGCAGTGGGTACCCTCGTCGTTTGTGTTGGACCCATCGCTCATCGCTGATTTCCACCGAGCGCACCCAGAGAAGCCATCGCCAGGAGGTGCTGCTAGAGGGGGGAGTACTGTCACGCCGCGCCGCTCATCAGCGGCGCCACCTGCTCGCACACCTGCTCGTCATCAGCGGCGAGGGATTTAAGCCGCCTCGCCCTGAGCTTTGGCCTGAAGCCGTCAGACTTCCCTACACATCGCTGTGAATTCCTATCATCTTCAGCTAATCATTCTGGTAAGAAGACCTTACCTCCTTTTCCTTCCAAGTCTGCTCCCCTGTGCACAGGTGGATTTCCCGGCGGCGGACAACACCTCTCCATCGCCTGTTCCTCGCTGATGCACCGGGCTCTCCAGGTGGCTGTCTACCGGACCTCGTCCCTTGCTGTGCCAGTCATCTGTCCTATCCAAGTAAGCTCCTCTCTCGCTCATATATCTCCTGTGTTGGTGTGTGCCCGTCACCCGTCTCCTTGTGCTTTTCCCATAGGGTTGTCCGGCTGTACGGTCTCCTGCCTCTGTGCCAGAAGCAGACGCCGCCACAAATACATTTACATCCCGCAGACACACATTCATACATTCCTGTTGTTAATAAACTATTTGAACTACTCTGAGCCTGTGTGTGTGCGTCTCCTGAGCCGTGCGTTATGTCAGGTTTTTGTGATGTAAAAAAATGAGACCAAGAAAAATCATACAAAAACTTTTTCCACCTTAATGTGACCTAGTATAACCTGTACAACCCAATCGAAAAACAAACTGAAATCTTTTAAGGGGAAAAATGAAAAATAAAAAACTTACAATAACCTGTTTGTATAAATATGCACACCCTTAAACTAATACTGTGGTGATTCGGGCTGTGTGTTTCTCTGCCTACTAATTATCTTCCACAGCTGCACTCACACCTGCTCCCCCCAATTAATGCAGCCTTTATCAGGAGTGGTGCCCTGCAGCCTGCACGGAGATGTCTACGCTCCTTCAGGGTGAAGAACTCTAAGCTTGAGTTTCCCCTTTTCTTCAACAGGAAGTTTTGCCTCCCTCTCTCCAGGCTTCGACACATCATTGTCTGGGAGTTTTGTCTCCCCAACTCAGCTGTAAGCAACTCTCTACTGGATGTTATCACCTTTTGCTCCTGCATCTCTCTCTCCCTCTTGACCCAGGTAGAAAAAACCTCCTCACTAAACGAGCGAATTTCCTTTGCCATCAGCATTGATAACCGGTTGAGAGAGCATGCTAGTGAGCATCGTCTTTCTAATCGCGCGGGCTCTCAGCTTCGTCGTTCCCCTCAGTCTCCCCTCCTGGCCTTCCTTCCCTCTAATCCCCCCGAGGCCTAGGAGCCCATGATGGTGGGCCGGTCGAAGTTGCCTTTGGTGCAGCGACAATGCCGCCGCGACCTCGGATTATGTATGTACTGTGCCATTGTCGATCACGAGGTCGTCTCTTGTCCCAATCAGCCAAAGGGGGTGGGGGTGGGGTCTGTTCGTCGCAGTAGGTGGACTAACGGAGCCTATGTCTGTGCTTGGGTTTTGTCTGAAACATGTCAAATGCTTTGTTGCAGCACCTTTGGCTTTTATTACAGCACTCAGTCTTTTTGGGTAAGAGTCTGTTAGTGTGGCACACATCTTGATGTGGCAATAAATGCCTACTCTTCTTTGCTAAAATGCTTCAAATCTGTCAGATTGTGAAGGCATCTCCTGTGCACAGCCCTCTTCAGATCACCCCGCAGATGTTCGATCGGATTCAGGTCTGGACTCTGGCTGGACCATTCCAAAACTTCTTGTGAAGCCATTCTTTTGTTGATTTGGATGTGTTCTTTGGGTCATTGTTGTGCTCAAAGATGAAGTTCCTTTTTATCTTCAGCTTTCTAGCAGAAGCCTGAAGGTTTTGTGCCAACACTGACTGGTATTTGGAACTGTTCATAATTCCCTCCACCTTGACTAAGGTCCCAGTTCCAGCTGAAGAAAAACAGCCCCAAAGCATGATGATGCCGCCATCATGCTTCATGTAGGTATGGTATTCTTTTGGTGATGAGCAGTGTTGTGTTTGCACCAAATATACCTTTTGGAATTATGGCCAAAAAGTTCAACCTTGGTTTCATCAGGCCATAACACATTTTTCAACATGCGTTTGGGAGATTTCAAATGTGTTTTTACAAAATGTAGCAGGGCTTGGATGTTTTTCTTCGTAAGATAAGGCTTCCATCTTGCCACCCTAGATGGGAGATCAACAAACTGCACCTTCTCCAGATCCCCCCCCCCCCACACACACACCTGCTCCTGGATAAAGAACTTTCTCAGCAACCATCCACACACAGTCAGACTCGGCCCCCTCCACTCCTCCACACTGTCTCTTAGCACTAGCTACCTCCAGGGCTGCGTGCTAAGCCCTCTATTTTACTCCCTGTACACCTTTGACTGAATTCCAACCCACCCAACCACCATTATCGTGAAATACGCAGACAACACCACCTTGGTTGGGCTCATCACCGACGACAATGAGAAGGCATACAGGGCTGAGGTAGAGAATCTGCTGCTCTGGTGCCAAGCAAACAGCTTGAATGTCCAAAAAACCAAAGAACTCATACTGGACTTCAGGAAGAACAGACAGCACCCCCTCCCCTCCTCATAAATGGCGAATGTGTGGAAAACATCCCCGCCTTCAGGTTCCTGGGCACCAACATCTCCTCTGACCTCTCCTAGACTGTCAAAACCAAGGTCCTGGTGAAAAAACCCAGTAGCAGCTGCACTTCCTCCATGTCCTGAGGAACCACAAACTGGGCCAGAAGCTGCTGCTGGCCTTCTATCACTGCTCAGTGGAGAGGGTGCTCACCTACTGTCTGGGTGTGTGGCATCCGGCTCCACGGCTGAGAACAGGAAGGCTGTGCAGAGGGTCATCAACACCGTCCAAAAAAATCACCAGCAGCCCTCTGCCCTCCCTGGAAGACATCTCCAGATCCTCCTGTCTCAGAAGGATTAAGGCCATCACAGGAGACCCCTCACATCCCGCCCACCACCTGTTTGATCTGCTTCCCTCTGGACGACAGTTCAGATCGATCAGGTCCCGCACCTCCAGACTGACAAACAGGTTCTTCCCTTGGGTTATACGAACTGCAAACAGTCAGAGGCCCCACCCCCCTCCCTCCGAACGCTCACATGCACAGAACTGAGGACCTTTTAATCATCACTATAGCTCCCCTGTCTTTGCACTCCTCACTTTCATGTACATTGACCCATCTGTGAAATCACGACTATAAATATTTTCCATCATTCTTGGGCCATTTTACTCAGTTATGTGCTTTGCACTCCGCACTCTTATGTACATAGTTCCACCCGTGAAGCCACTATCGTACCTGTGTATATTACTTAAGCCTGCTTCATGCTGCATTTCCCCTCTAGTCCGCCTTGGTCCGCGTACACTTTGGACGAGCCTGGCAAGCACACGGCACTGTACATACTCACTTTTTTCACCAGGCCAGGCGGTTGACGCATATGCACAACCATCATTTGTAGTTTCACTCCCGCCCGATAGGTAGTGCCAAGGTGCTGACGCACCAGGATTTTCACTAACGAAGAAACGGCGGACAGCAGCCGTCTGCAGCTGCTGAGCTCTCACCACCCGCCTCTGCCATTTTTTCTGCTGCCACCTCCATCCCTCCATCCTCACCTGCTGCTTTCCAATCTGTTTCCCATCTGTTAGTGTTTGCCAATTCTGGGTGGAAACCAGATTGTCTGGGAGGAGTGTGCTGCTTCAGAGGGCCCACTAGTAGCAGCTGCCTCCACAATGATTCCGCTGGATGCCAAGGTTTGTCAAACTGGGGCCACAGCTTTGGAACCCCTGTGTGAGGGTAACAAGGACAAATAGGAGGAGCGTTGGCAAGCTGTGCTAGCCCAGGAGGAGTTAATGCTGGACAACAAGCCATGGCTTCTTCCAGAACATGTGTCCCAGCTTGGTCGGATCCAGCTTCCTATGGACATTCCAGCTCCAGAACTTGCTCCACGTTGCCACCTAGCTCCAGTGCCTGCTTCACTGCATTACCCAGCTCCAGCACCTGCTCCATGGCATCACCCAGCTCCAGAAGCTGCTCCACGTCGTTCCCCAGTTCCTGTTCCTGCTCCACGTTGCTCTCTAGTTCCTGTACCAGTTCCACACCATTTCTCAGCACCACCACCAGTTCCTGTTCCCGCCCTGCCTGTCAGTGTTCCTGCTTCTGATTCTGAGGTGGTCACCAGGGCAACAGGAGACGAGGAGTTAAGGCAAGTACCCTTTCATTTATGTTCAAATACCATTTTTGAAAAGTCTTGCATTGCTCCTGATGGGGGAACCCCTGTGCAGATTCCACCAGCTGCCGAGCCCTCCCCACCAATCTCTGCTGTTAATGACTGTGGTGTCGCATCACTGACCTCCTGCTTCCCTCCATCGTCCAAGGTGGCCATGCTGAGGATGGGGTCGCAGGAGAACCATGTCCTAGCTGATGATCCTGAGGTCAGGAGACCTCCAGCCATTGCTCCAGAGGTTTGTGCGCCTCCACCTGCCATTTTGGAGGCCAGCACACCACCACCTGATGTTCCCGAGATTAATATGTCCTTGTTGTCACCTCCAGAGGTTGAAGTAGCCAAGTTGTCACCTCCAGAGGGTGAGATGTCTATGTTATCACCTCCAGAGGGTAAAATGTCCATGTTATCATTTCCAGAGGTTGATATGTCCATGCTACCATCTCCTGAGTTTTGGTTCCTTGTCATCATTTCTTGAGTTTATGAGCTTTATGTTATCATTTCTTGAGTTTATGGTTTTCATGTTATCTTGCAATCTTGAAAATTCTGTGTTATCTGTATGAGAAATGCCCGTGTTATCTTTTGAACGAAAAAATTCTGTATTGAAATCCTTGTTATTCTCGGTACGAGAAGACCCTGCATTATCTTGTGAAAGTGAAAATTCTGTATTTAAATCTTTGTTATCCTTGGTACGTGATGATCCTGTGTTGTTTTTTTGAGCTAAGGACAGGTGTGTTGTTTTCGGAGTGAGAGGCTCATGGGTTTGCTCCCGTCTGGTGGCCCAGGAACTTTGGTAGGTCGCCCAACGTGTCATGTTCACCCCTCAGGTGGCCAGTGGAATTGGGTAGGCCCCCTGGCCTGCCTTGATCTCTGGTTCAGTGGCATTTCTTGTTTTTTGGCTCTGTGGGGGAGGGGGGATTTGCTTTAGCCCCCCCAGTCTTGGACCCCCAACACCCACTCTGGGAGGGTGCCTTTCATTTTTTGGGGTTTTGATGTTGCCTTGGGTCTTCTGGAAGCTGCCCCTTAAGAGGTGGGTAATGTCAGGACGTGGGCTGGAGCCTTGTTCCTTCCTTGTGTTGCTATTTATGTTTCTTGTCACCAGGTCAAGGTCTCCAACCCACATCCTTGCTTTAAGTTCATCCTCTGGGTTTCTGTATTTGTTATTGTTTATTTTCTTGGTCCTGGTTGTTATTTTGGTTCTTATATTCATGTTTTATCTTGTTGTATTTAGTGTGTGTTTTATTTCTCCCCTTAGTCTTGCCTTGTTTGTGTGTTATTTAGGTCTTGATTATTCACATTATTGTTGTGTTCTGATACACTGATCCACCTGTTATTTAAGGGACGCAGCCCATCAGTTGGATGCTGCATCATCTGTCATTATTTGGCATTTTCCCACGCTTCTGTCTTGCCTGCCAAGTCTTGTTATTCATCTGCCTTGCCTGTGAGTTTTTCCGTGTCATGTGTAGCCTGTTTAGTTTGTGTATTTCAGATTCCGAGCTGTATTTTTGTGTTGTTTAATAAAATGTCATATGGTCGCCACACATTTGGGTCCTGCTCTCTGCCCCGAGGAACGAACCATGACAACAATTTCGTTGTGCTGTATAACTGTACTATGACAATAAAGCCTATTCTATTCTAAAACAAGTTAAAACTATTTGAAAGCATGTAATTTTTTCTTACACATAAACTGCACAGCAACAATAAATATCTTGTCAGACAAAAAAAAAAAGCATAAACAGCCTTAATTTATTTCAGTTTGCTTATATTTGACTTTTTGCAGTGTAGTTGTGTTTTCTAGCTCAAAAGGCCATAGTCCCTCAAGAGGTAGAGTAGGTTGCTCAATAACTGGAGCTTTGGCGGTTCGAATCCCACTCTCCACAGCTTGCTGTTGTTCCTTGGGCAAGACATTTTGCCCACTTTGCCTCCAGTGTGTTCATGGTTCATGACACCGATGTATGACTGTGAATAAATGTTCGATGGTGGTCAGAGAGGCCTTTGGCATGGATTGGCAGCCACATTTCCATCAGTCTGCTCAAGGGCAGCTGTGGCTACAGAGGTAGCTTACCACTATCATTGTCTGTGGAGTGAATGAATAACGGACTGATTGTAAAGTGTCTTTGGGTGTCATGAAAAGTGCTATATAAATGCAATCCATTATTAAAAACATAGCTATTACACATTTTTAAACTGAGATTTTGCATTGTGTAAAATCTGAAATTTCTAGGTATTACAGTGTGGTATTTTTTTTTCCTTGTAGTATTAAACATGACATTGAATATCAATATTTTTAAGGTATTATCAAGATAAAAAAAATCCCAGTATTATGACAACACAAATGTCCACAACACTGTGGCACTGAGCAATAGTTAAAACCCTCTGTCCCTAATTTTTCTGTGAGAAAGTTGGCAACCCTATCTCTTCTCCACCTTGGTTCTCCTGACTAATGACTATGTAAATGACTAAAAACGCCCCTTCTGTCACTCTTCTGTCAAACAATGATCATCAATCCTACGGTAAAGCGCAACATAAACAAATAACTTCATGGAGTGTGACGCTGAGATGTTAATAATGGAGGTGGAGGTCAAAAAAATGTTTATTTTGTTGTGACCCTCCGGAATCTGGAAGTTTACCAAGTGGACCATGTTGCAATGGCTATTAATGCAGCCGGCTCAGACTGAAATGAAATAAAATAAAATAAAATGAGTCTGGCCTTAAAGTTAAAGTCAATAGACAGATCACTGCTCAATGACAGTGTTGCTGGGGTGACTGGCGGTGGGGGGGGGGGGGTTCCTGACACACGAAAAAAAATGCTGTTAAAGAAAACCCTTGGTAATCTGCACAGACAGACATGATGTTACTAAATAAAATAGAGTAAATAAACAGCACTGGATACCACTCCAATCTTACAACTGAATTTATACTAGTTATAAACCAAATCTGTCAGTGTCAGAATTCAAATTACGGACAACAGCCAGGTGGAATACATGGAGCTGCACAATAAAAAAAAGCATTTTATTTCCAGATTATAATCTTCAGACAAAGATATTTGAGACCATGGAAATATCTCCTCACTCTGAGACAGCTGTGTGTACGCAAAATGCATCCACTGCAGCACATCGTTGTGGTTCACCTGCAGGGATTTGCCTGTCCTCTGTCTCACAGCATGTATAGCGCTGGAGCTGGAGATCCTCCAGTAGTCTTTGGGTCAAAATGACTCGAAGACTACAGGTGTTATAACAGTTTCCCCCGACCCACTTCCGGAGGTCTGAAGAAGCCGAAATGTCAGTTAAGGGTCCCTGGAAATCCGGGTAAATTGCAGCCAAGAACTCCCCATGGTCCTTTTTTTCAACATCAACTCAGAGGATCTCTCCTTTTTTCTTTGGGTCAAAATGACCCAAAGACAACAGGAGAGTTAATTTGAAAGTGCATTTTGCCGACCACAATTCCTCCCACAAGGGATGGATCTGTGCACGGTGCCTTGAAAGTCAGATATTATTATTTTAAATGTCACACTTACAGAACGAAGATCCAATTGACAGCAGTGCTGGCTGGTCCGTGAGTGAGGCAGGTTAATTAGTAATTACTCATTGGGGTTTCTCTGTGCTCAATGAGTCAAGTTATGGGAGATAAATCACGTAATAATAATCATTTTGTAGTTTGGCAGACCCACCTGATAGAGCCAAATAGAATTTTGCAGACAGCCGTAACTTCTCACGGCTTTGTGGCTTGGCCCTCAGATTCTCATGTCATGTTTGTTTTTATACTTCCCATTGTGTGCGTGAAAATCTGAAGATCTCAGCCGTGAAGATCTCAGCCTGATTGAGCATGCATTTCACTTGCTTAAGACAAAACATAATGTAGAAAGACCCACAAACAAGCAACAACTGAAGACAGCTGCAGTGAAGGCCAGACAAAGCATCACAAATCAAGAAATCCAGCATTTGGTGATGTCCATGGGTTCCAGCTTTCAGGCAGTCATTGCCGGCAAAGGATTCTCAAAGTATCAAAAATGAACATTTTATTTATGGTATTTATGGTTAAAATTATTATCTAACAATGACAGTTAGATGATTATATGCTGCATTGAATCTCATAATTTAGATTGCCAAAAATATTACACACTGCATCTTTAACTTAAAACCAGATTATGCACGCCGACATTTAAATTCTTCTCAAATTTGGGGACAACAGCCCATTTTGAAATAGATAAACCATAACAAAGCGTTGTAGGATAAAAATAATAATAATTTTTTAAAGACCAATTTGTAGGCTAGTAATTTCAGGATGATGTCTTTTTTAAAATCTTCAGCAATGTACAGCAATCAGCCATTCTGTATCAACATAAAACAGAACTAACTGTACTTCCTTACCTTGGAGACATTTATTCAGTTTAGATGATTTATTATGTCCATGAAGTGAATCTTTTTCAGTCAGTCTACCGAGGGTAGGAGGATAAGCAGCCAGCTCGTGGGGACAGTGCGCCTCTCCGTGCATATGAGCCGCTATTAAGTTTGGTCAGACGTGGTGTATATTTTAGTTGACTGTGAATGTGACCCCATTCATCATCTAAATTTTGAAGTTTTTAATCAAACTGTAATTATGTGGAAAAACATGAACAACCTTTCTATAAATGTTTCATCTTTCAAGGAACAGTAAACAAAACAGAAGCTTACGTGATCTCTCTCGATAATAAACAAATTTAACGTTAATAACGTCACCAGAGTACATGTACTAAAAACTTTGAAGGAATAGTTGTTTTTTTAAGTGGAATTACATAAAGTACTTCTTAGTAGTCACTAAAATACCATCAGTGGTCAGGTGTAACGGTGAAGATGGAAGGAGAGGTAGTGAAAGGAGATGAGTTTAAATACCTGGGGTCAACCATCCAAAGCAATGGAAAATGCACAAGAGAGGTGAAGAAGAGAATGCAGGCAGGGTGAAGTGGGTGGAGATGAGTGTCAGGGGTGAAATGGGACAGAAGGACAGCAGCAAGAGTGAAAGGGAAGAATAAGACGGTAGTGAGACCTGCTATGATGTATGGTTTGGAGACGGTGCCACTGACAAAATAGCAGCTGGAGGTGGCAGAGTTGAAGATGCTAAGATTCTCATTGGGAGTGATGAGGAGGGACAGGATTAGAAATGACTATATCAGAGGGACAGCTCAGGTTGAGCAGTTTGGAGACAAAGTAAGAGAGGCAAGACTGAGATGGTATGGACATGGGCAGTCGAGGGATATTGGATATACTGGACAAAGGATGTTGAACATGGAGCTGCCAGGCAGGAGGAAAAGAGGAAGACCACTGAGAAGATTCACAGATGGAGCAGGAAATGGTTGGTGTTACAAAGGAAGATGCAAGTGATAGAGTGAGATGGAGGCAGATGATCTGCTGTGGAGACCCCTAAAGGGAGCAGCCAAAAGAAGAAGTCAGTGGTCTGCCAGCTTTCCTTTTAGAGAACGGGGGGTGGTTGGGGGGTAACTATAGACTCAGGGCTGCAGTATAATGGACACATACATGGAGCCAATTTTCATTTTCTAATAATGCTGAAACTTCGGTTAAACAGTGTACTGTCTCCAACTTATTCATACCACTTCATGCTTACATCAGACAGTAATGTGATGTTGGACACCACTGTGCTCCCACTATGCTGAACACTCAGTCATCTGGTGGAAGGCTACTGAGGTGGTTACCATGCAAGGCCACATATAATATAGTATTAAACTAAATCACGGTCTGAGGCAGTAGGAATAAATCTGAGATCGTGTTTTGAAGAAAAAGCCATCTCCATTGTCATTCAGTCCATACAGCCAATCGTGTACAGTAGGACAAAATTACATTTCTCCTCTCTACAATGTTAATCACATGTAGAATCAGAGGGGTCGCTGCCATGAAAAGCGCCACCACAAACAACTTCTCCTTCCCCCATTCTATTATGCTGAGCACCAAGATAGAAGGCGGGAAGTACCATTTTTATATGGTCTTTGGTATGACCCAGCCGGGACTTGAACTCCCAACCTCCCGGTTGTGGGGGCACATGCTCTATCAACTAGGCCACCACTCCAGTGGCTAAACCAAAGTCTCTTTTGAATTTTGGGGAAGTAATTTTTAGACGGTGAAAACTGGCTGTAAAAATGCATTCATTACACTCCACTAGAGCTCTGACTGTGCTCAGCTTTCCGCTCTCTTTTTCTAAAAAGCGAGAAGCAAAATCACAGACTACTGGAGGTAATTCAGTGACTGCTCAGAAATATTTCACATAATCCAGCTTTTTAAAAAAAAAAAATATTGTTTTAAACTTAGGTCTTCCACATTATTCTCTTCAAAGACCTTGTGTGTGACCTAACCCAATATCTATAGTCTACCTGAAATCCTCATGCATCTCAAGCAGAGGCAACTTAAGACAGTTTTTGATGAACTGATCATGCAGGGAATCAGTTGATAGCTGAGAAAAACTGACACATTAACCTGTTGGAAAGGCAAGGATTTTCCCAAGCTCTGAGGGTTGCCCTTGCTCTAAACCACAAAAAACAAGCAAACACACCAATGAGAATTTACAATAATTACACCAAATAGGTGCAAAACCCAAACAGGTTCCTCTGCCCTTCTCTTGTTGCTTCCTACTGCAGAAAGCAGGATTTGAAAAAGTTGATCCTTGAAGTCAGCAGTGAGTGGGGATGGTTTGATCTGAAACTTTCTGGATGCATTCTGTTAGCTTCCAGGACAGCCCCCTCCTAATTCTGTTAAAACAAGACAAACGAAAAGACAGTTTCTCTCAAATAAGGTTAATAATCCGATATTGTTAGCCCAGTAGAAGAATAGCTATGATTTGCTTCAATGACAGCTAGTAAGTTAGTTTACTGATTTATTTGTCAGGGACCATGTACAGAAAAAAAAAAAAAACAACTAAACATTAAACACAAGGTCAAGATGCTCTGTATCAGATTATAGCGTTCTCACTAATTCCCATCTCTAGTCCCTGAAGCAGGCAGGAAGATATTAAAAGAAAAACAGCACATATAGAAAGCAATTCAGGTCAGATTTCAGAATCTGTTGTCCCTGAAACAAGCAGGGAGTAAGTTTAAAAGGTAAAAAGATAAGAGAAACAGCACACATAAAAACAATTTACAGTAAGAGAACAATTTCAAATCCCATTTGTGGGAGAGAGTCAATGCTGGCAGGCTTGATTACTTAAAATCCATTTTTTAGTCTCTGTGGTAAAGTCTCTGTAATTTGTTCTGGTCTTCAAAGCAGTGGGTAGCTTGTTCCATTCCATTATAGCTTTGTATGAGAAGGCTGATTGTCTGAAATCAGTTTTATGTAGGGGTGTGGAGGAAAAATAAGTTCAGGCGAGATGCGGCGAGCTGGAAGGTAGCAGGATTTTATTTTCCTCCAACATCATGAGACACACTGTAGCGTCGTGCGCTGTGTTGTGCTGTGTTGTGCTGTGTGTGCTGTGTTGTGTTGCGCTGTGCTGTTGAGGCATGTATAGCAAGCTCTTTTATACATGGTATACCAACAGAGAGAATGCATGTACCATTTGCATATTGATATACATATCAGTCAATACATATCATTCGCATGACCAACTGGCGCCCGGGGATGTATAACAATAGTCCATTGTTCTGATTGTCTCCTAGGAGCTCTGTCTGTCTGTATGCAAATTGTCCTCTGCTTCCTGCCGGCTAGCTGAGTGTCAAGATTGAATGTCCATGTAGATTGTGGTGGGTCACCACAGGGGAAAGTTTGCAAGGTTATATTTCAGAGTGCAGCTCACCTGTTTTATGTGCTTTTTAAAGCTGAGCATAAGATAAGATAAGATAAGCCTTTATTAGTCCCACAACGGGGAAATTCCAGGATTGCAACAGCACAGGGATAGCAACACTCAGAGCAACAATCAGAAGGCAAGAAAAAAAAAAAAAAAAACAAGCAAGCAAGAGCAGCTAATATACATATGTACATATTACTATAAAATATATATATACACACACACACACACAGACACACAGTGCAGAGCATTGTAGCTGGATGGAATAAATATATGAATATATGAACACACAGTGCAGAGCATTGTAGCTAGATGGAATAAATATGTAAATATACTGTATAAACACCCACAGTACGGAGCATTGCAGCTAGGTGGAATAAATATGCAAGTATATAAACACACACAGTGCGGAGCAATGTAGCTAGATGGAATAATATGTTGATATATAAAAACACAGTGCGGAGCATTGTAGCTAGATGGAATAAATATATAGATATATAAATATAAACACACCCAGTGCTGAGCATTGTAGCTAGATGGAATAAATATATAGATATATAAATATAAACACACCCAGTGCAGAGCATTGTAGCTAGATGGAATAAATATGTAAATATATAAACACACACAGTGCAGAGCATTGTTCCTAGGTGGGATGAAACAGCATAACCGTCTATTTAGTTATCCTACATGGTATGATTATGTGCCCATACATATTCTCACCCTCCATAGCGACCGGTATGTTCCTAGTTGTATGCCGGAGAGGACCATTGTGTAAGTCTATTGCATCTTTTGCATTCAAAAAAAAAAAAACAAAAAAAAAAAACTATTAGTTTGTTACGTCTTTTTGCTATCTCTGCGAGCAGCCCTGGGTTGGGATCTAATGTGACTCCCAAATACTTAAACTCTGTTACATTTTCTATATTTGTTTCATTTACAGTTATATTTGGATAGTGTGTTTGATTTTGTTTGCTGGTAAAATACATGGTAGCTGTTTTCCCTACGTTCAGAGTGAGACATGATTGATTAAGCCATTTTGACACTTTCTCCATTGCTATCATTAACTTGTCAGTCACTTGTTTGGTATCCTTCCCATGTGGGTAGATGACCGTGTCTTCTGCATACATCTGAATTTTTATGTCATTTTCACAAACTGATGGCAAATCATTAATATACAAAGTAAACAGCAGTGGGCCTAAAATTGAACCTTGTGGTACTCCCATAGTGCATGCCTTTGATTGGGATACAATATTGTTTAAGCGCACACACTGGGAGTGACCAGATAGATATGATTTTAACCAGCTAAGGGTATTCATGGACAGTTTATATCCTGATAGTTTAGAAAGAAGGACTGAGTGATTGACCATATCAAAGGCTTTACATATGTCTAAATACAAAATAAAAGCAAGAAATTCCAAGATGCTAGCAGGATTTATGATGAAATCTATGTCGTCAAAATGTCAAATGTTCTATATAATTGAAATTCCAAAACATGCTCAGAATTGTTAAACATCTCTAGTTCGGTCCCAAATCTAAGACAGCAATGGATTTTGAAAGGCCCAGGGGCCTCATGTACAAAGGCTTGTGTGGATTTCCTACTTAAAGATGACATACGTTTAAATCAAGAAAATGCCAAAATTCCAGATGTGCGAAACAGTGCGTACGCAGGAATCCAAGCACATTTCCTTTGTACATCCCAATCTACTTGAAATTGACTGTACGTGATGAAATACCGCACTCCTCTCTTGACATGCCTCCATTTAAATATGCAATTACATGCAAATAGATAGAGTATATACAAGCCCTGCACGTTTGATTCTCATGTATTCACGATCAAAAATAATGGATTTAATTGAATTTCATAGGCTGTGAGTTGGAGGCGCTCCTGAATGAGGTAGAGGCGCTTAAAAACGTTTTGTTTAGCCCGCTGTCCTCCGGCATTAGCGCCGGATACAGGTAATTCAATAGCCTGCTCACAGCTCGATAAGATGAGATTACTGTTTTCCTTTATTCAGACAGGGATGAGAAGGAGATGTTTATTTAACCTTGACATGTTTCGACAGACGTCTGCAGCCATCCTCAGAAGCGTCAGCTGATCGCTGTGATTTATGACTAGCTGGGTGGATCAGCTCATTGAATAAAGGAAAACATGAAAAAAAAGACAATACGAACCTATTTAGTGGGTAGCCATGGCCACCTGCAAGTTGAAAGCAGATCATGTCAGACTTGACAAGTACATATTTTATGTCCAAAATGCAAATCTCATCATTTACAATTATATACAGATTACACACACTACTATTGTAAATAAATGAAGTGCGCCGGGGAAAGGGTGACACTGTTGCATTTCAAACTTTACGCATGTATTTACTGACATACAGTGGTGTGAAAAAGTGTTTGTCCCTTCCTGATTTCTCTTTTTTTTTATGTTTGTCACACTTAAATGTTTCAGATCATCAAACAAATTCAAATATTAGACAAAGATAACACAAAATGCAGTTTTTAAATGAAGGTGTTTATTATTAAATGGCATTCACTTATATAGCGCTTTTATTCTCATCTCTTGATGACCAAAGCGCTTTACAGATCCTGCTATCCACCCATTCACACACTGATGGTGGCATGCTACCCAACATAGTGCTTCTAGACCCACCAGGAGCAATTGGGGGTGAAGTGTCTTGCCCAGGGACACAACAGCAGGATATCCGGGGAGAGTGGGATTCGAACCGTCAACCATGCGGTTATTGGACAACTTGCTCTACCTCCCGAGCCACTGCCGCCCCAGCCAATTTTAATAATTAAAGGTAAATTAAAATCCAAACCTACATGGCCCTGTGTGAAAAAGTGATTGCTCCCCCGTTAAAACATAAATTAAATGTTGTTTTTCACATCCTTGGACAGCTGAGTTCAATTTCTCTAGCCACACCCAGGCCTGATTACCGCCGCACCTGTTCTCAATCAAGAAATCACTTAAATAGGACCTGCCTGACTAAGTGAAGTAGAGCAAAAGATCCTCACAAGCCAGACATCATGCTGTGATCCAAAGACATTCAGGTGCAAATGAGAAACAAAGTAATTGAGACCTATCAGTCTGGAAAAGGTTATAAAGCCATTTCTCAAGTTTTGTGACTCCAGCAAACCACAGTAAGAACCATTATCCACAAATGGCAAAAACATGGAACAGTGGTGAACCTTCCCAGGAGTGGCCAGCCGACCCACATTACCCCAACAGTGCAGTGACAACTCATCTAAGAGGTCACAAAAGACCACACAACAACTGCAGGCCTCACTTGCCTCAGTTAAGGTTAGTGTTCATGATTCCAACATAAGAAAGAGCCTGGGAAAAATGGCCTGCATGGCAGAGTTCCAAGACGAAAACCACTGCTGAGCAACAAGAACATAAAGGCTCATCTCAGTTTTGCCAGAAAACATCTTGATGATCCAAGACTTTTGGGAAAATACTCTGTGGACTGACGAGACAAAAGTTGAACTTTTTGGCAGGTGTGTGTCCCATTACATCCGGCGTTAAGGAAACACAGCATTTCAGAAAATGAATATCATACCAACAGTAAAATATGGTGGTGGTAGTGTGATGGTCTGGGGCTGTTTTGTTGCTTCGGGACCTGGAAGACTTGATGTGGTAAATGGAACCATGAATTCTTTTGTCTACCAAAAAATCCTGAAGGAGAATGTTCGGCCATCTGTTCATGACCTCAAGCTGAAGCGCACTTGGGTTCTGCAGCAGGAAAATGATCCAAAACACACCAACAAGTCCACTTCTGAATGGCTTAAGAAAAACAAAATTAAGACATTGGAGTGGCCTTGTCAAAGTCCTGACCTGAATCCGATTGAGATGCTGTGGCATGACCTTAAAAAGGCAGTTCATGCTCGAAAAAACCCCAATGTGGCTGAATTACAACAATTCTGAAAAGATGAGTGGGCCAAAATTCCTCCATACCGCTGTAAAATACTCATTGCCAGTTATCACAAATATCTGATTGCAGTTCTTGCTGTTAAGGGTGGCCCAGCCAGTTAGGTTTATGGGGCTATCACTTTTTCACACAGGGCCATGTAGGTTTGGATTTTTTTTTTCCCTTAATAATAAAACCTTCATTTAAAAAACTGCATTTTGTGTTTACTTGTGTTATCTTTGTCTAATATTTAAATTTGTTGGATGATCTGAAACAAATGTGACAAACATACAAAAAAATGAGAAATCAGGAAGGGGGAAAACACTTTTTCACACCACTGTAACTACTGTACACACAGAGGCCATTGGGGGCTTGGTAGTATGCTGTGAAACTACAGTTAGATCAACAAAAAAAGGAAGTCACTTACTTGAGCCACTGACTTGTAATAAAGCCTTGAAGACAGGATGTTATTTGGGGGCTTACGGGCACATTGCATATGAGGTGGGTTATTTAGGGCCATTACATGAATTTACTCACCAAAAAGTCACCCATTCACACAGTGCTAGCTTGTAGTTTGTTCCCAACAATGCTGTTCATTAGAATGAATGAATAATGCGTTGAACCAGGCCACGTTGCAACAATACTGGTTAGTCGCATTTGCGCATTACATATAATTTGTATATTGATAGAATGGAAATGTTTCCTGTTAACACACACATATTCATCTTGTGAAGGTGGTTTTATAGCAATGTGTGTGCAGTCCATAGCTCCGATTACATCAGGAAAACTGGCTCTCGCTGCAAATTGCGCTTTGATGTTGGCCTGTTCAACTGCATTGTATTGGAATATGATGTACCTGGATGACAGCTGGATAATGCCATCCCACACAACTGGCATAGCGTGGCTCAGGGTCGACTGGGAAATTCCCGATTGGTCTGCCAGCTCCCTCTGGAATGCCCCTGTAGCCAGGAACCCCACTGTTGTCAGCACCTGCACTGGGATGGGAAGCACATGGCTTCTCACCGTATCGTGCTCCAAGAGCAGCCGTAGCTCTGAGCACAGTTCCACAAGGACTGCCCGTGGAAACCTAAACCAGTTGACAAGCCAGCCATCATCCTGAGCCAGAAAATCTTCTCCATTTTAAAATACCCTTTCTCTTCTCACTGCGTGATTCACAGTATCTTTTAATAATGTTAATGCCATTGTTGTTAGAGGCATTTTCTGCACTTCTTTGCGCTTTAATATCCACTCATCTAATTGTGCACACTTGGACGTTTGTTCATCTTGTGTCTCTGGTGTGTACAATAATTTTCACATCATTATCAGTCTCCCAGAATCACCTCTAAGTGTTGCCAATGGACCAATAACAGTAGAAACGTATGTACGCCAGCCATGAAGATGCCATGGGGCTGCGCATATTTCCATGGTCATTTCATTCTTGATACATCTGAAATTTTCCGTGGAAAAAGATGTACACCATATTTTTGTGCATAAGTACCCTTTGTACATGAGGCCCCTGGAGAAAAGGAAAACTGCATTTATTGAGGTTTACATTTTTCATTTTTACACCACATTCCAAATTATTATGCAAATAGGATTTCAGTGTCATAAACATTCAATTTTTTGTTTTTCAATTGAGCTCATGGATGGTATTGTGTCTTGGGCCTTAATCATGGGGCAAGAGCTGGTAGGCCCCTATAGGGTCCCTAAAGATGTCAAAATGACCTTGGCAAAGTATATAGAGTTCTGACTGACCAATTTCTTCCATGGTACAGAAAGAAGAATTGTGCCTTTCGTAGCAAAATTATCTTCATGCATGACAGTGCACCATCTCAAGCTGCAACGAATACCTCTGTGTCACTGGCTGCTACGGGCATAAAAGGAGAGAAACTTATGGTGTGGCCCCCATCCTCCCTTGACCTCAACACTACTGATAACCTTTGGAGCATCCTCAAGCAAAAGATCTATGAGGTTGGGAGCAAGTTCACATTGAAACAGAAACTGTGGGAGACTATTCTGACATCTTGCAAAGAAATTCAAGCAGAAACTCTCCAAAAACTCACAAGTTCAATGGATATGAAGGTTATATCAAAGAAGGGGTCCTATGTTAGCATGTAACTTGGCCTGTTAAGATGTTTTTGATTGAAATAGCTTTTGATTTCAGTAAATATAACCGCCTAATGCTGCAAATTCAACAAATGACCATTTTCAGTTATTTACAACCAACAAAATGTTTTGAAACTCTGTTGTGCATTTTGAGTTTCTTTTTTTTGTTTTTTTTTGCAAAAAAATAGTTATCATTGGGAGGTTTGTTCAATAAAATTTGAATTATGCTCTAACAGTTGATGACTTGAAAATTACACTGACTGTCACTGGCATAGACTATTTAGGAAAATCAGATACAAATATCATTTGCATAATAATTTGGAACACGGTGTATGTAAAATTAGTCTCTTGTTAAAATCAAGTTAATGGCATGGATAATAGCCAATTTTACAAGGAACTTTACAGAAAAGCTATTGAAAGTTAAGCTGTGTTCCTTTGTGCTATTCTTACAAGATGTTTGTAGGCCGTTTAAAAATATATATACATGTATATTCAAAAGGGGGCGGCGCGGTGGAGGAGTGGTTAGCACTGCGGCAGCACAGCAGCTCCCCCTTGGCCGGAGGATCCTGGGTTCGATCCCAGCCCCCGACTAACAGTGGTCTGTGTGGAGTTTGCATGTTCTCCCCGTGTCTGTGTGGGTTTACTCCGGGATTTCTCCGGTTTCCTCCCACATGCCAAAAACATGCAAGTTAGGTTAACTGGCATCAAACTGGGGATTCTAAATTGTCCTTAGGTATGACTGTGAGAGTGAATGGTTGTCTGTCTCTCTATGTTGGCCCTGCAATGGACTGGCGATCTGTCCAGGGTGTACCCTGCCTCTCGCCCAAAGATGCTGGGATAGGCTCCAGCCCCCCCGCGACCCGAAAAGGATTAAGCGGAAGAAGATGAATGAATGAATGAATGTATATTCAAAAGTTTTATTCTACTATTTGTGCAGCGAAACATATCAATTTAATAAAACTTTTATACATTTTGTTTCTGATAATGTGTTTCACATACCTTTCAAAAGAACTAGAGACTCTGCTGCCCAATCATCATTCTGAACAGATGAGCTTAATGCTACCGTGCTTACAGCTTAGCTTACAATCAGTAATGTTAGCCTCAAAAGTGAGGGCTTAAAAACAGATCTGCAGCTGAGCAAGTATCATTTAATCACAACCTATGAGTCTGGAACTCAACTCTTCCTTGATTTTGAAACCCGGCCACCAAAATACTGTTGAGTTTGATATCGAGGTCGCATCATCACTTGGCTAACGTTCAGGCTACCGCCACACCCCAAAATACCACTGATATTCCTGATGCACATCATCTGAAGTGTTGGCCCATTTCCACCTCAGCTGATGGAATAAAACAGCTTGCTCTGGATGGCTGTCAACTTTGAGCCTACATTTCTGACATTGTAGTGACAGCTTCTGGAGTGTTTAGAATGTTATATGCTAGGCTAACTGCTCCACTGAGCTGCCCCTGGTCCGCCATGATCTACCTTGAATGGGAGACAGGCTTTGTCAACCCCTTCTATGGTTCAATCAAAATTAACCACTCGAAAACTGAGAATTCATATCTATTTCAGTTTCAATCAAACGCTCTCACACATACAAGTATTCTCATTCACATATCCTATCATACTGTCTTACATTCACTATCATGTTCTTTACACAAAAGCAAGTAAGGGATAAGTAGTTTTCATGAAAGAGTATAGTAGTGTACTGTACATAAAAGACAATGGTAGTGTTTGTGAGAGTACAGTTATGTATGTGTAACCAAGTATGAATTATGTCTCAAAGGGCCTCTCATACACCACAGATGTTTAAACCAGTGGTTGCTGATGTCAAATACCAACAAATTCATTAACTGCACCTACTATTTCTCACCTCAAATGTTCTTAGAATCACCTTTTGCTAGTTTGTTTTAAAGATATCAGACAACGTATAGTTACTATCCTCCATCTTTTCCAGCAGCTGAATTCCAGTGAAAGACCACCCACAAGTGGTTCCACTGACCAATCCGGTGCTGCCTTTGTATTCTCAGCAGCACATCCAATCTGTCTTTTCCCTGGGACAGAGCTGTTTGACTACTGACTGTACACTATGTCAGTTATTTTATTTTATTTTTTTATTTTATTTTATTTAACCTTTATTTAACCAGGTGAATCTCATTAACATTCTACATCTCTTTTACAAGAGCAACCTGGCAAAGATGACAGCAACAAAAGTATTAACATTCATTTATACAAACACATACAACAAATCATACTGAATGAAAAAAAAATTACATCTCAAAAGTTTAAAAACACAAATCTATAAAAATGATAATCATAAATAAGATATTAATTTTAAAAATGGACATTTCAGTGTATCTTGCTCCAAATCATACAGCATTGATTTAAATTCATTAGTGGAATCAACTTGCTTAACATTAACATATTTTGAAACTGATTCCAAGCAAAGGGAGCGGAATACCTAAATGCCTTTTTTTCCCCCCCATTTCAGTGCGGACTCTAGGGATAGACAACAGGAAGGAGTAAAGTCTGACTATGAAGATTATAAGATCCAGACCTTCTTTGTTGAATATAAGCCCCAAGATATGAAGGAAGAAGTCCAAGAATTGCCTTGCATATAAACAAGTGCCAGGGAGTGAGTCTGCGAACTGACAAGGCAGGCCATCCAAGTATGGCATACAACAAACAATGATGAGTAAGAGATTTGTAATTGGTGATATACCAATTACATATATATATGTAATTGTAATATATGTAATATGTAATATTCCAATGCGTGTAAGGATTTTTAGGATGCATGCATATACGTATATAACATCTGCATAATCCAGCACAGGCAAGAAAGTAGCCTCCACAAGTTTCTTTTTTAGTTTTAAAAGAAAGACATGATTAGATTTTAAAATAAAAACCTAATTTCAATCTTAACTTTCTGACTAGGTAATGGATATGAGCAGTAAAAGAAAGAGAATCATCAATCATGATCCCAAGATATTTATAATAAGATACAGACTTGATTGGTGAGCCGTCAGTAGCAGTGATAGAAATCACATTTTGAGGTTTTAGAGTGAGAGGTTTTAGGATCACAGTGTCATGGGTTCAAATCCCAACCTGAGATATTAGGAGGTGTACGTCTACCTTTCCTGAGGGCGAAAGTGACTTGGGTCTGTCCACATTGACTGAGGGTCAAAATGGACTTGGTGATCCCAGGAATAGTAGGTGATTCTGGCTTAAGTTTGAGGACTTTGTACACCTCTGAGATTGAAACAGGTTGAAAACTGAATGTTTGATTTATTGAACAAGTGTTGTTTGAGCTCACAGTGAAAGGGTTTCCTGGGGTAAAATTTGAAGAATCAAAAGCAAAACCAGGGGAAAGAAAATGTTCATTAAAAAAAATCAAGCATTTTGACCTTATCTGTGATTGTGAGTTTTTCACAATACATGGTGGAAGCTCAATATTATTTTTTTCTCCATTGACTGATTTTATTGTCTCCCAAAATTTTGTAGGATTTTTAAATTATTTGGTTTCATTCAAAAAAATAATCAGCTTTTGCTTTTTTTAATAGCTGTAGTGCATACATTCCGCAAATGCCTAAAAAGCAGCCAATCAGAACTAAGATCAGTTTTCCTAGCTTTTGCCCATTGCCACAAGCTAAAAAAGATTTGATGAACTGCAATATTCTTTAAAGTAATCAGATGATGGTTGCAGCCAACTCCAGTTAAAATCCCCAATTAAAACAATCTCTTTAAAAGTTATTGTTTCTATAAGCTGGGCAAATGATGACAAAGATTCCTTGCCAGCTGAAGGTGGCCTATAACAATCCACAACAGTGACATGCAAGGCTTTTGAGACTTCAATGTTTAATGCTAAGAACTCAAGCTGTTTGCTCACTGAAATAGAGAGAAGTACTTGGAAATTATACTTATTTTTAACATAGATTGCAACACCTCCACCTTTTTTTGGTCAATCAGTCCTGTAGACATTATATCCTTTCAAACAGATGTCCTTATCTGTAATAGATTTAGTAAGCCAGGTTTCTGACAAAACAATTACATCAGTATCAGTAGAGATAGCCCAGGTAGATATGATATCCATCTTCAAGATCATACTACAGACATTTAAATGTAGAAATCCAAGACCAGCCCTTGTTTTAAAATCAGCAGGCGTATTATAATTTATATCAGAAACAGGGCCTAGGTTTGGGTTCACATTTCCAGAAATCATCAGCAAAAGAATAATTAGGAACCTTTGCTTGTGTACTTCAAGAGGGAGTTTTTTTTAACATCTGTTCTCATTTTAGAATCTTGGAGACTTGATGGGATAATAGTAAAATTTTCTTGAAGAACCATACTATTAATCAGTTGTGTTATACTGACTGAATCAAAAGTAAAATAGTGCAGTAACAATGGAAACAAGATTTCTGAGGGTCCATTTGCACATGTCCCTGTGCTTTTTATTCTAGCAAATGAAAGAACTGTGCTAAGATGTTCAGTCCAGTGACAACTTTTTGCAGGGCTAAAAACTGTTAAACTGCACAGTATAAACAGAAAATCACAAAATGAAGCAGCTCTTCCTCAAAGAGGATGATCCATGTGAATAGCAAAGAACAGGATTCATATTAACCCTCTGAGTGTGTATGTTGCCGAACTGCGACATAGCCCCTAGTGGTCAAGAGTGGTAAATATTTTTTGTCATTAAAATAGTTCAGATTTCCAAGGCTATAACTTGAAAGTGGTAAGAGATAATGGCTTACTGTCAATTAGAAAGATGTAAAATATGATCCAAAGTTTCATATAGGAATAAATTTACACATCTAATTTGCATAATGTCTCGGCACCTCTTTAAATTCCATAACTCAGTCAAAACTGGACTTTGGATGTATTTACACAAAGAATGGTTCAGTCTTTTGACACCGTTTTTTTTTTTTTTTTTTTTTTACAGAAGTACCTCATCATCTTATCTTCAAAGTATATGAACAAGAAATCAATACATTTAAAAAAAACAAAATAAGTCACTTACTGTTGACAAAGGGGGGCTGGCTGGCTGGGTGAATGGCTGGCGTGGTCACTGCATTTTCACACATCATGGTCCATATTTTGCGTTCTGTCGGTAATTTAAAGTCTGTACCACATCTACAAAGTCTTATGATTATCCCACATGCATTTCGCTTGTATCCCGCGGCTATTTTCGGCGTACAAAGCCGGAAAAGTGATGGTGATGATCGCAGACATATTAGCTTTCTGGGCTAAATGCTGAAACACGAAAAGGAAATGAGGAGTTCTTCTTCTTTGGTGTATTATGTGTCATTTACTGAGTTCTCCAACGGATGTCTGCCACCTTTTGAAACTGGCAAATCAGTACAATCAGTACAAATCCCCAAGGCAGGTGATCATGTCAGAGTGAGAAGACAGGCGCAGTGCTGCGCTCTGCCACTAGGGGCACGAAAATTCTCACACTCAAAGAGTTAAAAAAGTGTTGCATGAATCGAAGTCCAAAAGGTGTTATGAGTACACTGGGTGATGATGCTGCTGTATGGTCATGTAAAATCAGGAAGACCGCTGCAGGTAGAGTTGAATGCCAACAACAGTCCACCATGTTGGTGCTCCAGAAAAAAAATAGCCACACGAAGCCAAGTTTTAGAGACACTCCTCAATAGCTGGGCAACACCACAGAAAAAAAACAACCAAAAAAACAAAAACTGAGGCAATGTACCATATAACCAGGTTGTGAGGACTGAGTGTCCACATCCAGAGTGGCACTCCACAGCCTCTGTCAGTGACCCCGTTTACATGGTCACGAGTAAACCAATTACAATGAGCTTTCTGGAGTTACCTGATTTTTCAAACTGTCATGCAAACGGAGTAATCCAATTACCTTTATCAGTTTACTCAGGTAATCGGTTTACTCGTGACCATGTAAACAGGGTGAAAGGCTCATCAACGGTTTATGAGAAAACAGACTGACCATGTTTACATGGTCATGAGTAAACCGATTATAATCAGCTTTATGGAGTTACCCGATTACTCAAACTGTCATGTAAACACAGGTTTATAAGAAAACAGATTAACACACCTAGGTTATTTGCCCAATAAACCATTTACTCAGTGCATGTAAACACCATAAGCTGTTTATTACCTTTATCGGTTTACTCCAGTAATCAGTTTACTCGTGACCATGTAAACATGCTCAGGACTGTCAACGATGGCTACGGTTTCAGCTCAGGTCCATGACAAGTATAGCATCCACAGCCAGGGCAATCAAAGTCGCAAGGAATAATAAATCCATGAAGACAAGGACCACACAAGCTGTTAGAGATATTGCAGGTCAGAGACTCCACACAACAAAGGGCATGACATATTTGAAATGTCCGGCTAACTTGTACAAAAATACACAGATGAAAAAGATCTATTCTGTGAGTAGACTGGATTGATTAGAGCGGTGGAAAAAGATAGTTTAGACAAACTTTTTCACTCAGACTCACACATTGAGAAGTGTGCTATGTGCTGCCATTTTGGATTTCAGGTTTTTCTTTTCTGTCACTCCACCTAAATCGCGCTGTTTATGAGATTCTTTTTTTTTTTTTAAAGTATGTACTATGCCCACCCATTCAAAGACCATGAAAATGCCAACAATATCACACGCCTGCACGATAGCCCAGTGTGGCAAACTTGAAAACAGACTGACTAAAGCATGAGTCTCATTACAATTCATTTCAGTCTACAGATGCCTGCACTCTTCATTCCTGAAGGCCTCAATGCAGATTTCTTTGACCCCGGCAGCACATAATGGCTGAATTATGATTGGACACAAACTCTAATGTACACCACACTAATGGAAGCAGTGCAGCCAAGAGAAAAGATATGAAATGAAGAGACTAGACTATTGGGAATAATTTAATACATCCTGAAGGAACAAATATATGAATACAGGGTGTAAATGTAGGTCAGTGATTCTGATAGTGTTTAGGCCAGCACAGAAGGCCATGCTGGCCCTGATGGCTCACCACTGGGACTATGTTTAAAAATCATTTGTGAGGATGCAGTGGCTTATCACCAGTGCTGGGAGTAACATGTTGAAAAGTTACACATTACAGTAATGCCACTATTTTTGCAATAATTGTTGTGTAATAATTTCTTTTTCAAATTAAGTAATATTTTTAGTAATTTTTATTTTTAATTTTAGTATTTTTAGTAATTTGTACTTTACATAACACAGACAAATTCACAAATACACCCTTACAATACGCTGACACGCAGCCGTCATGCCACGTGACCTGTTGCACAGAGGGCGAATCAGTTTGACAGTGACTGACGGACAAGAAGCAACAGGTTTCTTCTCATGGAAATGTTACATTTTGCTTTGTCAAGGTTAAAGACAATAATATATTGGTTAAAAAATAGCAACTCAAATCTTCAGAAGCACTTGATCAAGGAACATGCTTCGACAAAGATAGGTGCTAAGGAAAGGCTTGGTACTAGCATTGCTAATGATGGATCCACTTCACCTAAACAGCTGGTTGGATTTCAGACCCAGGTATGCATCTGTACAGTGTGTGACCCAGCAAGAATTAAGCCAACTGATTGCCAGATCTGCCATTAAACACTCCCTCCAGGATTTCACAAAATGTTTTATGATTGTTGCAGGCCAAAAAGCCTGATTTTGCGGGAGCTTTTTAAAAAAGTTTTGATAAAGTTGCAGTGTTTTTAGAGTGTTTTCTGCACTAAAAGTTGTGGGAAGAATTACAAATTTTAAAGCAGATGCTTTTTTCCAGTTTAGTGCAGTGATATTCTATATAACAATACAAGAAAAGCACAGGATTGTCAAAAAAATTCTTATTATAGTGATTTGTAAATTAAGAAGAAACTTCTGCTCTACAGAAAAACTCTTGTGCAACAGCAAATACAAACATTAACACAATATCCATTACAACAACTAAATTGCATTGAATGCATGTTACAGAGTTGAGATATGGAAATTATTGGCAGCACATTCATTTGAAAACTCCCTACAGTTCCCAACCACTCGGTACCGAGCGGAGAGGAGAAAATAAATAATTTATTCTGTTGCACTGTATTGGCTATAGGAGTCTGTGTTTTTCTGAAAAAAAAAATACAGAGAATATTCTCTCTGCTGCATGTCGGTCTTCACACACACACACACACACACACACACACACACACACACACACACACACACCTTTCATCTACAGCGGGACGGCGGGGGGAGGGGGGGAGTTCGTCCATCCACAGTCCACACCTGAGATTCACAGTTTTAAAGCTCATTGACCAGATGTAGTAATGATTTTACCTCTAAAGATGCATAAATGTTCAAACACTGGCTGTAGTGTAGTGTACTCTCCTCACGCACGCTCCCGCAACGGGGTGCTTTTGGGGCAGGTGCATGTTTTTCAACACAAACCCAGCACTTCGCACACACGGTCAGGACAGAGACGTGGCATGACGTCCACGGGCAGGCTGGGGGAGACGGAGGAAGGGACGGTGTTGAAAACCTCGCGGGTGAGTGTTTTTTTAAATCACACACTCTGTTTGCAGATGTGTTCCGTTACTTACTATAAACTATAAACTCACTACTCACCGTAAATACGAAAGTGAACGCGGTGCAACGACGCATTTGATTGGTTAGACTGAGCATTTCAGTGCCGGTCTGAGACAAATTTGATTGGTGAAATTGGTGGAAGTTGACAAGGATTGCGGAAAAGTTGCGGTGATTGGACAAAGTTGCAAGGTTGTGCAATAGTTGAGCTGAATGGCTGATTTTGCGTGAATTAGTGCGATCGCAACATCGCAAAATCTTGGAGGGACACATTGGCACATGTGTCGGCATCTGTTTGTAAACTCGGTCACTTCTACATATGCTGGTTATCTTGTCTGTTTTTGTTTGTTGTATTAGCTCTGTTTTAAATTTTTATCTCTTTTTATCTGTTTTACTGATATTAACTTTACTTAGTGTTAGCTCAGTAAATACAACAGCTCGTATTGGCTCACAGGTGAATCAGACCCCAATCAGGGCTGTTCACCAGGTTAGGCTAACCCATCTGTTTTAGCTAGCTAGCTAGCCACTTCTGGCCTGGAAAGCCATGGCTCCATCCCCAACCTGTGTCAGCTGTGCTTCCCTCTCTAAGAAGGTTTCTGAGTTGGAAATGAAGACTCTCTAACCTCTATAAGATTCGGGAGGCCGAAAACCACCTGGATACTATCATTTTTGGACGGACATCGGCGCCAGCGAAGGACTCGCAGCTAACAGAGATGGCTACTTACCTGGGTGAAATTAGCATATCACCATCCACCTCCACCCCTGCTCCGGTCACCTCAGCTGTCCAGGACTCCGGCACCAAACACTGGCTTCAGCTCAGAGCTAAACCCAAAGCCCCGGGTGGTTTTTCACAGCCTCAATGCGCGCCCTGGACCATGGTTGGGCCCAATAGCAAATGTTGGGGATTGACCAGACATGGCCGCACCTCCTCTCTTCCCCTTTTGCTGGAAAACAGATTCGACATCCTTTCCCTGGAAGATTTCCCCCACCTGGACATTGATCTTCCTTCCATGGCCAACCCTCCTCCTTCAGCAGTGGCCCAAACCTGCAAGCCCCGGATCAAAACTACCTTAGGTGTGCCAAACTTTACACCAGCTCCAAAAAGAAGAGAGCACAACCCCCCGCATCACCCCCGCACCAGCACCTCACCACTGCAGCAACAACAACAGCAAAATTATCCACCATTTCAGAAGCCACCAACAAAGTCCCCCCAGATGACGCTGGTAATTGGTGATTCAATAATGAGGAATGTCAGAAGCAGGTACTGTGTTACAAATTTTTTTCCTGGGGCTAAAGTGTCAGACATTGAGGCTCTTACCCCTGACCTATTAAATGAATACCCCCACGCTAAAACGGTCATTGTGCATGTTGGATGCAACAGCATCCCAGATGAAGCGTCTGAGATCTTAAAGAGAGACTTCAGGAGCCTTCTGTCCACTCTTAAGAACTGTGGCAGACGTGTGTTTATTTCTCGGCCACGTGCTCCTTTTAGAAGATGTTGCAATTATTTTAGCAGAACTCTTAGCCTTAATACCTGGTTGTGTTAAACATGTCTTACTTTTAACATTGGTTTTATAGACAATTTCAATCTGTTCTGGAACCGCCCATCTTTTATGAGGCCAGATGGCATCCATCCAAATAGACTAGGTGCATGTGTTCTAAGGGACAATCTGTTTTATTCCATTCAGCATTGACTGAAAGCTGGTGTGTTACTCACCCCAAAGTACCTGGGTCTGCCAACCAGCCCTTCTTTGCTTCCTCTTCTCATATTAATCCTATTAATACAAATAATTCTCGCTATTTAGATCAGTCTTCAATTCATAACCCCAAAGACACTGTGTCTGTCTCCCGTTACCCAAAACATTATAACCCAAGACAAATACAACACAACTTGATAAAGATTAAAACCACTAATTTACCACAGTTAAATAAAATAATTAGATCTGGACTGCTGAATATAAGATCTCTGTCAGATAAAGTGACCTTAATTAATGATATGATCACGGATTACAATATAAATATACTCTGTCTCACAGAAACATGGCTACGCCCCGATGACTTTGTTAGTATTAATGAGCCCCCCCCCCCCTCCCCAGCCAAGGTAATATTCATATTCCTAGAAACATTGGCTGAGGTGGTGGTGTCGGAGTAATATATGAATCCACATTACCAATGAACCCTGAGCCTAAGCTAAACTCAAAACTGTAACTCTTCTGAACGCTTAATTTTTAGCTTAGCACATCCATCCTGGAGGTCAGAACAGCCTATTTTATTTACCACAGTATATCGCCCTCCCAGTGCTTCTTTTGCTGAATTTATATCTGAATTCTCCGAGTTCTTAACAACCTTAGTTCTTAATTCAGACAAGATTATCATAGCTGGTGACTAATATTCAAATAGATGTTAATAATGATAGTCATAGTGTAGCATTTCTCTTCCTCTTAAATTCAACTGTTTTTTCTCAGTGTGTTAGTAAACCAACCCATCATCATAATCACACCCTTGACCTGGTCTTGGCCTACAATGTAGAAATTGATGAGCTGCTTGTCATCCCTCAAAATCCTACACTGACTGACCACTATTTGATAACGTTCAAATTTGTGCTATCCGATTTCACAGCATCAAGCAGAAATATACAGTAATTACCAGATCTGATACCGCCGTGGCTCACTTTAAAGAATTAATCCCTTCAGCACTTACTATATTGCCATGTCTCAATATAGGAGACAGCACTGACTATTTGAATCCATTAGAATTAGACCTTTTAGTTGGTAGTACATTATTTGCACATAACAGTACTCTTAACTTTCTGCACTGCTGCATATATTTGCATATATTTGCTTAAATTGCACATACTGTTAATTACCGTATATACTGCACTGCTGTCCTTTGCACTTCTGATTGGATGCTAAACTGTGTTTCGTTACCTTGTATTCATACATGTGTAATGACAATGAAGTTGAATCTAATCTAATCTAATCTAGTACTGCAGCCTCACTGCAGTCAACACTTGACTCCATAGCCCCTCTTAAAAAGAAAACTATTAAAAATAGGAGACTAGCTCCATGGTACAACTCCCACACCCATAAGTTAAAACAGGCAGTTAGATCCTGTGAAAGGCTTTGGCGTGCAAATAAGACAGAAGAATCTTGCTCAGCCTGGAATGCCAGCCTTACCACCTATAAGAAATCTCTCCGTAGTGCTAGGCGACAGTACTATTCATCCTTGATAGAAGAAAATAAAAACAACCACAGATTTCTGTTTAACACTGTGGCTCAGCTAACCAAGAGCCAAAATGCCATAGATCCCTGCATCCCTCCAACTCTTAGTGCTAACGACTTTATTTAATGATAAAATTGTCAGTATTAGGACTAATATTCCAAAAGAAATACCCCCCCCCAAAAAAAATACTAAGCCTCTACCTAACACTGCTGTGCCCACAGGCTCAGCGCTCCACTTTTCTAAATTTTCTCGCATTAGTCATTCTGATCTAGCCCTAATAGTGTCAGCCTCTAAATCAGCTACCTGTCTTTTAAATCCAATCCCCACTAGACTAGTGAAGGAATCACTCTCTGATTAGTCCATCTCTTTTGAACATAATTAATATGTCCCTATTGACAGGACATGTACCGCAGTCATTTAAAGTGGCAGTAATTAAACCTCTACTTAAAAAACCTTTGCTTGATTATGGGATTTTGGCCAATTATAGACCAATATCAAACCTCCCCTACTTTTCCAAGATCCTCGAAAAAGAAGTCACCAATCAACTATGCACCTTTTTTAGAAAAAAATTCTATATTTGAAAAAATTTCAGTCAGGTCTTAGGAAACATCACAGCACAGAGACAGCCTTAGTAAAAGTTACTGATGACATCCTTATGGCATTTGACAAAGGACTTGTCTCCGTCCTTGTTTTATTGGACCTCAGCACTGTCTTTGATACCATTGACCACCATATTCTGCTCGACAGACTTGAACAGCAAATTGGCTTGAATGGAACAACGCTAAGATGGTTCCAGTCTTGTCTATGAGATCGTTCCCAGTTTGTTCATGTCCATAATAAGTCCTCTACTCAGACCACGGTTAGCTATGGAGTTCCGCAGGGATCAGTACTTGGACCAGTATTGTTTACATTATACATGCTGCCTTTGGGAGACATTATGAGGAAGCATTCTATTCATTTTCATTGTTACAATGACAACATTCAGTTGTATTTATCCATCAATCCAGATGATCCCAGCCAGTTGGGTTTACTCCAGGAGTGTCTAAAGGATATCAAAACCTGGATGAACTACAACTTTCTATTGCTGAATATAGATAAAACTGAAGTCATTGTCCTTGGCCCCAAAAATGATAGAAGTACTCTTTTTAGCAAGATAACAACACTAGATGGTATTGCACTGGCTTCTACATCTTCTGTTAGGAATCTTGGAGTTGTCTTTGACCAAGATGTGTCTTTCAACTCTCACATACAGCAAACCACTAAGACCGCCTTCTTCCATCTGCGTAATATTTCTAAAATTAGGTCCACCCTGTTTCATAAAGAAGCAGAGAGACTTGTCCATGCCTTTATCACCTCTAGACTTCACTACTGTAACTCACTTTTATTAGGTTGCCCAAATAAGTCCATAAAGTTTCTCCAACTGATTCAGAATGCAGCTGCACGTATCCTTATGAGAACAGGGAGAAGAGATCACATTACCCCAGTTTTAGCTTCTTTACAATGGCTCCCAATAAAATATAGAATTGAATTCAACATATTGCTCTTAACCTATAAAGCTCTTAATGGTATGGCTCCTTCTTACCTGCAAGAACTATTAGTTCCTAATCATCCAACCAGAGCTCTGCGCTCCCAAAAATCCAAACTACTGGTGATCCCCAAGGTATCTTGAAGTAGATTGGGAGGTAGAGCTTTCAGCTATCAAGCTCCCTTCCTGTGGAACTGTCTTCCCAGTTCAGTTTGGGAGGCAGACACTCTCTCTTTATTCAAGAGCAAATTGAAATCTTTTCTCTTTGATAAGGCCTTTAGTTAAAAATGCTGCCCCTGCCAGGCCTTCGCTTGCATGTGCAGCCTGGCCAGGCTTGATACTGGACTGTTTGGCTTTGAATGTTGTATTTGTATGTTTGTTTTTGAATGTAGCTACTCAACCCAGCCGGTCGAGGCGGATGGCCGTCCTCTGTAAGCTATGGTTCTGCCCGAGGTTTGTGCCCTTTAAAGGGAAGTTTTTCCTCGCCTGTGTCACTGCAGTGCCTTGCTCTTAGGGGTCTCTGCTGGGTTCTATAAACTAAGAGTGTGGCCTAAACCCACTCTTTTCTGTAAAGTGCCTTGAGACGACCTGTGTTGTGATTTGGCGCTATAAAAAAAATTGAATTGATTAAAGACATGCTATTATTATCAACGGTGAAGTCAGTTATCTCCAGACCAGAAGTTGCAGCAGACTTTTTTATGTCATTTTGACAGACAGGGTTGAAAAATTCTGTCATAATCTATTTTCTGTCATTTTAATTGACTTTAATTAGATCACCCTCGGTATAATCTGTAAAATGACAGAGAGATTTCAGAATTTTTAGTTATTGCTGAAAAAAAATCTGTCAATGAAAGACAAATTTCAGTTCACACAACCTCTGCTCTAGACAGCTGAATAGCAAAATACCGGCAAAAACTAAAGAATGTGAGCCACTGCAGAAAAACATTGTGCTGTTCCCTGAATAAAGATTATTCAAAAATGGATTTTGACTTTTAAAAGACAATTGGTGAAATTTGACCACTATGAACATTTCAGCCCCCCCCTCATAATTTCATTACTTTTGAAAAATAGTAATTAGTTACTAATCGAAGTAACTTGTTCAACACTGCTTATCACACTGACATCTACATTTGTAAATGGGCAGAAACTGCAAAGGTTTCAAGGATCTTCCAAAGCAAATGTAGCACTTTAAAAGACTTATTCTAAGGGACCGTATAATAGATAGTTACTCATAATACCTCAGTGATACAAACAGGGCTGTAACTATAACTTCCTCTTAAACAGCTGCTGATAACCTTCATATGTGAGCTGAAAACCAGAATCTGCTTACTCAGCAATCACAGCAGAACAAAGCTCCAACTCTGAAAGCTGCTGCATCTTGTCTCAGAGGTCCAACTCAGTTTTAAAACACAGATGCTCTTACCATGGCTCCAGCTCCTGGTCTAGTGCACTGCCCTCCAGAATGCTTAAAGCAGACATTTATCCCGCAGTCATGCACTGGAGTGCAGCTCTCTGAAGCCAGCGGTCCTCAGTGTGCGGATGCCAGATTTTTATTTTGAAAAACCCTCCCAAACTGAACTAAAAACCACTTCGAACTTTTAAAGCAGACACTTTAAACACACAGTTCTTTGTGCTCAGTTTTATCTCCATAGACTTAGACTTATTTCTTTGAGAAAGAAAGAAAAAAGAACATGCCAACAGGCTGTAACCAAACGCTGGGTGCAGCCCCTGCGTTCTGCAGAAACTCCTTCATGGGAGCCTCCCTCCAGGGGCACGTGCAGCAGCTCTGCAGCCTTCTGGGATTTCAAAGTAAAAGCCTCTGAGTATAAAGCAGGAGCGTGGTCTACCTTCAGTGAAATTTGAGAAGTCCCAGCCCTGCTCTGCACAGAATCTTTCTTAATGTAGGCAGAAAAGGTTGGGGTTTTTTTTGTTCTGTTTTGGGGGTTTTTGGCAGGAGACACCAGGGCAGCTTTAAATGTCCTGACAGATCTTACAGGCTGTCCTCTCCAATTGGATCACAGACTTCTGCTGCAGGTCATCCCAGTGCAAGAACATTCACATCTGATTTTCATATGTTTAGTATGTCTGTCAAGGGCAGTGGGGAGTAGTTATTAGTTGCATCTACTGACAAAAGGGGCGAATAGAGTCATTTACATAGTCATTAAATTAAATCACCCTTTATTGTCATTCAACCAATCATGTACAGTAGAACGAAATTGTGTTTATCCTATCTACAGTGTCAATCACACACACCCCATGTGTAGAATCAGAAGGGCCGCTGCCATGCAAGGCGCCGCCACAGGTTTCCCTCCTCCGTTCCAATATTGCTGAGCACCAAGCTGGACGGCAGGAAGTTCCGCTTTCATATGGTCTTCGGCATGACCCGGCCGGGATTTGAACCCTTCCTCCCGGGTGTGGGGCGGATGCTCTACCAACTGAGCCACCACTCCGGTCATTAGTGGGATGAACCATGGTGGAGTAAAAAACAGTGCACGTGCGCTGGTCTTCACAGTGAAGTGGGGTGTATGAAGAAAAGGAGCGGAGAATCTGGCGTGCAAACAATTTCATACATGTGAAAATTTTTGTGCGCACATACTTTTCACATTTTGTGAGTACGCCATCTTTCAGTGCAAAAGCTGCACAATCCTTTATACATGAGGCCCCTGGAAATTAGATAATCATTTATTAGTCCCACAACGGAGAAATTACAGATTAAATCTGTCCATCCCTAGAGAATGTGATGATTTCAAGGAGGAGCTAGCCCTGCTAATTTTGTCAGTCAATATTTCTTTATTAATTTATCATTATGCTGTTGCCCAAGAGAGGATAGCTTCAACAGGTTTAGGAACTATTCAGCTTTACAGATATCAAACAACGCAGGTGGTGTGTACAAAGTCTGATAACATTTCTTGAATTTTATTTTATTTAATTAATTTATTTATCAGGGACAATGCAGTGAAACATAGTGGTCATATAGAACATCCGATGTTCTGCACAAAGAGTATATAGCTAGTTTGCAACTCCTGTCCCCGGTTAGACTTTTCAAGAAATACAAGTAAAAAGAAAAAATACTAGTAAAGCAACAACAAATAAAGACAGTATCAAGAAGCAGCACAGGAGCCTAATACACATCCACCAACACAACACAAACAAACACCAAATAACACATTAAAAGTCTGACCTTGCTAACATCACAAGTCCTAGTTGTGGGTACGTTCTTGTTTTGCCTTCAGCTAGTTCTTAACCTTTACTGTGAATGTTTTGAAATCTGTCATTAGTTTAATTTCATTTGGCATTGTGTTCCAGGTGTGACTACCTTTTATAGAGAAAGCTGTCTGTCCAAATGTGGTTCTGAGGTGGGATATTTTACAGTTATTGCTGTTAGAACTCCTGGTGTCTCTGCTGCCATCCTGTCTTTGGATGAAACCGCAGAGTGGCTCTGGTGCTGATTTATTCATACATTTGAAGATTAATTTCAGAAAGTAGAGATTGGTGAAGCTTTCAAAACTCAATAAATTATATTTTTTCAATATATGACAATGATGCCAGCGAATTGGCTTTTTATCCATTATTTTCAAGGCTTGATTATATAATGAACCTATGTGTTTTATTGTAGAGGGAGCTGCCTGAGCTCTGATCATTGCATGCATGTACAATAAAGCTGCCTGTTTTGGTATGTAATTTCTGATTAATTTAAAACAGTTCAGACTTTTTTTGATCATTTATGAAATTTTCTTTATGTGATGATTGAAATTGAGTTGAGGGTCTAGTACAACTCCAAGGTATTTGAATTCTGTCACTGAAGTAATTTCTTGGTTATGTATGTTAACTTTAAAAAATTGGTTAGATTTCCAAACTGAGAAACACATAGATACTGTTTTTTTTTTTTAAGGTTAAACAGTAAATGATTTTAAAAGAGCCACTCTTGGACATCAACCATACACTTAGACAGGACGTCAGCAGCCTGTGTCAGTGTCTTGGCAGCTGTCTATATCACTGCATCATCTGCATAAAATTGGCATGTTGCAGGTGAGCAGTTTAACGGCAAGTCATTAATAAAGAGGCTGAAAAGGAGTGGACCAAGAATAGACCCTTGTGGAATGCCCATGTTGTTATTTAAGAAGGAGGATGTGTCCTGATCTACTTTGACAGACTGTTCTCTTATTCTGGAGATAAGATGTAAACCATTATTGCCTCACTAGAAAAATCAAAAGCTGACAATTTGGACATAAGCAAACTGTGGTTGACAGTGTCAAATGCTTTTTTAAGGTCAAGAAAAACAGCTCCCACCACATTACCCCTATCCAAAGACTGTTTAATATTTTCAGTGAGGCAACAATTTGCTGTTTCTGTTGAATATCCTGGTCTAAAACCAAATTGGTGTCTGTGGAGAAGTTGATTGGCCTGCAGGTGGTCTATCAGCTGTGTAGCTACAACTTTTTCAAGAACTTTAGACAGAACAGGTACAATCGAGATTGGGCGATAGTTACTTATATTGCCCTGGGTTCCTCATTTCAAAACTGGTATGATGACGGCTTTTTTCCAGCCAGAAGGAAATTTGCAGGATCTAATGGAGAGATTAATGAGATGAGTCAGTGATTTAATTATTATGTTGCTGTATGTTTTAAGAGATGAAGTACTCATATTATAGATATCGTTAGTTTTAGAATTTGATAATTTTCAAATGACACTGGCAATTAATTCCTCGTTTACCTCATTGATATGAAAAGAACAGCTGGATATCATTGCTTTTGGATAGTTTAGGACATTTGGCAGCACAAAATTTTTTGTTAATTGTTCCACTGACTCCACAAAATACGAGTTAAATTCATTTGCCAAAATGGCATTGTTACCGATGGTCTTTCCATTAATTATAATTTCCTTTACTCCCAATTATTTGTGTTGTTGGTCAAGTTGTTTAAGTGTTTTTATAGGGAAGTGTTGTTTTCGCTTGCATAGTCTATTAATTTACTGTAGTAGGATACTTTAGATTTACGTAATTCCCCTACTACTTTATTCCTTAGGCTTTTGTAAAAGGTACAGCGGTGAGCTGCCCCTGGCTCTCCTCCCCAAAAGTCAGGCAAGATAGCACCACAACAGGCAGGAAAGAAACTACAGAGTGAAATTGCCTGAACTCAGGCTCCACTGCCGTCCAGGACTCCGACGATCCAGGTTGCGGTGGCTCTTCAGGCTGGGGAGGTACTGCACCCACGGAGGTCTCGGACTGAGGCGGACCCCCTGCATCGACCTCCACCGGGGGAGCTGGACTTCCGTCACCATTGGTTGGTTAGACTGGCCACACAGAGACCCCTGGCGGTGGTGGATCCTCTCCGGCGACCCTAGGAGAACACTCAGGAGCGAGAGGAGAGGAAAAGTGGTCAGGGTCGCTGGCAGCGGCGGAGCCCAGCGAGGTGAGTTCAGATTCAGCCGAGGGCTGCACCCGGCTCTCCTCACCAAGAGCCAGATGAGATTGCTCCAACTCAATAGGGAGAGGAACAAATGAGAGCACTTGCCTGGACTCGAGCTCCACCGCTGTCCAGGACTCCATTGATACCGCCGACGACACCTTGGGCCCATTCTGCTGGAGGTCCAGCTCTGGCTCTGACTCTGCTGCGGTGGCTTCCGCAGCTGGCAAGATTGTGGTTGCAGTCTCATGGCCCCCCGGCGATGTTCCCCACGCTGGTGACTCGCCCAGTGTGGTGGCTGAAGGCTGCCTCACCACTGGCCCTGGGACTGGACCTTCCAGGGCCTCAGCCCCCCCCTCCCCCCCGGCAGCTTGGCCCAGGGGCCGGCGAGCTTTCGGAAGCAGAAGAAGAGGACACGGAGAGGACTGGTGATGGGTTGTCATTCGCCGCTGGTGAAAAGAACTCAGGGTACTGCAAAACCTGAGTCTCTAGACCAGGGATCAGGCAAGACTGTTCAACAATAATGGAAATAGAATGAATGAATGAATCAATGAATCAATGAATCAATTTATTTGGTAATAATAATAATAAACACATACAATACAATGAGAACACACAAAAGAACAAGAGAATGAGAAAGAACTTGCCTGTTCTCCTGGTCTATGATGTTTCCAGCGGCGTCAGGAGCACTCTCATCCCCCTCCATGTCCATGGAGGCCCTGGGCTACTCAGAAGGCAGCAGAGAAGCCTCCCAAACAGGCATGGAGGTGGATGAAACTGGGGAGAAAACTGCCCTCCCCACATTGGTGGATGTAAAAACTTGAGGAAGAGCTGACTATAGGCAAGGCAGCTGGAGGAAAAAATGAGTCGACTGCAGAATTCTCCTCCTCCAGTGAGAGAGAAGTTGTTGGCTGAGAGGTGATGTGATTCTTTGGGCGAGACTTCTGGGAACGGTGACAACGTGGAGGAGAAGGAGGCTCCAAGGTGAAAGCGTACTCTACTTCAGACAGGAGCTCCGGTTCCCTCGGAGAAAACTCCTCTAATTCTGATGCCAACTCCGGGAGAAGCCACGGTTCCATTGCTAAGCGGAGGTCTATCTCCGCCAGCAACACCAGTCTGCGTTCTTCCCAGTCCTCCGCGGATCGAACAGACCTTGGCTCAGGAGACAGAGACGAGGATGGAGCTGCGGGAAGAGGAAGGCTTCCTCCGTTGCGAACGCCTCTTCTTAGGCGGGTATGGCTCCACCGCCGGAGATTCCCTCCTGGGCTCCTCAAACGGCAGGGAGAAGATCTCGTGGACCATGCTGGCCGCTCCAGGATAACACCACAAGTCGGGGTAATCCTCCATAATCTGCGCTGCCTCGTCCCGAGCCACATGAAGTGTCTCAGAGGAATAAGGCTCCAGCGCTCATGAAAAAACATTCTCCAACAGCCACAGCGCGCACAGCTCTTTGTCACCCAAGTTGTCCATGGGTCACAGGTGGGTAAAAACACAGAAAAGGTGAAAAACAACACACAACTTCACCGCTGGGCTCACACTGGTCACTGTGTACTGTCATGTACGTGCATGTTGCATTCTGTTTATTTCATATATAATCTCTTTAGAGACAGGATATTTAATTTTATAGACTGTTTTGTAATTACTGTTTTTTCAGTCTCCAAGCTAACATCTTGGAGACTTTAGAGCCTCCCTTGTAATATGTCTGTTTTGTAAACATGAGATTGTTCTCTACCTCACAATAAATCTTATAACTTTCTTGCTTAAGTGGATGCATTTACTGGAGTAATTGAAGGTCCTTACTTATAATATTTTGTTGTTCGAGGGCTGAAAGTTGCTTTTGTAGTCCTAGAAGTTTGTGAGTTTTTTCTTTTTTTTAGAAATTAAGTTTCTGATATGATTTTTTTCTGATATGATTCAGGGCAGCCTTGGATGCATCCCACAAGATCACTGGGTTTATATCCCCATCATCTGTATCCTGCTATTAGCTCATTCTATATTTTTTTCTCTGAATCCAGGATTATTTAGCAGACTAATGTTCAGACTCCACATAGTCAGCTTATGCCTGCTATCTAGATGTAGTTATAAATGGATAGTGGACTCATCTGATACATCCCTCTGACTGACTGTATTTTCTATTCCTTCAGCCTGTGTGTTTCAGAATTATGCATAAATAAGTAATCTGTCCTTGAATGTGTCTGTTTTAGTAGAATGTATACTGTCTGTCCTGGTTATGGAAATCTCTCCAAACCTCTATCAAGTCTGCCTTTCTTCTTTTAAATGAAGTTTTCATTATTGGTAATTTTCCTTTTTTAATTAGTTGCATCAAGCTTTGGGTTCAGAATTAGGTTGAAATCACCTGCACATATCATGAGTCCAGCAGTCTGGAAGGCAATGAATTCAATTTTATATATATATATATATATATATATATATATATATATATATATATATATATATATATATATATATATATATATATATATACAGTGGGGCAAATATGTATTTAGTCAGCCACCAATTGTGCAAGTTCTTCCACTTAAAAAGATGAGAGAGGTCTCCAATTTTCATCATAAGTATACCTCAACTATGAGAGACAAAATGAGAAAAAAAAAATCCAGAAAATCACATTGAAGGATTTTTAATGAATTAATTGGTAAATTCCTCAGTAAAATAAGTATTTGGTCACCTACAAACAAGCAAGATTTCTGGCTCTCACAGACCTGTAACTTCTTCTTTAAGAGGCTCCTCTGTCCTCCACTCGTTACCTGTATTAATGGCACCTGTTTTTTTTTTTTTTTTTGTTTTTTTTTGTTACTTATTTGAACTCATTATCAGTATAAAAGACACCTGTCCACAGCCTCAAACAGTCAGACTCCAAACTCCACTATGGCCAAGACCAAAGAGCTGTCAAAGGACACCAGAAACAAAATTGTAGACCTGCACCAGGCTGGGAAGACTGAATCTGCAATAGGTAAGCAGCTTGATGTGAAGAAATCAACTGCGGGAGCAATTATTAGAAAATGGAAGTCATACAAGACCACTGATAATCTCCCTCGATCTGGGGCTCCACGCAAGATCTCACCCCATGGGGTCAAAATTATCACGAGAACGGTGAGCAAAAATCCCAGAACCACATGGGGGACCTAGTGAATGACCTGCAGAGAGCTGGGACCAAAGTAACAAAGGCTACATCAGAAACACACTACGCCGCCAGGGACTCAAATCCTGCAGTGCCAGACGTGTCCCCCTGCTTAAGCCAGTATATGTCCAGGCCCGTCTGAAGTTTGCTAGAGAGCATTTGGATGATCCAGAAGAGGATTGGGAGAATGTCATATGGTCAGATGAAACCAAAATAGAACTTTTTGGTAAAAACTCAACTTGTCATGTTTGGAGGAGAAAGAACACCATACCTACTGTGAAGCATGGGCGTGGAAACATCATACTTTGGGGTTGTTTTTCTGCAAAGGGATCAGGACGACTGATCCGTGTAAAGGAAAGAATGAATGGGGCCATGTATCGTGAGATTTTGAGTGAAACCTCCTTCCACCAGCAAGGGCATTGAAGATGAAACGTGGCTGGATCTTTCAGCATGACAATGATCCCAAACACACCGCCCGGGCAACGAAGGAGTGGCTTCGTAAGAAGCATTTCAAGGTCCTGGAGTGGCCTAGCCAGTCTCCAGATCTCAACCCCATAGAAAATCTTTGGAGGAAGTTGAAAGTCTGTATTGCCCAGCGACGGCCCCAAAACATCACTGCTCTAGAGGAGATCTGCATGGAGGAATGGGCCAAAATACCAGCAACAGTGTGTGAAAACCTTGTGAAACTTACAGAAAACGTTTGACCTCTGTCATTGCCAACAAAGGGTATATAACAAAGTATTGAGATGAACTTTTGTTATTGACCAAATACTTATTTTACCGAGGAATTTACCAATTAATTCATTAAAAATCCTTCAATGTAATTTTCTGGATTTTTTTTTTCTCATTTTGTCTCTCATAGTTGAGGTATACCTATGATGAAAATTGGAGACCCCTCTCATCTTTTAAGTGGGAGAACTTGCACAGTTGGTGGCTGACTAAATACTTTTTTACCCCACTGTATATATATATATATATATATTGTGACGTTTGCAAGGGTTCACACAAAGAAAATGGAGCAGATGGCTGTGATCAACCAGATTTATTTTACACACACCCCAACCCCAACTTGCAACTTAGTACACAGAGCCGGGGAGGTCATTCTCACAGACCTCTGTTTACATCACGGTTACACACACATGATACATCTTGCCCTAATCCTGCTAAACACTGCTGGGTCATTATAATGCAGTTATAATGACACAGCAGTATAACTCAGAAGTAACACATTTAACACACACAGTAACGTTTCAAACTGGCAAAGCATGCTGGGAAATCCCTGGCTCCCTTAAAATGGCCCCGACGTTACAATATATATATATATATAATGACTTATGGCCACCCGGAGGGGCATACACATTCAGCAAGATCACCACTTTATTATCCAGTTTGCCTTTCGCCAAGATGAATCGACCTGCCTTGCCTTTAATTTCTGACAGAAGCTCAAAATGGACAGAATTTGGTCTTAAAATAGTCATATCTTTTTTGGGCCCTGTTTTACTCCTCTTGATTAGGCTTATCAGGCCGTTAACATTAAGTGTGTTAACCTTAAATTCCTTATTACACATTTATAATTCAGATTACAGTGAGACAATGACATGAACAAAAATAAAAAGTATGACTAATAGAATTGGAACATCTAAAATATTAATGAAAACAACATGTAAACAGTAAGTGTTGTTCCATCTAAGACGTTGTCCTTAGGCCTCTTGTGTAGGAGGGAGTTCTGGCCAGTAGGTGGGAGGGCCCCCTCAGGTTCAATGTGTGGGTGGCTGGCATTTCAGCTCAGAAAACTGGCCACCTTGTTTTTAAACTGCATAAGGCTAGATAAAAGCAAAGATTCTATTATAAGCTAGCAGAGTACACAAAACCAGGTTCACATTTAGAGTTGAGGAGAAAAAAAATAGGGAAACAGTCAAATGTCTTCAAGAAATGCAACCTGTTGTTACTAAACTGATTCAAGTTATATGATACAAACCAGGTCAAGAGCCTGGAAGTATTTGCATAGTGCGATGAAGTGAGTTAGCAGTCTTTGGTGCCCGTTCCCATAGATCTGTGGAACACAATGACATGGTTAAACCTGCTAACAGATTCAAACGCAGACAAAACAGCTAGTACACCAGATGCAGGTTAGAACAGTGTTTACTGATAATAACACTGTCCTTGATTAAACCGGAACACTCTTCTCTGGAGGGGAGGGGAAAGCTCAGACCAGCAGGCAAGGGAAGAGCTCCGGCTCAGCAAGGATCACGGGCAGGTGGAGAAGGGAAGTGGAAGAGGTGAAGATCCAGCAGGGCTTTGATCCTGGGCTTGGTACTGTGGGTGGGTTAATGGATGATTGGAGATAGAGAATTGTAGATGCTCACATGAGGTAGCTTTGCAGGTGATCCAGACAAGGAAGTTTCCAGGATGAGACGCAGGCAAGGAGCAGACTGACCAAGGGCAGGCAGGGAACGGGTATAGAGTGGAACACACACGCAGCTTAGCAGGTAGAGCAGCATGAAGAGATGTATCGGTCCCACTGTCAGCCACCATGCAGCGTGGGCTTAAAGAAGGCAGGTGGTAATCAGGAGCATGAGGCACTGCTGATGATAATCAGGAACAATTAGTAACAGGTTTGTCTGTGTGTGCACTGTTCACCCGAGATCCTGACACCCATGGGCCGTCATTTATCGAAAGTGCATAAAAATCGGCGCACATTTGGGTGTCAGTATGATCGTATGAAAAGGTCTACATGGTATTTATGAAACCATGCAAATCTGGTCAGTCTCATCGTATGATCGTTTACTCTTTGATAAATCTGACAGATGAATCTGAGTGTCATTTGAATTCCACAGCAAGTTTAAGTTGCCTAGCCACTGTTTTTGGGGTTTTTTTTGTTTGTTTGTTTTTTGCTGTGTATGAGTGTTAAGTGATTTTTCTGCTCTTACTAACTTCTTGTACCTTCATGGTCGAGGTGCTGTAGCTCCCACATCTCACTCGTGCAAACGGAACTTCTTTCCTTTGCCCATCAGTGCCACTGATTGCAACATGGACAATTAAAGTTCAGTGAAGTTGAAATTTCTCACACTCATGTGGGCTATGACGGAGAAGTTCCGGGAATATCTGTTGGGACACAAGTGTATGGTTTTTACAGATAACAACCCGCTAAGCTACCTCCTCCCTGCAAAACTTGGGGCCACAGAGCACTGATGGGCTGTCCAACTTGCTTCTTTCTATTTCAAAATTAAGTATCATCTGGATGAAGCAACAGAAATGCTGATCCACTTTCTCAGCAGTACACCTCAGACTCCAGTCTGGCTGAACACGCTGTACCTGGGACTTCAGTCCCTCTGCCCCTCCAGCAAGTTTCACACCAGGACCCAGTTGCCTGTGCAACCCAGCCCCTGGTCTCTGTTCTCCTGAGTCATTCTCTCTCTGGCCTTCATTCTTTGCAGGAGACTGGTCCCCTCTTGAAGGATGGGCTACCCAGACTGAATAGCAGCAGCTCTCCAGACCCGCTATGGCACTGTTGCACCAGTGGGGCCATTTGGTAGAGAACGAGGGGATGCTTTACCATCGGCTCTTTCGCCCAGGTGGGGGCAAAGAAATTCTCCAGCTGATCTTGCCCGCTGTCCTTAAAGGGGAGACTCTAAGGCAGCTGCACCAAGAACATGGTCATCAGGGCACTGAGAGAACTACTGAATTGGTGCAGGAGTGTTGCTACTCGCCAGGTATGTCTTCAGACATAAAGGGTCCTAGAGTGTGAGCGTTGCCAAGTTGCAAAAGATTTGGCACCTGTCCCACATAGTTTTATGGGCCACTTGTCTGCCTCCTGGCCCAATGAAATTGTGGTCATAGACGTCACCATGTTGGAACCCTCCTGAAATGGATTGGAGAATGTCTTTGTTATGACTGATGTGTTTAGTAAATACACTGTGGCTGTCCCTACTCGGGATCAGAGAGCTTCTACTGTAGCCCAGGTTCTACTCAATGAGTGGTTCTTCCGACTTGGGGTTCCGAGTTGTATTCATTCGGACCAGGGAAGGAGTTTTAAAAGCTCCTTGATTCAACAACTTTGCAGCCTGTACAAGGTGGAAAAAGCTTGCACAACCCTGTATCATCCTTCAGGCAACGGACAGTGCGAGAGATTCAGTAGAACCCTCCATAACCTCCTGTGCACACTCCCAACCTCCAGAAAGTGGGATTAGGTTTCCTGTCTTCCCCAAGTTCTCTTTTGTTACATCTCTACACCTTATCAGGGGATTGGAGAATGACTGTTCTTTTTGATCTTTGGATGGGAGTCTAGACTTCCTGTGGTCTTCCTGCTCGGGCAGGTCCAAGACCCATTTCCAGGGGAAGTACAAGACTGGGTGGCTGAGCATCAGGCCAGACTGAAAGTAGCTTTTGAGAGTGCACGTAAGCGACTGTCAAGGACCATCACGATCAGCGGATTCGCAGAGCACCACTGAAAGTGGATCAGTTGGTCTACCTCAAGGACCATAGTGCTAGAGGTCATCATAAAATCCAAGACTTCTGGAGCTCAGTGGTCTACCAGGTATTGAGAGCACCTGGTGGCGAGAGAGCGATGTATACCGTTGCCCCAATGTGTGACCTACAGAAGGTGTGCCAAGTTCACCGGGACATGATGAAGGCCCAAGATGGAACCCCCGGCTGACTCTCCTTGGGCTCAGTCCTCACTCACCTTGGTACAACCAGACAGTGACTCGTCTAGTGAGGATGATGTATGGCTCTTTGTGCCAGAAACCCCATTGCCACAAACAACAGCTGCACCCAGCTCTATTGCTCCCACAGGACCCCTGTTGTGGCCCCATTGGAAGCATAAATCATTCCATCTACATCTCCTCCCCAGGGTAGCTCCACACCAGTAGTACTTTCACCGTCACTGAGAGCTCAACCTGGCCCTAGTCAGATAGCCTTGCGTTGAACTAGCTGCTCCACCGCCAGTCATCATTCCAATGTTCACCATCTGCCACGGCCTGTTGGTCACATGAAATTTAGTGCTAATGAACACCCACATCCAGCCTCTAATGCACAGCTGGCCTTCCTTAGACCTTGGTCTTGGTCCTGATTGCTCTTTCTTTGTGGCCCATTGTCTGGGCGATGGTGCAAAAGCTGGGAATAGAATGTAGCAGAATGGACATCCTCTCTTCTTTTTCACCTCTCTACACCCCTGTCTCTTGTAGCACCTTAACTGATAGGTGGTGCTGTGGGCGAACATGCCGTATATATCATTATTGGACAATGAACAACTTACGTGCAGGGAACAACACCAGAGAAATCATTCAAATGACACAGAGAAGTTGCTTAACCACAGTTTATCGATTCAAAAATAATGCACAGTTAAGGAAAGACGCCACTCGCCAGAGGAGGACTCAGTCTGTAAGGGGAGACAAGAGCGGATTAGTGGAGGAGGGAGACAGGATAAGGGAAAAATAGGACTATACTCACGAGGGGTGAGCAGCGAGCCCGGCAGCTGAAACCCACAGGGAAATATCAGGAGTGGAGCTGGGTGATGTGTCTGTCTGGGTGGAATAAGGCAGCTGAAGTGGTGATGAGGATGATGGAGCAGGTGAGCGAACAACGAACCCCGGAGACACACCACGAAAATGGCAGCAACCTGGAGGAGAAAAGAGGACAAGAGGAGTTAATTTCGGTTTCCTCAGAAAGCGAAAAAAAGACATACTTGCTTGTTGAGGCAGTTAACCCAAAGAGCCAGCGCTGGAGCGTTCAAAAACTGGTCCTTTTCAGCGATGGCAGAGAAGAGGCAGCAGGTGTGTCTAATCACGCAGGTGAGCTGATTATCTGCAGAGCAGGGGGAAGTCTTGCAGGAAGGGAGGGGGAGCATGCTCACCTGATCATGACAATATATATGCACCAACCCTCACCTGCAGAGCACTTCCTTCCGCTCCCCAGCACATTTGTTTGTTGGTGTGGCACGTGGTTAGGCATGTGAAGCCTCTGTGTGCTTGTGTGCTGTTTTAAACAAGAATAAAGTACGTTGGCTGAGCCCTGTCATGCAGTTGTCTGCTCTGCTCAACTCAGATCTTGCTCACCCAGCTATCCTTTATCAAGCTAGGCAAGTTTAAGTTGCCTAGCAGCTGATTTTTTTTTTTTTTTTTGCTGTGTATGTGTGTTAAGTGATTTCTCTGCTCTTACTAGCTTCTTGTACCTTCACGGTTGAGCTGCTGTAGCTTCCACATCTCGCCCGTGCAAATGAAACTACTTGCCTTCAGCAATCAGTGCCACGGTGTGCGGCTCGTCTCCAGTGGTCACCACTCGCTCTAAGACTGCTGTCTTGTTTTGATCTTGTCTTGTCTTTCAGCGCTTCATTTTATCCCATTAATTGTTTTTGTATTTTTTCCATTTTACCTATTGATCTACTATTTTTAGCATAGCTGTTTTTGTTTTGTTTTTTTGTTTATCCAGTATTGTTTATGCTGTTGCGTTATAGTTTTCTGTTTTAAGTTGACTCCATCCTGTTGTACAAATTTAGTTTTAGTTGGGATTTAGGTTTATTTTGGGGAATATTTTGGATTTTGTGTATTTCACTTTGTTTATAATTTTTCTTTTGCATCAGTCTTGTTTTATTATTATTACTGACAGCCTTGCTTTTATTGCCCTTGAGTTTTAATGATTTTTTTTTATTGTGCAATAGTATTGTGTATTTTTTTATTGTAGACAATAAACAAGTGTTGTGGTTTTAATTACAAACGAAATGATTGTTTTTTTTATTGTTCAATAAAATAATCTGTTATTAATGGAATCACATCTACTGCTCTGTGTGTGTGACGAACCTGTGTAACCTTAATGGTTTTGGTTTATAGAGAACTATTTCCTTGGGCGAAATTCCCCAGGTGGCTTTACTGTGGTTCCTTTTTAAAAAATTCACCGCTCTGCTACATTAAGGACAACAAAGTCATTGTTTCTGAGTGGCCATCGCAAAGGCCTGATCTCAGTCCCATAGACAATTTGTAGGCAGAGCTGAAAAGCCATGTGTGAGCAAGGCAGCCTACAAAGCTGACTCTGTTGCAGCAGTTCTGTCAGGAGGAATGTGTCAAAATTCCAGCAAACTACTGCGAGAAGCTAATGGAAGAATACCCAAAATGTTTGGCCCAGGTCAAACAGATTGAAAGAAATGCTACCAAATTCTAAGGAAATGTATGTATACTTCTGACTTTGAAGAAAGTAATAAAAATTCTCTAGAAAATTATTTAGCAAATATAAAAAATATTTTGCAACTAGAAATAATTTTGGTAATCCTAACTGAACTAAAACGTAAAACGTTTAGTCTGATTTAATTTTAGACAGCGAGAGGGAAAAAAGGTTACGTGTCTTTTTATACAGTGTATGTAAACTTTGGTTTCAACTGTATGTTTTTGGGAAATGCACCCCTGAATTCAAAGTTTGTCATGCATATCTTTAGCTGTGTGCATTTGCTGGTCCAAAGGTTTCAGAAATGGCTGCAATCCATGTCTTGAACAAATAAATCTGACTGGGTAAAGTGAAAGCTTGTTTTCTTGTTTCTTTCTTCTATTTAGACGATTTGTTTTTTCATGAATTTACATTAAAACCAGTATTATGCTTATTGTCTGCAACATACCGGAACCTAATAGTATAATGCAATGTTTAAATTCATTTTTAGAAATCTTTAAAACCTTTATTTTTTCCTTTTTTTTTTAAAATTACGAGGACACAGTTCAGCTGTAAGAGACATGGTCCACATTTATGGCAATTTCCAAATTCATTTCCCTCTTACAGCCACACAAAACCAAATTTTTTACCAGACATGAAGTGGAAAAAGGCTTTCCTAATGCTCTTAATTATTGAGAGGTGTTTTGGGGGCGTGATGTGAAATAAACTAATCGCTGTTGTTGCGCTCATTCCCTTTAATAAACAAATGTGAGATCAAAGGCTTTATACTAATATGATAGCATTTAAATAGGAGGACAAATCCTTTTTGTGCTAAGGACAATGTGGGCTTGTTAAAAAAATGAAAATGTATTTAAGGGCAAGGTGCTTTTAAGGAGCTTTTTACCTTCTCCACAACCTTGCTTGTACTGAGAGATATGATCATAATTATGGATGGATGAGAGCTGCAGGCTACAATTCAGAGATTATGCCAGTCTTTCTCTTTGTCTATGATTTTAATAGCGTTGTAAAATTGCCTCCATTTATATTATCATTTATTTGAACTTTTCTTTTAAACCAAGAAGGAGGCACCACTCATCTCGGCCAGGGTCTATTAATCCCCTTTATTGAATGCAAAATTGTTGTTTTAATTCAAAACAGATGTCGGCATATTTTCATTTTCAATCATTCAGTTAAAAGAATGACAGTGAATGAGGTTAAAATATTGTAAAAACTGTTATCATTAGATACTGCTCAATGTCAGTTTTGTACACACTTCTGGCTTTTCTCCGGCTGCAGTGACACCTCTTTTCCCGGTATAGGGCAGACTGGTCCCACTGCGGTCCGGTAGTTAAATTACAAAAGAGGACTAAATTGTAAACCCACCCACCATTTTTCCCTCTGTGCAGTGAAAAACTCTTTTGTGCCTTTAAATAGTTCATATTTAACTCTCCTCATTTAACAGAAAACAATGGCTGAGTGTGTTTTTTCATTAATTAGGATGTGCAAGCACAAGCGGACAAAAGATACAGGTATGATGATGTAATAATGATGGCTCAACTCACGACATATTAATGGACAGAATACTTTGTCACAGAAGAGGTTTGCCGTTTAAAATCTTCAGACTGACAGTATCCCACCACACCTCCTGGAATGCACACACACTCCCTGTTCATTCATTCATTTCCCTAAAAAATTAACACATGAATGCCTAATCTATAGACTCTAACGGTCAGTCTGCAAGTAAAATAAGAATGTAGACGGAATTAAAAACTATTAAGTGTATCATCATATTATAATTAAAATGATGGGTGATTAGATTGTAACTGTTCCAACTCTCTTCATTAAAAAAATTAAAATCCCAGTGCATGCTATTTCTTTATGAGCTGCTGAGCTTAATTTCAAAACACGCCACTGAAAGAGCATTAAACAATGCATTTATGATGACAGACCTTTTTTTCCTGATCAAAACTGCATTGTTATAAAATACCCCAAAATACCGATGTGCATAAGACTGTGCATTGCCACACCTCTTTGAAGGGACCCTCCTCCTCCCAGCGCAAAGCCAGTGCACTGTCTACTGGAAATTAGATGGTGCATGGAGTGTAATACACTGCAGTTTTGTCATTGCTGTACACATCATTAAAACTGTGAATTTATGACAAAAACATTCCATATTAGCTGAGCTAGCTGCACTGTAGCTGTGAGGCAAAATTGTTGTCTAAGCCTCTGGATTTCACCCTCTTTAATCTGGCCCTGTATACATTGTACTTTTCATGAACTCTGATCAAGTAGGACTTGGCTGACACCCCAACAATGAGCAGTCCTTTCCTATTCCAGGTGTGTAATATACTGCTGTTTGGTTTAAGCTACTGTTGTCAATAAATAACATTGAATAGCTGCTTTTACCAGAGTAACAAACTGTTGGCAAAAGGACAACTTACACGAAATGGGAATTTATGTCTTATGTCGTTACTGTTTTTCTTCTTTTTTGAGTTGGGTATTCTATTTTTACTTTTGTTTTCACTCACTGGTGAGGTAGAAAATAATGTGAGTTTGCGTTAAAGTGAAAGCTTTATTTCTTGTTAACATGTCTGTAACATGTTTTTTTATGACTTACAAGACATATCAAGTGGGAAATCACTCAAATGTGTCATGTCTGCTTTTTTTTTGTTTTGTTTTTGCTTTGAAATTTTAGTTAAGCACCACCCTTTGGAAAAAGACAAGTTTAGACTGAACATTTTTAGTAACATCACTATAACAGGTCTGTAGTGTTGAACCTATCAAGACTAAGAATTGTCTCTATCCTCGGGGGAAGAGAGTGGAACTAAAGACTGAAGTTAGCATTTTTTTGACAATTGCTTTGAAAAACTGACCCAAATTAAGATGTGTTTTATCATTAAACTGTTTTTAAGGGCTGATGCAGTTTCAGTCATTATCCTGGGCTACCATGCATGCAAGTGGACAAGTCCTTCAACCGGTAAATCTTTTTTTAACAGCATTTATTCTGTTTAATGTAGCGCTAGCCACCATAAGCCTTGTGGGATGTGGGTGGGCCTATTCACAGATCCTGGAACGATCCCTCCTTTGAAGGAGGAGGAAAAGTGAAACGATTTTGAGACAGAACTGTCAGACAATAAAAGGTTTTTTGTAGAAAAAAGAAGCATAAGATCCAGTTTTAGACGATGCAGATTTGTTTTTACAGGGGACTTGTTTCCACTGGAGTCCATCTTTAAATATGGTCCTTTACATCTGTAACCTTTCGTGTTGTTGTGTGACACGTTTGGACAATGTTTATTAGGCCACAGTCCAGTGGGAGTTACTATGTGAAGCCAAAGTTTGTCTTTCATTTCATATAGCGACGACAGCTCTGACAGAACAGCAGTATACTGTATAACACACCAAGTAAGGACAAGCCGTACCTGTCCTGCTGCTGCAGCTGTGACACCTTCAGTGCATTGGTGCTGCCACATCTCATCAGCGTGTGTTCACAGCGATGCTCTATTCAGTGTTATATTAACAAACTCTAGGGAAAACTGCTGTCCCACAAGTTTTTCTCAAATCTCATTACTTACTCTGCTTTCTTGGAGGAGAAAATTATAATAATTCAAAGCAGTGCATTTCTGAAATTGTGTTATTTGATTTGAAAAGATCATTAAAATGGTTAAAATCAAATAGATCTCACACAGAAAATAATTTCTAAAGAATTTATGCTGACTTTTCTCATATCTTTTACATTTTTTTAAACAAATAATACATTGCTATCTATATTGTCACACTTTTAAAAGTGTGTGTGTGTGTGTGGGGGGGGGGGTGTTGATGTGTGTTAATTAACATTCATACAGTAGCTGTCACATCATCTTATAGTAGTGTAGTCAAGACTTGACTGAGTCCAGGGTGCAGAAAGACCAAGACTTTAAAGGGTTGAGACCAAGTCAAAACCAAGCTAGGCAGAGAACAAGTCAAGACCAGTGCCACTGTGCGTGAAAGTCAGGGATCCAAAGGGCCATTGGTCCAAAAATTAGCCCTAGGTTAATATACTATTTTTCTTTTAAAATTAAGGTTGCACTTATATCTTAACCATCATTAGTTCATTAAACATGCTACATGTGTACATATGTAGCATGGAGGATGGGAAGGGAGGATGTCATGTAGGATGGTGGTAAACTTATTTATTTGAAGGGTGGTTTGAACTGCATATAACTAGACACCATGAAAGTCTTGGTCTTAATTTGGTCTCGACTTGGTCTTGACTGCATGGTCTGGTCTTGTCTTGATCTTAGGAGACTCGTCTTGATGTTTTGACTACAACACTATCTTACAAGGATATATATTGTAACAGAAGGAACTTGTGATAACTGTTAATGTCATTAAATTATACAGCAGGGAAAATAAGTATTTAACATGTCAACATTTTCTCATTAAACATATTTCTGATGGAGCCATTTACCTGAGATTTTCCAAGTAATCCATACATACTGCACGGTGGCGCAGTGGTTTAGCACTGTGGCAGCACAGTTTTACCGGGGGATTGCGGGGATCATGAGATCGTGGGTTCGATCCCAGCCCCCGACCAACAGTGAGCTGTGTGGAGTTTGCATGTTCTCCCCGTGTTGCGCGGGTTTACTCCGGGATTTCTCCGGTTTCCTCCCGCACACCAAAAACATGTAGGTTTAGGGCGCTCGCGCACGCAGCGACCAGCAGCCGGTGGCTTGTCACCAGACTGCAAACCAAGTCTACCTACGGGTACAAATAAGTAACAAAAAAAAAAAAAGAAATCAAGGCAGCTGTGTTCACAAAACATCTCCATCCATCCATTCATCCATCCATCCATCCTTCTTCTACCACTTTTCCAGAGGTCTGGGTCGCGGACGCAGCAGTTCAAGCACAGAAGCCCAGAATTCGCTCTACCCAGCCACCCACTCCAGATCTTCAGAGAGGATACCAAGGTATTCCCAGACCAGCTGGGATACATAGTCTCTCCACCGAGTCCTGGGTCTGCCCTGGGGCCTCATCCCAGTGGGGTGTGCCCGAAACACCTCAAGTGGGAGGCGTCCAAGAGGCATCCTGATCAGATGCCCAAACCACCTTAACTGTCTCCTTTCAGTGTGGAGGACCAGTGGTTCTACTCTGAACCTCTCCCAGATGACTGAGCTCCTCACCCTATCTCTAAGGGTGAGAACAACAATCCTATGGATTAAGCTCATTTCAGCAGCTTGTATCCACGATCTCATTCTTTCGGTCATTACCCAAAGCTCATGACCATAGTTGAGGGCAGGAACGTAGATTGACCGGTAAATTGACAGCTTTGCCTTAAAGCTCAGCTCCCTCTTCATCACCACAAACCGGTTCACAAAACAAGTTATATTTAAAAAAGTGGAATGACATAGGGAATAAGTATTGAATACATGAAGAAAAAGAGGTGCAAAAAGGCATAGAAAGCCAAGAAACCAGCTGAAATCCATCAGAATTAGGAAGCCATCCCATCCCCCATCAGTGCAAATGAATTTCAGCTGGTTAAGTCCTGACTGATAGCCTTTAAAAAGTTCTGTAACTATCAGATTGTTACACCACAAAGAACTCATGATGGGTAGAAGCAAAGAGCTCTCTCTAGACCTTTGCAAAGTTATTGTTGTAAAACATATTGATGGCAGTGGTTACAGCCGAATTTCTAAACTGTCAAATGTTCCAGTAAGCACTGTTGGAGCAGTCATTCTGAAGTGGGAAGATCATCATTTTACCATAAACAGGCCACGACCAGGAGCACCTCGCAAGATTTTTGACAGAGGAGTCAAAAGAATTATCAGAAGAGTTATCCAAGAGCCAAAGAGCATTCGTGGAGAGCTCCAGAAACATCTGGAGTCAGCAGGTACTGCTGTTTCAAAGTACCATCTAATCACCTTTGGTGGTTGTCTGTGATGTATATAAAGTTATCAGAGCAATTCTACTTTCTCTAGGTAATTCCTTTTTTTTTTTTTTTCTATTTCCTACCCTATTATGCTGTGTGAACTTCTGTCAGTTTGGCCATGTAGTGTGTCCTGCTGCTGTTACATTGTAATTTCCCATTTTGGGATCAATAAAGTCTATCTATCTATCTATCTATCTAAACAGAGGAGTCTCAAAGTGAAGTCTTGTCTCCTCTTGGCTGAGGGTCTGTGAATACTATTTGGAGGTTTAGAGTGCCATCTTGTGTTCAACTACTTTATCTGCAGCAACTTGTGTGATCTGTTTCTACCAACGTGTGTTTATGCCAGGCAATTAAAAAGGAGTGAAAATGGTATAATCAGAAAACTGAGCTTTCATTTTGTTATCATGCAACCATTATATAAATGCATATATAACCTGTTACTTTCTGCATTGTGTGGAGAAATGAAGGTTTGCCTCTCACCTTTGGAGATGCACTTCATTTATTCTGGCAGTCAAGAGAAACAACAGAAAAAAACATGCTTTTACAGCTTGCTCACTCCAGCTCCTATATAGCAGTTAAGGTACAAGAAAAGAGCAGGAATTAGCCTGATCCCCCAAAACTCTTACGATTAATGAAGAAACTCAAAATAAACTCTCTATTAAAAATATGTCACAATTTTCACACCATCAGTAAGGGACAAGAATATATAAGATAAACCAAACAAAACAGACACATAAACAATAAGAAGCAATAGGATGAATTACGACTGAGTCTGGCACCCACCTCTACCGTAGGAAAATTGTACACTATGATACAAACAGGGCCAGAGTGGGACCCATTTTCAGCCCCGGAGTTTCATGGCCAAGACCGACGCACTTTTTTATTCTTTTTTCACCAGGTGGAGAAAACTGGAGCAAAAAATCTATTTCTATCCAATAGCTTTGATTACAGAGATGTTTTGACAAGAATATAGAACTCAAATAATAGTTCATCTCAGTAAACCATCTGTTAAATAAATTAAAAACTGAAAGGCAAATGAAAAACTGGAAAATCAAGTCAGTTCATTAGCATAAAAATTTTACAGAAACAAAACAGCGGTCCATTAGACCAGGGGTCCCCAAACCCCGGTCCCCGGTGGATCATTTGGTACTGGGCCGCAAAGAAAAAAATTGTGGTTAATATTAAACCTATTTTTTTCCATTAGTCTTGCAGAGATTTTATTTTGAAAAACAACTGTTTCCGCCCTCACCTCACAACCGCTCTTGACTCTGGCACGACATTTCACGCATCAGTGACACAAGCTAACTCTTGAAAAAATGAGCCAAAAACAAAATTCACTGGAAAGCTTTTTCGGGAAGAAACGAGCAAACGATGGGGCTGCAGAAGAGTCACAGACTGCCTGCAAAAAGAAAGCTACATTTAAAAGAAAATACCACAGTTCCTACCTAAGTTACGGGTTCATCGCAACAGGTGACACAGAAGCTCCATACCTGCTATGCGTAATTTGTGGTGACCGACTAGCTAATGGTGCCATGAAAACCTCAAAACTGCTTTGGCACACTGAGACAAAACATCCCACTTTAAAAGACAAGCCCTTGGAATTTTTTGAAAGAAAAAAATGTGAACATGAAGGACAAAAAAGTTATTGAGGGCCAACACTTCAGCAACTGTATCTGCACTAAAGGCATTGTTCTTATTTGTGGATCGCATTGCTAAAGCTAAGAAGTCCTTTACTATTGGGGAAGAATTGATTCTTCCTGCTACCAAGGACATATGCAGTGAACCCTGGAATGGGAAAGAAATGGATCCGTAACCCATTTGTGAACAAGCCAGGTGAATCAACCCTGTCTCTACCTGAAGAGGAACAATTGCTTGAGGTTGCAAATGATGGTGACCTACGAGCCATGTTTGAGACAACTTCAAACCTCTTTGCATTCTGGATTAAAGTCAAAGCAGAATATCCATGATATTACCACAAAAGCCCTGAAAGTCCTTCTTCTGTTTCCAACCTCATATCTTTGTGAGGCGGGGTTTTCTGCAGTGACAGCCACCAAGACAAGACTACGGAGTAGACTGGATATACAGAACACAATTCGAGTGTCTCTGTTTTCCATCACCCCCAGATAGGACCATCTAGTTGCAGGGAAACAAGCCGAGGGTTCCCACTGATTATGGTGAGTTGATATTATGCTGTAGAATCATTGTAATTGCCTAATTTAAAGTGTAATTGTTTCAGATTACATGCTCTGAACTGACAAAGGTTTTTGTTATTGGAACTCCCACACCTCTACCTGGTCTGCGGAAAATTTTCATGCATGAAACTGGTCCCTAGTACAAAAAAGATTGGGGACCACTGCATTAGACAATTTCAATCTAGTATTGAAATTGTTGTTTCCTTGATAGGACCTTATCCTTCAAGGAACATCTAAAGGGGACGGCTGCTAAGGTGAAAGTACGAAACAACCTGCTCTGCAAGCTCGCTGGTGCAAAATGGGGGGCGGCAGTCTCCACCCTGCGCACCTCAGCACTGGCCCTTTCATACTCTGTAGCAGAATATTGTGCCCCTGTCTGGTCCAGGTCATCTTACACACACCATGTAGACACCCAGCTCAACTCAACCATGAGAACTATAACTGGAACAATCCGCTCAACACCACTCCCCTGGCTCTCTGTACTGTCAAACATAGCCCCTCCACACATCCGGCGAGCAGCATTAACTCAAAGGATGCTCCAAAAAGTTAAAGATTTTCCTCACTTACCAATCCATGCAGATATCTACACCCCACCCACTGCCCGACTTTCATCCAGACGGCCGATTTGGAAAAACCCTCCCCCAGCTGACTTTACCATCCAGACAGCTTGGCAAGAGGAATGGGAAACCAAGGAGGTCCCAAACAAACAGCTGGTGATAAACCCCAACCAACAGGTCCCGGGCACCAACCTCCCAAGGAGACAGTGGTCTACACTCAATCGCTTCAGGACTGGACATGGCCCCTGCTTGGCCAGCCTTCACAGATGGGGCAGTAGCCCTAGCCCACTGTGCGCATGTGGAGAGGAGCAAACTATGGAACACATCATAGAGGCTTGCCCGCTCCAAAGACTGGAAGGAGGATTACACACCCTCCATACAGCAAACCAGGAGGCAACTGCTTGGCTTAAGGACTTTGCATTCGCTAAATAAATAAATAATAAAATCTAGTATTTAATAATTTTAGTCTTTTTAAGGGATGGACTCTTGTATTTAGCTCCTTGGGTTGCCTTAGCTCAAGCTTTACTGCCGTCCAGGATTCTGGCAATCCAGGCGATGTCTCCACAGGTTCGGCCTCCAAGAGGTTCCGCTCAGGTGCTAAGTCTGCTGTGGCGGCCTCCACAGCAGGCATGATGGTCACTGCAGTCTCAGTGTCCCCAGCTGCCGTGATTCACGCTGGTGACTCCTCTGGCGTGGCGGCTGGGACCCCTCCCGGACCTCTGGCTCCTCCTGCTCCCGACTGCCTGGCTCCGGTTCCAGCGGGCAAACAGAAGAAATTGGAGAGAGGGCTGGTGAACAGTTTCTAACAGTAGCAGGTGGGAAGAGCTCAGGGGAGTGCTTTCCCTGACCCTCCCTACCGGGAATCAGGCAAGACATTTCATTATTAATGTGAGTCAAATGAAAAATAACTTGCCTGTTTTGGTTGCTGCTGCTTGGACGTCATCACCCATCCATCTGGGAAAGGCGGTGCTAGGCTCCTCTGTAGGACATATGGGAGCCGCCACTCTTGCCACAGGAACGGGAGACCCCGGTGAGGAAAGGAAGTGCCCCTCTGCTGCCTGTGAATTAACCAAGGAAAGAGACCTCGCAGCGGATACAGAGGGAAATTCTGCAGACAGGACTGCTTGGGACTGGAGATGAGGATCCGCTGCGGGGATAACAGGGCTCGGTGTCGGAACAGGAGCAGTTTGTGGGGCTGGGTTGTTCTAAGGATTCCGGGTGACATTGACATCACCGTTGCCGACCTGGTCGTGGCCATCTTGGAGCAGGAGATGGAATGGAGGAAAAGATGGCCGCCGGCGGAGAAGAGCATTTCTGCTTCGGCTTCGTCCAGAACGCCCTTCTCTTCAGGTCGGGAAAAGCCTGCTCGAGCGTGCGGACAGCAGGCAGCAGTTCGGCGTACTCCGGGTAATTCCAGAGGCCCCGATGAGCCCCCAGGATCTGTAACGCTCCATTGAGGCAAGCTAAATGCTCTCTGGGACCGATGGAGACATACGCGTCCCCCAGTAGTTCCCAGATTCGCTAGGCTGCCTGCTGCTCCTCTGCACTGGGATGTCCTGCTGCCCATCCACTAAAGCCAGTGTGAAAAAGCACAAAAAAATGAGTAACACACTACTTGCTACTTGGACTCTTTTGGTGGCAGCTTACTGTCATGTCCGCTGCATAATTTCACAGCGAACATATAAATTGGCAGCGAGCCCAAAATGCAGTGTAAGTAACGTGTTTATTTACAATGGAAAAGTGTACAAAAACTCCAAATAACAGTCACTGTTGAGAGATGATGAGACAACCACTACAAACTTTGTTGGCTTGAATGAGATGCCCTACGCACTCCAGGCAGGCAGGAGCGGAGAGGAAGGGCATAAATAAAGGAAGACTTACATAAGCATTGGAGCGCACAAGCTTCAGAGAAACAACACCATGCAGTCCAAAATGTAAGGGAGCCAAATAATCAGCGAGCCAGGATGTCCGAGATTGACTTACTGAAGCTGCCACACTGGCTGAGCACACTGCCTCCCAGTAAGTACTCAATGTACTAATGAAGGCAAGTGGACACAGCCGTGTGGCAAGCAAGTGCGTGATGAATTGGAAATGTGTGTGTGTGTGTGTGTGTGTGTGTGTGTGTGTGTGTGTGTGTGTGTGTGTGTGTGTGTGTGTGTGTGTGTGTGTGTGGCAAGCAGGTGCGTGATGAATTGGAAATGTGTGGAATGTGTGTGTGTGTAGTGATACCATACATGCCGGTGAATGTCTGGTGAGGAGGAGGCGTGGCCGTAGGGCTGGCAGAGAGCAAAGCTCAATCTGTCAGCTGGAATTGATGCTGAAAGTGAAAGTGATGCTGAGAAACTGATCCACGCTTTTGTTAACTCGAGATTTGATTATTGTAATTCTTTATTATCAGGCTGTCCTAAAACATTTTTAAAAAGTCTTCAGCTGATCCAAAATGCTGCAGCAAGAGTTTTAATAGGTACTAGAAAGAGAGATCATATCTCTCCGGTTCTGGCCTCCCTTCATTGGCTTCCCATAGAGTTTAGAATTAAGTTTAAAATCCTTCTTCTTACTTACAAAGCTCTAAACAATCAGGCTCCTTTTTATTTAAAAGATCTGATACTACCGTATTATCCTAACAGAGCACTACGCTCCCAAAATGCTGGATTACTTGTAATACCTAGAATCTCCAAAAGTACAATGGGAGGCAGAGCCTTCAGTTATCAAGCTCCTCTCCTGTGGAACCAGCTGCCAATCTGGATTCGGTAGTCAGACTCGATCTATGTTTTTAAGAACAGGGCTAAAACCTACCTTTTTGATATAGCCTACAATTAGGGAGGGATCATGTGTTTCTTAACCCTCCCTTAGTAATGCTGCTAATAGGTTTAGTCAGCCGGGGGACCTCCAATAATGCACTGGGCTTCACTCCTTTCTTCACTGTCAATGAAATATTTTTTTTTTGCTGGTCATTAACATCTGTTTGTTCTCTCCCATAGATTGAGTCCCCATCGTGCTGTTTGTTCTCTACATGTCTGTTCTTTTCATCTTCTCTGTCCCCTCACCCCCCAGCCAGTCGCAGCAGATGACTGCCCCTCCCTGAGCCTGGTTCTGCTGGAGGTTTCTTCCTGTTAAAAGGGAGTTTTTCCTCTCCACTGTCACCAAGCGCTTGCTCACAGCGGATCGCCTGATTGCTGGGGTCTTTCTGCAACTGTGGGGGTCCCCCCTACAGTTGAAAGTGCTATGAGATGACTGTTGTTGTGAAATGGCGCTATATAAATAAAGTTGAATTGAATTGAATTAATAAGCAATAATCAAAAACCCTACAGCCACAGGTCATGGATGGGGTAGAACAACCCCGAACATGACAATTTGGGTCAAGTTTTCAAACCAGCTGCACAAAAATGCTAACTGGCGGGAAGCTAGCATCAGTTAGGCCAGATGGGCTCAACACTACAGACTTGCGAGTGGCTGTATATAGCTACGTCACCAACAACGTTCCATCTAAACTTGCCTTTTTGCAGAGGGCGAAGCTTAAGTGAAACTTTTAAGCAAAAAAAAAAAACAAAAAACAGAAACATGAGACATTTGAGTGATTTCGCTCAATATTCAATTAAATTCAACTTTATTTATATAGCAACATTTCACAACAACAGTCATCTCATAGCACTTTCAAACTGTAGAGGAAAACCCCACAAATGCAGAAAGACCCCAGTAATCAGGCAATCCCCTGTGAGCAAGCGCTTGGCGATGGTGGAGAGAAAAAACTCCCTTTTAGCAGGAAGAAACCTCCAGCAGAACCAGGCTCAGGGAGGGGCAGTCATCTGCTGCGACTGGCTGGAGGAGGGGGTTGGTGATAGGGAAGAAGAAGAAATGACATGTAGAGAGCAAACAGCACGACAGGGACTCAGTCTTTGGGAGAGAACAAATAGATGTTAATGACCAGCAAAACTATTTCATTCAGAGTGAAGAAAGGAGTGAAGCTCAGTGCATTGTTGGAGGTCCCCTGGCTGTCTAAACCTATTAGAAGCATAACTAAGGTAGGGTTCAGGGTCACCTGATCCCACCCTAAGTATAGGGTGGGCTGCACGGTGGCGCAGTGGTTAGCACTACGGCAGCACAGTTTACCCTTGGCCGGGGGATTGTGGGGATCGTGGGATCGTGGGTTCGATCCCAGCCCCCGACCAACAGTGATCTGTGTGGAGTTTGCATGTTCTCCCCGTGTTGCGTGGGTTTACTCCGGGATTTCTCCGGTTTCCTCCCACATGCCAAAAACATGCATGTTAGGTTAATTGGCTGTTCTAAATTGTCCCTAGATATCTTGTTTCCTATAGGCCCTTAGAATAGAGGGTTAGTATTAATGAAAGCGCTTTGAGTGGTCTTTGTGACTAGAAAAGCGCTATATAAGTGCAGGTTAGTTAGTTAGTTAGTTAGTTATAGGCTATGTCAAAAAGGAAGATTTTAACCTTATTCTTAAAAACGGAGATGTGGTGATTCGAGCGCTGAGTTTATCCATGCCCGGGCCACTCAGTATTTTCCCTTTTTTGCCCTGTGGTTCCTGGTCTGGCTCCGCCCGTCACTGATCCTGTTGGGGCGGCTCTTCCTTGTCTTCTGGAGGGGCCCTCCGTCACTATCCCTATGGGAAAAGGAAGAATCAAGCCCGCTGCAGCAGTAACCATCATTCCCCGGGAAAGCAGGCAAGTGTTTTTTCATTCTAAATCTCTGTTTGATGAATTACCTTGTCTGATTCCTGGGGGTGGAGCTCAGGGTTCACAGTCCTCTGAGCTCACACCACCTGCTGCAGCCATTAAAATTGTACCTGCTACCTCTGTATTTCCTCCCCTTCTCTCCGAGCATCACCTGGTGCCAGGAGTAGACAGCCGGACGGAGGAGGAACCTGCGGCCATGGAGAGCCTGGTTCCAGCCCTGCAGCCACGTCATGGGCAGAAGAGGAGGGCTGACTGTCATTTGGAGCCTGCACTGATGATAAAGCGCCCCCGGGTCTCCTTGGAGCAGCAGTCAGCTCCAGCAGACAAATCAAATCAAATCAAATCAAACTTTATTGTCATATTGCTGTACATACAACTGTAGTGCAGGCAAGATGAAATTGCGTTTCTCTCGGCATCCATATAAGAAGCAGCATGATTTAAGACACATTCCCACATAGCTCCCCACCCCCCCATCCATTCACACATCCCTGAGACATACTTGGGGAAAAAAAAGAATAACTAACTATAATATACAAAATGTCCGTAGGTGTAGTAGTGTGTATGAGAGATTCCGGGTCAACTGTTCAGCATCCTGACAGCTTGCGGAAGGAAGCTGTTGATCAGTCTGGTGGTTCTGCCTCTGATGCTCCGGAATCGTTTACCAGATGGAAGAAGTTCAAAGTGTTTATGCAGAGGGTGAGAACGGTCCTTGACAATGTTTAGTGCCCTGCTCCTACAACGGTTCTGAAAAAGTTCTTGGACAGAGGGGAGGGAGACTCCAATTACCCTCTCCGCCCCCTTGACTATCCTCTGCAGGGCTTTTTTGTCTGACATACTGCAGCTGGAGTACCATGTAGCAATGCAGTACGTCAGAACACTCTCCACCACACCTCTGTAGAAGGTCCTGAGGATGCAGATGGGGAGAGAGGCCTGTTTGAGTTTCCTCAAGAAGTGCAGTCTCTGCTGAGCCCGCTTCCTGATCTCCAAGGAATTCTTGCTCCAGGTCAGGTCCTGTGAGATCTGCACTCCGAGGAACTTGATGTTCTCTACTCTCTCCACTAAACGGCCGCCGATGCTGAGGGGGGCGTGCTCAGGCTGCGACCGCCGGAAGTCGATAATCATCTCCTTCGTTTTGTCCACGTTGAGCACCAGATTGTTCTCCCTGCACCAGCCCTCCAGGTCTCTCACTTCTTCCCTGTACATCGATTCCTCATCCCTCTGGATAAGTCCCACCACCGTGGTGTCATCTGCAAACTTAATAATCTGGTTCCCCTCGTGTCTGGATACACAGTCATGTGTTAGAAGTGTAAACAACAGTGGACTGAGTACACAGCCTTGAGGGGATCCGGTACTCAGCGTGACAGACTTGGAGATGTTGTTTCCAACCCGGACAGACTGAGGTCTCTCAGTCAGAAAATCCAGGATCCAGAGACATGTGGCGGTGTTCAGACCGAGAAGGAGTAATTTCTCCATCAGTCTCTGGGGAATAATGGTGTTGAATGCTGAACTGAAATCAATGTACAGGAGTCTGGCGTAGGTGTCTTTCTGGTCCAGGTGGGTGATGACAGAGTGTAGGGTGGTGACTATAGCATCCTCCGTGGAGCGGTTTGAATGATATGCAAACTGGAGCGGGTCGTGTGATGCAGGGAGGCAGACTGTAATGTGTGGTTTGACAAGCCGCTCAAAACACTTCATCACAATTGGTGTCAGTGCAACAGGACGATAGTCATTCAAACAGGACACCACTGGTTTCTTTGCCACCGGTACAATGATAGAGGTCTTGAAGCATCTGGGAACGATGGCCTGACTCAGGGAGATGTTATAAATGTCAGTCAGGACATCCGCCAACTCGCTCGCGCAGTCTCGGAGCACACGTCCCGGAATGTTGTCTGGACCTGCAGCTTTGCGTGGGTTGACTCTGGTTAGGGTCCTCCGTGTGTCCACTGTGTTGATGGTAAAAGCTGGTCCGACCAATGGTGGGGGAGGGCCAGCCCTCCCTCTGATTGTCGAGTTTGATGCTTCAAAATGTGAAAAGAAGTCGTTAAGCCTGTCTGGAAGCGAAGCGTCGTCATCATCGACCCCCTGCCTAGGCTTAAAGCCCGTCAGTGTCCAAACTCCCTGCCACATCTGCTTGGTGTTCCTAGTGTCACAGAGGTGTCCCTGGATTTTCTCCGCATAGGCGCGCTTTGCCGCCTTAATTCCCTTAGAAAGCGCAGATCTGGCTGAGCGGAGGGCGATCCTGTCCTTCGCTCTGAAGGCTGCATCTCTGGCTGTGAGCAGCGAGCGCACCTCTGCAGTCATCCAGGGCTTATGATTACCCTGCATAGTGATGGTCTTCACTGTAGTGAAATCCTCTGTGCACTTCGCGATGTAGCTGGTGACCGAATCAGCATACTCCTCCACATCTGTCCTGTCTTCCTGGGAGGCTGCTATTTTGAAGACCTTCCAGTCTGTGTGCTGAAAACAGTCTTTCAGTGCAGGGGTTGCACTCTCTGGCCAAATCCTGATTTGTTTCACTGCTGGCCTGCTGCGCTTCAATAAAGGTTTGTAGACAGGCACCAGCATCACGGATATGTGATCAGAACGGCCGAGATGGGGGCGGGGTATCGCTTTATATGCATCTGTGTTTGTGTACACTAAGTCCAACATATTCTCTCCTCTGGTCTTAAAGTCTACACATTGTTTAAACTTGGGGAGCACAGTCTTTAGGCTGGTGTGGATAAAATCCCCCGTAACCACCACAAAACTGTCCGGGTGTGAAGTTTGGATTTCACTGATTGCATTGTGCAGTTCCCAGAGTGCCTTCTTAGCATTAGCTTTAGCGTTAGCGCTCGGCGCTATGTAAACACCGACTACAAACACGTTGCTGAATTCCCTAGGCAGATAATAAGGCCGACAATTTACAATAAGGAACTCCGCCAACGGAGAGCAGTGTTTAGACACTAACGTGGCATTAACACACCAGTTCTTGTTAACATAGATGCATAGCCCACCCCCCCGGCTCTTACTGGAGCTCGCCGTTTCCCTGTCGGCACGGAACATCGCCATATCTTCCAGTTGAATGGCCTCGTCATGAATGTTGTCGTGGAGCCATGTCTCGGTGAAAACAAACACACAGCAGTCCCTCCACTCTCTCCGGGTTTCACTCAGCAGACGCAGTTCGTCCACCTTGTTTTCGAGGGCGCAGACATTTGAGAGAAGAAGCGACGGTACCGCTGGTCTGGAGGGGTTAGCCTTTAGCCTAGCATGGATCCCGGCCCTTTTTTCCTCGCTTTTTCCTACGTTCCCTCCGCTTCCGCTTCCTCCTCTCACAGGTAGCTTCCAGCGGGGACTCCGCCAGAATTCCGTGCTGGCGTAGGATGTCCAAATCACAACCGATCGCCGCGATTCTTGCAGCGTGCAGTACCTTGATGTTTAATAAGGTCTCACGGTTGTAAGTTTTACAGAATGTACGTCTGGGATGATCACAACACTCAAAACTCTCACACTCGCTGATGCCAAGAGGGGCCGCTGCGTCCGAGCGCGCTGCTGCCATCTTTTTTTTTTTTTTTTCCAATGGATCCCTTGCAACCATGCCAAGTGGGCCATCGGCGTGGGTTTCAGCGCCAGAGGGTTCTCGGACTGTGGAGACCATCATGTTGGCTGTGGAGGCCACCACGGTTGAGTGGGAACAGAAAGTAGACCTTCAGATCGTCAAGCCTGGATTGTCGGAGTCCTGGACGGCGGTAGAGCTTAAGATCAGGCAAGTGCTCTATTTTGTCTTCTTACTTTCTGTGTTGGAGCATTCTTCCCTGTTTCTTGGGGAGAAGAGCCGGGTGCAGCTGGCCTCTGCATCTGAGCTTGTCTCGCTGGACTCTGCTGCTGCCGGTGACCCTGATCCCTGTTCTCCCTCTCTGTCCGAGCCTTCTTCCAGGGTCACTGGAGGTGAGTCAGCTCTGGTCGTTGTCGTTGAGGCTCCAGATTCATGGTTGGAGGACATCCCAGGTACTGCGCTGGCCTGATCGGAGTCCACCGTGGGTGCTGTGCTGGCCCAATCGGGGTCCACTGTGGGTGCTGCGCTGGCCTGGTTTGAGGTTAGTGAGGGAGCTGCAGATCCCCTTCTGCCTGACACCGGACTGATTCCCCATTTGCCCCCGTCCCCCCCTATTCTCCACCACCGGATGCCGCTGGGGTTCCACTCATTCGGTCCGGCTTTCCCTCATTGGTAGGGAAGCCGCCTCCGAGCTCCCCCCTCTGGTCCTGGTGGTCTAAGGACGCGGGCTAGCAGCCTGAAGGACTGTTCCACTGGTTCGGCGACCTGGGCCGACCACCTGAGGTACTGTTTCCCCGGTTCTGGGACTTGGGTAGGCCACCTGAACTGCTTTTTTTTCCTTTTTTTCTAATGTGGAGTTTGGATGCCAGTAGGCCACCTGAACTGCCTTTTTTTTTTTTTCTCTCGACCTACCGGGTATCCCCGTACTTGTGTTTTTGTGGTGTTTTTTTCCCCCTCTCGTATATTGCTAAAAAGAGATTTTTTTTTCCTTGCCTTGAGATCAAGTGGTAGTGTACTTGTATATTTTTTTGTGTTTGCCTATTTTTCTGGACTTGAACATTTTCTGAGTTGAAGTATACATATTTTTTTTTGGACATTCTGTGACGTCATTCGTGTTTGTATGCGTGTATTAGCCACGCTATTTTGTGTTTGACCCTTGTTGTTATTATCTGATCTGTGTGTTGTTGTTTTTTCTCTCTGTATGTTGCTATTAGACATTTTTGTGCCTGTTTTCTTTCGGGTTTCTCTCCCTCCTAGCCTGTTTCCCCCTCCGCTCACCCGAGGTCAGTCTTGTTAGCTTTCTGGTTGGGGGGGGGGGCTCTCTGGATGTTACTTTGGATGCCTGGAATGCGTCCCTTGAACGGGGGGTACTGTGGTGATCCGAACACTGAGTTAATCTACACCCGGGCCACTCAGTATTTTCCCTTTTTCTCCCTTAATATTTCTGCTCGGTTATTATGGGTTCTCCCAGGGCTTTTACTGTGACAGCGCTGTGGCCGGACGTCCGGCTGTCAAAGTCTAGCCGGCACTGTCACAGCTGGTCATGATTTGGTAATTACGTTTCCTCCTCTGCTGTTTGGTTCATTGCTTTTTGTCCTCAGTATTTAAGGGAGCAGCTGAGGCTCACTCCTCGCTGCGACCTACATCAACGTTAGACTGGAGTCCCTACGTCCGGCTCCAGTTCTACTCCATTTTCCTTCCTCGCTACTTTGTATCTGTAAGTGTTTATTCCATAGCATCAGGTTCTGCCCTCGCTACTTTCTTGTGTTGGTGTTAGTATTCTTTATTTGTGCTCAAGTTTAATCTACTGTATGTGTTTTGCCCCACATGGCTCTTTATTTTGTGTCTTCTATAATAAACAAGCAAACTCTCTGTTGGCATCTGGCGTCTCATTTATGCCCTGAGAGGGGCAAACATGACAGGAGATCGAGTCTCACTCCCGAATCCAAATTGACAGCTGGTTCCAAAGGAGAGGAGCCCGATAACTGAATGCTGTGCCTCCCATTGTACTTTTAAAGATTCTAGGTATTACAAGTTATCCTGCATTTTGGGAGCATAGTCCTAGTTAGGATGATAAAGTACTATCAGATCTTTAAAATAACAAGGAGCCTGATTATTTAGAGCTTTGTAAGTGAGGAGAAGAATTCTAAACTTAATTCTAAATCCTTTGGGAAGCCAATGAAGGGATTACTGCTGCATTCCTGGGATTCCCCCATTGTGTCATAAATCGCCCTTTCGGGGCTGGAACGAAGACTCCAAACACCCATTGTGAGTTTGTAACATTTAATAATAAAAACACAAAATATTACAGGAAGAAGAAGAAATGACATGTAGAGAGCAAACAGCACGACAGGGACTCAGTCTTTGGGAGAGAACAAATAGATGTTAATGACCAGCAAAACTATTTCATTCAGAGTGAAGAAAGGAGTGAAGCTCAGTGCATTGTTGGAGGTCCCCTGGCTGTCTAAACCTATTAGAAGCATAACTAAGGTAGGGTTCAGGGTCACCTGATCCCACCCTAAGTATAGGGTGGGCTGCACGGTGGCGCAGTGGTTAGCACTACGGCAGCACAGTTTACCCTTGGCCGGGGGATTGTGGGGATCGTGGGATCGTGGGTTCGATCCCAGCCCCCGACCAACAGTGATCTGTGTGGAGTTTGCATGTTCTCCCCGTGTTGCGTGGGTTTACTCCGGGATTTCTCCGGTTTCCTCCCACATGCCAAAAACATGCATGTTAGGTTAATTGGCTGTTCTAAATTGTCCCTAGATATCTTGTTTCCTATAGGCCCTTAGAATAGAGGGTTAGTATTAATGAAAGCGCTTTGAGTGGTCTTTGTGACTAGAAAAGCGCTATATAAGTGCAGGTTAGTTAGTTAGTTAGTTAGTTATAGGCTATGTCAAAAAGGAAGATTTTAACCTTATTCTTAAAAACGGAGATGTGGTGATTCGAGCGCTGAGTTTATCCATGCCCGGGCCACTCAGTATTTTCCCTTTTTTGCCCTGTGGTTCCTGGTCTGGCTCCGCCCGTCACTGATCCTGTTGGGGCGGCTCTTCCTTGTCTTCTGGAGGGGCCCTCCGTCACTATCCCTATGGGAAAAGGAAGAATCAAGCCCGCTGCAGCAGTAACCATCATTCCCCGGGAAAGCAGGCAAGTGTTTTTTCATTCTAAATCTCTGTTTGATGAATTACCTTGTCTGATTCCTGGGGGTGGAGATCAGGGTTCACAGTCCTCTGAGCTCACACCACCTGCTGCAGCCATTAAAATTGTACCTGCTACCTCTGTATTTCCTCCCCTTCTCTCCGAGCATCACCTGGTGCCAGGAGTAGACAGCCGGACGGAGGAGGAACCTGCGGCCATGGAGAGCCTGGTTCCAGCCCTGCAGCCACGTCATGGGCAGAAGAGGAGGGCTGACTGTCATTTGGAGCCTGCACTGATGATAAAGCGCCCCCGGGTCTCCTTGGAGCAGCAGTCAGCTCCAGCAGACAAATCAAATCAAATCAAATCAAACTTTATTGTCATATTGCTGTACATACAACTGTAGTGCAGGCAAGATGAAATTGCGTTTCTCTCGGCATCCATATAAGAAGCAGCATGATTTAAGACACATTCCCACATAGCTCCCCACCCCCCCATCCATTCACACATCCCTGAGACATACTTGGGGAAAAAAAAGAATAACTAACTATAATATACAAAATGTCCGTAGGTGTAGTAGTGTGTATGAGAGATTCCGGGTCAACTGTTCAGCATCCTGACAGCTTGCGGAAGGAAGCTGTTGATCAGTCTGGTGGTTCTGCCTCTGATGCTCCGGAATCGTTTACCAGATGGAAGAAGTTCAAAGTGTTTATGCAGAGGGTGAGAACGGTCCTTGACAATGTTTAGTGCCCTGCTCCTACAACGGTTCTGAAAAAGTTCTTGGACAGAGGGGAGGGAGACTCCAATTACCCTCTCCGCCCCCTTGACTATCCTCTGCAGGGCTTTTTTGTCTGACATACTGCAGCTGGAGTACCATGTAGCAATGCAGTACGTCAGAACACTCTCCACCACACCTCTGTAGAAGGTCCTGAGGATGCAGATGGGGAGAGAGGCCTGTTTGAGTTTCCTCAAGAAGTGCAGTCTCTGCTGAGCCCGCTTCCTGATCTCCAAGGAATTCTTGCTCCAGGTCAGGTCCTGTGAGATCTGCACTCCGAGGAACTTGATGTTCTCTACTCTCTCCACTAAACGGCCGCCGATGCTGAGGGGGGCGTGCTCAGGCTGCGACCGCCGGAAGTCGATAATCATCTCCTTCGTTTTGTCCACGTTGAGCACCAGATTGTTCTCCCTGCACCAGCCCTCCAGGTCTCTCACTTCTTCCCTGTACATCGATTCCTCATCCCTCTGGATAAGTCCCACCACCGTGGTGTCATCTGCAAACTTAATAATCTGGTTCCCCTCGTGTCTGGATACACAGTCATGTGTTAGAAGTGTAAACAACAGTGGACTGAGTACACAGCCTTGAGGGGATCCGGTACTCAGCGTGACAGACTTGGAGATGTTGTTTCCAACCCGGACAGACTGAGGTCTCTCAGTCAGAAAATCCAGGATCCAGAGACATGTGGCGGTGTTCAGACCGAGAAGGAGTAATTTCTCCATCAGTCTCTGGGGAATAATGGTGTTGAATGCTGAACTGAAATCAATGTACAGGAGTCTGGCGTAGGTGTCTTTCTGGTCCAGGTGGGTGATGACAGAGTGTAGGGTGGTGACTATAGCATCCTCCGTGGAGCGGTTTGAATGATATGCAAACTGGAGCGGGTCGTGTGATGCAGGGAGGCAGACTGTAATGTGTGGTTTGACAAGCCGCTCAAAACACTTCATCACAATTGGTGTCAGTGCAACAGGACGATAGTCATTCAAACAGGACACCACTGGTTTCTTTGCCACCGGTACAATGATAGAGGTCTTGAAGCATCTGGGAACGATGGCCTGACTCAGGGAGATGTTATAAATGTCAGTCAGGACATCCGCCAACTCGCTCGCGCAGTCTCGGAGCACACGTCCCGGAATGTTGTCTGGACCTGCAGCTTTGCGTGGGTTGACTCTGGTTAGGGTCCTCCGTGTGTCCACTGTGTTGATGGTAAAAGCTGGTCCGACCAATGGTGGGGGAGGGCCAGCCCTCCCTCTGATTGTCGAGTTTGATGCTTCAAAATGTGAAAAGAAGTCGTTAAGCCTGTCTGGAAGCGAAGCGTCGTCATCATCGACCCCCTGCCTAGGCTTAAAGCCCGTCAGTGTCCAAACTCCCTGCCACATCTGCTTGGTGTTCCTAGTGTCACAGAGGTGTCCCTGGATTTTCTCCGCATAGGCGCGCTTTGCCGCCTTAATTCCCTTAGAAAGCGCAGATCTGGCTGAGCGGAGGGCGATCCTGTCCTTCGCTCTGAAGGCTGCATCTCTGGCTGTGAGCAGCGAGCGCACCTCTGCAGTCATCCAGGGCTTATGATTACCCTGCATAGTGATGGTCTTCACTGTAGTGAAATCCTCTGTGCACTTCGCGATGTAGCTGGTGACCGAATCAGCATACTCCTCCACATCTGTCCTGTCTTCCTGGGAGGCTGCTATTTTGAAGACCTTCCAGTCTGTGTGCTGAAAACAGTCTTTCAGTGCAGGGGTTGCACTCTCTGGCCAAATCCTGATTTGTTTCACTGCTGGCCTGCTGCGCTTCAATAAAGGTTTGTAGACAGGCACCAGCATCACGGATATGTGATCAGAACGGCCGAGATGGGGGCGGGGTATCGCTTTATATGCATCTGTGTTTGTGTACACTAAGTCCAACATATTCTCTCCTCTGGTCTTAAAGTCTACACATTGTTTAAACTTGGGGAGCACAGTCTTTAGGCTGGTGTGGATAAAATCCCCCGTAACCACCACAAAACTGTCCGGGTGTGAAGTTTGGATTTCACTGATTGCATTGTGCAGTTCCCAGAGTGCCTTCTTAGCATTAGCTTTAGCGTTAGCGCTCGGCGCTATGTAAACACCGACTACAAACACGTTGCTGAATTCCCTAGGCAGATAATAAGGCCGACAATTTACAATAAGGAACTCCGCCAACGGAGAGCAGTGTTTAGACACTAACGTGGCATTAACACACCAGTTCTTGTTAACATAGATGCATAGCCCACCCCCCCGGCTCTTACTGGAGCTCGCCGTTTCCCTGTCGGCACGGAACATCGCCATATCTTCCAGTTGAATGGCCTCGTCATGAATGTTGTCGTGGAGCCATGTCTCGGTGAAAACAAACACACAGCAGTCCCTCCACTCTCTCCGGGTTTCACTCAGCAGACGCAGTTCGTCCACCTTGTTTTCGAGGGCGCAGACATTTGAGAGAAGAAGCGACGGTACCGCTGGTCTGGAGGGGTTAGCCTTTAGCCTAGCATGGATCCCGGCCCTTTTTTCCTCGCTTTTTCCTACGTTCCCTCCGCTTCCGCTTCCTCCTCTCACAGGTAGCTTCCAGCGGGGACTCCGCCAGAATTCCGTGCTGGCGTAGGATGTCCAAATCACAACCGATCGCCGCGATTCTTGCAGCGTGCAGTACCTTGATGTTTAATAAGGTCTCACGGTTGTAAGTTTTACAGAATGTACGTCTGGGATGATCACAACACTCAAAACTCTCACACTCGCTGATGCCAAGAGGGGCCGCTGCGTCCGAGCGCGCTGCTGCCATCTTTTTTTTTTTTTTTTCCAATGGATCCCTTGCAACCATGCCAAGTGGGCCATCGGCGTGGGTTTCAGCGCCAGAGGGTTCTCGGACTGTGGAGACCATCATGTTGGCTGTGGAGGCCACCACGGTCGAGTGGGAACAGAAAGTAGACCTTCAGATCGTCAAGCCTGGATTGTCGGAGTCCTGGACGGCGGTAGAGCTTAAGATCAGGCAAGTGCTCTATTTTGTCTTCTTACTTTCTGTGTTGGAGCATTCTTCCCTGTTTCTTGGGGAGAAGAGCCGGGTGCAGCTGGCCTCTGCATCTGAGCTTGTCTCGCTGGACTCTGCTGCTGCCGGTGACCCTGATCCCTGTTCTCCCTCTCTGTCCGAGCCTTCTTCCAGGGTCACTGGAGGTGAGTCAGCTCTGGTCGTTGTCGTTGAGGCTCCAGATTCATGGTTGGAGGACATCCCAGGTACTGCGCTGGCCTGATCGGAGTCCACCGTGGGTGCTGTGCTGGCCCAATCGGGGTCCACTGTGGGTGCTGGCTGGCCTGGTTTGAGGTTAGTGAGGGAGCTGCAGATCCCCTTCTGCCTGACACCGGACTGATTCCCCATTTGCCCCCGTCCCCCCCTATTCTCCACCACCGGATGCCGCTGGGGTTCCACTCATTCGGTCCGGCTTTCCCTCATTGGTAGGGAAGCCGCCTCCGAGCTCCCCCCTCTGGTCCTGGTGGTCTAAGGACGCGGGCTAGCAGCCTGAAGGACTGTTCCACTGGTTCGGCGACCTGGGCCGACCACCTGAGGTACTGTTTCCCCCGGTTCTGGGACTTGGGTAGGCCACCTGAACTGCTTTTTTTTCCTTTTTTTCTAATGTGGAGTTTGGATGCCAGTAGGCCACCTGAACTGCCTTTTTTTTTTTTTCTCTCGACCTACCGGGTATCCCCGTACTTGTGTTTTTGTGGTGTTTTTTTCCCCCTCTCGTATATTGCTAAAAAGAGATTTTTTTTTCCTTGCCTTGAGATCAAGTGGTAGTGTACTTGTATATTTTTTTGTGTTTGCCTATTTTTCTGGACTTGAACATTTTCTGAGTTGAAGTATACATATTTTTTTTTGGACATTCTGTGACGTCATTCGTGTTTGTATGCGTGTATTAGCCACGCTATTTTGTGTTTGACCCTTGTTGTTATTATCTGATCTGTGTGTTGTTGTTTTTTCTCTCTGTATGTTGCTATTAGACATTTTTGTGCCTGTTTTCTTTCGGGTTTCTCTCCCTCCTAGCCTGTTTCCCCCTCCGCTCACCCGAGGTCAGTCTTGTTAGCTTTCTGGTTGGGGGGGGGGGCTCTCTGGATGTTACTTTGGATGCCTGGAATGCGTCCCTTGAACGGGGGGTACTGTGGTGATCCGAACACTGAGTTAATCTACACCCGGGCCACTCAGTATTTTCCCTTTTTCTCCCTTAATATTTCTGCTCGGTTATTATGGGTTCTCCCAGGGCTTTTACTGTGACAGCGCTGTGGCCGGACGTCCGGCTGTCAAAGTCTAGCCGGCACTGTCACAGCTGGTCATGATTTGGTAATTACGTTTCCTCCTCTGCTGTTTGGTTCATTGCTTTTTGTCCTCAGTATTTAAGGGAGCAGCTGAGGCTCACTCCTCGCTGCGACCTACATCAACGTTAGACTGGAGTCCCTACGTCCGGCTCCAGTTCTACTCCATTTTCCTTCCTCGCTACTTTGTATCTGTAAGTGTTTATTCCATAGCATCAGGTTCTGCCCTCGCTACTTTCTTGTGTTGGTGTTAGTATTCTTTATTTGTGCTCAAGTTTAATCTACTGTATGTGTTTTGCCCCACATGGCTCTTTATTTTGTGTCTTCTATAATAAACAAGCAAACTCTCTGTTGGCATCTGGCGTCTCATTTATGCCCTGAGAGGGGCAAACATGACAGGAGATCGAGTCTCACTCCCGAATCCAAATTGACAGCTGGTTCCAAAGGAGAGGAGCCCGATAACTGAATGCTGTGCCTCCCATTGTACTTTTAAAGATTCTAGGTATTACAAGTTATCCTGCATTTTGGGAGCATAGTCCTAGTTAGGATGATAAAGTACTATCAGATCTTTAAAATAACAAGGAGCCTGATTATTTAGAGCTTTGTAAGTGAGGAGAAGAATTCTAAACTTAATTCTAAATCCTTTGGGAAGCCAATGAAGGGATTACTGCTGCATTCCTGGGATTCCCCCATTGTGTCATAAATCGCCCTTTCGGGGCTGGAACGAAGACTCCAAACACCCATTGTGAGTTTGTAACATTTAATAATAAAAACACAAAATATTACAGGAAGAAGAAGAAATGACATGTAGAGAGCAAACAGCACGACAGGGACTCAGTCTTTGGGAGAGAACAAATAGATGTTAATGACCAGCAAAACTATTTCATTCAGAGTGAAGAAAGGAGTGAAGCTCAGTGCATTGTTGGAGGTCCCCTGGCTGTCTAAACCTATTAGAAGCATAACTAAGGTAGGGTTCAGGGTCACCTGATCCCACCCTAAGTATAGGGTGGGCTGCACGGTGGCGCAGTGGTTAGCACTACGGCAGCACAGTTTACCCTTGGCCGGGGGATTGTGGGGATCGTGGGATCGTGGGTTCGATCCCAGCCCCCGACCAACAGTGATCTGTGTGGAGTTTGCATGTTCTCCCCGTGTTGCGTGGGTTTACTCCGGGATTTCTCCGGTTTCCTCCCACATGCCAAAAACATGCATGTTAGGTTAATTGGCTGTTCTAAATTGTCCCTAGATATCTTGTTTCCTATAGGCCCTTAGAATAGAGGGTTAGTATTAATGAAAGCGCTTTGAGTGGTCTTTGTGACTAGAAAAGCGCTATATAAGTGCAGGTTAGTTAGTTAGTTAGTTAGTTATAGGCTATGTCAAAAAGGAAGATTTTAACCTTATTCTTAAAAACGGAGATGTGGTGATTCGAGCGCTGAGTTTATCCATGCCCGGGCCACTCAGTATTTTCCCTTTTTTGCCCTGTGGTTCCTGGTCTGGCTCCGCCCGTCACTGATCCTGTTGGGGCGGCTCTTCCTTGTCTTCTGGAGGGGCCCTCCGTCACTATCCCTATGGGAAAAGGAAGAATCAAGCCCGCTGCAGCAGTAACCATCATTCCCCGGGAAAGCAGGCAAGTGTTTTTTCATTCTAAATCTCTGTTTGATGAATTACCTTGTCTGATTCCTGGGGGTGGAGATCAGGGTTCACAGTCCTCTGAGCTCACACCACCTGCTGCAGCCATTAAAATTGTACCTGCTACCTCTGTATTTCCTCCCCTTCTCTCCGAGCATCACCTGGTGCCAGGAGTAGACAGCCGGACGGAGGAGGAACCTGCGGCCATGGAGAGCCTGGTTCCAGCCCTGCAGCCACGTCATGGGCAGAAGAGGAGGGCTGACTGTCATTTGGAGCCTGCACTGATGATAAAGCGCCCCCGGGTCTCCTTGGAGCAGCAGTCAGCTCCAGCAGACAAATCAAATCAAATCAAATCAAACTTTATTGTCATATTGCTGTACATACAACTGTAGTGCAGGCAAGATGAAATTGCGTTTCTCTCGGCATCCATATAAGAAGCAGCATGATTTAAGACACATTCCCACATAGCTCCCCACCCCCCCCATCCATTCACACATCCCTGAGACATACTTGGGGAAAAAAAAGAATAACTAACTATAATATACAAAATGTCCGTAGGTGTAGTAGTGTGTATGAGAGATTCCGGGTCAACTGTTCAGCATCCTGACAGCTTGCGGAAGGAAGCTGTTGATCAGTCTGGTGGTTCTGCCTCTGATGCTCCGGAATCGTTTACCAGATGGAAGAAGTTCAAAGTGTTTATGCAGAGGGTGAGAACGGTCCTTGACAATGTTTAGTGCCCTGCTCCTACAACGGTTCTGAAAAAGTTCTTGGACAGAGGGGAGGGAGACTCCAATTACCCTCTCCGCCCCCTTGACTATCCTCTGCAGGGCTTTTTTGTCTGACATACTGCAGCTGGAGTACCATGTAGCAATGCAGTACGTCAGAACACTCTCCACCACACCTCTGTAGAAGGTCCTGAGGATGCAGATGGGGAGAGAGGCCTGTTTGAGTTTCCTCAAGAAGTGCAGTCTCTGCTGAGCCCGCTTCCTGATCTCCAAGGAATTCTTGCTCCAGGTCAGGTCCTGTGAGATCTGCACTCCGAGGAACTTGATGTTCTCTACTCTCTCCACTAAACGGCCGCCGAAGCTGAGGGGGGCGTGCTCAGGCTGCGACCGCCGGAAGTCGATAATCATCTCCTTCGTTTTGTCCACGTTGAGCACCAGATTGTTCTCCCTGCACCAGCCCTCCAGGTCTCTCACTTCTTCCCTGTACATCGATTCCTCATCCCTCTGGATAAGTCCCACCACCGTGGTGTCATCTGCAAACTTAATAATCTGGTTCCCCTCGTGTCTGGATACACAGTCATGTGTTAGAAGTGTAAACAACAGTGGACTGAGTACACAGCCTTGAGGGGATCCGGTACTCAGCGTGACAGACTTGGAGATGTTGTTTCCAACCCGGACAGACTGAGGTCTCTCAGTCAGAAAATCCAGGATCCAGAGACATGTGGCGGTGTTCAGACCGAGAAGGAGTAATTTCTCCATCAGTCTCTGGGGAATAATGGTGTTGAATGCTGAACTGAAATCAATGTACAGGAGTCTGGCGTAGGTGTCTTTCTGGTCCAGGTGGGTGATGACAGAGTGTAGGGTGGTGACTATAGCATCCTCCGTGGAGCGGTTTGAATGATATGCAAACTGGAGCGGGTCGTGTGATGCAGGGAGGCAGACTGTAATGTGTGGTTTGACAAGCCGCTCAAAACACTTCATCACAATTGGTGTCAGTGCAACAGGACGATAGTCATTCAAACAGGACACCACTGGTTTCTTTGCCACCGGTACAATGATAGAGGTCTTGAAGCATCTGGGAACGATGGCCTGACTCAGGGAGATGTTATAAATGTCAGTCAGGACATCCGCCAACTCGCTCGCGCAGTCTCGGAGCACACGTCCCGGAATGTTGTCTGGACCTGCAGCTTTGCGTGGGTTGACTCTGGTTAGGGTCCTCCGTGTGTCCACTGTGTTGATGGTAAAAGCTGGTCCGACCAATGGTGGGGGAGGGCCAGCCCTCCCTCTGATTGTCGAGTTTGATGCTTCAAAATGTGAAAAGAAGTCGTTAAGCCTGTCTGGAAGCGAAGCGTCGTCATCATCGACCCCCTGCCTAGGCTTAAAGCCCGTCAGTGTCCAAACTCCCTGCCACATCTGCTTGGTGTTCCTAGTGTCACAGAGGTGTCCCTGGATTTTCTCCGCATAGGCGCGCTTTGCCGCCTTAATTCCCTTAGAAAGCGCAGATCTGGCTGAGCGGAGGGCGATCCTGTCCTTCGCTCTGAAGGCTGCATCTCTGGCTGTGAGCAGCGAGCGCACCTCTGCAGTCATCCAGGGCTTATGATTACCCTGCATAGTGATGGTCTTCACTGTAGTGAAATCCTCTGTGCACTTCGCGATGTAGCTGGTGACCGAATCAGCATACTCCTCCACATCTGTCCTGTCTTCCTGGGAGGCTGCTATTTTGAAGACCTTCCAGTCTGTGTGCTGAAAACAGTCTTTCAGTGCAGGGGTTGCACTCTCTGGCCAAATCCTGATTTGTTTCACTGCTGGCCTGCTGCGCTTCAATAAAGGTTTGTAGACAGGCACCAGCATCACGGATATGTGATCAGAACGGCCGAGATGGGGGCGGGGTATCACTTTATATGCATCTGTGTTTGTGTACACTAAGTCCAACATATTCTCTCCTCTGGTCTTAAAGTCTACACATTGTTTAAACTTGGGGAGCACAGTCTTTAGGCTGGTGTGGATAAAATCCCCCGTAACCACCACAAAACTGTCCGGGTGTGAAGTTTGGATTTCACTGATTGCATTGTGCAGTTCCCAGAGTGCCTTCTTAGCATTAGCTTTAGCGTTAGCGCTCGGCGCTATGTAAACACCGACTACAAACACGTTGCTGAATTCCCTAGGCAGATAATAAGGCCGACAATTTACAATAAGGAACTCCGCCAACGGAGAGCAGTGTTTAGACACTAACGTGGCATTAACACACCAGTTCTTGTTAACATAGATGCATAGCCCACCCCCCCGGCTCTTACCGGAGCTCGCCGTTTCCCTGTCGGCACGGAACATCGCCATATCTTCCAGTTGAATGGCCTCGTCATGAATGTTGTCGTGGAGCCATGTCTCGGTGAAAACAAACACACAGCAGTCCCTCCACTCTCTCCGGGTTTCACTCAGCAGACGCAGTTCGTCCACCTTGTTTTCGAGGGCGCAGACATTTGAGAGAAGAAGCGACGGTACCGCTGGTCTGGAGGGGTTAGCCTTTAGCCTAGCATGGATCCCGGCCCTTTTTTCCTCGCTTTTTCCTACGTTCCCTCCGCTTCCGCTTCCTCCTCTCACAGGTAGCTTCCAGCGGGGACTCCGCCAGAATTCCGTGCTGGCGTAGGATGTCCAAATCACAACCGATCGCCGCGATTCTTGCAGCGTGCAGTACCTTGATGTTTAATAAGGTCTCACGGTTGTAAGTTTTACAGAATGTACGTCTGGGATGATCACAACACTCAAAACTCTCACACTCGCTGATGCCAAGAGGGGCCGCTGCGTCCGAGCGCGCTGCTGCCATCTTTTTTTTTTTTTTTTCCAATGGATCCCTTGCAACCATGCCAAGTGGGCCATCGGCGTGGGTTTCAGCGCCAGAGGGTTCTCGGACTGTGGAGACCATCATGTTGGCTGTGGAGGCCACCACGGTCGAGTGGGAACAGAAAGTAGACCTTCAGATCGTCAAGCCTGGATTGTCGGAGTCCTGGACGGCGGTAGAGCTTAAGATCAGGCAAGTGCTCTATTTTGTCTTCTTACTTTCTGTGTTGGAGCATTCTTCCCTGTTTCTTGGGGAGAAGAGCCGGGTGCAGCTGGCCTCTGCATCTGAGCTTGTCTCGCTGGACTCTGCTGCTGCCGGTGACCCTGATCCCTGTTCTCCCTCTCTGTCCGAGCCTTCTTCCAGGGTCACTGGAGGTGAGTCAGCTCTGGTCGTTGTCGTTGAGGCTCCAGATTCATGGTTGGAGGACATCCCAGGTACTGCGCTGGCCTGATCGGAGTCCACCGTGGGTGCTGTGCTGGCCCAATCGGGGTCCACTGTGGGTGCTGCGCTGGCCTGGTTTGAGGTTAGTGAGGGAGCTGCAGATCCCCTTCTGCCTGACACCGGACTGATTCCCCATTTGCCCCCGTCCCCCCCTATTCTCCACCACCGGATGCCGCTGGGGTTCCACTCATTCGGTCCGGCTTTCCCTCATTGGTAGGGAAGCCGCCTCCGAGCTCCCCCCTCTGGTCCTGGTGGTCTAAGGACGCGGGCTAGCAGCCTGAAGGACTGTTCCACTGGTTCGGCGACCTGGGCCGACCACCTGAGGTACTGTTTCCCCGGTTCTGGGACTTGGGTAGGCCACCTGAACTGCTTTTTTTTTCCTTTTTTTCTAATGTGGAGTTTGGATGCCAGTAGGCCACCTGAACTGCCTTTTTTTTTTTTTTCTCTCGACCTACCGGGTATCCCCGTACTTGTGTTTTTGTGGTGTTTTTTTCCCCCTCTCGTATATTGCTAAAAAGAGATTTTTTTTTCCTTGCCTTGAGATCAAGTGGTAGTGTACTTGTATATTTTTTTGTGTTTGCCTATTTTTCTGGACTTGAACATTTTCTGAGTTGAAGTATACATATTTTTTTTTGGACATTCTGTGACGTCATTCGTGTTTGTATGCGTGTATTAGCCACGCTATTTTGTGTTTGACCCTTGTTGTTATTATCTGATCTGTGTGTTGTTGTTTTTTCTCTCTGTATGTTGCTATTAGACATTTTTGTGCCTGTTTTCTTTCGGGTTTCTCTCCCTCCTAGCCTGTTTCCCCCTCCGCTCACCCGAGGTCAGTCTTGTTAGCTTTCTGGTTGGGGGGGGGGGGGGCTCTCTGGATGTTACTTTGGATGCCTGGAATGCGTCCCTTGAACGGGGGGTACTGTGGTGATCCGAACACTGAGTTAATCTACACCCGGGCCACTCAGTATTTTCCCTTTTTCTCCCTTAATATTTCTGCTCGGTTATTATGGGTTCTCCCAGGGCTTTTACTGTGACAGCGCTGTGGCCGGACGTCCGGCTGTCAAAGTCTAGCCGGCACTGTCACAGCTGGTCATGATTTGGTAATTACGTTTCCTCCTCTGCTGTTTGGTTCATTGCTTTTTGTCCTCAGTATTTAAGGGAGCAGCTGAGGCTCACTCCTCGCTGCGACCTACATCAACGTTAGACTGGAGTCCCTACGTCCGGCTCCAGTTCTACTCCATTTTCCTTCCTCGCTACTTTGTATCTGTAAGTGTTTATTCCATAGCATCAGGTTCTGCCCTCGCTACTTTCTTGTGTTGGTGTTAGTATTCTTTATTTGTGCTCAAGTTTAATCTACTGTATGTGTTTTGCCCCACATGGCTCTTTATTTTGTGTCTTCTATAATAAACAAGCAAACTCTCTGTTGGCATCTGGCGTCTCATTTATGCCCTGAGAGGGGCAAACATGACAGGAGATCGAGTCTCACTCCCGAATCCAAATTGACAGCTGGTTCCAAAGGAGAGGAGCCCGATAACTGAATGCTGTGCCTCCCATTGTACTTTTAAAGATTCTAGGTATTACAAGTTATCCTGCATTTTGGGAGCATAGTCCTAGTTAGGATGATAAAGTACTATCAGATCTTTAAAATAACAAGGAGCCTGATTATTTAGAGCTTTGTAAGTGAGGAGAAGAATTCTAAACTTAATTCTAAATCCTTTGGGAAGCCAATGAAGGGATTACTGCTGCATTCCTGGGATTCCCCCATTGTGTCATAAATCGCCCTTTCGGGGCTGGAACGAAGACTCCAAACACCCATTGTGAGTTTGTAACATTTAATAATAAAAACACAAAATATTACAGGAAGAAGAAGAAATGACATGTAGAGAGCAAACAGCACGACAGGGACTCAGTCTTTGGGAGAGAACAAATAGATGTTAATGACCAGCAAAACTATTTCATTCAGAGTGAAGAAAGGAGTGAAGCTCAGTGCATTGTTGGAGGTCCCCTGGCTGTCTAAACCTATTAGAAGCATAACTAAGGTAGGGTTCAGGGTCACCTGATCCCACCCTAAGTATAGGGTGGGCTGCACGGTGGCGCAGTGGTTAGCACTACGGCAGCACAGTTTACCCTTGGCCGGGGGATTGTGGGGATCGTGGGATCGTGGGTTCGATCCCAGCCCCCGACCAACAGTGATCTGTGTGGAGTTTGCATGTTCTCCCCGTGTTGCGTGGGTTTACTCCGGGATTTCTCCGGTTTCCTCCCACATGCCAAAAACATGCATGTTAGGTTAATTGGCTGTTCTAAATTGTCCCTAGATATCTTGTTTCCTATAGGCCCTTAGAATAGAGGGTTAGTATTAATGAAAGCGCTTTGAGTGGTCTTTGTGACTAGAAAAGCGCTATATAAGTGCAGGTTAGTTAGTTAGTTAGTTAGTTATAGGCTATGTCAAAAAGGAAGATTTTAACCTTATTCTTAAAAACGGAGATGTGGTGATTCGAGCGCTGAGTTTATCCATGCCCGGGCCACTCAGTATTTTCCCTTTTTTGCCCTGTGGTTCCTGGTCTGGCTCCGCCCGTCACTGATCCTGTTGGGGCGGCTCTTCCTTGTCTTCTGGAGGGGCCCTCCGTCACTATCCCTATGGGAAAAGGAAGAATCAAGCCCGCTGCAGCAGTAACCATCATTCCCCGGGAAAGCAGGCAAGTGTTTTTTCATTCTAAATCTCTGTTTGATGAATTACCTTGTCTGATTCCTGGGGGTGGAGCTCAGGGTTCACAGTCCTCTGAGCTCACACCACCTGCTGCAGCCATTAAAATTGTACCTGCTACCTCTGTATTTCCTCCCCTTCTCTCCGAGCATCACCTGGTGCCAGGAGTAGACAGCCGGACGGAGGAGGAACCTGCGGCCATGGAGAGCCTGGTTCCAGCCCTGCAGCCACGTCATGGGCAGAAGAGGAGGGCTGACTGTCATTTGGAGCCTGCACTGATGATAAAGCGCCCCCGGGTCTCCTTGGAGCAGCAGTCAGCTCCAGCAGACAAATCAAATCAAATCAAATCAAACTTTATTGTCATATTGCTGTACATACAACTGTAGTGCAGGCAAGATGAAATTGCGTTTCTCTCGGCATCCATATAAGAAGCAGCATGATTTAAGACACATTCCCACATAGCTCCCCACCCCCCCATCCATTCACACATCCCTGAGACATACTTGGGGAAAAAAAAGAATAACTAACTATAATATACAAAATGTCCGTAGGTGTAGTAGTGTGTATGAGAGATTCCGGGTCAACTGTTCAGCATCCTGACAGCTTGCGGAAGGAAGCTGTTGATCAGTCTGGTGGTTCTGCCTCTGATGCTCCGGAATCGTTTACCAGATGGAAGAAGTTCAAAGTGTTTATGCAGAGGGTGAGAACGGTCCTTGACAATGTTTAGTGCCCTGCTCCTACAACGGTTCTGAAAAAGTTCTTGGACAGAGGGGAGGGAGACTCCAATTACCCTCTCCGCCCCCTTGACTATCCTCTGCAGGGCTTTTTTGTCTGACATACTGCAGCTGGAGTACCATGTAGCAATGCAGTACGTCAGAACACTCTCCACCACACCTCTGTAGAAGGTCCTGAGGATGCAGATGGGGAGAGAGGCCTGTTTGAGTTTCCTCAAGAAGTGCAGTCTCTGCTGAGCCCGCTTCCTGATCTCCAAGGAATTCTTGCTCCAGGTCAGGTCCTGTGAGATCTGCACTCCGAGGAACTTGATGTTCTCTACTCTCTCCACTAAACGGCCGCCGATGCTGAGGGGGGCGTGCTCAGGCTGCGACCGCCGGAAGTCGATAATCATCTCCTTCGTTTTGTCCACGTTGAGCACCAGATTGTTCTCCCTGCACCAGCCCTCCAGGTCTCTCACTTCTTCCCTGTACATTGATTCCTCATCCCTCTGGATAAGTCCCACCACCGTGGTGTCATCTGCAAACTTAATAATCTGGTTCCCCTCGTGTCTGGATACACAGTCATGTGTTAGAAGTGTAAACAACAGTGGACTGAGTACACAGCCTTGAGGGGATCCGGTACTCAGCGTGACAGACTTGGAGATGTTGTTTCCAACCCGGACAGACTGAGGTCTCTCAGTCAGAAAATCCAGGATCCAGAGACATGTGGCGGTGTTCAGACCGAGAAGGAGTAATTTCTCCATCAGTCTCTGGGGAATAATGGTGTTGAATGCTGAACTGAAATCAATGTACAGGAGTCTGGCGTAGGTGTCTTTCTGGTCCAGGTGGGTGATGACAGAGTGTAGGGTGGTGACTATAGCATCCTCCGTGGAGCGGTTTGAATGATATGCAAACTGGAGCGGGTCGTGTGATGCAGGGAGGCAGACTGTAATGTGTGGTTTGACAAGCCGCTCAAAACACTTCATCACAATTGGTGTCAGTGCAACAGGACGATAGTCATTCAAACAGGACACCACTGGTTTCTTTGCCACCGGTACAATGATAGAGGTCTTGAAGCATCTGGGAACGATGGCCTGACTCAGGGAGATGTTATAAATGTCAGTCAGGACATCCGCCAACTCGCTCGCGCAGTCTCGGAGCACACGTCCCGGAATGTTGTCTGGACCTGCAGCTTTGCGTGGGTTGACTCTGGTTAGGGTCCTCCGTGTGTCCACTGTGTTGATGGTAAAAGCTGGTCCGACCAATGGTGGGGGAGGGCCAGCCCTCCCTCTGATTGTCGAGTTTGATGCTTCAAAATGTGAAAAGAAGTCGTTAAGCCTGTCTGGAAGCGAAGCATCGTCATCATCGACCCCCTGCCTAGGCTTAAAGCCCGTCAGTGTCCAAACTCCCTGCCACATCTGCTTGGTGTTCCTAGTGTCACAGAGGTGTCCCTGGATTTTCTCCGCATAGGCGCGCTTTGCCGCCTTAATTCCCTTAGAAAGCGCAGATCTGGCTGAGCGGAGGGCGATCCTGTCCTTCGCTCTGAAGGCTGCATCTCTGGCTGTGAGCAGCGAGCGCACCTCTGCAGTCATCCAGGGCTTATGATTACCCTGCATAGTGATGGTCTTCACTGTAGTGAAATCCTCTGTGCACTTCGCGATGTAGCTGGTGACCGAATCAGCATACTCCTCCACATCTGTCCTGTCTTCCTGGGAGGCTGCTATTTTGAAGACCTTCCAGTCTGTGTGCTGAAAACAGTCTTTCAGTGCAGGGGTTGCACTCTCTGGCCAAATCCTGATTTGTTTCACTGCTGGCCTGCTGCGCTTCAATAAAGGTTTGTAGACAGGCACCAGCATCACGGATATGTGATCAGAACGGCCGAGATGGGGGCGGGGTATCGCTTTATATGCATCTGTGTTTGTGTACACTAAGTCCAACATATTCTCTCCTCTGGTCTTAAAGTCTACACATTGTTTAAACTTGGGGAGCACAGTCTTTAGGCTGGTGTGGATAAAATCCCCCGTAACCACCACAAAACTGTCCGGGTGTGAAGTTTGGATTTCACTGATTGCATTGTGCAGTTCCCAGAGTGCCTTCTTAGCATTAGCTTTAGCGTTAGTGCTCGGCGCTATGTAAACACCGACTACAAACACGTTGCTGAATTCCCTAGGCAGATAATAAGGCCGACAATTTACAATAAGGAACTCCGCCAACGGAGAGCAGTGTTTAGACACTAACGTGGCATTAACACACCAGTTCTTGTTAACATAGATGCATAGCCCCCCCCCCCCCGGCTCTTACCGGAGCTCGCCGTTTCCCTGTCGGCACGGAACATCGCCATATCTTCCAGTTGAATGGCCTCGTCATGAATGTTGTCGTGGAGCCATGTCTCGGTGAAAACAAACACACAGCAGTCCCTCCACTCTCTCCGGGTTTCACTCAGCAGACGCAGTTCGTCCACCTTGTTTTCGAGGGCGCAGACATTTGAGAGAAGAAGCGACGGTACCGCTGGTCTGGAGGGGTTAGCCTTTAGCCTAGCATGGATCCCGGCCCTTTTTTCCTCGCTTTTTCCTACGTTCCCTCCGCTTCCGCTTCCTCCTCTCACAGGTAGCTTCCAGCGGGGACTCCGCCAGAATTCCGTGCTGGCGTAGGATGTCCAAATCACAACCGATCGCCGCGATTCTTGCAGCGTGCAGTACCTTGATGTTTAATAAGGTCTCACGGTTGTAAGTTTTACAGAATGTACGTCTGGGATGATCACAACACTCAAAACTCTCACACTCGCTGATGCCAAGAGGGGCCGCTGCGTCCGAGCGCGCTGCTGCCATCTTTTTTTTTTTTTTTCCAATGGATCCCTTGCAACCATGCCAAGTGGGCCATCGGCGTGGGTTTCAGCGCCAGAGGGTTCTCGGACTGTGGAGACCATCATGTTGGCTGTGGAGGCCACCACGGTCGAGTGGGAACAGAAAGTAGACCTTCAGATCGTCAAGCCTGGATTGTCGGAGTCCTGGACGGCGGTAGAGCTTAAGATCAGGCAAGTGCTCTATTTTGTCTTCTTACTTTCTGTGTTGGAGCATTCTTCCCTGTTTCTTGGGGAGAAGAGCCGGGTGCAGCTGGCCTCTGCATCTGAGCTTGTCTCGCTGGACTCTGCTGCTGCCGGTGACCCTGATCCCTGTTCTCCCTCTCTGTCCGAGCCTTCTTCCAGGGTCACTGGAGGTGAGTCAGCTCTGGTCGTTGTCGTTGAGGCTCCAGATTCATGGTTGGAGGACATCCCAGGTACTGCGCTGGCCTGATCGGAGTCCACCGTGGGTGCTGTGCTGGCCCAATCGGGGTCCACTGTGGGTGCTGCGCTGGCCTGGTTTGAGGTTAGTGAGGGAGCTGCAGATCCCCTTCTGCCTGACACCGGACTGATTCCCCATTTGCCCCCGTCCCCCCCTATTCTCCACCACCGGATGCCGCTGGGGTTCCACTCATTCGGTCCGGCTTTCCCTCATTGGTAGGGAAGCCGCCTCCGAGCTCCCCCCTCTGGTCCTGGTGGTCTAAGGACGCGGGCTAGCAGCCTGAAGGACTGTTCCACTGGTTCGGCGACCTGGGCCGACCACCTGAGGTACTGTTTCCCCGGTTCTGGGACTTGGGTAGGCCACCTGAACTGCTTTTTTTTCCTTTTTTTCTAATGTGGAGTTTGGATGCCAGTAGGCCACCTGAACTGCCTTTTTTTTTTTTTCTCTCGACCTACCGGGTATCCCCGTACTTGTGTTTTTGTGGTGTTTTTTTCCCCCTCTCGTATATTGCTAAAAAGAGATTTTTTTTTCCTTGCCTTGAGATCAAGTGGTAGTGTACTTGTATATTTTTTTGTGTTTGCCTATTTTTCTGGACTTGAACATTTTCTGAGTTGAAGTATACATATTTTTTTTTGGACATTCTGTGACGTCATTCGTGTTTGTATGCGTGTATTAGCCACGCTATTTTGTGTTTGACCCTTGTTGTTATTATCTGATCTGTGTGTTGTTGTTTTTTCTCTCTGTATGTTGCTATTAGACATTTTTGTGCCTGTTTTCTTTCGGGTTTCTCTCCCTCCTAGCCTGTTTCCCCCTCCGCTCACCCGAGGTCAGTCTTGTTAGCTTTCTGGTTGGGGGGGGGGGCTCTCTGGATGTTACTTTGGATGCCTGGAATGCGTCCCTTGAACGGGGGGTACTGTGGTGATCCGAACACTGAGTTAATCTACACCCGGGCCACTCAGTATTTTCCCTTTTTCTCCCTTAATATTTCTGCTCGGTTATTATGGGTTCTCCCAGGGCTTTTACTGTGACAGCGCTGTGGCCGGACGTCCGGCTGTCAAAGTCTAGCCGGCACTGTCACAGCTGGTCATGATTTGGTAATTACGTTTCCTCCTCTGCTGTTTGGTTCATTGCTTTTTGTCCTCAGTATTTAAGGGAGCAGCTGAGGCTCACTCCTCGCTGCGACCTACATCAACGTTAGACTGGAGTCCCTACGTCCGGCTCCAGTTCTACTCCATTTTCCTTCCTCGCTACTTTGTATCTGTAAGTGTTTATTCCATAGCATCAGGTTCTGCCCTCGCTACTTTCTTGTGTTGGTGTTAGTATTCTTTATTTGTGCTCAAGTTTAATCTACTGTATGTGTTTTGCCCCACATGGCTCTTTATTTTGTGTCTTCTATAATAAACAAGCAAACTCTCTGTTGGCATCTGGCGTCTCATTTATGCCCTGAGAGGGGCAAACATGACAGGAGATCGAGTCTCACTCCCGAATCCAAATTGACAGCTGGTTCCAAAGGAGAGGAGCCCGATAACTGAATGCTGTGCCTCCCATTGTACTTTTAAAGATTCTAGGTATTACAAGTTATCCTGCATTTTGGGAGCATAGTCCTAGTTAGGATGATAAAGTACTATCAGATCTTTAAAATAACAAGGAGCCTGATTATTTAGAGCTTTGTAAGTGAGGAGAAGAATTCTAAACTTAATTCTAAATCCTTTGGGAAGCCAATGAAGGGATTACTGCTGCATTCCTGGGATTCCCCCATTGTGTCATAAATCGCCCTTTCGGGGCTGGAACGAAGACTCCAAACACCCATTGTGAGTTTGTAACATTTAATAATAAAAACACAAAATATTACAAAAACACAAAACTTACGAGGCTGGAGAACAGGGAGAAACACAAATGACAATAAGATGGGGAAGTCCCGTCTAAACATGGAGAAGGACGCTGCGAAGAGTAAACGGAGCAGCAGTCCTTAAATTGGGCAAGCAGGAATAATTGCCAAAAAGATACCAGGTGTGGGTACAAGCGAGAGGATAATCAGACAAACTAATGACAGGTGTGACAGTCCGCGAATAGAGTTTGGCACATGGAAGTGAATACAGATAACTAACAAAGTAAAAGCACAGGGTAACAAAAAGGTAACTGACTATGAATATGAAATGCTACAAAACGAGACACAGACCAAATGATACAAAAAGAAAAACATAACCCATAAAGGTGAGGACAAGATAATACAAGCAAAAGATGAAAATAATATAAGATACAGTAAAACCAAAATATAACAGGAGAGGAGAGGACAAGAACGGAGAAGGCTCCAATATAAACAGGACAATATGATTTATAAAGCAGAATAATCAATAACACAAAATAATAGTACGGAAGAGTTTGTGCTCTGACATGCACTGTCAACTGTGGGACCTTATATAGACAGGTGTGTGCCTTTCCAAATCATGTCCAACCAGCTAAATTTACCACAGGTGGACTCCATTTAAGCTGTATAAACATCTCAAGGATGATCAGTGGAAACAGGATGCACCTGAGCTCAATTCTGAACTTCATGGCAAAGGCTGTGAATACTTATGTACACGTGATTTCTTTTTTTTTTTAATAAATTTGCAAAAATCTCAATAAAACTTTTTTCATGTTGTCATTTTGGGATGTTGTGTGTAGAATTTTGAGGGCAAAAATGAATTTAATCCCTTTTGGAATAAGGCTGTAGCATAACAAGTGAAGCGCTATGAATACTTACCGAATGCACTGTAACTTATAGTATTTTGTGAAGACAATTTCCTTGATTTCTTTGTATGTATAGATTACTTGGGTTGTTACTGATAACTGGTGAAATTCTCAGGTCAGTGGCTCCATCAGTAATTTGTTTAATGAGAAAAATTATTATGTGTTCAATACTTATTTTCCCCGCTGTAATAACAGTGATGAGAATGAAAACTAAAGTAGAACAGAACTAAGAATGAGGACATGGGCACAGCCCATGGCATGATCATGACAGTAGCCCCCCCCCCCCAAGCGGAAGATACTAGACGACACTGAAGGACCCTCCTACCCCCGGCTGGTGGTAGAGACCCAAGGACAGGAGGGCCAGAAACATTACAATCCCCCAAAACAGTCCAGGGTCAGACGGGAAACAACAGTTCATCGTGTGGCCTGCCCAAGTCCATGGGCCACCAGATGGATAAGCAAAGCAAATCGGGTGGTCTACCAAGTCCATAGGCCACCGCAAGAGGGAAAACGGTGAGGCCAACCAAGGTTCATGACCCACCTGGCAGTGGAACATAGATCAGGGGGCAAACTGAAGTCCCAAGGTAGCTGGACTGCCGCAATGGTACCCTGAGAAGGCTGATCTGGAGGCAACTCGGTGGAAGGAGCAGGAATATAGACCTCCTTGAACACAGATGGTCATGATTGAGCCTCCTGGAGTGCAGGTGGAACAGGTTGAAGCTTGGGCGGTGGCAGCTGCAGGGGAGCATCAAGCTCAGGAGACAGTAACTGGGAGCACTGACCACAGAGAGCGATGACTTGGAGAAAGCAGGAGCTGCAGCGTGCATCACCACCCCCGATGTAGCCACCTTGGACGGGGAGGAAGAGCCACAGCTTGGTATTGGGTCCATACAACAACCAGCAACAGTGGAGCCCAGCGAAGAGAGTTGAGAAGCACATGGCTGCTGTAGCTGGGTCCCCCTGCCAAGAGCAAGGTGAGACCTCTCTAGTATGGATGTAAAAAATACAGAAAAGAGGGCTTGCCTTAGCTCTTGCTCCACTGCTGGTGAGGACCCAGGTGGCTCTGCTGATGGGACGAGATGGCCTCTGGAAGAGCTGAGTGGGCGATGACCTCTGAAAAGGGGTAACAGGTGAGGAGTTCTGGAAGAGGAGCTGGCAAGACAGCAGTGGAGGAGTTCTAGAGAGAAGAAGCTGACGGGACAGCAGAGGAGGAGCTCTGGAGCTGAGGAGCTGACATGGTTGCAGATGAGGAGCTTGTGAGCTGAGGTGGTGATGTGACAGCCGGGGAGGTGCTCTGGAGCTGAGGAGCTGGCGTGACTGCAGCCAAGGAGCTCTCAACAACAGCCACAGGTGCTGACAGAGTGGAGGTCTGGAGGTCAGCTGCTGCAGAGGAGGGCTGAAGAGGAGCAATGGCTTCTGGAAAGCTCACCTTCTCAGATGTGGAGGCCGTGGAGGTGGAGATGACCTTGGAATGACGAGGGAGAGCAGAGGTGAGAGGTGGCAAGAAGACTGAGGTGGCAGCAGAAGCAGGTGATGAGGGCTCAGTAACAGCAGATGGCTGTGACTGTGACTCGGAGCAAGGCAGTGCACTTCTTTAATAGGTGTTAAAAAAATGAAGGTACTTGCCTTGCTCCATTCTCTGCCACTGCTGGACCTGCTGCTGATGATCTGGTGGAGTCCCTCTGGGTTGCTGCAGAAATCCCTCGCGGGACAAAGGCTGCTGAAAGTCAGCGTGGAACCAGCACTGGAGCTGGTGAGTGCTTTGGGGCTGGTGTGCGCCATGGAGCTGAAGTGGAAACTGGGGAGCGGCAAGGAAGTGTGGATGCCGACGCAGGGCATGGAGAGTGAGGTGCCAGAGCCAGGGGATGCTTCATCGTTGGCTCAGGCTTTGGCATTAAAGTTGATCCCTCTCCCAACCCACAGAGTGGCTTAGGAACTGGGGAGAGGCAAACAGGAACTGGAGAGCGTGGAGACGCTGAGGACGTTAGGATCAGGGGATGTTGCATCTTTGGCGTAGCCCCATTGTTTCAAATGAAAACCTCCCCAGCCCTTGGAGTGGTTGCGGGACTGGTGAGTGATGACAAAGAGATAATGTTGGAGTCAGGAGACACTTTCTCGCTGGCACAGACCGGCTTTCTCGGTGAGCTCTTCCCCAACCCGTGGAGTGAGTACTGCAGCTCAGTGATGGAGGAGAGTACCACCGCTCCCTCCGGAAACTCCCCCTGCCATGGATGGTGGCAAATGACTGCTGCAATGTCCTCCAAGTACCCCCAGGAGGCTTTCGGGGTGAGAGCTGAGTTAGCCATGGTCACCAGTTGATCAATCTGGATAGCCGCGCAGCATGGCTTCCACCCCATGCTCATATTGAACCACATCCCGCCTGCTGAGTCCTTGTTTGTCGGTGTCCTACTGTCACGACCGCCCCTCCAGGTCATATAAGAGGACTCATTTGCAGGGCAACTGTTCAACGTGATTTTATTACAAAGTAAGTGCAGCTTGAGGGCTGAAAAGACAAAAACAAGGCCAAAATGGCTACAGCAATTTACAAAGTGACGAAGAGTGGAGTGGGAACAGGAACTGACAAGCACCCCATAACAAAGGTAAGGAGCAGGGTCCATAAATAAGAGTGGATGATGATTAACAAAACAAGGAACAGCCATGAACAATAATTAACAAGGAAGGATGAACGAAACTAGGATGAGCTACCGGAAGTAAACAAAAGGCACATCCATAAATAAAAGCCAACTCAGAACGATGATGAAGAGGGGAAATACAAACCATATAAACATAACTGAGAAGGTGATATAAGAGTGATAAGAATTAAAACTAAGGTAGAACAGAACTAAGATCGATGACAATGGCACAGCCCACGACTTGATCACAGCATCATTAATGCACAACGAACAAGGAACTTAAACAAATTTATAAGCTTTTACTTATAAATTTTAATATCAACATATAGGTTTATGTAGGGTATCTTTTCTTAGAAAATTAGAACTTTATTTAAACATATTTGCAATGGGGAATTAATTAGTTTTCATTTCGGCCTATATGAGAAAAAAGACAGAATTAGAGAAGTGTGAACTGTTTGATGGCAGTTGTTCTGGTCAGTTCACTAACCTGAGGTGCTGGGAATCTCCTCTCTGCTGTAGCAGCTGCAAAAGAACCCACTCCCCCACTACCTACTCTCCCCTCACCTGTGCCTTCTCACTCATTTTTCTTTGAGAAAAGTAGCCTCTTATATCCATTACTGTCTTCAGTTGTTAACCACCGAAATATTAATACAACTTCCCTCGCCCTCATCCCTCACCTTGTTGAATACAGTCAGTCAACATTCAGCGTCTCTCCTTTGATTTGTAGATTCAAACTCATGATTCTGTGAAACTCCCTCTTCACCTCCTGAGCACTGTTCACATACTCTTCCTTCAAGATTACTCCTACTCCATTTCTCTTCCTATCTACACCATAGAACAGTTAATCCACCTCCAATGCTCCTGGCCTTGTTTCCCTTCCATCTAGTTTCTTGTACATACCGTTCTTCTCTCCATCATATCGGCCAACTCTCAATTTACTAACTAACTAACTAACTAACCTGCACTTATATAGCGCTTTTCTAGTCACAAAGACCACTCAAAGCGCTTTCATTAATACTAACCCTCTATTCTAAGGGCCTATAGGAAACAGATATCTAGGGACAATTTAGAACAGCCAATTAACCTAACATGCATGTTTTTGGCATGTGGGAGGAAACCGGAGAAATCCCGGAGTAAACCCACGCAACACGGGGAGAACATGCAAACTCCACACAGATCACTGTTGGTCGGGGGCTGGGATCGAACCCACGATCCCACGATCCCCACAATCCCCCGGCCAAGGGTAAACTGTGCTGCCGCAGTGCTAACCACTGCGCCACCGTGCAGCCCAACATTTAATATACCTACTCTCACCCCCACACTTTTGCCTTTCCCTTTTCTCTCTCTGCCTTCAAACACATCTTCCGCCTCTCCTCCTCCTTGATTTTTGACCAACAGTAGCCCAATTTCTACCAGCACCCCATCAGTTAACAGCACTGGTGGCAGTCGTTCTTAACCCGGGCCTCAACCAATCCAGTATGGAAGTCTCATTCATCATGATCTGCATGTTTAATTTGGTAAAGGTTTTACATTGGATGCCCTTCCTGTCACAACCCTCCCCATTTTTCCGAGCTTGAGACAAAGGGTACACTGGCTTTCTTCACCAGGGCCTTGATGTTGACAGTCCAGGAGAGGTCAGAGGAGATGTGGGTGCCCAGGAACCTGAAGGTGGGGACGTGTTCCACGTGGTCGCCATTTATGAGGAGGAGGGGTGGCCCTGTCTGTTCTTCCTGAAGTCCAATATGAGTTCTTTGGGTTTTTTGGATGTTCAGTTTCAGGTTGTTTGCTTGGCACCACAGCAGACATAGCATTTTTGGTGATGCCACTATAACAGGTCTGTGGTGTTGAGCCAATCAGAATTAAGAACTGTCTCTGTCCTGACTGAAGTTAGCCTCCAGGGTCAGTTAGCATTTATGGACAGCTGCTCTGAAAACTTGATCCAAATTAAGATAGGTTTTACCATTAAACTGCTTTTAAGGACAAATGCAGTTTCAGTCATTATCCTGGGCCTCAGTGCATACAACTGAGCATGTCCTTCAACCGGTAACTCTTTTTATCACAAGATTTATTCTGCTTGATGTAGTGTTAGCCACCATTAGCCTTGTGGGATATGGGTGGGTCTATTCACAGATCCTGGCATTTGAAGGAGGAGGAAAAGTGAAAAGACTGTGACACAAAACTGTATGACAATGAAAGGTTTTTTGTCAGAAAAAAGGGCAGAAGATACAATTATAGACAATGTAGATTTCTTTTTATAGGGAATTTATAAGTCCATCTTTAAGAATCTAGTCTGTCTTTCCTTATGGGTGAAAGACTAGAGACAGCACATCCTCCTAACTGAAATCAGTGTTTAATTGATGCAAGACTGATGTGAGATTGTGTATGTGTAGTTGTCATGAGGCGAGTGCATGAGAACACATTGAAAGCCAGCCTGATTGGGCTCAGCTGCTTACTGACACCCCCTCTCCTCTGCCCCACTACTTACTCCTTCAGCTTCACTGTCTGACTGTACAATCAGCTGCTTCATCTCACTCCCCTGACCTCTGATCCTTCATCCTGGCCTCCACGGTCATGTGACCCCCGGCAACCTCTGCTACATGACATTTGAGCTGGATAAAGGATGGGTTAAAGGCGGTCTGTGTGCGTCAGAAACAAGGCAGTATTCGTGCTTGTTAACTGAGAGTTTGTGTATATGCAGATGTGGATAGAGAAGCCAATTTTTCCTCAGTAGAAGTAATGTTACCATATGACATTAATTACCCAAGTACAAGTAAAAGTAGTCCCCAAAAAAGTTATTTGAGTAAAAGCACGAAAGTATCTACTAAAACAGTTACTTGAGACACTAGTTTGTAAAGCTTTTCTTTCAAAGTTGACTCTTTTCTCAAAATTTGCCATTTTTTTTGCTACAACTTTCGGCTCTTTTCACCTCATAAATTTAGTTTTTTCTTTCCAATTTGTGGCATTTTTCTCTTAAATTGATTCACTGGTGAAAATCTTTTTTTTTCTTGTTTACATGTCTGCAACATGTTTTTTATGACTTACAAGACACATCAAGAACGGTTGAGTGTTGCTGGCGACACTCAATTGAGAGGCGACCCCGGGGCAGACCCAGGACACGCTGGAGAGTCTATGTCTCCCTGCTGGCCTGCGAACATCTTGGTGTCCTCTCTGAGGAGTTACAACAGGTGGCCGGGGAGAGAGAATTCTGGGCTTCTCTGCTTGAACTGCTGCCTCGGCGACCTGGACCTCCAGAAAAGCGGTAGAAGATGGATGGATGGATGGATAGATTTTCAAATGTGAACTTGTCAGACCACAGCACAGTTTTCCACTTAGCATCAGTCCATCTCAAACGAGCTCAGGCCCAGATCAATCAGTGGTGTTTCTGTGTTTCTGGCTTTAGTTTTGAATTGCACTTGTAGATGATAGCGACAAACTGTGTTAACTGTTAAGTGCAGAAATTTTTCCGAGCTTTAGTAACTACAGAGGCATAAAGTAGATCAGCCACACTATGAAGATATGGAAAAGAGTTGTTGAAGCCAGGTTTAGAAGAGAGGTCATAATCCGCAAGCAGCTGTATGGTTTCATGCCAAGAAAGAGTGCCACAGCCCTCCATAGCTCAGCGGTGCTAACGGATCAGAGACCTGACGTCCCCTGGGAACTAAGGAACTAAATGATGAGGATGCTGGGCTGGAGTGAAATGACGGGCAGGGAAGACAAGGTACAAGCCCCTTCTCCCATCCATCATCATGGGGAACATGAGGTCGCTTCAAAACAATACCTGTCAATACCCGTGGAATATGGCATGCAGTGTTTAACTCATTTAATCCAAAATTTTTACCAGACATGAAAATATCCTTATCATGTGTCATTCACAACCAGTGTTGGGCAAGTTACTAAAAAATAGTAACTAGTTACAGTTACTAGTTACTTCTTTTCAAAAGTAACTGAGCTACTTTTGAGTCACCGCATGATTAAAGTAATTAGTTACTTGGAAAAGTAACTCTCATGTTACTTTTAAATGCATACTTAAATCCTCTTGCACACGTAGCAAGATCAGAGGCCCCTTGTTCTCATCAGAAAAAAAAACAAGAAAAAGAAAAACTGATGAGAAAAAAGTCTCATCTTACAGAGAAAAAAATGTCTCAGATTTACACAAACTATTGTAATCAGTAGAAAGTCAGAAATTTACTAGAAATAAAGCTGTAAATTTACAGAGAAAATTTTGGATCCCCTGGTGAGCCGTTTTTGGCCCACGAGCCATATATTTGACACCCCTGGACCAGCCCATTAAAAACGCATATTTAGAAGATTTACTTCCATGAAATAGTTGCAGATTACAACAGCATGTAAATGAATGAGATAAAATAAAACAGAAAGCACAGATAAATAAAAGTTCACCACTTAGAAAAAGCTTACTGCAACAAATCAGTCACTTTCTCTGTGCATAAGAAAACTTGCACAATTATTTACACATTTACACAACTGCGGACATTAAATGCAGCTTCTTGTTTAACCACAGAAGTAGGAGGTGTTGAGGGTTACTCACAGCTGGGACAACAGGTGATCAGGGCTCTATATGAGAAGTTGCCACCGCCACGGCATTGCTTCCCACTGGGTTGTGTGGGAGCAGGGCAGGAAACTGACAATTCTCGGCATAACACCGGCGGAGGAGACTGACGGCTGCACTACAGTAGGCTCAGTTTATATTTATTTGCACTAAAAGTATCTATCCATATTAATAAAACAAGTAACGTGAGTAACGCATCTGATCAAATTTCAGTAACTGTAACGCATTACTGGATTTTTAAACAGTAATTTTGTTACGCAGCACATTACTGCAGAAGTAGTGGCGTTACGCGTTACTCCCAACACAGTTTATTTGATGAAAAAGTATGTTTTAGGTTTGATCACCAGTGTTGGGAGCAACTTGTTACAAAGTAACGCGTCACTGTAACGCCACTAGTTTTGCAGTAACGTGCTCTGTAACAAAATTACTGTTTAAAAATTCAATAATGCGTTACAGTTACTGAAATTTGATTACATGCGTTACTCGCGTTACTCGTTTTATTAATATGGATAGAAATTTTAGCGCAAAAAAAACTGACTCTACCATAGCTGGCACAGCTGTCAGACTCCTCCCCCCGTGGGTTGGTTTCCTGTCCCGTGGTGGGAAGAAATGCCTTGGTGACTTCTCATACGGAGCCCTGATCACCTGCTGTCCGAGCGGTGAGTAGCCCCCAAACAGCTCCTACCTCTGTGGTTAAACATGAGTATTTTTGAGCAAGAAGTGTCATGCGCTGGCCCTCACGAGCCAGCATAAGACGCACACAACGTTACCAGTGAGTTTTTCAGTGAGTTTATTACGGTGAAAAGGTGTTAACACAAGCTGCTGAGATAATGACAAGAGTCTTTGCAGAAACAGGAAGCATAGGGCTATACAGCACACTATAGGTCCAAAGCAGGAGACAGTCACACACAGACAGGCTTGGCAATAATTAGCACACGGGCTGCTAAGGCAGGGACTTACAGAACAAGTAACACCGGAGGGAATAAGGCTAATGAGCTCACTTACTGGTCCCGGTGAAAAACGGTCAAGCCCAAGGCAGCCGAGGTGTGAATACAGTCCAGGCATCCGCAATGTGACGATGGGTGAACAGAATAGCGGTCAGGTTCGTGACCAGATGCGATCAGCCACTGCTGCGTCCTAACGACGCCAGTGCTCAGCTTAAGTAGACAAGGAACTAATGACAATGACACACAGCTGGCCGACCGTTGACAGGCGGAAACCCCACCGAGCACTTTCACAATAAGAGCCCAGAGAGGCCAGAATACCGCCCGCAGCTGTCAAGGCCGGCAGCGAGACATAACTTTAACCCGAGCGCGATCAGAACCGACGCTCGGGTCATAACAAGAAGCTGCATTTAATGTCCGCATTAAATGCATTTAAAGTTTTCTTATGCACAGAGAAAAAGTGACTAGTTTGTTGTGGTAAAGAACATCTTCTTGTAAGCAATGAGCTTTCATTTATCTGTGCTTTCTGTTTTATTTTATCTCATTCATTCACATGCTGTTGTGATCTGCAACTATTTCATGGAAGTAAATCCTCTAAATATGCGTTTTTAATGGGCTGGTCCAGGGGTGTCAAACATATGGCTCGTGGGCCAAAAACAGCCCACCAGGGGGTCCAGAATTTTCTCTGTGAATTCATAGCTTTATTTCTAGTAAATTTCTGACTTTCTACTGATTAGAAGTATGTAGAAGTATGTAGATTAGTTTATTTGACAGGGACAGTGCAATAAACATAGACAATCAAAGACAATCAATCTGATGTGTTGCACATAGAGTGTATAGCTATTAGCTAATTTGCAACTCTTGTCCCTGGATGGGCTTTAGAAAAAAGAATCAAGATAAAAAATATACACAATAACCACATACATCAATGCAGAAAAATTATAAATACACAATTATAAATATTATAAATATTATAAATACACAAATATAACAGCCTGACTCACATTTAACATAAATATTATAAATATTATAAATACACAAATATAACAGCCTGACTCACATTTAACACATATAACATAACTCACATTTGCCTATTTCAGGCCTTCCTCCCTCCGTCACTCACTATAAACAAACACATTTATTCCTTCCCTTCATTCACTCTCACTTTGCAGACAATTAATTCATACATGAGTACATTCTTGTTTATTTTTCAGCCAGTTTTTAACATTTTTAGTGAATGTTTTAAAGTCCGTTATTATTTTAATTTCATTTGGCATTGTGTTCCAGATGTGACTGCCCTTTATAGAGAAAGCTGTTTGTCCAAATGTGGTTCTGCGGTGGAATATTTTACAGTTATTGTTAACAGAACTCCTGGTGGCTCTGCTGCTGTCCTGTCTTTGGACGAAACCAGCAAGTGGCTCGGGTGCTGATTTATGGAAACATTTGAACGTTAATTTCAGAAGACAGAGGTCAATGAAGCTCTCAAAACTCAATAGGTTGTATTTTTTTAAAACATTACAGTGATGCCACCTAATGGGCTTTTTGTCCAAGATTTTTAGGGTTTGATTATATAATGAACCTATATGTCTTATTGTGGAAGGGGCTGCTTGAGCCCAGACTGTCAAACAGTATGATATATGAGAAAAAACCATAGAATGCATATACAGTGCAGCTGCTTTGTAAGGTATGTAATATCTAATTAATTTAAAACAGTTCAGATTTTTTTTTACTGTTTTTGAAATTTTCTTTATATGAAGATTAAATTTGAGTTACAAATCAGATTTACAACAGTTTGTGTAAATCTGAGACATTTTTTCTCTTTAACATGAGACTTTTTTTTCTCATCAGTTTTCTTTTTTCTGATGAGAACGAGCGGCCCTTGATCTTGCTGTGTGTGCAAGAGGATTTAAGTATGCATTTGAAAGTAACGTGAAAGTTACTTTTCAAAGTAACTAGTTACTTTAATCATGCAGTAACTCAAAAGTAACTCAGTTACTTTTGAAAAGAAGTAACTAGTGTAGCATCATCTCACTTTGGCTCATCAATAAAATTATTCTTCAGCTTAAAGACATTGTTTCAGGAAAAGAACAGTCAAGAACTGCTCTTTCATTTCAGGACCACAGCTGAACTAACATTCATTTGTTAAACCAGTCTCCGGAATCCCTCCTAATGCATTTCCTCTTGAACATTTTATGGACCAATAAAACTTAGACAAAAAACAGACCTTTGTGGAATGCCATAAGGCCTACAAAATATCCACAGCTCAACATTGCCCTCTACTGGCAACTCTGGGACATGCTGGATTTAACCAGCAAACTTTTTGACTACAATTCTTGTTACAAGACTCAATTTTCAGCATTCTCTTTTTCAGGACACCATGGAAAACCAAATGGACTCTTGATGTCTGGTGTGGACAATCAATGGGTTTGAAATATATTAATCCTTGATTTTAAATATGTGCATGTTAAAATGTTTAAATGAATGTTTTTTCTTGCATGTTAATTTAAAAGCACTAGTTATAAAGTTGCATGAGCCACTGAAGTAGGTTAGATTTTATACATAAGTGTATAGATGAATATTCAGTGTTAAGATGTATGTATCAGATTTGCCAAAATGTCTCTCAAACCACGTGACTGACCACGGCCAATCCCTGGAAGCCCGCGAAAGTTATCCACAGATAAAAAGGAAGAGACACCCTCTTTTCAGGCTTTTTCCTCTTCTTCCACTTCTCCTGCTTCTCGTCACTTCACAGAAGAACGCTCCTGGAGAGCATTTTCGGGAGAACGAAGACTTCACTGCCAGAACAAAGGAGGCTTCTCCCACGTGTTTTTTTTTTCTACGATCACAGAGCTTGACGTATTGTGTTTGTGTAAACTTCTGTGTATTTTGATGTTTTTCTTTAAATGTCTAGGAATTAATCCTTTTCTTTCCTGAGCTCAAATTTTCATTTGGAGTCAAACTCCATTTCTAGACGTCTAATTTTGTAACTTTTTCTTGTTAAACTTTCTTTAAACTCGCCGTTAAAAATTTTGACTTTATGTTTATTTATTTATTTTTTTATTTTTTTTTTTTTGACCACAGCCACCCTAGAAGCTAATTTCATCTCCACAAAGTCGCAGAAAACTTTTAATTTTGCTATTGGATCAGATTTTGTAATTATTCTCGAATTCCCTCGTGAGAAGTCGTTGATCCATGACGCGCAGCTGAAGAAATCAACATGCCATGAAAAAGGCGACATTTTGGGCTGGACCTCAGCCATTGGGATAAAACATCCAAGATCTCACCTTGTGACAACAGACTGGCAAGCTGCCATTCCTCATTCAAATATCTGCTGGTCAGATATTCTGGTACAAACTACGACGTCAAAAGGATCTTCACCAACCTTGGGTCATGTGAGCAGCATTCTTTATTCATCTGCTGAATAAAACGTCTGAGATTTGAGAATAATTCAGTATCTGATCAGATACAAAATTAAAGAGCAATTAGCATAACTCTTCCTTAAAATTCTGTTTTCATTTTCTTAAGAGTAATCCAGAATTTTCCATATACTTAGTTTAATTTTCCCCATAAGTTTGCATTCAGTTTTCATAATCTCTTAACTTCAAACTGATCTAAATTCAGCTTACATTTTCACCCTGGTTCTGCAAATGTTCACATTGTTACTCTATTATTTACAAGTTTAATTTAATGGTTAATGAAATCATTGCAATGTCCTTTAATCATCATTTCATTTAATAAATACGTGAAAATGAGAGAAGTTGTTGGGAATTTATTTCATTCTGAGTCTGGTTGCAAAGCCCCCAGTATTGAATTCACTAAAATTTTGAGACTGATTATTAATTAATTTATTGAGTGATTAAACAGGTATAAAGTGAAATTAATGATCAAAGTGCTCACAAAAGAGGTGAGCTGGTTCCCCATGAGTGTTTAATAACTTTTCCTGTGTGTGTGGACCTGGAGTAAATTTCAGGTCCTGATACATTAATACAAATTAAATAATTTTATACCTGATCATAATTATAACTCACATATTGCTACACTAGTAATCGTAACTAGTTACTATTTTTTAGTAACTTGCCCAACACTGTTGATCACAATCATGACTGGTGTAATTATGTGTTGAATACTGCAATCATGTTTTTTTTTCTTTTATGAAGCCATTGAAGTTCTTGTATATCCCACTATATATACTTAAACATTTTAAACTGTCATTGTAAGTCCCCAACATTGCCTCTAGAAGACTCTACCTCATGCTTGTGTGACTGCATATCAAAATGCCTTTTGCAACACAAAGCCACCATCAACATCAGTGTAATTTTACTGTAACATGCAGCATATTGTAACATTGTTGCTGTACTATAAAATGTATCTATACATAATAACAAAACATTTGAACATGTACATTCGTATGCACTGTTCATTGTAAAGATGTTATAACCTTTAGTGCCAACATTCTTTGCTAATCCTTGGAATTTACCAGCTTACTATCTTTCCTTCATCCATCAGCTTCTCAAAGTACACCTTCCATCTTCTCAAAACACTTTCATCACCTGTTAGTACATGACCATCTCTGTCCTGAATCACCCTAACTTGCTGCACATCCTTTCCAGCTTGATCTCGCTATCTATCCAATCGATACAAGTCCTTCTCTCCTTCCCTAGTGTGGAGCCTCACATACAACTCACTATATGCTTTTTCTTTAGCCTTTGCTCTGCCATTCAGCTAGACTCCTAAATACTCCTGTCTACTTTCTTCATCTCCTTGCCTATCCCATTTTTTATTGCCAACCTTTTCCTTCGAATGCTTTCCTGTTCCTTCTCATCCCACCACCATATTTCCTTGTCTTCTTTCTTCTGTCCAGAGGACACACCATATACTTTTCTACCCATTTCCCTCAGTACTTTTGCTGTACTTTCCCAGTCATCTGGTAATTCTTCCCTACCACCCAGAGTCTGTATCTACTCCTTCCTGAACTCTGTGCAATGTTCTTCCGTCTGTAACTTCCACCACTTAATCTTTGTCACTGCCTTTGTTACCGGCACCAGACTGAGGGGAAATCTGCACCGGCAGCAAGGTTTACACAGGTTAGGGAACACTGTGGAACCTGTGGACCAAAAGAGAGGAGACAAAAGTTTCTGCTTTCTCCTGCCAGCGCTCATTTAATTCTGAACTGTGGACACAAAAAAAAACAACAATATACAAACAAGGCTTTCCAGTTAAGAGTGCAACTGACATTTACTTCACATTCACAACATAATAAAAATACCATAAAAATGATAAATTAAAATGACATTGTCTCCAAAATAAAACAACAATTGGCATAAATAAAATAAAATTAAGCTCAAAATTCTTCTACAACAAAAATAATACATAAAAAGTACAAAACAATGTGTTAAACAGAACCAAAAGAAAATAACTAACATCACATAATCTCATGCATAATCCCGGTACCTCAAATCACACACACACACACACACACACACACACACACACACACACACACACACACACACTTACTTCACAAAATGGCATGGACTCTCCATGTTTACAATAACCGGAAGTGAAAAGCCATTTCAAGACTGGCTTTTCCAAGCTTATTTACCGACTAGCAGCTTACTCAAACTCTTAATATTTCAAACATACAAGTTTTGACATACACTGACTACCAGCACACAGAATATGCACTCAAAGAAATGCAGTTTCTAATGAACACGGTATTGCGTGGTCAGTATACTTGGCACTGAGTCAGAACTTATTAACATCTAAACACGACAAATTAACCTTTACACATGAATGAAACACATCTTGAAACATCACAAAGCATTTACACAGTGCTCATGTGCAATACTGAGCCCCAATAATGATGAAAAAGTAAGTTTTTCCATTACCTGTGGACCAAAAAAGAAGTAACAAAAGTTTCAGCTTTCTCCTGCCAGCACTCATTTAATTCTGAACTGCGCATGAGCAAGGCTCCCCCTAGTGGAACCACACTGACACCAACACACCATCTATTGGCAGAAAAGTGTAATTACCTTCAAGCAATAATAACAGTATGTCAACACAAATTTAAGAGTAGTTGAATTATTAACCAAAAAAATAGGGGGTGTCTGTTCAAGTCAAAAACTATGGATGTGGTATTTCCAACCGGCTACACCTTCACTCTTTTTTTCTTCTTGGTTTCCAGAGTCACCCTACAGACTACCAGCCAATGCTGTCTAGCTACATTCTCCTCTGCCACCACCCTGCAGTTTCATATCTCTTTCAGATTTCTCTGTCTGCATAAGATATAGTCCACCTGTATGCACCTTCCTCCACTCTTGTAAGTCACCCGATGTTCCTATTTCTTCTTGAAATATGTGTTCACCTCAGCCATTTCCATCCTTTTAGCAAAATCCACAATCATCTGTACCTTCCACCTTTCTCTCCTTAAACCATACCTACCCAGCACCTCCTCATCACCTCTGTTCCATTCACCTACATGCTCATTAAAGTCCACTCCAATCACCACTCTCTCTCCCCTAGGAATATTCTCTACCACTTTATCTAACTTACTCCAGAAGTCCTCTTTCTCTTCTACCTGACATCCAACTTGTGGGGCACTAACAATATTCAACATCACAACTTCGATTTCTAGCTTCAAACTCCTGCCTCTCGCCCAAAAAAGATGCTGGGATAGGCTCCAGCCCCCCCCCCCCCCCCCCACGACCCAAAAAGGATTAAGAGGAAGAAGATGAATGAATGAATGAATGAATTTGAATGAATGAATGAATGAATGAATTTTTATTTCGAATAGTACAGTACAGGTTAAAAGAAACTGTATAATATAACAACAAGGTCAAATTAGACAAAGACTCCTCCTACTATACAATTCCACGTGAGTTATCCGAAATGGGTGATGGCTGAAGCCGCAGCTTATATTGCCCACCCATATTCCATCCAAGAATTCAAAAGAGAAAAAGAGAAAACAAGACAAGAGCAATTACAATTTAAAACAAAGCTAAGACAAAATGTGACTGAGAGAAAAAAGAAAACTAAGCTAGGCTAAGTTAAGCGGTTACTATTCAAAAACAAATCTAAGACAAAATGTCACAGAGAAAAAAAGAAAAAAAAGAAAAAAAAATAAGCTACAACACAACACAGGCTGGATATGTCAATCCTTATGTGAGTTTACATGTCGTCTTGTAAATATGTTTGGAGTATTTCTTCCTTTAGTTTTTGTTTAAATTGTCCAAGCGTTGTACATGATTTTAATTCAGGTCCAAAATCGTTCCATAATCTGACTCCTTGCACTGAAATACAGTGTTGCTTGGTGGTTGTTCTCACTGTAGGCTTTTGAAATATACATGTTCCTCTGAAGTGATATCGTTTCTCCCTTGTTTGGAACAACTTTTGGATATTTGCGGGCAGTGATAAATTCTTCACTTTGAACATTATTATTATTTTTTTTTTTTTTTTTTTGTTACTTATTTGTACCCGTAGGTAGATTTGGTTTGCAGTCTGGTGACAAGCCACCGGCTGCCGGTCGCTGCGTGCGCGAGCGCCCTAAACCTACATGTTTTTGGTATGCGGGAGGAAACCGGAGAAATCCCGGAGTAAACCCACGCAACACGGGGAGAACATGCAAACTCCACACAGCTCACTGTTGGTCGGGGGCTGGGATCGAACCCACAATCTCGTGATCCCCGCGATCCCCCGGCCGAGGGTAAACTGTGCTGCCACAGTGCTAAACCACTGCGCCACCGTGCAGCCGGTTTTAAAGTCAACCAGATCTTTCAACTTGAGAGTTTTTTTTTTAAGAAAAAGTGGGTTTGTTGGTTCCCTGTAAGCTGCTTTGTTTATTATTCTAATAGCTCTCTTTTGAAGCATAAAGAGTGGATATATGTTTGTTTTATATGTATTTCCCCATACTTCATTACAATATGTCATGTATGGGAGTATTAATGAATGATACAAGGTGTATAGTGTGGGTTGATTCAGCAAATATTTCACTCTGTGTAATATTGCAATTGATTTGGATACTTTACCTTTAATATAATGAATATGTGACTTCCAACACAGTTTGTTATCAATTATTACTCCAAGAAATTTAGTTTCAGATACCCTTTCAATCTCTACACCATTTACACTGAGTTTGGGTACTGGGTTGTTGTGATGGTTGTTAAAGACTATAAATTTTGTCTTACTTAAATTGAACGTTAATTTGTTTGAATCAAACCACAGTTTAAGCTTTCCTAATTCCTTTCCGAGTGTATCCAGAAGTTGTTCCAAATTGTTTCCACTGCATAGCAGATTAGTGTCATCGGCAAACAATATTAAGTCCATTTTTTCTGAAACTTTACATATATCGTTTATATACATATTGAATAATAATGGTCCCAAAACTGAACCCTGTGGGACTCCACAGGTGACCTTCAGTAACTCTGAATTTTTGTTGCTAACACATACATACTGATATCTATTCTTTAAGTAACTACTTAACCAGGACAGTGCTACCCCTCTAATACCACAATTTTGTAGTTTCTTTAATAATAAATTATGATCTACTGTATCAAATGCTTTTTTAAGATCTAGGAATACTCCAACTGAATACTCTTTATTTTCAATGGCTGTTGATATTTTTTCTGTAAATTCCATTAGGGCATATGCAGTTGTCCTCTTGTGTCTGAACCCATATTGCTGCTCACACAATAAATCATTCTTCAGTATGAAGTTGTCAATTCTCTCATAGAATATTTTTTCAAGTATCTTGGAAAATTGCGGTAATAGTGAAATTGGTCTATAGTTTGAGAGTTCCCCTCTGTCGCCCGTCTTGTATATCGGAATTACTTTAGCTATTTTCATTGCATTGGGAAATATACCTGATTGGAGAGACAGGTTACAGATATACGTCAGTGGTTTTACTATGCATTCGATAACAGTTTTGACTAGTAGCATGTCAATACCATCACAGTCCGTAGATGTTTTACTTTTGAACGATTTAACAGTTTCAATGACCTCTCTTTCGTCTGTGTTCTTTATGAAGATGGAGTCTTTTACAGCAGTGTTATTGCATATTGTATCACCTGTAGGCACCGTAGTGGGTATTTCTCGGGCCAGTTTAGGTCCAGTGTTAACAAAAAAATTATTAAATTCATCTGCAGGTGCAGCTATATTCACACTCTGAGTCGTTTTATTATTTTTTGGAATATTAGTTGGGTAGCTTGTATTTCTGCTTTTATTTCCAAGGATACTGTTGAGTATTGTCCATGTATTTTTAATATTGTCTTTGTTTTTCTCCAGTTCTTTACTGTAATAGTCTCTTTTACTACATTTTACTGAATGAATGAATGAATGAATGAATGAATGAATGAATGAATGAAAAACTCATGATCCTGTCCGACTCCCTTTTCACCTCACTGTTTACACACTCTTCATTCAAGATTAAACCTACTCCATTTCTCTTCCTATCTAGACCATAGTAGAACAATTTGAATCCACCTCTAATGCTCCTAGCCTTGCTTCCCTTCCATCTGGTTTCTTCTCTCCATCATATCAGCCAACTTTCTGCCTTTGCCAGTCATAGTCTCTACTTTTAAAGTCCCTACTCTGACCTCCACACTTCTACCTTTCCTTTCCTCCATTCCCCTCTTAAAACACCTTCCTCTTGTCTTCCTCCTTGAGCTTCAACCAACAGTAGCCCAATTTGCACCGGCACTGTTGGTTAACAGCAGTGGTTGTCTCGACTGATCCGGTATGGAAGTAAGTGGAAATAAACCCTCTAAATATGTACAGATAATTTGATAGTTCTGGTCTAGTCTTCCCAGCTGAGACAACTGACTGTGCTACATTTTTCCATGGAGTTTTTTTTTCTCCAACAACAAGAAAGATCCCACAAATCGTTGCTGTCACATTTACAAGAAATATGATCTTCTGTCTTTTGAAAATTGTAAAACTCTCAAATTTTCCTGTTCAATTTATAAATATGCAACCCCCCCACCCCCCACCCCTGGGAGAATATGTTAAACTGAGAACTGTCACCAGTACAACTCACCAGAGCACTCACTAGAGGAGACTGTGAGGTCCCCCACAGACGCACAACATTTGCTCAATCTGTGTTATCAGTGAGGGGCACCAGGATCTGGAATAACATAACACCTACAATCAGAGAACGTACCACACTAAACACTTTTAAGACACATTGTAAAAATTGGCTTTTAAACAAGCAAAACTGTACCCATAACTAGTGGTTGCTCTGCATCATATGCATACAGTATATATTTGTGTATATATATATATATATATATATATATATACAGTATATATATATATATATATATATATATATATATATATATATATATATATATATATATATATATATGTGTGTGTGTGTGTGTGTGTGTGTGTGTGTGTGTGTGTGTGTGTGTGTGTGTGTGTGTGTGTGACCATGCGTCACTCACACATGCCCCGCCTCTTGTTTGTTGCTGTCTGTTCTTGCTGTGAGGTGCTTGGGTGCATGTGTGTGTACACATACACAACACTTCACTCATGTGACATTTGAATATTTTGCTTTATAACACCTTAACTCTTGCACTTTAGCATATGCACCACTTTGTACAGTTTCACTGCAGTTGTTCTGCTCATGTATGATTGTTTGTTTGTCTGTTTTTGTGACCCGCCAGGGGACTACAGATGCAAATTAGCAGTATTGCTAAATCTGGCATACTTATATTTGTATTAATGTTCATTAGTATGTAATATCCCTTTCAAATAAACATTAAACTAAGCTAAACTAACCCAATCTATAGCTTTCTTTCTTGTAAATTTCTGACTTTTTTCCACATATATATTAGACTATTTTCATGTAAACTAAGATTTTTTTTCTCATAAATATGAGACATTTTTCTCATCAGTTTTCTTTTTCTTTGTCTCCTTTTATCTGGCCAAAAGTCATGAATTTCCCTTTTTGCCATCAGCAGCTACTAATGTAATGCAGCCCTGAAAGGGTTTTCCCATGCCTCAGGGGCAGTTTTCAACCACTATCCCATGTAACTTGATTTCAAGGGAAATGGAATTAGGGACCCAGCAGTCTATGTGAAAACTCAGTTCTCAAAGTTGCCCAGTAAATGCCTGTATGAACACTACTAGCACTATGATGCACAATTTTCTCTCCCTCTCTCTCTCATCTTTTTTATGTGTTGTAGTGATTGCATGAAAAGTCACTTTTTCCCATTTCCATCACAATGCGCTCTTGTCTGTAACTATTTAATAAACAAAAACACTTGACAAACACAAATCACACAAATCAATCTACATATCGGTAGACAATTTCAGAATATGCTGAGTGTTTCCCTGTGTACCCACAGCATGTGTGCGCCCATGATTTTAACTCCTTAAGGATTGAATTGGATTACATGATGTCTCTCCTGCGGCTGGTATCGCAGATATGCAGCTGTCACGTGGTAGGTCAAAAAGTATGTAAGACAACCCAAAATAAACTCAGATGTACCAACCATTTCACATCACTAGATGGCAGACACATATAGCTTACTGCTCTTCTCTGGAGGACTGAGTTAAGCCATCCAGAACTACTTTGAATCTCATGTCACTTCCAGGGTGCAGAAGAAGAGATGTACAAACAATTGTGCAACATATATTTTAACAGGGAGGAAGCATTTGCTCCAAATTTTTCAACAATGATTCTAAAAGGGATTATTTAGCTTCTGAAGGGAAATATTTACCTTCTGTTACAGCACAATATGGACCAGAACATGTACACTTTTTGTCCACCATTGACGAAGCTGCACGTGACAGAGAGGAGAATACTGTTGGTTCGGTGGCGTTGTCTAACTGAAATTGAGGTGAAATGAATCAGAAGATAAATGTGAGAGTTTCTGGACATGGGAGAGAAAGCGAAAATGACTGGCAGATGAGGAAATGGATGCATGAAGACGCATGACTTGCGGTGGGTCTGATGTTTTTATCAGTTTGTTTACATTCTACTGATTTTCTGGTTCATGTATTTTGAAGGTAACAAAAACAAAAAAAGAAAAGAAAAACAAAAACAAACAAAACCATCCTTTGTGTAAATATGTCCAAAGTCCACTTTGACCGAAAGTTATGAAATCCGATATGGCTGCCGTTACATTATGCAAATTAGATGCGTAAATTTACTCCTATCATAAACTTTGGATCATATTCTACATCTTCCTCATTGACAGAAAGCCATAATCTATTACCACTTTCAAATTACAGCCTTTGTAATATCCATCCATCTTCTTCCGCTTAATCCTTTTTGGGTTGCGGGGGGCTGGAGCCTATCACAGCATCTTTGGGCGAGAGGCAGAGTACACCCTGGACAGATCGCCAGTCTATTGAAGGGCCAACTCAGAGCGACAGACAACCATTCACTCTCACAGTTATACCTAAGGACAATTTAGAATCCCCAGTTTGATGCCAATTAACCTAACTTGCATGTTTTTGGGCATGTGGGAGGAAACCGGAGAAATCCCGGAGTAAACCCACACAGACACAGGGAGAACATACAAACTCCACACAGATCATTGTTGGTCGGGGGCTGGGATTGAACTTGGGATCCCCCGGCCAAGGGTGAGTTGCTGTGCTGCTGCAGTGCTATTTTCCAAAAAAAAATCTTTGTCACCAGAGGGTGCATGCAGATGGTGCATACCTGTGACAGAAATCCTTAACTGGTTAAATATGCCATTTAAATAACATTGACAATGCAGTGTTGACAAGAGATGCTTTTAACTGATCAACAAAACACTGTGACAAAATGCACCAAATTACCAATTCATTGTGTGATGACCCAGTGAGCGTGCTCCCCTTCCCCTCCTGTTCCTGTTGTCTCAGCTCCAGGGGATCAGACACGCCTGCTTGATTACACACCTGCTGCGTCCTGATGGCCCAGCATATTTAACCTGTTGCACTCTGGTGTACCGCGGGCGGACACGTCTCTGCATCCTAGAGCGTATGAGGGCGCACGAGGGCGCTGCGTCCTAGAGCGCACTGGAAAAAAAAGCTGCATTTCCGTCCTTCCACTACAGACACAGCCGCGAACAGAAAGCCAAAGGAGTGCTTTGATTGGTTTAGGTGTGATTGACCTCTCATTCAACTAATAAGAGCCTTGAATTGGGTTTCTGAAACCTTGAAGAACCAATGACTGAAAACCTAGCAAGAAGGACCCGCCTACCAACGGCTGCGAATACAGCCAGCCAATTGAAGCACAGAAGTTCGAAAGCTGTTTTGTGTAAGGCTGGGTGACACACAGGCGTTCGCCAGTCTTTTTTTCTAACTACTGTTCTTATTTGTTTTGAAAAATCGTTCGCCAAAACCGCAATCATGGAAGTGCAAAACTGCAATAATGGAATTATGGTTTGACCGGGTCACGTGACCAGAACCACAAGTCCGTAACAAGCGGACCAGCGTCACGTTCGTCTGACAGTGAAGAAGAGAAGTTCGCCAGCAACATTGCTGTTGTGGACAGGTAAGTGTTATAAGCTAAATTATTCTTTATCCCTGAAAATTGTAATCCAAATGACTTTTGTCCGATCGGTAAATTACAACTGTGCGTTATCGCAACATGACGGACCCGGACCGGAGCGGTCCGGCTTCGTCATGTTGCGAACGGTCCCCCCGTCATGTTGTGAACGCCCCCCCCCCCGCTACTCTTCTGTAGCGGATTGCAGGTATATTGCAGATATTTTAGTGCAACTGTGTGTATTAGACCGCGGTGCAACGTCACCGCTTTCCGTCATGTAGTGATGGGCGATGTCCGTCCTCTGTAGCGGGGGTGGGGTGGTGGGTGGGGGGGGGTTGTTATCTTCTACATTACAGATATTCTAGTATAATTTTTAGTGCACTGTATGTTATTTTTTCTTTTAAAAAATAGCCACACATTTTTTACGTGGCATGCTTCTTTGTGTGTGGGGGCTTGTTTTTTCATTCATTCATTCATGAATGAATAAACACCCCCCCCACACACACTCACACACAGCCCTTCATCTTCCATTAGAGCCCAAGATGAAGCTTCTATATTGAATCATTCAAAAGTTACAGACGTTTTTCCAAACTGTGCCATTTGGCACAATTTGACACAGTTCAAAAACGCCTGGGAACAACCTAAGAAAAAAGCTGTGTAATATATTCATTTTTTGTGGTATTGTTACAAAATTTTGACCTCAGCTGGATAACACTTGGTTCTACATTTCTGTTGCATTTTCCAGCCAGTATCTGAAGCTGTGTGTTATTTGCAAGCATTTGTATCCCAAAAAACACCCAGGCGAAACTTATTTTCTTCAAGTTCAATATGTTTAGATGACTCTTACTCAGTGGCAGGAGCACTTAGAGAGATTATGACTGTTTTGCCAAAAAATTCAAAGTGTTTTCTTTTAAATGAGACCAACCCCATGAAGATGCTGCAAAGGGTTGAAGAACAGCTTTTGATTTACTTTGGGTAAGTTATTTTTTGGCATTTTTAGGGAAATTGACCAGAGTGCAAGGGGTTAAGAGCCAGTGTGTGGAGCACCCATCGCTGGATCGTTAGGTTTGCTGCCACCCATAGGTGTGTACCCTGGAGCTGATCACACTCGCCTAACCAGGAAGATGCTGGACATCCACCCAGGTCACCATCTACCCCCTTTTGCTCTGGTCCATGCTGGAGTTTCCTGCCAGGCTCCTCTGCTCTCTGAGTAAGAGTGCATTTCATTTATTATTCTCCCCTTCAGGAGATTCTGTCCTTAATAACCTCTGTCTGCTCTTTCCCGGTAGGCTACGTGTGCTCCAGTGGGCACCAGTTTTGTGTTATTTAAGTGTGTGTTTTTGTGTTGCACTTTTCTTCAGTTGTGCACCTTTATTTAGAGTTGTTGTTAGTTTTATTTTTACAATAAACTGGTGAACTTTCACTACTGCGTCTGTGTGTTCGTTCTGGCAGCTCTGCGTTTGAGCCTCACCCGCATTAAATTATGACAGAACAATCCAGCCAGGATGGAGGGTTAGCGGGCACTCAGCCAGGCGAACAGTCAGCGCTCGACCGCTTGGATGCCATGGAGCACCAGGTCATGTTTCTATCTGAGCAATTAGAAACCTTCTCCCAACCATTGGTGACTGTTACCGAGCACCTGTGTCAGCTTCCTGGTCAGGTGCCTCCTCCTGTACCTGCTGCCCTGGCAGTGCATGTCGTCCGCAGGAACATTTCCATTCCCACACCTGCCCCCTCTCGGGGGGAGATGGGGAGTTGCAAGGGGTTCCTGCTGCACTGCCGGTTGCGCTTTCAGCAGGTGGAGGGGGAGTATAGGGAGGATTCGGCTAAGATACACTTCATGACCTTGTTGTTGCGGGACCGGGCACTCAAGTGGGCACAGTCCATCTTGAGCAGCCCGGACGAGCCCCTATATTCATACGAGCGATATGTGCAAGAGTTCTCCGAGGCTTTCGACCATTCAGAGAGCAAGGGGAATATAGTTAGCCAGCTGACGGGGCTTCGACAGGGAGACCAGTCAGTAGCCGATTTCTCTGTTGAGTTCCGGGTCATTACAGCGGACTCCGGATGGAATGATGTTGCTTTTCACAGCGCCTTCCTCTGGGTCCTGAATTCGTATCCCGCGATGAGCTGGCTAGCTGTGCGTCTCCCGCCGCTTTGAATGAGCTCATCGCACAGGCTGTTGCCCTCAACAACCAGTTTAGGGAGCGAGTCAGAGAGTAGAAAGCCACTGTCTCTCTGTTTACTCCCCAGCCGGCTGCTCCCCCCTCTTGTGCAGCTCCGCCATCCCCCTCCGAGCTGATGGCCCTCAGTAGGTCCCATCTGACTCTGGAGGAGCGTCGGCATCGAGAGAGGGCATGCGTGTATTGCGAGGTCACAGGCCACACAGTCTCCATATGCCCCATGAGGCCAAAAGATCCAGCCCGTCGGTAACCGTGGGGGGTCTGGCGGGAGGATCCTTGCAAAATCCTCCCAACTGTTTTGAACTCCCGGCCCTCATTCAATTACTGAGGGACGAGTTCAAAACCTCCTCCCTGGTTGATTCCGGGGTGGAGCAAAATTTCATTCAACAGACCATGGTCCAAAAATTGCAGATTCCCACCAGGAATGTCCCAGCACCCCTGACTGCCTCGGCGGTCTCAGGCAGCAGTATTGCGGCAGTTACCAAACTGACTGAGCCCATTTCGATCATTCTGTTCAGTAACCACTGCGAGACTATACAGTTTTCTGCCCTGCCTCAATCGACCCCCACCATGATTCTAGGTTATCCGTGGGTCCGTATACATAATCCAGTTATAAACTGGAGTCGGTGCTCCACTTCGTTCTGGAGCCCTTTCTTTCTCTCGTCATGTGTACGATCAGCTGCGTGCTTGCCTTCGCTCCTGATCTCCTCCCCTCCGGCTGAGCCGGCAGATCTCAGCTCCATGCCCGAGGTCTATCATGACTTAGGGGAGGTCTTTAGCAAGTCCAGGGCCCTGCCTTTACTACCTCACCGGGGCTACGACTGCACTACTGACCTCCTCCCAGGCCCGTGGCTGCCATCCAGCCAGCTCTACAGTTTATCTGGGCCGGAGAGGGAGGCGATGGAGACCTACATTAAAGACTCCCTCAGCACCTGCATTATTCACCCAGCCCCTCTCGGTGCTGGGTTCTTTTTTGTAGTGAAGAAGGATGGGACACTGCGGCTGTGCATTGATTACCGTGAGCTTAACGCGATTACCCGTAAGGACAAGAATCCACTGCCCTTCATTAACTCAGTGTTTGAGCTACTCCAACGGGTACATTTTTCACCAAACTTGACTTCCGTCACTTCCGGTTATGGCTGCCACGTAGGACGGACGTGTCTCGCTCTGCTCTGCTCCTGGAGAAAAAAATCGGCAAATAACTCTCTCATTTGGGACAGAACGTATCCCAGCATTTGGGCGAGGATATGTCGGCGAAGCCTAAGGCTGGAAAACCAGGAAAAGGAAAAAGCGAGCCGCCGAAACAGTCCAAATTAACGGACTTTCAGGTCTGTGACGCAGCAAACAAGGCTCCATATATGGCGGAGGAGGCTGGCGGCGGTGCGATTTCTGCGGGGAATGGCGCAGATGCGCTGATGGCTGCCATGAGTTCAATGAGAGCGGACTTTTCCTCTAGATTTGATGGGATTATGACAGCGCTGGAAGGAATAAGAAAGGAATTGGGTGACTGTGTAGAACGAACGGCGCAGATGGAGCTCCGTCTCGCTAGTGCTGAAGATGACGTCACCCGTCTTCAATTAAAGGTGCGCACTTTGGAAAAAAAAAATAAATCTCTGGAAGATAATATTTTGGATTTGGAATCTCGGTCGAGACAGAATAATTTGAGGCTGGTGGGTCTTCCAGAGGAATCAGAAGGTCGGGACGTATGTTCCTTTCTGGAAAAGTGGATTCCGGAGGTGCTGGGCAGCGAGGAGTTGCAATCAGCAGTGGTTCTGGAAAAAGCACATCGTATTGGCCCACGGAGAGATAAGGGACCGCCGAGGACCTTAATTATGAAGTTTCTAAGCAACAGAGACAGGATGAAGATCTTCAACGCTGCACGTGCTAAAGGATAGATTAAACACCAGGACCAGCAGGTGCGGTTCTACCCAGATTTGGCCACAGGAATCCAGCAATTGAGGAAGCAGTTTGATCCCGTACGTAAGGAGCTGCGCAACCTTGGGATTCGTCATGGTGTAATCTATCCTGCGAGACTGCTGACCACGTATGAGGGCAGAACCCACATCTTCAAGACCCCAGAGGAGGCGCAGGAGTTCATCAAGAAGATCAAAGAAGAAGAAGAGACTGGTGGGAGCTAAGCATGAACAAAATATAAGGTAGAATAATTAAGCATTTGCACAGGCATCTGACTGACTTGAAGTAAATAGTAAGTTTACAAAATATAGATTGTATTATATATTAAAAAAAACAAAACAAAAACAAAACAAACAAAAAAAAAAAAAAACTATGATGTACAAAGTTGTTAAAAATTTTGGAGTTAAGTTGGAAAACTACAGAGGAGAGTTAATGTTACGTCATTAAAAGCAGTAGAGTTAGGGTGATTGGGAGGATGAAGAAGGAGTGGCTTAGGCTGATCCTCGTGGGTGTGGAACGGTCGATGGCTATATCGGGAGACAGAATTTTTCTTTTGATTTTGGGGGGTTTGCCACAAGTGTGGGAAGGGGAAATTTGTTTGTGTGTAGTTTGTAGGATGAATGTTCAACCACTCATGTTTTCGCTTCTCTGTATGAGCATGTTTACACTGCAAGGTAATCCCAAACCCTCTATTGATCATGGACCAAAGTGTTAATCTTAATTTAACTTCATGGAATTGCAGAGGTCTACAAAATTTAAAAAAACTTAAACAAGTTATGAATAAAATAAAGGACATGGGTTCAAGAATTGTGTTTTTACAAGAAACTCATCTGATAGAGGAGGATGTTAAAAGAATTAGGAGTAGATGGCAGGGAAGTGTATTCACCTCTTCATTTTCATCCCGAGCCAGGGGAGTTATGACTCTCATACATAAATCAGTTCCTTTTCAAGTGAAAAATGTAATTGGAGACAAATTTGGAAGATATGTAATCATTCAAGGTTCTTTGCTATTAGAAAATATAAATCTTGTGAACTTATATGGTCCCAATATAGATGACCAGAAGTTCTTTGCTAATTTATTTCTCATCTTATCATCACTTACAGGGCAACATATAATAGCAGGGGATTTTAATTGTACATTGAATCCAGGTGTGGATAGATCAACAGGACTGGATTGTACGCACATTGGATGTAGGATGACTATTAATCATTTTATGAAAGAATTGAGATTGTTAGATATATGGAGAGAAATGAAACCACAAGTTAAAGCCTATTCTTGTTATTCCAGTACCTACAAGACATTCTCACGTATTGATTATTTTTTGATTTCCACAGAATTAAGGTCCAAGATTCAAAACTGCTTTTATGATAACATCGTGATCTCTGATCATGCACCCTGTTGTCTAATATATGTAGATAAAAAATTGATAAAGGAATCAGGTAGATGGCAATTTCAGCATAAATGGCTTCAGGATGAGGAATTTGTCAAGTATATAGAAAAACAGATAGACGAGTTCTTTGACATCAATACTACACAAACATCAGCATGTGTAAAGTGGGAGGCTTTCAAAGCTTTTATTAGGGGGCATATTATTAGTTATACAGGATCAAAATCTAAGAAGACTCGAGAGGAGAGAGCTAAATTGGAACATAAAATAAAAAATCTTCAGGAAAAAGTGTATGCAGGAAGTGACCCAAGGTTGGAGAATGAATTACTGATTTTGAGAGCTGAATACGACAAAAAATCAGCGAATAGAGCTGCCTCGAGTCTTCTAAGATTGAAACAATCTTTTTATGAACAAGGTGAAAAATCAGGAAAATTATTAGCATGGCAGATTAAACAATTGGAAATTAAAACACCAATTACCAGTATTATAAGTAATGGACAGGTAGTTATAGATCCTTTAGAAATTAATAGAGCCTTTAGAGATTACTATGAAAAATTATATGATACCAAAAATGAACCTGATTTAACAAAACTAAATGGGTTTTTGAACGAACTAGCTATACCGTGTATTCCAAATGAAAACAGGGAGATATTGGAGTCTAAAATTAGTCAAGAAGAAGTTGGGCTAGCCATTGATAATATGAAATCAGGAAAAAGTGCAGGACCAGATGGTCTTCCAGTTGACCTTTATAAAAAATTTAAGAATAAATTAATAAAACCTTTTTTGGAAATGGTTTTAGAAGCATTTCAAAATAATAATTTACCATCATACATAAATAATGCCTTAATTATACTGCTGCCAAAACCAGGTAAGCCCTCTAATAAATGTGAAAATATGAGACCAATAAGCCTATTAAACGCCGACCTTAAGATAATCTGTAAAATTTTAGCAAGACAAATACAAGAAATTTTACCAAATATTATTAATCGAGATCAGAATGGCTTTATAAAGGGTAGACAAGGCTTCCATAATGTAAGAAGACTATTTAATATTATTTATTTTAATAAAGAAGCACCGGATACAGCTCTCCTATCATTGGACGCCGAAAAGGCCTTTGATAGAGTTGAATGGCCCTTTCTTTTTGAAGTCCTACAAAGGTTTGGACTTGGAAATAATTTCATAAAATGGGTTCAAATAATATACAATAATGCTACAGCAGAAATCCTAACAAATAACAATATTTCAAAACCAATAAAAATCAATAGAGGATGTCGACAAGGCTGTCCACTTTCACCTTTACTGTTTACTATGGCAATTGAACCTTTAGCGATAGCGATACGTTTACATTCACAAATATATGGAATTAAAGTTGGACCAACAGAACATAAAATCTCCCTGTACGCCGATGACATAATTTTGTTTATGTCGAATCTAAAAAAATCAATTCCAACCTTGTTGAATTTAATAAAGAATTTTGGGGAAATATCAGGATATAAAATAAATAAAACTAAATCTTCAATATTAATGCTAAATGAGACCCAGAGAAATTACCCAGCCCCTGAGGTAAATCAATTCAATGTTGTAAATCAGTTTAAATATTTAGGAATCCAAATTATGCCTAAGCTAGAATCAGTCGCCAGTGTCAACTATGAAGCCTTAATGTCAGATATCAATGAGTTAACTCAGAGATGGATGTCACTACCAATGTCGATGATCGGGAGAATCAATATACTTAAAAGTAATATTTTACCTAAAATACTTTATTTATTTCAATACATTCCCTTATCACCACCTTTAGATCTATTCTCAAGAATAAAAAAAAAGTTAGTGGAATTTATATGGAACAACAGGAGGGCTAGATTACGTTTGTCTTTATTATATTTACCATTTGATCGTGGAGGTCTGAAATGTCCAAATTTTATGTTGTATTATTGGTCGGCACAACTGAGGTCTATGACATATTATTTTTCATCAAATGATCTCCCTCACTGGACTGAAATGGAATCATACAATTTACCTTTACCTCTTCCCATATTCATATACTCAGATTCGGCAAAAAAATTACAAAAACAAGTTAAAAATCCATTTGTAAAGCATATGATCAAAATATGGTGTGAAGCTAAAAACTATTTAAAAGAACCACAGTTATTGTCACAATTTAGTCCAATATGGGGTAATCAATATTTTAAACCAGGGAGAGCGGACGCTGTATTTAAAGTATGGAATTTAAAAGGGATACAAAAGATTCAGGATTTATATTTGCCATGTGCAGACAACATAATGTCTTTTGAAGAGCTGAGGATCAAATTTAATCTCAATAGAACACATTTTTTTAAATATCTTCAACTTAGAAACTTTATTCGATCAAATCAAAATAAAGCTCTCACTCGACCTATTTATTCATCCTTGGAAAAAATGATGATGAAAGATAGTAAAAGAAAGGGTATTATTTCAGAGTTTTATAACTCACTGACACTATCTTCAAGTGAAAATTCACTGAAAAGATTAAACTACTGGAAAGAAGATCTGCAAATTGAAATTTCAGAGGAACAATGGGAATTGGCTTGTACAGAAGCTCAAACCAAATCAATAAATGCACGCCTTAAATTGATACATTTCAAATGGTTAATGCGGATGTATGTTACACCGGAGGAGTTAAATAGATATAACAAAAATATACCAGATACATGCACAAAATGCATGGAAAGTAAAGGAACCCTATTTCATTGTTTATGGGAATGTAGATTAATAAGAATGTTTTGGGAAGAGGTGAGGGTAACAATTGAAAAAATAATCTCAAAACAAATCATATTGAATCCTAAACTGTTTTTGTTGGGTCTGTACCCAGAAAAGCATAATTTTAATAAAAGTGAAAGAACATTCATAGACCTCAGTTTGCTTAATGCCAAAAAATGTATTGCACTATTATGGAAAAAGACTCATAGACCAGATGTGACTCAGTGGTTAAGACAGATGTTAACAAACCTTCCATTAGAAAGAATAACATATATACTGAAATCAAAGGAAATTGTGTTTGAGAATATATGGAGACCTTTTATTGATTATGTAAAAAATTTAAACATAACTCTTGAAGAAGAAGGTGAATGATGTGTGTGGACCTTGTAAATTCCAAACTGGTGAACATAATATGTATACTTATGTATTGGATTGTCTAGACTAAACAGAGGAGCATTGTTGAAGACTTGATTTTGTTGGTGGTTGTTGGTGTTTTTAGTGCATTTTTTTTTTTTTTGTAGTACTTTAGTGTTAGTGTTTGATTGTTTGTATCATGTTTGTTAAAAAAAAAAAAAAAAAAAAAAGGTTCAATAAAGATATTGTGGAAAAAAAAAAAAACTTGACTTCCGTAATGTGTACCACTTGGTCCGCATTTGCGAGGGAGACGAGTGGAAGGCAGCATTTAAAGCACTGCTGAGACACTTTGAGTATTTGGCCATGCCATTCGGGCTGACCAACGCCCCTGCCATCTTCCAGCAGCTAAACAATGATGTCTTACGAGATATGGTGAGTCAGGTTTTTTTTTTTTTTTTTGTGTGTGTATTTGGACAACATTCTGATTTTTTCCCGCACGCTGGAGGAGCATGTAGTCCATGTTTGGTCCATCCTGCAGCGGCTGCTGGAGAATCAGCTTTTTATTAAAGCGGAGAAGTGTGAACTTTTCCCTCGCTCTACTTCATTTCTGGGGTTTATCATCACCAAGGGCATGGTAAAGGTTGAGCAAGTGAAAATTAAGGCGGTAGTAGACTGGCCTATTCCCCAGTCCAGGAAGGACCTCCAAACGCTTCCTGGGCTTTGCCAACTTCTACCGCCGATTTATTTGTGATTACAGTAAGGTGGCGCAGCCGCTTGCGCAGCTGACATCGACCAAAAGCCTGTTCAAGTGGTCCTAGGAAACTGAACGAGCTTTTGTGACCCTGAAAGGCCTGCTCACTAACGTGCATGTCCTGGCGCAGGTGGATCCCGCGTCGCAGTTCATGGTCGAGGTGGATGCTTCCGATTCGGGGGTGGGCGCTGTCCTCTCCCAGCGCTCCAGCTCCAATCAGAAGTTCCATCTGTGCGTGTTTTTCTCCCAGCGACTAACACCAGCTGAAAGGAATTACGATCTTGGGGACCACGAACTGTTGGCCATTAAGCTGGTGTTGGAGGAGTGGAGACACTGGCTGGAGGGAGCAAGCCAACCGGTCGTCGTCTCGACCGATCATAAATATTTAGAATACCTTTAATCAGCGAGACGGTTGAATTCACGGTAGACTCGGTGGGCCCTGTTCTTTAATAGGTTCAATCTCGCCATCTCATATCGACCAGGGTCCTGCAATGCCAAGGCTGACACTCTCTCTCACCAGTTTTCTCCCGACTCCTCCCCCTCCACCTCTTTCTCCGAAGCTGCTATGTCTCCCCTGAAAACTGTTCTCCCCTCCTCCTGCTTTCTTGGGACACTCTCGTTTGAGATTGAGCAGAGGGTCCGGCAGGCTCAGACAATGGAACCCATCCGTTGTGGGTGAGGGAGGCCTGCCTGACCGGCTGTATGTCCCCTCGGCACTATGCGGACAGGTGATTAAGTGGGGGCATACTAGCTTCTTCACCTGCCATCCCGGCATCTCCTGGACTATAGAGCTGATCAGGAGAGCATTTTGGTGGCCTGCACTTGGAAGGGCTGTGCGGGAGTTCGTCATTGTCTTTCACATCTGTGCCGTGAAGAAATTGAACTCTTTTCCACCAGCTGGCCTCCTCCATCCCCTCCCGGTGCCATGTTGTCCATGGTTACACATAGCTTTGGACTTTGTGATGGGTCTCCCTCCATCCCAAAGCAACACAGTGATCCTCACCATTGTCGACCAGTTCTCCAAGGCCATCCATCTGGTCCCTCTCCGCAAATTACCATCTGCCACAGAGACAACTTCCCTGGTGACACTGCATGGAATCCCATTGTACATCGTCTCGGACCGGGGGCCGCAGTTTACATCCCAGGTGTCTAGGGCGTTCATCTGGGTGCTTCTGCAAGCCTGACGTCCGGATACCATCCAAGTAATCCAGAGTAATGTTCAGGCTGAGCGTGCCAATCAGTCTCTGGAGGCCACCTTAAGGTACGTAGCATCCAGGAATCCTTCCACCTGAAGTTCCCACCTGACCTGGGTGGAATACGCTCATAATTCAGCCACCTCCTCCTCTACTGGGCTCACACCGTTCAAGGCCTCCATGGGCTATACACCACCTCTACTGCTCATGGCAAAGAGGGGCCTCGGCGTCCCATCTATGGAGGCCCATGCGCTCCGGTGTCGCAGTCTGTGGAGGGCCACAGGAGTCACCCTCCTCCGCTCTGCCGAGTGCAACCAACCATATGCCAACTGCAGACAGGCGCCAGCGCCAAAGTACACGGTGGAACGGAAGGTTTGGCTGTCCACTGAACAGATCCCACTTAAGACGGAGTCACGGAAGGTCTCCCCCAGCAATCTCGGCCCATTCACCATCAAGCGGTTGATCAATGATGTCACCGTTCGGTTGGACCTGCCACCTTCAGTGTGGATCCACCCAACATTTCACGTGTCCCACATCAAGCCCCTCTCCACCAGTCCTCTCTGCCCCCCTCCAGACCCCCCCCCCCCAGGTTATCGACAGCCAGACGACATACACAGTGGAGAGGATCCTGAACGTACGTCGACGGAGTTGGGGGTGCCAGGACTGGAAGTTCTATGGGCCGGAGGAGAGGTCCTAGATTCTGGGGTCCTATATCCTGGATAAATCCCACAAGCCCAGTGGGATTCCAGGAGGCGCCCCTTGAAGAGGGGGCACTGTGATTATCCTGCGAGCGTGCTCCACCTCCCCTACTGTTCCTGTCGTCTCGGCTCTGGGGGATCAGGCACACCTCCGCGATTACACATTTACTGTGTCCTGATGATCCAATGTATTTAAGAGCCAGCGTGTGGAGCACCCATCGCTGGATTGTTAGGTTTGCTGCCACCTGTAGGTGCGTACTCCAGAGCTGATCACGCTTGCCTGACCAAGAAGACGCCAGACGTCCACCAGGTTACCATCTACCCCCTGTTCCCCTGGTCCACACTGGAGTTCCCTGCTCCCTGCTCCTGTTCCCTGTTCCTGGCTCTTCTGCTCTCCGAGAAAGAGTGCTTTCCCATTATTATTCTCCCTTTCAAGAGATTCTGTCCCTAATAACCTCTGTCTGCTCTTTATAGCGTAGGCTATGTACGCTCCAGTGGGCACCAGTTTTGTATTGTGTCCATTTTTGTGTTGCACTTTTCTTCAGTTGTGCACCTTTATTTAGAGTTGTGTGTTAGTTTTATTTTTACAATAAACTGGTGAACTTTAACTACTGCATCTGTGTGTTCGTTCTGGCAGCTCTGCGTTTGAACCTCACCTGCACTAAATCATGACACATTGAGATGGTGCCAGTGCCACACCTCTTTTAAATTAGTCCCATCCTTGCAGTGTAAAGCGGGCTCAAAGTCTATTGGTTATTAGATGTCATGAAGCAAGGTGTGAACAGAATATGCATTGACATAAGCTGACAGGCACAAGACAGGAAGCATGGCATAAATGCATACTCTAAATCATCTTAATAGGGCCCTTTGAGTATTGTGATATCATACATTTTGAGTTTGCATCTTGCCTTGTCTTGTCCTGTCCAATTTCCAGCTAGATCTCAGGAGTCAACTGTTATTATTACTCTGGTACCCACATAGTTAAGTTTATATTTTCAACAATAATTTTCACAATATTGGGTTCCCTGAATATATACAATATCCAGCCCAGTCTCACCTTTAAAAATGTACAATTGCCTTGTTTTTCACTGTGAAAAACGTGCAAAGACACGGAAAAAATATTTTTCAGAAGATGGATATTTTTCAGAAGATGAGGTGGTATATGCCCATACCACCAGTTGAGGTGGTATGGGCATCTGATTAGGATGCCTCCTGGACGCCTCCCACTTGAGGTGTTTCAGGCACGTCCCACTGGGAGGAGACCCCGGGGCAGACCCAGGACTCGGTGGAGAGACTATGTCTCCCAGCTGGTCTGGGAACGCCTTGGTATCCTCCCTGGAGAGCTGGAGCAGGTGGCTGGGGAGAGGGAAGTCTGGGCTTCTCTGCTTGAACTGCTGCCTCCACGACCCGGACCTCCGGAAAAGCGGTAGAAGATGGATGGATGGATGGATGGATGGATGGATGGATGGATGGATGGATGGATGGAACTGAATTACCTTTTATGCACAGCAAAAAGAAATACTGTAAATATGTGAAGAGAAAAAAAAACAAAAAACAAAATTGGCAATGTGGAAGATTTTTGTTCAAGAGCGAGGGGGAGCTGATAGGAGAGGAAAACTTCACAATCTGAGTCTGAACCTCCGCAAAAAAGATAAAAAAAAAGTCACTATCGGCTGACACTGCAGGTAGGATGGGCTCCTACAGTGGGGTAAAAAAGTATTTAGTCAGCCACCAATTGTGCGAGTTCTCCCACTTAAAAGATGAGAGAGGTCTCCAATTTTCATCATAGGTATACCTCAACTATGAGAGACAAAATAAGAAAAAAAAAATCCAGAAAATCACATTGAAGGATTTTTAATGAATTAATTGGTAAATTCTTCGGTAAAATAAGTATTTGGTCAATAACAAAAGTTCATCTCAATACTTTGTTATACCCCTTGTTGGCAATGACAGAGGTCAAACGTTTTCTGTAAGTTTTCACAAGGTTTTCACACACTGTTGCTGGTATTTTGGCCCATTCCTCCATGCAGATCTCCTCTAGAGCAGTGATGTTTTGGGGCTGTCGCTGGGCAACACAGACTTTCAACTCCCTCCAAAGATTTTCTATGGGGTTGAGATCTGGAGACTGGCTAGGCCACTCCAGGACCTTGAAATGCTTCTTACGAAGCCACTCCTTCGTTGCCCGGGTGGTGTGTTTGGGATCATTGTCATGCTGAAAGGCCCAGCCACGTTTCATCTTCAATGCCCTTGCTGGTGGAAGGTGTTCACTCAAAATCTCACGATACATGGCCCCATTCATTCTTTCCTTTACACGGATCAGTCATCCTGGTCCCTTTGCAGAAAAACAGCCCCAAAGCATGATGTTTCCACCCCCATGCTTCACAGTAGGTATGGTGTTCTTTCTCCTCCAAACACGACAAGTTGAGTTTTTACCAAAAAGTTCTATTTTGATTTCATCTGACCATATGACATTCTCCCAGTCCTCTTCTGGATCATCCAAATGCTCTCTAGCAAACTTCAGACGGGCCTGGACATGTACTGGCTTAAGCAGGGGGACACGTCTGGCACTGCAGGATTTGAGTCCCTGGCTGCGTAGTGTGTTTCTGATGTAGCCTTTGTTTCTTTGGTCCCAGCTCTCTGCAGGTCATTCACTAGGTCCCCCCATGTGGTTCTGGGATTTTTGCTCACCGTTCTCGTGATAATTTTGACCCCACGGGGTGAGATCTTGCGTGGAGCCTCAGATTGAGAGAGATTATCAGTGGTCTTGTATGTCTTCCATTTTCTAATAATTGCTCCCACAGTTGATTTCTTCACACCAAGCTGCTTACCTATTGCAGATTCAGTCTTCCCAGCATAGTGCAGGTCAACAATTTTGTTTCTGGTGTCCTTTGACAGCTCTTTAGTCTTGGCCATAGTGGAGTTTGGAGTCTGACTGTTTGAGGTTGTGGACAGGTGTCTTTTATACTGATAATGAGTTCAAACAGGTGCCATTAATACAGTTAACGAGTGGAGGACAGAGGAGCCTCTTAAAGAAGAAGTTACAGGTCTGTGAGAGCCAGAAATCTTGCTTGTCTGTAGGTGACCAAATACTTATTTTACTGAGGAGTTTACCAATTAATTCATTTAAAATCCTTCAATGTGATTTTCTGGATTTTTTTTCCCCCTCATTTTGTCTCTCATAGTTGAGGTATACCTATGATGAAAATTGGAGACCTCTCTCATCTTTTAAGTGGGAGAACCTGCACAATTGGTGGCTGACTAAATACTTTTTTGCCCCACTGTATATCTTATTTTATGGATACAAATTCATGTAGTAGGCTATATACAGTATAAACAAATTAAATTTTAAAAAAAAAACTGCTGGCTGATGTCCAGTTCAGCATAACACTGATCTCTGTGAGACCGTTGATATTTGTATAATCTTTTCTGTCACGCCAAATAAAGTTACGCACAGAAAGAAGCTTCTGTCTCTTCAGCCACGTGCCCTCTGTTCTCACCAGTGTCTTCTCCTGGCACCAACGATTGCAATCATGTTAGGTGCAAATTAATTAAGATGAGCTTTTTTGGGCATTAAATCCTGGTGCGTTATGCAGGAGATTGACACCCACAAACCTTAATAAATCACCTTGCGCCAGTCATTTAAATACTGTCCTCCCTCAAATTTGTGCTTTGACATGACAACTCCCACAAATTACATATGCATTGAGGTCAGGCGCAAAATTTTCTTTTGTTACCATTTGTATTATCCGTCTCCTCCTGCGGCCATGCCCAGGGAGGTAGGTTGGCTACAGTCCCATGGATCTTAAATTTCTGAATAATATGATCAACTGTAGTCACAGGAACATCAGGCTGCTTGGAGATGGTCTTATAGCCTTTACCTTTAACACACTTGTCTATAATTTTCTTTCTAATCTCCTGAGACAACTCTCTCCTTTGCTTCCTCTGGTCCATGTTTAGTGTGGTACACACCATGTCACCAAACAGCACAGTGACTACTTGTCACCCTTTAAATAGGCCGACTGACTGATTACAAGTTTGTAGACACCTGTGATGTTAATTAGAGGACACATCTTGGTTGAATATGTCCCTATGGTCACATTATTTTCAATCTTTTCTAGGGGTACCATCATTTTTGTCCAGGCCTGTTTCATGAATTTGTTTTTTAAAATAATTCTGTAGAACCACAATTCAAAAACATTGTCTGATTTTCATTGGTTAATATTCATAGAATTTTTATTTATGACCACTTTTGTCCGATTCAAGTTATTTCTGTGACCATTGTGGGTTTTTCTTTCATTAACAGAGGGGTACCAACAATTTTGTCCACGTCTGTATGTATGTATGTACATGTATATGTGTGTGTGTGTGTGTGTATATATATATATATATATATATATATATATATATATATATATACACTACCGTTCAAAAGTTTGGGGTCACTTAGAAATTTCCTTATTTTTGAAAGAAAAGCACTGTTTTTTTCAATGAAGATAACTTTAAACTAATCAGAAATACACTCTAATATCTAATATACATTGCTAATGTGGTAAATGACTATTCTAGCTGCAAATGTCTGGTTTTTGGTGCAATATCTACATAAGTGTATAGAGGCCCATTTCCAGCAACTATCACTCCAGTGTTCTAATGGTACAATGTGTTTGCTCATTGCATCAGAAGGCTAATGGATGATTAGAAAACCCTTGTGCAATCATGTTAACACAGCTGAAAACAGTTTAGCTGGTTAGAGAAGCTATAAAACTGACCTTCCTTTGAGCAGGTTGAGTATCTGGAAAAAATTATTATTTCAAATACAAATCATTATTTCTAACCTTGTCAATGTCTTGACTATATTTTCTATTCATTTTACAAATCATGGTGGTAAATAAGTGTGACTTTTCATGGAAAACACAAAATAATTGTCTGGGTGACCCCAAACTTTTGAACGGTAGTGTGTGTGTGTGTGTGTGTGTGTGTGTGTGTGTGTGTGTGTGTGTGTGTGTGTGTGTGTGTGTGTGCGTATGCCGCAGAGCACCCACTAGCTATGGGTACAGTTTTGGTTGTTTAAAAGCCAGTTTTTACAATGCATCTCAGAAGTGTTTAATGTGGTACGTTCTCTGATTGCAGGTGGTATGTTAATCCAGATCTTGGTGCCCCTCACTGATAGCACAGATTGAGCAAATGTGGTGCGTCTGTGGGGGACCACACAGTCTCTTCTAGTGATTGCTCTGGTGGTTGTACCGGTGACACTCAGTTTAACATATTCTCCGGGGGGAGGGGGGTGCATAGCCATTTATTATTTTATAAATTGAGCAGGCAAATTTGAGTTTTATAATTTTCAAAAGACAGAAGATTGTATTTTTTGTAAATGTTACAGCAATGATATGTGGAATCTTTCTTGTCAAGAATTTTTATGGCTTTTTTATATAAAGATTCAATGGGTTTGATTATGGTTACACCAGTGAGTGACCATTTGGTAAAACATTAATCGATGTGTGAGAAGATCATTGCATGCAGAAACATTGTAGCCGCATTAACTGTCGGCGATGGTCTAATTTGTTTAAAATTTCTTGGATTGAATTTGATTATGTTTGAGATTTTTTGATGTGTTTTTTAAAGGTTAATGAAGAGTCTAAAATCACGCTGAGGTACTTAAATTCCTCAACTAGTTGCAGCTCATCCCCTGTTAAGAAGATGTTCAAGTTTGTAATATTTGATCGTGGTTTGGTGGACATCATGCAAACAGTTTTTTTAGTGTTTAGTAGGAGACGAGTTTATTTAGCCAGTCATGGATTTGGGTCATCGCTGTTGTAAGAATACAGGTGGCTTCTTGTGTGTGTGTGTGTTTTTTTTTTTCAGGTGTGGATATTGCCGTGTCATCTGCATACAATTTGTATATGAATGTTTCTTTATATGAATGCTTTTTTTGTTTGTTTTATGTAATGCATGTTTTTTGAGGGGGTAGAAAACGTTCATTTGGTACATTTTTGGTGAAATCAGGTTGACAATATCACCCCACAGTATTGCAATATTAAGCTGTATTGATTTTCCCCACCAGTAGTTTTTCCTCAGATTTTTGAAACTTGTTTTCTTATAAATTTGACTGGTTTTGCTTTTAAATTTATGGCTTTTTTTTTTTTTTTTTGTAGATTTCAGTCTTTTCTCAAAAATTTCTATTTTTTTCTGAAAAAGTTCAGACATTTGTGAATTTGCAACATCTTTGTTAAAGAACTGCTATTTTTTACTCATAAACTGCAACTTTTTGTAATTTTTTACTTAAATTTGTGCTTATTATACCTATTTTATATAGTATGTTATTGTAATATGTCTTTAAAATGTTAAAAATTTGATTAAAAAATTCAATTGGATAAAATGATAAATTCACAAAAATGTCTAGAGATGCTGTATTGTATGGAAAAACAAGTTATTATAGCATTAACAAGCATATTTCTAAACAGTTTTCAAATCAGTGAAATCAAAGGTAACTCAGAGTATGACAAATATTCTTGAATAAAATCTATTTTTTTCCTAATGAATGCACTCAAAAGTAAAACATATCCTGAAATTAAATAAGACAAAAAAAAAAACAAACAAACAATAAAACACAAGTTTGTGAAAAAGTTATTGAGCAAATGTATGTGAGTAAATGTAACCACTGTCTGTGTGCAGGTGCAGATGCAGTAGTACATATGTGAACTCCTTTCTGTTGGCTGTAAAGACCTTCAGAATATTCCCAAACCACGAAGGAGATATTTCCCCAACACACACTGAGAGCTTTGTTCCCTGGCATGATTGCCTTCATACCACTGTGCATTATCAACAGGCTGGAACCCCACCAACAATCTGCATCATCCCTCATTCTTCCACATTCATTCATCTTGCACTACATTAAGAGAATGATTAGTTCAAGCAAATGATGAAATGAGGGTGGAAGCTGCTCCTTTAATATCTGTTAACTTAGACTGAAAATGTCATGAAACACTGATGGGTCTGTCCCTGGAGAGCGAGTGAAACCCAGAAGTCTTCAGCTCAAGAGAAACTCTTCAAACGCCTCTTTGTTAACACTTGCAGCAGTTATATAGCTTCTCGATCTACAGCTGGTCACAGCCACTTTCACCAGAATCTATAGAAACTCCCAAACCACACCGCTGAAGACACCCACCGTCAAACCTACAAGAGCACGAATCACAGTCACGGACAACAAATGAGGCCTTGTTTCCACAAATGCACATTTCAACCAGCATCAAATAAGTGCTTTTGTATGTTCATTCAGCAGGGAAAAAGATCTGATAGGTGTGGGGGAAAACCCAGCTAAGACTTTCACACCCACTGGTGTGTTCCACGGTCTCTTTAGGTTCAGCTGTTGCTGCTCTTCTTCATCATCATCATCTGTTCCACTGACTAAGTCGTATATCAATGTTTTCTGGTATGCAGGGATTAAAGTTATCCGTTGCTGCAACAGAATTCCATCAACTGAAAAAATGAGAGAAAAAATAATTACACATTCTGAGATTAATGCATTTTCTGCTCTCACACAATTCAGCATTTCCTTATTATTTAAGGATTAAAAGCTCTATAGTCAGAGGCACTCTGTGCCGGCAGGCGAGGCAGGCAAATGCTTGGGGCCCCAGGTAAGAAGGGGGCGTCCGAAAACAGATCAACTTTGAATCACTACAGCAGTGACAATGTGAAGACATTGCAAACACTGTGGTAGCACAGAATCCGTAAAGGGACCCCACCTCCACCTCTCACTCTTGCAAGTACAGGAGCTGTCCTACAGAGCTCATTTAACTGACCCAGGTTTTATGCTTGTGACCTCACTCAACAAAACTGGAGGCTATGATCAAAGTTTTGTAATAAAGGCTCAAAATTCAAAATACGAATATTCTCATGTTCTGGACTAGCTTTATACCCAGATAAGACATACTATTTGACACCCATTTGAAGTTAAAGTATGATACTGAACTGGAATAACGTGTATCAGAAATAGGTATAGCCTCTGATTTTCTCCAATTAATTTTATATCCTGATTGTTTAGAATAAGACTGAATGATTGTCATTAAATGTGATAAAGAGTTCAAAGGGTCTCTAATCAGTGTTAAAATATCTTCCGCATAAAGCAATAATTTACGTGTTTCCCCCCTCCCTTCACTCTCCTGATATTTGCATTTGATCTGATGCCAATGGCTAGTGGCTCGAGTACAATGTTGAAGAGTAGAGGGTTAGTGAACAAACAACCCTCTGATACCTGTGTAGAAGTCAAAGACAGATGAAATCATCCCACTGGTTAGTGAAGCTGTCCTTATTTTTTTTATTTTTATAGTATCTTAATTCAGTTAATAAAAACTGATCCAAATCCTAATTCTGTTATGTGCTAAATAAGAACTCCCAATTCCACATGATCAAAAACCTTTTCGGCATTGAGTAAAATGGCTACAATCAGGTCCTTGTTTGAATGGTTTAGCCAAATAAGATGTAGTAGGGCCATTCCAGAATTGCGAGACATTTTCTGTCCCACCCGTTAAACTGAAAATAATTAATGGAAAAAATACTAAACCATACATTTATTTAGTAAATTATAGTTATGCTTATCATGGGGGGACATGTTTGCAAACATGTCCCTGACATGGTATTGGTGACCCACAGAGCAGACACGACTCAGGATAGATACAATTAACGTTGTTTATTGAAATAGTGAGTGAGTGGATGCGTGCGTGCAGGGTGTGTAGTGTAGTGTAGTGCGATCTGTATTCTCCAGCTGAGGCCGGCAGAGCACCATACAACCTGGCAACCCTGGAACGAGACAAAGGCTGTTAGTTTGCAGCTTAGCTTATACAGCTCACGGGATGTTACTGCGCTTACTGTCAGAGATAGTCGAGTGAAGCCCAGGTAGCGCCGAAGCTGCAGCCAGGAAGACAGTGCCCACTGGAGGCCGATGAGCTGGAGGTGAGGAAGTAAGTCCGCCGCCTGGAAGGAGGGGAGGACTGCCGCCACGGATCTCCGCCTTTGCACAGGGGAAGCAGACAGGGTGAAAAGCGTGGAGGCTTACTTGTATAGTTGGTCCGGGAGGCACAGGCCCGGACAGAGTTCAGCAAGGGCTTGGAAGCCGATGTGTAGATGAGTAGAGTGCTGGGAAGCATGAAGGCAGGCGTAGCAGGATTCAGGAAAGGAAACCAGACGACTCTGCACCAAGCACTGGTCCTGGTGGAATAAATAGGCCGCTGGAGATGACAGGCAGGTGAGCGCACAGGTGCTGTGATTGGCGACCATGACAGTCCCACTCTTTGAGTTATGTTGTCAGTACGGTTATTCTGCCCTTGCCTTTGGTTTTCGGGTCATTCTGTGTATCACTGTCACCCTTATCCTGTCATCTTGTGTTGACTCATTGCGACAGTGCTCTCTGTTTTATTCTGCCCATCCTTATTGGTCCTTTGTTAATTCATCATGGCTGCGCCTGATTGTATCTCTCTCCCTCTCACCCTCTCTGCCTCTCTCTTAATTAATCCCAGCCATTTGTTATTTCTCATTAGTGTTCATGTATCCACTCAGTTTTCAGTTTGCTGTCATGTCGTAAACACTGATGGTGTTCCTCACCCGCATTATGTCCAGTTTGTTTTCTTTCTGTATGTCTGCCAGTGATTATCCAACCCTGAGCTGCACCTTTGGTTATTAAACCCGTCGAATCTCATCTCTGTGTTTGGGCTCGTCCTTTGCTGCTTTCCTGGCAGCGGATTATGACAGTACAACATGACAAGAAAAGGACCCAGCGAGATGAGATCGCAGTCAGTTAAGGACTCAGCGGGCGAGACCGGCAAGAGGAAGCGGAGAACGAAGCGGCTTCGTGTGGTCATTCAGGTACTGGACTGTGCGACTGCTGCATGCCGTGGAGCATTGGGAGGCTGCCACAGCATTAATAAGGGTGAACACAAACATCTGCTCCCATCCCTGGGTATGGGAGCTCCCTATCCCCGTTCTCCCATGATGACCCGTCATCATAGCTACCTGGAAGGTAGCCGGATCCACCCTGCTCCTCGGTCTGGAGTCCCATGAACTTGAGTAGGCCCCCTGACCTGCTTTGTTCTCCGATCCGGTGGTCCTGAGAATTTGGGAGACCGCTCGACACACCTTGTTTTGTTTTGGGGCCTTGGACTTTGGATTGCCCCCATGAACTGGGTTTTGTGTTGGACTGTGTAGGGGAGGGTGTTTGTTTCGGCCCGCCTGGCGTTTTCCCCTGCCACTCACCCTGAGAGGGTCTTTTGTGTTTGTTTAGGGTCATCTGGAATCTCCCCTTGCGGGGGGGGGGGCTTACTATCATTGGGGGACATGGTTGCAAACATGTTCCACTCTTTAAGTTATGCTGTCAGTATGGTTATTCTGCCCTCGCCTTTGGTTTTCGGGTCATTCTGTGTACCGGCACACTTTTCCTTTCATCTTGTGTTTACTCATCGTGGTAGCGCTCTCTGTTTATTTCTGCCCATCGTTATTGGTCCTTTGTTAATTCCTCACGGCTGCATCTGATTGTGTCTTTCTCCCTCTCGCCCTCCCCTCCTCTCTCTTAATTAATCCCAGCCGTTTGTTATTTCTCATTAGTGTCCATGTATATACAGTCATATGAAAAAATTAGGATACCCTGTATAAGCCTGTGTTTTTTTACATATTTGGACATATGGATATTTAATATCAGTGTTTAAAATACTGGGAGATTCATGTAATACAACTAAACAATTAAAAATGAATTAAAGATTTTTTTTCAAATTTTCTGTAAGCTATAATTCTAAACAAATAGTGAAGAATAAGTTAGGATACCCCCCATCTTTTATAGGACACCCTGACATTCATTCCCACTTAAAATGGCTAAAATAAATGTTAAAAAAAATGTAAATAAAAACAAAAACAAGGTTAGACATGAACATGTGAACATTTCTTAATAAAGAACTGAATATTTAATGGGGTATCCTAATTTTTTCATATGACTGTATGTTCCACTCAGTTTTCAGTTTGCTGTCGTGTCGTAAACACTGATGGCGTTCCTCACCCGCATTATGCCTGGTTTGTTTTCTTTCTGTATGTCTGCCAGTGATTATCCCACCCTGAGCTGCACCTTTGGTTATCAAACCTGTCGAATCTCATCTCTGTGTGCAGAGACACATCTCTGTGGAAAATGAAGCCTCAAGAATAGCTAATTATATGAAAGAGATGTCAACAGTTTTACTTTGGGAAATGACCTGAGGTTGAATAAGGTGAGAAAAATTTAAAAGCTATGATACTGAGATACTCGAGATTGTGATATCATGATTATCAGTGAATCATGATAGGATCGTATTGTGACCCAAGTATTGTGATCCGAATAGAATCAATTCCCACCCCTACCGCTTGCTGTCCTCCATTTCAATGGACAGGGCTGCAAAATGTGTGTGTGTGTGTGTGTGTGTGAGTGGGTGTGTGTGTGCGCGCGCGCTTACACTTTTATTTAGTGAGGCCATATGTTGCCATGTTGCATTTTGTGTCCAGCACCACACAAAGTGAGATACTTTTTTTTTTTTTTTTCAGATGGGCTGCAGAAAAGAGGATCAGCCTATCACAGGGTGAAAGTTACTATGGGGTGACCCAGGATGAACACAGAGACTGCCCAGCACCAGACCAGGACAGCCTGGAGTTTGCTCCACGGCAGCCGCTGCAGCAAGAAACTGCTCACTCTAAGCCACTGCCATGTGTGTTAGCCCACAACACCATCCATAGGGACACACCAACCGTGAAAACCTCCTCCAGAAATTGCATCCTGATGTCAGCTTCCCTCAGCATCAAATAAGTGGAAAACTGTCATGCAACTCTGCCGGCCCATCTGTCCATCAGAACTCTGTAAGTCTCATTTTATAAACAGGGGCTTTGGACTGGAGGGGAAAGGATACTCTTTACCCAGGGAGGGGCCCTCAAAAAGCCTGGAATGAAAATGTTTTTCTGTTTTGCATTCTTATAATTTCTCATTAGTTAATGTCATGGTAAAATTCACCCTGGCTGAATGAAGTGTTTGAGAGACTGAATTGTGCATTAACAGTAATGATGCATTTTTTCTGAGGCCCCTATTACCCCTTTAAAAAAGGTGCAAAATAGTTTAGTGTGCACACCTGCACCGGTTAATTCAACTGCAGCACCAGTCGTACAGTAACCTACAGCCTATTCCTGCAGCACGACTGCTTCCTCAGCCAGGTTTGTGCATCATTACCCTAAACCTCACCTTTTATATTTATTTATTGCTTTGTGAAAGTGCATGCAGTAGGTGATTTATTATTTTTTAACAAGGGGTTGATTCAAGATTCAGAGATTCAAAGATTTTTATTTGTCAGTACTTCTATACATACAGGACATACAAGAGAATTGAAATGACATTTCTCTCTTTCTTAGTGAGAGAGAGAAATGTCATCCTTATTCCTTCTTATTCCTTCTTTTCTTATATAAGAAAAGAAGGAATAAGGATGAAAAACAACAACAGCAGTCTATGTGCAGTAATGCTACCTGTTGTGCAAATAAAGATAAAAGATAAAACCCGTCAATCCCATAGTGCAAATAAAGATTAACAATTAAACCCATCAATTCTGTATACAGAAAAGGTGGAGCCGTAATACCCATTATTGCAAGTTCAATGTGGTAGTGTAGGTGCAGACAGTGACAGACTGGACTTCACATGATCAATATTGCAACTAGAAAAGCACTCGGAGAGCGCAGACCTCCGCCAAGCGGCACAGTTCCCCCCATAGAGTGTTTGTGTGTACGTTTTCAGATTCCCTGAGCATGAAAAGATATGAGTAGCAATTGGATTCACAATGATTATTTGTTTATTTGACATGGACAGTGCAATAAACAGACAATTAATGAATGACAATCAATGTGATAGTGATAGGATTAGTGGTTCAGTAGTGTAAAACGGGGCTATAAGGGACGGCGGGTTAATAAGGGACACTTTTGTGGGAAATGTTTTAAATGTAATTGTGCTTTTTTTATTTTGAGCAGGACGCTGAGTTGTGTTGTTATTGTCAAATATCCATGAATCCTTCATCAAATCTAGGCGGAAGCAAAATTAAAAAAGCAGAATTACATTTAGAAAAGTGTCCCATATTACCCCGCCGTCCCTTATAGCCCCGTTTTACGGTTGTAAAAGCATTGCCTCCTTGGCGGAGGTAATAAACTGAAGTGTTGGTGTGTCCATCTCCTCCACTGACGGATGCAGATTGGTTAGACAGGTTGGCGTGGGTTTTATATTATATTATTGGGGTTGCGCTCGGCGGCAAAACAGAATTTAGAATCTTCCCCGGCAGAGAGGTCGTTTTTACGCAGCGCCTATAGCTGGGCGGGGAATTTGTAGCAAATAATGGGGCGGCGGACAGGTGTCCGTGTCAAGCAGGCACGCTGGCGTAGCCAGGGCAGCAGTGTTTTCCGCGTGCTTTTGTGCCTAAAACATTGAAGAACGCAGAGTTTGTGTTGGTCAGACACGACAACCAGCGCAATGTGCGCAGCGCCTATGGCTGGCAGAGGCACGCTGGGGGTCCGAGGCCAGCAGTGTTTTCCGCATGCTTTTGTGGCTAAAACGTTGAAGAAGGCGGAGTTTGTGTTGCTCAGACACGACGCCCAGCGGCCTCCATTGCGCCTGCGCACATGTTGAAAATGGCCCTATGTCACAGTGTGGAAAAATGCTTTAAAAAAATTCCTGTATCCAGACGGTGAACCGGATCACCCCCAAAATTTAATCAGTTCTTCCTTGTACCATTTCCAACAATGCCTGAAAGTTTCATGCAAATCCGTCCAAGACTTTTTGAGTTATCTTGCTAACCAACAGACAGACAGACAAACAGACAGACAGACAGACAAACACACAAACCCTGGCAAAAACATAACCTCCTCCTGGCCTTTTCGGCCTGGCGGAGGTAATAACAGACAGCAGCATGTATGGCATTTGTGCAAATGGCTGCAGTAAGGTACAGAGACATATAGCAGCAGATGTATTACTGTTGGTGTGCCAAGTCTGTCTGTGCAAACAGCTGTGGTAGTTATTGTGTGGGTGAGTGTGATATGGTCCAGGGAAGGGGGGTGGGAAGAATTTAGGGTCCTGATGGCCTGGTCAACAAAGCTGTTTAGCAGTCTTGTGGAGCGGGCCCAGAGGCTCTGGTACCTTTTCCCCAAGGGCAGAGGGCTGAAGAGAGAGTGTGAGGGGTGGGAGGTGTTGCCTTCAATGTTGATGGCTCTGTGGGAGGGACGGGTGTGGTAGATGTCCAAGAGAGGAGGCAGAGACACACCGATGATCTTGCTGGCTAACCCTTCTTCCGGCAGGAGTCAGTACAGCTTCTGTACCGTACCGTGATGCATCTGGTAAGGATGTTCTCAGTGATGCCCCGGTAGAATGAGCACATGATGGGGGGTGGGACACATGCTCTCCTTAGTTTGTGGAGGAAATATAGGCGAGTTTGAGCCTTCTTGGCCAGTGATGTTGTGTTGTTGGACCAGGTGAGGTCCTCAGAGATGTGCACCCCCAGGAACTTGGTGCTGCTCACTCTCTCCACAGCTGCTTCATCAAAGATCAGAGGAGGATGCTGAGTGTGTCCTCTCCTGAAGTCGACCACAATCTCCTTGGTTTTTCCCACATTCAGGAAGAGATAATTGTCTTTACACCAGCGGATCAGTTGGCTGCCCTGGTTTCTGTAGTTGGCCTCTTCATTGTTGGTGATGAGGCCCACCACCGCTGTGTTGTCTGCAAACTTAATGATGTGGTTGGTGCTGTAGGCCGGTACACAGTCATGGGTCAGCAGGGGGAAGAGCAGCGGGCTGAGCACGCACCCTTGTGAGTCCCCTGTGCTCAGTGTGATAGTCTTGGAGGTGTTGCTGCCAACCTGCACATTCTGTGGCCTCCCTGTGAGAAAGTCCAGCACCCAGGTACAGAGAGAGGTTTTGAGTCCCAGGTGTCTGAGTTTTTGTATTAGGTGCTGGGGGATGATTGTGTTGAATGCTGAACTGAAGTCCAAGAACAGCATTTGCACATCGGAGTTCTTTGAGTCCAGGTGGGTGAGGGCTGGATGGAAAGCAGTAGCGATGGCATCTTCTGTGGATCTGTTTGACCTGTATGCAAACTGAGATGGGTCATGAGAGGGAGGGTGAACTTAATGTTATACATGACCAGCCGCTTGAAGCACTTCATTATGATCGAGATCATTACTACTGGCCGGTAATCTTTGGAGCTTGATGAGATGGGTTTCTTTGGGACTGGTATTATGGTAGCAATTCTGAAACACATGGGGACAACAGCTTGATTCAGGGAGATGTTGAAGATGTTGGACAGGACATTCTTGAGCTCCTCCACACAGTCCTTTAGAATGTGACCTGTTATGTTGTCTGGTCCAGCTGCCTTGCGTGGGTTGATTCCGGAGAGGGTCCTCTTCATGCTAGCCAGATCCAGATTCATAGTCTGCTCGTCTGGGGGAAGAGTGGTCTTCTGTGTTGATGTGCCGTTTTGTGCCTCAAAGTGGCCAAAGAAGTCATTTAAGTTGTTAAGCAGTGTGATGTCACTTGCACAGGTCTGAGGTGGATGTTTGTAGTTGGTGAGGGACTGTATGCCACGCCAGAGAGAACATGCATCTCTGGTGTTGCTGAGGTGTCTGGATATTTTCTTGTTGTACTGTCGTTTTGCTTCCTTGATACCACGGGACAGGTTGGCCCTAGCTGTCAATAGTCCTCCAGTGTCACCGGCCCTAAAGACTGTGTCCCGAGCCCTCAGGAGCCTGTGGACCTCTGTTGTCATCCATGGTTTCTGATTAGCACGAACAGTGACAGTTTTGCAGTGAGTGACAACGTCAATGCATTTAGCTATGTATGCTACAACAACCTCAGTGTACTCCTCTATGTTTGTGTGTCCATTGTGAGTAGCTGCATGCTTGAAAGTGTCCCAGTCTGTAGTGCTGAAGCAGTCTTTCAGAGCATCCGAGGCCCCTCTGGCCACACATGTACCTGCTTTTTTTCCAATTTTCTTTTTATTTAGCATTTTCGTTTTTCACATAAAAAACAAAACAAAAGAAAAAAGAAAAAAGAAAACAAAAAAAGAAAATCAAGAACAAGTAGACATATATGAAATAAAAGTTACAATTTTCTTTTGTGTGTTTCAGGTAATAGATCCATTTTTTTCCATAGGCAAGTCTAAAGGGAAAGTCACTCGTTCCATCGTGTAGATTTACAACATATACCAAAAAAAAAAGAAAACTTACATATAAACAGAAAACCCCTCCCTCCCAATTCCTCGAGGCTTAGAAAAAAAAAAGGAGACAGGGTCACCCTGCTGTGTTTTAGCTTATCCCAGACTGACACACATTTGTAATCACCTTATGATTTTCCAACCAAACATATTATTATTATTATTATTTTTTTCCACAATATTTTTATTGAACCTTTTTTCAACAAACATGACACCAACAATCAAACCCCAACACTAAAACAAACCCCCCCAAAAAACCCAAATATTCCAAAAACACCATCAACCATTAACAAAACAAGTCAAACAATGCTCCTCTGTTTAGCCTAGGTAATCCATTGCATAAGTATACATATTATACATTCACCAATTTGGAAATTACAAGGTCCACACACATCATTCACCTTCTTCTTCAGTAGTTATGTTTAGTTTCTTTACATAATCAATGAAAGATCTCCATATATTCTCAAACACATTTTCCTTTGATTTCAATATGTATGTTATTCTTTCTAGTGGAAGGTTTGTTAACATCTGTCTTAACCACTGAGTCACATCTGGTCTATGAGTCTTTTTCCACAGCAGTGCAATACATTTTTTGGCGTTAAGCAAACTGAGGTCTATGAATGTTCTTTCACTCTTATTAAAGTTATGCTTTTCTGGATACAGACCCAACAAAAACAATTTAGGATTCAATATGAGTTGTTTTGCAATTATTTTTTCAATTGTTACCCTCACCTCTTCCCAAAACATTCTAATTTTTCTACATTCCCAAAAACAATGAAATAGAGTTCCTTTACTTTCCATACATTTTGTGCACGTATCTGGTATGTTTTTGTTATATCTATTTAACTCCACCAGTGTAACATACATCCGCATTAACCATTTAAAATGTATCAATTTAAGACGTACATTTATTGATTTGGTTTGAGCTTCTGTGCAAGCCAATTCCCATTGTTCCTCTGAAATTTCAATTTGTAGGTCTTCTTTCCAATAATTCATTCTTTTCTGTGAGTTTTCACTTGAGGATAATATCAGTGAGTTATAGAACTCTGAAATAATACCCTTTCTCTTACTATTTTTCGTCAAAATTTTTTCCAAGTCTGAATAGGTAGGACGGGTGAGAGCATTATTTTGATTTGATCGAATTAAATTCCTAAGCTGAAGATATTTTAAAAAATGTGTTCTATTAAGATTAAATTTAGCCCTCAGTTCTTCAAAAGACATTATGTTGTCTGAACATGCTAAATATAAGTCTTGAATCTTTTGAATCCCTTTTAAATTCCATAATTTAAATACAGCATCCGCTCTCCCTGGTGTAAAATATTGATTACCCCATATTAGGCTAAATTGTGACATTAAGTGCGGTTCTTTTAAATATTTTTTGATTTCATACCATATTTTGATCATATGCTTTACAATTGGATTTTTAACTTGTTTCTGTAATTTTTTAGCCGAGTCTGAGTATATGAATAAGGGAAGAGGTAAAGGTAAATTGTATGATTCCATCTCCGTCCAGTGAGGGAGATCATTTGATGAAAAATAATATGTCATAGACCTCAGTTGTGCTGACCAGTAATACAACATAAAGTTTGGACATTTCAGACCTCCACGATCAAATGGCAAATATAGTAAGGACAGACGTAATCTAGCCTTCCTATTGTTCCATATAAGTTCCACTAACTTTTTTTTAATTCTTGAGAATAAATCTGAAGGTGGTGGTAAAGGAATGTATTGAAATAAATATAGTATTTTGGGTAAGATATTACTTTTAAGTATATTAATTCTCCCGATCATCGACATTGGCAGTGACATCCATCTCTGAAGCAACTCATTAATATCTGTCATTAAGGCTTCATTGAAGCCTAACCACCTTCATTGAAAATGGCTTCGAGAGCAGACTGAAGACAGGGGCTGTGTTTCTCGATCTTACAGCCGCCTATGATACGGTCTGGCACAAAGGCCTCCTCCTGAAACTTATAAAGGCGATCCCTGCTTGGGCAACAGCAATTATAAAAACCCTGCTGACCAACCGAAGGTTCAGAGTCCACCTCAGTCAGAACACAAGTGCATGGAGAATGCAGAAAAACGGACTCCCACAAGGCTCAGTTCTAGCTCCAACTCTGTTCAACCTCTACATAAACGACCTGCCTACTACAAAATCCCGCAAATTCATCTATGTAGACGACATCTGTTTGGCATTCCAAGCACCAGACTTTGAACCACTGGAACGGGTGCTCACGGAAGATGTTGCTAAACTGGACCAGTTCTGCAAAATCTGGCGCCTAAAACCAAGCCCAGCAAAAACCATCTCCAGTGTATTTCATCTCCACAATGCAAAAGCTGCCAGAGAACTAAACATCCACCTGAGCGGACTCAAGCTTAAGCATGCCCCAAATCCAACTTATCTTGGAGTGACCCTTGATAGGACCTTATCCTTCAAGGAACATCTGAAGGGGACGGCTGCTAAGGTGAAAGTACGAAACAACCTGCTCTGCAAGCTCGCTGGTGCAAAATGGGGGGCGGCAGTCTCCACCCTGCGCACCTCAGCACTGGCCCTTTCATACTCTGTAGCAGAATATTGTGCCCCTGTCTGGTCCAGGTCATCTTACACACACCATGTAGACACCCAGCTCAACTCAACCATGAGAACTATAACTGGAACAATCCGCTCAACACCACTCCCCTGGCTCTCTGTACTGTCAAACATAGCCCCTCCACACATCCGGCGAGCAGCATTAACTCAAAGGATGCTCCAAAAAGTTAAAGATTTTCCTCACTTACCAATCCATGCAGATATCTACACCCCACCCACTGCCTGACTTTCATCCAGACGGCCGATTTGGAAAAACCCTCCCCCAGCTGACTTTACCATCCAGACAGCTTGGCAAGAGGAATGGGAGACCAAGGAGGTCCCAAACAAACAGCTGGTGATAAACCCCAACCAACAGGTCCCGGGCACCAACCTCCCAAGGAGACAGTGGTCTACACTCAATCGCTTCAGGACTGGACATGGCCCCTGCTTGGTCAGCCTTCACAGATGGGGCAGTAGCCCTAGCCCACTGTGCGCATGTGGAGAGGAGCAAACTATGGAACACATCATAGAGGCTTGCCCGCTCCAAAGACTGGAAGGAGGATTACACACCCTCCATACAGCAAACCAGGAGGCAACTGCTTGGCTTAAGGACTTTGCATTCGCTAAATAAATAAATAATTAAGGCTTCATAGTTGATACTAGCGGCTGATTCTAACTTAGGCACAATTTGAATTCCTAAGTATTTAAACTGATTTACAACATTGAATTGATTTACCTCAGGAGCTGGATGCTTTCTCTGGGTCTCATTTAGCATTAATATTGAAGATTTATTTTTATTTATTTTATATCCTGATATTTCCCCAAAGTTCTTTATTATATTTAACAAGGTCGGAATTGATTTTTTAAGATTTGACATAAACAAAATTATGTCATCAGCATACAGGGAGATTTTATGTTCTATTGGTCCTACTTTAATTCCATATATTTGTGGATGTAAACGCACTGCCATCGCCAAAGGTTCAATTGCCATAGTAAACAGTAAAGGCGAAAGTGGGCAGCCTTGTCGACAACCTCTATTAATTTTTATTGATTTTGAGATATTGCTATTTGTTAGGATTTCTGCTGTAGCATTATTGTATATTATCTGAACCCATTTTATGAAATTCTTTCCAAGTCCAAACCTTTGTAAAACTTCAAAAAGAAAGGGCCATTCGACCCTATCAAAGGCCTTTTCAGCATCCAATGATAGGAGAGCTGTATCCGGTGCTTCTTTATTAGAATAAATTATATTAAATAATCTTCTTACATTATGGAAGCCTTGTCTTCCCATTATAAAGCCATTCTGATCTCGGTTAATTATATTTGGTAATATTTCTTGTAGTCGTCTTGCTAAAATTTTACAGATTATCTTAAGGTCTGCATTTAATAGGCTTATTGGTCTCATGTTTTCACATTTATTAGAAGGTTTACCTGGTTTTGGCAACAGTATAATTAAGGCATTATTTATATATGGCGGTAATTTACTATTTTGAAATGCTTCTAAAACCATTTCCAAAAATGGTTTTATTAATTTATTCTTAAATTTTTTATAGAGGTCAACTAGAAGACCGTCAGGTCCCGCACTTTTTCCTGATTTCATATTATCAATGGCTAGCCCAACTTCTTCTTGACTAATTTTTGACTCCAGTATCTCCCTGTTTTCATTTGGAATACATGGTATAGATAATCCGTCCAAAAACCCATTTAGTTTTGTTAAGTCAGTTTCATTTTTTGTATCATATAGTTTTTCATAATAATCTCTAAAGGCACTGTTAATTTCTAAAGGATCTACGACTGCCTGTCCGTTACTTTATAATACTGGTAATTGGTGTTTTAAATTCTAATTGTTTAATCTGCCATGCCAATAATTTTCCTAATTTTTCACCTTGTTCATAAAAGGTTTGCTTCAATCTTAGAAGACTCGAGGCAGCTCTATTTGCTGATTTTTTGTCATATTCAGCTCTCAGAATCAGTAATTCATTCTCTAATTTGGGATTACTTCCTGCATACACTTTTTCTTGAAGAATTTTTATTTTACGTTCCAATTGGACTCTCTCCTCTCGAGTCTTCCTAGATTTTGAACCTGTATAACTAATAATATGCCCCCTAATAAAAGCTTTGAAGGCTTCCCACTTTATACATGCTGATGTTTGTGTAGTGTTGATATCAAAGAACTCATCTATCTGTTTTTCTATGTACTTAACAAATTCCTCATCTTGAAGCCATTTATGCTGAAATTGCCACCTACCAGAAACCTTTGTCAATTTCTTATCTACATATATTATACAGCAGGGTGCATGATCAGAAATCACAATGTTATCATAGAAACAATTTTGAATCTTGGACCTTAATTCCATAGAGATCAAAAAATAGTCAGTTCGTGAAATGTCTTGTAGGTGTTAGAATAACAAGAATAGGCTTTGACTTGTGGTTTCATTTCTCTCCATATATCTAGCAATCTCAATTCTTTCATAAAATGATTAATGGTCATCCTACATCCATTGTGCGTACAGTCCTGTCCTGTTGACCTATCTATACTGGGATTCAATGTACAGTTAAAATCCCCTGCTATTATATATAGCCCTGTGAGTGATGCTAAAGTAAGAAATAAATTAACAAAGAAGCTTTGATCATCTATATTGGGACCATATATGTTCACCAGATTTATATTTTCTAATAACAAAGATCCTTGGATGATTAGATATCTTCCCAATTTATCTCCAATTACATTTTTCACTTGAAATGGGACTGATTTATGTATGAGAGTCATAACTCCCCTGGCTCGGGATGAAAACGATGAGGTGAACACACTTCCCTGCCATCTCCTCCTTATTCTTTTTACATCCTCCTCTATTAGATGAGTTTCTTGTAAAAACACAATTTTTGAACCTATGTCTTTTATTTTATTCAAAACTTGTTTAAGTTTTTTTAGGTTTTGTAGACCTCTGCAATTCCATGATGTTAAATTAAGCTTAACGCTTTGGTCTATGATCAATAAGGAGTTTGAGATTACCTTGCAATATAAACATGCTCATACAGAGAAGCAAAAACATGGATGGTTGAACATTCATCCCACAGACTACACACAAACAAATTCCCCCTCCCCACATTCGTGGTAATCCCCCCAAAATCAAAAAAAAAATTCCGTCTCCCGTTATAGCCTGAATCTGCTCCTCCCCCGTGAGGATCAGTCAAACCACTCACTCTTTCCTCCTCTCAATCACCCTGACTCTGCTACTTTTAATGACATGACAATAACTCTCTTCTGTAGTTTTTCCAATTTAACTCCAAAATTTTATAGCAACTTTGTACATCATAGCCTTTTTTTTTTAATATATCATACCATCTATATTTTGTAGACATGCTATATATTTCAAATCAATCAGATACTTGAACACTTGCTTAAATATTCTACCTTTTATATCTTGTTCTTGCTTCATGCTTGGCTCTCGCCAGTCTCTCCTTGGATCTGCTTAATGAGTTCCTGCGCCTCCTGAGGGGTCTTAAAGACTTGGGTTCTCCCTTTATACGTGACCAGCAGTCTTGCAGGATAAATCACCCCGTGACGAATTCCAAGGCTGCGCAGCTCTTTACGGGCGGGGTCAAACTGTTTCCTTAATTGTTGGATTCCTGCGGCCAAGTCTGGGTAGAACCGCACCTGTTGGTCCTGGTATTTAATTTCTCCTTTAGTGCGGGCTGCGCTGGAGACCGTCATCTTGTCCCTGTAGTTAAGGAACTTCATTATCAGCGTCCTCGGTGTTGTCTTCTTATCTCTCGATGGGCCTATTCGGTGTGCACTTTCCAAGACGACTGATGACTGTAGATCCGCATTATCCAGCACCTCTGGGATCCACTTCTCCAAAAAGGAACACGCATCCTGTTCCTCCGCCCCCTCCGGAAGGCCCACAAGCCTTAAATTATTCCGTCTAGACCGGGATTCCAAGTCCAAGACGTTTTCTTCCAGACGTTTATTCTTTAATTCCAATGTTTGGACCTTTAATTGCAGGCTGTTGACGTCATCTTCAGTATTAGAGATCCGGAGCTCCGCCTGCGTTATTCGCTCCATACAGTCGCTTATTTCTTTTCTCATAGCTTCAATCGCAGCTATAATCCCATCAAACTTAGACGAAAAGTCTGTTCTGATAGCGCTGATGGCAGCAAGAACCGCATTCGTTCCTTCGGCAGTCACCGCACCACCGCTAGCTCCCTCCTCAGCCATGGTCACAGGTGTTTTATCTGCTGCGTCATGAGCGTGGAAATCTGTTAACTTGGCTTGTTTCGTCGAATCAGTTTTTCCTCCGCCTGATTTCACAGCCTTAGTTTTTACCATATCCGCCCCCAAACGCTAGAGCAGGTTTTTGTTCCAATTGGGAGAGTTTTAGCCAACTTTTTTATCATTAGGAGCAGAGCAGAGTGAAGCACACCCTTCTAAGCGGCCGCCATAACCGGAAGTCATTATTATTATTATTATTATTATTATTATTATTATTATTATTATTATTATTATTATTATTATTATTATTATTATTATTATTATTATTATTTCATTACATAATTTTCAACAAAAAGAAGAGCTCTCAATATAATCTATAAAAGGACTCCATGTCAAGGCAAAGTTCCTACGGGTTCTGCAAACATTATATCTGAGTTTTTCTAGTGGTAGAAAGGAAAGCACCTCCTTTAGCCAATGCGAGAAAGATGGGGGGTTATTTGACTTCCACTGGAAAAGAATAAGCCTGCGGGCAAGTAAAGAAGCGAATGCTAGAGCGTTACCTTGATAACTTGTGAGTTTGGAATCTGGAGGTATTATGCCAAAAATAGCTATATGAGAACTGGGGATTATTTCTTGTTTGCAGATATATGAAAAGACCTCAAATACTGATCCCCAAAAATTTGTGATTGCGGGGCACAGCCAAAACATATGTTCTAACTAGGCTGGGGCATGCTACATCTTGGACAGCTAGGGTCAATAGTGGAAAAGATCTTAGCAAGCTTATCCTTTGAATAGTGGAGACGGTGCAGCACCTTAAATTGAATAAGCCCGTGACGGGCACACAACGAAGAAGTATGTATGCGTGTCAGACTTTCATGCCACTGCCCTTCAGAGAATTTTATCCCTAAATCTTTTTCCCATTCTGCTTTTGTTATATCCCATGATATCACCACTAAATTTTGTATAATCCCATAAATCGTAGAGATATGTTTCTTGGCCCAAGGATCCAAATCTAGGATTTCATCCAGTTGATTAGTTGGTATCAACAAAGGAAAAGAGGGAAACACTTTTTTTTTTTTACAAAACTATGAATTTGAAGATATCTAAAAAAAAGTGGGATCTAGGTATGTCATAATCTTTTGTAAGCATATTAAAAGAAGAAAAAATGTTTCCCAGGAATAAATCCTTTAAAAAAAACTAATCCCTGTCTACGCCAGAGGCGAAAAGCATCATCAAGTACAGAGGGTGTAAAAAACTGATTGTTTGCTATTGGGTAGAGCGTGCTAGCCTGAACTAACTTAAAGTGCCTTCTGATCTGGAGCCATATTTTTAGAGAGGATCTAACCCCCGGATTCAATACCTGTATGCGACGAGTATACGGCAATGGTGAGGATAAGATGGGTAACAGGTTGGACAGAAGCCCCATTTCAACCCAACTCAGGCCCTCCTTCATCTTATATATATCAGAATCAGAATCAGAATCAACTTTATTGCCAAGTATGCTTACAACATACAAGGAATTTTACTTATCACTAAGGTGTGCTCGTTTCTAAGCGCTCCCTAATGATGCGGCAGCCATACAAGGCACCTCATACAGTGGGGGGTAAAGAGGGGGAGGGGGAGGGGGTGACACATTGGACAAAGAGAAAAAACAAAGTTATCAAAATAGTGCTCGAGTGAGCAAGAATGTGATCACATAGAAAAAAAACCCTCTAATTGAACAATTAGCAGACAAGATACAGAACTACACATTAACAGAGCAAAGGAGAGAGACCAGTGTGTGTATGTCAGTCATGTGATATCAGTATGAGTGCAGTGTGAATGTATCAGTTACTGGTGCACAACAAAAAATCCTCTCCTAGACAATCAATCCAATGTAAAAATTTTACCATGTTTGCTGCCCAATAATAAAAAATAAAGTTAGGTAGGCCCAAACCTCCTGCCTCCTCTGGTACCTCCAAGTATTTCCTTTTCATCCTCGGATTTGAACTGTTCCAAATGAATGATGAAATCAACCGGTCTAGTTGTTGGAAAGCTGTTTTAGATATAAATATGGGGATTATTTGGAATGTATATAAAAATCTTGGCAGAACTGAATATATTCTTTTCTAATTTAAACGGAAATCCAGAGTAATCACCACATACATCGTTAATAGGGAATAACAAACTCTTAGAGTAATTAATTTTATAGCCTGAGAGATAACCAAAATTATCTAAGATACATAATAATTTTGGTATGGTTCCTTCTGGGTTAGATACGTACACTAGTAGATCATCTGCATACAGCGATACCTTGTGAAGTTTATTGTCCCGTGAAATGCCTCTCACCCCGTCTTCTTTTCTAATCGCTATGGCCAGTGGTTCAATCGCTAGGTTAAATAGGTAAGGAGAGAGGCTGCAGCCCTGTCTGCAGCCCCTGTAAAGCCTGAAATAATCAGAGAGTGTGGTATTTGTCCGTACTGCTGCCATAGGGGAATCATATATTATTCTGATCCAAGCTTGAAATGATGGACCAAAACCAAATCTTTCTAAATCAGCGAATAAGTATTGCCACTCGACATGATCAAACGCCCTTTCAGCATATAACTAAATCACTATTTCTGTTTCTTCAAATGTATATGTATGGTATATACAGTATATTCAGAAGACGACACATGTTATAAAAAGATTGCCGGCCGGGTATAAAACCAATTTGGTCATTGTTCACAATTGATGCTATAACTGTCTCAATACGAGTGGCCAGAATTTTTGTAAGAATTTTATAGTCACAATTTAACAAACTTATCGGACGATATGAGCCTCATAGTAAGGGGTCTTTATCTTTTTTAAGCAAAATCAATATAATTGCCTGCGTCATGGTCTGGGGTAATTTCTGTTGGTGGAAAATATCAGTACTTGTTTAAGAATTGGAGCCAACTTAAGTGCAAATTCTTTATAAAATTCAATAGAGAAGCCATCGGGGCCTGGGGCTTTATTACTCTGCATAGATCTTATTGCTTGTAATATTTCTGCTGTCGATATTTCTCTGTCCATTTGTACTTGGTCGTCTGGCATAATTTTTGGAATAATCAGACTATCTAGAAATTCAGATATATGTGGAAAATCTCTGGAGATTTCAGGAGAATAGAGACTAATATAACATTGTTTAAACTGGTCATTTATATCATCTGGGTTGGTGGTTTCTGTTCCTAATGATGTGCGGACTTTAAGAATGGTGTTGGCAGCCACAGATTGTCTAATATGGTGCATCAATAATTTCCCCGCTTTCTCTCCATGTTGGTAAAAAGTCTGTTTAGATTTGAAAAACAATTGCTCTGTATGTTTAATATACATATTATCAAAATATGTTTTAAAAGTGACTTTTTTATATATATATAATTCAAGGATAGGAGAAACAGCATATAGGTGATCTGTTTCTGCTATATTCTGAGATAGTTCTATCATATGTTTGTTTTTTGGTTTTTTTCTCTTATATGCGGTATATGAAATTATTTGGCCTCTGAGATAAGCTTTGAGTGCTTCTCAAATCACAGATAATTGAACATCAAGAGTTAGGTTGATCTCCATAAAATCTACGATTTGTTGTGAAAGGAAGTTTTTGAAGGAGTCCTTAGAAAGCAGGAGAGGGTCAAACCACCAGGTGCATTGGGGTTTGGGGCAATCTGGGAAGCTCATATCCAATTGTACGGGGGCTATGATCAGAAATAACAATAGCATTATATTGGCACCCCTTAACCATGGAGGAGGTTCTGTCATCTAAAAGAAAAAAAAAATCGATTCTAGAATAAGAGTGATGTACATGGGAGAAAAAAGAGAATTGTTTTGTAGTTGGATTATTTTTCCTCCAGGGGTCAAAAAGAGCATACGAGTCCATAAACGACTGAATGACCCTACCTACCCTTGAAATCTTACTGTTTGGTCTTGGATTGGACCTATCTAAAAAAGGGTGTGTAGCATCAACGCCTCCTCAAGCCAATTCAGAAGATCACTTTTCTTCATTCTACAGGAATTTCACTTTTCTTCATTTTAAAGCAACTCTCACTCAAGGTCTGGTCAAGAAGGCTGTGCCTTTCCCAGGACCCCAATGTAAACAACTCCCCTCTTGCAGAGATGGTAAGGATCAGAATTTGCTTTTAAAGGCTTAAGTGGACCATAAAACTCGTGAAATCCAGATCCCCAAAATGGACAGTTCATGTTGATAGCATCCACCCTACAGGAACTAATGCTCTTAAAAAGTCATAAACTTCTTAACCGGACATATATATGGCCTTCTTTCTTTCCAAGACGGATTCCAGAGCTCTTTAGACCCTTCCTCTCATGTGACAGAGACCTAAAGAAATTATCTACAGCTCAACAGTACCTCCTAGTGGACATCTACGGAATGTGTTTCATTGTGTAATCTGACTAAACATTAAGTTTTTCTAATTTCCAGCTATCATCTCCCCAGGACCTGAGGACACTGAAAATCATCCTTTTGATCACCGACTAGGGTTTGCAATAATTCATTAATCCTTCATTTAAATGTGAGTGCATGTACTAGAGACATGTATTAGGAATGTTTATGTTCATGAGTCTTAGTCAAATGAATGATAATATTATTAGTAATGGTATAAATGCATGATCACTGAATATTAGCCAAGTCACTTAATTTAGTTAGATCTTACATTGAGCACCTAGTTTCATAAGAACTGAATGGGTATTAATCCCTGTCCGCTATCATTCCTGATCACCATTCTCCTCTACCTTTCATGGGATAATGCCCTTTTCATTTGATTGGCTGTTCCCAAACAAAGAGATGTTTCCTCATTGGACAAAGCCCATTCAAACTCCTCTTCATGAAAGCTGGTTGGCCTGTCCTACGATCGGCCCCGGTTTTATGACCCAACAGTGTGCTTCAGTTAAATGTGTGAGAGCCGCCCTGAAGATCAGAAGAAGAATAAAAGAATAGAAGATATTAGAAGATTAAAAGACAGAATAAGAGAGAAAGAAAGCAGAAGAAGAACAAGAAGAAGAAGAAGAAGAACAGAGATCTAGATCTAAAAGAAAAGTTTTTGTTTTCACTTCTTCAAAGTTCCTTGCAGTTTTCTTTGTCTAAATTGTTCTGTCAATTTTAAGAAAACTTTTTGTGTGTGAAGTTTGTCAAATCCTGCGTTAGTTTTCTCATTTTTCGGCTTAACTGAGGAGAAACCATTCTTTTCTTACGAGCTCACCTTAAAGAGAGTCAAAGTCTCAAAATCCTTTTTTTTCTTCACCTCAGAAGCCATTCTTATCTGTTGAATGTTTTTCTTAGATTTTCTGACTTTTCATGCAGTTAAAGTGGACCTTTAATTTCCCTATTCTAAAGTGAACAGAGATTGTGTTTTTGGACTTTTTTTGGCCTCATTCACACCTGACTGAGACGTCCTCCTTCAGTTTTTGGTCTATTCCACAACCAGAGACATCATAAATTTGGACTGGTTGCTAAAAGGACTCTCCATGCCTGCTCCGAGACAGCCATTACTGCTGCTGTCTGCTGTCCATCTGTGAGCCCCCGGGCTGAGTCTACACTTCTTACGGTTGGTTGTGAACATCAAGAAGCCTTGCAGCAGTTGCTTCTCCCTCGGTCCCAACCTTAAAACCCAGCTGGCACCGACCCGCTGAACACATGGACCCACAGCTGTTCGTAAGTGAGACTCCCATTTTCCTACCTGCTGGGTTTAAACATGATGTCCTAATATTTCAATTACAATTGGACATAACCAGTATTTCATGGTACAATTGGTCTCTCAGCCGTAGGACAAAGCTATAAACTGAAGGAAGATTCTTATTCAGTTTTAAGTAACCACCTTTCATTTTTGTAGATTAATTCAGAAGTTCATTTTCAGATAATCAGCTTGTGAATTTTTCCCCATAAAATTGTGTTCTGTTTTGTTAGACATTTCAGCCTTCCATCACCATTGAAACATAAAATCTAGTTTCTCCTTGGTTCCACAAAGGTTTAACTCTAGATTTTATGTTCAGGAATCCACTAACAGTTGATGTGATATTAGACACCTGTTTATCATTTGAATCTGTTTATCCATCATTTGAATGCTATATCATGTAACCTGAATGAGTTTAATAAAAGGGTAAATGAGAGAAGTTGAAGCATTTTCCTTTTAGTAGTAGATTAGTTTATTTGACAGGGACAGTGCAATAAACATAGACAATTAATCAAAGACAATCAATCTGATGTGTTGCACATAGAGTGTATAGCTATTAGCTAATTTGCAACTCTTGTCCCTGGATGGGCTTTAGAAAAAAGAATCAAGTTAAAAAATATACACAATAACCACATACATCAATGCAGAAAAATTATAAATACACAATTATAAATATTATAAATATTATAAATACACAAATATAACAGCCTGACTCACATTTAACATAAATATTATAAATATTATAAATACACAAATATAACAGCCTGACTTTTGCATATATGTCTCCTAGATCACGGCAGGAAAAGAACTCCCTTAAATTTTGAGACTGATCCATTAAGTAATTGAAGGTACGGAAATTAATTGAAATTAAGTTAATAATACAAGTTGTTCTTTTAGAACTGGTGCCCCCTTTTTACGAGTGCTTTCCTATTTTATTTAGCGAGTGTAGAGGTGACGGTTTAACTCTGTCCCCTCGCACACCCACTATTAAATAAAATAAATAATTCCTTTACCTTATTACACTATATTTTATTAAATATCACTACAGGTGTAATACACAGTTAAAGTCTCCCCCCAGTATCAGTAGATAACCGTTAAGATCCGGGAGGGTTGTTATAAAATTATTGAAGAAAGAGGGATCATCCCAGTTTGGCCCATAAATATTCGCTAAAACCACTCGTGTACCAAATATATTGCCCGTGACCACTACATACCTTCCACGGGGGTCAGAGATGGTTGATAAAGAGACAAATGGAACACCCTTCTTGATCAGCATGGCAGTGCCCTGTGCTCTGCTCTCATATCTCGAACTAAAAATCTGTCCAATCCAGGCTTTTTTTAGTCTCGCATGTTCGGCTGATAGGAGGTGCATTTTCTGTAGAAACATGATATCAGAACCAAGAGATTTTTTAAATGTCCCAGAACCCTATTACGTTTCACAGGATTATGAATTCCTTTCACATTCCAACTCAGGAAACGAAGAGAGCTTAGAGTATGAGTGTCAGACATTGAACCTTTATCAAAACACAAAGAAAGAAAAGCAAGTGATCCTGTCTTCAAACAAATGAAAAAAAAAAGAAATAAAAAATAAAGCTTTGAGACCCCATACTGATCCAACAAATCCTTCAGGATCGTATTTCCCTTTACTGGTATAACACAGTCAATGCGAATAGAAAAAAGAAAAAAAAAAAAACTCTCCTAGCGGGCCTTGGCTAGGGTAAACAGTCCACAGATAGGAATAATAGGAAAACAGGAGAAAAAAAAAATATGTTACACTTGGAATATGGGACATTTTAAATTTCATCCCTTGGATTAACAATTTCGGCCTGGCTCTCTGATGATGGGTAAAGTTAAATTAAATTATCTGCAATAATGTCTAAGAAAAAAAAAGGTGGGGGGGGGAGAGAAGGGGAAAGCAACTCAGTCCAGAAGCACTTTGGGGTTAATCCATTCTTTGTCTTCATTTAGTTCAATTTTTTCTTTTCTTTTCCCCCCTTCCTTTCTCTACTTCCCCTTCCCTCCCCTCCTCTGCGCTCGAAGTAGAAACAGCAGCTCACTAGTCCAGCCACCTAAGTAATCTTATTCATTTTAGCCACACACTCTAATGCTTACACCCATCATGAAAAAATAAATAAATAAATAAAATTATATATATATATATATATATATATACACTGCTCAAAAAAATTAAAGGAACACTTTGAAAACACATCAGATTTTAATGTGAAAAAATAAGCTGCATATCTACACTGATATGGACTGGATAATGTGTTAAGAATGAAAAGATGCCACGTCTTTTGATGGAAATGAAAACACTCCAAAATTTAAAGTGAAGAAATTGTGGCAGGCTAGTCCAGTTTATTCAGATTACAAAGTGTTCCTTTAATTTTTTTGAGCAGTATATATATACATATACATATACATATACATATACAATACTGTGGGCGACACACATTGTGGGCTCACTTTTCCACAGAGACATGACTGCATGTGTATTGAGGGTGTCACGTCTGCAAGGACAAAGGACTCAAATCTGCAGAAGATAACAAGGAGGTGTGAGATTTGTCTCTTTGTCCCACAGAAGATGCCCCGGAGAGATTTCCGGTTCATCAAGAAATGAGAGAATGGTGAAGATTCAAAGGGATGCTTTGTGACTGTATGTTTACTGAAAACACCATGTGACTTGAATTCTGATGCTGGAAACATATAAAAGGGTGATGAGATATGATTCTTTCTCTTTCCTGCTTTGAGAATGCTAGAGGCTGTGTTCTGTCAATAAAGCTGGTTTACGAACTAAACTCAGCCTCATCATTCAAGCACATCTTCTACACTGGTGACCTACGACGAGAAATGAGCAGACAGAATTCTCCCGAGCGGGGCTCGGCGGAAGCCAGCCTGATGGTCGCCTCCACGATCCGGCTGCCCGATTTCTGGCAGCACAGCCCGCACTCATGGTTTAGCGCAGTCGAGGCGCAGTTCAATCTCCGGAGAATCTCCAACGACGACACAAGATTCTACCATGTGGTAGCGAAGCTGGACAGCAACATGGTCCAGAGAGTGGAGGATCTGGTTAATCATCCACCAGACAGCGACAAGTACAGCGCATTGAAGGACGCGCTGATCAGCCATTTCACCCCTTCAGTCCAACAACGAGCAGAGGGGCTCCTGACGTTGACGGAGTCAGAAAACGATAGACCTGCAGACCTGATGGTGAAGATGCTGAAGCTCAAAAACTCTGAGGATGGCGAATTCATTTTTGCCCACCTTTTCCTTCGAACCCTGCCGCCAGCAGTGAGAGTGGCCCTGGCAGAGTCGCCCCGATTGGCCAGGCGAGACTACCATGGGTTGAGCAAAGAGGCGCAGCGGCTGGTCGACGCCCACAAGCGGAACGCAGTTTCGGCCGCGGCTGCTAGCCCAGGAACGGCGTCCGGAGACAGCGCAGGTCCAGCGGCTGCGGCGCCAGACGCACCAACGACGGCGGCGATGGGAGCCAGACGACGCGGAGCGGAGGACGGCCCGTGTTTCTACCACCGCCGTTTTGCAGAGAGAGCGCACAGGTGCGTCCCGCCATGCAACTTCAAGCGCCAGGGAAACGCCAAGACCGAGGGCTGGTAGCAGCTGCGACCCTCGGCAACGAGAACAAGCTGCTTTACCTGACGGATGCACGCTCGGGGAAACAGTTCCTCGTGGACACGGGCTCTCAGCTGAGTTTCGTCACACCCACCTACGCGGAACGGCTGATGCCGTCTAAAGCTCCCTGGGTGTCAGTGTCAGCAGCGAACGGCTCCACGATTAAAACGTTCGGTGAGAGGACCATGCTTCTGTCCTTACAGGGCCGTTCATTTGAGTGGACATTTATTGTAGCAGCAGTCAGTTTCAACATGTTAGGGGCTGATTTTTTGTGCTCACATGGTTTATTGGTTCACCTTGCTAATAGACGTCTGATTAATGCACTGTCCTTTCATTCTATTCCCTGCACAGCTCGGGTGGCCCCGCCGACTGCACATGCCAGCGTCTCAGCTGCGGGTGGTAAGTTTCACACATTGCTTGCTCAGTTCCCAGCACTCACAGTCCCCACGTTTTCGGCAATGGTGGCTAAACATGGGGTGGAGCATTTCATAACCACCACCGGGCCTCCCGTTTTTGCAAAAGCTCGGCGCTTGGACCCAGCTAAACTGGCCATCGCGCGCGAGGAGTTCACTAATATGGAAAAACTGGGCATTGTTAGACGCTCCAAGAGCTCTTGGGCTTCGCCGTTACACATGGTCCCAAAGGCAGACGGCTCGTGGCGACCTTGCGGCGATTTCCGCAGGTTGAACAACGTTTCAGCTCATGACCGCTACCCAATTCCGCACATTCAGGATTTTTCTGTTCATTTGGCGGGGGCACGCATTTTTTCTAAAATAGACTTGGTGCGCGGTTACCACCAGGTTCCAGTGCGCGCGCAAGATGTACCCAAAACAACGGTCATAACTCCTTTCGGCCTTTTTGAGTTTTTGCGCATGCCTTTTGGCCTCAAGGGGGCCCCGCAGACTTTCCAACGCATGATGGATGCAGTTTTACGCGACCTCCCTTTCGTGTTCGTTTATTTGGACGATATTTTGGTAGCCAGCGCGTCCGAGGGCGAGCACGAAAAACACCTCACGGCAGTTTTTCGGAGGCTGGCAGAGCACGGGTTAATAGTTAACCCAGCGAAGTGCCAGTTTGGGGTGGCGCAGATTGATTTTTTGGGACATCGCGTTTCGGCAGAAGGAGCGGTTCCTCTTCCAAATAAAGTGCATGCCATAACGGATTTTCCGCAACCTCAAACGGTCAAGGCGCTTCAGGAGTTTCTAGGGATGGTTAATTTTTACAACCGGTTCCTCCCAAGCGCAGCACGGCTCATGCAGCCATTGTACACCGCATTAAAAAAACAAAAGCCCGCAAATAAAGTTGAATGGTCTCCGGAGCGGGAGCGCGCTTTTGCCCAGGTCAAAACAGCCCTGGCAAACGCAGTTTTGTTAGCGCACCCAGTTCCAACGGCCCGCATGGCACTCACCACCGACGCTTCCGATGTAGCGGTGGGGGCGGTAGTTGAACAGTTTGTGGCAGGTACCTGGCAACCCCTCGCGTTTTTCAGCAGGACTTTGCGCGATAGTGAACGGAAATACAGCGCGTTTGACAGGGAGCTTTTGGCCCTACACTTGGCCATCCGTCATTTTCAGTTCTGGTTAGAGGGGCGACGTTTCACCGCGTTTGTGGATCATAAACCGCTAACGTTTGCGATGGCCAAAATTTCAGAACCCTGGTCAGGCCGACAACAAAGGCAACTAGCCGCAATATCGGAGTTCACTACTGATATTCAGCATGTCGTGGGTAAACACAATGTTGTGGCAGACTGCCTCTCGCGCGCGGTAGCACCACCAAGCCCCATAGGGGCAGACTCTGTAGCCGTGGCCGCGGGTCCGGGCAGCGACGCGGGAGCGCGCGCAGCCCCGGTCTGTGTTGGGTTAGATTATGCAGCCATGGCTGCAGAGCAGGTTAACGACGCGGACGTGCGCGCGCTCCAGTCTGGACCAACAGGGTTAAGGCTGGAGCACAGGGAGCAACAAAGTGGTATGCCCCCACTAATCTGCGATGTCTCCACGGGACGGCCCCGCCCCGTGGTGCCAGCCGTGTGGCGTCGCCGCTTTTTTGACTCGGTCCATTCTCTCGCGCACCCGGGGGTGCGTGCATCGATTAAGTTGGTGGGGGAGAAATTTGTTTGGCCCGGGTTGCGCAAACAGGTCAAAGAATGGGTGGCAGCCTGCGTAGCGTGTCAGCGAGCCAAAATACACAGACACACTAAGGCCCCGTTGGAACCTTTTCACATCCCCGCTAAGCGTTTTGATCACGTGCATGTTGACTTGGTGGGCCCGCTCCCATTATCACACAGGCACACACATCTTTTGACGATGGTGGATCGCGCCACGCGTTGGCCAGAGGCGATTCCTCTGACATCAACCACAGCGGAAGAAGTTGCGCGAGCATTTTTAGCAGCGTGGGTTGCGCGTTTCGGTGTACTGTCGGACATAACGTCCGACAGGGGTCCCCAATTTATTTCCGAACTATGGTCATTGATGGCCCGCAGCTTGGGGGTGAAGATTCATCGCACTACCGCGTATAACCCCCAGGCTAATGGTTTATGCGAACGCTTTCACAGGTCATTGAAAGCAGCCCTCAGAGCGTCGCTGACAGATACAAATTGGGTGGACAAACTTCCATGGGTTTTATTGGGGTTGCGTTCTGCACCTAAGGAAGATTTACATGCTTCCCCTGCTGAATTAGTTTTTGCACAACCGCTCCGTTTGCCGGGGGAATTTCTCCCCGATAATCCCGCACCAAATGGCCCCCCTGCTCAGCCGTGGCAGAGCGACTCGGGAGCAAACACGCTCCCTGGCCCGGTCCATCACAGTTTACCACACGTTTTTGTGCCAAAGGCTTTAAAAAATGCAGAGTTTGTTTTTGTTAAACATGATGCTCAGCGTCCAAGTTTGCGACCGTTTTATGACGGACCGTTCAGAGTGCTGGAGACCGGGCAGAAGCATTTTCTGCTAGATTTAGGGGGCAGAAGGGAGTTGATTTGCATAAACAGGCTCAAACCCGCTTTTGTTTTGGCTGATGAGGAAGTGCAGCTCACGAGGCCCCCCCGCCGTGGCAGGCCGCCGAAAGGACATTCTCCAGAATCTTCACAGAAAGGTGCTAACAGCTTTAATCCACAGGTGCAGAGAGATGTTGCAGGTGCAGCCAAGCCAGGTTGCAGCAGATTCGGCAGAAAGTTAAAACCTAGGCAGTTGGTGGATTGATTAGCGATATATGGAGTGTTTTGTGTTTTTCTTTTTTTTATCAGAATCAGAATCAGAATCAGCTTTATTGCCAAGTATATTTACAAGTAAACACACAAGGAATTTGACTTGACATTGGGCGCGCACGTTAGGCGCATCCAATGACACGGCAGCCATAAAGGCGCCTGTCTGCAGTGGGGGTAAAGAGGGGAAGGGGGGGGGGGGAAACACAATAGGCAGAGAGATAACATAGTTATCAGAATCACGCTCGTATAAGCTCATATAAGCTCAATGAGCCAAATTTTGATTACACAGAAAAAAAAACCCTCTATGCACATTAGCAGACAATAGATACAATCACACAGCAGAGGGAGGGAGAGCAGTGTGTGTATATTTGCATGTCATTGTGTAGTGTAAGTGTAACAGTTGTTAGTGAGCAGCAGAGGGCGCCTCCTGGCAGTGGATAGATGTTATAATCATGTGACTTATAAACAAGTCCAGAGTTCAGAGTCTATCTCTCTTTTCCTCTTGCTTGCAGAAGGCACATGGGCATTGTCCTTGAGAGACCAATCCGCTGACGACAACAACTGATTGTTGATTGTATGGGTAGACATAAGCCACTTCTCCGGCGTTATCTTCATCGAGGAGGAATGTAAACAAGGGCACCAAAACACAAGGTCAAATCTGCACAGTGCACTCAGAGAATAAAAAAAATTTCTCTCTCTTCGATTCTGTGCTTCAATTTCATACAGGCTTGAATCATACTTTAGATCATTCTCTGGAGAGCACTCAGCGATCCACAGATGTTATCCACCTACCGAAACATAGGTAAAACATGTCCAAGAGAGTTCGTTCTCTCTTCAATGCATGCCAGATAGTAAATTCCATGTTAATCCTGCCGCTGACAGTCAGTGCTCCCCCCAGCTGGACGAATTGTTGAATTTGTTAAGGGAGCTACGCCGGGGTCCGCATTTGATTAGCTCACCCAGATAATTTCAATACACTAGGAAAACTCCAGGGGCCAAACAGAAGATCCTGTGATCAGTTCAATCTCAGTCGAATCACACAGACACATGAATTCCAATGCCATGAGTCTCCCTTGGGTTCCCCCTGACCCGATCTTCTTCTTTTAAAGTGGTGACAATCGCATATAAGCCGCTTTCCAGATCCATAATTTCCATTTGGATTAAGATTCAGCCAGGAGAAGAGTGACATTGCAAGCTGGGATCAGAAGGGAGAGGATTAGGAGGGAGAGGGAAGAAAAGCGTCTGCTCTCTCTCAGAAGCGGAAGAAGATGCCATGCAGGTTTTGCCCTTACTAGACGTTTGGGGGGGGGGGGGGTAGTGTGGGCGACACACATTGTGGGCTCACTTTTCCACAGAGACATGACTGCATGTGTATTGAGGGTGTCACGTCTGCAAGGACAAAGGACTCAAATCTGCAGAAGATAACAAGGAGGTGTGAGATTTGTCTCTTTGTCCCACAGAAGATGCCCCGGAGAGATTTCCGGTTCATCAAGAAATGAGAGACAATGGTGAAGATTCAAAGGGATGCTTTGTGACTGTATGTTTACTGAAAACACCATGTGACTTGAATTCTGATGCTGGAAACATATAAAAGGCTGATGAGATATGATTCTTTCTCTTTCCTGCTTTGAGAATGCTAGAAGCTGTGTTCTGTCAATAAAGCTGGTTTACGAACTAAACTCAGCCTCATCATTCGAGCATACAATACTATAATATATATACAGTATATACATACATACATACTACATAATGTACTATAATACTCATATTCTTCTATATGGCTACACATTTGCATAAAAACACATACGCACATTTGCGAACTCAGATATCTGTATATACCCTGCTACGCACACAATAGTAAACAAAACAAAAAAAAGGGAGTAATAAAAAAAGAATTTACAGTGAGAGAATTAATCAACTTATAAGAAAACTTGTACTTATAAGAAACTTAAAAAGAAAATTCTAATTTAAAAAATAAATCATATTTTTAAAACCGTGTAAAAAAAAATAAGGGGAAAAAAGGGAAAATATGTATAGAACAATTTTTTTTAGAAAAAAATAAAATAAGCACAAAATTAACTAATTTAAACTGAGAAAAATATAACAATTCTTGGATGCAAGGAATTGTAAACAACATTACCAGTAGAGGGGCATGTTATAAAAGATAGGAAAGACTACTAGGTGAGATCATCCATTGTTTGTTAGTCACCGTTCCATCTGGAGAGCTGTACCAGTCACTGTCCTTTGGCCATCTGTGCCCGTTAACAGCCGGAATCCGTTAACCACTATCAACACTTTGCGTTCTTCTTTAATATTTCTGTGATGTCATGTTTTATGGCTGCAGGTTTTCCCTGATATAATCCATCGCTGCAGATGGGTCCTCGAAGTGTTTATCCAACCCAGATGGTAGAGTAATGCAGAGAACCGCCGGGAAGAGGAGCCCGTACTTGACACCCTGGCAGCCCCGAAGGAGCGGCTTGGTTTCAGAGAAGGCCGCTCTCTTCTTCACCATGGCAACCGTATGGTCCGGGAAAAATGCTCACTCTCCTACCTTGAAGGTTAAGCGGAGCCAAACGTGATGCTTTACGGAGGACCTTCTCTATCTCCTGAAAATAATGGAATTTTGCCACAATCACCCTAGGGGGTTCTCCCTCCTTAGGTGAAGGGCGTAGGCTGCGATGGGCTCAATCCAACGTCGGGGTGAAGTCAAGTTTCAGTAGCTCCTGTAGGGTCCTAGCAACGGTCACCGTGGGCCTCTGGCCTTCACTGTTCTCCAGCCCTTCCTTTATACCAGTGATTCGTATATTGCACCGACGTTGTCACCCCTGCAGGTCTTCCAACTTCAGGCTCAGTGCGGCATGCACGCTTGTTAGTTGTGTACACAAGGTCCAGCAAGTTATCTCCTTTTGCTGGAAAGTCCACATATTGTTGTAGTTTTGGTAGGAAGGCCTTTAAATCTGCATGGTTGAAGCCTCCTGCTGTGATTAGGAATCTGTCTGGATGCGCCGTTTGTGTCTCACTGCTGGCCTGATAGAATACATTTAGTGCCTTACTCCTCTCACCAATGGTGGTGGGTGGGACATACATGGCATCTAGCAGGATAGATGTAATTTTCCTTGGTAAGTAGAAAGGTCGGCACTTGATGATCATAAATTCCACCAACTGAGAACAGAGTTTGTGCATAGCAGTCACATCTCAGCACCAAGCATCACTGATGTAATTGCACACCCCTCCTCCACGAGTCTTCCCTCCTGCCATGAACACCCGATTGGCACGATAGAATGTTAGCCCCAGTAACTGAATAGCAGAGTACGGCGTATTGTTGTTTAGAGACGTTTCTGTAAAGATAAAAACACAGCAGTTCTGCGCATCGCGTTGCATAGATCTCAGGAGCTGTATGTGGTCTATTTTGTTGTCTAGTGAATGTACATTGGCCAGGATGAGGGAAGGAATCGGGAGTCAGAATGGGCTAGCGGCTAGCTTCATTCGTATATCTCCACAATTACCTCTCTTTCATCTTCGCTCACACCATCTGTGGTGTCTTCACATGGGATGGGACACAGCAGTCGAGTCCAGGGGTGTGGAGGACTGGCAGTGAAGTCCTAGGCCACGGAGTTCCTCTGTAACGTTGTGGTCCAGGGCATAATGTTTGGTCATATTCCTTATCTCCAGAAGGCTGTGGCGACTGTAACTTGTGTGCAGCACCATACTGTATGTGGACATTAAAAACATGAATATACACTTAGGTGTAATTTAAACAAGACTAAATGGCACAAAACACAAAGAGAGAAGGAAAGCCACTGTGTGTTCACCCACCACCTAGTATGTATTAATGTACATATTAATTGATGTATTAGTATGTATTAACCCCTTAACGCCTGAATTTATTTCCAATTATGAAAAAAAAAATCACTTGTGTTTTTGCTTTCAAGTAGATGCTAAATTAAGTTGAGGAAGTTAATTTGACTATAGCACATAAAATAGATATAATTTTAGGTATGATGCAAATTAGCGACAACAGGCATCTATGGTTAAAAAAATGGTAAAAAAGCACCTGTTCCCATCTCAAGTATGAAGAGTCTTTTATTTATGCAACAAAGTTATTTTCAGTATTTTCAACTCTCATGACTGCCAAACTATAACCCTAACCCTAACCCTAACCCTAGCAATCAGGAAATGGATGGTGCTCCGTCTCTGACCGTTCCTACGAGAAACTAATGCTTGCAAAAGGTTCCTAGGTATGTGTTGGAAGTGCTCCAACCGGAAGTGGAGGAATACAAACGGTATTTTGGTTGCATTTGGAGCGGAAGCGGTTTGATGCGAATTCGCGACGACAGGCGTCAAGGGGTTAATATCACTTTTGCGGGTGATATTAATAAAATTACTACTTGGTAGAGCTACATAGGTATAAACACAGCTTCAGTACAAATTTGCAAGAATAAAGGTGCAAAAATATGATAAAATATGGTAATTTACAACTTAAAAAGTCATATATTTACTATAAGCAAGTCCCAAATTTATGAGAAAAACATTTGATTTTCGTGAGAAAAAAACAGAGCTTCCAAATGGCAAACCCCCCTACACACACATTTCTAAGAAAAAAAAAAATCTGAAATTTACAACAGTGATGTCAAAACTTTTCAAGAAAATTTTTTTGAAACATTTTAGTATAGCCTATGTACAGTGGTGTGAAAAAGTGTTTGCTCCCTTCCTTATTTCTCTTTTTTTTTTGGTGTTTGTCAGACTTCAGTGTTTCAGATCATCAAACAAATGTAAATATTAGACAAAGATAAGAGCTGTATTAGATACAGCGCTACAGCTTGGTTTGGCAACCTCTCTGTGAAACTAAAGAACAGAGTGGTGCATTTAATTTATACAGCATGGAAAATTATTGGAGTTAAAGAGTATTTACCCATGCAGATCTTACACGACCAGGCAGCCTGTAGACAAGCTCAAAAAATAATCAGTGACATGAGCCATGTACTAAACAATGAATATGTGCGGCTGCCCTCAGGGAGGAGATACAGAGTCCCCAAGTGCAGGTTCAATAGATACAAGAACTCATTTATCCCAACATCACTAAAACTTTTAAACTCAGATAAATAGGTCAGGGACACTTATAACTCCTGTTCTTAATGACTGCTGTTATATATTTATGTATGTATGTACTTGTATTATTTATTGGGTTTTATTTCATTTATTATGCACTACATCCATTGTGTATGTGTGGATTGTGTGGTTGCAGCACGGGTGACAAGCCCAAGAGAAATTTCCCCTTGAGGGACAATAAAGTTTATCTTATCTTATCTAAGTAAACACAAAATGCAGTTTTTAAATGAAGTTTTTATTATTAAGGGTAAAAAAAAAAAATCCAAACCTACATGGCCCTGTGTGAAAAAGTGATTTCCCCCCCATTAAAACATAAATTAACTGTGGTTTATTACATCTTTGGAAAGCTGAGTTCAATTTCTCTCGCTACACCCAGGCCTGATTACTGCCACACCTGTTCTCAATCAAGGAATCTCTTAAATCAGACCTGCCTGACAAAGTGAAGTAGACCAAAAGATCCTCAAAAGCTAGAAATCATGCTGAGATCCAAAGAAATTCAGGAACAAATGAGAAACAAAGTAATTGTGATCTGTCAGTCTGGAAAAGGTTATAAAGCCATTTCTAAAGCTTTGGGACTCCAGCAAACCACAGTGAGAGCCATTATCCACAAATGGTGAAAACATGGAACAGTGGTGAGCCTCTCCAGGAGTGGCCGGCTGACCGAAATTACCCCAAGAGCGCAGCAGCAAGTCATCAAAGAGGTCACAAAAGACCCCACAACAACACCCAAAGAACTGCAGGCCTCACTTGCCTCAGTTAAGGTCAGTGTCCATGACTCCACCATAAGAAAGAGACAAAAATGGACTGCATGGCAGAGTTCCAAGACGAAAACCACTGCTGAGCAAAAAGAACATAAAGGCTTGTCTCAGTTTTGCCAGAAAACATCTTGATGATCCCCAAGACTTTTGGGAAAATACTCTGTGGACTGACAAGACAAAAGATGAACTTTTTGGAAGGTGTGTGTCCCATTACATCCGCCGTAAAAGTAACACAGCATTTCAGAAAAGGAACATTATGCCAACAGTAAAATATGGTGGTGGTAGGGTGATGGTCTGAGGCTGTTTTGCTGCTTCAGGACATGGAAGACTTGCTGTGGTAAATGGAACCATGAATTCTGCTGTTTAGCAAAAAATCTTGAAGGAGAATGTCTGGCCATCTGTTCATGACCTCAGGCTGAAGCGCACTTGGGTTCTGCAGCAGGACAGTGATCGAAAACAAACCAGTAAGTCCACCTCTGAATGGCTTAAGAAAAACAAAATGAAGACTTTGGAGTGGCCTAGTCAAAGTCCTGACCTGAATCCAATTAAGATGCTGTGGCATGACCTTAAAAAGGTGGTTGATGCTCGAAAACCCTCCAACGTGGCTGAATTACAACAATTCTGCAAAGATGAGTGGGCAAAAATTCCTCCACAGCACTGTAAAGGACTCATTGCCAGTTATCGCAAACGCTTGATTGCAGTTGTTTTTGCTAAGGATGGCCCAACCAGTTACTAGGTTTAGGATGCAATCACTTTTTCACACAGGGCCATGTAGGTTTGGATTTTTATCCCCCTTCATAATAAACACCTTCATTTAAAAACTGTGTTTTGTGTTTATTTGGGTTATCTATGTCTAATATTTAAATTTGTTTCATGATCTGAAACATTTAAGTGTGACAAACATACAAAAAAATGAGAAATCAGGAAATCAGGAAGGGGGCAAACACTTTTTCCCACCACTGTATATACATATATACACTACCGTTCAAAAGTTTGGGGTCACTTAGAAATTTCCTTATTTTTGAAAGAAAAGCACTTTTTTTCAATGAAGATAACTTTAATCAGAAATACACTCTATACATTGCTAATGTGGTAAATGACTGTTATAGCTGCAAATGTCTGGTTTTTGGTGCAATATCTACATAGGTGTATCGAGGCCCATTTCCAGCAACTATCACTCCAGTGTTCTAGTGGTACAGTGTGTTTGCTCATTGTGTCAGAAGGCTAATGGGTGATTAGAAAACCCTTGTGCAATCATGTTAGGTCTGCAATGCTGTAATTGCTGCAAATGGAGGATTCTTTGACGAAAGCAAAGTTTGAAGGAAAAAATTATTGTTTCAAATACAAATCATTATTTCTAACCTTGTCAATGTCTTGACTACATTTTCTATTCATTTTACAACTCATGGTGGTAAATAAGTGTGACTTTTCATGGAAAATACAAAATAATTGTCTGGGTGACCCCAAACTTTTGAACGGTAGTGTATATTACCTCTTTCTTGCATAAATATCCAGTTGTCTCACCAATTAGTGAGGTTTTTGTTGTAAACATTTTTCTTGGAAAGTTAACTTTTAAAAAAAATACGTTTAAAATTTTTCCTGATAAATTTATTACTCTTTTTCCTATAAATTAGCCATGTTTTATGAAAAACATGTTACCTTTCCTATAAAGTTTGTCTTTAAAATTTGCAGCTTTTTTTGTGTTGAATTTTCATTATTTTTTTCTTGTCCATTTGCTCCTCTCCTGATAAATTAAGTTTCCCTCTATAAACTATCCTTACAGTCATTTTGGGGGTGGAGTGAGGGGACAGATTAACAGAGGGGAGGATTTTGACTCTTTTTGCTGACAAGGGGAATAGACTTTTTAAGTTGTTTTTGCAAATATTTATTTATATAATGGAGGTTTAATATTTTACTTACTGAAAAACAAGCTTTTTCATATTTTTGCAAAGCTTCTTTGTATTTGGAACATATTTATTTTTCTGTGGAAGCTGCATTTTTTGTCATTTACTTTTACATAATTAATGATGAAGACCATGGTCTGTGCGAGTTGATAATTTTGTAAAAATCTATGGGGTATTAAATATGTCATGAGTGTATAGATAATAAAATAGATATACCAGACAAGTACAGTAAAATTTGCACTACCGTATGTAAATTTCCTTTTTTCATTATTTAGGAGAGCTTTTTCTTTTTTTAGGGGGGATGGTGGGGGTGACCATCCCCAAAATGTCTGTGCAAATCACTATGTATTGATCTCAATTTGAAACTGGATTTATTAAAGATGTTCTACTAGCCAGAAAACGGCAGAATATGAAAGAATAAGACCAGTGGAGTAGAAAATAATTAATTCATTAATTAATTGATTAATTAATTCAAATATTACACTCCCATTCTCAACAGTGCATTATAGACAAAGAGGTTTGGAAATACTGATGACAGTAAACATATTCTCAAAGACAGATAAACAAATTATATACTAGCATCAAACTGTCCGTAACAGTGGAGTTTACTAACCAAGGCCTTTAATGAAAATGGTCCCATCTGTCACGAGCTGAGCACTGGGGGTTCCACCATGTTCAGTCTAGTGGCTTTTTTCTCTGTATTTACATATATTTGTTGTATTTTTGTGCCTTTTGGGTTTTGTTATCCCTGCTTCTTTTCCTGTTTATGTCTTAGTTTACTATGTTCTGATCCTGTATTTATTCAATTCAATTCAATTCAACTTTATTTATATAGCGCCATTTCACAACAACAGTCATCTCATAGCACTATCAACTGTAGGGGGGACCCCCACAGTTGCAGAAAGACCCCAGCAATCAGGCGATCCCCTGTGAGCAAGTACTTGGCGACGGTGGAGAGGAAAAACTCCCTTTTAACAGGAAGAAACCTCCAGCAGAACCAGGCTCAGGGAGGGGCAGTCATCTGCTGCGACTGGCTGGGGGGTGAGGGGATAGAGAAGAAGAAAAGAACAGACATGTAGAGAGCAAACAGCACGATGGGGACTCAGTCTATGGGAGAGAACAAACAAATGTTAATGACCAGCAAAAAAAAAATATTTCATAGAGAGTGAGGAAAGGAGTGAGGCCCAGTGCATTACTGGAGGTTCCCCGGCTGACTAAACCTATTAGCAGCATAACTAAGGGAGGGTTCAGAAACATATGATCCCTCCCTAATTGTAGGCTATATCAAAAAGGTAGGTTTTAGCCCTATTCTTAAAAACAGAGATCGAGTCTGACTCCCGAATCCAGATTGGCAGCTGGTTCCACAGGAGAGGAGCTTGATAACTAAAGGCTCTGCCTCCCATTGTACTTTTGGAGATTCTAGGTATTACAAGTAATCCTGCATTTTGGGAGCGTAGTGCTCTGTTAGGATGATACAGTAGTATCAGATCTTTTAAATAAAAAGGAGCCTGATTGTTTAGAGCTTTGTAAGTAAGAAGAAGGATTTTAAACTTAATTCTAAACTCTATGGGAAGCCAATGAAGGGAGGCCAGAACCGGAGAGATATGATCTCTCTTTCTAGTACCTGTTAAAACTCTTGCTGCAGCATTTTGGATCAGCTGAAGACTTTTTAAAGATGTTTTAGGACAGCCTGATAATAAAGAATTACAATAATCTAATCTCGAGCTAACAAAAGCGTGGATCAGCTTCTCAGCATCACTCTGAGACAAGATGCTCCTAATCTTGGCAATATTACGCAAATGATAGAAGGCAGTCTTAGAAACAAATTTAATATGTGAATTGAAGGACAAATCCTGATCAAAAATAACTCCAAGGTTCCTCACAGAGCTATTAAGAGAAAGAGTAACTGCATCCAAACTGAAAGTTTGATTTGGAAAGGAATTTCTAAGGTTTTTTGGACCAACAAGAATGATTTCAGTCTTATCTGAATTTAATAGCAGGAAATTACAAGCCATCCAAGCTTTGATTTCCTTAAGACAGGCTTCTAACTTGGCTAATTGATTAGTATCATCTGGCTTCATTGACAGGTATAATTGTGTGTCATCTGCATAACAATGAAAATGTATACAGTGCTTTCTAATAATGTTGCCTAACGGAAGCATATATAAACTAAAAAGAGTAGGGCCTAGCACAGATCCCTGTGGAACTCCATGACTAAGCTTTGAGCTGAAAGAAAACTCATCATTTACATGAACAAACTGGAACCTATCAGATAAATAAGATCTAAACCACTGCAACGAAGTTCCATTAAGTCCAACATAGTGTTCTAATCTATCAAGTAGAATATTATGATCAATAGTATCAAAAGCTGCACTAAGATCTAAAAGGACAAGTACAGAAACTAGTCCATTATCAGATGCAATGAGGAGGTCGTTAGTGACCTTCACTAAGGCTGTTTCAGTACTATGATGGATTCTAAACCCAGATTGAAACTCTTCAAGTAAACCATTTCCCTGCAGGTGGTCAAATAATTGCGTAGCAACAACTCTTTCTAAGATTTTTGAAATGAAAGGGAGATTAGAGATTGGTCTATAGTTAACTAAAGCTCCTGGATCTAGCGTTGGCTTTTTGAGTAAGGGTTTAATTACAGCCGTTTTAAAAGCCTGCGGTACATGGCCTAAAGTTAATGAAGAATTGATTATATGAAGAATAAAGCTACCAATAAGTGGGAAGACTTCTTTAAATAACCTGGTAGGAATAGGGTCTAAAAGACAAGTTGAAGGTTTGGATGAGGAAACTATTTTGTCTAACTCACAAAGGTCGATTGGAGTAAACTCATCAAGACAGACATCAATAGAAGGAGTTGTAGTAGTTACAGTATTTAAGTTAACTGTGGGAAGAATCTGATTGATTTTATCTCTGATGGATGAAATTTTATTATTGAAAAAGTTCATAAAGTCCTGACTAGTAAGCTCTAAGGGGATGCTAGGATTGACAGAGTCCTGACCCTTTGTCAACCTGGCTACAGTACTGAAAAGAAACCTGGGATTATTCTTGTTCTCTTCTATTAATGCAGAGTAATAACTCGTTCTAGCTTTTCTAAGAGATTTTTTATAAATTAAAAGATGATTTCTCCAAGCTAAATAGATTTCATCTAAATTAGTAGCGTGCCATTTTCTTTCTAATTGATGAGTCTTCTGTTTTAAGCTACGAGTTTCTGTGTTGAACCAAGGAGTTAAAAATCTCTGATTAGACTTTTTCTTTTTTAAGGGGGCCACCAAGTCTAGAGCCTGAAGCAGAGAAGCTGAAACACTATCCACCATGTTATCAATTACAGAAGGAGCAAGCTGTCTATAGCTTATTTCCGTTGTGTTGACACATGGCATAGAGGAAACAATCTGCATAAATTTGGAAACAGCATCATCTGAGAGGCATCTACTGTGATAATATTTTTCTTTAGGAGCCAAATAGTCAGAAATAGTAAAATCAAAGGTTAACAGACAATGGTCTGACAGTACAGGGTTATGAGGAGACACTACAAGATTTTCTATTTCTATGCCATATGTCAGAACAAGGTCCAATGTATGGTGGAGGTAATGAGTAGAATTTCCTACTTTCTGAGAAAACCCAATCGAGTCTAATATTGAATTAAAAGCCACATTAAGGCAGTCACTATCTACATCCACATGTATATTAAAGTCCCCTACTATAATTATTCTATCAGATTTCAGCACTAAATCAGCTAAGAAATCAGCAAATTCGGATAAAAATTCTGAATAGGTTGATGGGGGACGATAAACTATGGCAAATAAAATTGGGTTTAACCTGAAATTGCTAAAGTGCCCAACACTGAGGACCAGGCCCTCAAAGGAATTATAACATGTTTTTTGCTTCACATTAACTAGTAATTTGGAATGGTAAATTGTTGCTACTCCTCCTCCACGACCAGAACTTCTGGGATGTTGACAGTTTAAATAACCAGAGGGAGTTGATTCATTTAAACCAACATAATCCTCTTGCCCTAACCAAGTCTCTGTAAGGGAAATTAAGTCAATCTGATGATCAATTAACAGATCATGGACTAACAGAGACTTGGGAGTTAAAGACCTAATATTTAATAAACCACATTTAATTTTTAAATTATGAGGAGGAACAGAGGCCAAATCATTCAATTTAGAGGCTTTATGTTTAATTTGAGTTTTACCAATATTTTGCTTTATCACTTTGGGATGCTTATACATTATATTTTTATTTACTTTGGAGGGAGCAGACAACGATTCTCTGATGGGGAAGACAGGGGCTAAGTTGAGGGGTGGCGGATGAAGAGGAGCTGCAGAGAGGCGTGTAAGACTGTGACTCTGCTTCCTGGTCCCAACTCTGAGTAGTCACGGTTTTGGAAATTTGGATAAAAAAGATGCCAGATTGTTAGATAAATGAGATTATTGTTATTATTATTGTGGTTGACAGGTGTCAGGGCATTTCCTGGTTGGTGCTCTGTGTGGGCGTAGCCTTGTCAGTTGTCAGTTGTCAGTTGTCAGCCGGTGCACTCTCCTCTCGTTATGTCCAGCTGATCCCAATCATTTACCATTATTACCCTTTAGCCCACTCATGTGATCCCACACCTGTCTTCACATGTATTATTGGTTCTGACCCTATTTAAGGACTGCTTTTTCATTTAATTTTTGCAGCAGTCTTAAGATTCTCTTCCTCCTTGCCACCAGAGCCCTAACCCGGCTCTGGTGAGTTTTGTCTCGAGTTCACCCCAGTCTGTAAGTTTTCCTTGTTATCTGTTTGGATTTTTGCTTTGTTGCACTTTGGAACTTTGTGTTTGTTTTCAATAAATGCCACAAACTGCAGATGGCACATGGGTCTTTCTCTCTTTCTGCCCTGAGGCACCAATCATGACACCATCTTAAACCCTGGAACGCAAAATTCAGAATTTGGTTTGTGTTTAAGAGGCCCACACAAAATACGCCCCTGTTTATAACTTAATTTATTCTCCTGGTGACAGCAGAATATCAATGCTGATTTGTATGCAATTTTGCTCCATTTTGAACTGAATAAAAACAAATTGCAATGTGGATGCAGCATGACTGCTCGTGGCTGTTTCCTGCACAATTCCAGCAAGTTTGGAAGAATAAATAGAAAACTGAATTTTGAAGCTCTGGTCTGGGAACATTTAGGACTAAAGCCAAATGAGCGAGGAGAGCCCAGTAATATCAAGGAGCTTGTATGTGGCCGATATTTGAAACCAGTTGTAATGAAAACTGAAAAACATTAAAAACATAACCATCCCGCAAAATTTTTCCAAGTGGGAAAAAAACTTTGCTCAGACATGCAGAGCCCTCCATTTCTCCATAGTCTGGTATAATGGAGTCTTTGAACAATAATGCAGATATAAACATTAACGTGATAAATGAAAAAAAATTTACTAAAAATAAAAATAAAATTTATTGTCTTCCAAAATTTGTGATCGCTACAGGCATAATTACAAGACCACATTGTCATTACATATGCTGTATTGGGCTGTAATGTGTCATTTTATAACATTTTGGGTTAGTGGGGTGCCACAGGATTTTTTCAATGTAAGAAGGGTACTGTGGCTCAAAAAAGGTTGAAAAACACTGCGTTAATGCATCGATGGTGCTGGGCAGTAATGCCGGAACTGTTTTTTTTTTTTTGTAACGTTGTACATCTTGTTTCATGCTCCAGAAAATTAATACACCACTTCCCTCTTCTAACTTGTCAAACCATAATACGCCTTAGTGTATTATCTGAGAAAGCAGAAATGAGTTTGGAAAATACAGTAAAATCTTGAGGACCTACCACAGTGGAGCCCCACTGCTGGAGCCCAGTGAGGGCTGTGGAATAACAATGATGTCAGTGTCAGTCTGGTCCTGGGTGGAGGCTCCACTTTGCTCCGTGGCAAACAGACGCTGTTCTGCACAGCAGGTTAAATGATGCTATCTTTCATCTTTAATCAGGAGAGGATGATCCTGAAAAGAGATCGCTGCTTTTGTTACTTTTTCAAATGAGTTGCTGCCTTGTTCTCATGCTCTCCCTCCCCTGACATCTCTGTTAATATTTGCTTCTTCCTGGGATATTTCATGTTTCTTTTGTTGGTGCACTGTGAACAGGAAGGAGTCCGGACAGTTTCCCTGGCTTGCCGACTCATCCCTTTATTTTCAAAAACCCTTTGATTTCCCAATGCATTTCTTATAAGTTAATTAAAGCTGAAGCACTGGACTTGCTTTCCCAAACAAATGTATTTTTTTTCTGCCATGTCTGGAGAAAGTTTTGGATCGGGTCTGTTTTTTTCATCTTTACTCGTTCTGGCTTTCTCTCCCTGCTATTCGTTTCCACTCTTTCTTCCCAGCCTTTGGTCTGAAGTCCCAGATTGGTCACCATGGGTACGGAGCTAGCAACAGGAGTAAACAGAGATCAGAGGAAGGCAATGACAGAGGACAGGGTAAAATTGCAGAACAGAGGTGAAAGGGCATGTAATGGAGACAAGAGAGAAGAAGTAGACAGCGGTTTGATTCAAGGGATTTGTGTATTAGAACAGAGATTATCAAAGATTTGTCAATGAGAAAAAATGCTGTCAGATCATCTGCTGCTTCTATTTCATAAATGCATGACTTTAGGCCTATCTGCACAGTGGAAGACAGGCCGGAAATAATTAGTCCCTGGATATTCCAAAGGAAATGCTTGAAATAAGGTTTCAGTGATATAGGAAGTAGAGCTTATTTACAGCTAGATTAGTTTTAAAATGTCCATACTGTACAAGTATTATTAGCATGCACAATAGATTATCCTGGTTTTTAGTTAAAACTAGACTTCTATTCAGCATGTTAGTTTTTGTATGGAAAGTTTTATTTTTAGGTTCACGTACTTTTTTAAGTGATGCATTGGAATATTCAAATCAAGTACATATGCATATGACTTGTTATAGCGGTAAACTTAATTTAGTGCTTCCTTGGCCTAAAACAGCTTTTTTGGAGAATTAATTTATTTATTAACTCTTTTAAGTTGTGGAATGAATTACCAGATGAAATTAAAAAAACAGCAAAGTCTATATACTTTAAAAAAAACATGTAAGAAGATTTTTAAAATGCAAATATGATTAATTATCTAGTGTTTTGTTCCTGTGATTCTGCTGATGGTATTTTGGGGTGGTTATTGTGATTTTAGGGTTTTCTTTTGTGCTTCGTGTGTTATTCTGTTGAAGTTTGTGTTGTTTTTGTATTGATTTTAACTGGGAATTTTAACTGTGGTCCCCACAAAGATTAGCAACCGCTAATGTGGAAGCTAATGGGTACCAATCAAAAATAAACATTAACAACTAGAAAAGCACTTGGAGAGCGCAGACCTCCGCCAAGTACCTCAGTTCCCCCTAATATTGGGATTTTCCCCAAATATAATAGTCCTACATTTATTTTATCTATATTTTCAGATTCTGAAAATATAGATTTTTTTAGAATATAGATTCTGCACGTCTGCATCGCTAATCTGCTCCGCGGCCATGGCTGCATAATCTATCCCCACGTAGACCGGGGCCACCACGGCGCACGAGAGGCAGTCAGCCACCACATTCAGTTTACCCGACACATGCTGAATATCGGTAGTAAACTCTGAGATCGCGGCCAGCTGTCTCTGCTGCCGGACCGACCACGGTTCTGAAACCTTGGCCATCGCGAACGTTAGTGGCTTGTGGTCCACGAACGCGGTGAAGCTGCGCCCTTCCAGCCAGAACTGGAAGTGGTGTATGGCCAGGTGGAGGGCCAGCAACTCCCTGTCGAACACGCTGTATTTACGTTCACTGTCGCGCAAAGTTCTGCTGAAAAAGGCGAGCGGCTGCCAAGCCCCGGCGATGCGCTGCTCCACGACAGCCCCTATGGCCACGTCTGAAGCGTCGGTGGTGAGCGCTATCCGGGCCGCCGTGCCCGGATGTGCCAGCAGTGCGGCGTTTGCCAGGGCTGCCTTAACCTCCGAGAACGCCCGCTCTCGCTCCGGGGTCCATTCGACCCCATCCGCGGGTTTCTGTCTCTTGAGCGCGGCATACAATGGCTGCATGAGCCACGTGGCGCGGGGAAGGAAACGGTTATAAAAGTTCACCATCCCCAAAAATTCTTGCAGCGCCCTGACCGTCTGAGGCCGGGGAAAATCCACCACGGCGCGCACTTTGTTGGGCAACAGGATCGCTCCTTCCGGAGAGACGCTGTGCCCCCAAAAAATCAATCTCCATCACGCCAAACTGGCATTTCGCCGGGTTGATTATTAACCCGTGCTCCTCCAACCTCTGGAAAATCAATCAAATCAAATCAAATCAAATCAAACTTTATTGTCATATTGCTGTACATACAACTGTAGTGCAGGCAAGATGAAATTGCGTTTCTCTCGGCATCCATATAAGAAGCAGCATGATTTAAGACAAATTCCCACATAGCTCCCCCCCACCCCCACCCCCACCCCATCCATTCACACATCCCTGAGACATATTTGGGAAAAAAAAAAAGAATAACTAACTATAATATACAAAATATCCGTAGGTGCAGTAGTGTGTATGAGAGATTCCGGGTCAACTGTTCAGCATCCTGACAGCTTGAGGAAGGAAGCTGTTGATCAGTCTGGTGGTTCTGCCTCTGATGCTCCGGAATCGTTTACCAGATGGAAGAAGTTCAAAGTGTTTATGCAGAGGGTGAGAACGGTCCTTGACAATGTTTATGTGCCCTGCTCCTACAACGGTTCTGAAAAAGTTCTTGGACAGAGGGGAGGGAGACTCCAATTACCCTCTCCGCCCCCTTGACTATCCTCTGCAGGGCTTTTTTGTCTGACATACTGCAGCTGGAGTACCATGTAGCAATGCAGTACGTCAGAACACTCTCCACCACACCTCTGTAGAAGGTCCTGAGGATGCAGATGGGGAGAGAGGCCTGTTTGAGTTTCCTCAAGAAGTGCAGTCTCTGCTGAGCCCGCTTCCTGATCTCCAAAGAATTCTTGCTCCAGGTCAGGTCCTGCGAGATCTGCACTCCGAGGAACTTGATGTTCTCTACTCTCTCCACTAAACGGCCGCCGATGCTGAGGGGGGGCGTGCTCAGTCTGCGACCGCCGGAAGTCGATAATCATCTCCTTCGTTTTGTCCACATTGAGCACCAGACTGTTCTCCCTGCACCAGCCCTCCAGGTCTCTCACTTCTTCCCTGTACATTGATTCCTCATCCCTCTGGATAAGTCCCACCACCGTGGTGTCATCTGCAAACTTAATAATCTGGTTCCCCTCGTGTCTGGATACACAGTCATGTGTTAGAAGTGTAAACAACAGTGGACTGAGTACACAGCCTTGAGGGGATCCGGTACTCAGCGTGACAGACTTGGAGATGTTGTTTCCAACCCGGACAGACTGAGGTCTCTCAGTCAGAAAATCTAGGATCCAGAGACATGTGGCGGTGTTCAGACCGAGAAGGAGTAATTTCTCCATCAGTCTCTGGGGAATAATGGTGTTGAATGCTGAACTGAAATCAATGTACAGGAGTCTGGCGTAGGTGTCTTTCTGGTCCAGGTGGGTGATGACAGAGTGTAGGGTGGTGACTATAGCATCCTCCGTGGAGCGGTTTGAACGATATGCAAACTTAGCGACGAAACCATCCTGAGGTGGGTTTCGTGTTCGTCTTCGGATGCACTGGCTACCAGGATATCGTCCAGGTAGACGAACACAAATGGGAGATCGCACAGCACTGCATCCATCATGCGCTGGAACGTCTGTGCCGCGCCTTTTAACCCGAATGGCATACGCAGGAACTCGAATAAACCGAACGGAGTTATTACCGCTGTTTTGGGTACGTCCTCCGCGCGCCACGGGACCTGGTGGTAACCGCGGACCAGGTCTATTTTGGAAAAAATGCGTGCTCCGGTGAGGTGAAGGGAAAAATCCTGTATGTGGGGAATCGGGTAGCAGTCGTGTGCTGTGGCATTGTTCAGCCTGTGGAAATCCCCGCACGGTCGCCACGATCCCTCAGCCTTAGCAACCATGTGTAGCGGGGATGCCCATAGGATGTTCGAACACCTGATGATGCCCAGCCTTTCCAGGTTGGTGAACTTCTCGCGCGCTATGGCCAGTTTACCTGCGTCCAAGCGCCGAGGTCTTGCGAAAACGGGCGGTCCTGTGGTGGTGATAAAGTGCTCCACCCCGTGCTTAGCGATGGCCACTGAAAACATCGGGACCGTGAGTGCTGGGAACTGAGTGAGCAGTGCATGGAACTTACCGCCTGGAGCTGTGACGTTGGCTTGTGCTGTTGGCCGGGTCCCTCGAGCTATACAGGGGAGAGATTCAAAGGACAGTGCATTAACCAGGCGTCTGTTAGCAACATCCACAAGTAAACCATGCGCACACAGAAAATCAGCGCCCAGGAGCGGGCAACACAGTGCTGCTATGATAAAAGTCCACTCGTATGAGCGGCCATGTAGAGATAAGGCCAGTGTTGTCTCACCAAACATCTTAATCTCCGAACCATTTACTGCCACAAGTCCGGGGCCGCTAGGTCCTGCCAGCCGGTCAGCGTAGGACGGCAGGATGACGCTCTTCTGGGCTCCGGTGTCAACGAGGAAGCATCTCCCCGAGCGCGAGTCTGTCACATAGAGCAGCTTGTTCTCTTCACCGACGGTCGCAGCTGCTACCGACTGCCGGCCTTGGCGTTTCCCGAATGCTTGAACTGGCACGGTGGCGCACATCTGCGCGCGTTCTCTCCGAGACGGCGGTGGTAGAAGCAGAGCGTGTCTCTCTGGCGCTCCCTGGCCCCCACTGCCGCTACCGTCGGTGGCTCCTCGCATCCTCTGGTCGTCTCGCTGGGCTCCGCCGCCGCCGCGTTGACAGTGATCGCCCTGGTGGTGAGGATGATCCAGTCTGCCTCCTGGGCTAGCGCACGGTAGTCACGCGTGGCCAGCAACGGCGAATTGGCCAGAACCGCTCTCGCCTCCGTTGGAAGGTTCCGGAGGAAAAGGTGGGCAAACAGAAAGTGCCCGTCGTCCGTGCCCATTAACGCCAGCATCTTCTCCATCAGGTCGACAGCCGAACCATCTCCTAACTCGGTCCGCCCCAGGAGCCTCTCCTCTCTCTCACATTCCGAGAGCGTGTAGCGCCGGGTCAGCGCAGCCTTGAGCGCCTCGTATTTGCTGCGGGCTGGAGGCTGATCGAGCAGGCTCGCTACCTGCTGGGCTGTGCTAGCGTCCAACGCTGCTACCACATGGTAGAACTTGGTGTTGTCTGCCGTTACTCCCCGGAGGGCGAACTGGGCCTCGGTGTGGTGGAACCAAGAGTGCGGGTTGTGCTGCTAAAAGTCTGGTAGCTTGACTGAAACCGCACACGCGTTGCTGGGGGCTCCAGACCGGGCTGTCTGTGGGATGGCTGCTGCATTGCTGCGGTTTCCCGGCCGGGCCGGCTCCGGGGTTCTTGCCTCGTGTTCCATAATTCGTCTAGGGTCACCAGTGTGGAGTGTGTGAATAAAGAGGCAGATTCGTGGACAGATGGTTTATTACACACTTCACATCTCACAAGCACAGAACAGACTGAATCATTTCAGCAAGCTCTCCTATTTTTCCCAACTCACTTTTCACACATTTCATGGCATTTCTCATCACACAGCATGACATTTACATTACACTGCACTCAACCACCTATGTCCCTGAGGGACATAGGGGGTCCCTATGTCCCTCATATGCTAGATGTCCCTAGCATATCTCCCCAGGAACCCCCTGGGCATTGTTCTCCCATGTTTATTCATTGTCTCTGCCTGAGATGCTACATAACCTGACTCCCCACACTGTGTTTGATTAAAAACTTTCCTCTCCACACGCTGGAAGGGAGGAGTTTAGAATCTCTCAGTGAATCGCTGAGTAACTGCACGGAGGCCTGCTTTCTTACTATGGTTACCCAACAATGAAAGAAAAGGGAGGAAAGGTGTGATTCATTGAAAACTATGATTTGGTAGGGAGATAAAAAACAGTAATCACATCATATGAACCTCATAACTAATACTAAAACACACCTGTCTAAACTAAGAAATTCTACTTGATTAATTATCTAACTTTACTAAAAATAAATTGATCACAAAGCATGTAAATATTTACAAGAGGTAGATATGTGTGATACACTGCAATTTCAGAAATGAAGATGAGTATTCTGGTGATCAGTGATCCAGTTTGTGTGACTTTGAGGCTTTGTGTATATATATATATATATATATACTGTATATATATATATATATATATATAGTAATATGTACATATGTATATTAGCTGCTCTTGCTTGCTTGCTTTTTTTTTTCTTTTCTCTTGCCTTCTGATTGTTGCTCTGAGTGTTGCTATCCCTGTGCTGTTGCAATCCTGGAATTTCCCTGTTGTGGGACTAATAAAGGCTTATCTTATCTTATTTCCTGTGGAAGAAAGGATAAATTATTGGCAGAGTCCAAATGCATAGTGAAGTTTAAGATTGTTTTTATCTGAGACAAACATCACTAGTCATCCTTTGGCAGTGTTTGGTATTCTGTGACTGTCCGAGGGTTTGGCTTTCTCGGAGAGAAGAATGGAATTTTCCATCATTTCTCACCTAGGTGTTGAGAAGCTACAAAGAGGTCTGCTTGAATACAAAGGCAGTGTCAGGTGTTGGGAGAAGAGAATAGATGTGAGCATTTGTTCCTCATTGCTCAAAAGGGGTTGTGAAGAAAGAGTTGAGGGTTGGTAAACAGAAGGACAGTCAAAGTTCCTTTGGTCTTGCTGTTGAAGAGTGTCACTGAGTCTCTGGGTCCACCTGGTACTGATTCCACTACAGTCAGTGACATGCCGACATGAAAGTGCAAGGATATTGCGCCCAGGTAAGGGGCAGCACTCCTTAAATAAAGCAGGACTAATCAGGGAAAATAACCAACAGGTGAGGGCAATCAAGGATATAAACAAACCAACAATAAGAAACACAAAATACGGATAACATAAAAACCAGACCAGAACAACCATAATAATAATAATAATAATAATAATAGCGACAACCAAGGAAAAGGCAGGTATAAATACAAGACAAAGATAATTAACCGAGAATCCTACAAAACTAAACTCAGAGAGTGAGCATTGTTCCCAGACCATGCCCAGCTCCTGACCTAGCCCCCCTTTAAGGGGTGGATTCCATCCAGACACCCCAAGGCAACGCCAGGAAAAAAAAAAAAAAAATCACCTTCCCAGGATGAGTGATGGGGGCACAAGGCCAGGTGGGCTGAAACAATTTCCTCCCCCCACCAAGTTCAAACCAAAACACAGTCTCATGGGGCCAACCACAGTCCAAGGTAAGGGGAAAAAAGAAAAAAAGACAAAAAAGAGGAAAAGGGAAAAAAGAAAAAGAATGAAAAAGAAAAAAGTTCAAACCAAAACACAGTCTCATGGGGTCAAACGACAGTCCAAGGTCCCAAAACAGGAACATGGCAGGTCGGGTGGTCTCCCTTCATCCCAAGGCCACTGGACCGTGAAACAAGGTGGGTTGGGGGCCTACCAAAGTTCATGGGCCCCAAGACCAGAGAACAAGGTGGGTTGGGGGTCAGTCAAAGTCCACAGAGCCCACCAGACCAGAGAACAGGGTGTGCTGGACTTGAGAGCCAACTCCAAAACAGCTGACAGGGGCGCGCTGCACTCAGGAGGTGATGACAGCAGTGCACTGTGCTCAGGAACTGACAATGGAGGTGCACTGGCCTGAGGAACAAATGGCGGAGGCACACTGGCCTCTGGGACAAACAGGGAGGCACCCAAATGTCTGGAACAATCAGCGGAGGCGCACCGGCCTCTGGAACAGACAGTGGAGACGCACCGGCCTCTGGAACAAACTGCGGAGGCACATTGGCTTCAGCAGCAAATGGCAGTCTCTGGAACTGGAGGTGCACCCACCACAGCAACAGATGTCAAAGGTGCACCGGTATCAGGAACAGACGCTGAAGGCACACCGGCCTCAGCAACAGACGATGACGGAGGCACACTGGCCTCAGGCACAGACGGCAGGGGTGTGCCAGCCCCTGGATGCAATGACTGAGGCACACTGGCCTCAGGAACAGCAGGTGGACGCACACCGACCTCTAGAAGAAACGGTGGAGGTGCACCGGCTTCTTGAAAAAGTAGAGGAGGTGCACCAGCCTCTGTAATGAATGACCGAGGCAAGCCAGACTCAGATGCTTGTGGTTGGCGGGGGCAGACCTCGGGAGCAGATGGTGGAGATGCTTCGACCTCAGGAGCTGATGGTTGGAGTGCGCTGACCTCAGAAGCTGATGGTTGGAATGCAATGACCCCAGGAGCTGATGGTTGGAATGCGCTGACCTCCGGAGCTGATAGTTGGAGTGCGCTGACCTCAGAAGCTGATGGTTGGAGTGCGCTGACCTCAGAAGCTGATGGTTGGAACGTGCTGACCTCACGAGCTGATGATTGGAACGCACTGACCTCCGGAGCTGATGACTGAGGCACGCCGAACTCAGGAACAGGTGACGGAGGCACACCAGCCTCAGGAACAGACAGCGGGAGTGCACCAGCCCCTGGATGCGATGACTGAGGTGCACCAGCCTCGGGAACAGCAGGTGGAGGCACACCGGCCTCTGGAACAGACAGTGGCTGGGGAGCGCTGACCACCAGAAACAGCTGCTGAGATGTGAGAGCGTCTGGCCCAGATGCTTGGAGAGTCATTCCCGCTGCAGCCACCTCGGATGAGGGAGAAAGGCAGGGAGTGAGTGGGGCGACACCAAAATTCCCAGGAGCTTGGCAAGGCTTTTCTAATATTGGTGTTATAAATGAAATGAAAAGAACTTGCTTTAGCTCCTGGTCATCTGCTGCTGGGGAGACCATCTCAAGATGAGCTGCAGGACCAATGGCCTCAGGAAGCGAAGGTGGAGTGGACGGTTCAGACGAACACGATGAATCGGACTTCTCAAACAAAACATGTGGAGCAGACTGCTCAGACGAAATAGGTGGAGCGGATTGCTCAGGTAAACACGGTGGAGCGGACTGCTCAGAGGAAATAGGTGCAGCGGTGATCACGGAGAAATCTGAAACTGTGATGTGTGCCTCAGGAACAGCTGGAGCCATAATGTGCACCTCGGGGAGAGCTGGAGTTGTGGCATGCACCTCGGAAACAGCGGGAGATGTGATGCGCACCTCAGGGATGGCTGGAGCTGTGGTGTGCACCTCGTGAACGGCTGAAGCTGTCTGGAGAAGAGCTGGAGCTGGTGGTGATACGTGGCGTCAAGAGGAGTGGCATCTCCCAGAGCCTTCCTTCCACCCGGGCCCGCCGAACTCCAACCGAGATCCCAAAATGGTATTCTCTCAGCAGCAGATCTCTCCCAAGAGGCCCGTGGTGCAGCGGGCTCTGCAGGAGATGGCATTGGTGGGCGTGCTGTGGACTCTGGTGAGAAGGAGGCCAGTGGTGCAGGCAGAGGAGGGAGAGGAAGACCCTGCAGCCAAGGAATGAAGAGCAGGATCGGGCAGGCTTTGACAATGTTCACGACGGCCCCCCAGCAGAGTGTGGCTTCCCTTGGGGAGAGTGCACTGTGGGCAGAGGTGATTAGATCCTGCAGCACCTCCGTGATGGGCAACTCTCCCCCCCTCTGTCTCCTCCTCTTTTTGCCCACTGGGCCCTGGACTGGTGGCATCCTTTTGTTAAAATTGGGGCCCCGATGGGGCAGAAGGCAGAACTCATTTGCAGGGCGAGTTCTTGGCATGATTGTTTATTAAACAAAAACACAAAATATAAACAAAAAGTAGCTCAAGGGCTGAAAACACAGGCTAGGCAGAACAAGACTCAGATTTACACAGACTAGGAATACAGGAAACGGTGAACACTCGGGCTAGGCTGAAGTGTCAGTGACATGCCGACATGAGAATGCAAGGATGCCATGCCCAGGTAAGGAGTGGCACTCCTTAAATAATGTAGGACTAATCAGGAAAATATTCAACAGGTGAGGGCAATCAAGGATATAAGCAAACTATATAAGCAAACCAGCAATAAGAAACAGAAAACACGGTCGACATTCAAACCAGACCAGAGCTAAAGACAATGACCGGGATAATAATAATAATAATAATAATAATAATAATGGTGACAACCAAGGACAAGGAAAAGGCTGGGATAAATACAAGACAAAGATAATAAACCAACAATCCTACAAAACTAAACTCAGAGAGTGAGCACGGTCCCCAGACCATGCCCAGATCTTGACAGCAGGAAGATGCAAGCTCACATCTCATATTGTTTATGCTTTTACATCTTTTCTAGGAATGTACTGAAATTTTACGCTGACATGATACTTATTTTTAAAATAATAATGTGGACAATTGTCATATTCTGCCTTCCAGGCAGATGTAGATATAAGGAGAAGACTCAGAGTGTAGCCAGGATTACCGTGCAAAAATGATAATTTAACAGAAAACTCAAAGGAACAAACAAAGGTGCAGCACAAGGGCTGGAAATAACTCAGGACCTAGAGATAACAATTCATGGAGGTAGCTTGGGATTCACAGGAATACCCAACTAGGAATAACCAGAATATGTCAGGCCGTGGACTGGGCCCCATGTCCTCACCTTGAGTTGTAGCATTATTTCTTGTCTCCAGGGCATGGGCCCCAGCCCATGTCCTCACTTTGGGTTCACCTTTATTATTCTCTGTGGATTATTATTATTATTATTATTATTATTATTATTATGAGGGCAGCGCAGTGGTGGAGTGGTTAGCACTGTGGCAGCACAGTAACTCACCCTTGGCCAGGAAATCCTGGGTTCCATCCCAGCCCCCAACCAACAGTGATCTGTGTGGAGTTTACATGTTCTCCCTGTGTCTGCGTGGGTTTACTCCTGGATTTCTCCGGTTTCCTCCCACATGCCAAAAACATGCAAGTTAGGTTAATTTGCATCAAACTGGGAATTCTAAATTGTCCTTAGGTATGACTGTGAGAGTGAATGGTTGTCTGTCTCTCTGTGTTGGCCCCGCGATGGACTGGGGATTTGTCCAGGGTGTACCCTGCCTCTCGCCCAAAAGATGCCGGAATAGGCTCCAGCCCCCCCGCGACCCGAAAAGGATTAAGCAGAAGAAGATGGATGGATGGATTATTATTATGCTTTCTATATTCTTTTCTCTGTTGGTTATTTTGCTTAATTTATTATTATTATTATTATTATTATTATTATTATTATTGTCGTGGTCTTGTCCCCCCCGTCCTCTGTTCTTATCTCATGTACATCCCCGATCTGTAATCATCTGTGCAGCCCCGCTCGTTCTGTTGCTTTGTACCTGTACCCATTCCCTGTTGTCTCGATTTGCCCCCGATTGTACCCTCCTGTTCGTTGTTGCTTTGATTACCTGTGCCTTTACATGTCGGCGTCAGTTTGTGTTCTGCATGGGTCATGGGTCATAAGTCATGTCTGCGTGAGCAACACGCTTCTGTTTCCTGCCAAGCCTTGTGTCCTGTCAAGTTTTGTGAGTTTTTTTGTTACAGCTTCCAAGCTGTTTGTTATTTTTGTGTTTTGCACCCTCGAGTTGTGCCAGCTTGAGCAGCTCTTTAATAAAATCGCAAACTTCACATCCAGCATTTGGGTCAAATCATTACAAACCATGACAGCATAACAATAATGATGCCACAGAGAAATGAAAACCAAGGACAATGGGACAGCTGGGATAACAATCAAGGCTGAACAGTAACACATGAGGGAAAGTAGCTATGGGTATGGAAACATGAGGGACTGGAGACAATAGGTAGACAAATATACACACAAGACCACAATGATGACAGTAAGGATGAACAGGGGATGAAACAACAGACCAGAGGAAAAATAGAAGACAATAACTATAATAATAATAATAATAATAATAATAATAATACACAGAAGGCAATAATGACAATACTGATAACAGGGGATGATGAAACTTGATTAAAGACACAAAGGACAACCAACACTACTAGTAATAATGCTCATAATGACACGTGAGAAAACAAAGAACTCCAAATGAACATAAAGCATGGGCACAGTCCCTGATAGTGCCCAGATCATGACATAATTCCCCCTTTAAAGGGTGTATTCCAAACACCCCTAAAAAAAACAGAAAAACCAAAATGGATGGAAGGAGGAGGAGCACAAGGCACAGTGGGAAAACAAACAGGGATCTTACAAGAAAAAAACAACAAAAATGTCCATCAGGTGGTCTCCAAAAGTCCCTGGACACTGGACCAGGGAGCACAATAAATAAAGGGGCTGTCCAGAGTCCCGTGACCCCCGGGTTGGAGAACATGATGGGTCAGGTGGCCTCCCAAGGTCCCAGGATCACCAGACCAGAGAGCAGGGGGGGCTGGGGGGCCGACCAAAGTCCATGGACCCCCAGACCAGAGAGCATGACGAGTTGGGAGGCCTACCAGATTCCATGGCCCCCCAAGCCAGAGAAAATGGTGGTCAGGTGGCCTCCCAGAGTATACAGGACACCCGACAGAGGAGCCGGGCGCCGCATGAACACCGAGCCCAGGGGGCAGGAGCAGAAGGGCTCCAAGCTCAGGTGATAGTGACAGGAGAGCTCTGAGCACTGGCGACAACAACGACGGACTTCTGAGCACTGGACACAACAACTACAGAGCTTTGAGTACTGGAGACTGTGGAGGAGGAGCCCCGAGCTCAGGAGGCTGCGGCTGGGGAGCGTCGGCCTCAGGCAGCAAAAGTGGAGTGGACGGCTCTGACAGTGAACAGGGTGGAGTGGACTGCTCAAATGACCAAGGTGGAGCGGACTGCTCGGATGACCCAGGTGGGGCGGACTGCTCGGACAACGCAAATGGGGCAGACTGTTCGGACAGACATGGTGGAGTGGACTGTTCAGACGAACATGGTGGAGTGCTGACCACAGAGAAAGACTGCAACCGGGGAGCATAAATCACAGAGGGAGAAAGTGACTAGGGAGCATCAACACCAGAGAGAAGCTGCGACTGGGGAATATTGATCAGAGAGACAGCTGGAGCTGTAGCATGCACCTCGGGGACAGCTGGGGCTGTAGCAAGTTCTTCACCATCTCTCGGTACATGAAGGGTAGGTTTTGGATGGAGATCAGCAGCCTGACCAGCTCTGGGTGGTCCCACAGGCTGGGGTTTGCTGCCACTACCCCAGCTGTGATGTCCTGGTTCTTCAGGGCTGCCTCTGGTATGCGGGAGGTGCGGGTGTCCCAGATGTAGTCCTCGATTGTTTGGCCAGCCCACACCTCATCTGTGTCAAGCCCGATGTGCCCAAAATCCAAGCCTGCTGGGTCCTGTATTGGTGGTGTCACTCTGTCATATTCTGCCTTCCAGGCAGATGTAGGTAGAAGGCAGGATTACAGTGCAAAAATGATAATTTATTAACAGAAAACTAGAAGGAACAAACAAAGGCGCAGCACGAGGGCTGGAAATAATTCAGAAACTAGAGATAACAACAACTCCCAGGGTAACTTGGGATACACAGGAATACCTGACTAGGAACAATCAGCATAATGATGATAATGCCACAGAGAACTGAAAACCAAGGACAACTTAAATCGGAACAGAATAATCTGATGAACAGGAGACAGATTCAAGATTCAAAGGCTTTATTATCATGTGCACAGTTTAAAAATGCAACATTTCCAGCTGGGATAACAATCAAGGCTGAATGGTAGCACATGAGGGAAAGTGGCTATGGGTATGGAAATATGAGGGACTGGAGACAATAGGTAGACAAATATACACACAAGACCACAATGATGACAATAAGGACCAACAGGTGATGACACAACAGACCAGAGGAAACACAGAAGACAATAACTATAATAATAATAATACACAGAAGGCAATAATAACAATTCTGAAACGGGATGACGAACATGATTAAAGACATGAAGGACAATCAACACTACCAATATTAATACTCATAATGATAGGGGGGAAATCAAAGATCTCGAAATGAACATAAAGCGTGGTCACGGTCCCTTACCAAGCCCATGCTTTATCATCAGATCATGACACCGATGGCTGATAGGCGATGCCAGTTGTTTCTTGTATTTTCATTCCTCCTTTAATGCCAGGCAAACAAAATGAAGTGAACTGAAATTCTTCAAAACAGCATGTGTAGAATTAATACTAGCCCAGGACTTACACTGACTCCGGACGCAGTCCGTTACGAATACAGTGCAGACGGAGCCTTCCGTCCATCACTACCAGCTCCGTTTGTGTTTTGAAGCAACATGGATAAGAACAAGGTTCGAAATACAAGATCGCGCAGTACATATATAAAATAATGTGAGAAAAATCTGGTTTATAAACCAGACTATGGACACCTTGATACAAAGTTTTCTTTATACTAAATAACTCCTCAGCTGGAAATGTGTGCAAGCTGATCCACCTCCTGTTCCACCCTTACACACCTTTTTATTTTTTTTTTTCATTTCACAAGTTTTTTCACAAATTATTTAAAATTACAAGATAAAACTTTTGTGAAACGGGACTCCCCAGAAGCTATCCATAGCTAGTAACACAACAGTTTTACAAAACAATTCCTATCATTCCCTAATTCTAACATAAAGCCCTAAGAGCAACCTAAGATTACCTCATAAAATAAAAAAAACAGCAATATCAGTACAAAACATCAGACATTGGTATATAAATATAAAACCCAAGAACTCAAAGCAAACATACAAGTGAAAAGCTATCATGATTTTAGTCTTCAGCCAAAAGGGGTTTAAAATTAAACATAATTAGATAGAAGCTCTTGTTTTCACTTCTTTTTAAAAACAGACAGTGATGCGGACACTTTTATAGTACAGTCAATTTCATTCCAAATCTGTGGACCTCTGCCGATTACACTGAAACTTGTACATTTAAATTTGCGTTTCTTGCCCTTAGGAGTTGTTTTCCCCTTGTGTTGTGTCCATGGGGTGGGAAAATAAATTGGAATGAGTTCACAGAGTCTGTTATTGAGTCTAAATACTACGTTACACAGGCATTGCTTCAGAAGTTTGTAACCATAAAAAAGCGAATCAGAAAGGGACATTTCCCTCACTCCATGATATAGCTCGTATAACCTTCTCTTGCAGAATCTGTAATTTTTCAAGCTAACTAGCATTTGTACTGCACCGCATAAAATTACAATAATTTAAATGAGGCTCAAATAGAGACCGTTACAAAATTAAAAGAGCTTCTAGAGGGAGGAAATGCTTCAACTTGAAAAGCAAGACAACATATTTACATAGCTTCTTTGTCAGTTCGTCAATGTGCTTTTTAAAATTCATCAGTTCATCAACATAAATCCCCAGAAATGTAATAAATTCTGCCCCGTCAATAGCTCTACCAAGATATTGTTCAGCATTATTTTGGTTTCTATTTGACCTAAATACTATGAATTTTGTTTTACTTATATTTAAGGACATTCAGCTCCACCTCCAATGTGAAAACAGCTCATGAATACTAATGCATAGTAGTAAAGTCTGATCATCTAGTCATATTTGCACCAAGTTTTTTTCTTTATGTTTTCGTTGATGCACAGCTGGATCCCTGGCGAGCTTTGTGCACCAGTTTCACAGCAGGAAGACTTTTAATGTTTACAGTGATCTGACTCATGGATTCAGCCTGTCACAACAACTGTGATGGGGGTTAAGAGCCGTCATCCGTTCTGGGACATTATTTAAAAAATAAAACTTGATAGAATAAAATTAATCTGTTTAGCTATTTGACTATAATTTGGGTGCTTATGTTGCATCACAGCTGTGCTGATGTCTTTGTACAGCATCCCTCAGTGCCATGTAATATTGCTTAAACCACTTTCAACTATTTTTAAAGTGTGGCTTAATTTACTGAAGTGTAAGTTCCATAATTACTGAAAAGGTCAGAAATACCAGAAAAATCCATAGATTTCTATCTGATAAATGTATGGACCAGCTGTGCGGAAACCCTGAACATGTTTTGTCCTACAACCTAAAACACCACACAAAACATAAACCAAATATTTTCCCTTAAACCTATTATGGGCTGTGTGCACACTAAAAGCTTTTTGGCGGAAGACACATGCGGAATTTGCAGCGATGACCCGAGCGATGACTAAGGCCACAGTGTATACGTACAACAGCTGTGTGTTGACTGGAAGAGTGAGACACTAACATGACTGAGCCATGGGGGTGTCTGCTGTCATTCTGATGGCTCTAACAGCTCTGTTACCAGCTCATAACCATGTGCAAGGAAAGCAGCAGATTTATACTGACTGGTTGAACCCTCTTCAGACGGTATTTGGTCCTTCTGTCAGTCTATCATGACCTCGAGCTCTTCAGAATCTGTTAAGAGTTATAAACACTTAATATTTTTCAACCTCTGGTTGGTTTCCACAGTGCCAATCATCTTTTGTCACTCCATTTGGTTCTGGTCTTAGACCTACACTCGGCACATCCTACAGTGTGATTTCTAAAAATGAACCAATGGAGACAATTTGGTGAATTTCAACTAGGGTTCCTATCCAGCCAGCATGCCCATGTGGGCCCCACTGTAGGTTAAACTGGGCTGACTTATGGGTCTCATGTGGGTTTGTCCACATGGGCTTCATGTGTGCATTAAATCCAACTGGGGCCCGCATGGATTTAATTGCAGGTGAGTAGGTTTCAGTAACACTGGTGCCATAGGAAAAATTACAAGGAAAAAAGCCACAAATTTATGAAATAAAATTGCAAATTTAGGAGAAAAAAGTGAAAATTTAGGAGAAAAAAGCTGTTAATTTACAAGAAATAAAGAATAGTAAAATTACTTGAAAAAAGTTTTAATCTTACAAGAAAAAAATAGCAAATTTACAAGAAAACTGTCATAAATTTGTGAAGAAAAAAATCAGAAAAAGTTGCAAATTAACAAAAAAGTAGCAAATATATGAGTAAGTAAATTGAAAATTTACAAGAAAAAGTTACAAATTTATGAGAAAAAAAGTCAGAAATTTTTGAATAAAATTTCTGAGAAGGTTCCAGATTTACAGAAAAAATGCCACAAATTTATGGAAAAAAGTCAAAATTTCACAAGAAAATTGCAAATTTGCAATAAAAAATTAACAAATTTATGAGAAAAAGTTGCAAGATTACAGTAAAAAAGTGGCAAATTTATGAGAAAGTTCCAAAATTACAAGTGAAAGTTAGCAAATTTGCAAGAAAAAAGTCACAACTTTTCAAAAAAAAAAAATATATACATATACAGTATATATGTATGAGAAAAAATTGTAAATTTACAAGAAAAAATGTGGAAAATTTATGAAAATATTTCAAATTTTCAAGAAAAATGCATCAAATTTATGGAAAAAAGGTCACAAATTTACAAGAAAATTGCAAATTTTTGAGGAAAATAAGTTGAAAACAGGTAACGTCCATGTGGGCAAACACTGATGGGACCAATATGAAACCCACAAACAAACCCACATGGGACCCGTAAGACATCACATCTTTCACCTTTGCTGGGGCCCACATGGACATGCTGGCTGGGTAGGGACCCCAGAAGTGCCAAAAAATATCTAATTCAGGAAAACTGTTCAGTTTCACCAGACTGGTCTGCAGTGTTGTGAGCATAGACGCACTTCTTTAATATGGCTGAGGTTCTTAACTGTGGATTGGCCTCATGATTTCTCATCGCAATCACAGAATCCACAGACATCCCAGCTATGGTTAACTATTTTTTCACAAGACTTCAGATTATGAAGCAGAGGGTAACTGTATTTACAAGAACACACAAGAAAAACACAAGACAGACAATAAACAAATAACTCAAATGAGATGATGGTATAGCGGAATAAACCTGGAAAAAACTAGAGATAGCAGTGGTGGAATGATCTACAGAATCTTTAGCTCTGAGTGTAATTTGAGAGGAAGAATTAAAGTTTTATGTAGAATCAGGACATTTTTTTTGTTAATTAGGAAAAATAAAATGGGGAAAAAATCATTTTATTCACTAGTGGGTTTAGACAAAATAGCAACGGAAATGAAAAGAATTATGTTTGGTGGATTCAGATAATTATGCAACCAACTAATAGAAGGTTTAAAGTATTTAAGACGTCACCTCTTTGGTCAGACACAGAGAGAAAGAGGATCTGAGTTATATCGCACCGCCCTGGGTCCACACAGACGGAGGAGGAGAACGGTGTCACATGCTGGCAAGGAATGGGTGTCTGGGCCGGTTCCGTTCAGACAACCACACGTCCCTAGTGTTAACCTTTCCTGTTTTGGTCTCCTAACCGTGGTTGAGGGACACAGGGGAGATCTGTCTTCTCCAGGGCCGGAGGCAGCTTTTCCTCCGGGGTCAACTCCCGAGTAAACTTCACGGTTGTTAACAACAGTATGGTGGTACGCAGAAGAACAGGCCGTTTTGCTGAAGAGTTGGGGCTTTATTAGCAGACTGCACTCGTAATAGCAGCAATTCTAGCTCGCTACCTGCTCCGGTCGCCTCTCTCTCTACTCACCCGCACATTTCACACACACCGTTCGCTCCGCAGGGCCACTCACACCAGGGGCGCGCCTCGGCTGCACGCACGCACTCACTCACGTTCATGCACTGAGCTGCCCTATCTAAACATACGAGCTAGACACATCCTACAACACTACCCCCACCATGGACTGGCAATTAGCATTAATTCCATTCCATTTAAATAATATAAAACTGGTACACACTCTCTATATTCGTAGGCCTAGCAGTAGCAGTGTCCAATATATCACATGAACCCAAATAGGTAGGTAGGTTATACTATAATGGCAAGTGTCTATGCAGTGATAAAATTAGCTCATTTAGCAGTGAAAACATGAGGGACAAATACATTGAAATACAATTGTCTCTAATTAAACAAGGAGTACATTACACTTTGAAACCCTATTCCTTGGCGACCGGGAGTAATACTGACCAACTAATCAGAATACAATACATTCAAATGAAATAAAGTGCGTGTAGGTATATGAAAGCATTGTCTCTTCAGCCTTTTTTTTTTTAAACAAACGTATAGAACATTATAACTAGACTAGAGTCCAAAAAAAATGTAAACTGGAGAGTCTCTAGTGCAAATATGAACTGCAACAGTTGGCTCACTCAGTAACCCAGTCCCCGTAATGGTCCGGTCCTCTGCGCCGACGTTTGGGCCGTGACACGTGCTGAGCCTGATGGTGTGGCTCTCCCACCGCACCCCCACCATGGTCAAATATCACATGGGAAGGAGTGGATGGAAGAGACCCAATCACATTGGGAACATTAGCAGGTGGAGTAGATGGCCGGGAATTGCTGGGGCCATCACTGGAGGCAGTAGTGAAGAAGTTGTACAGGCTGAGGTCCTGGTCTGCTGGGTCTCCGTCCACAGCCGGTGGCAAGATCTCAGAAGGTGTCCAGTTCTGGGCTTGGCCCAGGACCCAAGTGTTGTCCAGCGGCTCACGGCTGCGGTAGTATTTCAGTTGGTCATGGTGGACGACTTTGACTTTGGCTCTGGGGCTCTTTTGGATCCGGTAGACTAGATCATCCAACTGTCCCATAACAAAGAAGGGTCCTTTGTAGGAGGGGAGGAACTTTTTGACTCTGTTTTTGACATGCCGTGTTCCTTTGATCAGGTACCTCACTGCGTCTCTGACTTTGTACTGTGTGTGGCAAGCGTTTTTGTCATATTGTCTTTTTGCACGTGTGACTGACTCACCCAGGGCTTCTCGCGTAATGTTGTGAGCCAGCTCCAGCCGCTCGCGTATTTGTTACACGTACTCTGGGGCTGAAGGTGCCTGGTCAGAGTCCGGGGGCAAACCAGCTACAAGGTCCACTGGCTCATTTATTTCACGTCCGAACATCATATAGTTGGGGGTGAAACCAGTAGCACTGTGCTTGGTCGCTCTGTAGGCCATAACTGCATATGGGGTCATCAGGTCCCAATCCCAGTGACAGCGTTCTGCAGTAGAGGCCAGGATCTTTTAAAGTGTGGCATTGAAACGTTCAATTTGGCCATCTGACTGTGGTCTGAATGGCGTAGTGTGGGTTTTCTCAATGCCAAATAGACGGCACATTTCTTGAAATACCTCTGATTCAAAATTCTTGGTCGCTGTGCAAAGAGTGAGGCATTCCGAAGCGGCACACCCATTCTGTTGCAACAACGCATGCCACGGTGGCAGCCTTTTCGTCTGGGATAGGAAATGCTTCAGCCCATTTTGCGAAATACTCCTGTATTACGAGCACATAGCTGTTTTTGCGTTCTGTCTCATTGAGTGGGCCCATAATGTCCAGTGCAATCCGCTCCATGGGGGCCCCAACCCTGACAGTTCCCATGGGCGCTTGTGGCGTTTTGTGGGGTCTGGCTCCGCATGCACAGTTAGTACAAGTCCAGCACCAGAGGGCCACGTCTTCTCTCATGTGGTACCAGTAGTATCTGGTTTGAAGTCTGGCCACAGTCCGTTCAATACCAAAATGTCCACCTATTGGCCCCTCATGCATCTGGCGCATTACGTCGGGTTGCATTTTGCGTGGCAGGACAATTTGGGGGTAGTACTGTGTGTCGTCCAAACAGTAAAAGCAGCAGACCAGAACTCCATCTCGGAAATACAGTCTTTTCCATTGACTCCAGTATGTTTTGGTGGCTGGACTGCAAGGGGCGGCTGTGGTCCAGGGAGGGCGCTCACTGCTGGCCTCTAACCAAGCTTTTATTGGTGCAATGTCTGTATCAGTGGCTTGGGCCTGGCGCAACTCCTCCATAGTCCAGCCAGGAAACAGTGTGGTCTCATTTGTATTTGTCACATAAATTGTCTCTTTTAGTTTTAAAGTGTCTCTATTGGTAAAGCTGTCTGCACTTACCCCCACCAGACTCACAGCTGTAGTTGTAGGGCATGTCTCTACCCCCACCGGACTCAGCGACAGGGAGCTGGTGTTGGAGCCCAATTCACACTGAATGGCTTGGTGGCTTGTGGTTCTTGGCTGTGAGGAGGGGTCCTGCAGTTTACAAGGACAGGACTGGCGGCAGGGCCTGCGGGAGAGACTGTCAGCATTAGTGTAAGCGACCTGGGCGATGAATGATCTCAAACTCGTACTCTGCTAGCTTCTCAAGCCACCGGGCTAACTGACCTTCTGGCTCTTTCATTTGGGTTAACCAACGCAGGCTGCTGTGGTCGGTACGTACTTTGAAAGGCCGCCCAAGTAGATACTGCCGAAAATGTGACGTGAAATCGACAATGGCTAGCAGCTCTCGTCTTGTAGTGCAATAGTTCTGTTCAGCTTTGGTTAGTTTGCGGCTAGCGTATGCCAACACACGTTCTGCGCCATCCTGCATTTGCGAGAGGATGACGCCAATGCCTGTGTCACTAGCATTGGTGTCCAAGATCATTTCACCATGGTCCAGTGGGTAGCCTAAGACAGTGGCTGTGGTGAGGCGGTGCTTGAGCGTGTTGAAAGCAGCTTGGTGTTCAGCGTGCCACTGGAAATGTGCGTTTTTCCTTGTCAGGTTGTGTAATGGTTCGGCAATGGACGCAAAGTCTTTCACAAACCTGCGATAGTAGGAGGCGAGGCCAATGAAACGTCTGACGTTTTGGACTGATGTGGGAGTGGGCCAAGCTTGGACTTTGCGGACTTTATTGGGGTCAGTGGCTACACCGTGCTCGGACACAATATGACCTAGATAGGCAACTTGGCGGCAGAAGAGGCAGCATTTGGCTGGTTTTAGTTTGAGGTTTGCGTGTTTAAGTCTCTGGAACACCAGACTAAGCCGCTGCAGCATCTCGGACACATCCTTAGCCAGCACGATGATGTCATCCAGGTAGACGAGGCAGGTCTCCCACTGTATGCCGGCAAGGACGCGGTCCATAAGGCGTTGGAAGGTCGCTGGCGCATTGCATAACCCAAACGGCATAACGTTCCATTCAAATAGTCCATTCCGGGTGCAAAAGGCGGCTGCGTGGCAGGCTCTTGGAGTCAGCTCGACTTGCCAATAACCTGAAGAGAGGTCCAAGGTGCTGAACCATTTGGCGGTGGCGAGAGTGTCTAATGTGTCTTGAGTGCGGGGTAACGGGCATGCGACAGTGATGGTGCGGTCGTTGAGTGTTCTGTAGTCTATACAAAGGCGGTAATTCCCATCCTTTTTACGTACCATAACAATCGGTGAGGCCCAACTGTTGTGGCTGCGGGTGGCGAGGCCGTTCTGGAGGCTCTCAAGGATCTGCTTGTCTGCGTGTTGCTGCTTTTCCCCAGCCATGCGACGAGGGGGCTGCTTCATGGGAGCTCCAGGCCGAGTTATGATGTCGTGCTGCATGAGACTGGTCCGTCCCAGGTCACCGGGTCCTCTGGAAAACACATTTTCATAGGCACACAACAGGTTAGACAGTTCAAGTTTTTCATTGTCATTAAGCTCAGTGGAACTCTGGGCATAGAGCTCCTGGAGGTGCTCTGGGACTGCAGGGGAGCTAGCTGGGAAGTCTGCCGCTGTGGGGCACTGGGCGGGGGAAGAGCTTCAGCTGGCTGGAGGAGGCCTGCAATGGCACCTTCTTTAATAGTGACAGCCTTGTTGGGTTAAAGAGGCATAGTGGAACAACATTAGTGGACTGAGCATTGACTAGGACCCTGGCAATGAGTACTTTGTGCTTCTCAACAAAGCCTTTTGTGGGGCTGAGCATCATGTCTCCCTGAGCTGCTTTGCCACAAGGCACAGTGCCCTTGACTAGGTACTCTTGTCCAGGTTCAACCACAACAGTTCTGGCTACTCTCACAGCATGCAACTTTGGGACAGTCTCTGGGTGAAAGTATGGCACTTCTTCTCCAAACAGAACTATGCGGTGCTCACCGAAATCAAGGCGGGCCTCGGCTTGGGTGAGGAATGGGTGGCCTAGCAGTACTTCATTGCCCGCTATGTCCGCCACGAGGAAGTCCACTTCAGCTTGCCAGCTGTTAATACTGACAGGTATTTTGGCCTCACCACGCACCAGCACGTCTCCTGGTCCCACCCCGAGCAGAGTCTCTACGATGGATGACTGTAGTGGGGGTCTCATGTCTTGGTGAATGGCATTGTAATGGTGAAAGGGCAGCACGTTCCTCCGTGCTCCACTGTCCAAGACTGCGCACACCTCCAGTTCATATATGCGCATGTGGGTGCTCATGTCACGACTCTGGCCTTTAAAGTGGAGCACAGTGGCCTGTGGGCTTCCCTGGGGAGTGCTTGGAATGAAAGTCTTTGCATTTCTTTGAGGGGATGAGCACTGGTCCTGTTTGTGACCCCAGCCCTTACAGTTATGGCAGCGAATGTTACCCTTTTTAAAGTTCTTGTGTTGCCCTGGTGTTTTTGCAGACGTGTGTGGGGCAAAGCGATTGGGTGAGGAGCTAGCTGCAGGTGTAGTGGCAGTTACAGTCTCGTTCTCATCTCTTTCTCTGACAACAGCAGCCTGGGGCCTGCGTTCAGTGAGGTTACGGGCCCCTGGCTGCATGATGCTGATGATATAGGATGCAGCTCTCTTTGTGGTTTCATGGTCTAACAGTTTTTGGATTAGCTCTGCATCGCCCAGGCCATTTGTGAAAATTTCCACAGCTATAGCATCTTGCTTGGCCTCTGACCAATTTCCATAAGCTACAGCTACTTTCCCATAAATTACATCTCTGAACACATGAGGGGCCTCACCAAATTTGCGTACTCTTTGCCTCAGCCCCACTGCCACAGCCGCTGAGTGATATGAAGAAGGGCCGTATGCAGTTTCGAGTTCCTCCAGCAGGCGGCGGTAGTCCCATTTGGATGAACAAGGGTTTCTGTGGATGATAGCGCCTGCAGCTCCAACAAGGCAGAATTTCAGCTGGATGGCCATTGTCTTTTCTGACCAGTGATTTGCCTCTGCGCAGCTCTCAAATCTGTGCAGGAACTCCCTCCATGGTGTGCTGCTGTCGTACTGGCCTGGACGTAGAGTGGGGACTCTCTCTTTGGGATCATAGTCCTCATCACTGTCCGATGTAAGGGGCTGACGGGGCGCAGACCGGCTCTTATGTGTATGTGAGTGACAGGGATGGCGCAATGGGGAATGTTCATGTTTATCAGTCTCCTCTGGATTAATACAAGGAGTAGACATGGGAAGTGTACCTGCTTCTGGTTTGGAAGTAGCTGGTGTGCTATGTACAAAACTTCTCATGTGAGCAGTGGCAAAGGGGTTTGTATCTGCATAATACAATTTTAATGACGCGTTTGGAGCAGGATTCGGGGGAACGTAAATGTCTAGGCCCCCCACGGGGCCGTGGCTTTGACTGACAGCTCTGAAAAAGGGATTTGTGGGGGCAAACTGAACGGGGCTGCCGAATGGCGCAAACAAATCTTCTCCATTAGCAAGTGTGTTGGCGCAGCTTTCATCACACAGAAATGGGCTGTAATGTTCACACTTTGTCTCAGCCTGACGTTCATGAGCTTCCACAGTACCTTGTCTGTGGTCCTGATTATTAGTTAGTGACATGAATGGGTTTGAGTAGTTGGTTTCTTGTTTCTAAATATCGGCGGGATAGCGAGCGGCCGCCATGTCGCATTAGCTTAACTGCTATCACAGTTGTATTATGGTCACTCGGCTTAGTTGTTATTGTCCTTTGCTTTTTAGTACACACCACTCTCTTAACAACGTGAGTGTCCCTTTGTGGTCGCCAGTGTTAACCTTTCCTGTTTTGGTCTCCTAACCGTGGTTGGGGGACACAGGGGAGATCTGTCTTCAGGGCCGGAGGCAGCTTTTCCTCCGCGGTCAACTCCCAAGTAAACTTCACGGTTGTTAACAACAGTATGGTGGTACGCAGAAGAACAGGCCGTTTTGCTGAAGAGTTGGGGCTTTATTAGCAGACTGCACTGTTAATAGCAGCAATTCTAGCTCGCTACCTGCTCCGGTCGCCTCTTTCTCTGCTCACCCGCACATTTCACACACATCGTTCGCTCCGCGGGACCACTCACACCGGGGGCGCGCCTCGGCTGCGCGCACGCACTCACTCACGTTCATGCACTGAGCTGCCCTATCTAAACATACGAGCTAGACACATCCTACAACACTAGGATGGGGCCTAAAGTAGGTCTGGTCTGGGTCATTGCAGTCTCATCTTGTAGCCCTTGAGTCAGGCTGAGTGGGTCTGTCTCTGCAATTGGTCTCTGTAAATTGACTGAAAAATGGTGTGTTTGTAGGTTTTAACTGTCTCAGATGTGTTAAGTGGTCACATAATTAGCCAAAACTTTCCAAACAGTCAACAATCTGAAAAAAGCACACTTCCTTTATTTCATTTTTCTCTCAGAGAAACTCCCAAAAACGTTTTTTGACTCTTCCAGGAAAGTTTCCTATGCTAAGTCTTGAAAAATCCCACCCATTGCCATCCTAAAGACCCACCAACTGCTCTATTATTGGCCCGCCCAGCTGTCTATCATGTAGATTGAAGTGGTGGCTAAAGTTAGCCTATTAGCCCCTGAGCTATTAGCCCATGAGCTAACACTGGTAACAGGACGCTGGCTGTAAGCGCAACTTATATTGTTATTTTCTTCAGCTTTTAGTCACCCTAATAGTCATCCCTGTTATCACCTGATTCACTCCAGCCCATCTCTGAGTGGTTTCATCGTGATTCCATGGCGGATCTCCCACCCCGGCACACCGGTGGCTTTTATGGCCCAGGACCAGGGCTACTGGCTGCTGTTATGTCGAGAACTCCCCCGGACTGGTGGGGTAGTTGTTGGCATAACACCAGTATGTGGGATTCGCCGCGGAATCAAGACAAAACCACTGAGAGATGGGCTGCAGTGACGTGAGGCACACCGCAGAATCAGATGATAACAGGGATGGCTATTAGGGAGACTAAGACCTGAAGAAAATAACAATATAAGCCACGCTCACAGCCAGCGTCCTGGTACCAGTGTTAGCTCGTGGGCTATTAGCTCGGGAGCTAATAGGCTAGCTTTAACCTTTAGCTGGCCTCACGAACCACAAGCCAGAATCAGAATCAGAATCAGAATCAGAATAAACTTTATTGCCAAGCATGTAAAAAAACACACGAGGAACTTGACTTGACATTGGTGCGCATGCGCGCGACACAACGACACGACAGCCATAAAGGCGCCTCATCAAACAGAGATAGATAAGAAAGGGAGGGGAAGGGAGGGAACGACACAAGGGGGGAGGAGAAAAAAAACTTTGTTATCAAAATACAGCTTATTTTTAAGCAGATTGTGATTACAATGAAAAAAAATCTCTCAATAGCACAGAGCAACAACTCAGAATTCACGAGACACAAGAGAGCAGTGTACAGTATATCTTTAATCAGTTCATGAATCAATGTGTGTGCGGTGTTGAGCAGTGTTGATGATAATAAGAGAGACCCAAGGACCCTTGGCAGAAGATGTTTTGTCTGTCTGGCGCCCAGTCTTATCTGGCGCTGCAGCTGGCTGTCCAAGGCCTTGTGCTCATGATTTGAAAAAAAAAACACAGTCTGCAGACAGCCAGGAGGAATTTTCATGGGGAATAATAATGCCAAATAGGACTGATCACAGAGAAGACTTGTATTTCTTCTGTAGATTCAGTACATTAATCCTTCATTGCGCAGCTTTGAACTCGTCGTGGAAAGACCTGAGCGAACCCATGATGTAATCCACCTTACGAGACAGTTCTCCAGTAGTCGCTATCAGGGTCTTCTCCAGTTTCTCAATTTGTTGGATGCACCTCGCCTGGCCAGCATTTTGATAGGTTGAATCCATCTTCAGCAATTTGCGGTAAACCAAGACAATTCCCGTCCCAATCAGAATTATCCCAATCACCAAGATTACGAAGATAAACAAATCTTCAATATCTTCGATAGAGAGATTAGAGAGACACAGCATTTTCCAAATACCTGTGTCACATAGATAGCCCACTGGAGCCGTTCCAGCGGGGCAAACAGCTTCCCCCGGAGCACTTTTCCTTGTTGAAAAAATAGTGTCAATTGTGTTCAAAGCCCAGCTTATTAACTCCATAATTTCTTTTCGGCGGTCGCAGTCAGACGCAGACAGACAACAGCAAGCTGGGATCCAGTAGGAGGGGAGGAAAAAATCAGCAGGAGAGAAGAAAAAAGCGTCTGCTCTCTTGGGAGGGCGGAAGTGAACCAGTACAGGCAATCGGTCGCGGAATCACAACGAAGCCTCCGGCTCCCTGCAATCAAAATGTCCCGGGACCAGATGTTGCTTGCTCTCATGCCCAGCAACCCCACTGTCCTCTGTGGATCCGCTCCGCTCTCACGGGTGGCATAGTCGCTCCAGCTTTCAGCTGGCTGTGAGAGAAGAGTGGAGTCCCACAGAGCCACACTGCCCTGTGAGATCCCTTGGCTTGGTAGGTCACCTCGAGTTGTGGCGATCGTCCAGCATGCGGTGCTAGCGAGTTGTTGTGGAATCACAGCAAAATTATTGAGAGATAGACCAGACTGACACAAGATGCACCACTGACAGTGGATCAGTGAACCAGAGCGCTGCTCAGCTGAACTGAGAGCCTAGAACCTAGTCAGCTATAATGGCTAACTGACGTAAGAGGGAGGGTGGAACTGAAATGGTGAGGGATGGTTCTTAAAGTGACAGGCCTTAAATCAGAATGTTTAAAGAAAGCCAGGAAAAATTAAAAAAAAAAAAATTGCTTCAATAATTTAAAAACAATCCAGAAATATTTTGTTCACATCTTGTCACAAACATTTCATGAAGACATGTGTGAGCTATTAAAATGTGGAAAAAGTGCAGTCAGTGACCCCTTTAAGGGGCAGTGGCCTTGCTCCTATGTCCTTTTGGTGATGGCTTACAAAACTTCATGCAAATATTATCCAATTATGAAAACGCAGGTCTGATGCTGAGATGAGCTGAGGAACAAAAGAAGAAACTTAAAAATAAAAACATAAAGAAAAATGCTGAATTCCTGAAAAAGACAGAAGCCAGGGAATGGCTGCCTCCAAAAGGGAAGGAAAAACTCTCTCTCCCTCTCTGCTCCTCCTACGACCTTCCATTTTGCCGCTGACAGGATATTTATCTACAATTTTTATACTGATAGCAATACATTTTTTAACCAGCAGTTGAAGAAGTTTGGAGCTCTCCTATCACTCTCCTCCATTTCTGCTGCCCCTTGCAGCCCTGTGGTGCATTCAAGGTACCTCAGACACCACAAAACTACTGAACAATAACGCATACCTGAACTTAGCAAACACATAATACCAGACAGAACCCAAACACGTCTGCTGTGCGCAGCTTGTTCAGGCCACTTTGGCTCCTGATTGGCCATGCCACCGGGAAATGTCCCGCCCTTCCCTAGTCTCCTGCTCTAGTGGTCCTCGAAGGCTCAAACTTCAGTTTGTTTGTTTATTTCATTAGGACAATAGCATTTTAAAATGTTCCCATACTTGTGATAAATTGTGTCTGTTTGTCTCTAATATTGTATGAATTGGACCAATGTTTGACAGATAAGGGTTTGGTATGTTGCCCTTTTTTTCAAATCAGTGACACAAGGGACTGTCCACCTAGGGTTGCCAACTGTCCTAGTTTAGCCGGGACGTCCCATTTGTTGAGCTAAATATGTTTGTCCCGAGCGGGATGTGTGTTGTCCTGTATATTTAAGGCTGCCTGAATGAATGGGCTAGGCTGGGCTGAAGCCCAGGAGCCTACGAACATCAGGGCATATCATGAGCCAATGAAAAAGATCACATTGTTGTTAATTGGTCAAATTCTATGTCCATCACTTGATATTCCTGTGTGGCTGCTGATTGGTCTAATTTATAAATGCCCCACATGGGTACCAGTAACAATAGCCTATCAGAGGAACTGTTGGACATGTGACTATGCAAGCACCAGTGAGGTTTAAGAAGTAATTAACTCGGTCAAAATGTCCCAAAAAAAAGTTTTAGTGGCACTCATAAAATTATTGAAAGGAAAAGCATTTAGGGAAAACAAGTTGCTCAAAAAATCCCGAAGCGTAAGGATTTTTCTAAGCTGAAGCATTGAATGGAGGAGGCTGGTAGTTACACACAGAGGAGACAGGTGGGCTGTTAAAGCACTCACCTGTAGGAGAAGGGAGAAGAAATCCATGATTGCTTACATCAGACAGTTGTGCATGGGACAGTGAACTCCAGACTTTATAAAAAGTAGACTGAATCAAGCATGCATCCATAGAGTATGACAATATTCGTGAATTGGACTTAAAGGACGTAATGGAGGATTTTTCTTTAAAGAAAGCCACAAGAAAGCACTTCTAAAAAAGGTAAGGCATGCTATTTGCAGTGTTTACAGCCACCTGTGCAGGTTTTTCATTGCTGCTGTTGTGTATTGTTTGAATCAGGAATACTTCACTGATGTAATTTTATGTCGAAGGCACTATCTGTCACACTGTCAAAAGGGAAATCTCAATAAGACAAAATATCCTTAATCAAGGCTTTATGCTTGTTTTTCTCTCACACAATAATTTCGGCATGGCAAGAATTTCTTTTTGTTGTGCAGTTTTCTGTAAGATTTTACTTATTTTACGAAAGTTTTCACTTGTTTTAAGCAATTTTATTTTTTTCTAGTTTTAACTACAATTATCCATTGCCAGATTTTTTTTCTTGTTGTTGTTGTTTATTTTCAGTAAAATTATCTGCCAACAGAGCAAGAAAATTTGACTTATCAAATTGCGTAAAACAAGTTAAAACTAGTGGAAAGGATGTGAAATTTTCTTACACATAAACTGCACAGGAAGGATAAATATCTTGTCAGACAAAAAAAAAAACAAGCATAAACAGCCTTAATTCTTCTTCTTCTTCTTCTTCTGTTAGATTTGATTGGCGGTTGTTTTTCATTTTACTTATATTTGACTTTTTGCAATGTAGTTGTGTTTTCTAGCTCAAAGTTGCATTACTTCTCAGAGAAACAAAAATGAGGTTGTAGTGGCTCAGGAGGTAGAGCAGGTCACCCAATAACTGAAGGGTTTGCGGCTCGAATCCCACTCCCTCCACCTTGCTGTTGTGTCCTTGGGCAAGACAATTTACTCACCTTGCCTCCAATGTGTTCATGGTTCATGACACTGATGTATGACTATGAATAAATGTTCGGTGGTGGTTGGAGAGGCCGCTGGCGTTGATTGGCAGCCATGTTTCCATCAGTCTGCCCCAGGGCAGCTGTAGCTACAGAGATAGCTTACCACTATCATTGTCTGTGGAGTGAATGAATAATGGACTGATTGTAATTGTCTTTGGGTGTCATGAAAAGTGCTATATAAATGCAATTCATTATTAAAAAGATAGCTGTTGCACATTTTTAAACTGAGATTCTGTGTTCTGTAAAATCTGAAATTTCCAGGTATACAGTGTGGTATTTTTTTTCCTTGTAGTATAAAACATGACATTGAATACCAGTATTTTTTAAGGTGTTATCAATGTAAAAAAAAAAAAAATCCCAGTATTATGACAACACTAATGTCCACAACATCGCAGCACCGAGCAATAGTTAAAACCCTCTGTCTCTTATTTGGTTGAGAGAAAGTTGGCAACCCTATGTCCACCCTCATGGATCAGTACTAAAATATTCATATTACCACAATGACATGCCTAGATGACACATTCGCAAATTTGGTAATTCTTCACATTATTGTCTTCCACCCATCACTTTTCAGTCAACGCCCCAAAATTCTCATCATCTGACCAGTTAGTCAACATTAGAATCCATAAATCATGGCTTCATTTTGGTTCAGCTTTGGTGTGGTTTGTAAAAGGCGACATGATCTCTTCTGCAAAATAGTGACGAAGAACGCTGGAATTCATTGGGATGAAGCAAACAAGCTTTTTCAGCCTAAACATGGAACATATTAGAGGCGTTTGATCACAATGGAATGTACAGTTCTGGTTAGTGACCACACTCTGTATTATCCCAAGTGATGGGGTGTATAAACCCACTCTGAGAAATGCCACTTAAATTTCACAAGAAGCACAATTGTGAGGGTCAAGCAGATTCACTACAGTTCTCGTGGGATCTGCTGTCCAACCCACTTTGCTCTGACAATGCTGCCCAGCAAATCTCATTATGAAAATGAAATTATGTTTAATTCACTGATTGTTTTTCTCAGGCTGCAAATTTATGTAGAAAAAGCAGCAAATTTACATGAAAAAAATCACAAATTTATGTCCAAAAAAGTTTTGCAATATTACATGAAATGTCAAATTTACAGGAGAAAAAAAAATCACGTTCATCAGAAAAATGATTTCATAATTTGAAGGGAAAAAAGAATTCACAAAAAAGTTGCAAAAGTACAAGAAAAACGTTGCAAATTTATTTGACTATATTCCTAAATTTTGGCAAGTTTATCAGGGAAAAAAGATGAAAATTTGCCTGAAAAAAGTCATAGAGTTACAATTTTAGTGACTGAGGTTTATTCTGCTTATTTTAGTATCCACAATGAAAGTGAATGAATGAATGAAGTGAAACCTTTAAGATAATATCAGTGACATTAAGACCTATGAAAGTCAGAATTAAGGATTTTAAGGATAATTAAGGCCTTCATTTTAAATAAATTGAATACTTTTTAAAACTCCCTGGACACTGTCTGTTACAGCCGGCACGTTCTGTTAGTGACACTCACGGCTGGTGGCACATTCTCCCCACCTATGGGTGGAAATACAGCCCAACGATAGAAAGGCCACAAGGGACAAAAATCCCCACAGACACTGCAGTTCGACATTTAGTAGGTTTGATTTTATAGGAAGGTTATTACTGTTTTATTGAAGAAAACTTAAATGAACACATAATTTATTTTTTTGTCTCGAAGACACTGCGAATGCTTCAGCAGAGATTGGATAGCTCCAATCAAATGATAGAAAATTAAGTTAAAAATGTTCACTTTTAACAATATCATGAATTGATTTAAACACTAATGTGACTGTTTTCATCACCTAAGCATCAACTTTGTCTCCTGTGTATGTGCTCTTTATAGTGATGCTCATTCACAGGTTTGTAACTGTGAGGAGGGTGTAGTGTATGCAATATGGTGTGACGTGCCACACTGCAGACACGCACAGGTGATGTCAGTACGCCAGGGATATTTAACTGGCAGCACGAGGTCTCTTGCCTCTTCCTGCGCTCCAATCTACACACTGCTCTGTATTTTGTTGTTGCTAATCCCAATAAAGCTAACCTCATCAATTGTCGTGTCCACCAATTCTTCAGACATAACACTGGCAACAAGGATGACCCACATTACATTAAAAATGGAGACACTACTTGTGCTTCTACAGCCATTCCTTGCCCTGCCTGGTGAGCTGCCAATTCCATGGCCCCGCTGGTATGAGTCTTTTGAAACTTTCATAGCTGCCATCAACCTAGGCAAAGCTAGCGAGGTTAGCCTAAGGGCCATGCTAATTCACAACCTTGGCAGTGAAGGACTGTATATCTTTTGGACTCTCGGACCCGCAGACACATATAACGATTGTGTAGCTTTGTTGGCCAGACATTTTGCTGCTCCATAGAGCGTAATGATCCAAAGAATTGTATTTTGCCAGCACCAACAGCGAACCATTGAGTCGGTTCAACAGTACACCGCTGACCTCCGCTGCTTAGCACATGTAGGTTTGAACATTTGGAAGATGAGATGGTGCGAGACCAGTTAGCAGAGCACATCATGAAATCGAAACTGCGGGAGAAGTGGCTGCCCAGTTAGCAACACAACTAGTGGCCCCAGACCCGCACTCCCTACATTCAGCTCCGCTGGCACAAGCCGTTACCTTGACTGCTCAGCCCTTTGACCCCACGTCTCCTCATGATGGCTCCATGTTTCTTCACAACGGCCCCAGGATGAACGTCACAGGATGACAAGGCACCACAGCACGCCAGCCCTGCAGTAACTGCAGCTCTTTCTCACACCGCACATGCACACCTGCCTGCCCAGCCACAGGACAGAGGTGCCAACACTGTGGTAAACTCAACCACATTGCCAGAGTGTGTCACTCGGTTCCTGCAAGCCCGCCGTCTCACTTGCCCATTTGGCCCAGCCCAATCATCATTCATTCTGTGGGCTACAGCAACATGCCATACAAGTAGTGCACAGTAGAGTTGGATGACGTCAATATACTGCTGCTGCTGGACACAGCTGCTACAAGGTCACTGATGAATGAGGCCATGGTTAGGAGGCTTTTTCCACTGCAACCAATTAAGGCAGACGTAGTGGAATTGTTTGGCTATGGACGCACAAAGATTTGCATGGTGGGAACTGTTACCTTTTCGGTATGTTAAAGGTCAAGAATCCTTCCAGTGTTCACATTCCAAATGACATGTCATGGCGACAGCATCCTGGGGTGTGACCTGTTCTATAGACTGGGATTCTCCATCACAGACCACATGGGATTCAGTTTGACCGACGACGGCCCGTGTCCACTACACTCAGATGTGGACATGGGCACTCCCTGCTTCGTACCACACACCGAACAGAACCTTGGAGAACTGGAGCCAATCCTCACGTGGCGTGAGCCTCCCCAAGTCACCACCTCACTGCAGGAGCTCCAATTCACATCGATGCAGGACCCAGAAGAAGGTAGTCGCCTACCCCGTCAACGGCAAGACCAGCCTGCCTCTACGCCTTTTCCCGGACTGCTCACGTCCTCCACCAGATGACACCAGATGACCTCCGCCTCCGACTCCTGCCAAGAGACTGCAACCAAACCTGCCCACCCACCGAAACCACCTGAGCTGGTGCAGCCTGAGCCCCGCCTGGCACGAGTCCAATGGAGACCTCTTCATTTTGAGGACTACATTACTGACTTTAATACATTAGTAGTTAGAGCATAGCCTGGCATGTGGCAGAATATCCCACAAGGCCATGCAGGCACACCGGCAGTCTACCCAGTTGCCCAGTTAGAAATATCTGTTCTATCTGGCTAATCTGTGATTGTGGGAGGGTCACTGTGTTTTTTAATGTTCTCAGAGAAGTGTGGGGGGGTAAATGTAGTGTATGCAATATGGTGTGATGTACCCCATTGCAGACACGCACAGGAGACGTCAGTACACCAGGGGTATTTAGCTGACAGCGCAGCGACACAAAGTATCTGCCTCTTCCTGCTCTCCAATCTACATGCTGCTCTGTATTCTGTTGTTGCTAAGCCCAATAAAGCTAACCTTCAGCACATGGTTGTGTCCACCAATTCTTCAGACATAACAGAGGGCAAGTCCAAACACATATGGCAGTTGATTTTAGAACTTTTTAATCATCATCATCATCATCATCATCATCATCATCATCATCATCATCATCAGTATAACTAATACTAATAATGATAACAAGAATTAAATACTACTACTAATAATGACAAATAATAATTACTACTACTGCTACAACTACTAGTACTACTGGCTGACGGATCCTTTGGACCCGTCAGTAACATGGAGAGGATGGACATGCTACATGGGCAACAGCCTGTCCTCCATATCACATTGCCCAGGCTAGCATCCAGCAACACTCACCAACACACACTCACACCCTACACCCTGGAGAAGACACTCCAGCGCCACTTGCAGCATCTACACAACACGGGGAACAACAGTTACCGGTTATAAGTTAGTGCTTGATTGGTGTAGAGCTTGGCGCCAGGGGTTGTTCCCGATGGTAGGAGGGATCCTTGGATCTCACTGGACAACTTCCGCCCGCCTCAAGCTGGGCAGCCCCCAGCCAGTAAGGTGTTGTCCTACCACTGTCTGCCATCCTCATTGGGTGCATGGGGATTAGGAAACGTCCAAACAGCAGATTGCATTTGTTGCACCAGGAAACAAAACAAAACAAAGAAAGAAACCAGCTTTGAAACTGGGATGTTGAAATGTTCGGAAAATGATGACTAATCTTTCTGAAAACTTCAGCACATCAGTGACTCCAGGAAAACAGCTGTCATAAATGACAAGCTCAGGAGGCTGCATGTGGACATTTCCACTCTTCAGGAAACACGCCTTGCTGACTCAGGCACGCTGAAGGAGAAGGACTACACATTCTACTGGCAGTGAAAAGGCTCTGACGAGCCAAGGGAGCATGGAGTTGGCTTTGCAGTGAGGAACAACCTGCTGAATATGGTACAGCCAGGCAGCAACGGCACAGAGCGTCTCCCCACTCTTCGCCTCAACACCACCGAAGGCCCAGTCCCCCTTGTTAGCCTGTATGCCCCGACACTGTCTTCCACACCGGATACAAAGGATGAGTTCTACGAGAAGCTCACATCCATCATCACAAGCGTCCCCAGCAAGGAGCAACTTGTTCTCCTGGGTAACTTCAATGCCAGAGTGGGTGCAGATCATGACTCCTTGCCCTCTTGCCTTGGACAGTTTGGTGTGAGCAAAATGAACGAGAACAGCCAATGACTGCTTGAGTTTTGCAGTTACCATGAATTGTGCATTGCCAACCCCTACTTCAGGACCAAACCTCAGCCCAAGTTCTTTTGGAGACACCCACGGTAAAAGCACTGGCATCAACTAGATCTTTTCCTGGTAATGCATGCTGCCATCAAGAACATCCTCCACACACGCACTTACCACAGTGTGGACTGCGACACAGATCACTCCCTGGTCTGTTGAAAGATCAGGCTTCAGCAAAAGAGGATCCACCACTCAAAGAAACAAGGGAACCCCCGCATTGATGTCAGCAAGATGTCTCACCCAGACCTCGTGGAAAAGTTTGCAGAGATCTTCAAGAAGGAAATGCAAACCTCACATTCCAGACACTCTACCACAGAGAAGTGGGAAGTACTGCGGGACACCATGCACCTCACCGCCTTGGCTACCTTTGGAAAGAAGTCCTCCAAGTCTCACGACTGCTTTGAGGCCCAGTACACAGAGATGACTCCCGTCATCGAAGCCAAGCACACCTCCCTCACCGAGTATAAGCAATCACCCAGTGAGAAGAGCCTGCAGATCCTCAGGGCTGCCAGGAGCAAGGCTCAGCAGACTGCCAGGCATTGTGCCAACGAATACTGGACAGAGCTCAGTGAAGACATTAAGACAGCTGCTGCTACAGGCAACATTAGAGGGATGTACAATGGCATCAAGAAGGCACTCGGACCAGTCCAGAGCAAGACAGCTCCCCTCAAATCTTTCACTGGGGTAGTAATTACAGCGAAGCAGTGTTGGGCAAGTTACTAAAAAAAATAATAACTAGTTACAGTTACTATTTACTTCTTTTCAAAAGTAACTGAGCTACTTTTGAGTTACTGCATGATTAAAGTAACTAGTTATTTGGAAAAGTAACTTTCACACTACTTTTAAATGCATACTCAAATCATCCTGCACACACAGCAAGATCAAGGGCCACTTGTTCTCATAAGAAACTAGAAAAGCACTCGGAGAGCGCAGACCTCCGCCAAGCGCCAGTTCCCGCCCATACAGTGGTTGTGTGTACGTTTTCAAATTCCTTGACCATGAAAACATACAGTGGGGAAAAAAAGTATTTAGTCAGCCACCAATTGTGCAAGTTCTCCCACTTAAAAGATGAGAGAGGTCTCCAATTTTCATCATAGGTATACCTCAACTATGAGAGACAAAATGAGGAAAAAAAATCCAGAAAATCACATTGAAGGATTTTTAATGAATTAATTGGTAAATTCCTTGGTAAAATAAGTATTTGGTCAATAACAAAAGTTCATCTCAATACTTTGTTATATACCCTTTGTTGGCAATGATAGAGGTCAAACGTTTTCTGTAAGTCTTCACAAGGTTTTCACACACTGTTGCTGGTATTTTGGCCCATTCCTCCATGCAGATCTCCTCTAGAGCAGTGATGTTTTGGGGCTGTCACTGGGCAACACTGACTTTCAACTCCCTCCAAAGACTTTCTATGGGTTGAGATCTGGAGACTGGCTAGGCCACTCCAGGACCTTGAAACGCTTCTTATGAAGTCACTCCTTTGTTGCCCGGGCAGTGTGTTTGGGATCATTGTCATGCTGAAAGACCCAGCCACGTTTCATCTTCAGTGCCCTTGCTGATGGAAGGAGGTTTTCACTCAAAATCTCACGATACATGGCCCCATTCATTCTTTTCTTTACACGGATCAGTCATCCTGGTCCCTTTGCAGAAAAACAGCCCCAAAGTATGATGTTTTCACCCCCATGCTTCACAGTAGGTATGGAGTTCTTTCTCCTCCAAACACGACAAGTTGAGTTTTTACCAAAAAGTTCTATTTTGGTTTCATCTGACAATATGACATTCTCCCAGTCCTCTTCTGGATCATCCAAATGCTCTCTAGCAAACTTCGGACGGGCCTGGACATGTACTGGCTTAAGCAGGGGGACACGTCTGGCACTGCAGGATTTGAGTCCCTGGTGGCGTAGTGTGTTACTGATGTAGCCTTTGTTACTTTGGTCCCAGCTCTCTGCAGGTCATTCACTAGGTCCTCCTGTGTGGTTCTGGGATTTTTACTTACCGTTCTCGTGATCATTTTGACCTCACGGGGTGAGATCTTGCGTGGAGCCTCAGATTGAGGGAGATTATCAGTGGTCTTGTATGTCTTCCATTTTCTAATAATTGCTCCCACAGTTGATTTCTTCACACCAAGCTGCTTACCTATTGCAGATTCAGTCTTCCCAGCCTGGTGCAGATCTACAGTTTTGTTTCTGGTGTCCTTTGACAGCTTTTTGGTCTTGGCCATAGTGGAGTTTGGAGTCTGACTGTTTGAGGTTGTGGACAGGTGTCTTTTATACTGATAATGAGTTCAAACAGGTGCCATTAATACAGGTAACGAGTGGAGGACAGAGGAGCCTCTTAAAGAAGAAGTTACAGGTCTGTGAGAGCCAGAAATCTTGCTTGTTTGTAGGTGACCAAATATTTATTTTACCAAGGAATTTACTAATTAATTCATTAAAAATCCTTCAATGTAATTTTCTGGATTTTTTTTTTCTCATTTTGTCTCTCATAGTTGAGGTATACCTATGATGAAAATTGGAGACCTCTCTCATCTTTTAAGTGGGAGAACTTGCACAATTGGTGGCTGACTAAATACTTTTTTCCCCCACCGTATGACTAGCAATTGGATTCACAATGATAGGATTAGTGGTTCAGTGGTAAAAGCATTACCTCCTTGGCGGAGGTAATAAACTGAAGTGTTGGTGTTGTGTCCATGTCCTCCATCTGCAAACTCCCAGGCTGCGGGCGTTGCAATTCATCGCACAACCGCGTACAACCCACAGGCCAATGGGTTATGCGAGCGTTTTCATAGATCACTGAAAGCAGCACTCAGGGCTTCACTGACGGTTGCAAATTGGGTAGACAGGTTGCCGTGGGTTTTATATTGGGGTTGCGCTCCGCGGCAAAAGAGGATTTGGAAGCTTCCCCGGCAGAGAGCTTGTTTTTGCGCAGCCACTATGGCTGCCCGGGGAATTTCTGCCAAATAATCAGGCGCCGGACAGCTGCCCGTCTCAGCTTTTGCAGCATAGCGCAAACACAGGCACGCTGCCGGGCCCTGCGCTCCACTGTTTTCCACGTGCTTTTGTGCCTAAAACTTTGAAGAACGTGGAGTTTGTGTTCGTCAGACACGACGACCAGCGCCCTCCATTGCGCCTGCACACATGTTGAAAATGGCCGTATCTCACAATGTTAAAGAATCATTTAAAAAATTCCTGTATCCAGACGATGATCTGGATCATCCCCAAAATTTAATCAGTTCTTCCTTGTACCATTTCCAACAACGCCTAAAAGTTTCATCGAAATCCGTCCAAAACTTTTTGAGTTATCTTGCTAACCAACAGACAGACAAACAGACAAACAGACAAACGCTGGCAAAAACATAACCTCCTGGCCTGCAGCCTGGCGGAGGTAAAAACAAGAAAAAGAAAACTGATGAGAAAAAAAGTCTCATCTTACAGAGAAAAATGCCTCAGATTTACACAAACTATTGTAATCAGTAGAAAGTCAGAAATTTACTAGAAATTAAAGCTGTGAATTCACAGAGAATATTTTAGACCCCCTGGTGGGCCGTTTTGGGCCCACAAGCCATATGTTTCACACCCCTAGACCAGTCCATTAAAAATGCATATTTAGAGGATTTATTTCCATGAAATAGTTGCATATCACAACAGCATCTAAATGGATGAGATAAAAAAAAAATAGAAAGCACAGATAAATGCACCGCTTAGAAGAAGCTGTTCTTTACTGCAACAAATCAGTCACTTTTTCTCTGTGCGTAAGAAAAATTTAAATGCATTTAATGCGGACATTAAATGCAAGCTTCTTGCTCAAAAAATACTCATGTTTAACCACAGAGGTAGGCGCTATTAGGGGCTATTTACCACTCGAACAACAGGTGATTGGGGCTCGATATGAGAAGTTGTCACCGCCACGGCATTTCTTCCCACAGGGTTGTGATGTGAACTAGGGCAGGACAGGACACAGGCCCGCGGAGGAGACTGTATGATGGCTGCATCAGTTACGGTAGGGTCAGTCAATATTTATTTGCTTATTCATTTGCTTTCTTTTGCCTTTGGCATGATAACCTCCAGTGGATTGAGGCCAGTGGTGGCACTGGGGATGGCAGTTGTCCCGCCAATAGCCACCGAAACTGTGTATTCATCCCCATTTGGCAGCTGATGAGGAGGGTGTCTAGCAACTGCAAGTTGTATGATCATCTGTTTGGGCTAAAATACCTATCCATATTAATAAAACGAGTAATGCGAGTAATGCATCTGATCAAATTTCAGTAACTGTAATGGATTACTGAATTTTTAAACAGTAATTTTGTTACACAGCACACTACTGCAAAAGTAGTGGCGTTACAGTAATGTGTTACTTTGTAACGTGTTACTTCCAATACTGCAGACAAGGGCTAACAGATGGAGAGATGGGAGAAACACTATCTGACCTCTATTCCAGACAGAACACAGTGTCCGCCACAGATCTTGATCTTGATGCCATCAAGTGTATGCCAATCATAGAAGAGCTGGATGTAGAGCCAACCATAGAGGAACTCAGGAAGGCCATCAACAGCTTGGCCTTAGGCAAAGCCCCAGGCAGTGACAGGATTCCCCCAGACCTGATCAAACACTGCAAGACTACCCTCCTGCTTCCATTGCATGAAGTCCTCTGTAAGTGCTGGCAAGAAGGGCCTGTACCACAGGACATGAGGGACACCAAGATCATCACCCACTGTAAGAAGTGACTGCAACAACTACAGAGGCATCTCTCTACTCAGCATTGTCGGCAAAGTCTTTGCTTGAGTCATTTTGATCCACCTGCAGAATCTAGCAGAATGTGTCTGCCCAGAGTCGCAGTGTGGCTTTTGTGCAAAGAGATCAATGATAGACATGGTCGTCTCCCGCCGCCAACTCCAGGAGAAGTGCAGAGAACAGCAGATGCCCCTGTATGTTGCCTTCATAGATCTCACCAAGTTGTTTGACCTCGTCACCAGAGACGGCCTGTTCAAGATTCTCCCAAGGATAGGCTGCCCACCAAAGCTGCAGAGCATGATCGAGTCTTTTCACTCTGACATGAAGGGGACTGTGCAGTTCAGCAGGAGTTCCTCCAACCCCTTCAGCATCTGCAGTGGCATCAAACAAGGCTGCATCCTTGATCCCACACTCTTTGGGATATTCTTCACCGTTCTCCTAAACCATGCCTTTAGCACTGCAACTGAAGGAATTTACCTACGCATCAGGTCAGATGGCAGGCTGTTCAACCTTGCTCACCTCAGAGCCAAGACGAAGGTTCATGAAATGCTCATCAGAGACATACTGTTTGCTGATAATGCAGTAATTGCAACACACACCCAACAGAAACAGCAGACATTAATGGACCGCTTCTCACAGGCCTGCAAGGATTTTGGATTCACCATTAGCCTGAAAAAGACCAATGTCCTGGGACAAGACACTGAATCAACACCTGCCATCACCATCAATGACTATGAACTCGACATTGTCCACCACTTCACCTACCTTACCTCTACCATAACTAACAACCTCTCCCTTGACACAGAAATAGACAGGAGGACCGTGAATGCAGCTACAAAACTCGCTCGCCTCACAACCAGAGCATGGACAAACACCAAGCTGTTGGTGAAGACTAAGATGGCAGTGTATAACGCCTGCGTCATCAGTACACTGCTGTACAGCAGTGAATCATGGACAACATATGCCAGACAGGAGAAGTGACTCAACACATCTGCGAAGCATCCGCCGCATCCTGGACATATCCTGGCAGGACAGGGTAACCAACACAGATGTCTTGAATCGCACGGGACCTCTCAGCATGTTCACTCTCCTCAGACAGTGCAGGCTGCACTAGCTAGGCCATGTTCACCGCATGGACAATGGGCACATCCCAAAGGACATCCTGTATGGAGAACTGGCATCTGGGAGAAGATCCACTGGTCATCCCCAGCTCGGGTACAAAAGACACTGTTAAGAGAGGCACAAAGGCCACCAACATCAACACAGAGACCTGGGAGAGCCTAGCAGGTGACTGTGCAAAGTGGAAAGGGACCCTGAAGCAACACCAGAAATCATGGGAGGAGAAAATGATGACCGCTGTGGCAGAAAAACAAGCACACAGGAAAGAAAGCAGCAGCTCCAACAGACCAGAGACTACACACAGGTGTGACCTTTGCGAAAGAGACTGGCAATCACGCATCGGTCTATTTAGCCACAGATGACGCTGCTCCAGGTGAGCAGACAACCAGAACTAGGATGCTTCACCCATGGTCAACCCTGACCGACTGAGGCCTAAGACTAGTACTACTGATATTAATAATAATAATTTTTAAAAAAATAACAATATTTAAAAATACTAATAATAATAATAAAAAGAAATTCTACTGCTAACAATAATAATATGATAAAAAATTATAATAATTGTGATGACTCTGATGATGATAATAACAAATAATATAGCAACATTTCAAGATTGATTCCTGTACATGCAAGTCATTTTTTTGTTCTTCTGTCTTCTCATTCTTCTTGTTTCCCAACAGAAAAAGACAAAAAATACTGAAATGACACTTTGTGTTTTAAATGAAAACAAATATTGAAATTCTTTACACTCAATAATTGTCTTGCTCACAGAAAGTAACAATTTAACCAACTACATTATGCTGAAGTATTTACAGTAACCCTCTGAGTGTGTATGTTGCCAAACTGCAACATCGCCCCTAGTGGTCAAGAGTGGTAAATATTTTTTGTCAATAAAATGGTTCAGATTTCCAAGGCTACTACTTGAAAGTTGCAAGAGATATTGGCTTACTGTCAATTAGAAAGATGTAAAATATGATCCAAAGTTTCAGATAGGAATAAATTTACGCATCTAATTTGCATAATGTCACGGCACCTCTTTAAATTCCATAACTCAGTCAAAACTGGACTTTGGATGTATTTACACAAAGAATGGCTCGGTCTTTTGACACCGTTTTTTGTTTTTTTTTAACAGAGGTACTTCATCATCTTACAGTATCTTCAAAGTATATGAACAAGAAATCAATACATTTAAAATAAAACAAAATAAGTCACTTACTGTTGACAAAGGGGGCTGGCTGGCTGGGTGAATGGCTGGCTGGCATGGTCGCTGCGTTTTCACACATCATGGTCCATATTTTGCGTTCTGTAGGCAATCTAAAGTCTGTACCACATCTACAAAGTCTTATGATTATCCCACATAAATTTCACTTGTATCCCAAGGCTATTTTCAGCGGACAAGCAAATTGACAGAAACAGCCTGGAAGGAGAAGATCTGCGCCGTCTGCGTGGTTTCAGTCAAGCTCCCCAACCCTGACTTCACCTCCCGATAGTGGGGTTTCAGCGCACAGAAGCCCCGTGCACACACCGCAGGATTACAAGGAGCACAACCTACAGCTACGTGGCCACTGTACCAGAGTGCACCACGCACCAGGGACAAACACGGCTCCAAGAACTGATAAAGGTCCTCAGCCGCTGCACATCCCCGGGGAAAAAGACCAAGGCCCAGAGGCTTTTAACATCCCGGGCCGGCACTCCATTGTTTTCCCCATCTCCCCCTCGCCCTCCACATCATTTTTCCTGCACCTCTGCCCCTAAAAGCCTGCCGATTGCCAGCTTTGTTCCATCAGCACGACGCGCACTGGACCCCATGCACCCACGAACTACGGCTATTCTACGTGTTGGAACTTGGAGCAGAGCAGAAAGTGCTTTTCACCACTCCCCCTTTCCCCCCACAGACTGACATGCCCGCCAACACTCCTCGCCAGCAGGACAGTTCAACCGGAGCAGCAACCCCCCGCTGCAGCCACCACAGGCACCGAATTGAGCCCAAAGGACCGGGGGGTTACAGCCCCTTCTGGGTGTTCGGGGGGGGGGCGGGGGCGCTCTGTGGTGGACACTAGACACAGTGTGGGACATCCTCTTACACTCAGAAGCAGTGAAGAGGGGCAGGACAATGGACAGACAGGTGAAGAGCCCCAGGGGGCAAACAGACTGGACTGTTAAGTTATGTGCCCCCCGAGGAAGGAAAGAATAACCTGGAGTCGCGGAGACCAGATGCAGTGGTCAAAGCGATGCCAGCTGATGTTATGTTAATGATGTGTATTGACTGACAATCAAAATGCAAATGTGCCACACATTCTCTTTGTCTGTGCAACAGGTATAAAAGAGCTATGTACAGGGACCTTATTAGTGCAGTAGCTCACATGAGCTATGAAGCGTGTTTGCAGTATGATGGCGAGAATAAAGCCTTGTCTCATTCCAGCTCATTGCCTCTCGCCTATTCCTTCTTCTCCACACACTCACACAAAAATTCAAGCAGATAACAAGGTAAACTTACGAACGGAGGATCAGAGCAAACTGACCAGAATGGGGAAGGGGTTCTGGTGACGAGGAGGAAGAATCACCAAGACTGCGGTGAAATGAAATGAAAAGTGTGGGGTGTGGGGAAATGAAAGGTGTGGGGTCCCATGAGCGGACAGAAGGTAGCAATGATTAATTTGGATCAGCTGAAAATAATGAGAGGACAGCGACCGGCTGACAGCTGACAGGGCTATGCCCACACGGAGCACCAACCAGAAAATGCCCTGACAGCTGTCAACCACAACAATAAGGAATTAGAAGAATAAAATATAAACAAGTACAAACTGAGAAATAGATACCAGTTGATACAGAATCAGAACATGGTAAAACTAAGATATAAACAGGGAAATAAAAAAAACACTGCAGGAATAACAAAAACCAAAATACAAAAAATACAAATATATAAATACAGAGAAAAAGCCACGAGACTGAGCATGGCAGAAACCTCCAGTGCTCAGCTCGTGACAAAGAAAACCAACTGAAATCCATCAGAATTTAGGAAGCTATCCCACCCCCATCACTGCAAATTAATTTTAGCTGGTTAAGTCCTTACTTATACCCTTTAAAAAGATCTTTGAATATCAGATTGTCACACCACAAAGATCTCATGATGGGTAGAAGCAAAGAGCTCTCTCTAGACCTTCATAAACTTACTGTTGCAAAACACAGTGGTGGCACTGGCTGCAGGTGCATTTCTAAGCTGCTGAATGTTCCAGTGAGCACTGTTGGAACCATCTTTTGGAATTGGAAAGAACATCATTTTACCATAAACCATCCACAACTAGGAGCTTCTCACAAGATTTCTGACAGATAGTCAGAAGAGTTATCAAAGGGCAAAAGACCACTTGTGGAGAGTTCCAGAAAGGTCTGGAGTTAGCAGCTACTGCTGTTTGGAAGAAAACAATAAGTAATGCACTCAACTGACATGGGCTCTCTGCCACTCACCTCACAAGACTCCATTGCTGAAGAAAAAGCATGTTGAAGATTGATTAAAGTTTACTGCACAACATTTTGGTAAACCAGTAAAATACCTGGCGAATATAGTCTGGTCAGATGAGACCAAAATTTTACTTTTTTGGATGCCACAACACACAGCATGTTTGGTGGAGAAATGGCACTGCACATCAGCCCCAAAACACCATACCAACAGTGACATTTGGAGGGGGCAGCATCATGGTGTGGGGTTTTTTTCAGCACATGTTACAGGCAGACATCATATAATTGAAGGAAAGATGAATGGACAGATGTACAGAGACATCCTTGGTAAGAATCTGTTACCATCTGTCAAGATGCTGAAGATGAAATGAGGTTGGACATTTCATCAAGACAATGATCCCAAACACACAGCCAAGGAAACTGTCAACTGGCTCCCGAGAAGGAAAATAAAGCTGCTAGAATAGCCCAGTCAGTCACTCAACCTGAATCCAATTGAAAGTCTATGGAACAAACTAAAGATCAGAATTCATAGAAGACACCCACGGAACCTTCAAGATTTGAAGACAGTTTGTGTGGAAGAATGGGTTAAAATTACTTCTCAGCAATGTCTGCACCTAGTTTCTCCATGCAGGCGGTGTCTGGAAGCTGTTATTACCAACAACGGCTTTTCTACTAAATATTAAATGAATTTCACCAAGCTTGTTCAATACTTATTCCCTGTGTCATTCCACTTTATTAAATATAACTTGTTTTGTAAACACGGTTGCCTTGATTTCTTTGTATGTATGGATTACTTGGGTTGATACTGATATTGTGAAAATCTCAGGTCAGTGGCTCCATCAGAAATATGTTTAATGAGAAAAACATTAACGAGTTCAATACTTATTTTCCCCACTGTATTTTCAGTTCATATGCTTTTTTATTTTAATGTTTATTCATTCATCACAATACTGTACAGTTCTGGTAACATTCAGTAGAAACCAGTCTGCTGATTTATATGTGTAACTTCTCATCCATTATTCAGCATCTACAACACAATATATTCTTATTGAAATGTCTCGAAACACAGTGAGGGAAGTTAATCATATCTGCATGTTATGCACTTAACATGTAATAATCAGAACGGCATTGTGATCAGGAAGCTTTCTGCAGCTGGACACAACAAAAAGCATAAAATCAACTTTAAATCGGGACATATTCTCATTAAAATATGCCTTTATAGCATTCTATATGCATAGCTTACTTATGTGATAATAAATACAGCAGACCATTATTTCAATATCCCGTTATCACAGTGCTACAGGAACTGTCATCACAACTATTCAGTATCATTATGACCCCTTGGTTTGCCATCAAAATGTTAGCCATGGGCACTCTAACTAATTACAGTATATCTCTGGGCAAAACAGTGGTATGACATGCAGGAACCATGGCACAAAGAAAAAAATAACAGTACAAATCTCTAAAGATACACTGGCATCTTTACTATAACTTCTTCTTCTTCTTTCAGCTGGTCCCTTTAGGGGTCACCACAGCCAGCGAATCGTCTGCCTCCATCTCACCCTATCCATCTTCCTCTGAAACACCAACCCTCTCCATGTCCTCCTTCACTACATCCATGAATCTTCTCTGTGGTCTTCCTCTTTTTCTCCTGCCTGGCAGCTTCATCTTCAACATCCATTGTCCAATATATCCAGTATCCCTCCTCTGCACATGTCCAAACCATCTCAGCCTGGTCTCTCTTACTTTGTCTCCAAATTGCTCAATCTGAGCTGTCCCTCTGATAAACTCATTTCTAATACTGTCCTTCCTAGTCACTCCCAATGAGAATCTTAGCATCTTCAGCTCTGCCACCTCCACCTCTGCCTCCTGTCTTTTTGCCAGTGCCACCATCTCCAAACCATACATCAGAAGAGGTCTCACTGCCGTCTTGTAAATCTTCCCTTTCACTCTTATTGCTATGCTTTTGTCACAAATCACCCAACACTCATCTCCACCCACTCCACCCTGCCTGTATTCTCTTCTTCACTTCTCTTGCTGAAGAATGCAAATAAAATAAATATCAAAACAACATAGATCTTAAAAAAATAGTTAACACTATTAAATAACTGCTGATAAATAAAATAAGCAAACTATAAAAACAAAGTTATTTTTATAAGCTGGTGTTTAAAATTGTGGCATTGTCACAAATATTTTAGTTACATATGATAATAACACCAAATTTAAAACACTGGGGCACCACATTCACCGTCCCTGCTGCCCCTGGATCCGGCCGTTTAGCTTCACACCTGCAAGCAACAGATGTGAACGTAGAGTATAAAAGCTTTCACAGAAATCAGAGCCCTGCTGCAGCTGATGGTCAGAAGTAAAATATGAAAGAATTCATATTATTTTTAAATTGGTACATTATAGTCAGAGATGGGTAGTAAAGTTACTTTTATCCAAGTACTGTACTCAAGTAACGGCTTTAAAAAGTACTTTACTGATTTGGTAACACTCTATCAGTTACTTTTGATTTCCCTTATTACTGATTGTGATTCATGTTTTTCTCTCTTGTAGAGGGAAGGATGCAGGCAAGGCAACAAGCTGATCAACACAGACTTTATTCTCCCTCTAACAGAACATGATAACAAAAGGCACTCCCAGGCCACTGTGCATCTGTCTTTTATACCTTTAATTACATGCATCTTGGCCCGAAGCTACGATCTCACATTAAGTTTCAGATCAGGAAGGAGAAGGAAGCAGCGTTGAAAAGTGGAGACAGGGACTGCTACAGAGAGGTCAAATATCGGTTTAACAGAGAGCTGAGGAGAGCTAAATCTGTGTATTCTGAGAGACTCCAGCAGCAGTTCACTGCTAATGACTCGGCTTCTGTGTGGAGAGGACTGAGGCAAATCACCAACTATCGGCCTCAGGCTTCTAAAGGTCAGGATGACAAAGCCCTTTGTCAAAAACTGTCCCAACATTACGCCCGTTTTGACACCTCATCAGCTGTGTCCAACTCCCCCACTCCACCCAGCTCCACTGCCTCCTCGGCCCCTAATTCATCAAAAGCAGTCCCCCCCTCCTCCTCCTCCTACCCCCCCGCCCTTGTCATCAGTGAGCAGGACGTGCACAGACAGTTCTCCAGACTGAACCCGCGCAAGGCCCCCGGGCCGGACGGTGTATCTCCCTCCACCCTGAGACACTGTGCGAAAGAGCTGGCTCCTGTCTTCACAGACATTTTTAACACCTCCCTTAAGCAATGTCACATGCCGACCTGCCTCAAATCCTCCACCATCATCCCTGTCCCCAAGAAGCCACGGATCACTGGACTTAACGACTACAGACCTGTAGCGCTCACCTCTGTAGTCATGAAGTCCTTTGAGCGCCTGGTCCTGTCTCACCTCAAGTCCATCACCACTCCCCTCCTGGACCCGCTGCAGTTTGCCTACCGTGCCAACAGGTCTGTGGACGACGCAGTCAACCTGGCCCTCCACTCCATCCTGCAGCACCTGGACTCCCCGGGAACCTAGGCCAGGATTCTGTTTGTGGACTTCAGCTCTGCATTCAACACCATCCGCCCTGCTCTGCTCCAGGACAAGCTGTCCCTGCTCGATGTGCCTGACTCCCTCTGCAGGTGGATCACCGACTTCCTGACAGACCGGAGGCAGCATGTGCGGCTGGGGAAGTCTGTCTCGGACTCTGTTAGCATCAGCATCGGATCACCCCAGGGCTGTGTACTTCCCCCCCTACTCTTCTCCCTTTATACCAACTCCTGCACCTCCTCCCACCAGTCTGTTAAGCTGATTAAGTTTGCGGACGACACCACCCTCATCGGGCTCATCTCCAACGGCGACGAGTCCGTCTACAGGAAAGAGGTGGCCCAGCTGGTGTCCTGGTGCAGCCACAACAACCTGCAGCTGAACGCTCTGAAGACAGCGGAGATGATTGTGGACTTCAGGAAAGTCACAACCCCCTGCCCCCCCTCACCATCACAGGCTCTCCCATCACCATTGCAGATTCCTTCCGCTTCTTGGGCACCACCATCACCCGGGACCTCAAATGGGAGCCAACCATCAGCTCCCTCATCAAAAAGGCCCAGCAGAGGATGTTCTTTCTGCGGCAGCTGAGGAAGCTCAAGCTACCCACCAAGATGTTGGTGCAGTTCTACACGGCCATCATCGAGTCCATCCTCACCTCCTCCATAACCGTGTGGTACGCAGGAGCCACTGCCAGGGACAGACTAAGGCTGCAGCGCGTCGTGCACACTGCTGAGAAGGTGATCAGCTGCAAGCTCCCATCTCTCCAGGACCTGTACATTTCCAGGACCCGGAGGCGTGCTGGCCGGATCATAGCCGATCCTTCACACCCTGGTCACGTACTGTTTGCCCCCCTCCCCTCAGGTAGAAGACTTCGGTCCATTCAGACTAAAACCTCCCGGCACATGAATAGCTTTTTCCCCTCTGCCATCAGACTGCTGAACATTAAGTGACTTAAGGACTCTCGTGCACTATGTACAGCAGCTCAACCAGACTCATGTCATTCATCACTGTTTTTCTGCTGCATTATCAACTGCACTGTGGTACCCCATATTATCTGCTACTTGCTAATTTATTTAAAACTGCCTTGACTAGTATTACTCATTATTACTATTATTATTATTATTATTATTATTATTATTATTATTATTACTTATTTTTCTACACTTTTTGCATGTTTTTAGTCCTTTAGTTTTTTTAGTTTATCTCTTTATCTCATCATGTTTTTAATGTTGCAGCATGGCACCGAGACAAATTCCTAGTTTGTGTACTACATGAACAATGGCAATAAATCTGATTCTGATTCTGATTCTGATTCTGATTCTAAGTTTAGAACAAAGCCTGTGCAGCGCATTAACATGATATTACACAGGTGCCACCCTTCACTCCTCTCCTAGAGGCCTGGCATCTGCTCCTCTGCCTGGGGTGTGCCTAGCCTTTACTGTCCCGTCTGGACCCCCCGGCGATATCTCTTCTCTTAGTCCATTGTTCTCTGGGTGGAGAAGTCCAACACCTTGCCTCCCCCCCGAACACCCAAAATGGGCCTTAACCCCCCCATCCTTTGGGCTTGAGCCGGCGTCCATAGTGGCTGTAGCAGGGGGTTGCTGATCCAGTCAAACTGCCCTGCTGGTGGGACGCACAGGAAAGCACGTCAGTCTGTGGGGGGAGATAGAATAATTTTGAGCATAATTATTCTGAGTCAAAAATCAGGCGGAGTATTTGGATTTAAATATATTTATTAAATCCCATGGCCGTTCGAAGAGATTACATAAGCGTGAAACTTAGTCACATGCACCTAACCTCTGAACATACATTTCTGAGTCTGGTTATTGATAGCTATGGGTAAACAAAGAGAGAGAAGGGGGGAGAAGGACTTGACCTATCTGCAGAGCAATTCAGAGACATCTCGGAGACAGTCTAAGTGCCTATCACAGTCCTGGTATCCTAAACAGAGCAGGTCAATATAACATGAGAGCTTATCCTAGGTCATTATTTACGTCTCTGCTGACTTGTAATCTCAGGCATTTGCACTCACATCCTGAAGGCCACAGATACACAATAATTGCTCACAGAAACACACCAATATATATATATATATATATATATATATATATACACTACCGTTCAAAAGTTTGGGGTCACTTAGAAATTTCCTTATTTTTGAAAGAAAAGCACTGTTTTTTTCCAATGAAGATAACTTTAAACTAATCAGAAATACACTCTAATATCTAATATACATTGCTAATGTGGTAAATGACTATTCTAGCTGCAAATGTCTGGTTTTTGGTGCAATATCTACATAGGTGTATAGAGGCCCATTTCCAGCAACTATCACTCCAGTGTTCTAATGGTACAATGTGTTTGCTCATTGCGTCAGAAGGCTAATGGATGATTAGAAAACCCTTGTGCAATCATGTTAGCACAGCTGAAAACAGTTTAGCTGGTTAGAGAAGCTATAAAACTGACCTTCCTTTGAGCAGGTTGAGTATCTGGAAAAAAATATTATTTCAAATACAAATCATTATTTCTAACCTTGTCAATGTCTTGACTATATTTTCTATTCATTTTACAACTCATGGTGGTAAATAAGTGTGACTTTTCATGGAAAACACAAAATAATTGTCTGGGTGACCCCAAACTTTTGAACGGTAGTGTATATACAGTATATATATATATATATGAAAGAATAATATAAAGGAATATATGAACTTATCCTACATGGAATGCACATATAAACATCAGACATGAAATGGGAAAGTCATGGACTAATATAAGAAAAATAATATAATAAGAATAATACAGATAATATGGAATTTTTCTATCAGGGGAAAAAGGGAGGGGAAGAAAACACATCCTCTTCGCGAGTGCCGGTCCCTGCTGAGGAATCACCAACCTGCGGAGCCCCCAACGGTGGATGTCTGTGCCAGAGAGCCTGGCCCAACACCACCTGCTCGTCTGCCAACACAAAAGCGGGCTTTAGCCTGTCAATGCAGACAGTCTCTCTACATCCCCCCAAGTCTAACACAAAATGCTTCATCCCAGGTTTCACCAATCTGAACGGTCCATCATATGGTGGGCGCAGTGGGGTCCGGTGCGCATCGTACCTGACGAAAACAAAACTAGCATTCTGCAAGCTTTTTGGGACGAATGTGCAGGGAAAACAATGGTCGGCAAGGCCTGGTATGCTCACAACCTCTGTATTGCGTAGAGAATGCTTGGGTGGTTCGGCCTCGGCCGCGGGGTTTTCCAGTAAAAATTCTCCGGGGATCGGCAGCGATTGGGAAAAAATGAGTTCTGCTGGGGAGGCTGCCAAATTCTCCTTCGGTGCGGAACGCAACCCTAAAAGAACCCAAGGCAGGCAGTCGACCCAATTGGTGTCCGTGAGCGAAGCTCTGAGCGCTGCTTTAAGGGACCTATGAAAACACTTGCATAACCCGTTAGCCTGGGGGTTGTACATGGTAGTGCAGTGAATTTTGACTCCCGGGCTCTGGGCCATCGTGGACCAGAGCTCCGAAACAAACTGTGGGCCTCTGTCGGATGCGATGTCTGATGGCGATCCGAAACGTGCCACCCAAGCTGACAAAAAAGCGCACGCCACTTCCGCGGATGTGGTAGAAGCCAGCGGGACCACTTCGGGCCAGCGCGTGGTGCGGTCCACGTTTGTCAAAAGGTATGTGAAACCTTGCAACGGTGGGAGGGTTCCCACCAGATCCACATGGATGTGGTCGAACCTCTTAGCCAGGATTTGGAATGGTTTGAGGGGAGCTCTGGTGTGCTTGTGCACTTTGGCCCATTGGCATGCAACACAAGCTGCAGCCCACTCTTTCACCTCTTTAAGCAAACGTGGCCAGACAAATTTCGCCCCCACTAGTTTCACTGAAGCGCGCACTCCCAGCTGCGAAAGGGAGTGGACCGACTCAAAAACGCGACAGCGCCAAGAGCTCGGAACCACAGGGCACGGCCGGTCGGTCGAGACATCACAGGTCACCCTTCTTGCACCACCCTGCTCTGCGCGCAAATGTCCGCATCCCCAGCTTGCTCCGTGGCCATGGCGGGGAAATCTATTCCCAAGTAAACCGGGGCAACCAATGCGCATGATAGGCAATCGGCCACCACGTTAGAGTTTGCCGGCAACGTGTTGAATGTTGGTAATAAACGCTGAGATTGCAACCAGCTGCCGCTGCTGCCAGGTCAGTCACGGTTCAGAGACCTTGGCCATGGCGTATGTCAGTGGCTTATGGTCTACAAACGCGTTGAACTCGCGCCCCTCCAGCCAGAACTGAAAATGACGTGTCGCCAGGTGGAGAACCAGCAACTCTCTATCGAATGTGCTGTATTTGCGCTCATTGTCGCATAAGTTCTGCTGAAAAATGCGAGCGGCTGCCACAAACCTGAGACGCACTGCTCCACTACTGCCTACTGCCCCTATGGCCGCCTCAGACGCATCTGTAGTGAGCGCTATCCGTGCAGACGGATCTGGGTGGGCTAGCAACGCAGCCTATGCCAGCGCTGTTTTGCCATTTGAAAAAGCCTGGCCCCGCTCGGGAGTCCAGTCGATGCTTTCTGCAGGCTTCTTTTTTTAAGAGTGGCATACAATGGCTGCATCAGCTGGGCTGCCCAGGGAAGTAAACAGAAGTAAACTGTCCGGTAACAGAAACGCACGCTCCGGCAAAATGCAGTGGCCCAAAAAATCAATCACTGGCGCACCAAACTGGCACTTCGCCGGGTTGATTATCAAACTATGCGCTTCAAACCTCTGGAAAACCATCTCTAGATGGGCGATGTACTCCTCCTCGGACGCGCTGGCAACCAGAATGTCATCTAAGTAGACAAAAATGAAGAGCAAATCGCACAGCACTGCGTCCATCATCCTTTGGAAGGTCTGCGCCATGCCTTTCATCCAAACAGCATGCATAAAAATTCAAAAAGGCCGAGTTATTACCACCGTCTTTGGGACATCTTCTGCTTGCACTGGGACCTGGTGGTAACCGCGGACCAGATCCACTTTGGAAAAAACATGCGCCCCAACCAGGTGCATGGAAAAATCCTGGATGTGGGGAATTGGGTAGCGATTGTGTGCCGTAGCGTTGTTCAAGCACTGGAAATCGCCACATGGTCGCCATGACCTGTCAGCTTTAGGCACCATGTGAAGCGGGGATGCCCACGGGCTGTTTGAGCACCTGACGATGCCCAGCCTCTCCAAGTTGGCAAACTCCTTGCGCATGCTGGACGGTTTAGCTGCGTCCAGGCACCAAGGTCGTGCGAATACGGGCAGACATTTAGTAGTGATGAAATGCTCAACCCCGTGTTTAGTTACCGCCACTGAAAACGTCGGAACAGTGAGTGCTGGGAACTGGGCGAGTAACTGTTGGTACTTACTTCCTGGAGCTGTAACGTTAGCCAGTGTTGTCAAGCTGGCTCCCCGAGCTGTACAGGGCAGAGAAGCAAAAGAGACAGCATCCACTAGTCTTCTATTAGCAACATCAACTAATAAACCATGAGCACATAGAAAATCTGCACCCAAAATGGGGGAGAAACATAAGATAAGATAAGATAAGATAAGATAAGCCTTTATTAGTCCCACAATGGGGAAATTCCAGGATTGCAACAGCACAGGGATAGCAACACTCAGAGCAACAATCAGAAGGCAAGAAAAAACAAGAGCATATGTACATATAAACATAAATATATAGACACACGGTGCATGCGGCTATCACAAAATTCCACTGAAAATTGCGCCCATGCAAGCATATTGTCAGTGTCCGTTCACCAAATGTCCTGATGGCTGATCCATTGGCGGCAGCCAGCTCGGGACCGCTTCGCCCTGCCACCCTGTCTGTGTTGAACGGCAGGATGAGGCTCTTCTGGGAGCTGGAGTCCACCAGAAACCGTCTCCCTGAACGTGTGTCTGTGACATACAGCAGCTTGTCTCTGTTGCCAGCAGTCACAGCTGCTACTTACTGCTGGCTTTGGCGTTTCCTGACCACTTGAATTGGCACTGCGGCAAGCATCGTCGGGTGTCTGAGATGAAACAGCGATGATAGTGGCAGATCGCCTCCTTCTTGTGTCTCCTGGCATCCGCTCCAGCTACCACCACCGACTCCTCGATCTCACTGGCAACCCTCCTGGGCTCCAGTGTTGCTGCATTCACGCCGATGGTTCTGGTCGCTAAAATGATGCGATCCGCTTCCTGCACTAGTGCGTGGTAGTATCTCGTTACCAGCAGTGGCAAATTGGCCAGGACTGCCCTCGCTGCAGCCAGGAGGTTCCTGAGAAACAGGTGGGTGAACAGGAAGGACTTGTCATCTCTGCCCATCAACGCCAACATGCTCTCCATCAACTCCACGGCCGATCTGTCCCCTAACTCTGAATGTGTTAGGAGCCTCTCCTCTTTTTCACTGTCTGAAACGATATAGCGCTGGATAAGCATCCTCTTGAGCGCCTCATATTTTCCCTGGACCGGCGGCTCTTGGAGAAGGCTTGCCAGCTGTTGTGTGGCACGCGCATCCAGCGCAGTGACCACGTAGTAGTATTTAGTGTTGTCTGATGTTACCCCGTGGAGAGCAAACTGGGCCTCAATGTGTAGAAACCACGCTGCTGGGTCATGCAGCCAGAAATCCAGGAGCTTGACTGAAACAGCGCACACAGCGCTGGTGCTTTCCCTCCAGGATGTCTCCGGGGTGCTCGTCTCGCCTTCCTTGGCACGTCAGGGTCACCAGTGTAGAGGGAAGGATGCAGGCGAGGCAACGAGCTGATCAACACAGACTTCATTCTCCCTCTAACAGAACACAATCACAAAAGGCACTCCCAGGTCACTGTGCATCTCTCTTTTATACCTTTAATTACATGCATCGTGGCCCGAGGCTCCAACCTCACATTACACAGATGCCTCCCTTCACTCCTCTCCTGGCGGCCCGGCATCTGCACCTCTGCCCGGGGTGTGCCTAGCCTTTACTGTCCCGTCTGGACCCCCCGGTGACGTCTCCTCTCTTAGTCCATTGTTCTCTGGGTGGAGAAGTCCAACACCTTGCCCCCACACTCTACCCATTAGATATGAAATAAATATTTTTATAATCAAAAACAGTTGCAGCTGTTGGATGTTGGTCTTTTCAGGGTTTCAAATCAAATACAGCATTTTTTAAATGTCATTTGAATAATTTAAAGATTCAAATATTTCAAGGCAAAATTGCAGACTACTTAATTAAAAAAGATTTTGAAAAAAGTCACAGTGAGTTTTTGTCATTGCCTGGGCTGGGTATCAGGATCATGCCCACATTTTGTGTTTATTATTATGATTATTTGCCTGTGTTTTGCCTTCTGTGTCTCCCCTGGGTCCTCTGTTATTGTATTGTCTTCCCCGGTTCAGTCTGTCATGTGGTCCCCATTACCAGTTGTTGTTTTTCTGTGTCCCGCCTTGGTCGTCCGTGCGAGTCTTGTGTGTGTGTTCCCTGTAGTCCTTTTTCTATCATTCTCAGTCCCTCATGTCTTCCGTAGTCATAGTCACTTCTCATGTGTCGCTCTTTAATCCCTGGTTACTATCTCCAGCTGTCCCGTGTTTCCCCTGATCATCTGTCCCAATATATATATCGTGCTCTGTGTTCATTTTGTGTGGCGTCATGCTGTGGATTACCCTGTGGCTTCTGTTCCTGTGATGTTGCTGCATTCATGAGCTTTCAGCCTCTCACGGCTCGTTTTATGTTCAGTCCCCGTTCCAGTTATTATTTTGTGTTATTTGGGAAAATAAACCCAGTCTAACTGCAGTCCTGCCTGCATCAGAGTCTGTTGTTTCTGCCGGTCAGAGGTTGCCCATGACAGCTTTAGACTCTAGCTTTTATGTCAAGTTAAAAAAAAAAAAAGAGTGTGGGGGTTTAGATGCCCTTAAGTTATAAAATCATTCAGTCTCAACAATTTAACAAGGTCTGCCAATTATGGTCACACATGCACAAACGTAACATCTAAATGTGTATGTTATCTCTGACCTGGCCCTTTTTAAATCAAATCTTAAAACATATTTATTCAGGATGGCTTTTTAGTGGCGACACCTCTTGTTTTTATTCTTTTTAATTTGCTTTTATGTTTATGTATTTGTGCTTATCCCTTTGCTTATGTAACTGTTTTTATGTCGTGTGTGTTTCTAGTGGTGTTCAATTTTCTGTAAAGCAATTTGATCACCTATGGGTTATTTTAAAGGGCTATATAAATAAAATTACATTACACTAGCAGTATGACATCTATGCATGAAGGCTACACCAGTTTAAACTATTTTCCCTATATTTTAATTATTAATATTTCAGAGCATACCTGAAAGGAATGTGCCAGCTTCCTCTCAATAGTTTTTTTTTCTTTTCTTGGCTTCCAACTCCTGATGTCTTTTACACCTGAAGAGAGAGCAGGCCCTGTGACAGACAGATCTTTGGGCGCACTACACCCCCACACCCTGTGCAAGACCAGAGACTCTCACCTGTCTCAGTCACCTCGAATAATCCTAATGCTAAAACAGGACCATTGCAAAGTTATAGCTTATCGGGGCAGGTAGGATTTTAACAAAAGGGAATATATCTACAATTTCTTGATGCAGAATTAATCCCTATGCCTAATTAGTCCTCTTTTTAAACACCCCCCCACTTTTATTCAGTAGAGAGTTCACTCGTCCTCAGCTCATCTCTGTGTCCATTCACAAGTGTGTGTGTGTGACATGAACTCTGCTGTCTCGGATCTTCCCACAGCAGAAAGTGTGCATTATCTTATCCTGAATGTTAATAAATTGTTACATTTTAAGTGTGGAGAACACTCTTGTGGGCTGTTCTTAGCAGACTACAGCCAAATTCAAAAGGTTTAAAGAGACTAACTTAGAACACAATACCTTTTAATCTTTGACCCTACATGCTCTTAAATTAGGTCATATCAAAGAAATGAGTAACTCGTCCAAGAGCTCAGAGATAAAAACGGCTAGAGGTTTTGTGCCGCAAAGCACACACAAAAAACAAACAAGTACAAGAAAAATGCCACATGGTCTTGCCAGTGGTAAGGTAGGCCATACAGTCTTTCACAAGAGTTTCCACATCTCTGTTGATACCTGGCCACCAGACCAGGCCTCTGCAGCGCTGTTTGACCTTTACGATGCTCAGGTGACCTTCGTGTACCATGGTCAGAACGCCAGCCCTCCAGGCTTCAGGGACCACTGTGCAGAGCCCCGTGGCCACACAGACATCGTTCCGGCATGAGAGGTCATCCTTGACTGACGGCCAGCCCTCCCAAATGAAGGCGCAGAGTTGAGCCAATGTGGGGTCCTGTTCAGATGCTGTTTGGAGCTCCTGCAGTGAGATGGCAGCTTGGAGAGGCCCGTGCAGCATGAGGATCAGCTCTAGTTGTAAGGGATCCCAACTGGCATCCAGTGCAGTGCTGGGGGTGGCTCGGGAGAACAAGTCCGCCACCATGTTCTCTCTGCCAGGTGTGAACTAGATGGTGAAGTTATACGCCTGCAGCCTCTCTGTCCACCTGTAGAGATGTAGTGGCTTGTGTCCTGGCCCCGTTATTGCTAGCAGGGCCATAAGAGCCTGGTGGTCCATTTGGAGCATGAAATGCCACCTGTACAGGTACATATGCCACTGTTTGCATGCCCAGACACAAGCCAGCGCTTCTCCGTCCCCCACCAAGTACTTCTGTTCAGCTGATGTAAGCAACATTGAAGCAAACGCTACCGCACAGTCAATCCCTTGATGGAGTTGGGACAGAAAAGCCCCAATGGCGGCATTGGAGGCATCACGGGTTACAGATGTGGTGCTCTGTAGGTCAAAATGGGTGAGCATTGGTGGGGAGGTGAGCTGCATCTTGAGCTGGCAGATGGCAGCCAAGCATGCAGGGGTCCATGACCAGGGCACATTCTGTTTCAGGAGGGCGTGCAGTGGTGCTGTCATCTCAGAATAGTGAGGAAGGAAGCACAGGTAGAAGGCCGTCATTCTCAAAAAGTAAGAGAGCTGTGCAGGGCATGACAGCTCAGGCAGGCGTAACACTGTGTCAGCGTTTGAGTGTAGTGGGCTCAGGCCATCAACAGCAAAGCAGGACCCCACAAACTCAATGGCAAGTGCCACAAAGATACACTTCTCCCCATTTAACGTGAGGCTGGGGCTGGCAAGTACATCCAATTCCTTGGAGAGATGGGCGTCATATAAAGATGTTGTTTTGCCGTGCACCACAATGTCATCCAGATACACCACCATGCCCAGGAGGACAGCGAAAATGGTGGCCATAATCTTCTGAAAACAGCTAGGGGTTGAGCTGAGGACAAAGAGCAGGCGGGTGTAGCGAAAGACCCCCATGTGGGTCACAAAGGCCCAGAGGTTGCAGCTATCCAGGTGTAGAGGGACTTACAGATAACCCTGGCAAAGGTCGCATTTGGAGAAAACCTTGGAGCCGTGGAATGTAGCGGCCAGCTCCTCTACCGTGGACAGGGGGCATTTGTCTGGGATTACTGCTTTATTCAACATTCTGAGGTTGACACAGGGCCGCGGCCCACCCATTTTTTTTCTTCGTCACCACCAGGTTAGAGATCCAGGGAGATACATTGACCCGCTCAATGATACCCACGTCCAAGAGTTTTTGCAGCGCCGCCGTAACAGCATCTCGTAGGGCGAGGGGCAGCCGGCGAAGGGGCTGGGTAACTGGGGACTGGGTCGATGAGCGGCTGGTGGTTGAAGGTGGTGAGGCAGTCCAGGCCTGTGAAAAGTGATGGCCAGCGATGTTGCCAAGATGAGGCGACAGTCAGTATGGTGGAGCCCATGCAATCTATAATGGAGAAGCCCAGTTCCCAGAACAGATCAAAACCCACGAGATTGGCACCGTGGTGGATCACTTGGAATGTGAACACAGGAACAACTCTGGAGCCGTAGCATACTGAAAAAATGACAGTTCCCACCATGCTGATCAGCATAGCCATAGCCAAACAGTCCCTCTGCATCTGCCTTAATCCTCTGCAGGAGAAAAAAAACTTCCTAAATGTGGACTCGCTTAGCAGGGACCTTGAGGCAGCGGTGTTCAGCAGCAGCGGCAGACTGATGCCATCCAGCTCCACTGTGCACCACTTGAATGGCCTGTTGCTAGAGCCCACAGAATGGATCATGGTCAAGCTGGACCGACCGAGTGAGCAAGGCGACGGGCTTACAGGAGGCGAGCAACACTCTCTGGTGAAGTGAGCAGCTGGAAACATGGTCCGTGCCCGCGAAGCTGAAGGTGGGGGAGGGGATCGGAGGCCGCTATCCACGATGCTAACTGGGCAGCCGCTTCTAGTTGGGACGCCATTTCCACTGCCTTGAACAATGGTAGGTCGTCTGCCGCCATCAACAGCTTCTCCCGTAGCTTTGAATTTGTGGTGTGCTTCGTTAACTGGTCCCGCACCATCTCACCTCCCAAGTGGCCGAACTTACACATGCTAGCCAAACAGCGGAGGTTGGTGATGTACTACTGGGGTGACTCATCCGTTTGCTGTCAGTGCTGATGAAAGATAATTCGTTGGACCATGGCACTCTTTGGAGCAGTGAAATGTCCGGCCAACAAAGCTACACAGTCCTGGTATGTGTTCGCGGGTCCGAAAGATACGCATTTCCTCGTTGCCAAGGTTATGTATTAGCATGGCCCTTAGCCTCACCTTGCTAGTTTCGGCTAGGTTGATAGCGGCTATGAAAGTCTCAAAAGATTCATGCCAGCAGGACCACAGAATCAGCGGCTCACCAGGCAGGGTGAGGAGCGGCGGTAGAGGTGAGAGTAAAGTCTTCATCTTCGTCGCCAATATTATGTCTGAAGAATGGGTGGACATGAGCATGTGCTGAGGTTAGCTTTATTGAGCCTAGAACACGTGTACAGCAAAGCACTATCTTCACACACTAAACCTGACGTGCCGACGTCACCTGCCTGTGCGTGCACCTGCAGTGCAGCATGTCACATACACCACACTGGGACACATATGAATGGAGAAAAAAGAATCACTTGTAAAGTTACAAATAATACAATTGCTAATTTACAACAGTACCTATTAAGACATAATAGCAATGAGGCTTGCGAACTTCAGCTGGGTATCATATTTTTGATAATAATGATACATTATTGTTAAAGTTTTTCAAGACTTTACTTATTAGTTTCAATAAAGAATAAAGGGTAAATACCCTGTATCTGAGTGGGTGTGGCATATGAAGAATATGGACCCTCTTCTGTGTCACTTCCTCTGCAGTTTGGGGTGAAATGTGCAGACACCTCTTTATTCACATCTGTTCACACAGGTCACTACCAGATTCAGTATCTGATCACATAATGAAATATTCCATTATTGCATCTAAAAAGACAGTGGAAGTCTAAAACAGAAACATCAAATCATGCAGTAGAGAGAAAAACATCTCTTGACTGGAGGCAGTTTTGTAAATAAAATATTCTACTTTTACTGGAATCCATTTATCAAGAAGAAACATTACTTTTACTTTTTAAGTACAGTTGGTGATACTCTGAGTTACTTTTGATTTTGAAAGATTTTTTTTTAATACAGTAACAACTTGTTCTTAACAGAAAGGACCAGACAAAATAATAGACAATTGACAGAAAAAAACCTTTAGACATTTTAATGAATGTATTTTAGTTTATTTAAACCAGAACAGAAATATTGTTATTTTATGCTGGATTAGCAAATATTTAATTTATTATTGTCTACTGCTTTGTTATATGATGCAATGTGAGGTATATTAGAGAGTACATGTGTGTATTTTGAATGTTACTTTTACATAGTGGTAATTATTTTCAGATAAACACAGTGACAATAAAACCTTCAAAGGAAATAAACTGCAAATTCATAAAAAATAAAAAGCTGCAAAAGAATGAGGAAAAACATCACAAATGTATGAGGGGAAAAGTTACAAAATCTAGAAAAAAAAAGGAAATTTAATTAAAAGTAGCACTTTCATTACAAAACAGACAAATTTTATGAGGGGGAAAAACAAATTTATGATTTAAAAATTCATAATTTTACATAAAAAAGGGTCTCAATTTGAAGAGCAACATCTGACAAATTAATCAGAAAAAAGTCTCAAATACACATGAAAACCTTACAGCCGTTTTGGTGGTCTTATGCTTGAGCAGGTTTGACTTCTATCGACTTTATCAGGGTCTGTAATAATTTAGTCACATATGATGCGCATAGCATAAGGCTTGGTTATAATATAACAGAGACACCCACAAATGCATATTTTACTGCTTTCTTGGGAGCTCAGATTACATTTAAGATAAGATGACACTTTATTAATCCCACACTGAGGAAACTCATTTGTTACAGCAGCACAGATGTTAAAAAAAAAAAAAAGAACAGAGAAAAGGCTGAAGAATAAATATAATAAACCCTACTGCAATAGACAAGATCAAAAAGTATTAGTAGAATTTAAAATCCAGAAAGGGAGCTCACCTTCCATTCTGCTCCACATCACCTGAACCCAGCACAATAGTAATTAAGAGGGTTTCAGAAAATAAAGGGACTTTTACTAGAATACAATTTTTGAACTAAATCACAAAAACAAACTCATTTGGAGATGAGACAACAGAGTACTGGCAGCTTCACGGGACTCTATTTATGTATATGGAAATGTTATGTATGCTGAAGTCATTATGATTCCGAACGCGGGTCAGAGCCATGCTCCGGTCTCTAAGTTGCTGCTTATTTTCTGATTATGTACACTACCGTTCAAAAGTTTGGGGTCACCCAGACAATTATTTTGTGTTTTCCATGAAAAGTCACACTTATTTACCACCATGAGTTGTAAAATGAATAGAAAATATAGTCAAGACATTGACAAGGTTAGAAATAATGATTTGTATTTGAAATAATAATTTTTTCCTTCAAACTTTGCTTTCGTCAAAGAATCCTCCATTTGCAGCAATTACAGCATTGCAGACCTAACGTGATTGCACAAGGGTTTTCTAATCATCCATTAGCCTTCTGACGCAATGAGCAAACACATTGTACCATTAGAACACTGGAGTGATAGTTGCTGGAAATGGGCCTCTATACACCTATCTAGATATTGCACCAAAAACCAGACATTTGCAGGTAGAATAGTCATTTACCACATTAGCAATGTATAGAATGTATTTCTGATTAGTTTAAAGTTATCTTCATTGAAAAAAAGTGTTTTTCTTTCAAAAATAAGGAAATTTCTAAGTGACCCCAAACTTTTGAACGGTAGTGTATTTGTTCTTGATTTTCTTCCATTATGGTTTGTGCTTTTATTTTGATAGCTCCATATGTCACTTCCTGGTGTCAAATCTGTTCGCAGGTTGTCCCAGCTGTTTTGTTACCTCTGATTACTTTCTCACTCATGCATCCACATCAGATCCACATTTGGTTTCTCCCTCTTATTATTTAAGCTCGCTTGCGGGGTTCGTTCCTCGCTGCGACCTCACCCTGTGCGCAGACAGAAATCCCTGTCTGATTCCTGTTTATTTCGGCTCAGTTCTCAGCCTCGCCTGACTATTTGTAAGTTACCCTTCGTGATTCTCTTTTGTTGCCTTTTTTCTGTAAGTTAACCCTAGTGGTTTATTTCTGTTCATTTTCATTAAACGTGCAAACTCACAGCAGGCAATTGGGGTTTTGATTTCTGCCCTGAAAGGGTCATTTATGACAAGAGTAAACTCTAGAAGTGCTGCTACCGGCCCATACTGGGTTTACCACAGCCAATATTTCAACTTTTGGCCAAACAAGACACTGCGTTTTTATTTCTCGGCTTAGCCTCTGTGTTAACATGTTACCGCTAGCATTAGCTGTATATCTCAGGACATTTGATCAAACTTTAATAGTCATCTTTGCTTCCCATAACTTCCCACATTTAAGGTTATACAGTACATACAAACAAAGCATTCATTTACTCACCAATGTTGTTTTAACGAGAGAAAATTAATAAGCTTCCCATCAACTTTGGCTGCTGGCTGTTCCTGTCACGATCTGTGCACGAGGGGATTTCACCATGCTCTCTTTCTTTGCTTTTTGTTTTCCCTTATTTGTATAACTAGTACATACCTGTGCATACCCATCCATGCCCGTAGAAACCAAATATAAGCAAGTATTTCTGCATGCCCGCTGCTGAAGGGTCTCCTCCTGTCTCAGACGGCTGTGCTGTTCACAGTCATGCCTGCAGCGTACTGCTGGAACCTGACGTGTTTCATGTTCACAGCATCTTTTCTGACGTGCAGCACTTCTCCTCATTCTATTGCTCTCCATCTGGTGGGTCTTCTTCTTCTTCGTTCAGACCAGTGGTTGAGGGATAGGTGCGTCGTAATTCCAGTTCATGGGCAGGATCATGAAAATAGATCTGAGCAAAAAGTGGCTTTCCACCCTGTTCAGGAAGGCCCGTGCATGCCCGTAGAAACCAAGAAACTGGAGCACCCGGAGAAAATCAGTGCTTTGCTTGACATTTTACACATTTGTAGTGTAGACTGGCATTCTCCAAGGTTACACATTTTTACTGTGTCAGCACCTCTTTAAAAACGACATTGCTGAGAAAGTGACGCTTTTCCTTAGTTTCTTCATCCTGAGCAAGAATACGAAGACTGCTTGATGTGGTAACTCTGCTCGCGGCAACGTAGAATTGGCCATGGCTGCAGAAATCTGTTGTGCAGAAAACACAAACGCGCTGTAAAGACTGGCCCTGTGACTTATTCATCTTGCCCATTTTGAGCCATATGACATCATAAAGACACATTAGTCTAGGCATCGTGAGTGATGGTCTCTATGACATCATAAAGATGCATTTGTCTATGTGCCATCACATAGACATCATATCTTTATGACGGCATCGCGAGTCCTGTGATGCCTTAGTTCACAGGATGTCCTATGATGATCAGGCAGAGATCATAGGCCGTCCTATGATGTCCTACAAACGTGACAGACATACAGACACACAGAGATTTCTTGCTTTAATAGAGTGATGTATTCTGGAGTTCTTTGCCAGTGATGTTATTTCTAGTTTGTTTTCACATATTCAGTATTGTTTCTTTGTATGATTTTGTGTTGATGCAGTTTATATTTTGTTCTTCCAGTCCTCTAGAGGACGTTAGGATCTGTAGTAGTTTTAGGCTTGCCAGTAGGTGGCAAGAAGGAGAGACCTAGCATACTGAATGTCAACAGGAACATGAGTCTGCGTTGCTGTTCTTTCTAAAGCCGTCCGCTCATTTCCAGCCCTTTTGAGTGGCAATATGAGTAAGTTTAGCAGTTTATTGTGATGGTCAGACAAAGTATAATTGATTATTGGAATAAGTTTAATAAGTTTTACGGACATTAATCAGAGATGTGTCTTGTGATAGCGAAGTCTAATCTGAGTTCATATAGTAACACTGCTTAGCTAATGTTAACCCTTTAATGCACCTTTTGTGCACATTATCTTTGTTTTTTTAGTTTCTAAATACTTCTTTGTATTTTGTATCTTTTCAGTTTCACACTTTTTTTGCATTAAATCCGAGTCCAAAACAACACCTGCCTGTTCCTTGGAGGAAGTGATGCAAGAGAGAGTTTAGCTGGCTGTGAATCTCAGTATAGGACACGAGTCACATTGGGTGCAACAGTACAGATTTATTTCCTGTTTTCGTTCAGTGTATTTTTATTATTTATATATTTGGGTTTACTTGTCTCCACTTTATTTTTTTGCCAGTGTCTTCTTTTTGTTTCTCTCTCGGGGGTTGCTGTTGTCAGAGGCACTGCCAGGTAGTGGGCGGTGCTCCTGTCAAACTAAACTCTCAGCCCCACTTCCTCTCCTCATGACTCACAGCTGATTGTCATTTTCTCCCCAGCCCGCTCATGTAATTCACACCGGTTTCTATTTGTGTTTGTTTCAGATCCCATTTAAGGGCTGTTATTTTCATTTCTCTTGGCCGGAATCTTAAGTTCTTCTTTCCCGTCTCCACCAGAACCCAGCCCTTGTTCTGGTGTGCTGTATTTACCGTAAATTGTTTTGGATATCTGTTTGGACTTTGTTTGTGCACCGTTTGGACTTTGTATTTAGTTGTTTTCAATAAATCTCACAAACTCACAGTCAGCGCGTGGGTCTTCCTCTCTGCCCCGAGGGGCAATTCTGGACGATTCATGACAGAAGACTGCGGCCAGTTTGAGACCCAGCGGCTGCAGTTCGTGTTAATTTTGTTTTGTTTCGCTCCAGCAGCAATGGAGGCTCGCAGGTTTTCCCTGTTTTCTCCGCAGTTTTGTTTTTTCACCCAGAGCTTATGATGTCAGTCACCTCGGATTTGCCAGTCCTGGGTCTGAGCGAAGTGGAACAGTGGTGTGTGTGCATCCTGGAGGACATTCTAGTAGACAGACTGAGTGAAAATTTCACACAAAAAAACATTATTCCATGTATTAAGAAAATATTTTTTTCAGACAGCAAAAAAAAAAAAAAATTACCAAAAATTTTAAAAATGATCGGTCTCTGTTTTGAGCAGTTTTGAGCACAGCTTTTACCAACATCTATTTCAAAACGTCGCCAAATTTTCAGCATGCTGAAAATTCTCAACGAATACAACTTTCATCAACGTTTGCCAACAAACACCAACTATCATTAACTTATATTAGCTTTTTCCAGCAGAACCAGACATTTGCCAAAACGTTAGTAAAAGTTGGTCCAAACGTTATAGTGTGAATCCACCCAAAAAATGCAGGTCCAGGATGGCAGGAAGCCTCCACAAATGCTGATCTTCATATGAGCGTCACCTGACGCTGATGTCAGTTGAACTGTGCTCCGTATTCTTAGCTTAAGTTAACCTAAGTTGGCAACTGCTACACATACCCTAGCCTAAGTTGGGAAAAGTTTGACAACGCTGAAGGTAATGCTAGAAAATGCTAGCAAAAGTTTGTAAAAGTTCGTAAAAGTCAGTGTGTGCTCACGAATGTAATTTCACCAACGTTTAGACTGATTTCTCTGATTTTTCAAAACGTCTGTAAAAGTCGGTCCAAACATTATAGTGGGAACCTGTGGTGATCCGCGCTGTGTGTGCCTCTGCCCTAATTATCTCTCGCAGCTGCAGGCACACCTGCGTCTCCTCATCAGGGCCCTTTATAAAGAACGCTGCCCAAAAGGCAGCACGGAGACATCTACGCTCACTCCCAGGAACAAGTCCTCCCTAGAGTCTTCCTCCACAGCTCTACGCCTCGAGAATTTCATCTCTTATCAATGGCTTCTCGTCTCACGGGAGTTCCTTCTCCCCAATGCTACGTGAGCTCTCACCGAGTTATTCTCTGCACCTGCCTTCTCTTCCCTTGTTCTCTGTGCACAGGTGGACCACCCTCCAGGTGGACCTCCCCTTCCTTCTGGTGGCGGACCGGACCTCGGCTGTGAACAGCAACATTCTCATCTCGCAAACTGGTGAGCTGGAGCACACGTCACGCACTCCTCTCTCAAGCTGCACTGTAAATATTCAGCACCTGCGCCACGGCACCACAGCGGGACGCCGGACCGGCATTAGATAATCATCCCTTCAGAGCCAGATTAACTCTTCACTGCTGTAAGACTGTAAAATCTCTATTAACATCATTACCTGCCAGCCTGAGTCTAATCCCTCTATCTCTGCTGTCATTCCAGGGTTGCCAGATCTGTCCTGCCGTTTACACTCCTGCTCCCACTACACAACACTCACACAACACCATACACACACACACACACCTTCACTTTCATTCAATAAAAGATCGTCATTGTTGTTGAGCCTGTGTCTGCTTCTGGGTGTTTCTGAAAACCATGTCAGAATCCAGCTTTACTTGGGTCCCGGGTTTAGCAGGGAGCAGGCTGAGAGGCAAAACAGCAGCAAGGCAGGCTGGAGCGAGGTTGAGAGGCAAACTGGAGTAAAACCAACAGGAGCTAGCCAGGAGCAAAGCATAGGCAGTCGCGATGACAGCATGAAGTCGTCTGGCAATCCCACACCCACACCCAGGGTTGTTTCTCCAGATCTTAAATAGGCAGCGTCTAGATGAGCTGCAGGTGTGACGAGGGGCAACTGCACCTAACTGGAGGAGAAGACTGCAGATAGGAGAGAGAGAGAGAGAGCAGAAACACCCCGGATCATGACACATTCCAGCTCAGCTAGAGTGGCACTTAAGCTGGATTCATGCTGCACCTCTGCTGTCCGCTTACGTGCAACCGGAAGCCTCATGAGGCAAAATTTATGTCATAGTCTCCACTCCGCAAGTGTATGCAGGGCTGTACTGCAGACGACCATGTGCAGCCCAAATTTTGTGACCGCGCGGCCTGCCCACGATCTGAACGCGTTGACAGAGCATGTGCAAGACTGAACATCCCATTCATGAGATGGCGCTACCAACACAACATACAAAACAAAGTAGACAAGGAAGTAAATGAGGAGGCGGAAGACGAGAATAAATGTACATGAATCCATTTGCTGCAGCAGCAGCTTGAGCGGAGAAGAGCACTGGAAAATGGTAATTCTTCCTTTTCCTTTAAACAATGCCATTATTGTTGCTACAAAAAAATGTGCATCACTCTCGTGTTTTTTAGCCGGTGAACAAACTGGCGTGTTAGCGCATTTGTACTACCCATAGGGCTGGGGTGAAACTATAAATAACAGTTGTGCGCATGCGTCAACTGCTTGGCCTGGTAGACAAAAAAAGTGAGCGTGTACAACGCCACATGAGCACCGGGCTCGTTCAAAGCACACGCGGACCAGAGGAGAAATGTGGCATGAATAAGGCTTGAGGGGAGCCAATGAGACTGTAGTGGTGGTTGGTGCCACCCACAGCCACCCTGGTGGCCCCGCCCCTGGTCAGCAAGTCCAGACAGAGGCGAAAGGCATACAGCTTAAAGTGAGAGAAAAAACTGTGTACCACACATGAAACACACATAATGAATATAAGATGGATGGATGGATGCACTTTATTGATCCCAAACTGGGAAATTACAGTGTAACAGCAGCATGACAGTAGATGACCAAAATGACAGAAACACACACAGCATAATAGACAAAGGGATTACCCAGGGAAAGTAAAACTTACTAGATAACTTATATGCATCGCAGATGAATAGATGGTGACCCGCATAAATACATGAATCATACTGTACACTGCAGGACTATCAGGTGCAGGGTGCAATGTGAGGCACCAATTAGACTGCAAGATGCAGTATGGCATCATAGTTATGACCAGAGTTCAACATTAGAGTGTGTTATTGTACAGTGAAATGGCATGTGGCAAGAAAGAGTTCCTGCACCTAGGGCTGTCGCGATAACCGCAATTATGTAATACCGCAGTATGGACACGTGTACTGCGGAGGAAAACGAGCAACCGTAACAACTGCGGAGTTCACTTTTTTGGTGTGGCTAAATCTTGTTATTTACTTGTGTGCCACTATTGAATATTAAATACATTTTAAAAGTTAAGTATATTTTTATTGCCAGCAGCATTTTTGCACATGGCATTCTGGAAGCTGTGGAAGATTTCAGAGTGCCGGGTGCAAAAAATTAAAAAAAAAAAGACAGCAGTTGTGCTGGTTGCCAAGCTAAAGACATCATCGCCGGTTTGGGAACATTTCGGTTTTGAGCCGAATGAAAAAGGAGAGCCAGCTAATTTAGAAGAGGCAATATGCAAAATCTGTGCTAAAAAGGTCCCAGTAAAATGGGTAAATATGACAAATTTGAGGTCTCACCTAGCTTGCTACCATGCAGCCATAGAAGCCCAGCTGCCGCCGCCAGCACCGTGTGGCGCCCTTTCCAGACGGACTCCAGACAGGCTCCAGCAGGCAGTTAGGAGTGGCGGAAGCGTTTCGACGAATTACTAAATACAGCCGTGACAGTGAGCGGTATAAGTACCTTACACATGCTGTTACTGGTTGAGGAGATGGTTCCATTTAACACAGTGGAGAAACCACTCGACTCTAATGCAGATCCACTTGCCTGATGGCGAGACAACCAGAATAGATTTCCTCTTCTCTCCAAAGCTGCTCGCAAATACACGTGCATTTGTGCACCAAGCACGCCATCAGAAAGAGTTTTCAGTGCTGCTGGGAACGTTGTTACACCGCTCCGATCCTCTCTGAAACCACACAAGTTAACATGCTGGTTCTCCTGGCGCACAGCAAAGACATGACAGCCTGAAATGACTTGATCCTTCATGTTCATTTTGTTAATTTATTCGTTTATAGTCTTTAAACATTCAATGCGCAATGCTGCACGAGTTTTTCACCTTTTCTTCTTGTTTAGACGAGCTTTCAGGTCACTGGTGATCCATGGTCCGTTAGATAAGAAAAGCCTTTATTAGTCCCACAATGGGGAAATTCCCGGATTGCAGCAGCACAGGGATAGCAGCACTCAGAGCAGTAGTAAATAAGATAATAAGATAATGTAGCAGAATGAATAAAAGCATTCCTACTTGGCTTGCCAAGTGGGTTGACCTTCTTGGCGACGCAGGTAGAGTGCTGGACTCTGGAGCCAGAGGTTGTGGATTCAAACCAACGGTTGGACGTCGCCAGATGGGGCTTAACTGTATGTCCCCTTGGCTACAGTAAGAATAGGTTAGCCAAAGCAGTAAATAAATATACATATGTACACAGAGCAGGAGCATTGCAGCTAAATGGTATCAACAGCCTTACAGTTAGTTAAATTACCCAGCAAAATATAAATATGGACCCACACAGTATTTTACACATTTGAATGAATGGTGTTGTTTCCATCCTCAAAAATAATTGCAATTGTATAAGTTGTGTATTGGAGGGGACCATCTCTATTATGCAAAGTTGTGATGTTTGATACGGCCTCTATGAGCAGCACTGGTTAGATTATAAAGTCTGACAGCTGGAGGTAGAATGGACCTGCGGAACCTCTCCCTCAAGTACTTAGGATGACACAGCCTACCACTACATGAGCTCCTCAGTGTGTTCAGTGTGTCACGCATGGGGTGGGACTCGGACTCCAGCAGAGATGACAGCTTAGCCACCATCCTCCTCTCTCCTATTTCCTCCACTCGGTCAAGGCGTTGCCTCAGAACAGAGCTGGCTGTTTTGATTAGCTGTTGTTAAGGAAATTTTATTTGCCTATGTCCCTAGGTCCTGAAGAAATAAAAAAAAACCCGGAGATCTGCAAGTTTGGAGAGCCTTTATTCCTGCATGCATGGGAAAGAGAGAAAGCTGCTGATGTGTGTGTCAGTCTAACAGTGGGGCGCTCTCCCTCTGCCCTAAGGTCACAAGATAGATGCATTTATATAGTTTTCAAAGCATTCACAATACTGCCTTATATGGTAACGTGCAAGCCTTTTTGCCACCGATAACGAGCAGACAGCAGATCGACTGTAGTCGGGAAATAGTTCTAACATTCATTTTCCATGATTAAAAAAATAAAACATGAATACATATAGCCACTAAACCTGTTTATCAGCTAAGCTGGCATAATGATGAGAACAAACATCATATAGACAGAAGTACTGGTACATTTTCATATGTATAAATGAATTTCCATGTCACTGTTCAGTCTGTTCCTGTCTGCTGCTGTGATGCCGCTACCCCAGCAGACCACTCCAAATGTGATGGCTGATGCCACCAACAAAATCGTAGAAGGTCTTCAGGAGTGCCCCTTGCACAAGGTCTTTATAGCTCAAAAAAATGTGAAAATCACACATACCTAAAATGACTTTAGATCAGAAAGTGATAGAGTAAAATAAAAAGTTGTAGAGAAAGAAATGAGCAGGCGAGGCAGTGGGCTGGATCAGAGTAGACTTTATTCTCTCTCTATCCATCAGTCAACAAGAAGCATAACCGAGGTCTCTGGCATCTCTCTTTTATACCTTACATCCTCACCTAGCAACCTGGGAGGTTCACATCACAATACATACAATTACAATCCCCTTTGCCACCCAGCCTGTGGGCGCATTATTATGCAGTCCGGTGGAGAATGCGTATTCTCATGCGGTCCTATGTAGAAAACCACAGTCTGCTCTGCATATCCATCTAACAGCCTTTTAGCATCTCCTCCTGTGCCATTCAGTCTGAGTGGAGAATGTAATGTCTAGGTCCCCCACCCCCCCATCCGAAAACTCAGAATGGGCCTTAACCCTCATGTCCTGTGGGCTTCAGCCGATGTCCGTAGTGGCTGTAATGGGGGGTCGCCGGCTCCGAGGCGCTGCTGTGCCAGTGAGGCACTCCTGGAGGTGCATCCATCTGTGGGGGAACAATGGGGGGGGACACATCTTCACCATGCCATTGTGACTGAGATGACGAGTCATTTACCTGGGGAGTTCTCAGTGGGGATCTGTCTGCGCTGAGGAGCTCGGGCCAACACTACCTGCTCGTCTGGTAATACGAAGGCGGGCTTAAGCCTGTCTATGCAGATTGTTTCTCTGCGTCCCCCCAAGTCTAACACAAAATGTTTATCCCCAGGTTCCAACACTCTGAACGGGCCTTCGTAGGGCGGGCACAACGGTGTCTGGTGGGCATCATGTCTGACAAACATGAACGACGCATCCTTCAAGGTTCTTGGCACGAAAGTGCGGGGCAAACAGTGGTGGGCCAGGCCAGGTATCATCCCTGCCTCTGCGCTATGTAGTGAAGGCAGGGATTGATCAATGTTCGGTGCGGGGTTGTCTGGCAAAAATTCTCCGGGGTGCCGCAGCTGCTGGGAAAAAACAAGCTCTGCAGGAGATGCAGTCAAATCCTCCTTCGGTGCTGAACGCAAACCTAATAGAGCCCACAGCAACCGGTCCAACCAATTTGCATCTGTAAGCGAAGCCCTGAGCACTGCTTTAAGTGACCTATGGAAACTCTCGCATAACCCATTGGCCTGGGGGTTGTACGTAGTCATGCGATGAATGGTGATGCCCAAGCTCCGGGCCATCGTGGACCAGAGGTCGGAAACGAACTGTGAGCCCCGGTCGGACGTGATATCTGAAGGGGCGCCGAAGCATGCTACCCATGTCGCCAAAAAAGCGCATGCAACTTCTGCGGACACGGTGGAAGCTAGCGGTACCGCTTCAGGCCAGCGTGTGGTGTGATCCACCACTGTCAGGAGGTGCGTAAACCCCTGTGATGGCGGAAGGGGGCCCACAGGGTCCACGTGAACGTGGTTGAACCTCTTAGCCGGGACATGGAACGACTCAAGGGGGGCCTTTATGTGCCTGTGCACCTTGGGTCGTTGGCACGCTATGCAGGCTGCAGCCCACTCTTTCACCTGTTTGTGCAGGCTCAGCAAGACAAACTTTGCTCCCACCATTTTGACTGACACGCGCACTCCTGGGTGCACTAGGGAGTGAACCGACTCGAAAACTCAGCGGCGCCAAGTATGTGGGACCACCGGGTGCAGGCGGCCTTTGGAGACGTCACAGATTGGGGGGAGCCCCCCGTCTTGCAGTACTCTGCTCTCAAGCCTTAACCCTGTTGGTCCAGACTGGAGCGCAAACATCCTCGTCGCCGATCTGCTTGGCGGCCATGGCCATGTAATCTATCCCTACGTAGACTGGGGCCACTAGTGTGCGTGAGAGGCAGTCTGGCACCACGTTGAGTTTACCGGCCACATGCTGAATGTCGATCGTAAACTCCGAGATCGCGGCCAGCGGTCTCTGCTGCCAGCCCGACCATGGTTCCGAAACCTTGGCCATAGTGTACGTTAGCGGCTTGTGGTCCACAAATGCAGTGAAGCTGCGCCCTTCCAGCCAGAACTGGAAGTGGCATATGGCCAGGTGGAGAGCCAGTAACTCCCTGCTTAACGCGCTGTATTTACGCTTACTGTCGCGCAAAGACATGCTAAAATAGACAAATGGCTGCCAAGAACCGGCGGCACGCTGCTCCATGATGGCCCCTATGGCCACGTCCGATGCGTTGTAGTGAGCGCAATCCGAGCCACCGGGTCCGGGTGTGCCAGTAGTGTGGCGTTCGCTTGTGCTGTTTTGGCCTCAGAAAAAGCCTGCTCTCGCTCAGGAGTCCAGTCGACTCTGTCCGCCGGTTTCCGTTTCTTACAACGGCTGCATGAGCTGGGCTGCGCGGGGGAGGAAATGGTTGTAAAAGTTAACCATCCCCAAAAACTCCTGCAGCGCCCTGACCGTCTGAGGCAGGGGAAAATCTGCCACTGCGCGCATTTTGTCCGGTAAGGGTATCGCGCCCTCCTGTGAGATGCAGTGGCCCAAAAAGTCGATTACCATAACTCCTAACTGGCACTTCGCTGGGTTGATTATTAACCCCTGCTCTTCCAACCTCTGGAAAACCGTCCTGAGGTGGGCTACGTGTTCGTCCTTGGATGTGCTGGCCACCAGGATGTCGTCCAGGTAGACGAACACAAACAGCAGATCACGCAGCACCGCATCCATCATGCGTTGGAATGTCTGCCCCATGCCTTTTAACCCGAAAGGCATGTGTAAGAACTCAAAAAGACCAAACGGGGTTATTACTGTCGTTTTGGGTATGTCTTTTGCGTGCACCAGGACCTGGTGGTACCCGAGGACCAGGTCCACCTTGGAAAAAATGCATGCCCCCTTGAGGTGGATGGAAAAATCGTGAATATGGGGGACTGGGTAGCAATCGTGCACTGTGGCATTGTTTAATCTGCGGAAATCTCCACATGGTCGCCACGATCCCTCGGCTTTAGGCACCATATGTAGCGAGGATGCCCATGGGCTGTTTGAGCGTCTGATGATGCCCAGCCTTTCCAAGTTGGCAAACTCCTCGCGTGCACTGGCCAGTTTAGCTGTGTCCAGGCACCGAGGTTGTGCGAAAACGGGCGGCCCCGTGGTGGTAATGAAGTGCTCCACCCCGTGTTTAGTGACAGCCACCGAAAACGTCGGAACCGTGAGTGCTGGGAACTGGGTGAGTAGTGTGTGGAACTTACCCCCTGGAGCTGTGACATTGGCTAGTGTTGTGGACCCGGCTCCTCTAGCTGTACAGGGGAAACAATCAAAAGACATAGTGTTAAGCAGGCGTCTGTTAGCCACATCGACTAATAGTCTGTGTGCACACAAAAAAATCTGTGCCCAAAATGGGGGAGTTACATACTGCTATGATGAAGGTCCATTGGTATGTATGGCCGTGCAAGGATATAGTCAGTGTCCTCTCACCAGAAGTCTTAATGTCTGAGCTGTTTGCGGCCGCCAGCTTGGGGCTGCTACTTCCCGCCAGCCGGTCTGTGTAGGACGGCAGGATGAGGCTCTTTTGGGAGCCAGAGTCCACAAGGAACCGTCTCCCCCAGCATGAGTCCATCACATAGAGCAGCTTGGTCACAGCTGCTACCGATTGCCGGTCCTGGTGTTTCCCGAGTGCTTGAACTGGCATGGTGGCACGCATCGGTGTGAGTCTTCTCCAAAGCAGCAGTGGTAGAAGCAGAGCGTGTCCCTCCGGTGCTTCTTGGCCTCTGCTGCGGCCACCATTGCTGGCTCCTCGCCCTCACTGGCCGTCTCGCTGGGTTGCGACGCCGCTGCGTTCACAGCGAAGGTTCTGGTTGCCAGGATAATCTGATCTGCCTCTTGTGCCAGCACCCAGTAGTTCTGCGTGGCCAGCAGCGGTGAATTGGCGAGGACCGCTCTGGCCACTGTTGGGAGGCTCCGGAGGAAAAGGTGGGCAAAGAGGAACTGCCCATCATCTGTGCCCATCAATGCCAATATCTTCTCCATTAATTCGACCACCGACCCATCTCCCAACTCGGAGTGTGTCAGGAGCCTTTCTACTCTCTCGCAGTCCGAGAGCATATAGCGCTTGGTCAACGCGGTCTTGAGAGCGTCATATTTGTCGTGGGCTGGGGGCCGTTGGAGCAGGCTCACCACCTGCTGTGTTGTGCGCTGCAACCACGTAGTAGTACTTGGTGTCACCACCGTCATTCCATGGAGCGCGAACTGGGCCTCGGTGTGGAGGAACCAAGACTTCGGGTCATGTAGCCAAAAGTCTAGGAACTTGACCGAAACGGCGCATGCGGTGCTGGCGCCTCCAGTCCGGGTCGTCTCTGGGATGTTTGCCTTGAGTTCCATTATACGTCAAAGGTCACCAGTGTAGAGAGAGAAATGAGCAGGCGAGGCAGTGGGCTGGATCAGAGTAGACTTTATTCTCTCTCTATCCATCAGTCAACAAGAAGCATAACCCAGGTTGCTGGCACCTTATATCCTCGCCTAGCAACCTGGGGAGTTCACATCACAATACATACAATTATAATCCCCTTTGTCACCCAGCCTGTTGGCGCATTATTATGCAGTCCGGTGGAGATTCGTATTCTCATGCGGTATAGAGAAAACCACAGTCTGCTCTGCATATCCGTCTAACAGCCTTTTAGCATCTCCTCCTGTGTCATTCAGTCTGAGTGGAGAATGTAATGTCTAGGTCCCCCATAAAATAATGATTACACTTAGAGTATGTGATCAAAAGTACTAAAATATTAAATTACTGTTATGTCTGCAAATACTCTCAATGATGAGGCCAAGTGCACGACTGAACTTAGCTTTATTGATGCTGTGATAACCACAATCCAACCGTCAGGCCTGGGCGTTAGCAAAGAGGCCGGACTTCCCTTCCCGCTGATATTTATAGGAGCGGTGTAGTGGCAGAAACAGAAGTGGGCGCCACTAACCACACTTCACACATATGAGCATCTTTGAACATACAACATCTTCCCTCCCCTGTAGAAATGTCCAGAACACACATACAATTGAGACTCTCCCCAATTTAGGACCCGAAACACGCACTAAGAGTACAGTGGAATAACTAAAAAGACCTATCACATTCACACAACAAACTAGGGGGGACGGCTGGACTACAGTCCTATCCCACACGGCAAGGTGGATTCATTCTGCCACCAGTAAATTAAATAAAGTCCATTAATTAACACAAAAGTACTGCCATGTTACTAAACTATAAATAAAAAACACAAAATAATCCCAGACCCATGTACAGTGGGGCAAAAAAGTATTTAGTCAGCCAACAATTGTGCAAGTTCTCCCACTTAAAAGATGAGAGAGGTCTCCAGTTTTCATCATAGGTATACCTCAACTATGAGAGACAAAATGAGAAAAAAAAAAATCCAGAAAATCACATTGAAGGATTTTTAATGAATTAATTGATAAATTCCTCGGTAAAATAAGTATTTGGTCACCTACAAACAAGCAATATTTCTGGCTCTCACAGACCTGTAACTTCTTCTTTAAGAGGCTCCTCTGTCCTCCACTTGTTACCTGTATTAATGGCACCTGTTTGAACTCGTTATCAGTATAAAAGACACCTGTCCACAACCTCAAACAGTCAGACTCCAAACTCCACTATGGCCAAGACCAAAGAGCTGTCAAAGGACACCAGAAACAAAATTGTAGACCTGCACCAGGCTGGCAAGACTGAATCTGCAATAGGTAAGCAGCTTGGTGTGAAGAAATCAACTGTGGGAGCAATTATTAGAAAATGGAAGACATACAAGACCACTGATAATCTCCCTCGATCTGGGGCTCCATGCAAGATCTCACCCCGTGGGGTCAAAATGATCATGAGAACGGTGAGCAAAAATCCCAGAACCACATGGGGGGACCTAGTGATGACCTGCAGAGAGCTGGGACCAAAGTAACAAAGGCTACATCAGAAACACACTACGCCGCCAGGGACTCAAATCCTGCAGTGCCAGACGTGTCCCCCTGCTTAAGCCAGTACATGTCCAGGCCCGTCTGAAGTTTGCTAGAGAGCATTTGGATGATCCAGAAGAGGATTGGGAGAATGTCATATGGTCATATGAAACCAAAATAGAACTTTTTGGTAAAAACTCAACTTGTCGTCTTTGGAGGAGAAAGAGCACCATACCTACTGTGAAGCATGGGGGTGGAAACATCATACTTTGGGGCTGTTTTTCTGCAAAGGGACCAGGACGACTGATCTGTGTAAAGGAAAGGATGAATGGGGCCATGTATCGTGAGATTTTGAGTGAAAACCTCCTTCCATCAGCAAGGTCATTGAAGATGAAACATGGCTGGGTCTTTCAGCATGACAATGATCCCAAACACACTGCCCGGGCAATGAAGGAGTGGCTTCGTAAGAAGCATTTCAAGGTCCTGGAGTGGCCTAGCCAGTCTCCAGATCTCAACCCCATAGAAAATCTTTGGAGGGAGTTGAAAGTCTGTGTTGCCCAGCGACAGCCCCAAAACATCACTGCTCTAGAGGAGATCTGCATGGAGGAATGGGCCAAAATACCAGCAACAGTGTGTGAAAACCTTGTGAAAACTTACGGAAAACGTTTGACCTCTGTCATTGCCAACAAAGGGTATATAACAAAGTATTGAGATGAACTTTTGTTATTGACCAAATACTTATTTTACCGAGGAATTTACCAATTAATTCATTAAAAATCCTTCAATGTGATTTTCTGGATTTTTTTTTTCTTGTTTTGTCTCTCATAGTTGAGGTATACCTATGATGAAAATTGGAGACCTCTCTATCTTTTAAGTGGGAGAACTTGCACAATTGGTGGCTGACTAAATACTTTTTTACCCCACTGTACAACCGTATGAACATTAGAACTCCCTTATTTCCACACATGCACAAACATATGAACATTGAAACTTTTCCTTTTTTCCCCATTATTACTATTATCATTATTTCTCTACAACACACCTACAAAAGAGCCACACTATTAGATTTTTTTTTTTTTTTGTATCATATATACAAACTCACACTCCACTCAGCTAAATAGGGGAGGAACTAGCCTGTGGGGCCCCTGGACCGTCTTTCCATAAGTCCGCTCCTGGAGGCAGCATGTCTCTGGGACCTCAGCTGATCGCATTAACGATAATGCACCTCCTCTTCCTTGTTGTTGGGTGGCCCTCTCGTCCGGGCCCACCACCCAAAACCTCCTCCCGGGCACGCTGCAGCTCGTTGGCGTGCCTCCATGAACCATCTGACAGTTGAAAATAGACTCCGCCTCGTTTAGCCACGATGCACAGCCACCTCGGTGATCTTCAGACTGTTGTTTGGTCCGTACTCGCCGTGGTTGTCCCTCCTCATGAGCCCGAACCAGATCCGTGACTCTCAGAGGGGTCTTGCTCGGCTTGCAGTGTTGCTGCTTGGCACGTGGTTTCTCCGTGCCTGACGGTCTGGCCCTGACCGCTGTTAAAGCTGCTGCAGCTGTTGCCATTGTAGCCCCAGATTCTCCAGCCCACTGTGACCAAGCTCCGGGGAAAACTGGAGCCAGCTTGTCGGCGTCACTCGACAATGCAGGCGCCTCACCGTTATGCTCAGTACCCTCGTCCAGGGCATCTTGAGCAACGGCACCGAGACCCTCCTGTGTCACCCCTGAGCGAAGCTGGTCCTGCTCAACCTCCGGGGTGCCCGGTAAATCTTCGTCCCACACTGCATCGTACTCCACTCTCGGAACCAGCCGGTTCCACTGTCCACAACCAGACCACTCTTCCCCAACATCGTTCTTAATGGCCAACCCCAGACCATAAAATAGGTCACAGCCCATGATGCTGTTGCCTTGGGCCATCACAATGGACTTGAAGTCAGCCATCTCCGCTGACTTGTACTGCGCCGTCAGCACCAGCGTTCCCACTGTGCACAGCCATCCACCTCCATAGCCATAGAGCGGCGCTGGGTCTCCTGCAATCCTATAGTGGGGAAAGAATTTTCTCACCGTAGCCCAATTCAGCAGAGAACCCTCTACCCCCATGTCGATCAGCAGCGGCACCTCCACACCATCCAGCTCGACCATGCAGAATGTGCACCCATTGGTACACATTCTACTCGGACTTGTACTCGGAGACACCACATAGACAATTGTCAGGGCGGGAGGGGTCGATTTCCTTTGTGGGCTCCTTTGCTCGGACATATGGCACACCCTGGCATAGTGGTTCAAGCGTCCAAACTTGCCGCAGTGCTTCCCTCTCACCAGGCAGTCCCCAGCCTTGAAACGGTGCTTCACGGACACACAACCCATACACATGGGTTTTCCCGGGGCAGACCTAAATTTTGCAACGTTGGTCTCCATGGCATAGTCCTCCACGCTGTCATCGCTGTCTGGGTCCGCTACTTGGGTCGTGGCAGGAAACCCCAGCTGCCGTTGTGACAGATGCTTGCTTAGCTCTGAAGCCAGCTTGTCCGCTGTCTCCAACTAGAGAGCCAACTTGACAGCTCCAGCCAGCATCAAGTCACCCCGTACGGTGAACAGTTTCCTTCTTATTGCAGCTTTGTTGGTGTGCTCCACCAGCTAATTGCAAACCATCTCTTCCTCCAGCGGACCAAAACGACACTCACTAGCCAGCAGTTTCAGGTCAGCGATGAACCACTAGATAGGTTCATCTGCCCATTGGTGGCGTTGCCAAAACTTGATCCTCTGGTCGATGATGCTGTCCGGGGCATGAAAATGGCGTGCCATCAGCTTGACCACGTCCTCGAATCTGTCCGAATCACAGAGTGTGCTCAGTATCCCCTGACCCTCGATTCTCAAATTGTGCACCAGGAGTGCGTGTGCCCTCAGTTTGTCCATCTCACCCAGATTGTGTGTTGATGTGAAACAATGTATGTTTCGAAGGCTGCATACGTCTCAGCCAGAGGACAGGTGGCTTGCCCAGGAGCTCCTGAATTGGAGACACACACACTTCTATGCTTTATCCTCATCACCAAAATGTTATGTCTGCAAATACTCTCAATGATGAGGCCAGGTGAACAACTGAACTTAGCTTTATTGATGCTGTGATAACCACAATACAACTGTCAGGCAGGGGCGTTGGCAGAGAGATCGGACTTCCCTTCCCACTGATATTTATAGGAGCTGTGTAGTGGCGGAAAAGGAAGTAGGCACCACTACACCGCACTTCACAGATAAGAGCATCTTGAACTATACAACAATCACCACCACAGTGCATGCTCGTGGGAACCATAAGTTAGCAGTTGGTGCAATGCTAGCTGAAAGGATTCATTCACCACGGTTGCTCATTTTAATGTCTCATTAAATGTAAATTATGGTCCAAATGTACACATTGTATAACACTGTATTACAGTGACACTCCAGTAAACTGATTTGAACATCCAGAGTGAAATAAAATGATGAACTTTTTTGTGTGATGTGCCAAAGAATGTCCGGGTGCAATCGTTACGCATTTTAAGTTCCACAATAACAGGATGTGCTGTGGAGGCATTAATTTGGGTTATTACTTTTTAAACAGTTGATGGAACTACCACAATTAATTTTGTTAACACATTAATATTCCCAAAAATAATTAACACACACACACACATATTATATAGTAGAGATCAAAATTAGAGAACAATGTATTAATACTTGATTTATTCTGAAATATTGCTATTATTCTTCAGTATTCAGAATTTGACAGAATATCAGTTGTGGCTATGCCACTGCTGAAATAGCATGTTTTTTTTTAATTACCAAGGCACTTTATCACAAACATTTATTTTGTCATCCATCAATCCTTCCATCTTATACCACTATTCCGGAGGTCCGGGTCGCGGAGGCAGCAGTTCAAGCAAAGAAGCCCAGACTTCCCTCTCCCCAGCCACCTGCTCCAGCTCTTCAGAGAGGACACCAAGGCGTCCCCAGACCAGCTGGGAGGCATAGTCTCTCCAGCGAGTCTTGGGTCTGCCCTGGGGTCTCCACCCAGTAGGACGTGCCCAAAACACCTCAAGTGGGAGACGTCCAGGAGGCATCCTGATCAGATGCCCAGACCACCTCAACTGGCTCCTTTCAATGTGGAGGAGCAGCGGTTCTACTCTGAGCCTCTCCCAGATGACTGAGATCCTCATTCTATCTCTAAGGGGATAGAGTCCAGCCGCTTGTATCCGTGATCTCATTTTTGGGGTCTTTACCCAAAGCTCATGACCATAGGTGAGGGTAGGAACGTAGATTGACTGGTAAATCAATAGCTTTGCCTTAGAGCTCAGCTCCCTCTTCACCACAACAGATCGGTACAACGTCCGCATCACTGCAGATGCTGCTCAATCCATCTGTCAGTCTCTTGCTCCATTCTCCCCTTATTCGTGAATGAGACCCCAAGATACTTAAACTCCTCCACCTGGGGCAGGAGCTTGTCCCAAACCCGGAGAGGACAATCCAACTTTTTCCGGCTGAGGACCATGGACTCGGATTTGGAGAAGCTGATTGTCATCCCAGCTGCTTCACACTCAGCAGCAAACTGTCCCAGTAAGACCTGTAGGTCATTGCTGGATGAAGCCAACAGGACAACATCATCTGCAAACAGCAGAGAGGAGATTCTGTGGTCACCAAGCATGACACCCTCCATTCCCTGGCTGCACCTAGAAATCCTGTCCATCGAAATTATGAACAGGATCAGTGACAAAGGGCAGCCCTGGTGGAATCTAACTCTTACTGGGAATGAGTCCGACCAAGTGTTGGAAATACGAACCAAACTCTCACAACGGTCATAGATTTATTTATTTTGGGAAAAAACAAGTGAGCAAAATTAGAAAACAGTGACCATTGTCAGAAGAGAACATTTAAACAATGTTTTTTAGGGCTACAGGATTCAAAAATTAATAGGAAGTGTAGAGGCCCTTGCCTTGAATGACTTCAGCATATCTGCACCCACAGGACATCGCTGAATAATGAAGAATAACAATATTTCAGAATAAATCAAGTATGTATACATTGTTCTTTAATTTTGATAACCACTGTATATGGGAGTGTGTAGAACATGTTTTGAATCCAGATATTGTGGAATTGTTGCAAATTGTTTCTATATTCTAAAGAGCAGAATAAAGTGCCCAGGGTAGACAGCATTATGTAATGTGCTAAATAGAAATGTCAGTACTAGAATGTTGTTAACTCAGTAGAACCAAGTCGAGTCTCAGAGGGTCCACAGGGGTCCAGGGGCCTTGTCTATAAAGCTTGCATGTGCACAGAATGAGGTGTAAAAAGTGCATACACAACCTTTCATGCAAAGTTCACGCAACACATTTTTTTTCTCCCAGTCATCTGTCTATAAATTGAAGACATCGCTGTCTGTTTGTGTGTGTGTGTGTGTGTGTGTGTGTGTGTGTGTGTGTGTGTTCCTCAGATATCTCTCAAACTGTTCGTCACACTGACCTAAGATTTTAAACGTGCTTTGCTGAAGCTATGAGGGTGTGCATCCCCGAATATGGAGTCACTCAGTCAAAATATGTAATTTTTATCATTAAAAACTTAGCCACCACTGTGTGACCGCTCTGTGTCTTCATCCCCTGGCTTCAAGAAGTGTGGGCGGAGTTTTGGATTGACTCCATGCTCATTGGAGAACACACGACATCACGACCATGCTGATTGGATAACACAGCACCACAACCTGTCAGTCACCACAACACTTTGCAAACAAAGATTTTAGAAGTGCTTTGCTGCTGAGGTTACAAGGGTGTGCATCCACTAGTATGGAGACGCTCAGTCAAAATATAGACCATAAAGTTGCTGTGATTGCGTAGATCTAATGGATATATTCACCATAGAGAACATGAGGTGTGTGTGGGGGGGGGGGGGGCACGGCATAGACAACATGAGGTCCGGGGGGGGGGGGGGGCGTACTGTGGTGCCACAAATGGCATCACTGGCACACAGGTAAAGCAGCAGCTGACACTCCCATCCCACCAGGCGCTCCACGAGCATTCGGGGAGAGGCACGCTCAGCCTGCCCGGTCAGTGGTAGACGAAAGTCCCGACTGCTGCTTCATTGTGGATCGGAATGACCAGATCAACTGCATATTACATGGGGACACATATGCATGCTTTGACTAAATGGCAACAAGATGCAAAAATGTTCAAATAACAAAATAAATCATTTTAATTTAAATATTTACAGACAAATGGGCAACACTGATGCAAAAGTTGCAGCCAAATGGCTCATTCTGCTGTGTGTGTGTGTGTGTGTGTGGGTGTGTGGGTGTGGGTGTGGGTGTGGGTGTGTATGTGTGACACTGATGAAGGGATTGGCGCTGTACGTGGATTCCCTGAGTTTCCTTCTGGTGATCAATAAGGTATTCAAGATACAAATGCAAATAATAATAATAAAAATGTTTGGTTTTTTTGTACTTATAATATTGCTAAAATATAAAAGGATGCACTACAATGGGTCTCAAATATTTGTAAACATGTCCTTTATTGACAATAGACTATAAACTACACATGTAAACTAAATTATAATGGTGACTGAACAACTCCCATTCCCCAAAGTGCAACATACAACATTTATGAATATAACTCATAAAAGATCACACAAATCAATGATCTGACAAAAAAATAAACAAGTGGTTCTTAAACAGTGGCTAATATTGGATATCCCATTCATTTTCAGTTATTCTGTAATTAATATTCACACAATCAAATAAATCTCAGTTCAGTCCCCTTCATATTTGTCAAAGTCTAACATGTGATTGCCTACATCTAGGCTACACCTCTGTATTCCACTTTCAAATACGGCCTACATTTGGGCCTGTAAAGCCTAATTGCACTACCTGCTTCAGACAGGAATACTTGCTTTCTACGAGCGATGCACTAGTATTCTTTAAAGGAAACAAAACACAATTAACCAAATAATTACAGTTATAGCTTACAGGAGAAACAAATCTAATTCACAACAAGTGGAGGTCTGTATTAATCCAGCCTGCCTTCCTCCACTGAGAGTGCCTTTAGCGCTGATTGCAGTCAGCTGATGGTTATGTACACAGGGCGAAGTGAGCTTTGGTTTGTCATTTCAGGTTAAAGCGGGTGTTTGATCTCCACTAATCTGTTGAACACTCCCACAGTTCACTGCCAGGCCAGAGTATCTTGGTTAGCTGGACCAGAACACAAGTGCCTGTTCTGTGCTGTACAGTGTGTATCGACATGATTTGTCCAAGTTCTGTCGTGTTATATTTGGGTCAAAATAGAGACCTAGCTTTAGGCCTAAAAGGTATTACAAATAAATTAAATTGATAATTGCAGTAAAAAGAAAAAAATGTAAATATACAACCCCAATTCTGATGAAGTTGGGACATTGTGTAAAATTTAAATAAAAACAAAACACAATAATTTAAAAATCCTTTTCAACCTATATTCGATTAAATATACAAAAACTGCTACTTCAATTTATAACTCCCCAAAAAGGCCTTGACAACCATTTGTTTAAAAATCAACAATGATTTACACATTTGTAAATTTAAGTTGGCATCTTCCAAAATCTAACTCCAACAGAAGAAATACATCTTTTAGTCCCCTTTTGGAACTTTAAATTTAGAAACATCTCTTAATTCATATTTCCCTTCCCACACTGAAAAGAATATTTGTACTGTATCTGGCAGTGACTTTGTTTTGGCTCTGATTGGTTAATGTTATAACCAGTCAGGCTAAGTAGGAATGCTAGAAACGCTCTGTCCAAAGTCACCTGTTTTTTTTTGTTTTTGTTTTTTTTTTTTGGTGGGGGGGAGCGGCAGAGCTTAACTTTAAATACACAGCAGAAAAACACAGACTTGGGACTGGGGTCTGATTTTGCTCTTGATATGTCTTGTAAGTCACAAAAAAACATGTTACAAGTTAACAACAGAAAAAAACGAGATTTTTGGCGTACTGTTACTGTAAGGAACTCAAAAAATGCTTCCCCCTGTTTATTTACACACTTGTCCAATACTACTCTAGGAGAAATGTCATCTGTTTCAATATAGTTTTTCAGGTGTGAAATACGACTATTCATATCACCACAGATGCAGCATCCACCTCATTAGAATACATCAAAGACAGTAAATGACTAAAAATATGACTAAAATGGCATGTTCGGGGTCGTTCCCCCGAGCATGACTTGTGGCTGTTGGGTTTAATTTTTTATTAATTCCAGCTGATGGTTTGAGCCTTGCTCTCCATCAGTCCCACAGCCACTCCCCTCCTCATGCCTTACCAGGCATTCACCAGTTTTCTGGTTCACCACATACACACTCACACACTCATGCACGCACACACACTCACACACACACACGTAGTTCAATCAGTCGCACCTGTTGCCACATGGCTGGGCCTACTTGCTTTCTATGTGCCTTTTTCTCTGCTCCTGTCCGTTTGGAGCGCGTTAGGCATCCTTTGAACCAGTTGAGTTTGTAGCCTTTTCTATGTGACTGTATTTGGACTTACTACACTTTCACCAATTGTAAATAAACACGTTACTCACTCTGCTTTTTGGGCTTGTTGCTATTTTATATGTTCGCTGCGCAGTTTGCGCAGTGTACATGACAGATGAAATGCTTTTAATATAATTATGTAAAATACACAGAATAGTTTATGATGATATTGGGGAGGGAGGGGACAATTGTCTGTTTTGTCCAGGTTGGGGGGAATAAGACCCCTCACCCCCCCATGCTTTATGCCTATGGCAGCACCAAGCAAAGCTGGAGTTCAGCTGACTGATGAACCTCGTATTCCCTGCAGCTCCCCCAGTCTCTTTCAGTTCAAGAAAAGCTGTGCCACATGCAGCACTCTGATAAAAATGATTCTGGGAAGATGTAATTGTAACACAATTAAATCTATGATATTAACATTAAACTTGTATGTTTGTCTCCCTACAAAAAAAAATCCCCTGAACTCAATTAGCATTTGTTTAAAAGACAAGAAATTGTGCGTTTTTTTTTCTTAACAAGATGTCTTTATGTAATCCCAGCCAATCTTCTTGCATGCACTCATCCAACAAACATTTTATTGTAGTATTTACTTTTCAAAGTGGGTGGAGTCAATGATTTCCTGTCCACTGCAAGGTGTGGAAGTCCACCATCTTATACATCGGTCTGTGCATGGACAGTTGTTGTTGTACAGTTGTTCATTTTTACTAAGTCAAAGTCAGGCATCACTGAAGGTCAAGAGTTAATTGTCTAGTGCTGCAGTTCTTACTTGCACTGCACTTTCTCAGGTTCTCAGTGTACCTTTTCAGGTTTTAGTATAAGTACCTTTTGATTTTTGATGCTGGTGTGCACTTTCTGTTATAGTGCTCTACAGTTGGAAAGACACAGCTAGCCCAAAATGGCTTTGTTCAGAATATTGCCAAGTTTCAGGTAGAGCCGTGGGATGGTCATGTCCATTTATCTTTACAGTAAATTCCTGGCTCCATGGCAGCAGCAAATGTGGTTTGTTTTTTGTGACCACGTGAGCTAATAAAAGACAATTTTGGTGACTTTGACTTATGCTTTTAGCACCACCATGAAGTGCAATTTTGTCAAGTACAGAGTAGCTCAAAATCTGTGGGACCCTGTTAATTTTGAGTATTTCATAACTGAAATGCCAGCTAATAACAAGAGGTATAAGATGTTGTATACTGTAACACTTAATTGCTATGACCTTTTACTGAAAAATGCAGTGCTTGATGTACATTGAAAAATTAAGGCAACTTTTAGCATAATATACTGTATTTATGTAGATTCCACAAGACTCGTCTGTGTATGAACTACTTAATTTTTTGTTTGTATGAAATACATTTTACAAGTACTCTTGGCCGGGGGATCCTGGGTTCGATCCCAGCCCCCGACCAACAGTGATCTGTGTGGAGTTTGCATGTTCTCCCCGTGTCTGCTTGGGCTTACTCCGGGATTTCTCCAGTTTCCTCCCACATGCCAAAAACATGCAAGTTAGGTTAACTGGCATCAAACTGGGGATTCTAAATTGTCCTTAGGTATGACTGTGAGAGTGAATGGTGTCTGTCTCTCTGTGTTGGCCCTGTGATGGACTGGCGATCTGTCCAGGGTGTACCCTGCCTCTCGCCCAAAGATGCTGGGATAGGCTCCAGCACCCCCGCGACCCGAAAAGGATTAAGCGGAAGAAGATGAATGAATGAATGAATGAATGAATGAATGAAGTAAAGTCAGTTAAAGAATTGAAGTAAAATCAACCTAATTTTGTGAATTTCTAAATAATAAATTTAAGTTGACCTTACTTGAATATTAAGTTAATTTTACTTTCAAAATTAAGTTGATTTTGCTCAAAATGTCTACCGGTCTTTACTAGAAAATGTGGTTTTTGCTTCCAAAAATATATATACAGACATGGACAAAATTGTTGGTACCCCTCTGTTAATGAAAGAAAAACCCACAACGGTCACAGAAATAACTTGAATCTGACAAAAGTGGTAATAAATAAAAATTCCATGAAAATTAACCATTGAATATCAGACAATGCTTTTGAATTGTGGTTCAACAGAATTATTTTAAAAAACAAACTCATGAAACAGGCCTGGACAAAAATGATGGTACACTTAATGTTTTGTGCGCAACCTTTTGAGGCAATCACTGCAATCAGACAGTTTCTGTAACTGTCAATGAGACTTCTGCACCTCTCAGCAGGTATTTTGGCCCACTCCTCATCAGCAAACTGCTCTAGTTGTCTCAGGTTTGAAGGGTGCCTTCTCCAGATGGCATGTTTCAGCTCCTTCCACAGATGTTCAATAGGATTTACATCAGGGCTCATAGAAGGCCACTTTAGAATAGTCCAATGTTTTGCTCTTAGCCATTCTTGGGTGTTTTTAGCTGTGTGTTTTGGGTCATTATCCTGTTGCAAGAACCATGACCTGTGACTGAGACCAAGCTGTCTGACACTGGGCAGCGCATTTCTCTCTAGAATACCTTGAGATTTCATTGTACCCTGCACAGATTCAAGACACCCTGTGCCAGATGCAGCAAAACAGCCCCAGAACGTAACAGAATCTCCTCCATGTTTGACAGTAGGGACAGTGTTCTTTTCTTGGTATGCTTCATTTTTGCATCTGTGAACATAGAGCTGATTTGCCTTGCCAAAAAGTTGCAGTTTTGTCTCGTCTGTCCATAGGACATTCTCCCAGAAGCTTTGTGGCTTGTCAACATGCAGTTTGGCAAATTCCAGTCTGGCTTTTTTATGATTTGTTTTCAACAGTGGTGTCCTCCTTGGTCATCTCCCATGAAGTCCACTTTGGCTCAAACAATGACGGATGGGGCGATCTGAAACTGATGTACCTTGACCTTGGAGTTCACCATGAATGTGTTTAGAGGTTGTTCTGGGCTCTTTTGTTACCATTTGTATTATCCGTCTCCTCCTGCGGCCACGTCCAGGGAGGTTGGCTACAGTCCCGTGGATCTTAAATTTCTGAATAACATGTGCAACTGTAGCCACAGGAACATTAAGCTGCTTGGAGATGGTCTTATAGCCTTTACCTTTAACATGCTTGTCTATAATTTTCTTTCTAATGTCCTGAGACAACTCTCTCTTTTGCTTCCTCTGGTCCATGTTTAGTGTGGTACACATCATGTCACCAAACAGCACAGTGACTACTTGTCACCCTTTAAATAGGCCGACTGACTGATTACAAGTTTGTGGACACCTGTGATGTTAATTAGGGGACACATCTTGGTTGAACATGTCCCTATGGTCACATTATTTTCAATCTTTTCTAGGGGTACCATCATTTTTGTCCAGGCCTGTTTCATGAGTTTGTTTTTTAAAATAATTCTGTTGAACCGCAATTCAAAAGCATTGTCTGATTTTCATTGGTTAATTTTCATGGAATTTTTATTTATTACCACTTTTGTCAGATTCAGGTTATTTCTGTGACCATTGTGGGTTTTTCTCTCATTAACAGAGGGGTACCAACAATACCAACAGTACCAACAATATATATATATACAGTATATAAATATATATATATATATATATATATATATACAGTATATAAATATATATATATATATACAGTATATATGTGTGTGTGTGTGTGTGTGTGTGTGTGTGTGTAGTTCTTACAAGGAGCAGTCGAATAATCTACATAAAAGTCTTATGCAAAAAGTTGCCTTAATTTTTTTTAAGTAAATTGGGCAGAATATTTTTATCAATGCACACAGTACTCCCACAGATGTACAGAATGTCACTTTGCATAGTTTTCAGAGTTTTGCTTATTGTTTTCTACCTCTTCTTTATTTTTCCTCTAAATCCTAAATCTTGCTTCTTTCTGATCCGCAATTAAAGTATTTATTTTCTTCTTCAGTAGTATTCCTCTCAGGATCAAAACATCTCTTGGTTTTCATTTAGTACTGTGGTAGTTGAGTGTTTGCACAGACAGCCTGCTCTAAGTAAGTGTGTGTGTGTGTGTGTGTGTGTGTGTGTGTGTGTGTGTGTGTGTGTGTGTGTGTGTGTGTGTGTGATGGCTTTCTCAGATGAGCACACAGTGCACTGGTGCCACCAGCTTGAGAAATGAGAGGAAGCACTTTACAAGCTGTGTGGTTGTACCTCCATAACCTGATTCACAAGTCAGCGCAAAAAAAAAAAAAATGAATGTAATGTCATAGTATGAAATTTCAGCCCAGTCTCACAAAAATATGTTTAAGTTAAGGTAAGATAAGATAAGCCTTTATTAGTCCCACAATGGGGAAATTCCAGGATTGCAACAGCACAGGGATAGCAACACTCAGAGCAATAATTAAGAAGATAAGAAAAAATAAGAGCAGTGAATATACATATGTACACATAAATATATAAATATATATACACAGTGCGGAGCATTGTAGCTAGATGGAATAAACAGCATAACCGTCTATTTAGTTACCCTACATGGTATGAATATGTACCCATACATATTGTCACCCTCCGTAGCGACTGATATTTTCCTAGTTGTATACTGGGGGGGACCATTTGTGTAAGTCTATTGCGTCTTTTGCATTCAATACTATTAGGTCGTCACGTTTTTTGCTATCTCTGCGAGCAGCCCTGCTTAGGTTATACAGTCTGACAGCCGTAGGTAGGAAGGACCTGCGAAACCTCTCGGTTGCGCACCTAGGATGATGTAGTCTGCTGCTAAATGAGCTCCTCAGTGCGTTCAGTATATCCTGCATGGGGTGGGACTCGGACTCCAGCAGAGATGACAGTTTAGCCACCATCCTTCTCTCTCCTATCTCCCCCACTGGGTCAAGGCGTTGCCCCAGGACAGAGCTAGCTTTCTTGATTAGTTTGTTCAGTCTCTTCCTATCGGCTGCTGTAATGCCACTGTCCCAGCAGACCACTCCAAAAGTGATGGCTGATGCCACCACCGTGTCGTAGAATGTCTTCAGCAGCGCCCCTTGTACACCAAAAGACCTGAGTCTCCTCAGTAGGAACAGCCTGCGCTGTCCCTTCTTGTAGAGTGGTACATTTGGTCACTTTTTGAAAATGTGTAATATACACGAAAAAGGGGTTTATTTTGTGTGTATTACACATTTTGTGTAAAATGTGGAAACTGTTGTGAAAATGAGTACAGTCAAGGAAAGTATTCCAAATAATACAAAGTAGTGGAAAAATCACCTTGTAGTGATAAGGTTTTAAGTGGTTTAGTTTTAAAAATGTTCTCTCATTAGTCTCACCCTAACCATTAGAGTATTAGGAAAGCCTACCTCTAACTACTACTTTACCACCCTGGACACAGGGTGGATAAATTGCGTGTTATCAATGGTTAGACAATATGTAATATACATTAAAAAATGGTTTATTCTGTGTATATTATATTTTTTGGGCCATATTTCATCACTCTAAAACATGCTTTTGCACCTCACTTTGCGCCTTGCGTCAGTGCTTTCAGCACATTGTTGTTCCGCTGTGCACCCTTGCCACCTAATTAGGAAATGACTGTGCACATGCATTGTGCTTGGAGGATGGGATTGATTTAAAGTGGGTGAGGCTTGATGACGGTGCAGGGTTGCAGCTTATCGGTATTACGGTGCAATCTCTGTGAAAGCATCTTTGATTATTATGAGAGCAGTTCTAAAATCTATAGCATATTATCAACCACTATTTCAGTGGGGCATTTAGATGTCATGACCGTGACATAACGCACGGCTCAGGAGACGCACACACACAGGCTCAGAGTAGTTCAAATAGTTTATTAACAACAGGAGTTGTAAATGTGTTGATGGCGACGTCTGCTTCGGGCACAGAGGCAGGAGGCCGTACAGCCGGACAACCCTATGGGAAAAGCACAAGGAAAAGGGTGACGGGCACACACCAACACAGGAGGTATAAGAGCGAGAGAGGAGCTTACTTGGAGAGGATAGATGACTGGCACAACAAGGGACGAGGTCCGGTAGACAGCCACCTAGAGCGCCCGGTGCAGCAGCGAGGAACAGGCAATGGAGAGGCGTTGTCCGCCGCCGGGGAATCCACCTGTGCACAGGGGAGCAGACTTGGGAGGAAAAGGAGGTAAGGTCTTCTTACCAGAGTAATCCGCTGAGGGTGAAGGAACTCACAGCGATGCATGAAGAAGTCTGACGGCTTCAGGCCGAAGCTCAGGGCGAGGCGGCTTAAATCCCCCGCCGCTGATGACGAGCAGGTGTGCGAGCAGGTGGCGCCGCTGATGAGCGGCGCAGCGTGACAGTACTCCCCCCTCTAGCAGCGCCTCCTGGCGATGGCTTCTCTGGGTGCGCTCGGTGGAAATCAGCGATGAGCGATGGGTCCAACACAAATGACGAGGGTACCCACTGTCGATGTTCAGGCCCATAGCCCTCCCAGTCCACCAAGTACTGCAACCCACGACCCCGGCGCCGGGAGTCCAGGATGGAGGAGACCGGCCAGGCCGGGTGGCCATCAATCATCCGGGGCGCGGGTTGCGCAGCAGGAGGAGGGCAAAGGGGATCGGAGACTGCCAGCTTCACCTTGGACATGTGGAAGGTGGGATGGATGCGGAGGGAGGGGGGAATAGCTACACGCACAGCCACCGGGTTGACGATCCTGGTGATGGGGTATGGACCCATGAAGCGCTGTGCCAGCTTCCTCCTCTCGCCCTTTAAGATCACGTCCTGGGTCGACACGTAGACTTGCTGACCAACTCTGTACGCCGGGGCAGGTCTTCTGTGCCGGTCCGCCACAGCTCTGTTGCGCTCCGCCGTGCATAAAAGCGCATTGCGCGCAGACGCCCAGATGGAGCGGAACTGCCTGAGATGCGCCCGTACTGAAGGGACAGTTACCTCACTCTCCTGCGCCGGGAACAGCGGGGGGTCGTAACCCAGGGACGCCTTAAAGGGAGACATCCCTGTAGCAGAAGAGCAAGCGGTGTTATGGGCGTATTCAACCCAGGCAAAGTGGTTACTCCAGGACGTGGGTTTGGACACCGTTACACAGCGGAGCGCAGCCTCCAGCTCCTGGTTGGTCCGCTCACACTGCCCATTGGATTGGGGGTGATGGCCGGAGGAGAGGCTCACCTTGGCTCCTAAGGCGTTGCAGAACGACCTCCAAACCTCTGAGGAAAATTGGGGCCCTCGGTCCACGTCCACCGGAATCCCATGCAGCCTGACCACGTGTTGGATGAGGAGGTCCGCCATCTCCAGGGCAGTTGGGAGACCTCGAAGGGGAACGAAGTGTACCGCCTTGGAGAAGCGGTCCACGATGGTCAGGATGGTGTCGTAGGTGTTCGAGACTGGGAGTCCGGTGACGAAATCCAGGGCAATATGCGACCAGGGCCTGCCAGGGACGGGCAGAGGCTGGAGCAAACCTGCTGGAGGGGCATTTCCCGATTTGTTGGTGGCACAAACTGGACAGGCCCGGGCGTAGCGGGCAGCGTCCCTCCGCAGGCCCGGCCACCAGAAGGACCGCTGGAGGAGGTCAATCATCTGGGAGGAGCCAGGGTGACAGGTGAGCTTGGATGTGTGCAACCAGTGGATGACCTCCCCCCGAACCGTGGATGGCACGAACAGCCTCCCCTCCGGTCCGCCGCCAGGGTCAGGTTCTACTTCCTGCGCCTTCCGGATCTTGCTCTTGATGTCCCAGGTGACGGCTCCCACGACGCACGACCTGGGTAGGATGGTGTGAACCGTGTCCTCCGACTCCTCAGGGGCGAATTGCCTAGAGAGAGCGTTGGGCAGGCCGTTCTTGGAGCCAGGCCTGAAGGTGATGGTAAATTGGAACCTGGCGAAGAACAAGGACCAGTGCGCCTGGCGGGCGATCAGGCGCTTGGCAGATCTAAGGTACTCCAAGTTCTTGTGGTCCGTCAGGACCACGAACGGCAGGTCCGCCCCCTCTAGCCAGTGACGCCACTCCTGTAGCGCGAGCTTGATGGCGAGGAGCTCTCTGTCACCCACGTCGTAATTCCTCTCCGCCGGGGACAAGCGCCGGGAGAAGAAGGCGCAGGGCCGTTTGATACCGTCGTCTGGCGACCGCTGGGATAGCACCGCCCCCACTCCTGTGTCCGAAGCGTCCACTTCCACGATGCACTGCAGCGCAGGGTTGACTTGGCTAAGGACCCGGGAGGAGGAGAACTCCGCCTTCAGCGCCTGAAAAGCAGCCGCGGCCTCTTCGGTCCACCGGAACGGAACCTTAGGGGACGTGAGGCGGGTCAGCGGGCCGATGATGGTGCCAAAATTTGGGACAAAGCGGCGGTAGAAGTTCGCAAATCCAACGAACTGTTGCACCTGCTTCCTTGATGCAGGTGTAGGCCATTCCACCACCGCCTTCACCTTCTCTGGGTCCGGAAGCACCTGGTCGTGTGAGATGATGAACCCAAGGAAGGATGTTGTCTTTGCATAAAATTCACACTTCTCGGCCTTCACATATAACCGGTTCTCCAGCAGTCTTTGGAGGACCTGCCTCACGTGGACCTGGTGCTCATCCCTGGACTTGGAGAAGATGAGTATGTCATCCAGGTAGACGAACACAAAAAGGCCGATGAAATCCCGGAGGACGTCGTTGATGAGGCGCTGAAAGACGGCTGGAGCGTTGGTCAACCCGAACGGCATCACCAGGTATTCGAAGTGGCCGTTCGGGGTACGGAAGGCTGTCTTCTACTCATCTCCCTCCCGGATCCGGACGAGGTGGTATGCGCTGCGGAGATCCAGCTTGGTGAACTAAGTCGCCCCCTGGAGGGAGTGGAAAGCGGTGTCCATGAGGGGCAGGGTGTAACGATCCTTCTCCGTTATGTCATTAAGGGCACGATAGTCAATGCAAGGATGGAGAGACCCGTCCTTCTTACCAACGAAGAAGAATCCTGCCCCCACAGGTGATGACGATGGGCGGATAATCCCAGCACTCAGCGACTCCTTGAGGTATGAGTTCATTGTCTCCTTCTCCGGCGCCGATAGACTGTAGAGTCGTCCAGAAGGTAAGGGTGCCCCCTGGCGGAGGTTGATTGCGCAGTCATAGGGCCGATGAGGAGGGAGAGACATTGCCTTGGATTTGCTGAATACCATACCCAGGTCGTGAAATTCCAGTGGCACCAGGGACAGGTCCGGGGGCGCTGCGTTCGTAGGAGGGGGAGAAGCGGACGGAGAGCAGGCAGCGGACTGTAAACAGGTGCCCATGCAGAACGTACTCCATGCCGACACCCCGGCGGACTTCCAATCCAGAACAGGGTTGTGGAGGCGCAGCCAGGGATACCCCAGGATGACGGGTGACACAGAGTTGGGCAGGACATAAAAGGTTATCTCCTCCCGGTGGTTTCCAGAGATAATAACTGGGACGGGGATGGTCTGGTGCGTTACTCTCCCAAGGGAAGCACGAGAGAGGTTGACCAGGGAGATAGGGTTCCTGAGTGCTTGACAGCGGATGCCCAGTCGGGTTGCCAGGCTTTGTGAAATAAAGCTGCCTTCCGCGCCCGAATCCACCAGTGCGTGGGTGAGATGCCCAGTGGGGTTGTGGCAGAAACGGAGGGGCAGCTTCAATTGTGTGAGGGGATTTAACCGATTGACGTCCGCGAGGCCCCCTACAGTGACTCGCGGACCCCGCCGTTTGGCTTCTGTGGACAAAGCTCTACCGTGTGTTGACTATCTCCGCAATACATACAGAGGTTTAACTCACGGCGGCGTTGTCTCTCCGCCGGAGAGAGCTTTGTCCAGCCCGTCACTATCGGCTCCGACTCCTCGGGGCGCGATGGTGGCGGCGTCGCCAGGGGGCGAGCTTGGGGCAGGCGCGATGAGGCTCCACGAGGGTGAGAAGAAGACGACTTCCGCCCCGAGGAGCGCTCGCGCAGCCTGTTGTCCAAACTGATGGCAAGAGATGTTAGCTCCGCTAGTGTCTCAGGGATATCCCGCCCAGCCAGTTCATCCCTCAGATCATCATTTAGACTGCGGAGGAAAAGGCCACAGAGGGAGCGGTCCTCCCAGCCTAATTCCTCCACTGCTACCCGGAAGTCGACCGCGTAGTCCGCTGCCAACCGGCTTCCCTGCTGGAGGGCGAGAAGCCGGTCGACCTGGACCGTCTCGGTACGCGAATGGTCAAAGACTTCCAGAAAGCGTCTCACGAACTGGTCATATGTGAGGGTGGCATAACTGGGCCTCGCCATTACAGCGTAGGTCCAAGTTAATGCTCGCCCCTCAAGGAGATTCCCGATATAACCAATTCGGCTGTGATCTGAGGGAAAGTCTCCGGGCCCACGATGGAACACGGACTCACATTGCATTATGAACCCCCGTGCTCCGCCGAGCTTTCCGCTAAAGCGGGCGGGGGTCGGAATGGGAGTGAGCCGAGTCGGTGCCGCAGGAGCCTGCTGGACGGCCACTGGAGCGGCAGGAGCCGCGCCACCCTGACGAGCCGGGGGGAACGGCTGTTGGGGGTCCAAGCGGTCCAATCGGTTAGTTATATTTATTAATTGATTGAGGATCACCTGTTGCTGATAAGCTATCTGATCCACCCGAGCCTCGAGAGTGGTAAGCCGGTGTGCGAGGCCGCCGTCTGCCGAGCCACTCTGCTGAAGCCGTACTGACATAACGCACGGCTCAGGAGACGCGCACACACACAGGCTCAGAGTACTTCAAATAGTTTATTAACAACAGGAGTGTATGAATGTGTGTCTGCGGGATGTAAATGTGTTGATGGCGGCGTCTGCTTCGGGCACAGAGGCAGGAGGCCGTACAGCCGGACAACCCTATGGGAAAAGCACAAGGAAAAGGGTGACGGGCACACACCAACACAGGAGGTATAAGAGCGAGAGAGGAGCTTACTTGGAGAGGATACTTACTTTTTTTTTTTTCTTTACTTGATTCTCTTTTCTAAAGCCCATCCAGGGACAAGAGTTGCAAATTAGCTAATAGCTACACACTCTATGTGCAACACATCAGATTGATTGTCTTTGATTAATTGTCTATGTTTATTGCACTGTCCCTGTCAAATAAACTAATCTATCTATCGATAGATGACTGGCACAACAAGGGACGAGGTCCGGTAGACAGCCACCTGGAGCGCCCGGTGCAGCAGCGAGGAACAGGCGATGGAGAGGAGTAGTCCGCCGCCGGGAAATCCACCTGTGCACAGGGGAGCAGACTTGGGAGGAAAAGGAGGTAAGGTCTTCTTACCAGAGTAATCCGCTGAGGGTGAAGGAACTCACAGCGATGCATGAAGAAGTCTGACGGCTTCAGGCCGAAGCTCAGGGTGAGGCGGCTTAAATCCCCCGCCGCTGATGACGAGCAGGTGTGCGAGCAGGTGGCGCCGCTGATGAGCGGCGCGGCGTGACAGACCGCACATGTACTGTATACCTGTTACTACACCGCGGCTAGAATTTCTCAGTGTGCCTTGTTTTGATAGACTCATTCAGTAAAAATCTGTCATATGTCATAATTCCTTACCTGATCTTTCGTTTATTACCGCCGCCAAGAAAGCAATGTTTTCATCGTGTTTATTTGTTTGTCTGTCAGCAGGGTTATGCAAAACCTACTCGACAGATTTGGATGAAATTTTCACCAAATTTTTCACCAAAGGTGGCCCTTGGCCTCTGGATGAACCCATTAGATTTTGGTAATGATCTGAGAGTACATACCTCCACCAAGGGCCTTGCTTGTATTTGTGCAGCAGGATTACACAAAAAACTACTTAATGGATTCGGGTAAAATTTTCACCAGAGGTGGTCCTGGGGCTAGAGAGGAACCCTTTACATTTTGGTGATGATCTGAGAATGCATACCTCCGCCAAGGCTCTTATCTTCTCACAGTGTGTTAGCAAGATTATTCCCAAACTACTGGAATGAGTTTATGCAATTTTCACCAGAGGTGCTCCACACGAACACATTACATTTTGGAGGTAATCCATGGGGGATGGAAGGAGCCTTGGTGGAGGTATGTGCTTGGTGATCTGTACAGGGTGTGCTCTGCTCTGCCTCTCCTCCAAAAATGCTGGGATAGGCTCCAGACCCCAGAACCCCGTAAAGGACCGTTAAGAAGAGGAATGAATTAATTATATACTTACAGACAAATTCATGTATTAAGCATTCATGTAAGATAAGATTGTGGCGATGTAGGAATAAGGCACGGCGTCTGTGGGCTACCCCATACACTCCTCCCCCCCCACCCAGAGGGCTTAGCGGGGAGCTGAGACCTCAATAGTCCCGCTTTGGTGGCGAGCTGCGGTGAAGGTCTGTGCCGGGAAAGGGAGGAGGGTGGGGGTAGCAAGTGGCGGGGGATGTCCGTGGCTGTGGGAAGAAAAATTAGTCTCTGATTCCTCTCGCGATTCAGTCCGGCAATGAAGAAAAACAGGAGCTGAAGCTGTGTGAGGGACTTGGCGTGTTGGCTTCAGGTGCGTTCGCGGACCTAAAGCCCTCGGGGACAGCTGATGGCTGGATCCCCGTTGTGCGCCGTGGCTGAGACCATAAGAAAATCCTGTGCGCCAGCTGCGTGCATGCCTCAGGTGAACGAGCAACCCTGAAGGGCCAGTGTGCAGCGTTGCAGGAGGGTGGGGGTCTGCAGAGCCAGCTTGTCTCTGGTGCGCTGTAGGTAGGTATAAAGTAAATAAAGTATAATGTAGGTATAAAGGCACGGCGTCTGGAGTTTTAATGAAGTTTATTGATCAAATCACCGCCATCACGGAGCTCACCCCAGCTGCTGTATATGCATGCTGGGGATCACTCTCAGGCTCTCATGAGCAGTAGTCAGAAGCAGTCAGAAGAAGAAAAGAAGAGAGTGAGTTACAGAACATGTGCGGTATTTATACCCAGTTCAGACAATACATGAAAGGCATGTTATGATCAAAGAAACTGCATTCAGGCATGGGACATTTACATTTGAGTACAGAGCAGGAAGTCATACATAACAGCAGGATACTGGCGCCTGAACTAGACACGGAGAGGCTGCCTATTGATCTCAACACCCACATCTCATTGCTCTGCTAATTGCCCCAGCTGGGCTCTCTGTTTGTCCGTGGCTGTTGTGGGGGCTACCCCATAAGATAATCCTTCATTAGTCCCACAAAAAAATTTTGTCGAGCAGTGGAATGAATACTTCGAGGATCTCCTCAATCTCACTGACACGCCTTCCACAGAGGAAGCAGGGCTTGTTAAGTTTGCCATGAACATGCATTTATCCCAACTACGTATCTACACCTGGCTTGACATACTGCACCTTCTCATCCTTGTTTGACAATGGTGCACCAGAGAAAGCCAGGATAAGCAAGTCCGACTATGTCAAGCCATGATTTTTCACTTATCCTGGCTTTCTTAATTCTACTTTTATGCAGTACCTGACATAACGCACGGCTCAGGAGACACACACGCAGGCTCAGAGTGAATTTAACAGCTTTATTTAACAACAAGGGTGTGTGGATGCGTGTCTGTGGTATGTGGATGTACTGATGGCGGACGTCAGCGTCAGGCACGGAGGCAGGAAACCGTACAGCCAGACAACCCTGGGGAGAGAGCACAGGGAGAAGGTGACGGGCACCAAACCAGTACAACAGGTAACAAGGGATTTGTTGGCTTACTTGGCAGGGCAGGTGGCAGGCGTGCACAAGGGCGAGTCCAGGAGACAGCAACCTGACGATGCACCTGACAGCCGCAACGAGAAGGTGATGCAGAGGCGGAGTCCGCCGCCGGGGAAGATCCACCTGTGCACAGGGGAGAAACTGGAACACAAGAGGAGGTATGCTTACGCGGGTAATCTTGCTGGTAGGCGAGGGGGTTCCTCTGAAGCAAGTAGCCGAAGGGAACAGACAGCTTCAGGCCGAGGCCCAGGGCAGAGTGGCTTATATGCCACGCTGCTGACGAGGTGCAGGTGTGCGCTCAGCTGGCGCCGCTAATGAGTGGCGAGTTGTAACAGTACCCTCTGTACTGTTTTTTAAAGTGTTTGTAAATTGTTATTCTCGACTGGAAGAAGTTCTTTTGATTTTCATCTGAAGCCTAATTGAACTTTTAACCTTCCAGACCCAGCAAGATTTCAAATAAGATGGAAATGTTTGTTTTTCTTTATTACTTTTATGGAGTTGAATGTTACTCTAGTTTGTTTTGGATGTGCAGAGTTACAACTGCTGCAGCTGCAGCAGCTATTTGAGTTTTGACACTTTATTTTTTGGGTTAAAAGACTCTAATTTCTGTTTTTTAATTGTGTTGCTACAAACATTTTTATTACGCTGTGAAGTTCATGTTTCCAACTTTTTTTATGGGTCATTATTTTATTTAGCTTTGGAAACTTTTTAGAATTGGTTATGTTATATTAAGGCAGAGACTGACAACAAGGTGATTTTCACAGGTGTGCAGACTGCAGTGAGGTAAAACATGCACTGGAGCCCCAAACAGGAGCTGTGTCAAAGAGGAAGCAGAGATGATGGACATGACAGAAATAATCATGATTCGTGGACTAGTAGTTGTTTAGAAGTTGGTGTCTGTCCGCCCCCCGTACTGTAAGCGGTAACTTTACTTGCTAACCTTACCAGTGTGGTGTTTAGAGCTGGTCTAACTGTAAACCTAGGGGAAACACTATAGTCCCTGTGTTAGGTGTTAGCTGACTTTGTTAGGCAACAAGGAAAACGATTCAGTGAGGTACCACTTAAAATGGCAGAGGCACTGAATCCACTAACTGTTTAAAAAAACGAAACTATGAAAGTTCTCCAAAAATGAAACCAGGATCACCCTCTGGTGGCTGGCTGCAGTAAGACAATAAGCCTTCCAAAATAAACATTAAAAATATTCCTTGAATATATTTTTCCTAAAGATGAATGAATGAATGAATCTTTATTTCGGATAGATTAGATTAAAAAAGATTAAAAAGAAAGGAACAGAATAATACAACAAAGGGGGAAAAAATCCAACAATGTCAAATTAAACAATAACTCCTCGGATTATACAATTTAACATAAGTTATCCGAAATGGGTGACGGCTGAAGCCGCAGCTTATATTGCCCACCCATGTTCCATCTAAGAATTCAAAAGGAAAATAAAATAAAAGTGATTACAAATCACAACAAAGCCAAGACAAAACGTGACAAAAAAATAAGCAACAGCACAACACAGACTGGATATGATAATCCTGATGTGATTTTAGATGTCGTTTTGTATATACACTACCGTTCAAAAGTTTGGGGTCACCCAGACAATTTTGTGTTTTCCATAAAAAGTCACACTTTTATTTCCCACCATGAGTTGTAAAATGAATAGAAAATATAGTCAAGACATTGACAAGGTTAGAAATAATGATTTGTATTTGAAATAATAATTTTTTCCTTCAAACTTTGCTTTCATCAAAGAATCCTCCATTTGCAGCAATTACAGCATTGCAGACCTTTGGCATTCTAGCTGTTAATTTGTTGAGGTAATCTGGAGAATTCTGACGCAATGAGCAAACACATTGTACCATTAGAACACTGGAGTGATAGTTGCTGGAAATGGGCCTCTATACACCTATGTAGATATTGCACCAAAAACCAGACATTTGCAGCTAGAATAGTCATTTACCACATTAGCAATGTATAGAGTGTATTTCTGATTAGTTTAAAGTTATCTTCATTGAAAAAAACAGTGCTTTTCTTTCAAAAATAAGGAAATTTCTAAGTGACCCCAAACTTTTGAACGGTAGTGTATGTTTGGAGTATTTCTTCCTTTAGTTTTTGTTTAAATTGGCCAAGCATTGTACATGATTTTAATTCAGGTCCAAAAGCGTTCCACAGTCTGACTCCTTGCACTGAGACACAGTGTTGCTTGGTGGTAGTTCTCACTGAAGGTTTTTGTAATATACATGTTCTTCTGAAATGATGTTGTTTCTCCCTTATTTGGAACAATTTTTGGATATTTGCGGGCAAGACAAAACGTCTTCGCTTTAAACATTATTACTGCAGTTTTAAAATCAACCAGATCTTGCAACTTGAGAGCTTTTAATTTAAGAAAAAGTGGGTTTGTTGAGTCCCTGTAAGCAGCTTTGTTTATTATTCTAATAGCTCTCTTCTGAAGCATAAAGACTGGATACGTATATGTTTGTTTTATATGTATTTCCCCATACTTCAGTACAATAAATCATGTATGGGAGTATTAATGAATGATACAAAGTATATAGTGTGGGTTGATTCAGCAAATATTTCACTCTGTGTAGTATTGCAGTTGATTTGGATATTTTACCTTTAATATAATTAATATGTGACTTCCAACACAGTTTATTATCAATTATTACTCCAAGGAATTTAATTTTGGATACCCTTTCAATCACTACACCATTTACACTGAGTTTAGATACTGAGTTGTTGTGATGTTTGTTAAAAATTATAAATTTTGTCTTACTTAAATTGAGCATTAATTTGTTTAAATCAAACCATAGTTTGAGCTTTCTTAATTCCTTTCTGAGTATATCCAAAAGTTGTTCAAAATTGCTTCCACTGCATAATAAATTAGTGTCATCTGCAAACAGTATTAAATCCATTTTCCCAAAACTTTACATATATCGTTTATATACAGTACATATTGAATAACAATGGCCCCAAAACTGAACCCTGTGGGACTCCGCAAGTAACCTTCAGTAACTGCAAGTTTTTACTACCAACACATGCATACTGATGTCTGTTCTTTAAGTAACTACATAACCAGGACAGTGCTACCCCCCAATACCATAATTTTGTAGTTTCTTTAACAATAATTTATGATCCACTGTATCAAATGCTTTTTTAAGATCCAGGAATACCCCAACTGAATACTCTTTATTTTCTACAGCAGTTGATATTTTTCTATAAATTCCATTAGAGCAAATGCAGTTGTCCTCTTGTGTCTGAACCCATACTGTTGCTCACACAATAAATTATTCTTCATTATAAAGTTGTCAGTTCTCTCACAGAATACTTTTTCAAGTATCTTAGAAAATTGCGGCAATAGTGAAATAGGCCTATAATTTGAAAATTCCCCTCTGTCATCCATCATGTATATTGGAATTACTTTGGCTATTTTCATTGCATTGGTAACCTACGCTATAAGCTATTGTTTATTGTATCACCTGTAGGTGCCGTAATGGGTATTTCTCATGCCAAATTAGGACCAATGTTAACAAAAAATTTATTAAATTCATCTGCAGGTGAGACTGCTTTCACACTCTGAGTCGTTTTTTTTTTTGTTTTGTTTGTTTGTTTGTTTGTTTGTTTTTTAAAGATTGGTTTGGTAGCTTGTATTTCTGTTTTTATTTCCAAGAATATTGTTAAGTATTGTCCATGTATTTTTAGTGTTATCTCTGTTTTTCTCCAGTTCTTTACTGTAATAGTCAATTTTACTACATCTCATTTATATATATATACGTATATATATATATATATATATATATATATATATATATATATATATATGTGGTTCCAAGGTTGTCATAGCCAGGAGCGGCACTGGGGTTAAGCTCCCAGTGCTCATAAAATGCTCCTTATGGTGTGCGTCTCGAAAAGCCTCTGACAACTAAGTCCAACTCCTAGCCTGCCCGTGTGGTTTAGTCTCTAAGCCTGGCGGAACTGCTTTTACTAAGAGGAGAAGGGGTGAGGGCGGATCTCTGGCGCCTTAAAACCAGATGCTTTGGGTAGATGGTGGCTCGTCAACCTGTGAAGGTAGCCCATCTAGGGGAAGGTAAACCCTGATTTCAAACCTCTGCTGCCTTGCGGCATACCCGGTCACGGGAAAGGCTTCGGGAGTCAACCCTGAGGAAAAATCCGGAGTCGGAGCCCCTAAGGCAGTTCTATGTTGTGCTCAACATCGTTCTGACAGCTCCTGCAACGGTGCTGGTGCCAAACTGTAGCAGCCCTGCTGTTCCTTTGGATTCATCAGTGACGTGGAGAGGGGGGACATGCTGCATGGGCAACATCTTGTCCTCCATATCTTCCTGCCCAGGCTTGAATCCTACCAACGCCCAACGCTGGAAGGTAGAACACCGGATCACTGGAGAGGACACTCCAGCTTCGCCTTTGGCGTAGACAAAACACAGGGAATGACAGTTACCGGTTATAAGCCACTGCTCAATTGGCGTAGAGCGCGGCGCCAGGGGTTGTTCCCGACGGTGGGAGGGATCATCAGATCTCACTGGACAGCTACCGCCCGCCTCAAGGTGGGCAGCCCCCAGCCAATAAGGTGTTGTCCCGCCACAGCTTGCTTTCCTCATTGGGTGCATGGGGATAAGGAGAAGTCCGAACAGCAGGCTGAGAACCTTCGCACCAGGCAAGACAATAAAACAAAAGAGACCAACTCTAAAACTGGGAACTTGGAACGTCCGCACTATGATGACAGGACTCGCTGCTAACCTCAAGGACATCAACGACACCAGGAAGACTGCCATCATCAATAATGAGCTGAAGAGACTGGGAGTGGATATCACCACTCTCCAGGAAATACGGTTGGCTGACGCAGGCACACTGAGAGAGAAGGACTACACGTTCTACTGGCAGGGAAAGGGCAGTGACGAACACAGGGAACACGGAGTGGGCTTCGCAGTGAAGAACACCTTGCTGAAGATGGTGGAACCGGGCAGCACTGGCTCTGCACGACTCCTCACCCTCCGCCTGAACACCACTCAAGGCCCAGTCACCCTCGTCAGTGTGTATGCCCCAACTCTGACAGCCACACCAGAGGCAAAAGACGAGTTCTACGAGAATCTCGCAACAATTGTCAGGATCATCCCCAACTCTGAACAATCCATTCTTCTTGGAGACTTCAATGTCAGAGTGGGTGGTGACCACGACTCCTGGCCCTCCTGTCTTGGACCTTTTGGCGTGGGCAGAATGAACGACAACGGACAGCGGCTGCTCGAGTTCTGCACATATCACGATCTGTGTATCACAAACTCGTTCTTCAAGACCAAGCCCCAACACAAGGTTTCTTGGCAACATCCGCGCTCAAAGCACTGGCACCAGCTGGACTTGATCCTGACCAGGCACACCTCACTGAAGAACGTGCTAATCACCCGTTCGTTCCAGAGTGCAGATTGCGACACAGACCATTCATTGGTGTGTTGCAAGGTCAAGCTGCAGCTGAAGAAACTCCATCGTACTAGACAACCTGGAAAGGTACGGATTGACACCAGCAAGATGGCCCAACCAGAACTTGTTGACCAGTTTGCCTCCACCTTTGAGAAGGAACTTGGTGTACCACAAGAAGGAGAATCTGCAAAGCAGAAGTGGGAAGAGCTGCGAAACACCATCCACCGCACAGCCTTGGCTACCTTTGGGAGGAAGACCTCGAAGTCACAGGACTGGTTTGATGCCAAGTTGACCGAGATGACCCCCGTCATTGAAGCCAAGCGCTCAGCACTTGCTGAGTACAAGAAGTACCCAAACGAGAAGAATCTCCAGATTCTCAGGGCTGCGAGAAGCAAAGTTCAGCAGACTGCTCGGCGCTGTGCCAACGAGTACTGGACTCAGCTCAGCCAAGACATTCAAACCGCTGCCATAACAGGGAACATCCGTGGTATGTACGATGGCATCAAGAAAGCACTTGATCCGGCTCAGAGCAAGACAGCCCCCCTCAAATCTTCCACTGGGGAGATGATCACAGAAAAGAACAAGCAGATGGAGAGATGGGTGGAACACTACTCCGACCTCTACTGTAAACAGAACACCGTGACACCGTCAGCCCTTGATGCCATCGACTGCCTGCCATCCATGGACGAACTTGACGCCGAGCCAACCATCGACGAACTCAGCAAGACCATTGATAGCTTGGCCGCTGGCAAGGCACCCGGCAACGACGGCATACCCCCTGACCTGATCAAGCACTGCAAGACCGCCCTACTGCTGCCATTGCATGACGTCCTCTGCCAGTGCTGGAAGGAAGGTGCCGTACCACAGGACATGAGGGACGCCAAGATCATCACCCTCTACAAAAACAAAGGGGAGAGAAGCGACTGCAACAACTACAGGGGCATCTCCCTCCTCAGCGTTGTTGGCAAAGTCTACGCACGAGTTGTTCTCGTCCGTCTACAGAAGCTTGCCGAACGTGTCTACCCCGAGTCTCAGTGTGGCTTCCGCGCTGAGCGATCGACGGTAGACATGATATTCTCCATCCGCCAACTCCAGTAGAAATGCAGAGAACAGAACATGCCTCTGTACGTCGCCTTCATCAACCTCACCAAAGTGTTCGATCTGGTCAGCAGAGAGGGCCTTTTCAAGATCCTGCCAAAGATAGGATGCCCACCACAGTTGCAAAGCCTCATCGAATCGTTTCACACCAACATGCAGGGGATAGTGCAGCACGATGGCAACGTCTCAGAGCCATACAACATACGCAGCGGAGTGAAACAGGGCTGTGTACTTGCGCCAACCCTCTTTGGGATTTTCTTTGCTATGCTCCTGAGGCATGCCTTCAGCACAGCAACAGAGGGAATCTACCTGCACACAAGATCTGATGGCAGGCTTTTCAACCTCGCCCGCCTGAAAGCCAGAACCAAAGTACGCGAGGCTCTAATCAGAGACATGCTGTTCGCAGACGACGCTGCAGTTGTAACCCACACACAGCAGGAGCTTCAGACCCTGATGGACCGCTTCTCCCAGGCATGCAAGGACTTCGGGCTTACCATCAGCCTGAAGAAGACTAACGTCTTGGCGCAAGGCACGGAAGCACCACCAACCATCACCATCGACGACTACAAGCTGGAGGTCGTGAATCAGTTCACGTACCTGGGGTCCACGATCAGCAACAACCTCTCCCTTGATACAGAGATCAACAAGAGGATTGGAAAATCAGCCTTCACACTCGCTCGCCTCACCACACGAGTGTGGGAGAATCCCAAACTCTCTATCAAGACGAAGATGGCAGTGTACAACGCCTGCGTCATCAGCACACTGCTCTATGGGAATGAGACGTGGACAACATACGCCCGGCAGGAAAAGAGACTGAACTCCTTCCACTTGCGCTGCATTCGCCACATCCTGGACATATCCTGGCAGGACAAAGTGCCCAACACAGAAGTTCTGTCCCGCGCTGGCCTTCCCTCCATGTTCACTCTACTCAGGCAGCACAGGCTCCGCTGGCTAGGCCACGTTCACCGTATGGAGGATGGCAGAATCCCCAAAGACGTCCTCTACGGAGAACTGGCAACTGGCAGGAGAGACGTTGGCCGCCCACAGTTGCGCTTTAGAGACGTCTGCAAGAGAGACATGAAGGCCCTGGATATCAACACAGAGCGCAGGGAGGACCTTGCAACGGACCGCTCCAAATGGAGAGGCACCCTGACCAGACAGCTCAAGGCGGGTGAAGAGAGACTGACTGCTGCAGCAGATGAAAAAAGGACCCGCAGGAAGAACCGCCACAGACCCAGCAGCACGGAGACCACCCACAAGTGCGACCTGTGTGACAGGGACTGTCACACAGGTCGCGCATCGGCCTGTTCAGCCACAGGCGGTGCTGTTCCAGCAGAGTAGACGTTTAGGATTCTCTTCCATGGTCATCATAGACCGACGGAGTTCGACGACGATATATATATTAACTTATTTTTGTATGTTTTATACTGCTGTTCTGCTTCTTTAGAAAAACTTTATATAGTGATTTTTTCTTTTTACACACTTTTTGTAATCCCTTGGTAAACCATGGCTTGTCGTCAAATTTCTGTTTAAGCTTTTTCTTTACTAATGGACAATATTTTTTTTTTCATAAAGAGCAGTTACAATGTTCATGAATGTATCGTAGCCTCCATTTACATCTGATACATAGACTTTTGTCCAGTCTTGCTTCAGCAGATCTTCTTTAAAAGAAGTGATTGCATTTTGTTATTTGTATCTGAAAGATTTTAAAGCTTTTTCTGTATTGGCCTCCGTGTGGCCATGGATAAGTGCAAAAACTGGCAGATGGTCACTTATGTCATTTATCAAGAATCCACTTTCTATATTCTTATCAATGATATTAACAAACAGGTTGTCAATAAGTGTAGCAGTGTGAACTGTGATTCTACTGGGATGTTTTATTGTAGGATTTAGACTCATACTGTACATAGAATTCATGAACTCTGTAATTACATTTTGTTGAAATGGATTTAGTAAATCAATATTGAAGTCTCCACAGATTACAACCATTTTCTTATTAGTTATATTATTGTACAGCTCAACTAACTTACCTCTGAATGTCTCAATGCAAGTTCCCGGCATTCTATATATACAACTTATAATTAGATTTTTTGTTTTATCTTGGTCAATCTCAACAGTAACACATTCCAGAATCCCTGGTAGTGCAAAAAACATTCCATTTACAAGTTTACACCTATACAGTTCATCAATATACAGTGCAACACCACCATCTTTTTTTGAGATCTGTTAATATGAAGGATCTGATATCCTTCTATTGCCATCAAAGAAGCCTGCTCTTCATTGAGCCAAAATTCAGAGACTGTGATAGCTGTAAATTTTCTATCTAGCTGTTTTAAATAGTCCTGAATCTGTGGAAAGTTTTTGTTAAGACTTCTGCTGTTGAAGTGTATTATTGATAGTTTACCATCTAGTTGCACTTGACTTTTAAATTGCTTTTCAGTGTAATATTCACAGTGATTATGAATATTATTGAAGAAGAGGTTGTCAGGATCAATATCATTGTCTATCTCTTGTTGTTTGTGTTCAGCATAATGAGATATTTTCAGAGTCTGAATTTCCTTTCTCTGTGCCAAATGACTTCCTCCAATTGGGGATGATTGATGTCTACTAAAGTCAGTCAAGAGGTTGTTTTTTTTTTGTTTTTTGTTTTTTTTTTTAAAGTACATTATCATGTTATGTCACAAAAGGGCTGTTCTTGCGATGTGTGGATATGGATAATTGTAGTTTCTTAATTTCTTAATCAGTGTTCATCTATATTTATTTAAGTCAGTGAGATCTCTAAATATTATGGCCTTTGCTTCTTCAGGTGTTCCATTTAGACTCTACAGTTTCTTGTCCATGTTGCCTGTATTTTGTTTTGTCTTTTCAACATCTGTGCTTGCCGTGCTATTTCAGCATTAGTCTTTGTTAAATGTTCATTTTGGTAAACTTCTGTTCCCCACAGCTTTCTGGCCTGCCTCAGTATGTCATTTTTTACCCTTCTGTTCACAAAGCGCATCACAATTGATTTCTTTGTTTTATTATCCTTTCTGGGTAGAGTATGGCAGGCTGAAATTGCATTTACATCAACCTTTATGTTTCTGCTTTCAAGGAACTTAAGCACCTGGTTTTCCAAGGAGACTGATTCACTTAGGGGAGCCTCCTCACCTTTCATTCCTGCTGTAGCATGAGCATATGATTGATATTTAATGTCTAGTCCACTAATGATTAAATCATCCATACGGGTATATTGTTCAAGATCCTCGAGCATCGCTCCAAGTCTGCAATTTTTTTGTCTCTTTCCTTAATTGTTAATTTCAGCTCTTGGACTTCCTTCATTAGCCCTAATAAATTGGACTGCTGATTGGCCACTTTGGTAAGTTCTTCTGACATGAAGTTCAGAGATTTTTTAATCTCTTCCATTTCCTATTTCTTTGGTGGCATTTTTTACTGACCTGATGATAGCAGGATTTTTTCTGCTGGTGTTGTCGGTATCTGGTCCAGCTGACCTCAGATCTGGCTGGGGCTTCAGCTAGCCCCTCCGTTGCTAGCCCCACCGCTTACTGCCGCAGTAGTTGAGCTCCGATCCAGCTGGGGCCTCGGTTAGCTCCTCCGCTCCTCCACTGTTCTCTGCCGCCTACCGCAGCTGTAGTTGAGCTCCGATCCGGCTCCTGTCCAGCTGGGGCCTCAGTTAGCTCCTCCGCCGAGCCCCGCCACCCACCGCCGCTGTAGTTGAGCTCCAATCCAGCTCCTATCCAGCTGGGGCCTCGGTTAGCTCCTCTGCCCAGCCCCGCCACTCAGCCCCGCCACGTTTCGTTATTGGACCTAGACTGGTGGATCACATTATCTGTTACAGGAACATCAGTGACAGAATAACCACCATAGACTTCTCAATTCCAGCACGAAATGGACAGAAAATGAGCTGGCATCTGGTGAATTCCTATGGTCCCACATTGGACTGAGCTGCAGAAAACCCATCACTCCCAGAAACATTCTGTGAGGAACTTGCCTCTGCTATTGTAGCACCTGCAAAATGGCTTACCTTAATCTGTGAGGATTTCAATTCCAAACTGGGAAAACTAAACACCTGACAATATTAACCCCGGACTAAAAGTATGCATGGGCTCATAAGGTGTTGGCACATGTAATTCCAATGGACAGGCCCTCACTGAATTCCTTACAGTGCATGGCTTCTTCACGTGCAATACAGCATTCCAGCATCCATGCAGACATTGCACTACTTAGACCAGCAACATCGAAGCTCACACTAAGGCCAAGAATCCAAGGTCAGTGCACAACCAGATAGACTACATCCTCTTTCCACAAAAGGCAGCCTCACTGCTGAGGGATTCCTGCTCTTTTGGTGACACTGATTTAAACTCTAACCACAAGCTTGTCATTGCTAGCCTTAGCATGAAAAACATCCACCTTATGTATAAGCAAAAAATGCTGATCTGAAAAAATGCCACTAAGCAGGCTTACAGAGAACTACAAGCCGCACTCTTAGAACAGGCTCAGACCAATGATCCCAATAATGATTTGACCTTCCTCTTAAACGGTATGAGGATATCTGGTTTCAAGATATTTCAAGACAGCAGGAAAAATAAAGAGCAGAAGAAACAAATGTTTCCAGCAAACAAATGACCCCTTGGTGATGAACCTATTGAAACAACAGAAAGATCTCAGGATGTGCATCAATCAACACAGTGAAAGTGAAGACCACATTGGCTTGTGGAAAGAACGTAACAACATCTTATGTAAGATCTCCAAAAGACTAAAGGAGATTGCCATAGAAAAAGCAGATGCCATTACACTTGAAATTATCACAACAGATGACTGCCACCAGATGTTCTGAGCTACAAAACAATTAAAACCTATGAAGCCAGCATCACCAATCACAGTCTATAATGCAGAAGGCAATTTTGTGAGCACAGACAAAGGCAAAGCTGAAGCAATCAAAGAATGGTTTCAGTATCAGTTTATAGACCATCAAGATGAACTACTGCAACCATTTATTGGTGATGCCAGACCACTGAATAAGTTAGTAGGAGAAGACAAAGTCAAAGTACTGCAAAGTGGTCACACCACAAGCCCAGATAACATCAACAGTGAGCTATTTAAAAGTGCAAGTGATATCATCTCTGGCCTAATTGCAAGGATTATCAACATGTCCCTTGGACTACACAAACCAATAGAAGCACTGGGAGAAGGCACACTCATCGCTTTGCCAAAGCCAAAGAAAGCACCTGGCCCTCCAGCAAATGTCAGATCTATCATCCTACTGAATAGCAATAGGAAGACTGTCTCCATCATCACCCTACATTGCATCAGAGATAAAGTTGACAACAGGACCCTATCAGAGTGGCTTCAAACGAGGGAGGAGCTGTGCAGACATTGTATGGGCACAGCACATGCTGGTAGCCATAGTGTTGACAAAGAAGTGGGACTTCCAGAAAATGGGAATAGATATGTCGAAGGCATTCAATACAATCAAGCGTAGTAACATCCTCTACATTCTACTCCAGGCTGGATGTAATGAAGACAAACTAAGGGTAGTCCATATACTCCTGTCAGGGGCAAGGGTCAGAGTTCATGTGAACAGAGAAATGTCTGCTGAGTTTCAAACAACACTTGCATCACCACAGGGGGACAGCCTTTCACCAGTTCTTGTCACCTGTTACGTCACTTCTGCCTTAAGACAAGTACATCAGCAGTCAGTAAGTCCCCCTGTATCAGAGCTTGACATGCCACTAGAGATGGAGTATACAGATGATGTAGAGTTCCTAGATGAGAAGAGGACTCCCCTTGACCTGCTACAACACACTGCAACAGAGAACCTCAAAGTTTACAACCTCTTCATGAATGAAGCAAAGACCGAGTTTACTCGTGTACCTCGCTGAAAAGTCAGAAAATGATGAATATGGTCAGAAATGCTGAGGAAATGCAGAATGGAGGAAAAATACTGGGTTCTCTGCTGTGCAGCACTGCTGACTTCAAACCACGCTGCAATCTCGGCAACAATGCTTTCCAATCTTTTAGGAAACTTTGGAATCGAACAGGCAAGATCCCTCTGAAAATGCGTCTATGTGTATAAAATGCATTCTGTATTCTAGTCAAGCTGTATAATGGTAGCAGATGGTCTGTAACAAAAGCAAGCCTTAACAGGTTGGATGCATGCCACCAAAAACATCTACGTACCATTACAGGTCACAGTTGGCACAACAGCCTTATTTTCAATCAGGCACTACATAAAAAATGTAACTGTGAGCCACTGTCCCACAAGATCACAAGACAGCAGTGAGCAGTGCTGGTCCATATCCACCGCATGGACCAAGAATCCCCAGCCCAGAAAGCTCTTCAATTTGCAGCTGTTGGCTGCAACAAATATCTGGTGCATCGTGGAAGTGTCATGCTTCAATGACCCAGTGACAACACACAGACTCCGAATCAATACAATCAAGTTTATTGACAACCAGGAAATGGGGAAGGGATGTGGATGTCGTCTGGAACTACCGGGAACCAAGCGAGACACCGTTCAGCCAGGCAACCCTGAGGACACACAAGGAGAGAGGATTACCCGGCGCTACCACTGGAGGTAAACAGTTGCACTGCACTTACTGTGGGAGCAGATGGTGGCGAGCTCCGGTTCAGCGTGACAGCTGTGGCCAGGAAGACAGTGCTCCTCAGATGGTGGAATGAGCCCAGTATGTGTGCAGAAGAGCAGGTGGTGGTGAGAGGGAGAGAAGAGAGAGCCACCGCCTGGGAGGGGGAATTGGAAATCCACTGCTGAGGCTGCCACCAGTGCACAGGGGAACTGAATCATAAGATTAGCGGAAATGAGCGCTTACGTGGCAGGCTGGATGGCTCCTGGGAAGGAAGCAGGAGATGAGCGCTGGCTGTAGCGTAGCAAGATGGCTGGAAACGGTGAGGAAGCTCTCCTGGAGCACAGTGAGACATCTCCACACTAAACCGAAGGTCAGAGCGGAAGATATAGGTGGCATCTGATGGAAATCAGGTGTGAGCGCAGCTGACGGTGATGAACAGAGTGGACCATGACAGTACTCCCCCCCCTAACGAGCACCTCCTGGCGGTTGCTCCAGTCTCCCTGGATGGGTCCGATGAAACTCCCTGATGAGGTCCTTATCGAGGACAAAGTCAGAACACACCCAGGACCTGGCCTCCGGGCCATAGCCCTCCCAGTCCACCAGGTATTGCAACCCACGGCCCCGACGACGAACATCCAGGATGGCAGTCACGGTCCAGGCCGGGCTGCCGTCGATCATCCGTGGAGGAGGTGGCAGCCTGGGGGGGGGGGACACAGGGGACTGGAAGACACAGGCTTGATCTGCGAGACATGGAACGTAGGTCATATGCGGAGGGAGGGGGAGATCAAGTCGAACAGAAACAGGGTTGATGATGCGGGATACAGCGAAGGGTCCAATGAACCGCTGCTGCATCTTCCTGTGCTCAGCCTTCAGATTAATGTTCTTGGTAGAGAGCCACACCTGCTGGCCTACCTGGTACGCAGGGGCTGGGGTCCTGCAGCGGTTGGCCATCGTGGTGTTGCGTTTCACCGTGCGCAGGGTCGCCCTCCAGAGACGTCGACAGCGCCTCAGATGTGCCCGGACTGATGGAACAGCGATGTCACCTTCCTCTTCTGGAAACAAGGGAGGAGAATACCCGAGAGAGGTTTGGAAAGGGGACATACCTGTAGCCAAGGACACAGTCGAATTGTGGGTGTACTCGATCCTGGGCAGGAAGGAGCTCCATGCTGTCAAGTTGGACGCCACCACACAGTGCAGCACCGCCTCCAGGTCCTGGTTGGCTTGTTCACACTGGCCATTGGATTGCAGATGGTATCCCGATGACAGGCTCACCGTAGCCCCAAGGGCGGTGCAAAATGACCTCCAAACCTGTGAAATAAATTGGGGCCCCCAATCAGAGACAATGTCCAGGGGGATCCCATGAAGCCTCACCACATGTTGGACCAGAAGATCAGCAGCCTCCTTGGCAAACCCGGAAGGGGAACGAAATGGGCGGCTTTGGAGAATCTATCAACTATGGTGAGGACCACGGTATGGTTGTTGGAAGGAGGGAGGCCGGTGAAGAAATCCAACGCCACATGGGACCAGGGCCTGCCGGGGATTGGGAGAGGATGAAGCAATCCAGCCGGTGGGGACGATGGGGTCCTGCCGGTAGCTCACTGGGGACAGGTCCGGATATACTCTCCAACGTCCCTTTGGAGAGAGGGCCACCAGAACGAGCGTCGCAGCAATTCCTCCATACGCCGTCTCCCCAGGTGGCAGGCGAACTTGGAGGAATGAGCCCACTGGATGACGTCACCCCGGATGGATGAAGGAACAAACAGTTTCCCTGCCGGCCCCCCGCCCGTATCCCTTTCCGTCTCCTGGGCCTTCAGAACCCTCTCCTTGATCCACCCATGAGACGACGCCCATGACACAAGAGGCAGGGAGGACAGGGCGGTCTTCGGGCTCTGGCACGTCTGTGGCGAATTGCCTGGAGAGGGCGTCTGGCTTGGTGTTCCTTGACCCAGTGCGATACGTTATGGTGAAATTAAACCGGCCAAAAAACAGAGACCACCGGGCCCGGCGGGCGTTCAGGCGCTTCGCAGTCCTGAGGTACTCCAGGTTGCGATGATCTGTCCACACCACGAACGGCTGCAAGGACCCCTCCAACCAGTGGCGCCACTCCTCCAGGGCCAGCTTCACCACCAGCAACTCTCTATCGCCGATGCTGTAATTGCACTCAGCCAGTGACAGTTGGCGGGAGAAGAAGGCGCATAGACGGACCTTGCCATCTGCTGGGGAACGCTGAGAAAGGACAGCCCCCACCCCTGAATCCGAGGCGTCCAACTCCACGAGGCACTGTAGATCCAGATCCACCTGAGCCAGAATAGGGGACTTGGAGAACTGTTCCTTAAGATCTGAAAAGGCCGTGGCCGCCTCCTCCGACCACCGAAAAGGGACCTTAGAGGAAGTGAGGCGTGTCAGAGGAAGAGCCAGGCAGCTGTAGTTCTTAATAAACCGGCGGTAGAAATTGGCGAACCCCAGGAACTGCTGGAGCTACTTCCTGGAGGCTGGAACTGGCCACTCCACCACTGCCTTGATCTTGCCCAGGTCAGGGAGGATTTCCTTGTGTGAGATGACAAAGCCCAAGAAGGATGTCTTGGAGGTGTGAAACTCACACTTCTCAGCTTTGACAAACAATTGATTTTCCGACAGTCTCTGCAAAACGCGTCTGATGTGTATTCGGTGCTCATCTAGGGAACGGGAGAAGATTAGGATGTCATCCAGATAGACGAACACGAATACATTCAGAAAGTCCCTCAGGACGTCGTTAATGAGCCTCTGGAAGACAGCAGGTGCATTGGTCAACCCAAATGGCATCACCAAGTACTCAAAGTGACCACTAGGGGTCCGGAACCCTGTCTTCCATTCGTCCCCCTCGCGGATCCGCACCAGATGGTAGGCGTTGCGCAGATCCAATTTCGTGAAGAAGGACACCCCCTGGAGAGAGTCAAAGGCAGTGTTAAGTAATGGAAGGGTGTATTTGTCTTTGATCGTGATATTATTCAACTCCCTGAAGTCGATGCATGGCCTAAGAGACCAGTCCTTCTTCCCCACAAAGAAGAACCCCACCCCCACTGCTGAAGAGGACGGGCGGATAATGCCCGAACTCAGAGACTCCTTAATATATGTGTCCATGGCAGCCCGCTCCGGCGGGGAAAGACTATACAGCTGGCTGGACGGGAGTGGAGCCCCCAGGCGAAGCTTTATGGCACAGTCGTAAAGTCGGTGGGGGGGAAGGGACAGGGCCTGTGACTTGCTGAAAACGGCCCCAAGGTCATGATACTCAGGGGGTACCTTAGACAGGTCGGGAGGGGGAACGGCAGGAACCCCTAGGGTCACAGAAGGGGAACATGTAGCTGACTGAAGGCACGTGCTGAGACAGAATGAGCTCCAAGACTTAATACTCCCTGAACTCCAGCCAAGGGTAGCCCAGGATGACCGGAGACGATGAGGCGGGCAACACCAGAAAGGACAGCTCCTCACGATGATTACTGGAGATAATAACTGACACCGGAGCAGTCTTCAGGGAAACAGTAGCCATAGGGGCATTAGACAGCGCGATGAGTTGTACTGGAGGCTGCAGAGGTTGGTAGTGGAGGCCCAGCCGGGTTGCCAGGTCCTTGGAAAAAAAACTCTGCTTAGCCCCGGAATCCACTAGAGCCTGAGTGGGAATTTCTGTGTGCTTGTGAATGGATCTAATGGGTAGCATACACCGAGATAGGGGATTAGGCCGGGACGAGTCCACGAGACCCCCAACAGTGATGCACGGACCTCCCCTTTTTGGCCGAAGCTGACAGGAGTCAACCTCATGCTCCTTGCTCCCACAATAAAGGCACAACCCCAGCTCATGGCGCCATTGTTTCTCAGCCACGGATAACCTAGAGTGTCCCACAGTCCTAGGTTCCGAGGAGCCTGAGGGTTCAGTAGAAGGTAGGGCAGAATATGAGGACCGTGGGGTTTGACGAGACGGTTCCTCAGACTGCCCATAGCTCTTACATTCGGCTGCCCGTTCCCTGAGTCTGTTATCCAAGCTAATGGCTAGGGAGATTAACTGGGACAGCCTAGACGGTTTTTCCAATGGAGCTAATTCATCCCGAAGACTAGGACTAAGACTTCTAACGAAGATACTACAAAGAGAGGCGTCCTCCCAACCCACTTCCACTGCCGCTACCCGGAAATCAATGGTATAATCAGCCTCGGTCTTAGACCCTTGTCTTAGGTTAAACAAGCGGGAGGTGAGAACGCTATCCCTATCTGAATGATCAAAAACCTCAAAAAAATCCCCATTAAATTGACTGACGGTGAGGGTTGAATAATCTGCCCTAGCCATTACCGCATATGCCCAAGCTAGCGCCCTCCCCTCCAGCAGGTTAATGACATAACCGATCTTACTGTGGTCGAAGGTAAAGTCATCCGGCACCCACTGGAAAACCACCTCACATTGCATTATAAACCCCCGGGCCTCGCCCAACTTACCGCTTAAACGGACAGGGGTTGGAACGGGAGTGAGACGAGCTTGAGAGGCCTGCTTGAGCTGGTTAGCTGAGAGGCTAGCAGGAGCCGAGGAGCTGCTGGGAGACGGTAAGGCCTGGGAAAAGGGCTGGGGGTTAGCTATTTGGTCGAATCGATCAGTAACTCGGCCTAATTGGCTTAATATAGCCTGCTGCTGATAAACCAATTGATGAATTCGGATCTCCATATGGTTGGCACGGCGCACCCAAGCGCTGTCAGCTGGGTCATTCTGGCGGAGATGTACTGTCATGCTTCAATGACCCAGTGATGACACACAGACTCCGAACTGATACAATCAAGTTTATTGACAACCAGGAAATGGGGAAGGGATGTGGATGTCGTCTGGAACTACTGGGAACCGAGCGAGACACCGTTCAGCCAGGCAACCCTAAGGACACACAAGGAGAGAGGATTACCCGGTGCCACCACTGGAGGTAAACAGTTAGACTGCACTTACTGTGGGAGCAGATGGTGGTGAGCTCCGGTTCAGCGTGACAGCTGTGGCCAGGAAGACAGTGCTCCTCAGATGGTGGAATGAGCCCGGTAGGTGTGCAGAAGAGCAGGTGGTGGTGAGAGGGAGAGAAGAGAGATCCGCCGCCTGGGAGGGGGAATTGGAAATCCTCACAGGGGAACTGAATCACAAGATTAGTGGAAATGAACGCTTACGTGGCAGGCTGGATGGCTCCTGGGAAGGAAGAAGGAGACGAGCGCTGGCTGTAGCGTAGCAAGATGGCTGGAAACGGTGATGAAGCTCTCCTGGAGCGCAGTGAGACATCTCTGCACTAACCCGAAGGTCAGAGCAGTAGATATAGGTGGTGTCTGATGGAAATCAGGTGTGAGCGCAGCTGACGGTGATGAACGGAGTGGACCATGACAGGAAGACACTGTGCAAATTTATTGGAACAAATCAGAGTTGACTTGAAAAAAGCTGGCCTTGGCCCTCTCCGTACAATGGCACGCCTGAATAAATGGCGGAATTCGCAAAGGATAAAGTAGTGCACAATGTGAAGGACTGACGGCTGTCACAGGATGTCTAAGACTACTGTGACTGCAGAACCAGTTGAGAGAGAGAGAATTCTCACTGCACTGATTCAAGTGTTCATTTTTCTGATCAGTTTGGTTTTATTTAGTCATTTGAGGCTATCAAAACAGGGGTGTGGTTGCTATTGAGAGATTGGGATCAGGGACACAGTTCATGCATGTGTGGAAAAAATGTTCTCTTCGGCAACTTGTTCGAGAGCTTTTTCACAATGTGAACTTTGCTTGTGGTCACATGCATTACTTTGCTCTTTGCAGCTGTTCTGCTGCAGAATTGATTCCAATCAATCAATCAATGTGTGTGTTCTAAACAAGAATCCAAACAATCTGAAGTGGCTGAGGTCTTGATATCTTTGCTCAAGGCAAAGACATGTTCTTTCCTCCCATCACCATTCACAGCCTGAGGACTCTGAACAGCAGAGGTGAAAGTTCAAACCTCTAAAAGCTGTGCTGAGCAGTGACATGTCATGTCTGAGGTATACCACAGATAGCCTTCTGACAAGGAGGAAGCTCAGACAGAATATAGCAGCCAAAATGGCTGCTATATGGAGTACATGCATGGAGTACATGCTCGGGTGTAAGATGAATGTAACTCTGACTGTGATTCAATAATAGTTTTGTACAGTAGTCACATAATCATTCCTTAAACATTGTCAGACTTCATTAATGTGACTTTTGGTTGTTTGATGAAGATCAAACTCCCATCTGCTCAGAGTCTGTGCATGGATTCCATTAGACTGAATAATATGAGCACGCCTTTAGGCATTAGAAGCCTACAGTAAACAATGTTGGGACCATAACAATTGACATACAGTATGCAACCCAGAATCACAATCATTTGAAGCTGAGTTTGAATATATTAACACCCTAGCTACTGTGTTAGAATGCTGGTGTTAACAAGGTGAGTGCGGTCAATATTCCTCTTTATAACAAACACGTTTTGGGTTCAATCAGCAAATAGGCATAAAGAACTATTCACTATTTAATGCAGCAGTATGTGTGGTATGAGCGAGGTCCTCTTGTGTGTGTCTGAGTGAGATAAGAAAGTCTGCATGTTTGGGTGGAGTCAGAGGTTTCAAATCATAAGACAAACAAGGCAATAAGAAGCCAGTCCCTCCAGGATTTCACAATGTTGCGATTGCACCAAATCAATCAAATTCAACCAATCCCCACAATTTCTTCACTACCTGACTAATAACATCTCTAATTAAAATCACCGCTAAATACCGAGCTCCACAATTTCCAAACAGAATACATCAGGGTTTTTCAACCAGGGTGCCCTGGTACATTCAGGTTTCTGTGGGAAATATGTATTTTCCCTTCTTAATTGGTCGTAAAAATTCTAACAGTTTATCATTGTTGTGCATTTGGTGCATGGGTACCTACAGACCCCATGCACAACAACGACAAATTATTTACAATTGGACACATACAATGTTATCTTCTGCTTTATTCATGTCAGACACTCACCGCTCAGTCTTTCTGTGCTTGATCCAATGCAGTGCAGGTGTATGACAAATGGGCAAAGACAGATTGCCCCACAGTGGCATACTGACTTTACAGAGGTTTGTCTGTTCTGAGCTATTGCTATAAGATGGTAGCAAACGGCTGTTCCTTAGTGTATATGAGCCCCCCACAACATAACATATCCAGACATGGACACATTTGTTGGTACCTTTCCACAAAAAAAAAAAAAAAACTGTCTGAAATAATGTGAAACTGATGAAAGTTTAGTGGCATATCTTTTGTTTATATCATATTTAACACAAATCAGACTTTGCTTCTGATTATTGATTCAGCTGAATATTTTATCTAATTAAACAAATTAAAATGGTATGGACAAAAACGATGGTACCCTTATTTGGCACCACTTTTTGCACCAATCACTGCCAACAAGTCATCTTAATTAGTATCACACATGCCTTCAAGTTTTTCATCAGCCATTCAGCCTACTTAAAGGGAAACTTTTGTGTAGTTTGATATCATTGTGCCTCATTCATGAAAAGTAAATCTATGAGTAGAACAGTGGCGTGCAGTCAGAGGAGGCAGGTGAGGCAGAGCAGCACCTCTCATGAAAAATAAAGAAATAATGATAGATAAATATTGTCCTCTGATCTGTCTTGTAGTTCTAAAAGTAATTTCTGAATGAATCTAATTTCATTAATGTTTATATTTAAAATTGCCAAATCTACATTTTTCCTGTTCAAATTCAAGGCAGAGGCAAACTGATGCAGCAGCAAACAGAGCCTCAAAATGGATTGCACAATCCTTCACAAACTGGATTGTGCTCGTGCAATATGCGTGTTCTCGTTGCTATCTCTCTGTATGTCAATTCAGTAATGTTTGTAGCCCCTTTAATTGTGTGTCCTAACTTTTCATAGTGTACATAATGTCCTTCACGTGTGTTTATAACATATTTAGTGTTCCTAATCTGACACACAACTTTAGTTAAAAATCACGGTCAGAGGCTGCGTGGTACCGTTGCCTCAACGAGGGGGACATGCTTGAGTCCGCAGAGGATTTTTTTTTTTTATCATTAAGAGAAGTTAAGGACATTTTTTTTATCAAAGTCACAGTGTTTTTTATCCAGAAGGATAAGCAGATTTACTTCATTTACAAGTAAAGGTAAGACCATGCATGCATAGTTGTTGTAAATACTTGAATTTGTAACAAATGAGCATAAATTGTGGATTTGCAACACACACAGAGACATGCAGTTCTGTAAGCCACCAATTTATGTTCTTCCTTGGCCAAAACAAAGCATAATGCATTTTGTGCCCAAAATAACTTGTTTGTAAAAATAACTTAATACATTATTTGTGTAACCAAGGGTCTTTGCACGTTGTCTATGCTATGTCTGAACTTGAAGACAAGGACTACACCAGGAGTAGAGCTGAACGCTAGTTTATTATAATACAGGACTCTGTGCACCTGACCGTGCATGCAGCCGCTGGCAGAGGTAAGGCAGAAGAGACAGCCCCTCTACCTGCAGCCCCTCTTATACACACAGGGTTGGCGGAACCGGAAGGTGGAGCCACCACCCCGTGCTACACAAATAAGAGCTCCAATAACAGAACGATATATGAACAATAAATAACTACATCACAGTCTATACTCAAGATGAGTTATAAAATGAAACCATGAACTTTTATTACTGCCTTTTCAGTGTATGCCTTTAAGAGGTAATTCACACTTGTTTTGATAAAATTATTTATAAAATCCGATTTTAAAAACGTAAAATTAACAGATTATAAAACCGTGCAAGATTTCAACTGAATGTTGAATTTAAGCTTATTGTATTGGGTTCAGAAATTTTATGTGACTGAGAGCGTCAGTGCCTCTCCAGTCATGAACCTCATTGCACATCACTGGAGTAGATTTGCACATAAATCACCTACTCCAGACTCATGAACATGCATAAAACCATGATTTGTTTTTAGTTCCATGTGTAAGTTCATGAATCCCATTTATTCGTAAACTGGTGCAATTAGCATAAATCTTCACCCACTAACCACCATATTACTGTGATGATTTGCTCTGCCTGCCTGATTCTCCACAGCTGCGCACACACCTGCTCTCTCTCATCAATGGAGCTATTTAAGCCGTGCTGCCCACAGGTCAGCACGGAGTCATCTTTCTCCCTGGTCTGATGAGACCGGCACACCACTTCGTCTGCTTCCAGAGTTCCTTCTCTTCGTCACAGTTCTCCAGAGGTCTCTCCTCTTCATCGTCGTTCTCCTGAGGAGCCTGTTTCTCTCACCGTTCGTCTGGGAGTGCTCACTCTCCCACGACAAGTAAGCCATCTTCTCCTACACCACTATTCTACGCTCTAATCCCCTGTGCACAGGCGGAGATCCGTGGTGGCAGACTTCTCCCTCCTGTCGGCGGACCGAGCCCACACTACACCTGTACAACACCTCCTTGTCTCCATTCGCAACCAGGCCTGTAGACGCTGTCTCCCTGGCCGGAGCCTTTGGGGCTAAGCCTCAGCTGCTCACCATCTCATCGACAGGAAGACCTAACCATAACTGTACATTCCCTCCTGAGTTTTGACACTAATCCTCCCTGTCTTTGCCCGTCCATAGGGTTGCCAGGCTGTACGGTGTTCTGCTCACCCCGGCTGATACACCTACACGTACACGCACATACACACACACTCATTACACAATAAAGATAATTGAGTTTACTTTTGAGTCGGTGTCTTCTTACTGGGTCCCGAAACATGTCAGTTACTAGGTTTGGAGACCGCTTTCCTGTTGCTCTAATGGTTCAAAGCAATTAAAGAATAGAAAGAAAACTCCTCAGAAATTGCGACTGAAGTCATGTTGAGTTAAGAAGAGGTGAGAAGAAATTTATACAGTATATTCTCTTTTGCCGGTAATGAAGTGACCATACAGAAAAAGCAAATACCTGGACAGAGATGACAGTGAGGCTATGTTATAGTGCTTTTGAAGTAATTTTCAACAAACTAGGCATAGGGATAAAATTTAGTGACTTCTTAATGAGAAGTCTTTTAAAAAGTTTAGGCCTATGAAGCATTTGTTTAATTCTCATGTTTAGATACTGCATTTGTGGTCACTTAACAGTGGGCAAAACGTTTGAAAATGATCACTTGGCAAAATAATCAATGTATCATTTTAATGTGGATATGGCAAAAGGCATTCACTAATATAGCGCTTTTTTCTCATCTGTAGATGACCAAAGCACTTTACAGATCCTGCTATTCACCCATTCACATGCACATTCACACATTGATGATGGCGGAGCTGCCATGCACAGGCGCTGGCCTGACCCACCAGGAGCAACTGGGTGTTCAGTGTCTTGCTCAAGGAAATTTCAATATGCAGACTGCAGACAGAGTGGGAATCGAACCCCTGACCCGCTACAGTTGCACCTCCCCCCCCCCCGATATTTAAGAATAGACTCAGCATAGAGTGACTCAGTCCATGATTTAAACTGGCAAAATGTGCCTTTTACAGGTGCATCTCAATAAATTAGAATGTCAACAAAAAGTTGATTTATTTAGGTAATTCAAATAAATTCATTCATGAATTCATTCATGAATGAATGAATGAGTGAAGGAATAATTCAATTAAAAAAAAACTTCTATAATATATAGATTCATTACACAGACACTGATATATTTCAAGTGTTTATTCATTTTAATTTTGATAATTATGGCTTACAGCCCATGAAAACCCCAAATTCATTTTGTCAAAAAATTAGAATATTACATAAAATTAATTTAAAAAATAGTTTTTTAATAGAAATGTTGGCCGACTGAAAAGTATGTCTATGTACACACTCAATACTTGGTCGGGGCTCCTTTTGGATTAATTACTGTATCAATGTGGCGTGGCATGGAGGTGATCAGCCTGTGGCACTGCTGAGGTGTTATGAAGGTCCAGTTTGCTTTGATAGTGACCTTCAGCTCGTCTGCGTTGTTGGGTCTGGTGTCTCTCATCTTCTTCTTGACACTACTCCATAAATTCTCTATGGGGTTTAGGTCAGGAGAGTTTGCTGGCCAGTCAAACACAGTGGCTCCTCTCCTCCAGGAGAGGAGCCACCCCCCGGATAACCGTCAGATGATTCCACTCCAGTGCCTTCTTTTCTTCACTCCCGGGGACGACCCCGTTCAGTTCCAAACACCTCCTTCTTCTCCCAAGCACACCACAGCTCATTAGGATGCCTCCACGAGCCGTCAGATAGCTGGAGGTAGGCATCCCCCCTTACAGCCACCACCTGCAGCCGCCCCTGGTCATCTTCTCTCCGACGTTTGACCCGAATGCCTCTCAACCGGGTCTCCTCCCTTCGTCAGATCACATCCGCGACCCCCAGAGGGGCCCTACTCGGCTTCCAGTGTCTCTTTTTGGCACGTCGTCTCACCGTGCCAGCTGGTCCTGCTCCGCTTGCTTTCATTTCAACTGCCAGCATCGCCATTGTGACCCCCTGCTCTCCGGTCCCTTCCAGCTGAAATCTGGGAGCAGAAGGAGCCAGCCACTCAGCACCACCCACCATCACGGGCGTCCCACCGTGCCGCCCAGTTCCCTCAGCTAGGGTTACTTGGGCACTGGCACCAGTACCCTTCCGCGATGGCCCTGGGTGGGGTTGGTCCTGCTCATTTTCCAGATTTCTAGGCAAAGGTTTGTCCCACACAGCTCCATCCATTGTCCGCGGGGTCCCACAAACCACAACTCAACCACTCTTCTCCAGCCCCACTCGTGATGGCGAAGCCCAGGCCATAAAACAAATCACATCCCATTATGTCCTCTCCACAGGCAATCACGATGAACCTCAGGTTGCACACCGCCACCGACTTGTACCTAGCTGTCAGTTCCACCGATCCCACCATGGCCAATCTTCCTCCACAATAACCACACAGCGGCACTGAATCACCTCTAACATGAAACTGTGGGGGGAAAAAAACTCCTCACGGTTGCCCAGTTTAACAAGGACCTCACCGCCCCCGTGTCAATCAGCAATGACACTGTGATCCCATCCAGTTCCACCATACAGTAGGAGCAGCCACTGGTACTCCAGGATACAGTGTGAATAACCGTGGGAGTGGGAGGGTCTTCCTTACATCTCGGATCTCCTAACTCAAACTTGTGACATGCTGTGGCGAAATGATGTAAGAGTCCGCACTTGCCGCAGCATTGCCGCTTGTAACGGTGCTTTGTGGACCCACAACCCAAACACCTGGGCGCTTCTGGAGCGGACCTCATCTTGACAGTATTAACGTAGTCTTCTTCATCTTCCACACCATCGTCACTGTCCGGGTCCACTGTGTGCGCCATCAACTGTGGTTCAAACTGGCGATGTGAAGTTCTCTCACCGAGCTTCCATAAGAGGTTGTCTGCCACCTCTAACTGCTGAGCTAACTCGATGGCCTTGGATAACGTCAGCTTGCTCGAGTATAAAAGGAGCTTCGATCTCGTAGCCGGGCAAATAGTATGTTCCGCCAACTGGTCGCGGACCATCTCTTCCTCCAGCGCTCCAAACTGACAGTATTTGGCCAGCTAGCGCAGGTCTGCCACAAACCATTGCACTAACTCACCAGTCCGCTGGCAGCACTGTTGAAACTGGATCCTACTGACAATGATGTTTTCCGGGGTGTGAAAATGTCACACCATTAGTTCCAACACTTCCTCAAACCTATCACACTTACCTAAAGTGCTTAAAATATGTTGACCCTCCATTCCTAAATTATGAACCAACAGTGCCCGTGCCCTCAACTTCTCCAGTCTTCCAAGGTCCAATGTCACCAAGTATGTCTGAAAAGCGGCGAACCACCTCGCCCAAGGGATGGGTGGCTGACCGGGAAGCTCCAAAAACAGCCGAATTGACGTAATACCCACGTCCATACCTTTTACCCTTGTCGCTAAATGTTATGTCAGTGATAGGAGCCAAGGACAAGAACGAGTGTTGAACTGGACACAGGTTTATTAGTGATGCGCTCACTACACACACCCATCCGCCAGGCAGAGAGGTGGCCAAGAGACTGCCCCTCTCCCTAACAGTCTTCTTATACCCCGGGTGGCGGTGAAACCGGAAAGGTGGAGCCACCACCCGTGTTATACAATAACAGGTCCCCCAAAACCCAACAACAGTGCGCTGTTTGAATTTGCGAGAAAGAAGCTGCTGGATGGGAATGAAACACATCACTGGGGGTAAGGAGAGGGACAGATAGACATCGGGGCGCCTTGAGAGAGCTGATGAGCTGAATCTGGTTTTTAATAGGTTTAACTCAAAGTCTGTCACCCCCAACACAGTGAGACCCCTACACACCCCTCCCCCCACACCCTCCTATGCAGCACCTCTCACTCTCCCCCTCCCCCTCCTCTGAGGACATCAGCACCAACTCCCACATCACTGTGACGACAGACCAGGTTAAGAAACAGCTGGAGAGACTCCGTCAACGGAAGTCTGGGGGTCCTGATGGCATCTCTGCCAGGATCCTGGGGACTTGTGCCAACCAGCTATCTCCTGTTCTGAAATACTTGTACAACTTGAACCTGAGTCTGGAGAGAGTACCGGTGCTGTGGAAGACATCATGCCTGGTTCCTGTCCCCAAGAAGTCATCTCCATCGGACTTGAACGACTATCGACCAGTTACCCTCACATAACATGTGATGAAGGTTGTGGAGAGACTGGTCTTAGCCCACCTGAGGCCACAGGTGAAGACGTGGCTGGACCGTCTGCAGTTTGCATATCAGTCCCATTTAGGAGTTGAAGACACTGTCATCTACCTGCTGCAACAAGCCCATCTTCACCTGGATGGCGGAGGAGATACTGTGAGAATCACGTTCTTTGATTTCTCCAGTGCATTTAACACCATCTGCTGCTGGGTGCGAAGCTGCAGGGGATGGGGGTTGACAGCTCTGTGATCTCCTGGATTACTGACTACCTGACAGGAAGGCCACAGTTTGTCTGGCGTGGCAGTGTCTTGTCTGATGTGGTGGTTAGTGATATGGGAGCTCCACAGGGGACTGTGCTTTCTCCTTTTCTCTTCACCTTATACACCACTGACTTTCAGTACAACTCCGAGTCATGCCACCTGCAGAAATTCTCTGATAAGTCAGCTGTTGTTGGGTGTATAAGAGGGGAGAGGAGGGGGAGTTCAGAGCACTGGTAGACAGATTTGTGGAGTGGACCGAGCAGAATCACCTGAGGCTGAACGTCAGCAAGACCAGAGAGATGGTGATTGACTTCAGGAAGACGAGGATGCCTTCACAGCCATTGCAGATTAGGGGGGAGGATGTGGAGGTAGTGGAGAACTTCAAATACCCAGGTGTCATGATAAGCAACAGACTGGATTGGAAATTTAACACAGATGCTGTGTACAAGAAGGGGATAAGCAGACTACTTTCTGGGGAAGCTGGGATGCTTCAATGTGTGCAACAAGATGTTGGAGCTTTTCTATCAGACTGTTGCTGCCAGTGCCATCTTCTTTGCTGCTGTTTGCTGGGGTAGCATTTTCAGAGCCAGCGACACCAAAAGACTTGACAAGGTTATCAAGAGGGCTGGCTCTGCGATTGGTCTCTGGCTGGAGACTTTTGAAAATGTGGTGGAGGGGAGGACACTAAACAAACTGTGATCAATCATGGATAATCCTGATCACCCCCTCCACCACACACTGGACAGACAGCTGAGCACTTTCTCCAGCAGACTGCTACAGCTTCCCTGCCGAACGGTCAGGTACAGGAAATCTTTTCTGCCACATGCCATTTCACTGTACAATAACTCACTCTAGTGTTGAATTCTGGTCATATCAAGGCTGCCATACTGCACATTGCAGTCTAATTGGTACCTCATATTTCACTCTGTGTCTGATAGTCCTGCGTTGTACAGAGAGTACAATTCATGTATCCAAACGGCTCATCATCTGAGATGCATATAAAGTTATCTTGGCAGTTTTACTTTCCCTGGATAATTCCTTTTTTCTATTATGCAGTGTGTGTGCTTCTGTTGTCTACTGTCATGTTGCTGTTACACTGTAATTTCCCAGTTTAGGATCAATAAAGTACATCTATCTATCTATCTATCTATCTATCTATCTATCTACAGTGGTGTGGAAAAGTGTTTGCCCCCTAATTTATCATTTTTTGTATGTTTGTCACACAAATATTTAAGATCATCAAACAAATTTAAATATTAGACAAAGATAACACAAGTAAACACAAAATGCAGTTTTTAAGTGAAGGTGTTCATTATTAAGGGTAAACAAATCTAAACCTACATGGCCCTGTGGAAAAAGTGATTGCCTCTCACCTCTTAAAACATTAACTGTGGTTTATCACATCTTTGGAAAGCTGAGTTCAATTTCTCTAGCCACACCCAGGCCTGATTACTGCCACATCTGTTCTCAATCAAGAAATCACTTAAATAGGACCTGCCTGACAAAGTGAAGTAGACCAAAAGATCCTCAAAAACTAGACATCATGCTGCAATCCAAAGAAATTCAGGAACAAATGAGAAACAAAGTAATTGAGATCTATCAGTCTGGAAAAGGTTATAAAGCCATTTCTAAAGCTTTGGGACTCCAGCGAACCACAGTGAGAGCCATTATCCACAAATGGTGAAAACATGGAACAGTGGTGAACCTTCCCTGGAGTGGCCGGTCGACCAAAATTACCCCAAGAGCACAATGAAAACTCATCCAAGAGGTCACAAAAGACCCCACAACAACGTCCAAAGAACTCCAGGCCTCAGTTGCCTCAGTTAAAGTCAGTGTTCATGACTCCACCATAAGAAAGAGACTGGGCAAACAGGGAATGCATGGCAGAGATTCAAGACGAAAACCACTGCTGAGCAAAAAGAACATAAAGGCTCGTCTCAGTTTTGCCAGAAAACATCTTGATGACCCCCAAGACTTGTGGGAAAATATTCTGTGGACTGATGAGGCAAAAATTGTACTTTTTGGAAGGTGTGTGTCCCATTACATCCAGCGTAAAAGTAACCCAGTATTTCAGAAAAGGAACATCATGCCAACAGTAAAATATGGTGGTGGTAGTGTGATGGTCTGGTGTTGTTCTGCTGCTTCAGGACTTGGAAGACTGGCTGTGGTAAATGGAACCATGAATTCTGCTGTCTACCAAAAAATCCTGAAGGAGAATGTCAAGCCATCTGTTTGTGACCTCAAGCTGAAACGCACTTGGGATCTCCAGCAGGACAATGATCCAAAACACACCAGCAATTCCACCTCTGAATGGCTTAAGAAAAACAAAATGAAGACTTTGGAGTGGCCTAGTAAAAGTCCTGACCTGAATCCGATAGAGATGCTGTGGCATGACCTTAAAAAGGTGGTTTCATGCTCGAAAACCCTCCAATATGGCAGAATTACAAAAATTCTGCAAAGATGAGTGGGCTAAAATTCCTCCACAGCGCTGTAAAAGACTCATTGCCAGTCATTGCAAATGCTTGATTGCAGTTGTTGCTGCTAAGGGTGGCCCAACCAGTTATTAGGTTTAGAGGGCAATCACTTTTTCACACAGGGCCATGTAGGTTTGGATTTTGTTCCCCTTAATAATAAACACCTTTATTTAAAAACTGCATTTTGTATTTGCTTGTGTTATCTTTGTCTAATATTTAAATTTGTTTGATGATCTGAAACATTTAAGTGTGACTGTCATGTTTGCCTCTACGAGGCAGGAGAGACAAACCCAAGCGCTGAATGATGTGTATTCATTAAACAAAAAGAACATAACAGTCCAAAATGTGCCGACAATACAAAAATGCCAAACAAGGGAAACTTCCAAGATGTGCCTCAGAGCGGGGAAAGCGCTCTGGAGAGGAGAGCAGCACACACCGAATCAAGCGTAGTACAGATCCGGGGAATAACAGGAGAGACATTAAACGTAGCGGCAATCATACAGAGAAACAGCAGCGCTTAAATACATGTGGAGGTGATTAGCAACAATGAGTCCCAGTGTGGACTCGCATGAGCAGGCAAAAGGTGAACACACCAGTAATTGGAATCAGCTGGTGGTAATGAGAGGTAAGGGAGGAGCAGCTGATCTGACAGCTTGACAGATGAAACAAAAGGCCCGCTCAGGACCCACACCAGAAAAAACACAGTTAGACCCCCCTCATCCCCCGGCCCAAAGAGCCCAGAGTTCAGGGGGCCGACCAAAGTCCCAGGCCCGGCTGACGGCAAGATGAAACAAGTCAGGTGGCCTGCTGAATTCCCAGGCCAGCCGAACAGCCAGATGAAACAAGTCGGGTGGCCTGCCGGAGAATAAGGACCACCCGACCCAACGGCTCAGTCTTTCAGGTGGCCGGCCCGAGTTCTTGAGCCACCTAAACAGGCGAGGTGGCCCAGGAGGTGGCTTCCAAACAGGAAGACCCAAAGATGGAGTGGAGAACCAAGGAGGGGGAACCATGACGTCGTCTGGCAGAGAAGGAAGGGGGACCATGACGGCGTCTGGCAGAGAAGGGAGCGAGGCCACGATGACGTCTGGCTGAGGAGAAAAAGGGGCCACGACGGTGTCTTACTGCAGAGGAAGAGGAAAGACAATGCCCGCGGTGGCCTTGGACTGGAAAATAGTAGCACCCGTGGTGGCTCCAAGCCGGAGCATGGCAGCACCTCTGGTGGCTCCGGGCTGGAGCATGGCAGCACCCTCGGTGGGCCCCGGCTTGGCCAACGCTGCACCCTCAGAGGTCCCGGGCTGGGACAGGATGCCCACAATGCCTGCGATGACCTCGACGACTGCGACAACCTGGTAATGAGAGATGAGGGAGGAACAGCTGATCTGACAGCTTGACAGATGACGCCAACGCTGCTGTCAGCCCACAGAACAAAAATGAGAAATAGACAAGATCTATAAACAATACAACTCAAACAGGACATGGTCAAAATAACTAAAACACAACTGGAGAAAATAAAAAGCAGAATAACACTAAAAGGAGCATGATAATATATCTATCCATCCATCCATCCATCCATCCAGCTTCTTCCGCTTAATCCTTTTCGAGTCGGGGGGGGGGGGGTGCTGGAGCCTATCCCAGCATCTTTGGACGAGAGGCAGGGTACACCCTGGACAGATCACCAATCCATCACAGGGCCAACACAGAGAGACAGACAACCATTCACTCTCACAGTCATACCTAAGGACAATTTAGAATCCCCAGTTGATGCCAGTTAACCTAACTTGCATGTTTTTGGCATGTGGGAGGAAACCGGAGAAATCCCGGAGTAAGCCCAAGCAGACATGGGGAGAACATGCAAACTCCACACAGATCACTGTTGGTCGGGGGCTGGGATAGAACCCAGGATCCCCCGGCCAAGGGGGAGTTGCTGTGTTGCCACAGTGCTAACCACTCCACCACCGCGCTGCACGATAATACAATAGACAAATAAATACACTGAAAAAGCCACAAGACTGGGTCTGGCAGAAATCCCAGCCCCAGCTCGTGACCATGACAAATACAAAAAAAAAGAAATCAAGAAGGGGGAAAACACTTTTTCACACCACTGTATTTCTCTGTACACAATCCTCCCGTCTCCTATCAGCCATGTTAGCGCTGGATAGCGGTGAGTTACCGGGGCCTTGTTTACTGTTTTTAGTCACTAGCAGTGTTGTATCATTTTCACAGAGGCCATTTACTTCCAGATTAACTTCTAGCTACTGAATTTTAGTTTCCAGCATGGTTGTCTTCTGTAGGAGTTTGTGGTAGTCATCTGTAGAAAGGGGAGGCATCTTGTTGATACTTAGCTTTAGCTTGTCAGTCGCTGTAGTTCAGGCTTCAGCTGCATGTAGGCCATGCTCACGTAGCACCGATAAGATCCAAAACGTATTACATCATGGTAATAGTGAGCTATATCTTCAGCGAACTATAGTCCCAGTGATTTATGAGTATCCAGCAGGTGCTGCTCATAAATTTCTTACAGGTAAAATAAAAATATTGACAGAAAAGCACAAGGAGAGGGAAGAGCGAAGCAGCAGAGCGTCCTTCCACCAGCAAGGTCAGAAGAGAAATAAAAGGCTATCAATCAGGACATAATCAGCTGAAAATTAATTTGCACTGGTGGGGGATGGGATGACTCCCTAAATTCTGATGGATTTCAGCTGGCTTCTTGCTTTTCCTATGCCTTTTTGGACCTCTTTTTCTTCATGTGTTTAATACTTATTCCCTGTGTCATTGCACTTTATTAAATATAACTTGTTTTGTGAACACAGTTGTCTTGATTTCTTTGTATGTATGGATTACGTGGGTTGTTACTGATACCTGGTAAAAATCTCAGGTCAATGGCACCATCAAAAATATGTTTAATGAGAAAAATGTTCAATGCTTATTTTCCCCACTGTATATAAAGGTATTATGACTTTAGCGCATTGACAGCAATTCTAAAAATGTATACGTACATGAGCTGTAAGGATAGTAGCTGATTAACAATAAAAATTAAGGGAAAAAGTGGAAAAATACAATATTTATTCATTCATTCAGATGGCTTTAATGTGAAAGTCAAAGTCAAAAGTTTATGAGTTCCAAAGTTTATTGAATACCCTTTTATTTTTCCCAGACACACTAAAATAACAAAACAAAGTTGATGCAAAAGTTAACTGTTAATTGACTCTACATATTAATAAACACAATGGTAAGTAACAGTTAGAAACATGATTCTGAGTATCATTTTGCAGTATCAGCTAAAATATCATTCTGTTATAATCTGCTCAAGTAAAAAAAGTGGTCTCAAAATTGATACCTGTTTATCACAAGAATTAAATAGGAACTGAGTATAAACTTTACTTTTTTTTATATTTTGAAGTGATTAAAAGCTGTTTTGACAAGTGCACATTCTTTCAGTGGTTTCAATCCAAGAAATTTAATAACAGCCCTCCTTCATTGCATCCTAGCTCCTCTTGCTGACTTTGTGTTGGGAGTGATGTAGCATTTGGCTCTAAACACTAATCTGTCTCCATCCAAAAATGGCCCAGCCCTCCTTGTGGCCTTTCCCAGCAACGCCTCACACAGTGCTGCTGACGTTGGTGTTTCCTGTGTCCGTGCCAGGTCAGCCCAGATAAGTGATGGAGTAGAGGAAGAAATGCAGAAAGAACAGATTATGTCAAGTAGCTTCAGCTATATGAGACAGGAGATAAATATAATTATATTAAAAGGCTCTTGTTTTCACTACAAATTGGCTTGTTTTGTCACTTCTGTTGGTAGTATTTACAGTACTATGTTAATGTTAGCTGTGGTTTGTGTGGTTTTGTTTCATCTCTCTGAAGCATTTTGCCTTTGACTTTTGTTTGCCAGCATTTAGACAATTCAATATTGATTAGCTTGTCAATATTCAACTGTACGTACAGTGATGTGAAAAAATGTTTGCCCCCTTCCTGATTTCTCTTTATTTTGTGTGTTTGTGTCATGAGCCTCCCTGTGTGCTATTACACAGCGCACGGAGGAGTGAGGAGAAGGAATGGATTTACGAGCAAGGGTTACGCCACAACACATTTATTAAAAAAAAGACGAACAGTTCCAAAAACATACAGACATACAAAAATGGTAACTGGTGTTCACTTATTTAGCGCTTTTTCTCATCTCTGGATGACCAAAGCACTTTACAGATCCTGCTATCCACCCATTCATGCACACATTCATACACTGATGGCAGCAGAGCTGCCATACACACACAGGTGCTAGCGTGGCCACCAGGAGCAACTGGGGGTTCAGTGTCTTGCTCAAGGACACTTCAACATGCAGACTGCAGACAGAGCAGGAATCAAACCCATGACCCTCCAATCAGTAGTCAGCCACATTACACCTGTGCCACAGCCGCCCCCTACAAAACAACAAGAAGGGTACACTTACAGGTAAACACGGGGCGACATGTTGCGGGTACACCACAGTGTACAATGCCATGTGCTGCCACGGTGAACTACAACTGAGACAGGCATATGTGGCAATACAATAGTCCAGCAATGCTTGGCTGGCAAAGGTCTGCTTAAGTACAAGCATTGCTGGCAAGGAAGATTGGGTGCACCTGGGTGAAGCGCAGGAATGGCAGTTACCGGGAGTGGAACCAGTTGGCTGCATGAGAGAGGGGGCGTGGTCGGACCAGCAAGTGTCAGACAGCACCCACACAAGTGTAGGCCAAAGGAAGTTGCCTCGCAGCTGCTGGCCAGAACACAGTTGCTACAGGTATGGAAATCAAACTAAGGCAGTGATTTTCAACCTATGTGCCGCGGCACACTAGTGTGCCATGAGAGATCGTTAGGTGTGCTGTGGGAAATTATCCAATTTAACTTAATTACTCGAGTGAGTGGCTATGTTTACATGGACACAAGTAACCGGATTAAAAGCCTGATCGGAATAAAAATGCTTCATGTAAACATGGCAATCTGAATATTCTAACCCGATCACGCTCATTCGGATCAAAATTTCATTCTGATTGAGAGGGGTGGGTTATGCCGATTGTTAATCCGAATGGTGCGCATGAAAACACTTATTCCGAACACAGGGCAGAAAATATGTTTACTGCGCATGTCTGTACACCAGCCGCACGTCGACGTGACGTATTTCCGCCTTAGCAGCAGCTAGCGGAAAACATAGCGGGAGTAAAACAAAACTGGTCTGTATCGTCCTGCTGTCTCCCTCTTTTTGTCATATGCAGAAGTATGTACTTGTAGCTTCATTACGGAGACTAGCAGAAGCAAAAGTACAGTCTGAATAACATGATACAGGTCAATTTCGACACAAAGCGGGGCTCGCTAACACCGGAAGTTGCTTCTTCTTCTACTATTTTTTGAATGTCAAAATGTCGACCTGCGCATGTCAAAATGATTTATTCCGTTCAAACCTGTGACATGAAAATGCACGTCCTAATCAGATCAGCTTTTTCAGGATCCATGTAAACAGTAAAATTTATAAATAAACAACAACATGTGCAGCGTGGCAACCTTGAGATGTTCCCACTCACCGAGAAACGGCATGATGTTAACACTGCTGCATTGTGCCAGGTGATTGGCACACATTTGAAAACTCTTGAGGAGAAGTTGTTATTTTATTTCTCTTCAGACTTCACACAATGCCTTGTCTGGGTTAGGAACCCATACAGCTCAGCATCAGTTGTTGGAAACGACATGACTTTACAGGAGCAAGAGGAACTCATTGAACTGAAACAAGATCATGGTTTAAAGCTAAACTTTGCTGATCTTCCTTTGGTCAGTTTTTGGTTGACTGCTGCTAAGGAGTTCCCCATTCTGGCCAACAAAGCTATTTCAACATTGCTTCCATTTTCCACGACATGTCTGTGTGAGCTGAGCTTTTCAAGCTTGACTGTGATAAAAACTAAAAACAGAGAGAGACTGAGAGCTGTTGAGGAAGCGCTCCATGTGTGTCTTTCTTCCATTCCTGCCAGGATATCAGCTTTGTGTTCATCTAAACAGGCCCAGGGTTCACACTGAGTGAGTATAAATACATTCAGAAACTGTATTGCTAACTATATTTTATTATTTTTACTGTGTTAGGCTATAGAGTGTCATTTTGTGTCATTCTGGTTGGTGGTGTGCCCCAGGATTTTGTCAATGTAAAAAATGTGCCGTGGCTTAAAAAAGGTTGAAAAACACTGAACTAGGGAACATAGAAACTACAAGAAACTCAAAAGATAACACAATACATAAATACACAGATAACCTGAGACACAGAGAAAGGTCAGAACTGAGCCTGAAGAGCCCCCCCTCTCAAGAGGTGGACTCCAAACACCCATGGCAACATAACAAGGAAGCAAAAAGCCCCCCCCCCCCAACAGGAACAACAACAATAATCAACCAAGGTTGGGAGGTAGGGGAAACAGGTCAGGAGGGAACAAAACAACCCCACCCAGGGCCACAACAGAAAACACAATTCCCCTCCCCCCATGTCCAAAGGCGTGGAGGCTCAGGAGGCCGCCCAGAGTCCCAGGCCCAGCAAACAGTCCGGCGAACAGAGTCCGGTGGCCTGCCAGAAAACACGGGCCACCTGACCCAAAGACTCAGTCCTTCAGGCAGTCGGCCAGCGCTGTTGAGTCACCAGGACCGGAGGGTTGAAGCAGGAGACGGCCTGCCCACCGGGAGGCTCACTGGTGTGTGACTGGACCATAGGAAGGGAACCCCCACGGCATCAGACAAGGAGGAGGAGGAAGCCACGACGGCATCAGGATGAGGAGTGCAGGCCCCGGTGTCCGCAGGTTGACCAGCAGCACCCTCTGTGGCCTCAGCTTGGGACACAGCTGCACCCGTGGTGGACTCTGGCTGGAGCTTTGCAGCATCCACGGTGAACTCCGGCTGGGGCTTTGCAGAACCCTCGGTGGACCCCAGCTGGGCCAACGCTGCACCCTCGGTGGACCCCAGCTGGGTCAATGCTGCACCCTCGGTGGACCCTGGCTGGGCCAGCGCTGCACCCTCGGTGGGCCCCAGCTGGGCCAGCACTGCACCCTCGGTGGACTCTGGGCTGGAGCATGGCACCCATGATGGGTCCATGCAGGAGCTCAGCACCCACGTCGGGCTAACATTGGAGCGCACCCCCACAAGGGTCCCAGACCAGAACGCCACACCCAAGGAGACTTAACCTGCAGAAGGACCCACACGACGGCCTCAGGCAGAAAGGGAGCTGGACCCGCGATGTCATCTGGCGGAGAGACCGGACCCATGGAGACCCCTGATGACTATGGATCTTCTTCAGCAGGCCTAAGAGGAAGCTCAGGGACAACAGAGGGAGAAATGTGGTTAGGGTTGCCGGCAGCGGCGGAGACTGGCGAGGTGAGTTCAGATGCAACAGAGGGCTGCACCTGACTCTCCTCCCAAAAGCCAGGAAAGGTCTCTCCAACACAGACATAAGAAAAACAAGATAGATAAGTTGCCTGAGCTCGAGTTCCACCAGCGTCCAGGACTCCGTCGATCCTGGTGATGAAGTCTCAGGCCTGGCCTCTAGGAGGTCCAGCTCTGGCTCCCAATCTGCTGCGGTGTCCTCCACAGCTGGCAAGATGGAGGTAGTAGCAGTCCTGTTGTTCCACGGCAGCGGCTGCAATGCTGGAGGCTCCTTCAGTGCAGTAGCAGGGGAACAGCTCTGTGCTGACTCCGGAGCGGAATCCTCTGAAGCCACCGGCTCCTCCACCGTCCGATGGCTCTGACCTTGGACCAAAAGATGCTCAGGAGAAAATGGAGGAGGCACGGAGAGAACAGAAAAAGATAAACGTTTGCAGCTGGAGGAGAGAGCAGACTGCTGAGACTGGGCCTCTCCCTTGGGAGATAGAAAAGGTTTATCATGATTCAATTGAGTAGAATGAAAAAAACACTTGCCTGTCATCCCAGTGTTTGATGTTCACAGCTGCAGTGGTCAGGCAGTCATCCTTCTCCGTGTCCGCGATGATTCTGGCTCCCCTCTGGATGATGGAAGAGCCGGCTCGGGAAACACGGAAATGTGCATTACCGGGGAAACCATGATTGACCTCTCGGCAGCTGGAGGAACGATGGCTGCCGAAGATGATGAGGGCTTCTCCCAGCATCTCCCCGCAGGATGACACTGTTTGCGGGCGGCTGAAGCTGATGGTGAGGCTGAAGAAGAGGGGACAGCAGGCTGTGGAGAGCATCTCTGCTTGGACTTCATGCTAAGTGCCCCCTTCTCAAGTTAGTAAATGTCTGATCCAACGCGCAGACCGAAGACAACAGCCCTTTGTACTGTGAGTAGCTCCAGAGCCCTGGATGCACCTCAGGGATACCTACAGCTGAATCCAGGCAGCTCCACTTTGCCTTCGGTCTGCGGGCTTCATGGGCCTCATCCATAAAGTCCTGGATATCGGCCGCCGCCCACTCCTCCTCCACAGTCAGAGGCCTGGATGTCAAACTCCTCCTGCTGAAGTAAACGCGGAGCGCCGGAGGCACCGAGGAGGAAGCCGATGGCAGAGATGGTAGCCAGGGAAGAGTGAGCGCGATCACCCAGGGATGAGAGCGTAGACTGGGACTGATCTCCAGCTGGTTCGCCACTCCACCCCAGCACAGCCTATCGTCCTCGCGGGATCTGCAGTTCTGAGCCCCTCTCACCAGATCCTCAATAACGGAGACGCGCTGCAGCTCCTCCCGACTCCACCTCCTCCTCGCTCCAACAAGATTGCCTGCGGAATCCATGAGAAAAAACTCCCACAGGCAGGTGAGTGAAAAAGGCAGCTCAAAAAAGAAAAAGGTTATGTGTGGGTGTAACCCGCTAAATCCTTTTAAGGCTGGCCTGTTCTGTCATGAGCCTCCCTGTGCACTATTACCCAGCGCACGAAGGAGTGAGGAGAAGAAACGGATTTACAAGCAAGGGTTACGCCACAACACATTTATTAAAGAAAAGACGAACAGTTCCAAAAACGTGCAGACATACAAAAACAACAAGAAGGGTACATTTACAGGCAAACATGGGGTGATGTGTTGCAGGTACACCACAGCGTACAATGGCGTGTGCTGCCACTGTGAACCACGACCGAGACAGGCACATGTGACAATACTATAGTCCAGCACTGCTTGGCTGGCAAAGGGCTGCTTAAGTACAAGCATTGCTGGCAAGGAAGACTGGGTGCACCTGGGCGAAGCACGGGAAGGGCAATTACCGGGATGGAACCAGCTGGCCATCATGAGAGAGTGGGCAGCGCCCACACAAGTGTAGGCCAAAGGAGGCTGCCTCACAGCTGCCGGCCAAAACACACTGGCTACAGGTACGGAAATCAAACTAGGGAACATAGAAACTACAAGAAACTCAAAAGATACAGTAACATAATACATAAATACACAGATAACCCGAGACACAGAGAAAGGTCAGAACCAAGCCTGAAGAGCAAACCGGCTCAGTTCATGACAGTTTGTCACACTTAAATGTTTCAGATCATCAAAAAAAAAATTAATATTAGACAAAGATAACACAAGTAAATAAAAATGCAGTTTCTAAATGAAGGTGTTTATTATTAAGGGGAAAAAAATCCAAACCTACATGGCCTTGTGTTAAAAAGTGATTGCCCCCTAAGCCTAATAACTTGGGCTACCCTTAGCAGCAACAATTGCAATCAAGCATTTGCGATAACTGGCAATGACTCTTTTACAGTGCTGTGGAGGAATTTTGGCCCACTCATCTTTGCAAAATTGTAATTCTGCCATATTGGAGGGTTTTCGAGCATGAACCGCCTTTTTAAGGTCATGCCACAGCATCTCAATAGGATTCAGGTCAGGACTTTTACTAGGCCACTCCAAAGTCTTCATTTTGTATTTCTTAAACCATTCAGTGGTGGAATTGCTGGTGTGTTTTGGATCATTGTCCTGCTGCAGATCCCAAGTGCATTTCAGCTTGAGGTCAGGACTCTGGTAGGCCACTCAAACTGCCTTAGTTTCCATCCGAGGTCACTGGAGTCTGGGCCACTGTAGTGTTCAGGTTGTGGATCATGAGTGTTTTTCTTTTTGTTTTTTGTTTTTTGTTTTGGGTTGTTTGTTTTGTCTTGGTTCCTCCGTGCCTGGGTTCCCCCTCCTCCCACCCAGGGTAGGTTATTTTTCTTGTCGGGAGGGTCTTCTGTGTGTGTGTGTGGGGGGGGGGGGGTCATTTTTCTTTTGACATTGCCCTGGGGTGTGTAGGTTCCACCCCTTGGGGGGGCCACTGTCATGATCCTGGGGCACGGGTGGGTGCCGTGCCCAGTCTCTGGTTTTAGTTCAGTCTTTTTTTTTGTCTGTTTCATTGTTATTTTGTCCAGTTTTTGCCTTTGTGCTTTTGTAGTTATGTTCACATGTTGGGATTGTGTTTTTGTTGTTTTATTTTGACAGCGCTATGCAGCTTCCAGCTGTCAAACTAGTCGGAGCTGCACACCTGTTGTTCATTCTATTTTCTTCACTCATGTATCCACATCTGTCATTGATTATGTCTTGCATATAAGGGCACGGCAAATCTCTGTGGTTTTTTGTGTCCTTCTACCATGTGTACCCATCCTCAGAAACAGTATACTAAGTGTGTTTGGGTCCAGCTGTCGAGGAGAGCTCCGTCCAGGTATGTTTGCCCTTTATTTCCAGCTGTGAGCCCCACTGCCTTTGGGAGAGCTCCAGCTGGATTCCTCTCCTGGCCAGGCATTCCCTGACTTCCATCCCCCCGGACGTCGAGCCCCACTCCCCTCCAGCGTTTGTCTTTGTACTTGCACTTCATGATTTAGTTTTTATATGTTAACGTTCTTGTCTGTATTTATGTTAATAAGTGTGCAAACTCAGAAAGTGTTTGGTGTCCTACTTTTCCCTGTGAGTTGGGCAATTCTCGACAAGGTGTGTGTCAAGATGCACAGCAGATAGACAGACAGGTAGGAATCAGGCATGGAAAGACAGAATATTCAATATTTTTTTCAGAAAAAAACAGACTTCCATAGACAATACAGAGCAACAGAATAAATTATTTCTTTTTTGTCTGCGTTCAGTACCATTTGGTTTGGGACTGCTGCAGTTAGGAAGTTTTCAAATGAAGGTGATGCCATAATTTCCAAATCTATACTCTTTAACATGCATTCAATGCAATTTAGCTTTTGTAATGGATAATTACTTTTTCATCCTTTTTATTAATGTTCTCAGCAAGAGTAGCCTAGAGTGTTGGTCATTTTTATGACAAATTTGTGAGTCGATAATACATTCTCTTTTAATTGTGTTAAAGTCTGTATTTGCTGTTGCACAAAGGAGTTTTTCTGCATAGCAGAAGTTTCTGCTTAATATACAAATCACTGTTTAATAGGACATTTCTGACAATCTTGTGCTTTTCTTGTTGTGTTATATAGAATATCATTGCAGTAAACTATGAAAAAAGCATCTGCTTTAAAATTTGTAATTCTTCCTTCAACTTTTAGTGCAAAAAAAACCTGTCAAAACATTACAACTTTTATCACAACTTTTTTTTTTTTTTTTTTTAAAGCTCCCACAAATTCAGGCTTTTTGGGCCGCAACAATCATAAAAACATCCCGTAAAATCCTTGAGGGAGTGACTTACCCACATTTGCCAGCAGGGTCCTGTTCATGGTCTGCTGACTGGTCCATTTTGCAGAGGCATCTATTGTGCTCCCTCCTCTGTACTACGTAGACACAAGGGAGAATATATTCAGTATGTTAGACCCTGGGAAGAATAGCTAATGTTTTATGCAAGTGCTAATGGGGATCTTAATAAAACAAACAAATTATATTTAATCTCATGTAATGTCATCTGCTGTGAGGCTGCAGATATCCTGTGCATGCCTGGGCAGCACAGTTGGTCATATTTAAATTTAACCTTGTGAGCCTCGGCCTCTGCAAATCCTGCAGTTAGAAAAAAATAGTAAAAAACTTTTGTTGTTTACCTGTACTGTCAGCAACCAGCGTCACCGCTGCCTCCTCATTAACAACAGGTGCTCGTCATTAGCGTCACGTGTGCTCGTACAAGCAGCGTTGCTATCTGCTCCTTGTGAGGGTAAATCTCCTCCCAGGTTGAAGTGAAAAAGGTTGTTTTGATAAAAATTTTCCGTATTCTTCCCTTGTTCTCCATTTCTCTGCACCGCTGGGATAAATTCATTTCATTTTGTCACCATTCTACATGCTGTATGGTTTGTTTACAATGTAACCAAGGATACGTGCATGCGCATGTCTCAGAGACAACATGGAAGAGTCGAACAGTCTGAGGAGAAGGGGGAGGATGTCATAGTCAAAGTCAAAGTGCCTTTATTGTCATTCCATTGCTAATAAACAATGCAATGAAATTGAGATACTGCTCCCTAAAAACAAACTATCACACTCACAGTTCACTCATGCATTTAACATTCTTATAATTACAATAATAAATAATGCTTGAAACAATATTGCCTAAAAGTTGAATACAATATGTACATAGCAATAATAAAAACATACTGAGCGATAAATATAAAAGACCAGCTTATACACACAGGGTTATTGCAACAAAATAACATAAAATAACATAAAATAATATCAGCAGTCTGTACGTGTTACATAAATCCGTTCAAAATGCGTACTGCTGCTGGGAAAAAACTATGATTAAACCTGGTAGTCCGGGTTTTATGGGATCTGTACCGCTTTCCCGAGGGGAGCAAGTGAAAGAAATCATGGCCTGGATGAGTGCAGTCTTTAATGATGGCAGTAGCTCTGTTGAAGTACCGAGACCTGGAAATCTCTTCCAGAGAAGGGAGAGAACAGCCAGTGATTTTTTGCGCAGTCTCGATCACTCTCTGGAAGGCTTTGCGGTCTGTGGCTGAACAGCCCTCTTACCAAACCATGATGCCATATGACAAAATGCTCTCAATAGCAGAGCGATAAAATAAAACCAGCAACTGTGCATTCAGGCCATTCTTCTTGAGGAGCCTCAGAAAGTGTAGACGTTGTTGAGCCTTTTTTATCCTAGCTATGGTGTTAACTGCCCAGGTAAGGTTGTGAGAAATATGAACACCCAGAAACTTAAAAGCCTTCACCCTCTCCACACACTCCTTGCCTATATATAGAGGAGGCGGCTCACTGCTATGCTTCCTAAAATCAATAATGAGTTCTTTTGTTTGTTTTTTTTTTGTATTCAATAGCAGATTATTATCTGAGCACCATCTCACCAGTTTCTGGACCTCATCTCTGTATGTGGACTCATCTCCTCCTGATATGAGTAAATTCCACGGTAAAATAAGTATTTGGTCAATAACAAAAGTTCATCTCAATACTTTGTTATATACCCTTTGTTGGCAATGACAGAGGTCAACCATTTTCTGTAAGTTTTCACAAGGTTTTCACGCACTGTTGCTGGTATTTTTGCCCATTCCTCCATGCAGATCTCCTCTAGAGCAGTGATGTTTTGGGGCTGTCGCTGGGCAACACAGATTTTCAACACCCTCCAAAGATTTTCTATGGGGTTGAGATCTGGAGACTGGATAGGCCACTCCAGGACCTTGAAATGCTTCTTATGAAGCCACTCCTTCATTGCCCGGGTGGTGTGTTTGGGATCATTGTCATGCTGAAATACCCAGCTACGTTTCATCTTCAATGCCCTTTCTGATGGAAGGAGGTTTTCACTCAAAATCTCACGATACATGGCCCCATTCATTCTTTCCTTTACACAGATCAGTCGTCCTGGTCCCTTTGCAGAAAAACAGCCCCAAAGTATGATGTTTCCACTCCCATGCTTCACAGTAGGTATGGTGTTCTTTCTCCTCCAAACACGACAAGTTGAGTTTTTACCAAAAAGTTCTATTTTGGTTTCATCTGACCATATGACATTCTCCCAGTCCTCTTCTGGATCATCCAAATGCTCTCTAGCAAACTTCAGACGGGCCTGGACATGTACTGGCTTAAGCAGGGGGACATGTCTGGCACTGCAGGATTTGAGTCCCTGGCAGCATAGAGTGTTTCTGATGTAGCCTTTGTTTCTTTGGCCCCAGCTCTCTGCAGGTCATTCACTAGGTCCCCCCATGTGGTTCTGGGATTTTTTCTCACCGTTCTCGTGATCATTTTGACCCCACGGGGTGAGATCTTGCGTGGAGCCCCAGATCGAGGGAGATTATCAGTGGTCTTGTATGTCTTCCATTTTCTAATAATTGCTCCCACAGTTGATTTCTTCACACCAAGCTGCTTACCTATTGCAGATTCAGTCTTGCCAGCCTGGTGCAGGTCTACAATTTTGTTTCTGGTGTCCTTTGACAGCTCTTTGGTCTTGGCCATAGTGGAGTTTGGAGTCTGACTGTTTGAGCTTGTGGACAGGTGTCTTTTATACTGATAACGAGTTCAAACAGGTGCCATTAATACAGGTAACGAGTGGAGGACAGAGGAGCCTCTTAAAGAAGTTGTTACAGGTCTGTGAGAGCCAGAAATCTTGCTTGTTTGTAGGGGACCAAATATTTATTTTACTGAGGAATTTACCAATTAATTCATTAAAAATCCTTCAATGTGATTTTCTGGATTTTTTTTTTCTCATTTTGTCTCTCATAGTTGAGGTATACCTGTGATGAAAATTGGAGACCTCTCTCATCTTTTAAGTGGGAGAACTTGCACAATTGGTGGCTGACTAAATACTTTTTTGCCCCACTGTATGTTTTCATGGTCAAGGAATCTGAAAACGTACACACAAACACTGTATGGGGGGAACTGTGGCGCTTGGCGGAGGTCTGCGCTCTCCAAGTGCTTTTCTAGTTATGAATGCAACCCCACCCTTCTGCAACTCACTCAGACACAAATTCACATCTATTTGCATATTTGCATTGATTTTGCATCTAATCTTGCTGCACAAAAAAATTCAAGCTTTCCTGTTTGGTCTGAATGCGCCTCAAGAGGCCGACCTGATGGTACAAACCAAGAGAGGAGCTGCTAACCTTTATCTTAGCTGTGGCTTGATATCACTTTTTTCTACATGTTCTACCAGTCATTGCTAGGCATCCATTCTTCCTACTCTATCACCTAGCAATCCTTGGCTGTATATTTTATTTATATATATATGTATTATTTTATTACATTATAGTTTATTATGCTCTGGGGGAGACAATGTATTTATTTATTTAATTAGTCAACCAATCAATCAGGGCAGCGCGGTGGTGGAGTGGTTAGCACTGTAGCAGCACAGCAACTCACCCTTGGCCGGGGGATCCTGGGTTCGATCCCAGCCACTGACCGACCGTGATCTGTATGGAGTTTGCATGTTCTCCCCGTGTCTGCGTGGGTTTCCTCCGGGATTTCTCCGTTTTCCTCCCACATGCCAAAAACATGCAAGTTAGGTTAATTGGCATCAAAACTGGGGATTCTAAATTGTCCTTAGGTATGACTGTGAGAGTGAATGGTTGTCTGTCTGTCTGTGTTGGCCCTGCGATGGACTGGTGATCTGTCCAGGGTGTACCCTGCCTCTCGCCCAAAGGTGCTGGGATAGGCTCCAGCCCCCCCGGGACCCGAAAAGGAAAAAGCGGAAGAAGATGGATGGATGGATGGAACCAATCAATCAAACCCATAGTGGGCTACTGGATATGAACTAAAGGGCACCATGTTATTCTGGAGTGAAAAGGGTGCCGACCCCTGGTTTAAAGTCAACACAAGGCCTGTTTTAGGTTAATGTCCGTCTGAAGAGGAACTCCCTAAGCAAGTGTTACCTGTATGTCAGTGATGGGAAGTGTGTTGTGAATGGGTGGGTGAGTTGATGGTATGTGCAATGAAGTGCAGGGACGCACATTCTTTTCTTGGTGGGGCTGGGCAATTCCTGCAAGATCAAGTGTTCAGCTTCTACACTGATGAACATTTTTCTGTCTTGGGCACACTCTTGCTGGGGCCAGCTGGCCAGTGCAATTCTGAGGTGATTCCCTGGGTGTCCTGCACGCACATTGTTTTTATCGCTGCTAGGCCGAAATACCTAGTATAAATACCTAAGATACATGTGCTTGTGCTCATGCGTGAGCTGGGCCAAAATCTAATTGAATCACATTGTCCAAAAGAAGCAGACTTTGGCTTAGGCTCGAGACAAACTTTATAGTATGAGTGGGCTCATAGACACATAAAGGAAAACACACACCGAACCACACACAAACGTACACAGACACTCTTATCAGCTGTTGTGCCTTTACTCAAATTGCCCCTGGCCTCCAGTATTAGTGAGATAGCCTAACAGAAGCTGCTATTAATCATTAGGGAGTAAAGTCTAAATGGGCTGCTCTCTGGATCACAGCACACGGCCACAAGGCTGAGGAGGAAAGAGGAAATACAAATGAGTGAAAAAGATGTGTCAGATTTTTGTGTCCACTGCAACATGCCACTCTGCTGTAAAATGGCTGATTAGAAAGTCTCAGTTTCTTTAAACCAAATGCGACCTGTTTCTCAGAACAAATTTGGTTAAAGCAGTGTTTTTCAACCAGGGTTCCCTGGAACCTGGAGGTTCCATGAGAGAACTTTCAAGATTCTGTGAGAAATTGCCTAATTTCACTTCTTAATTGCAGAAAAAAAAAATTGCAAGTAATTTGCCATTGTTGTGCTTGGGTTCTGTACTGGTTCTTCCATGTCAGTAGGTGGCAGTATAAATGCAGTATGGTAAAAATGATAAAATTAAAAAAAATGAAAATAATAAAAAATTTCAAATACATCCAAAAATAAAAAATCCAAGAAAACAGTCAAAATGTCTAATCTGGTGACCAAAACACTCATTTTCAGTCTCATTTGGCCAAAGAACCTTCTTCTAGTTGACTCTCGTTTCGCCCACATGCTTTCTGGTTGACATTTTTTTAAGAGAGTCTTTCTTTATGCGACAAGCAAGTTTTGACTGGTGAAGAAATACTGGCGGTTGGGGGGAACCCCTCAGCAGGGCTTGACATTAACTTTTTTGCTCACCGGCCACTGTGGTTAGTGATTTTCCAGATTTTCCAGAGTTATTAGTCACTCAATCTATCCACTAGCCACAATTTTGTAGTTGGAAAATTATGTTTAATATGATATGAGCCGTAAACAAAGGCAGGGGAAGCGCGGAGGGCTAAGAGCTAAGCTAAAGCTAACACCGCACCGGCTTTCTCTACCCAGCATTTTCCTCGCTAATGTACGGTCAGTGGCGAACAGAATGGATGAGCTACGGCTTCGGATCACCAACAATAAGAAACTTATGAACTGCAATATCATGATTTTCATGGAAACATGGCTACATAGTGAAGTACTTGACGGTGCTGTCGAGCTGGCCGGACGGCACACTCTCCGGGCAGACGGAGCAGCTGATGACTCCGGTAAGACGTAAACAAAGGCAGACGCCCCGCCGGAGACGCCCCGCCGGCTGCGCTTAGTATTAAGCGCCGCGGCGACGGGGGCCCCAGGCGGCGGGCCGCGCGCCGGACCTCCGGCGACGGGGGAGGGAAGGGCGACGGGGGGACTGCTCCCCCAGCCGCGGCGCGAGCCCAGCCCCGCTTCGCACCACAGCCCGACCGACCCAGCCCTTAGAGCCAATCCTTATCCCGAAGTTACGGATCTGACTTGCCGACTTCCCTTAGCTGCCTTGATCTAACATGCCAGAGGCTGTTCACCTTGGAGACCTGCTGCGGATATGGGTACGGTCTGGCGTGAGATTTACACCTTCTGAGTGTAGCCGGTGAGGCGGCTTGGAAAATAAGCAGCAGTGCTGTGGTTTTAAGCAGGTTTTATTATATCATGTCGCCTTCACGGGATCCCCTCTCCGGTGCATAGTGGAGCAGCCCGGAGCGGGATCCCTAAGCTCTCAGAGAAGGCGGACACAGTGTGTCCACCTGTTGCAGGATCAGAGTGAGAGAGTAAGACCGCCTGGAAGCAGCTCTGCGATCCACAGGGTGAGGACATCGATGGCCTCATTCACACCTTCACGGGCTACCTCAGCTTCTGTGTGGACAAATCCGTTCCCACCAAGACCATACGGCGTCACTCAAACAACAAACCCTGGATCAACCCTGAGATAAAAACACTTCTGAGAGAGAAGAAGAGGATCTTCAGGTCAGGGAACAGGGAGATGCTGAAGTCCGTACAGAGGGAGCTGAGGAGAAAGATCAGAGAAGGCAAGGACAGCTTCAGGAAGAAGATGGAGGACAAGCTGCAACAGAGCGACATCAGCGGGGTCTGGAGAAACCTCAAAACCATCTCGGGGCTCCAGAATACCTCCCCCCAGGCCACAGGGGGCAGGGAGTGGGCGAACAACCTGAATCTGTTTTTCAATAGATTTGACCAACCGCCCTCCCCCCTGACTGCACAACAACCACTGCTGCCTCTAAAGAAATCAAGTCCTGCTGCCCACTCCCCACTCCACCAACACCCCCCCACTCCCAACACACAGCCCCCCATCCTGACCCTGACCAGGACCCAGGTGAGGACGGAGCTGAGGAAGATCAAGGCGAGGAAGGCGCCGGGACCGGACGGCATCAGCGCAAAGCTCCTCAAGTCCTGTGCAGACCAGCTGTGTGGGATTGTGACGTATATCTTCAACATGAGCCTGAAACTGGGGAGGGTACCACAGCTGTGGAAAACATCTTGTGTGGTACCTGTACCAAAAACTTCCCACCCCAAAGACCTGAACAGCTACAGACCGGTGGCCTTGACGTCCCACTTGATGAAGACCCTGGAGAGACTGCTCCTTGCTCACCTCCGCCCCCTGGTGGAACCAGCGATGGATCCACTCCAGTTCGCCTACCAGCATGGCATTGGGGTGGAGGATGCGGTGATCTTCCTCCTTCACCGCTCTCTGTCCCACCTGGAGAAGCCCGGGAATATGGTGAGGATCATGTTCTTTGACTTCTCCAGTGCTTTCAACACCATCCAACCGATGATCCTGAAGGACAAGCTGCTGCGCGCAGGGGTGGACCAGCACCTGTCATCATGGATCCTGGACTACCTCACGAACCGGCCTCAGTTTGTGAGAACCCGGGACTGTGTGTCCGACACGATCATCAGTAGCACGGGGGCCCCCCAGGGAACGGTGCTGGCTCCCTTCCTGTTCACTCTTTATACTGCGGACTTCTCACACAACACAACACACTGCCATCTACAGAAGTTCTCTGATGACTCTGCAATCGTTGGCCTCATCTCCAATGGAGATGAAGCTGAGTACAGAGGGCTTATCCAGGACTTCGTGGACTGGTGCCATCGGAACTGCCTCCAGATCAACGCGAGGAAAACTAAGGAGCTGGTGGTGGACTGCCGCAGGCATGGGCAGCCCCTCACAGTACCAGTAAATATACAGGGAACAGACATCGAGATGGTGACATCCTATAAGTACCTGGGTATTCATCTGAACAATAAACTAGACTGGTCACACAATACTGATGCACTCTACAAGAAGGGACAGCGCAGGCTGTTCCTGCTGAGGAGACTCAGGTCTTTTGGTGTACAAGGGGCGCTGCTGAAGTCATTCTATGACACGGTGGTGGCATCAGCCATCACTTTTGGAGTGGTCTGCTGGGGCAGTGGCATTACTGCAGCCGATAGGAAGAGACTGAACAAACTGATTAAGAAAGCTAGCTCTGTCCTGGGGCAGCGCCTTGATCCGATGGAGGAGATAGGAGAGAGAAGGACGGTGGCTAAACTGTCATCTCTGCTGGAGTCCGAGTTCCACCCTATGCAGGACATACTGAATGCACTGAGGAGCTCATTTAGCAGCAGACTACATCATCCCAGGTGCACAACCGAGAGGTTTCGTAGGTCCTTCCTACCAACGGCTGTCAGACTGTACAACCTAAGCAGGGCTGCTCGCAGAGATAGCAAAAAGACGTAACAAACTAATAGTTTTTTGAATGCAAAAGATGCAATAGACTTACACAATGGTCCCCTCCGGCATACAACTAGGAACATACCGGTCGCTATGGAGGGTGAGAATATGTATGGGCACATAATCATACCATGTAGGATAACTAAGTAGACGGTTATGCTGTTTCATTCCATCTAGCAACAATGCTCTGCACTGTGTGTGTTTATATATTTACATATTTATTCCATCTAGCTACAATGCTCAGCACTGGGTGTGTTTATATATTTATATATCTACATATTATTCCATCTAGCTACATTGCTCCGCACTGTGTGTGTTTATATACTTGCATATTTATTCCACCTAGCTGCAATGCTCCGTACTGTGGGTGTTTATATATTTACATATTTATTCCATCTAGCTACAATGCTCTGCACTGTGTGTTCATATATTCATATATTTATTCCATCCAGCTACAATGCTCTGCACTGTGTGTCTGTGTGTGTGTGTATATATATATATTTTATAGTAATACGTACATATGTATATTAGCTGCTCTTGCTTGCTTGTTTTTTTCTTGCCTTCTGATTGTTGCTCTGAGTGTTGCTATCCCTGTGCTGTTGCAATCCTGGAATTTCCCCGTTGTGGGACTAATAAAGGCTTATCTTATCTTATCTTATCTTATATAATTTAACTATGGCATGGTAAAATTTAGTTGCATTTAATGTACAACCTTTAAAATGTAATGACCCTTATACATGCATACAAATAGCAACAAACAGTGTCTGTTTAATTAGTTATTAACAGTAGTAAACACTGCAAAAACAGTCGAGAAAAATATTTGCGCAGAGGGAAGTACAGGTAGATTTGTACAGGTACCCCTTCCCCTTCACCTACCCCTTGGCTCTTGAAATCAAAGGCCCCTCTTCCCAGCCAGAAAAAAGAAAAAAGAAAACTGATGAGAAAAAAAGTCTCATTTTACATAAAAAATGTCTCAAATTTACACAAACTATTCTAATCAATAGAACAAGTCAGAAATTTACTAGAAATAAAGCTGTAAATTCAGAGAGAAAAATTTGGACCCTTCTGGGGGGGCGTTTTTGGCCCGCGAGAACGGGTGATCAGTTGTCCCGATGATCGGACCACTGAGAGCAGGAACAGGTGTGTTCTGTCGGCTGCTGTCTGTTCATCCACAGCAAGTTCGTTTTGGAGCTAGTCTGGAGAAATGGCAACGGAGTCTGGCTCTGCTCTGGGCTCGATATGAGAAGTCGCAACCCTCCACGGCATTTCTTCCCACCCAGTGGCGGTGTGACCTGGGGCAGGACAGGAAACCGACCCATGGAGCAGACTGTCTGTGGCTTTACAGGGGTCGAGCCCTACTCCGTCCACGGTGACAGTGGCTCAATGAGCACACACTTCCCCCTTTTCCACCAAAAAAGAACCAGTGCTAGTTTGGTTCTGGTGCTTGTACCAGTGCTTAACTGGTTCAACTGTCGTGCCTCGTAAGAACCAGTTGGTTTTCACCCGACATGGAGCTAGTTGGGGATTACGTCAAGGCTACATTATTACGTAGTGTAAAGCATCTTTACACAACCCCACAGAATACCACAGAAGAAGAATGAAAAGGAGGAGAAGAAGAAGAAGCACTAACTTGTCAACATGGAGGAGTTTGTTGTCTCTTTGGGAGTGCTGCTTGTATTATTCCAAACCTGTATTACCATCCAGAAATGGCTTTATTCTTAATCGCAGAGAATGGGGGCTATGTTTAAGGAGACAGGTAATTATCAACATTTTAGTTATCAGCCGTTGTTAGCGCAAGTCTGTAGCTCAACCTGCTAGCATTGACTACACTTTTAAACGTAATATTTATGTCAGTTCTGTAATAGGTGGTGTTACGACACATTATGAGGCAGAGGTCGCCTGTTACCTGGGTGCATCTATGGTCATGATAGTGGTAGAACTCCATTGTTCCGATGTGATGCTAAAATGTGATCAGCTGCCAAAAAATGATCACCAGGTGCAATATTGTTGTTATGGGGTTATGTTAGCCATAAAATATACATTTCAACAGGTAAACGGTATTGAGTTAGGTATAATAAGATATATTTAACACTTATGCATTCTGAACCCGAAACAAACTTGATCTGTCATGCTTACTAGCAATATCAGCCCACGTGCAAGATGCTACACCAGAGAACGCACACAACACAGAGAGGCAACGTTTTAAACACAATTTTATTGAAAAGAGTTGTTGCAAAGTTAGTGGAAAAATCACTTCACTCGCCAAAGGAGTGCCCAGCCTGTAATGAGGGAGACAAGAGCAGATTAGAACTAGGAGGGAGGCAGGTAATAATGAATCATAGGGAAAACCTCTTACGAGTGAGAGCAGAGAGCCCAACGAGGAACCCAGGAAGGCAAGGATGAATCGGGATGGGAGCTGCAGATGAGTATGGCTGGTGAGATGTCTGACCGGGTGGAGAAGGCGATTGGGATTGAGATTGGCTTCCTGTTGCTCTGAGGGTGGTATCCAGATGACAGGCTGACCGAGGTGCCCAAGGTACGGCAAAAAGACTTCCACCCTTGATATATGAATTGTGGTCCCCGGTCAGACACAATGTCCAGGAGAATGCCGTGAATGTTGGTGAAAAGGCTGGCAGTCTCTGAGGTGGAGGGCAGTTTGGGGAGGGGTACTAAATGAATGGCGTTAGAAAATCGGTCAACAATTGTGAGGATGACAATGTTACCATTAGAGGGAGGAAGTCCAGTGATGAAGTCCAGGCTACATGAGACCAGGGACAGCTGGGAATAGGGAGGGGATGAAGCAGACCGGCGAGAGGAGAGGAGCCAGATTTATTTCTGGTGCATACTTGACAGGCTTTAACATAATCCCGGACGTCCGTCCGCAGCGTGGGCCACCAGAACACCCACTGAATGAGGTAGATGGTCCGGGAAACCCCTGGGTGACAGGCAAAATGACTAGTGTGACCCCACCTGATAACTTCGCTGCGGAGGCCGGCCGGGACAAATAGTCAATCCTTGGGTCATCCTTCGGGTTCGGGCTCAGTGACCTGGGCCTGTTGGACCCTCTGCTCGATCTCCCAGGCAAGAGCACCTAAGATGCATGAGGGGGGCACAATGGGTTGGGGGAGGGAGGAGGGGGCTGAGTGGTCAGAGGTAAACTGGCAGGAGAGAGCATCAGGTTTGATATTGCGAGAGCTCGGCCTATAGGTGATGGAAAGATTAAATCTAATAAAGAATTAGGCCTAACAGACCTGCCGGGCATTTAATCAGTGGGCCGACCGAAGATATTTTAAATTTTTATGGTCGGTCCATACAACGATAGGATGAACTTCTCCCTCCAGCCAGCGCCTCCACTCCTCCAGAGCCAATTTAATGGCCAAGAGCTCTTGATCCCCTATGTTGTAGTTCCTCTCAGCTGTCGTGAGCCGCCAAGAGAAATATGCGCATGGGTGGAGCTTCTGATCGGAAGTCAAACGCTGCGAGAGGACAGCGCCCACCCCAGAATCAGAAGCGTCCACCTTTACAATGAATTGGAGCTGAGGGTCGATCTGAGCCAAGATGGGAGTGTTGGAAAATAGGCTCTTCAGTTTAAGGAAGGCCCGTTCAGCTGCCTCGGACCTGATGAAAGGTACCTTGACCGAGGTCAGCTGCATAAGAGGCTGTGATTCCCCACTGTAATTTCTAATGAACCGGCGGTAGAAATTAGCAAATCCTAGGAAGCGTTGAAGCTCCTTACGGGACTGGGGTGTTGGCCAATCAAGCACAGCCTTCACCTTTGCAGTACTGGCCCTCAGCTCTCCCTCAGCAACAATAAAGCCCAGGAAGGAAGTGGAGCTGGTGGAAAACCCACACTTTTTGGCTTTCACAAAGAGCTGGTTTTCCAGGAGCCACTGTAACACGGCCCTGACATGGACTGAGTGCTTCTCTGGCATGCGCGAAAGAATCAAAATATTGTCAAGGTAGACAAAAACAAATTGATTAACCATATCGCGCAGGACGTCATTAATCATTCACTGGAAGACGGCGGGGCGTTGATGAGCCCAAAGGGCATCACAATATATTCACACTGCTCCGGGTGAGTTTTAAATGCCGTCTTCCATTCATCACCCTCACGAATGCGGACTAAATGATACGCATTACGCAAATCCAATTTAGTAAACACCTGCGCACGCTGAAGGAGCTCGAACTCAGAGTTGGTCAGGGGCAAAGGGTATTTATCTTTGACGGTGATGGCATTTAACTCGCAGAAATCTGTGCATGGCCGCAGAGATCTGTATTTCTTTCTGACAAAGAAAAACCCCGCCCCAAGAGGAGCTGAGGAGGGCCGAATGAGGCCAGTGTTCAAAGAGTCCTTTATATAACTTTCCATGGCCTCCCTCTCCAGTCCAGAAAGGCTGTATAGCCGGCTGGACGGCAACCGCACACCTGTAAGGAGGTCAATAGCACAATCATAAGAGCAGTGAGGAGGCAAAGAAAGGGCTCTTGAATTGCTAAAGACCTCCCCAAGGTCATGGTAGACCTTGGGTATGAGGCTGAAATCCAGCATCTCCACCGGAGGAGAGGAGACGGAAAGGGACGGGGGACACCCGGCCAAACAGAGGCAGGATGTTAAACAGAAAGGGCTCCAGGTGTGGTCTATATTAATCATATATCCCATAACCTACATATGTTTAAGCATGTGAGAGTGTTTAGTGATTACATATGTAAAGCGACTTCACACCTCAGAACAGGACAAAGGGTCTCAACCGCCAGTGAAGATCAAAGAGCATCCGAGGCACTGCGGTGGAGACCGGATGGGTTACCCTGACCCCCCAGAGCCAGGTGGAGGAGTACGAAGACAAAAGAGGGGATTAAGATAGTGAGGGATGTCAGCTTTTGATATGCATGTCTTTTGTTATGTGCGAGTATAAGTTCGTAGAGCCGAAGGTGTTCGCTCTCTTACTTCTTCTGCTGCTGCACCTAGATGAGACTTGTTAGAGGAGCTGATAATAAACTTTGGTTTATGAATCACATCGCCTCGTTATTTCAAGCTCCTCTACACTGGTGACCCTGACGCGAGAATGGACCAGAGGCATTCCCCCGCGATCGACTCATCTGTGGCAACCCAGGCAGACGCCGGCGCCCATGCAGACAGGGGAACAGATGGACGACGTTCCCCCACGGCAGAAGTGATAGAGAGGGCTCAACCGAGCACCAGCGCCGTGGAGAGAGCTGAAGCAAGGCACTCTCACCCCGCGGACACATCAGTGACGGTCCACAGAAACGCCGTCACCGTCAAGCTGCCGGACTTCTGGCAAGAAGACCCCGCCTCGTGGTTTCAGCAAGCTGAAGCCCAGTTTGCACTTGCGGGCACCACGGCTGACGATACAAAGTTCTATCACATCGTCGCCAAACTCGACGCCGCCACTTCGAGATGTGCGCGGAGCATAATCCAGCGGCCGCCGGCCCAGGACAAATATAAAGAACTGAAAGCGACCATCATGGCAAATTACGTCCCCTCAGCCAAGGAGAGAGCCGAGAGGATCCTGGCGGTCTACAGCCACAGAGGAGGCAGACCCAAGGCCCTCATGGAGGACTTGCTGCAACTTAAAGAAGAGGACAATGACAACTTCCTCTTCCATTTCATATTCCTCAGTACGCTGCCGCCACACATGAGAGGGACGCTTGCCAACATGCGATGCAGCACCCAGCAAGACTTCCGCACGCTGGCTCACGAAGCTCAACGGTGACATAGTGCACGGCTCAGGAGACACACACGCAGGCTCAGAGTAGCTCAAATAGCTTTATTAACAACAAGGGTGTATGAATGTGTGTCTGCGAGATGTAAATGTATTGGTGGTGGCGTCTGCGTCGGGCACGGAGGCAGGAGACCGTACAGCCGGACAACCCTATGGGAAAAGCACAGGGAGAAGGGTGACAGGCACACACCAACACAGGAGATGTAAAAATAGTGATGAGCTTACTTGGAGTGAGCAGGTGGCTGGCACAGCAAGGATGAGGTCCGGTAGACAGCGACCTGGAGAGCCCGGTGCAGCAGCGAGGGAATGGAGACGGAGAGGAATGGTCCGCCGCCGGGAAATCCACCTGTGCACAGGGGAGCAGACTTGGAGAGGAAAAAAGGTAAGGGCTTCTTACCGCGATGTTTGCTGAAGTGGTAGAGGTTACTCACAGCAATCCAACGAGTGAAGTCTGACGGCTTCAGGCCAAAGCCCAGGGCGAGGCGGCTTAAATCCCTCGCCGCTGATGAAGTACAGGTGTGCGTGCAGCTGGCGCCGCAGATGGGCGGCGAGGTGTGACAGTACTCCCCCCTCTAGCAGCGCCTCCTGGCGATGGTTTCTCCGGGTGCGCTCGGTGGAACTCAGTAATGAGGGACGGGTCCAACACAAACGACGAGGGTATCCACTGCCAATGTTCAGGCCCATAACCCTCCCAGTCCACCAAGTACTGCAACCCGCGACCCCGGCGCCGGGAGTCCAGGATGGAGGAGACAGGCCAGGCCGGATGGCCATCAATCATCCGGGGCGCGGGTTGCGCAGCAGGAGGAGGGCAAAGGGGGTCGGAGACTGCCAGCTTCACCTTGGATACGTGGAAGGTGGGATGGATGCGGAGGGAGGGGGGAATAGCTACACGCACAGCCACCGGGTTGATAATCCTGGTGATGGGGTATGGGCCCATAAAACGCTGTGCCAGCTTCCTCCTCTCGCCCTTTAAAATTACGTCCTGGGTTGACACATAGACATGCTGACCCACCTGGTACGCTGGGGCAGGTCTTCTGTGCCGGTCCGCCGTGGTTCTGTTGCGCTCCACCGTGCGTAAAAGCGCATTGCGCGCTGACGCCCAGATGGAGCGGAACTGCCTGAGGTGCGCCCGAACTGAGGGAACCGTTACCTCACTCTCCTGCGCTGGAAAAAGAGGGGGGTCGTAACCCAGGGACGCCTTAAAGGGAGACATCCCTGTAGCAGAAGAGCGGGCGGTGTTGTGGGCGTACTCAACCCAGGCGAGATGGTTACTCCAGGACGTAGGTTTGGACGCAGTGACGCAGCGGAGCGCAGCCTCTAGCTCCTGGTTGGTCCGCTCGCACTGCCCGTTGGTTTGGGGGTGATGGCCGGAGGAGAGGCTCACCTTGGCTCCCAGGGCGTTGCAGAATGACCTCCAAACCTCAGAGGAAAATTGGGGCCCCCGGTCCGAGACCACGTCCACTGGAATCCCGTGCAGCCTGACCACGTGCTGGACTAGGAGGTCCGCCGTCTCCAGGGCGGATGGAAGACCTTGTAGCGGGATGAAGTGTGCCGCCTTGGAGAAGCGGTCCACGATGGTCAGGACGGTGTCGAAGGTGTTTGAGACTGGGAGTCCGGTGACAAAATCCAGGGCGATATGCGACCAGGGCCTGCCAGGGACGGGCAGAGGCTGGAGCAAACCCGCTGGAGGGGCATTACTTGACTTACTGGTGGCACATACTGGGCAGGCCCGGGCGTAGCGGGCAGCGTCCCTCCACAGGCCCGGCCACCAGAAGGACCGTTGAAGGAGGTCGATCATCCGGGAGGAACCAGGGTGGCAGGTGAGCTTAGACGTATCCAACCAGTGGATGACCTCCCCCCGAACCGTGGATGGCACGAACAGCCTCCCCTCCGGTCCGCCGCCAGGGTCAGGTTCCATTTCCTGCGCCTTCCGGATCTTGCTTTCTATGTCCCAGGTGATGGCTCCCACGACGCACGACCTGGGTAGGATGGGGTGGACCGTGTTCTCAGACTCCTCAGGAGCAAATTGCCTAGAGAGGGCGTCGGGCAGGCCATTCTTGGAGCCAGGCCTGAAGGTGATGTTAAAGCGGAACCTGGCAAAGAACAAGGACCAGCGCGCCTGGCGGGCGTTCAGACGCTTGGCAGATCTCAAGTACTCCAAGTTCTTGTGGTCAGTCAGGACCACGAACGGCAGATCCGCCCCCTCTAGCCAGTGACGCCACTCCTGCAGCGCGAGCTTGATGGCGAGGAGCTCTCTGTCCCCCACGTCGTAATTCCGCTTCGCCGGGGACAAGCGCCGAGAGAAGAAAGCGCAGGGCCGTTTGACTCCATCACCTGGCGACCGCTGGGATAGAACCGCCCCCACTCCTGTGTCCAAAACGTCCACCTCCACGATGCACTGCAGCGCCGGGTTGACTTGGCTAAGGACCTGGGAGGAGGAGAACTCCGCCTTCAGCGCCTGAAAAGCAGCCGCGGCCTCTTCGGTCCACCGGAACGGGACCTTAGGGGACGTGAGGCGGGTCAGCGGGCCGACGATGGTGCCAAAATTAGGGACGAAGCGGCGGTAGAAATTTGCAAACCCGATGAATTGTTGCACCTGTTTTCTCGATGCAGGTGTAGGCCATTCCACCACCGCCTTCACCTTCACTGGGTCCGGAAGCACCTGGTCGTGGGAGATGATGAACCCGAGGAAGGATGTTGTCTTAGCGTAGAATTCACATTTTTCGGCCTTCACATACAACCGGTTCTCCAGCAGCCTTTGGAGGACCCGCCTCACATGGACCCGGTGCTCGTCCCTGGATTTGGAGAAGATGAGGATGTCATCCAGGTAGACGAACACAAAAAGGCCAATGAAATCCCGGAGGACGTCATTAATTAGGCGCTGAAAGACGGCTGGAGCGTTGGTCAACCCGAACGGCATCACCAGGTACTCGAAGTGGCCGTTCGGGGTACGGAAGGCTGTCTTCCACTCATCTCCCTCCCGGATCCGGATGAGGTGGTATGCGCTGCGTAGATCCAGCTTGGTGAACCAAGTCGCCCCCTGGAGGGAGTGGAAGGCGGTGTCCATGAGGGGCAGGGTGTAGCGATCCTTCTCCGTGATATCATTTAGGGCGCGATAGTCGATACAAGGACGGAGGGAACCGTCCTTCTTGCCCACGAAGAAGAATCCTGCCCCCAATGGTGATGACAAGGGACGGATAATTCCAGCACACAGCGATTCCTTGAGATAGGCATTCATGGTCTCCTTCTCCGGCGCCGACAGGCTGTAGAGTCGCCCAGAGGGTAAGGGTGCCCCCTGGCGGATGTTTATTGCACAGTCGTAGGGTCTGTGTGGAGGAAGAGACATCGCCTTGGACTTGCTGAAAACCATACCCAGGTCGTAAAATTCCGATGGCACCAGGGAGAGATCCGGGAGCACAGCGTCTGTAGGAGTTGGGGAAGAGGATGGAGAGCAGGCAGCGGACTGCAAGCAGGTGCTCATACAGAATGTACTCCATGCCGACACCCTGGCGGACTTCCAATCCAAGACGGGGTTGTGGAGGCGTAGCCAGGGGTATCCCAGGATGACGGGCGACACAGAGTTGGGGAGGACGTAGAAGGTTATTTCCTCCCGGTGGTTCCCAGAGATGATAACAGGAACAGGGACGGTCTGATGTGTTACTCTCCCCAGGGAGACACGGGAGAGGTTGACCAGGGCGAGAGGAGATTTGAGGGCTTGGCAACGGATGCCCAATCGGGTTGCCAGGCTTTGTGAAATAAAACTGCCCTCCGCGCCCGAATCCACCAGTGCGTGAGTGAGATGCCCAGTGGAGTTGTGACAAAATCGGACCGGCAGCTTCAATTGGGTGAGGGGACTTAACCGATTGATGTCCGCGAGGCCCCCTACAGAGACTCGCGGACCCCGCCGTTTGGCTTCTGTGGGCAAAGCTCCACCGTGTGTTGGCTGTCTCCGCAATACATGCAGAGATCCAACTCACGGCGGCGTTGTCTCTCCGCAGGGGGGAGCTTTGTCCAGCCCGTCACCATCGGCTCCGACTCCTCGGGGCGCGATGGTGGCGGCGTCGCCAGGGGGCGAGCTTGGAACAGGCGCGACGAGGCACCACGAGAGCGAGAAGAAGACGACTTCCGCCCCGAGGAGCGCTCGCGCAGCCTGTTATCCAAACTGATGGCTAGGGACGTTAGCTCCGCTAGAGTCTCCGGGATGTCCCGCCCAGCCAGTTCATCCTTCAGATCATCATTGAGACTGCGGAGGAAGAGGCCGCAGAATGAACGTTCATCCCAGCCCAATTCCTCCGCCGCTACCCAGAAGTCGATCGCATAGTCCGCTGCCGACCGGCTTCCCTGCTGGAGACTGAGAAGCCGATCGACCTGGAGGGTCTCGGTACGAGAATGATCAAAGACCTCCAGGAATTGTCTCACGAATTGGCCATAGGTGAGGGTGGCGTAACTGGGCCTCGCCATTACAGCGTAAGCCCAAGTTAGTGCTCGCCCCTCTAGGAGATTCCCTATGTAGCCAATTCGGCTATGATCTGAAGGAAAATCTCCGGGCACACGGTGGAACACGGACTCACACTGCATTATGAACCCCCGCGCTCCGCCGAGCTTACCGCTAAAGCGGGCGGGGGTCGGAATGGGCGTGAGCCGAGCCGGTGCTACCGGAGCCGGCTGGACGGCCGCTGGAGCAGCAGGAGCCGCGCCACCCTGACGAGCCGGGGGGAACAGCTGTTGGGGGTCCAAGCGGTCCAATCGGTTAGTAATAATGATCAACTGGTTTAAAATCACCTGTTGCTGGTGAGCTATTTGGTCCACTCGAGCCTCGAGAGTGGTAAGTCGGCGTGTGAGCCCGTCGTCTGCCGAGCCGCTCTGCTGAAGCCGTACTGACATAGTGCACGGCTCAGGAGACACACACGCAGGCTCAGAGTAGCTCAAATAGCTTTATTAACAACAAGGGTGTATGAATGTGTGTCTGCGAGATGTAAATGTATTGGTGGTGGCGTCTGCGTCGGGCACGGAGGCAGGAGACCGTACAGCCGGACAACCCTATGGGAAAAGCACAGGGAGAAGGGTGACGGGCACACACCAACACAGGAGATGTAAAAATAGTGATGAGCTTACTTGGAGTGAGCAGGTGGCTGGCACAGCAAGGACGAGGTCCGGTAGACAGCGACCTGGAGAGCCCGGTGCAGCAGCGAGGGAATGGAGACGGAGAGGAATGGTCCGCCGCCGGGAAATCCACCTGTGCATAGGGGAGCAGACTTGGAGAGGAAAAAGGTAAGGGCTTCTTACCGCGATGTTTGCTGAAGTGGTAGAGGTTACTCACAGCAATCCAACGAGTGAAGTCTGACGGCTTCAGGCCGAAGCCCAGGGCGAGGCGGCTTAAATCCCTCGCCGCTGATGAAGTGCAGGTGTGCGTGCAGCTGGCGCCGCAGATGGGCGGCGAGGCGTGACAAACGGCTCGTCAATGCCTGCAAGGAGCAGACACCCACAGCAGCATCCGCAGACCTCAATGCTGATGTCCGGAGCCACGAGGAGCCACAAATCACCGAGCAGAATCAGCCCGCGGTGACAGCGACACGGCCAGGACGCAACAGACGGAGCAACGTTTGTTATTACCACCACCGCTTCGCCGAGAAGGCTTACAAATGCGTTCCCCCCTGCAAATTCACGATTTCGGGAAAACGCCGAAGCCGAGAGCCGTTAACAGCGGCGGTTCTCGGCGAAAAAAGCAAGCTTTTATATGTGACGGACGGACACACCGGCAAGCAGTTCCTTATCGACACGGGAGCTCAACTAAGTTTTGTCATGCCCTCCCAAGCAGACCGGGCCATGGGCCCCCGGGGCAATGGAGCGGTCGCAGCCAACGGCTCCATCATCGACACTTTTGGCGAAAAGAGCCTGCCCCTCTGCATCCACGGCCGCAACTACAGATGGACATTTGTTGTAGCGGCGGTGAGTTTTAACTTGTTGGGCGCAGATTTTCTGTGTGCACACGGGTTATTAGTGGATCTTGTAAATAGGCGCCTGGTTAATGCACTATCTTTTGCTTCTATTCCATGTTCAGCTTGAGTTTCCCCACCACCTGTGCAGGCCAACGTCACCACAGCGGGAGGTAAGTTTGATCAACTCCTCACCCAATTTCCAGCACTCACAATTCCCAAATTCTCAGCCACAGTGGCTAAACACGGGGTCGAACCCTTTATTCCCACAACGGGCCCACCCGTATTCGCCAAAGCTCGGCGCTTAGACGCGACCAAGCTCGCCATAGCTCGGGACGAGTTTACCACCCTTGAAAAATTAGGCATTATCAGACGCTCGAAAAGCCCCTGGGCGTCACCACTTCACATGGTCCCGAAATCCGACGGTTCTTGGAGGCCGTGCGGCGATTACCGCAGATTAAACAATGCGACAGCGCATGACCGCTACCCAATTCCTCACATTCAAGACTTTTCACTACATCTGGCAGGTGCGCGCATTTTTTCAAAAATAGACCTAATCCGCGGTTATTATCAGGTCCCAGTTCGAGCAGAGGACATTCCTAAAACAGCTGTAATAACCCCCTTCAGTCTTTTTGAATTTTTGCGGATGCCTTTCGGCCTCAAAGGTGCTGCTCAAACCTTTCAGCAGATGATGGACGCAGTATTACGAGACCTCCCTTTCGTGTTCGTCTACCTCGACGATATGCTGGTAGCCAGCTCATCTGAGGAAGAACACGAGCAGCATCTCACTATGTTTTTTCAGAGACTAGAAGAGCACGGGTTAATAATCAATCCAGCCAAATGCAAATTCGGCGTGTCACAAACTGATTTTTTAGGACACAGAGTTTCTCCGAAGGGGGCAATCCCACTGCCAGACAAAGTTCACGCAGTAAAAAGTTTCCCACGGCCACAAACGGTCAAATCGCTGCAAGAATTTTTGGGAATGGTTAATTTTTACAACCGTTTCCTCCCCCACGCAGCTCAGCTCATGCAGCCCCTATATGACACGCTCAGAAAACAAAAACCTTCCAACGCGGTCGAATGGACCCCGGAGCGCGAACGCGCCTTCGCGGAAGAAAAAAGTGCCCTAGCTAATGCCACATTGTTGGTTCACCCCGATCCCTCGGCCCGCATTGCGCTAACCACAGACGCTTCAGACCTGGCCATAGGGGCAGTTGTAGAACAACACGTCAGCGGAATCTGGCAACCTTTGGCATTCTTCAGCAAATGCTAAACCAAACTGAGCGTAAATACAGCACTTTTGACAGAGAGCTGCCAGCGCTTCATTTATCCATCCGCCACTTCCAGTTCTGGTTGGAAGGGCGGCGTTTCACGGCTTTTGTAGACCACAAACCGCTCACCTTTGCGATGGCTAAAATTTCCGAACCGTGGTCAGGCAGTCAACAAAGACAGCTGGCTGTGATTTCAGAGTTCACCACAGACATTCGACATGTGGCAGGCAAACTTAACGTGGTAGCAGACTGCCTCTCTCGCGCTGTGACATCGCCAGAGCGCGAGGAGACAGATTATACTACCTCAGCCGCTGAACTCTTCGCCAACGCGGACACATACGCAGCACCAATCCACGCAGGGATAGATTATGCAGCCATGGCAGAGGAGCAAAGTAGTGACGCGGACGTGTGCGCACTCCTGTCTGGACCAACAGGGTTAAGGCTGGAGGAAAGGGTTTTACGCGAAGGTGTGCCCCCCCTAATATGTGACATCTCAACCGGCCGACCTCGCCCGTTAGTCCCAGCTGCATGGCGCCGCCGTATTTTCGACTCGATTCACTCCCTCACACACCCAGGTGTGCGCGCTTTGGTTAAAATGGTCGCCAAAAAGTTTGTGTGGCCTGGCCTGTGCAAAAACGTAAAAGAATGGGCAAAGACTTGCATTTCTTGTCAGCGCGCCAAAGTGCACAAACACACAAAAGCCCCTCTGGAGCCTTTTCGAATCCCTGCTAGAAGGTTCGACCACGTTCATGTCGACCTCGTGGGGCCGCTACCTTCCTCCCAAGGTTTCACACATCTGTTAACAATGATAGACCGCACCACGCGCTGGCCAGAGGCAGTCCCTCTGGCGTCAACCACAGCGGAGGAAGTCACTCGCGTTTTTTTGACAAACTGGGTGGCACGTTTCGGCGTCCCATTGGACATCACGTCCGATAGGGGGCCTCAATTTGTCTCGAAGCTTTGGTCAGCCATGGCCAGCAGCTTAGGGGCGACAATTCACCGCACCACCGCTTATCACCCTCAGGCTAATGGGTTATGCGAGCGTTTTCACAGATCTTTAAAGGTCGCCCTCAGAGCCTCACTAACGGATACAAATTGGGTAAATAAACTTCCCTGGGTTTTATTGGGGTTGCGTGCTGCGCCCAAAGAGGATCTAGACGCCTCCCCAGCAGAATTAGTTTTTGCACAACCTCTCAGGCTCCCAGGTGAATTTTTACCAGAGAACCCAGAGCCAGGGCATCTTCCAGCCCCGAGGTTTTTAGGCAGCAACGGACCGGACTCTCTCCCCGGGCCGGCACATCACTCTTTTCCACGGGTTTTTGTCCCCCAAGCTTTAAAAAACGCTGAATTCGTTTTTGTTAGGCATGAAGCTTTAAAACCAACTTTCCGCCCACCATATGATGGGCCATTCAGAGTGCTGGAACCTGGTGATAAACATTTTGTGCTTGATTTTGGGGATAGAAAAGAAACAGTCAGCATTGACAGACTTAAACCTGCCTTCTTGTTGAGAGACGAGCCTGCACGGTTGGCGAGAGCACCTCGGCGGGGTAGACCCCCCAAGAGAAAAGACTCAGCCCCCCTGCAGGGAACAATTAATCACTCTCCTCCCCAAGCTGCAGATTCCTTACAGGAAGGTCCCACCAGGACGCACAAGCGGACCCACAGCAGATTCAGGAGAAGATTAAAACCCATACGGCACAGAGACTGATGCAAACTACTCAACAGTTGTTCACTGATTGTGCTGTAACAGTTTAGGACTGACTTGTGATTTTACTATGCTGTTATGATTACCACTGAACTCTCTTAGGAGCATGGCTGCTGGAAAGTTTCTTCTGTGTCAAGAGGTGTAGCAGTTAGTATGTCATAATAATTATCTTAAACTGTGAATTTTTCTATTGTCCTTTTCTTAGTCATTTGGGGGGGGCTGTGGTCTATATTAATCATATATCCCATAACCTACATATGTTTAAGCATGTGAGAGTGTTTAGTGATTACATATGTAAAGCGACTTCACACCTCAGAACAGGACAAAGGGTCTCAACCGCCAGTGAAGATCAAAGAGCATCCGAGGCACTGCGGTGGAGACCGGATGGGTTGCCCTGACCCCCCAGGGCCAGGTGGAGGAGTACAAAGACAAAAGAGGGGATTAAGATAGTGAGGGATGTCAGCTTTTGATATGCATGTCTTTTGTTATGTGCGAGTATAAGTTCGTAGAGCCGAAGGTGTTCGCTCTCTTACTTCTTCTGCTGCTGCACCTAGATGAGACTTGTTAGAGGAGCTGATAATAAACTTTGGTTTATGAATCACATCGCCTCATTATTTCAAGCTCCTCTACACCAGGAAGAAATGGAACTTTGTGCCCAATTGATGATAGGGTTATGCTTCCGGAGCCATGGATACCCCAGAACCACTGGGGAAGACGAACTTGGGAGAACAGAGAACAAAATGGTCTCCCAGTGGTTTCCGGACAGAAGGATGGGAATCGGCACCATGCACTCAGTAACAGATGCCACACAACTCCCAGATAGTGCCGCAATGTTTAGTGAAGCCAGCAGTTTAGATGTAGGAATGCCAATTTCCTGCACGAGCCACAAAGAGATGAAATTTTGCTCTGCCCCTGAATCAATTAATGCCAAAACCCTCCTCTCGACCCCCAGCAACTGAATGAGGGCCGGAATGAAAAGTTACCGGGGGGATGAACAGAGTTCCTGCCCGTCAGACCCCCCACAGCTACTGACAGGCCACATCTTTTGGCTTAAGGTGGCAAATAAATATTTTGTGCTCCAGAGAGCCGCAATATATGCAAGCACCAGCTCTCCTCCATCTCTGGTGCTCCTCTGGAGTCAGTCGGACTCACCCAAGCACCATAGCATCGGAGGAGGAGTTGGTCTCACCTATGCCAGTAGCTGGGGAGAATGTACGCGAGACGGGCGGGCCGGAGGAGGCCTTCCGCTCCTTTGTGCGCTCGCGGTAGCAATTATCCAAGCTAACGGCTTGATCGATAAGCTCGTCCAGGGAGGAGGGAGCAGCATGACTCACCGGGTCATCGCGAAGGCAGATATTGAGACCCTGGAGGCGCTTCTTAAGTCATTCCAACCATAATATACAACGGCGACCTGAAACTCCACAGAGTAATCGGCAGCTGACCGATTACCCTGGCAGCGTGACAACACACGACTCATGATGTTGCCCTCGCTCTCTGAGCGATCAAAAGCCCGGGAAAACTCACTAATAAATATATCAAAAGTGTAATGAGGACCCTCCACACTATCTAAAATAGACTGAGCCCAGCTGAGGGCTCGGTCTCATAGCAGGAGGGTCATAAAGTGAATTTTAGATGTGTCGTCCAGGTACTCAGCACCCACCTGCTGCAGATACAGCTGAACCTGACACAAAAACCCTTCACATTTCCCCACCTCCCCCACAGTCGGGGCAGGTGAGGGAACAGAGGTGGTTTGGTGGATGGTAGAAGAAACTGGAATGGCAGGCGGAGGGAGAGGGCCCGAACGAGACATGTGACTAAGGTGTTCAGTGACCGTGCTCAGCTGCTACGTAATGGTTTGCAGCTGTTCAGTCAGCATGGCCAATTGCCTCTCTGTAACTTCGAGGCGGTAAAAGGTGGAGTGCTCCGCTGATGTAGCACCTGCTGAGCCTAATTCGTTGCTGGCTCATTCTGTCACGATTACTAGCAATATCAGCCCACGTGCAAGATGCTACACCAGAGAATGCACACAACGCAAAGAGGCAAAGTTTTAAACACAATTTTATTGAAAAGTGTTGTTGCAAAGTTAGCGGAAAAATCACCTCATTCGCCAGAGGAGCTCCCAGCCTGTAATGAGGGAGACAAGAGCAGATTAGAACGAGGAGGGATGCAGGTAATAATGAATCATAGGGAACAACTCTTACCAGTGAGAGCAGAGAACCCAACGAGGAATCCAGGAAGGCAAGGATGAATTGGGACGGGAGCTGCGGATGAGTATGGCTGGTGAGATATCTGAACGGGTGGAGAAGTCGATCTGGAGTGAAGACAATGATGAAGGAGCAGGTGAGCGCACATCGAACCCCTAGGGACACACCACAGAGATGGCAGCAACCTAAGAAAGAGGAAGAGAGAGACGGATTATTCTCTGGGTTCCAAAACAATAAATACTTCACTTACTTAATTCTTTTATGGCAGTATACCCAATGAGCCAGCGCTGGAGCGTTCAAAGACTGGTCCTTTTAAGCGCTGGCAGCGAGGAGACATCAAGTGCGTCCATTCACGCAGGTGTATTGATTACCTGTGGAGCCAGGGACCCTCCCACAGGAGGGGGAGTGCACTCACAGATCATAACATGATCTAGGATGAAAAGCAATTAAAATAATGCAGTCACAAGGTTACATGGAAAAATGTATAGATTTACTGGATATATACATGTAGATTCCATATAAATATATATTCTATGTAGCTTCTAAACAACAATGAGGTTTTTGCACATAAATATTGGAATCAATTGCAATCTGACAAATTCTATACATTGTTATCCAAACAGCAAACATTTTGGCCAACATTATAATTTTTCAGATGCAGTAAAATCTCAAAACATTTACAGACACGTTGTAGGTGGACTGAGACCAGGCAGTACACTGTTAACAAGCGGGCGCTCCTGGCTCCTGCAGCCCGTGATCACTTTTTGGCATGACTCCAGATTTCACCACCCAGCCGACCCCATGCAGAAGTGGCTAATGAAGCCCTTTTCAGACACAGGCAGACTTACCCCTGAACAACATAACTACAACTACCGGATGAGCCGTGCACGTTCAGTTGTGGAAATGGCTTTCAGAGGCTTGAAAGGACGATGGAGGTCCCTCCTGAAAAGGAATGACTGCAAACTGGAGCTGAGCAAGAAAATGGTGCTCACCTGCTGCATACTTGATATTTGTGAGGAACATGGTGACAACTTTGGACTCCCAGACACACTTGATCACAGTCAGCCTCCAGTTCAGCCACTACCTGACCATGCCAGTGTGGAAGGGGGTGGCATTAGGACAGCCTTAATGGAATACTTTAACAGTGGGCAGCAATAACCTGTTTAGTACCTGCCATATCATTTAAAAAATATAACATATGTGAAGTAGTGCAAAAGCATTAATGAATAAAAAAATTCAGCTGACAAACGGTCCTTAGTGTACTCTGTTTTGAAGTATTTATGGTGTATTTATATATTTTATAGGCACATTACAGATTTCCTGTGGTTAAAGTACTGATTCAAGTTTTTATTCATGTCGGGGTAAAAAAGAGACAAACTCTAAAGTGTACAAGTTAAAAGTACTTTTCCCCAGAAATGATCTTGTCCAGAGCTGACAGAATGTCATGTGGTACGTTGTCAAAAGAATATAAACTCATTATTTATCATTTTTGAAGCAGGCAACTTGGAACATTTTCCACAGAAAAAGTGCATAGATTCAAAGTTTGTTGCTGCTCGTTCTTTAGAAAATGTGAAAAAAGTTGTCAAAAATATGAGTGAAGTCCACAAATACCTGATATATTTTCAAATACCTGAAAAAAATTAACATAAGAGCAATAATTCAGTACTTGTACTTTCACTTCCCACCACTGTAATGTTATATTGATTTGCATTATTTATCCTAAATAGCTTTACATTTCATGCATATGTTTGGTGTGAGGATAACAATTACTTAATCTGGAAGCAGAAAAAACACTTAACCCTTTAACTGCCCAGGTTAAATTGACGGGTCACGCGCCCCCAGTGGCACAGCGCAGCAACTGCATGTGTCAACTTATTGACGTCCCCCGGCTATACTGAGAATTTGTACTAATCTCTATTGATCTGACAGTTTAGAAAGTGGCAGACACGTGCCGAAGGAATCATGGCTGACATGGAATATAGCAAAGAAGGAGAATTCCTCATTATTATTCTTCCTTTTTCCGCTTTGAGCTCACACACCAATGTGGATGTTGCCGTGTTTGGTCATCACGACAGCGATGATGACGGAAACTGAAAGAAACAGGAAAAATATCCACGTAATACAAATGAAATCGAGGTCGATGTAACAAAAAACTGAGCTCATCAAGTCCCAGCGCGGCAACATAGGTCTCAAAGGCCTCAAATCACCTAGGCCAGGGCACCGACGGGTCCCCAGGAAACTCAAGAAAAGGACGAATTGGAGCTACGCACGCCTCCATGGTTTAATCTGACGCCGCCAAATGTTATGTATGGGTTTACCATGGTTCATAGATGAGGTGAGGTGACTTGTAGAACACAGCTTTATTGAACACTCTGAAGATGGCGGTCACAGACAAGGCACCTGTCATACTGAGAGAATGGTCAGCTCACGTGCAGGGTGCCACATCAGTGAAAACACACACAAGACACAGAGAAGCTACGTTTAACCACAATTTATTAATCCAAAAGGGAACGCAGAGTTAGGGAAAGACGCCACTCGCCAGAGGAGGACTCAGCCTGTAAGAAGGAGACGAGAGCTGGTTACTGGGAGGAGGGAGACCGGGAAAGGGGAATGACAAAATACAACTAACGGGAGCTGGACAGAGAACCCGACAGAGAGACCCAGCAGGAATAGACGAACCAGCGGGATGAAGCTGTCGGAGAGTAGGAAAGGAGTGGAGCTGGGTGAGGTGTCTGACCTGGTGGAGATAGGCAGCTGAAGCGGTGATAAGGGTGATGGAGCAAGTGAGTGCACAACGGGCCCCAGAGATGCACGGCAAAGATGGCAGCAACCTGGGAAAATGAGGAGAAGAGCAATTAAACACCATTCCTCAGAATATTAATATAGATGTACTTGCTTGCTTTAGAAGGCAGTATACCCAATGAGCTAGTGCTAAAGCATTCACGAATTGGTCCTTATACAGTAAGTGCTGGCAAGGCAGAGACAGCAGGTGCGTCCATTCACGCAGGTGTGTTGATTAACTGTGGAGCCAGGAAACCTCTTGCAGGAAGGGAGGGGGGCGCGCACTCACCTGGTCATGACAGCACCGGAAAGAAAGAGGCCGTAAGATGGCCGCCACCAGCCATATATAGCGCGATGCGGTGGCGTCACCAGAGGTGCACGGCACTACCCTGCACTTCACAATAAAGGTGCCATATAACACACAGTATTGATACGACAAAAAACGGCGTATTTTGCATTGGATATCTTTTTTTTAAAGTATTCTGTAAGATGCTAAGATTTTTGTTCTCATTTTCCCAAACGAGCATTTTCAAGATACATGGCGATGTCACTAATGTCCTTTGGGACAGCAACAGACAGTACTGATACAAAACAAAAGCAGCATGTTTTGCGCTGGATATCTAACAAAAAGTATTCTATAAGACTCTAAGATTTTTGTTCTAGTTTTCTCAAAAGAGCATTTCTTTATGGTGAGGAGAAACATTTGGTTATGGTTAATGCACACTGTTAGCTTGTTAGCATAGCTAACACTTATTGAATTATAGTGTCACTTAGTGAATTAGAGTCACTTATTGAATTATAGTGGTTCTACTTCCGGCGCCACACAAGTAGGCTGCCTTTTTGCAACAGCGGATCAATTTCTGCCTATTTCTATTTACTATCTGGCTCTCTTGCCAATCTTTATGATCCAGCGTCACCTTTATTCTATCCGAACACGTAGATCGCCCAAATGTCTCCTGACCCAGCGGATGGAGCCACTGTTTCTCGCAGGAGGCAGTACAATAGAGACCAGCTGTTAGCACTTAACCGGCCCACGATGCTAACGAAAAAGCTCGACATACCGGGAGAAATAAGACGGAAACAGTGTGGGTGTTGAGCTGGAGTAAGACGGCGGGCGAGGAATATAAGATACAGACCCGTCCTCCCATCCGTTATTATGGGGAATGTTCGATCGCTACTCAGTAAGACTGATTAGCTAGCGGCTATCTCCCGCTACGAGAGTGTCTTCAGAGAGAGTAGTTTGATGTTGTATACCAAGACGTGGCTAACAGATCTAGCAACAGATGCTAACATCGAACTGGAGGGTTTCTACGCAATACGGGCAGACCGAATACCAGACAGTGGGAAGACAAGGGGTGGAGGAGTGATAATGTATGTCAATAACAACTGGTGCAGACCGGGACATATCACAGTGAAGGAACAGCACTGTAGCAAAGACATCAAGTTGCTAGCTGTTAGCATGCGGCCTACATATCTCCCGAGGGAATACTCACACATGATCTGCATTGTTATTTATGCAAATCCGACGGCGAACGCTGGGACAGTGCGTGACGTCATCCACTCAGTAACTTGCAGGCTGCAGACAGAACACTCAGATGCTCTTCTCCTCATCCCAGGTGATTTCAACCATATTTCACTGTCCCCCATTCTACCCACATTCACCCAGTATGTCACATGCCACACTAGAGACAATAAAACACTGGACTTATTTTATGCAAATACTAAGGAGGCGTACACCTCATCACCACTGCCCCCACTCGGGAGATCAGATCACAACTTGGTTCATCTCCTGCCGGTGTACAAACCCCTAGTACACAGACAACCTCCGGTCATGTGCACGGTGAAGTTATGGTCTGAGGAGGCAATGGACGCTCTAAAGGACTGTTTTGAAATCACTGCCTGGGAGCATCTCTGCGATCCACATGGTGAGGACGTCGATGGCCTCACTCACACCATCACGGACTACATTGGCTTCTGTGTGGACAACACTGTCCCCACCAAGACCATATGGTGTTGCTCAAACAACAAACCCTGGATCAACCCTGAGATAAAATCATTTCTGAGAGAGAAGAAGAGGATCTTCAGGTCGGGGAACAGGGAGATGCTGAAGCCCGTACAGAGGGAGCTGAGGAGGAAGATCAGAGAAGGCAAGGACAGCTTCAGGAAGAAGATGGAGGACAAGCTGCAACAGAGTGACATAGGCGGGGTCTGGAGAAACCTTAAAACCATCTCTGGGCTCCAGAATACCTCCCCCCAGGCCACGGGGGGCAGGGAGTGGGCGAACAATCTGAGCCTGTTTTTTAATAGGTTTGACCAATCGCCCTCCCCCCCCGACTGCACAACAACCACTGCTGCCTCTGAAGTCATCAAGACCTGCTGTCCACACCCCACTCCACCAACAACCCCCCCCCACTCCTAGCACACAGCCCCCCAACCTGACCCTCACTAAGACCCAGGTGAGGACAGAGCTGAGGAAGATCAAGGCGAGGAAGGCCTCGGGACCGGATGGCATCAGCGCGAAGCTCCTCAAGTCCTGTGCAGACCAGCTGTGTGGGATTGTGGAGCACATCTTCAACCTGAGCCTGAAGCTGGGGAGGGTACCACAGTTGTGGAAAACATCTTGTGTGGTACCTGTACCAAAGACTCCCCACCCCAAAGATCTGAACAGCTACAGACCAGTGGCCCTGACGTCTCACATGATGAAGACCCTGGAGAGACTGCTCCTTGCTCACCTCCGCCCCCTGGTGAGACCAGCGATGGATCCACTCCAGTTCGCCTACCAGCATGGCATTGGGGTGGAGGATGCAGTGATCATCCTCCTTCACCGTTCTCTGTTCCACCTGGAGAAGCCCGGGAATGCGGTGAGGATCATGTTCTTTGACTTCTCCAGTGCTTTCAACACCATCCAACCGATGATCCTGAAAGACAAGCTGCTGTGCGCAGGGGTGGACCAGCACCTGTCATCATGGATCCTGGACTACCTCACAAACCGGCCACAGTTTGTGAGAACCCGGGACTGTGTGTCCGACACGATCATCGGTAGCACGAACTGCCTCCAGATCAATGCGAGGAAAACTAAGGAGCTGGTGGTGGACTGCTGCAGGCAAGGACAACCCCTCACAGTACCAGTAAACATACAGGGAACAGACATTGAGATGGTGACATCATACAAGTACCTGGGTGTTCATCTGAACAATAAACTAGACTGGTCACACAATACCGACGCACTCTACAAGAAGGGACAGCGCAGGCTGTTCCTACTGAGGAGGCTCAGGTCTTTTGGTGTACAAGGGGCGCTGCTGAAGACATTCTACGACACGGTGGTGGCATCAGCCATCACTTTTGGAGTGGTCTGCTGGGGCAACGGCATTACAGCAGCCGATAGGAAGAGACTGAACAAACTGATCAAGAAAGCTAGATCTGTCCTGGGGCAACGTCTTGACCCAGTGGAGGAGATAGGAGAGAGAAGGATGGTGGCTAAACTGTCATCTCTGCTGGAGTCCGAGTCCCACCCTATGCAGGACATATTGAACGCACCGAGGAGCTCATTTAGCAGTAGACTACATCATCCTAGGTGCGCAACCGAGAGGTTTCGCAGGTCCTTCCTACTTACGGCTGTCAGACTGTATAACCTAAGCAGGGCTGCTCGCAGAGATAGCAAAAACACGTGACGACCTAATAGTATTGAATGCAAAAGACGCAACAGATTTACACAAATGGTCCCCTCCACTATACAACTAGGACAATATCAGTCGCTACGGAGGGTGACAATATGTATGGGTACATATTCATACTATGTAGGATAACTAAGTAGACAGTTATGCTGTTTATTCCATCTTGCTACAATGCTCCGCACTTTGTATATATATTTATATATTTATGTGTATGTATGTATATCCACTGCTCTTATTTATATTTTCCGTATCTTCTTAATTATTGATCTGAGTGTTGCTATCCCTGTGCTGTTGCAATCCTGGAATTTCCCCATTGTGGGACTAATAAAGGCTTATCTTATCTTATCTTAGCTAACGGAAAAGACTATCCACCTTATTCCTGGGGGTGTGCTGTACGAAAATTATGGGCAGGACTTCCGGTTTCAGCTGAGGTATTGTTAAATCAGTCAGCAAGAATGGAGTAGCAGGGACATTTAAAATAGCGTTTTTAAAAGTTTTTCAAATTCATTTTAATGTATAGTCCACATATGTGTTTTGCACTCAAGTAGCAGCTAATTTCAGCACTTGTAGTTTTTGTACTTTTTGAATGTTTTGGCATGGTTCTAGTACTTGTTGCTGGTGTTCGTGGTTGTGCCATAGACTGTATAAATGGAGGCTTCTTTGTGGCTCTGACTAAATTCTACGTCTACCCTGAGGTAAATCTGATTACCGGTATGTCCAGCATATTTTAGCAAAATGCAGCCAACTTTATTGCGGTGGAGTCATTGATACCAGAGCTTTTATTTGTTCAAACGGAGCTACTGTCTGCCAGGCCACTTTTTAAGGTCATCTTCCTATCCCTAGATAGTCATGGGAAGTAGTATGATTATATTACTGTTTTTGAGGCACAAAAGGCTGTGTTCCCACATTTCTGATGCCAAAGTCATTGTTTTTTTTTAAAAGGAAAAGCGTCCCTTTTCAGTGACAACCACACATTCTAAACTAGTACCGGAAGTAATTCACACAAGGCATCATGGGGCCTGGGAATAAGATGGATTGGCACAAGAGTGAGTAAAAAATATCCGCACTTTGGCCATTGCATATCAATAAAACTATATATATTTGCTGACTTTTGGCATTTTAAAGACAATACACCAACCAGCAGCGTTTCAACCAGTTTGTACAACGGACTCATCCATGGCAGTGGCTGAAGCCATAGCCAAGTTTAGCGCCCCAGTTGTTTGGTTGGCTTATTCCCAAGAACAGAGTTCATCATATCAAAATAGATAGATAGATAGATAGATAGATAGATAGATAGATAGATAGATAGATGTACTTTATTGATCCCAAACTGGGAAATTACAGTGTAACAGCAGCATGACAGTTGACAGCCAAACAACAGAAACACACACGACAGACAAAGGGATTACCCATGAAAAGTAAAAAAGAAGCTAACACGACTATAGAACCTATATACATCATAGCTTAATATATGATGACCCGTATAAACACATGAATCATCCCATTGCACAAAGAAGGACTATCAGGAGCAGAGTGAAATGTGAGGTACCAGTTAGTCTGTGAGGTGCAGTGTGGCAGCATAGCTATGACCAGAATACAACATCATAGTGAGTTATTGTACAGTGAAATTGCATGTGGCAGGAAAGATTTCCTGTACCTGGCCGTTCGACAACGAAGCTGTAGTAGTCTACTGGCGAAAGTGCTTCGCTGCCTATCTAGTGTGTGGTGGAGGGGGTGATCAGGATTGTCCATGATGGATCGCAGTTTATTTAGTGTTCTCCTCTCCACCACTGTCTCAGAGGTCTCCGGTCTGAGACCAATTACAGAGCCAGCCCTCTTGATAATCTTGTTAAGTCTGTTGGTATCTCTGGCCCTGATACTGCTACCCCAACAGACCGCAGCAAAGAAGATGGCGCTGGCGACAACAGTCTGGTAGAAAAGCTCCAGCATCCTGCAGCACACGTTGAAGGATCTCAGTTTTCTCAGGAAACAGAGTGGGGATATAAAATGGGGATTCTTTCAGGGTCTCTCATTGCCGCTACACTCAAGATCTCTTTTATGGGCTCTGAATTTTTTCTTGAGCTTCTTCAGTTTAGTTAGCAGCTGGTCGACGGTCTGGTCATACCCCGCAGCAGCCATCTCCCTCTGTATTTGCGCAAAAATGGACTTTGTCTGAGTGGCCCCCTCCAGTTTATCTTGTACTTCTGCTAATGTCTGTAGAGCCAGGAAATGTGTCTCCTCTTTGCTCGCAAGTCTGCTTGGTTTTGGAATCCATCATGCTTGCTCTGCTGTTCGGAATGCAACATGGCGGTCAGTAATGTTTTGAGACACTTTCCAGCTGGTTAGTTAACCATGCCCACGGCAGTGGACGTAACCAGTGTCAAGTGGTTTGCAGCTCTGGCCCAGCAACGAGCTGGAGCCAGCTTAGCACCACTTTTGAGAGCCTTGGGCTAGTGCTTAGGCAGTCGAAAAGCAAAGAGCTGGTGCCAAGTCAGGCTCTGGCTCCAGTGAAGCACTGGAACCAGCTTAGTGGAAAAGTTGTAAAACTGTGTGCAGATAGTGCTTCTGGGAGTTGTAGTTTCGCAGTCTCACATTTACTGGATTTTATTTATTTTTAGATATCGTCTAAGAAAACTAAGACCGGCCAAAATGGCTAGTGGGAGTCACTGTCTTACCCACCACTTACAAAATCTACCCGCCAGTGGCAGGTGGGCAGGTATTGATGTCAAGCCCTGCTCCTCAGTCTGCTGGCATTACAGTTTTTCTCAGTCACTTTGGTGCATTTCTCAGAACAGAATTGAAATTCTTCAATCTATTAGTTCAACCTCCACATCACCTAGTCACTTGTGCTCATAATAAAAGCAATGTCTCAAAATTTTGAACAGTGAACATTAAGCAGCTGCTTATGTACAATTATCTGCTGTCATCATTTAATATTATTATGTCAGTCAAAATGAATTAAACAGGTTTTCTGTTGAATAGTCCTTCACCCCAAAACATTTAGGCAATTATTCATTGTTTGAGTTATTGCATGCAAAAGTGTTGAACTAGTTATCATTTTGCCAAACAGATTTGAAACATTTCTATTACATTTTTTATAAATATATATTAACTTAATTGTTTTAGGAGAGAAATGTGGGTAAGGAGAGAAATGTACAAGGAGAAATCATTGTGGATTTTGCAAAAAGTATGGAAATGGCTGCAGTGAACACATACTTCAAGAAGAGAGAGGAACATAGGGTGACTTACAAGAGTGGAGGAAGGTGCACACAGGTGGACTACATCTTTTGCAGAAAGAGAAATCTGAGATAGGAGAATGCAAGATGGTGGCAGTCGAGAATGTAGCTAGACAGCATTGGATGGTAGTCTGTAGGATGACTTTGCAAAGCAAAAAGAGGAAAATAGTAAAGGCAGAGCCAAAGATTAAGTGGGGGAAGTTACAGAAGGAAGAAGGTTGCACAGAGTTCAGGTAGGAGTTGATACAGGCTCTGGGTGGTAGGGAAGAATTACCAGATGACTAGGAAACTACAGCAAAAGTATTGAGGGAAATGGGTAGAAAGGTATGTGGTGTATCCAGTGGACAGAGGAAGGAAGACAAGGAGACTTGGTGGTGGAATGAGAAGGTACAGGAAACTATCCAAAGGAAGAGGTTAGCAAAGAAAAAGTGGGATAGTCAGGGAGATGAAAGAAAGTAGACAGGAGTGTTTAGAATCTAGGCGCATGGCAAAGAGAAAGGTGGCAAAGGAAAAGGCATATAGTGAGTTGTATGAGAGGCTGGACACTAAAGAAGGAGAAGAGGAGCTGTATCGACTGGCTAGACAGAGAGATCGAGCTGGAAAGGATGTACATCACTTTAGGTTGATTAAGGACAGAAATGGTAATGTACTAACAAATGACGAGAGTGTATTGAAATGGTGGAAGGAGTATTATGAAGAGCTGATGGATAAAGAAAATGAGAGAGAGAGGAGGTTGGATGAAAGAAAGATAGTGAACAAGGAAGTCCCGAGGATTAGTAAGGCGGAAGTGAATGTAGCTTTGAAGAGGATGAAGAATGGAAAGGCAGTTGGTCCAAATGACATACTACCTGTAGAGGTATGGAGATATTTAGAAGAGATGGCAGTGGACTTTTTAACAAGATAATTTAACACAATCTGGGAGAGTGACAGGATGCCCAAGGAGTGGAGAAGAAGTGTTTTGGTATGGATTTTAAAGAACAAAGGTGACTCTCAGAGCTGTAGTAACTACAGAGGCATAAAGTTGATCAGACACACTATGAAGATATGGGAAAGAGTTGTTGAAGCCAGGTTAAGAGGAGAGGTGACAATCACCTCAGCAGCAATACAGTTTCATGTCAAGAAAGAGTACTACAGATGCAATGTTTGCTCTAAGAGTGCTGATGGAGAAGTATAGAGAAGGTCAGAAGGAGTTGCACTGTATCTTTATGGCTCTAGAGAAAGCATATGATAGGGTGCCAGGACAGGAAATGTGGTACTGTATGAGAAAGTCAGGAGTGGCAGAGAAGTATGTGAGGGTGAAGCAGGACATATATGAGGACAGTGAGACGGTGGTGAAGTGCGCTGTAGGAGTGATGGATGGATTCAAGGTGGGGGTGGGATTACATCAGGGATCACCTCTGAGCCCCTTCTTGTTTGCCATGGTGATGGACAGGCTGACAGATGAGTTCAGGCAGGACTCTCCATGGACCATAATGTTTGCAGACGACATTGTGATCTGCAGTGAGAGTCGGGAGCAGGTGGAAGAGAACGTGGAGAGGTGGAGGTGTGCTCTGGCCATAAGAGGAATAAAAGTCAGTAGAAGCAAGACAGAATACATGAGTGTGAATGAGAGGGAGGCAGGTGCAACAGTGAAGATGGAAGGAATAGCAGTAGTGAAAGTAGATGAGTTTAAATACCTGGGGTCAACCATCCAAAGCAATGTAAAATGCACAAGAGAGGTGAAGAAGAGAGTGCATACAGGGTGGAGTGAGTGGAGATGAGTGTCAGGGGTGATGAAAGGATGTTGAAGATGGAGCTGCCAGGCAGGAGGAAAAGAGAAAGACCACAGAGAAGATTCGTGGATGTAGTGAAGGAGGACATGGAGAGGGTTGGTGTTACAGAGGAAGATGCAAAGGATAGGGTGACATGGAGACAGATGATCCGCTGTAGCGACCCCTAAAGGGAGCAGCCAAAAGAAGGAGAAAAAGAAGTTTTAGGTCAATCTTTACTTTCACTTTTGAGAGGAAATGTCTTAAGAATTAGGTCAACCAATAACTTTTCAGTTCTCTACAACAGCTCAGAAGTGAATTCTATGAATTTTCAATTGGCAGCCTGTTATGATCCCTGGTGCGCCATTACACAGCGCACCAAGGAAGGAATGAAAAAACCACGTACAGGAGTAGTTTTGTGCATTTTATTGAACACAAACCCCAAAATAATAAGTCCAGCAACAGTCACGCAAAACACGGAAAGTTGAAATGATTGGCTTAAGGCCACCAGATGTACAGGGACACTTCCTGGATGTTCTACTGCCCGGCTACAAGAATGCCTAGTGCCGCTGAGCTGCAGTCGGCACGGGGTGAAAGACAAACATGAACTTACGGTGCAGGAGCGATCCAGGGCAGTCCATGCAGTCCGGTGGATGAAGGTGAGGCAGGCTGATGGCGTAACAAAGGTAATGGCATACATACACGAAGGTACACGCTGTCATGTATGAAGCTGAATGCTTCGACGGTCTCTTCCTACTAACACAGCGTTTAAGTAATAATAATACTAACGAGGGAAGAGAGTGCTGGTGTGAGAGTGCGTGGGCTGAACATAATTAACATCATGTGTGTATGAGTGAGTGTCTGAGCGTATGAATGGGAGTGAATGAAGTGTGTGCATGTACGTGTGTGAAACACCCATAATGAGACACAGCTGATGGCACTGACAGGGGGAGGGGGTGTGCCCGAGCTGTCAGGTAGTGAAGGACCCAAAGGGCTCCCTGACGCGCCTGATGGAAAATAAATAGGGAGACGGGCCAAACAGCCATGGGTCAGAACTGGGTTTGGGACCACCAAACCCAGGTTCATGACAGCAGCCTTCATAGAGCAGTTACCATTTCTGATACAAAAATGGAAGAACATAAAGAGAATGAGCAGGGTCAACAACCTGGAAGAAGAGACATAAGGATGTGTGGTGGAAGAATAATAATAAGAGGAAGATAGGCCAAGTACATAGGACTGCTCCACTGAATTTACAATTTTTCTCAATCGCTTTGGGGCATTTGTCAGTTTGCACAATGTTCACACAATGCTAAGTTCATCTTTCAAAACAAAGTGTGCAAACTGCAAAACATAGAAGATGACCTGTAAAAGCATGCAATTTGTTCAGAATGTTTAGTCTGTGTCAAAAGTAAATATTTATGTTAATGAAACTGTCACTAGCATCAGAATAAAGAGTCCTTATGTCACTTCTATGAACAAGACATCTAAATGTCCAGCCATGCTGTCATGAGAACAGTTTGCACTGTAATTATTTTCTAATGAAAATTGTCATGGTTTTTGGAAACAATGACTGAAAATAAACAAGGCAACACTTTTCTCTGTCTTGCAGAGCAATTTCAAAACTATAAAGTGTTATGACCCACATGCTGGGACAAGGCCAGAATTGCCTAGTTAGCCTGGGATCTCCAAGTCTGTTTCGACCCTTATGTCAAGGTGGACCAACCTTGTCATTTTTGCCCTTAGGCAAGGTAGACACACTTCCAAAGTCTCTTTCGCACACAGGCAAGGCAGACATACACCTATGTCCCAGGCCGGGATTTTAACCCATGACACCTTGATACTTAGTACTCAAGGAATTCCTCTTTGGCTAAGTGGTCTGTTTAGGTTCATTGTCCATTTGTCCGTTAGTGATGGGACTTGCTGCTTCGGAGCGTGTGCAGAGTAATTCAGGAAGGATTTTGCAAAGTGTGTATCAATGTCTAATGTCATCTCGCCGGCCGGTCCTACCATATGACTGGTTCAGGAAGTGGTTTGAGATTTGGTGTGTGACATGAAGTAAATGGAGCATCAATACACAGAGGGGCCCCGTCTCTTACGTTCTGCGTTTTTGGATCATTGATTGGAACTGTGCTTTGTCTGAGCTAATCTGGTGAAATAATCTTTTTTTAAATCACCTTAGTTCAAAGACTATTGAAAAGTTATTTCTTAATAAAAATATTAAATTTGGTGTTAGAATGATGGACAGAATAAGGGAATTAGTGTATTACAGTATTGTTATCATGGCCAATTTATCCACAGTTGTTGGTTCTTAAATATCAAACCATTGTTCTTACTATTCATGAATGCGATGATTAATTTCAACAAGGCAATGAAATATATATAAACCAAACAAGCCTTGGACATTGAAAAAGAAATGTTATTTTGTCCTTAGACCTCAACATTTCATTTAGCTATGTTATTTCTGTTGGGTTTTTTTTTTTACTTTTACTTCTTGTGCTCAGTCTGTTTTGTAAGCCATTACCATTTGAATTTTCAGTGTTAAATTACTAATTAAGCTTCATTTATAAAAAAAAATCTTAATAAAAATTGATAAGTATTTCACCAAGTAACACAAGCACATGCACTGTAGTCACCCCAGTTTTATTTCCATTTTTCTCTGTATTACCATTGTTATCATTTCATGGGGTGTAATGTTTTTGTCCCATGGTTTCTTTCATCCATTCGTTTGACAGCATGTTGTCACTACTCTAGTATGATTAACTTTACATTTATGCAGACACTTCAACTCATCAGTATCTGGAGCTCATTCAGCTTTCAAACACATCTAATGAGAGTCCTTTTATGTTGGTTCCACTACAGCGTCTACGTTTTTGATCGGATTGACTTCCTATTTATACAGAAACTTTCACTGAAATGAGGGGTTCCAATTTTAGGGCGGAGGGACTTATTTTTTTCGAGTCCATTCCATGTTGATCACAGTTCTCATTAGGGGGTACTGCTATGCAGATGTGTGGGGTACGTGAGCTGCTCACGAACGTTCTTTAATTTCTTAAAGGTCAGGACATTTATTGAAATGGAAAATACACGTCAAACCAATAATGCCCTTGTAAAAAGTTTGAATTGACTTTTTGTCTAGTTGATGGCTTAGTAGAGCACATGAAGTTTCACGCAAAGCTACATCTATATGAACCAATTCAATGAAAAATTTCAATGCTTCAATTCAATTCAACTTTATTTATATAGCGCCATTTCACAACAACAGTCATCTCATACCACTTTCAACTGTAGGGAAAAACCCTACAATTGCAGAAAGACCCCAGCAATTAGGAGATCCCCTGTGAGCAAGCACTTGGTGACAGTGGAGAGGGAAAAAAAACCTTTTAGCAGGAAGAAACCTCCAGCAGAACCAGGCTCAGGGAGGGGAGTCATCTGCTGCGACTGGCTGAGGGGTGAGGTGATAGAGAAGAAGAAAAGAACAAACATGTAGAGCAAACAGCACGACGGTGTCACGAGCCGAGCCGGCTTAGCTTTCCCCAGCTCGGTCTCAATCGCTTTGGGGTTTTTTTTGGTGCTTCTGTGTATGTGCACTTTGTGTATTTTCTCATCCTTAGCCACTGCCTGACCGGCAGCTGTTAGTCTGCATTGTGACCTACTTTCTCCCACGCTATCCTACCCTGGTAATCATCTTCCCCACGTCTCACCCAGGTGTTCCTTATTTGCTACATCAGCGGTGTTTGTTCATAAACAGCTCATTGCTGGACAAATGTCGCTGGTTCATTGTATGCTCTGGATGGCTTTGCTCCGCCATCTAGCCGTCACGTCAACGAAGGACTGTTTTGCGTTTGTCTGGAGAACTTTAATTTTGGGACTGTTCCCCTATGAGTAAATTGTTAGTGTCTTCCCTGTGTTGCCTCGACGCTGTACCAGAAGCGTTTTTTCCCCAGTCGAATCCCGCTTCCCTTCTGGCAGCGTTTCCTCCCTGCAGCACCTTTTACGCTTAGGCTTAGCCCAGTTTACGTTCCCCACAAGTGTGTTCAGCTACCCGCTGTCTTCCCTGCTTCCTCGATCGCAGCCAAATCATATCTGTGTTCACGGTAACTGTTCACTGGTGTTCAATAAATGTGTGTGTGGTGAATCCTTGCATTTAAATCCTCATTCTTCCTTCTCTCCACCGTGAGCATACGGAAGGCGCACGGGGGAGCGCATGACAGAATGAACCAGCCAATTAAGAGGATTTAGCGGATTCACCCACACATTACCTTTTCGCTAACAAACTGTTTTTCACTCACCTGTTGTGGAGCGCATGATGCCCCGGGCCTGTCAACCTCGTCGCCGCAAGGGAGAGACGGCAGCGGGCATCCTCACACTGGAGGAAGGGTGGGCAGCGGAGTTTATCCAGGACTTCGTGGAAAAGGCTCTCCCGTCCCATGGCCCCAAGAAGAAATGGGAGTGTTTGCTCGGGACTATGAGCGTCCTGGAAGCGCATCCCAGTCTCTGGAGGTGTCCACAATTCACTGAGCTGCTCTCCACGGTCTGTGCGCTCGAGAGCTCATTCCCTGGGTTATCAGTGAGGACACTTTCCACCGAGCCGAAGCGAAGTTATTCCCCTCGTCAGTCATCTGTTCCCTCTCCAGCTTTGCCCGAAGAGCCAGCCTCAGCCCGGGCATCTCCAGCTCCACCATGACAGCGTTGTTCCACGTGGAAGCGCCGGGAGAGGCCCTCTCCTCCGTCAGGTGCCATTATTCCTCCGGCAACGGTGAGGTCCGCTGAGGTTATCCCAGGAATGCCAACCTCCATTGCCACGGAGACGGCTCCTCCTCCATCCATTGAAGAGGGCCATATCACCGCTGACACGGAGAGGGATGTCTGTCTGCTATCTGCAGCTGTCAAGACCAACGACCGGGATGACAGGCAAGTATTTTTTCCATCTATTCCATCTAATAGTATTAGATCTTGCCTGTCTCCCAAGGGAGAGACCTGGCTTAAGCAGCCCACTGGGTCCTCTCCTCCAGCTGCAGACACTAACTCACTTTTTCTCCCCTCCGTGCCTCCTCCCATTCGTCCTGAGGGCCTGCCGGACCAAGAACCGGGCCGCCAGATGATGGAGGAGGTTGAGGTCCTGGACCATCCTGCTCAGGAGCCCGCACAGAGGTGTCCCTCCGCAGCCACGCCAGTGGATGACGAGTGGTCGACGATGCTCGCCGCGCTCAACCACCGGGTTGAAGAGGAACTCCGTGAGAGGGAGGTCCGTGGATGCGCTTCACTGGCGGTGAGGGTCTCATCTCCTACGCCTACGCTGACCCTAAACGCACCATCTGACGAGGAGTGAGCGAACCTGCTCGCCACAGTCAACCGCCAGGTCGAGGGGCCACCATGGACGCGGCAGAGCCTCAGCCGGAGGTCACCATGGATGCAGTTAGGCTCCCACTGGAGAGCCCATCGTGGGTGCAGCGGAGCTGGCTCTGTCAGTGGACACCACGGGTGCCACCTCGGACCACCCGAAGGACGCCATGGAGGTTCCCTCTCTCCGGTCCAGGTACTCATCAGTCAGCCTTCTGGTGGGCAGGCCACCTCCTGCTTCACCCCTTCAGTCCTGGTGGCTGAGAAACATTGGCTGGCCGCCAGAAGAATTGACTCCTCGGGTCAGGTGGCCCACGTTTCCCGGCAGGCCGCCAGACACCGTTCACCGGACCTTCTGCTGGGCCTGGGACTCTGGGCAGCCTCCTGATCCCCAATGCCCGTGGACTTGGGGGGGTTAATCATGGACCCTGGGCGGGGTATTGTGTTCCCTCCTTCCTGTTCCTACCTCCCACCCGAGTTTGTGTTGTTTGTTGTTGTTGCTCCTGTCGTGGGGGGGGGGGTTGATGTTACCTGGGGTGTCTGGGAAGCCACCCCTTAAAGGGTGTACCCTGCCTCCCGCCCAAAGATGTGGGGATAGGCTCCAGCCCCCCTGCGACCCGAAAAGGATTAAGCGGAAGAAGATGGATGGATGGATGGATGGATGGATGGATGGATGGATGGATGGATGGATGGATGGATGGAGAATGAAGAAAGGAGTGAAGCCCACTGCATTTTTGAATGTCCCCCAGCTGTCTAAACCTATTAGCAGCATAACTAAGGGAGGGTTCAGGGTCTTTGTAAGTAAGAAGAAGGATTTTAAACTTAATTCTAAATTCTATGGGAAGCCAATGAAGGGAGGCCAGAACCAGAGAGATATGATCTCTCTTTCTAGTACCTGTTAAAACACTTGCTGCAGCATTTTGGATCAGCTGAAGACTTTTTAAAGATGTTTTAGGACAGCCTGATAATAAAGAGTTACAATACAGTAATCTAATCTAGAGCTAATAAAAGTATTAGTTTCTCACCATCACTCTGAGACAAGATGCTCTTAATCTTGGCAATGTTATGCAAATGGTAGAAGGCAGTCTTAGAAACAAGTTTAATATGTACATTAACCAGTTGAGGTTTTCTGTCACAGATCTGCACTAGCTGCATGCACCTTCTGGTGGCAAAAATTTTTTTCAAGAAAATATTCAGTTTAGATATCACATATTCCAAAGGCTGTAACTTGAAAATGGTAAAAAAAAAAAATAATGGCTTTCTGTAAATTGGAAAGATGTAGAATATGATCCAAAGTTTATGACAGGAGTAAATTTATGCATCTAATTTGCATAATGTGATGGCAGCCATATCGGATTACTTAACTTTTGGTCAAAGTGGACTTTGAAGATATTTACACAAAGAATGGTTTTATTTTTTGTCTTTGTTTTTTTGTATTTTTTTTTATCTTATCTTCAAAATATATGAACCAGAAAATCTGTAGAACGTAAACAAACTGATAAAAAACATCAGACCTACCGCTCGTCATGTGTTGCCATGCATCCGTGTGCTCACCCCCGGTCCTTATTTTGTCTTCTGTCGGTCATTTTTGCTTTCTCTCCCACATCCAGAAACTCTCACATTTATCGTCTGATTTATTCCACCTCGATTTTGGTTAGACAACGCCGCCAAACCCGCAGTATTGTCCTCTCCATCACATGCAGTTTCATCAATGGTGGACGAAAAGTGTACATGCAAAGGTCCATCTTCTGCTGTCATAAAAGGTAAATATTTCCCTTCAGAGGCTAAATACCGGAGTACCGGAGTGGTGGCTCAGTTGGTAGAGCATCCGCCCCACACCCGGGAGGCAGGGGTTCAAATCCCGGCTGGGTCATGCCAAAGTCCATATAAAAGTGGTACTTCCTGCCATCCAGCTTGGTGCTCAGCAATAACAGAATGGAGGAGGGAAATCTGTGGCGGCGCCTTGCATGGCAGCGGCCCTCTGATTCTGCACTGGGGTGTGTGTGATTGACACTGTAGATAGGTAAAGCACAATCTCGTTCTACTGTACATGATTGGTTGTACGGTTGAATGACAATAAGGGTGATTTAATAATCCATTTCAGAATCATAGTTGGCAAAATTTGGAGCGAATGCTTCTTCCCTGTTGAAATATATGTTGCGTAATTTGTTTATACGTCTTTTCCTCTGCCCCCCGGAAGTGATATCACATTCGAAAAAGTTCAGGTGGGCTGAACTGAGTCCTCCAGTAAAGAGCAGTAAGCTATACACTACTGTTCAAAAGTTTGGGGTCACCCAGACAATTATTTTGTGTTTTCCATGAAAAGTCACACTTATTTACCACCATGAGTTGTAAAATGAATAGAAAATATAGTCAAGACATTGAAAAGGTTAGAAATAATGATTTGTATTTGAAATAATTTTTTCCTTCAAACTTTGCTTTTGTCAAAGAATCCTCCATTTGCAGCAATTACAGCATTGCAGACCTAACATGATTGCACAAGGGTTTTCTAATCATCCATTAGCCTTCTGACGCAATGAGCAAACACATTATATCATTAGAACACTGGAGTGATAGTTGCTGGAAATGGGCCTCTATACACCTATGTAGATATTGCACCAAAAACCAGACATTTGCAGCTAGAATAGTCATTTACCACATTAGCAATGTATAGAGTGTATTTCTGATAAGTTTAAAGTTATCTTCATTGAAAAAAGTGCTTTTCTTTCAAAAATAAGGAAATTTCTAAGTGACCCCAAACTTTTGAACGGTAGTGTATATGTCTGCCATCTAGTGATGTGAAACGCTTGGTACATCTGGGTTTATTTCTGGGGGCTTTTCATACCTTTTGACCTACCACGTGACAGGTGCGTATCTGCGACACCAGCCACAGAAGAGGTAAATCATGTAATCAACTTTAATCCTTAAGGAGTTAAAGAACAGATCTTGATCAAAAATAACTCCAGGGTTCCTCACAGAACCATTAACCTCTTGCACTCTGGTGTACCACGGGCGGGCACGTCTCTGCATCCTAGAGCGCACGAGGGTGCACGAGGGCGCTGTGTCCTAGAGCGCACTGAAAAAAAAAGCTGCATTTCCATTCTTCCACTACAGACACAGCCGCGAACAGATTAGATGTGATTGACCTCTCATTCGACTAATAAGAGCCTTGAATTGGGTTTCTGAAACCTTGAAGAACCAATGACTGAAAACCTAGCAAGAAGGACCCACCTACCAATGGCTGGGAATACAGCCAGCCAATTGAAGCACAGAAGTTCGAAAGCTGTTTTGTGTAAGGCTGGGTGAAGAGAGACTGACTGCTGCAGCAGATAAAAAAAGGACCCGCAGGAAGAACCGCCACAGACCCAGCAGCACGGAGACCACCCACAAGTGCGACCTGTGTGACAGGGACTTCCATTCGCGTATCAGCCTGTCCAGCCACAGGCGGTGCTGTCCCAGCAGAGTAGACGTTTAGGATTCTCTTCCATGGTCATCATAGATCGACGGAGGCCGACGACGAAGGCTGGGTGACATACACGCGTTCGCCAGTCTTTTTTTATTACTACTGTTATTTGTTTTGAAAAATTGTTCGCCAAAACCGCAATCATGGAAGCGCAAAATCGCAATAATGGAATTATGTTTTGACCGGGTTGCGTGACCACAACCACGAGTCTGTAAGAAGCAGACCAGCTTCATGTTCGTCTGACAATGAGGAAGAGAAGTTCGCCAGCTACGCTGCTGTTGTGAACAGGTAAGTGTTATAAGCTAAATTATTCTTTATCCCTGAAAATTGTAATGTAAATGACTTTTGACCGATCGGTAAATTACAGCTGTGCGTAGTAGACCGCGGCGCACGAAGTCCGAAGTCCGTGCACCACGGTACACGGTTTGTGCGCCGTGTCTGGACCGTGACCCCCCCCCCCCCCCGCGGCGTGGGGACTGCGGGCACCGCGGGGACTGTGCGCCGCGATTGCCACATGACTGTTCCGTCATGTAGCGATGGCCAATGTCCGTCCTCTGTAGCGGGGTGGGGGGGTGGCAGTTGTTATCTTCATTACATTACAAATATTTTAGAATAATTTTTAATGCTCTGTTGGTTATTTTTTCTTGTAAAAAAAAAAAAGCCACACATTTTTTACGTGGCATGCTTCTTTGTGTGTGGGGGCTTGTTTGTTCATTCATTCATGGATGAATGAATAAACAACCCCCCCTCCACACACACACACACACACACACACACACACACACACACAGCCCTGAGTGTCACCTTTCATTAGAGCCCAAGATCAAGCTTCTATATTGAATCATTCAAAAGTTACAGACGTTTTTCCAAACTGTGCCATTTGGCACAATTTGGCACAGTTCAAAAACGCCTGGGAACTACCTGAGAACAAAGCTGTGTAATATATTCATTTTTTGTGGTATTGTTACAAAATTTTGACCTCAGCTGGATAACAGTTGGTTCTACATTTCTGTTGCATTTTCCAGCCCGGATCTGAAGCTGTGTGTTATTTGCAAGCATTTGTATCCAAAAAAACAACCAGGCGAAATTTATTTTCTTCAAGTTCAGTATGTTTAGATGACTGTTACTCAGTGGCAGGAGCACTTAGAGAGATTATGCCTGTTTTGCCAAAAAATTCAAAGTGTTTTCTTTTAAATGAGACCAACCCCATGAAGATGCTGCAAAGGGTTGAACAACAGCTTTTGATTTACTTTGGGTACGTTATTTTTTTGGCGTTTTTAGGGAAATTGACCAGAGTGCAAGGGGTTAAGAGAAAGAGTAACTGCATCCAAGCTAAGAGTTTCATTTGGAAAGGTATTTCTAAGGTTTTTTGGACCAAGCAGAATGACTTTTACTCTTATCTGAATTTAATAGCAAGAAATTACAAGTCACCCAAGCTTTGATTTCCTTCAGAAAAGCCTGCAATTAGGCTAATCGATTACTGTCATCTGGCTTCATTGACAAGTATACAGTAATTGTGTGTTATCGGCATAACAATGAAAATGTATGTAGTGCTTTCTAATATTGTCTAGCGAAAGATTATATAAACTAAAAAGAATAGGGCCTAGCACAGATCCCTGTGGAACTCGGTGACTGAGCTTTGGGTTGGAAGAAAACTCATTACTGACATGAACAAATTGGAGCCTATCAGATAAATAAGATTTAAACCACTGCGACGAAGTATCATGGATGGCCCTCACGAGCCATCATAAGACGCTACAAATCACCAGTGAGTTTGCACGGTTTATTAAAGGAACAGAAAAGGAACGAAATAATGAGCCATGGGGGGCTAAAACACACTGTGACAATAACCATCAAAGACAGGGAATAACGGGAACATAAGGTAGCACACTTACAGTCACTGAAGGAGGATGGTCAACGAATGAACAGAGGAATGCTCCAATAACGTCTGACCATGGGATGGTTCTCGACGAGACTGCCGCACATTTCGCTCCCAACAGTCCTCTTAAGTAAGGAGCCGCTGATGAGTCAAAATGTGGCTCAGCTGACAGCTCTGACAGCCGGAAGCCCCTCCGAGTGCTGTCACAATAAAAGCTCAGAGAGCAAAAGGGGCACACAGCTGTCAGATGACCGGAAATGGTGCATGGCTCGAGCGTGTACGAGATCGGCGCTCCAACCATAACAGGCCAGGAGGGTGAGAGCCAGCAAGAGAGGAAAAAAACAAAACAAAACGGATACAGGGAACAAATGAGGCAATTACAGAGTAAGAAAAAAAAAAACACACAGAAATACTCCATAATGTACCCACAGGCGGGATAATACGCCCAAATAAGGAACGCTAAGCCCATCGGCCATAAACAGAAACTCGGGTCAAACAACCAAGATACATAGTTTCAAGGGAAAAAAAACACATATCATCCCCCACAAAGGAAAGGGGGGAGAGGAAAAAAACCCACTACAAACGTTGAAACCCTGCAGTTGTAAATCCACACACACAAACTGTACAGGCAACGAATGGATATTTAAACAGAGGAAAAACGAAAAACACTCGATAGGAAGCGGTGGCATATGTAATTTCATCCTTATATGATTTCATACATATACAATTTCATACATATACAATTTCGTACATAAGACCCCCGCACATCCCAAATGGTTACAGAAGCACCGGAATACGAACCCAGGGATGAAGGCAGTCTAAACCCCACGGCATGAAAGCCGATAGTTCAGGGGGCTGCCCTGCGTCTAGCGTCCATATCGCTGGCAGGGGGAAAAGGAACAGTTCAGGTGGCCTACCCCAGTCCCATGCCAGGAAACACAATTCTTCTGAAATGAAATTCTGAAATTCTTCAAACATGAAAGTTTGTCGGGTGGCCGACCCAGAACGCCAAACAGGCGGGGCAGTCCTCCAGGCGGCCGACCCGCATCACCCAGCCCCCAGGACCACAGGGGAGAAATTGAAGACGGCCTCCCTGGAAAGGGGAAAAACGAGGGAGAGCCGAGCCGATCATGGAGAACCCCAACGGCCCCCGGTGGAGATGAATAGGGGGAAGCATGATGATTATGATGAAGATGATGAGCCAGTCCAGCGTCAGGCGGCAGAGGATCTGCAGCTCCCTCACCGACCTTGGACCGAACCGGCGCTGCACCCCTGTTGGACCCCGATCAGGTCAGCGCGGCACCCACGATGGACCCCGATTGGGCCGGAGCAGCAACCGCGATGGACCCCGATTGGGTCCCGTCTGAACCCACGTCGGACCCCATTTGGGTCTCTCTCTCCAGAACCGCAGGCCCCCTCCTCGTCCGGCGACATAGGCCTGGCATCGTGGACCGCTCAGCGGAGGGAGACACAGAGGCAGCAGGTTTAATGACAGAAGCTACAGCAGGTGGTGGGAGCTCGGGGGACTGCGAACCCCGAACTCCACCCCCAGGAGTCAGACAAGGCAATTCACAACAATAAGGAGAGGAATGAACTTGCACTTACCTGTTTTCCGGAGGATGGATGGTGCCTGCTGTAGCGGGTGGAGTTCTTCCCTTTCCCCTCCGGATGGTGGTGGCAGGCCCCTCGGGAAGACGAGGAGGAGCCGCTCGCGGTGGATTGCAGACGGGCCTCTCTGAAGCATGACTCACAGCACTCACAGCAGTCGGAGATGACATCGAGGAGGAGGGGGCGACAGCCGAGGCGGTCCGGGCACGGGGAGCTGACGGAGCAGGTGAGACAGATGACCCGGAGGAAGCGACTGCGGGGATTCCCTCCTGTCGTGATATAGGAGACGCAGCTGACTGGGAGGCTGGGTTCCTCCGACAAGCCGGAGCGGGATCCGGACGGGATTCTCGCTGGGGCCTAGTTGTGACATGGCGATGATGCTTACTGGCTGATGGTGAGGCGAGGAGACCAGGAACACATGGCGCCGGGGCTGGACGGGTGACAGAAGCTGAATTCCGAAACGTGGAGCGGGGATGCCTCTCCATCAGCCTCCTGCTGGGGTTTCCCTCCAGTCTACAGATCTCCACTCTCGTCGGGGACGCCATACTCGAGGGAGAAGGAGAAGGTTCCTTGGCCGTCTCTACAATTAATGCACACTGTGCCACAATCCATGTTACCCTCTCCTTTCCTTCCGGAAAGGAGGTGAGGTAGTATCTTAATAAGGCCCTCTGGGAGAGAAACAAGTAGTCACCTGCCGCTGGAGTGGGCATGAGACGATGGGCCTTAGCCAGATCAGATAGCCGTCGATCTCTTGGAACCACTCAGGGCAAAACCCACACTCGAGGGCGGACATACTGTGCACAAGCGCAAGCGAAGGGAAAAAACTTCAAACCACGGCAAACTCACAGCAACAGGCGTCTCAGTCTGGCGGCAGTCTACTGTCATGGATGGCCCTCACGAGCCATCATACGACGCCACAAATCGCCAGTGAGTTTGTACAGTTTATTTACAGAACAGAAAAGGAACAAAACAACAAGCCACGGGGGGCTAAAACACACTACAATGAATACTCAATCGATGAGGAGGAACAGATTCATAATGAGAACACTTACAATCATGGTTGGAAAGTAGTTAGTGTCTGACCAGGAAAACACGGCGAGGAACGCTCAACACTGTCAGACAGGGAAAATCTGATGAGACTGCCGTGCCTTTCGTTCTCAGCTGCCCTCTTAAGTAGAGAGCAGCTGATGAGGCGAAATGCGGCTCAGCTGTCCACTCTGACAGCCGGAAGCCCCTCCGAGCGCTGTCACAATAAATGCTCGGAGAGCCAAAAGGGGCACACACACGTCAGAAAGGAGACAATAGTGCATGGCCCGAGCGCGGACGAGATCGGCGCTTGAACCATGACAGATTAAGCAACATGGACCTATCTAACAGACTCCTGACAGATAATGCCATCTGCTTTCCTCTACTGGTAAGATACAGACAGACAGACTTTATTCTGATTCAGGCTATTCGTACAGTGGAAATTTAATGAAACATCAGATTACTTCACTATCAAGAGTCAATGCATCAACGGCTGGGCAGGGCTCTTGCCATCTGCACAGGTAGAAAATTTCATTCAAAGCAACAATACAAATCAAGCTTTTTTCTGCAAAGAGTTCTTTTTTCTGTTTGGCAAAGAATTATTAAACATATAATTTTGGAAGCATGCTTTGAAAAAAAATGACTGGCACTAACTAAATAAAGAGATAAGCAGATGGTAGCTATTGTATTTAAGGATGTAAATCCCCTGGTATGGACCTGTTAAGAAACATTGGTTTCTGGTCCATTAGGAGGACTTCAGGTTTGTCTGCAGGTCTGAGAAAGCTTCAAACACATCCTGACGTACTCTTTTTAGTTCCTGTTTTCCAGTAATTGCTAACTAGGCATAATCCCCAAAAGATTCCATTAAAAACAAGAGAGGAAGACAACATGATCCCAGGATTACTTTTCAGAGTTTCTGAGGAGACAGATGGTCAATTACAGTTTACAGACAACGCAGTCACAGTAGCATTGTTTTGTCATTTTTTAAACTTCACTAGTACAGTTTTCTGGTCAAACTTGCCAGTTTGTAGACATTTGTATGCTGACGTTGTGGAGGAGAGGCAGCACATAAGCATCCTCATGGGTGGGATGCGGGTGGACCTATTCACAGATCCTGGTGTTTGAAGGAGGATTAAAAGCAAAAAGATTGTTATACAAAACTATAGGACAACGAAATTTTTTTTTGAGAAAAAAGTGCATAAGATACAGTTTTAGTCAATGTACATTTGTTTTTATATTGGATTTATATTCATCAGGGTCCGTCTTTAAATAAATTTAGAGCAATGTTTCGACTTTTGGTCACACAAGTAAACACACGAGCCAAAAAGGGGGAAAATAAACCACAGTAGCACTCAGAGAGATGATGTGGTTTTTTATTGAAATTTGGTCCAATGACGTGATATACAGTCAACCAGGGAAAAAAAAATCATAGATATACAGAAACTTACCAGATATTATCGGAGAGGATGGGAGAACAATGCCAGCATTTTCCCACTTTTAATTTTAAACCTCTAATTATAATAGTTCATCTGGTGATTTTTTTTATTCTTTTTTTTGTCAATAAATATGTCATAAAATGGTCTTTCTGTAAAATATTTTGCTCTTTTCTTCAGGAGAAGTGTAAATTTCAAACTGTGCCAAGTATTTATCATTATTATGTTTTAAATTCTTGAAACAGTGCTTTTAGTAATGACTAAAAACACACAAAGCGGAACTGAATTTTCATCAGTTTTCTCTCCCTAAATATTCCAAATGCCCATGAACAACAGTTTTGAGACAGCAGCAATGAAACTGAACCACTTATACATCTTCTCAAATATTTTTGTTTGCCCAGAAATTAGTGTCCAATTTACAGGCTGTTTTCTGTGTCCATGTCTAGGCGTTTTCTTATCTCTTTTACAGCCCAGGAATCAGTTCCTCTCCAGCCCCTGGTGGTCCTGGTGGATGACTCTTCCTCTGAAGAATCTCTAAAAACATAAAGATATAACATAAGATTAGATGAGATTTATCCAAAAGAAACTTGTGTTTCTAGAAAAAATGTTCAACCGTATAGGAACAGGTAAAGTAATAAACAAACAAAGGAAAAGCAATAAATAGTAATGATAAAGCAAATTGAAACAAAGCTAATAAGAAAGCAATACACTAGACTATACACAATACACCACTGAAAAATAAATACATAAATAGAAATAATATAAATAAATACAATAAATGGATATTGAAAAAATTATTGTAACAAAGCTGGGAATAAATGTCCAGTAATTCAAAATGTATTACTCTGGTTGAGGTTGGGACACTTCTCCTGAGAACGCAGTGTCAGACAGCTGCGTCTGACACTCACTCGCGTCGGACTACTTTTTTCTCTGTTTTTGTTTGTTTGATTGATTGTTTTTACTGATTTTATTTATTTATGTATTTTTTATCCCTGTTTGTTGTTATCAGTTTTTATTTACTGTTATCTTGGTATTGGCCTCGCCTAAAAGTCCGTCCGGACGCATGAGTAGCTGTTTTTGGCTAGCTGCGGGCTACCCATCTCAGCGCCTGTAACGCCATGGCTCCTTCTCCGTCATGTTCCCGCTGTTCATCGCTCCTTGAGAAGGTCTCTGAGCTGAAAACGAGGCTCTCCAATCTTTACAAGATTCAGGAGGCCAAAGACCACGTCAACACCATCATTCTCGGGCGATCATCGGCCCCGGCCACCGCCTCACAGCTGGCGGAAACTGCTACTTATTTGGGTGAGCTGAGCGCGTCTCCACCTACCTCCACACCTGCTCCAGTCTCCACAGATGTCCATGACCTCAGCAACAATCACTGGTTTCGTCTCAGGGCTAAACCAAAAGCTTCGCTTGGTCCCTCTCATCCTCCATCTGAGCCCTGGACCTTGGTTCGACCAGCTAATGGCCATCGTCGATCGACCGGAACGGCCCGCGCCTCTTCTCTTCCTGTGTCCTTGGAAAACAGATTTGATATCCTTTCCCTGGAGGATTTTCCCCACCTGGACGCTGGACGCCCGCCCGTGGACGCCCCTCGTCTTCCCTCCCCTCCTTCAGCGGCGGCTCATGTCCACAAACCTTGGATAAAGACCACCCAGGGTGTGTCAAATTACACACCAGCTCCAGATAGAAGAAAAGAGCGCATCTCCCCGCCTTTGCAACAACAACATCACTCTCTTCAGAATTCCTCTCCTCATCAGAATCCAACCCCCCCCCACCACCACCACCAGACGAAGCTGGTAATTGGTGACTCTATCGTGAGGAACGTCAGAAGCAGGTTCTGTGTTACTCGATTTTTTCCCAGGGCTAGAGTCTCTGACATTGAGGCTCTTATCCCCTGACCTGCTGAATGAATTCCCTCACGTTCAAACTGTCGTTGTGCATGTGGGATGCAATAACATCCCAGATGAAGCGTCTGAGATTTTAAAAAGTGACTTCAGGAGACTTCTGTCCACTCTCATGAACTGTGGCAGACGTGCGCTCATCTCTGGGCCTTTGGCACCTCTCAGGCGAGGCTGTAATCGTTTTAGCAGAACTCTCAGCCTTAATTCTTGGCTGTGTTTTACTTGTCCTATTTTTAACATTGGTTTTGTTGACAATTTTAATTTATTTTGGAACCGCCCATCACTTATGAGGCCTGATGGCATCCACCCAAATAGACTTGGTGCACGTGTTTTAACAGACAATCTTTTCTATTTTATTTGGTGTTTTCTGGTACAATGACTGAAATTTGGTGTGTTTACGCACTCTGAAGTTTCTGGGTTTGCCAATCTGCCCTTTTTTGGTCCTGTTCCCACATATTGAATCGATCCCGTTAACTCAGGTGGTCTTTACCGTTTGGATCAGCCTTTGTTTTATAATCCTTCAGAGAGTGAGTCTGTCTCCCGTTGCCCTAAATATTGTAGCCCAGGACAAATACAGCACAACCTGAGAAACACTCGCACTCCTGCAGCTCCTCCTCATCCACCATCCTTCAACTTTGCCCCTCTCTCCTCCCTTAGAGAACCTTTTGCTGCTCCCTTTAAAGTTAATAAAAAAGTTAAAAAAAAATAGAATGCATAAACTTCCCAGATTGATTAAACAAAATGTTTGGAAAATTATAATCCAGCCTCAAGTCTCTAAAATTAATACTGTGGAGTGTGTGAAATCAGAGGCGGAATCATTTCAGACGATTTATTACACACTCACATCTTTCAAGCACAGAACAGACTGAACTCTTAAGCAGAAACTCCTCTCTTAAGTTTCATGGCATTTTCCTCACACACAACAAGACATTTGCATCACACTGCATTCAACCCCCTCATCCCTGACTCCTTCCTGCTATCTCACCAGGAACCTCCTGCTCTTTGTTCTCCCAAGCTTATCACTGTCTCCTGTCTGAGATGCTAGATAATCTGGCTCACACAAGGTGCTACACCTGCTACACCACCCCCCCCCAGCATCTTAGATAGGACAATAGAATAACAGTCCACACGCTGTGATAGAACAATTGAACATCAGTCCACATGCTGCTTGGGCTTCAGTCTCCTCCCGTATCTGCTGTAACTGGGGTTTACCGCCTCCGCGGCACTACTGTGCCGGTGGGGGGCTGCTGGGAGTGTGTCTGACTGCGGGTGGGCTGTTGGGGGGGGGGCACTTCGGTCTGTCCGTGTGGCTGCTCTGGAGAATTGGCTCCCTGGGGAGCTCTCCGTGGGGCTCTTCCACGCCGAGGGGCCTTAGCCAACAGCACTTGCTCGTCCGCCACAACGAAAGCGGGTTTGAGTCTGTCTATGCCAATTTTTTCCCTCCTACCCCCCAAGTCTAGCAAAAAATGCTTATCCCCTGTTTCCAACACTCTGAACGGTCCATCATAGGGTGGGCGCAATGGAGGGCGGTGGGCGTCGTGTCTGACAAACACGAACTCCGCGCTCTTCAAAGTTTTAGGCACGAAAACACGCGGAAAACTGTGGTGGGCAGGGCCCGGCAGCATGCCTGTGTTTGCGCTACGCTGCAAAAGCTGAGACGGGGAGCTGCCTGGCGCGGGATTATCTGGCAGAAATTCCCCGGGCAGCCGTAGTGGCTGCGCAAAAACGAGCTCTGACGGGGAAGCTTCCAGATCCTCTTTTGGCACGGAGCGCAACCCCAATAAAACCCACGGCAGCCTGTCTACCCAATTTGCATCCGTCAATGAAGCCCTGAGTGCCGCTTTCAGTAATCTATGAAAACTCTCGCATAATCCATTGGCCTGTGGGTTGTACTCGGTTGTGCGGTGAATTGTAACACCCAGGCTGCGGGCCATCGCGGACCAGAGTTCGGAAACAAATTGCGGGCCCCTGTCGGACGTAATGTCCGACGGGACTCCAAAACGCACCACCCATGCTGTTAAAAAAGTGCGCACTACGTCCGCGAACGTGGTTGCTACCAGCGGGACCGCTTCTGGCCAGTGCGTGGTGCGGTCCACCATTGTCAGGAGGTGCGTGCACCCCTGTGATAGTGGGAGGGGGCCCACGAGGTCCACGTGAACATGGTCGAACCTCTTAGCCGGAATACGAAACGGCTCCAAGGGAGCCTTCGTGTGTCTGTGTACTTTGGCTCGTTGGCACGCCATGCAGGCTGCAGCCCACTTCTTCACTTGTTTGCGCAGGCTCGGCCAAACAAACTTCTCTCCCGCCATTTTGACCGACGCGCACACTCCTGGGTGCACCAGAGTGTGAACCGACTCAAACATGCGGCAGCACCACGCGGCCGGGACCACTGGACGCGGGCGACCCGTGGAGACATCGCAGATTGGGGGGGGGGGGGTCCGCCATCCTGCAGCACCCTGCTCTCCAGCCTTAACCTTGTTGGTCCAGACTGGAGCGCGCACACGTCTACATCGCTAATCTGCTCCGCGGCCATGGCCGCGTAATCTATCCCCATGCAGACCGGGGCCACCACGGCTCGCGAGAGGCAGTCCGCCACTACATTCAGTTTACCAGACACATGCTGAATATCGGTGGTAAACTCTGAGATCACGGCCAGCTGTCTCTGCTGCCGGCCCGACCACAGTTCTGAAACCTTGGCCATCGCAAATGTTAGCGGCTTGTGGTCCACGAACGCGGTGAAGCTACGCCCTTCCAGCCAGAACTGGAAGTGGCATATGGCCAGGTGGAGAGCCAGCAACTCTCTGTCAAACGCGCTGTATTTACGTTCGCTGTCGGGCAAAGTTCTGCTGAAAAAGGCAAGCGGCTGCCAAGCCCCGGAGACGCGCTGCTCCATGACAGCCCCTATGGCCACGTCTGAAGCGTCGGTGGTGAGCGCTATGCGGGCCGTCAAGTCTGGATGCGCCAGCAGTGCGGCGTTTGCCAGGGCCGCTTTAACTTCCGAGAACGCCCGCTCTCGCTCTGGGGTCCATTCGACCCTATCCACGGGTTTCTGTTTCTTGAGCGCGGCGTACAATGGTTGCATGAGCTGCGCCGCTTGGGGAAGCAAACGGTTATAAAAGTTCAACATCCCTAAAAATTCCTGCAGCGCCCTGACCGTCTGAGGCCAGGGAAAATCCGCCATGGCGCGCACTTTGTCGGGCAGCAGGATCGCTCCTTCCGGAGAGACGCGGTGTCCCAAAAAATCAATCCCCGTCACGCCGAACTGGCATTTCGCCGGGTTGATTATTAACCCATGCTCCTCCAACCTCCGGAAAACCATCGTGAGGTGGGTTTCGTGTTCGTCTTCGGACGCACTGGCTACCAGGATATCGTCCAGGTAGACGAACACAAACGGGAGATCGCGAACGTCTGTGCCGCTCCTTTTAACCCGAATGGCATGCGCAGGAACTCGAATAAACCAAACGGAGTTATTACCGCTGTTTTGGGTATGTCCTCAGTGCACACTGGGACTTGGTGGTAACCACGGACCAGGTCTATTTTGGAAAAAATGCGCGCTCCGGCGAGGTGAACGGAAAAATCCTGTATGTGGGGAATTGGGTAGCGGTCGTGCGCTGTGGCGTTGTTCAACCTGCGGAAATCCCCGCACGGTCGCCACAATCCCTCTGCCTTAGGGGCCATGTGTAGCGGGGATGCCCATGGGCTGTTCGAGCGCCTGATGATGCCCAACCTTTCCAGGTTGGCAAACTCCTTGCGCGCTATGGCCAGTTTAGCTGCGTCCAAGCGCCGAGGTCTTGCAAAAACGGGCGGCCCGGTGGTGGTGATAAAGTGCTCCACCCCGTGTTTAGCGATGGCCGCGGAAAACATCGGGACCATGAGTGCTGGGAACTGAGTGAGCAGTGTGTGGAACTTACCGCCTGTAGCTGTGACGTTGACTTGTGCTGTTGGCTGGGTCACTCGAGCTATACAGGGGAGAGAGTCAAAGGACAGTGCATTAACCAAGCGCCTGTTAGCAACATCAACCAGTAAACCATGTGCGCACAGAAAATCAGCCCCCAGTATATGGTAATTCAGTGCTGCTACGACAAAAGTCCACTCATATGTACGGCCGTGTAAAGATAAGAGCAGAGTCCTCTCACCAAAGGTCTTAATATCCGAGCTGTTTGCTGCCAACATCCCGGGGCCGCTAGATCCTGCCAGCCGGTCAGCGTAGGTCGGCCGGATGAAGCTCTTCTGGGCTCCGGTGTCCACGAGGAAACGCCTCCGAGAGCGTGCATCCGTTAAGTAGAGCAGCTTGTTCTCTTCACCGAGGGTCGCTGCTGCTACCGACCCCCGGCCTTGACATTTTCCCAAGCGCTTGAATTGGCACGGTGGTGCACATCTGCGTGCCTTCTCTCCGAAGTGGCGGTGGTAGAAACAGAGCGTGTCTCTCTGGAGCTCCTTGGCCCCCGATGCTGCTACCGTCGGTGGCTCCTCGCCTCCTCTGGTCGTCTCGCTGGGCTCCGCCGCTGCCGCGTTGACTGTGATCGCCCTGGTGGTGAGGATGATCCGGTCTACCTCCTGGGCTAGCGCACGGTAGTCGCGTGGGGCCAGCCACGGCGAATTGGCCAGAACCGCTCTCGCCTCTGTTGGAAGGTTCCGGAGGAAGAGGTGGGCAAACAGAAAGTGCCCGTCGTCCGTGCCCATTAACGCCAGCATCTTCTCCATCAGGTCTACTGCTGAACCATCTCCTAACTCGGTCCGCGTCAGGAGCCTCTCCGCTCTCTCACATTCCGAGAGTGTGTAACGCTGGATGAGCGCAGCCTTGAGCGCCTCATATTTGCTGCTGGCTGGTGGCTGATCAAGCAGGCTTACTACCTGCTGAGCTGTGCGGGCGTCGAGCACTGCGACCACATGGTAGAATCTGGTATCATCTACCGTTACTCCCCAGAGGGCAAACTGGGCCTCGGTGAGGTGGAACCAAGAGCGCGGGTTGTGCTGCCAGAAATCCGGTAGCTTGACTGAAACCGCACACGCGTGGCTGTAGGTTCCAGTCCTGGCTGTCTGTGGGACGGCTGCCGCCTCGCTGTAGCTTCCTGACCGGGCCGGCTCCGGGGATCTTGCCTCGTGTTCCATAATACGTCTTGGGTCACCAGTGTGGAGTGTGTGAAATCAGAGGCGGAATCATTTCAGACGATTTATTACACACTCACATCTTTCAAGCACAGAACAGCCTGAACTCTTAAGCAGAAACTCCTCTCTTAAGTTTCATGGCATTTTCCTCACACACAACATGACATTTGCATCACACTGCATTCAACCCCCTCATCCTCGACTCCTTCCTGCTATCTCACCAGGAATCCCCTGCTCTTTGTTCTCCCAAGCTTATCACTGTCTCCTGTCTGAGATGCTAGATAATCTGGCTCACACAAGGTGCTACACCTGCTACAATACAATTAATAATTTGGCCTCTCCCCCCCCCCCCCCCACAAAGTTTAAAAATTAAATGTGGCTTATTAAACATTAGGTCTCTATCTTCTAAGTCTCTTCTGGTCCATGATCTATTAATCAATCACCAGATCGATCTACTATCCCTCACAGAGACCTGGCTCGGGCTTGATGATTATGTTGGTCTGAATGAATCAACTCCCTCTGTCATAACCCCAGAGGTTCTGGTCGTGGTGGTGGAGTGGCTGCAATTTTCCATCCTAAATTGCTGGTTAATGTTAAGCAGAAATTATGTTTTAATTCCTTTGAAGGTTTGGTCCTCAGTGTGGGGCCTGTTGGCAATCTTGGCTTGATCCCAGTTCTCTTTGCCATAGTTTATCGTCCTCCCACGGCCTATTCAGAGTTTCTGTCGGAATTTGCCGAATTTTTAGCTGATTTGGTGCTGAAAGCCGATAGAATAATTATTGTAGGGGACTTTAATATACATGTTGACATTGAGAGTGACTGTCTTAATAAGGCTTTCAATTCAATTTTAGACTCAATGAGGTTTTCCCAAAAAGTAAAAAATTCTACCCATTATTTCCACCATACATTGGACCTTGTTTTGACATATGGTATAGATATCAAAAATCTGGTTGTGTCTCCTCATAATCCTGTACTGTCTGACCATTGTCTGTTATTTTTTGATTTCATTATCTCTGATCACTTATTTCCTAAAGAAAAATACTACTACAGCAGATGTCTTTCTGATGACGTTGTTGCTAAATTTTTGCAGATTGTCTCCTCTATGCCATGGATCAACACAACAGAAACACCTGAAATAAGTGATGGAGAGTCTGCTCCATTCGTGATTGATAGCATGGTTGATGGTGTTACTGCCTCTCTCTGCATCGGACTCTAGATTTGGTAGCCCCTTTAAAAAAGAAAAAGTCTAACCAGAGATCTCTTACTCCTTGGTTTAACTCAGAAACTCGTGGCTTGAAGCAGAAGGCTTGTCAATTGGAAAGAAAATGGCGTTCAACTAATTCAGATGAATTCTACTTGGCATGGAGAAATCATCTCTTAATCTATAAAAAATCTCTTAGAAAAGCTAGATCAAGCTATTATTCTGCATTAATAGAAGCAAACAAAAATAACCCCAGGTTTCTCTTCAACACTGTAGCCAGGCTTACAAAGAGCCATGACTCGGTCAATCCTCGCATCTCCCCTGAGCTTTCTGGTCAGGACTTTCTGAACTATTTCAATCTTAAAATTTTATCTATTAGAGATGAAATTAGTCAGATTCTTCCTACCGTAAACTCTAGTACATTAACTACTGCTGCTCCCTCAATTGATATCTGCTTGGATAGGGATTTAGCAAATTTAGTAAATCAATATTGAAATCTCCACAAATTACAACCATTTTCTTACTAGTAATATTATTGTACAGCTCGACTAATTTATCTCTGAATGTCTCAATGCAAGTTCCCGGCATTCTATATATACAACTTATAATTAGATTTTTTGTTTTATCTTGGTCAGTCTCAACAGTAACACATTCCAGAATCCCTGGTAGTGCAAAGGACATTCCATTTACAAGTTTACACCTATACAGGTCATCAATATACAGTGCAACACCACCACCATTTTTTTGAGATCTGTTAATATGAAACATCTGATATCTCTCTATTGCCATCAGGGGAGCCTGCTCTTCATTAAGCCAAGTTTCAGAGACTGCGATAGCTGTAAATTTTCTGTCTAGCCGTTTGATATAGTCTTGAATCTGTGGAAAGTTTTTGTTAAGACTTCTGCTGTTGAAGTGTATTATTGATGGTTTACCATCTAATTGCACTTGACTTTTGAATTGCTTTTCAGCGTAATATTCACAATGATTATGAATATTGTTGAAAAAGTGGTTATCAGGATCAATATCATTCTCCATCTCTTGTAGTTTATGTTCAGCATAATGGTATATTTTCAGAGTTTGAATTTCCTCACTCTGTGTCAAATGACTTCCTCCAACTGGGGATAATTGATGTCTACTCAAGTCAGTCATAAGATTTTTTTGTTTTGTTTAGGTTTTTTTTTTTTAAAGTACATTGACATGGTATGTCACAAAAGAACTATTCTTGCCGTGTGTGTGCATATGGATTATCATAGTCTCTTAATTTTCTTAATCAGTGTTCATCTATCAATCAATCAATCAACTTTATTTATAAAGCACTTTAAAAGCAACACTCGCTACACAAAGTGCTATACAGCAAGAGAACATAAAAGCAGGGCACTAACACAAAGGGCGCTAACACAAGAACCACAGTAAAAAAAAATAATAAATAAATAAATTCCAAAAGCCAGTTTAGAAAGCTTGGGATCAGTCCACCAAGGTCTCCGCCTTTGACCGCCACCTAATCCACATAGCACCGGACCCCCATGATCCCTCCTGCAGGTGGTGAACCCACTGGAGGGCGGACCCATGTAACTCCTTCGGGCTGAGCCCGGCCGGGTCCCATGGGTGGAAACCCGTTGAAAGGAGTCAGTTGAGGTGAAAGGAGTCAGTTGAGGAGTCAGTTGAGGTGGTATGGGCATCTGATTAGGATGCCTCCTGGACGCCTCCCACTTGAGGTGTTTCAGGCACGTCCCACTGGGAGGAGACCCCGGGGCAGACCCAGGACTCGGTGGAGAGACTATGTCTCCCAGCTGGTCTGGGAACGCCTTGGTGTCCCCTCTGAAGAGCTGGAGCAGGTGGCTGGGGAGAGGGAAGTCTGGGCTTCTCTGCTTGAACTGTTGCCTCCGCGACCCGGACCTCCGGAAAGGCGGTAGAAGATGGATGGATGGATGGATGGATAAATAAATTCATAAATAAAATAAAATAAAAATCCATTTCATTCAATAAAATCAATGTCTCATACTGGGTCGAAGGCCAGAGAGTAAAAGTGTGTTTTAAGACAGGTTTTAAAAATGGACAGTGAAGGTGCTTGTCTGATGTCCAGGGGTAGATCATTCCATAATCTGGGGGCCATGATCGAAAAGGCTCTGTCCCCTCTGAGCTTGCGCCTCACCTTTGGTACCTCCAAAAGCAGCTGTTCAGCTGACCTAAGGGACCGGGTGGAGCGTAGGGATGCAGAAGCTCAGAGAGGTAAGGCGGAGCAAGACCGTTCAAGGATTTAAAAACAAATAAAAGAATTTTAAAATGAACTCTAAAATACACGGGCAGCCAGTGGAGTGAAACTAAGATGGGTGTGATGTGATCTCTTCCACGTGTACCTGTTAAAAGATGAGCAGCGGCATTTTGAACCAGCTGCAGATGGGAAAGAGATGACTGGCTGACACTGGCGTAAAGTGCGTTACAGTAATCCAGCCGAGATGAAATAAAAGCATGGATTACTGTTTCCAGGTGTGGTCTAGAGAGAATGGGTTTTACTTTTGCTAAACGCTGTCATGACTCGCCGCTCATCAGCGGCGCCAGCTGCGCGCACACCTGCTCCTCGTCAGCGGCGAGGTATTTAATCCACTCTGCCCTGGGCTTCGGCCTGAAGCCGTCTCTCTTCTTCGGCATCATTTGCTACTACGGTACTCAAGCCAGCTAGCAAGATTATCTGGGTAAGCTCCCCTTACCTCTTTCCTCCAGCCTTTTCCCCTGTGCACAGGTGGACTCTCCCGGCGGCGGACTTCCTCATCTTGCCGCTGTCGCTACGCTGCTGCCACAGGCACTGCAGGTCGCTGTCTCCCGGGCTACGCCCTTGTCAACGCCAGCCACCTGTCGTAACCAAGTAAGCCAGCATAACCATCATTATCCTCTGTATTGGTGTGGTGCCCGTTACCCTTCTTCCTCTGCTTCCTCCCATAGGGTTGTCCGGCTGTACGGTCTCCTGCCCCCGTGCCTGACGCAGACGCCACCACCAATACATTCTTATTCCACAGACACGCAGCCACACATCCCTGTTTGTCAATAAAGCTGTTAAATCCATCCTGAGCCTGCGTGTGTGTCTCCTGAGCCGTGCATTATGTCAAACGCCTTAGATGAAAGAAGCTGGATTTTACCGCAGAACAAATCTGCATGTCTAATTTAAAATCATTGTCCATGATAAAACCAACGTTCCTAGCTGTGGATTTAACATAAGGAGTAAGGGGACCCAAATATACAGGAGGGGACTCACAGGGGCGACTAGGTCCAAACACCATCACTTCGGTCTTCTTATCATTAAAATTTAGGAAGTTTAGGGCCATCCAAGACTTTATGTCTTCAATGCATGCCAGGAGTGAGTTTACTGATGAGGCAGCTTTTTGTTTTAGAGGGACATAAATCTGACAGTCATCAGCATACAGGTGGAAAGTGATACCATGCTTTTTAAAAATGGAACCCAGTGGAGGTATGTACAGAGAAAAAAGCATGGGCCCTAGAATTGACCCCTGTGGGACCCCGTAAGGCAGAGGAGCAGAAGAGGATTCAAACCCAGACATGCTAACTTTAAAAGTCCTGTCTGCCAGATAGGACCTAAACTAGTTAAGAGCAGTGCCACAAATGCCCACTAGGTGCTGCAAACGGGAAATTAAAACATGATGGTCCACTGTATCAAAGGCAGCAGTTAAATCAAGCAGCACAAGAACAGCATATTCACCTGAATCACATGCTAAGAGAATATTGTTAAAAACTTTTAACAAGGCTGTCTCTGTGCTATGAAGAGCTTTGAAACCAGATTGAAAAATCTCCAAAATACCGTGTTCATCCAGAAAACATTTCAGCTGCATATAGACAATTTTCTCTAAAATTTTTGAGAGAAATGGCAGCTTGGAAATAGGACTTAAATTTGCCAACATGGTATGATCGAGACCAGGTTTCTTAATCAAGGGCTGTACTACTGCATGTTTAAAATTTGCAGGAACCACACCAGATGACAGGCTGCAGTTCAAGATGGTGAAAACTGACTGGCCTATACTGGGAAACACCTCTTTAAAAAGTCTAGGAGGGACAGCATCACAGGTAGACCCTGAGGGCTTAATGTGGCCAACCACATCCTCTTAAAATGACAGAGTCACAGGTTCAAACTGATTAAAAACAGCAGAACAAGGGACAGAGACAGAGGGATCAGAGGCAGGAGCTAAGATGAGAGCCCTGGTGGTTGTCACCTTATCAATAAAAAAGTTCATAAAATCATTGCATAACTCAGAGGAGGCCTCCAAACAGTCAGTCTGTGGGGTGTTAAGAACAAAGTCAATAGTGTTAAATAAAACACGTTGATTAAGACAATGAGATAAAACAATATTAGCAAAATATTTGCTTTTTTCCTGCTTGACAGTATTTTGATACTGATGCCAGCAGTCTTTTAAAATCTGCAGTGACACCTGCAGTTTGTCTTTCTTCCATCTGCGTTCAGCTCTGTGGCACTCCTGTCTGACTGCACAAGTTCTGTCATTGAACCACGGCTCAGGTTTGGCTCGAGGCTGCTTGGTTTTCAGTGGAGCCACAGAGTCCAAGATGGTTTGGCAGAAGGAGTGAAACCAGGAGCTGAGTTCCTCCACAGATGAGATGGAACCAGGAGGGACACAGAGCTGGTCAAAGGCAGCGGAGAACCGGCTGGCAGTGGAAGGGTTAAAAATCTGGCAGCGCTGAGCAGGAGCGCGAGTTTTAGCTGCTGTGTGTGACAGATCAGCCTCAAATAATACAGGCATATGGTCGGACAATACAGTGTCACAGATTTCTAAACTAAAAACAGACAGGCCATACGAAAGGACAAGATCTAACGTGTGTCGGTGCTCATGAGTAGCGCCACCAGTCACGGACTGCACCAGATTTAGAGAATCAATGATATTTAAAAAGTCTTTCACCAGCGGCTTATCAGGACAACACACATGTATGTTAAAATCTCCAACAATAAGAACACAATCATAATTTATCTATATTTATTTATCTATATTTATTTAAGTCAGTGAGATCTCTGATTATTATGGCCTTTGCTTCCTCAGGTGTTCCATTTAGTTTGATCCAAACTCTACAGTTTCTTGTCCATGTTGCCTGTATCTTATTTTGTCTTTTCAGCATCTGTGCTTGCCGTGCTATTTCAGCATTAGCCTTTGTTAAATGTTCATTTGGGTAAACTTCTGCTCCCTGTAGCTTTCTGGCCTGCCTCAGTATGTCATTCTTTACCCTTCTGTTCACAAAGCGCATCACGATTGATTTCTTTGTTTTATTATCTTTTCTGGGTAAAGTATGACAGGTTGAAATTGCATTTACTTCAACCTTTATATTTCTGCTTTCAAGGAACTGAAGCACTTGGTTTTCCAGGGAGTCTGATTCACTTAAGGGAGCCTCCTCACCTCTCATTCCTGCTGTAACATTGGCATATGATTGATATTTAATGTCTAGTCCACTTATAATTAGGTCATCCATACGAGAGTATTGTTCAAAATCCTAGATGCGTCACTCCAAGTCTGCAGTTTTTTTGTCTTTTTCCTTAATTGTTAATTTCAATTTTCGGACTTCTTCCATTAGCCCTAATAGTTTAAGCTGTTGATTGGCCACTTTGGTCAGTTCTTCTGACAAGAGGTTCAGAGATTTTTTGATCTCTTCCATTTCCTCCTTCTTTGGTGGCATTTTTACTAACCTGTTGATAATAAAACAATCTCTGCTGGTGTCTCCGGTATCCGATCCGACTGACCTCGAATCCAGCTGGGGCCTCAGCTAGCCCCCTCCACTGCTAGTCCCGCTGCTTACCGCCACTGCAATTGAGCTCCTGTCCAGCCGGGGTGCCGGCAACTCCTCCATTGAGCCCCGCCGTGCACCGCCGCTGTAGTTGAGCTCCAATCCTGCTCCTGTCCAGCTGGGGTCCCGGTAGTTCCTCTGCTGAGCCCCGCCACCTACCGTCGTCTTCCTCAGTAGTTCCTCCACCGAGCCCCGCCGCTGTAACTGAGCTCCGATCTGGCTCTTATCCAGCTGGGGTCCCGGCTGCTCCCCCACTGGTCCCCGTCTCCTACCGCAGCTGTAGTTGAACTCCGATCCGGCTCCCGTCCAACTGTTGCCTCGGTTAGTTCCTCCGGCGAGCCCCAATCACAAGATTCTAAGAATCTGCGTGGGAGGCTCAGCCGTCATCTACCGGGCCGATGTCGGGTGAGAAGCTCCATGTGCTGTGAGAAGCGCACGGGGAAGTTTATGACAGAAATGAAATTTCTAGGCTGAATATTCGCGGAGTTACTGTCAATTCTCCTCTCGGCGCCACACCAGTAGGCTGCCTTTTGCAACAGCGGCTCGATTCCGAGTTTTTTTTCCCTTCCTCTCTCTTTTGATCACTTTTTTTTTCACCCCACTTATATCACGGACACACAGATCGTCCCAAATGTCTCCTGAGCCGGTGGACGGAGCCACTGTTTATAGCAGGATACGATACAACAGGGAAGAGCTGCTAGCATTTAACCGCCACCCGGTCCCACTGGAAAAACTCGACATACCGAGAGAATTGAGGCGAAAGCGTCGCGGCTGCCGGGCTGGAGTAAGGCGGAGGACAAAAAATATAAGGTACAGACCCTCCCTTCCATCTGTTGTCATGGGAAATGTACGGTCGATACTGGGAAAGTTAGATGAGCTAGCGGCTATCTCCCGTTACGATAGCACTTACCGGGAGTGCTCTCTCCTTTTGTTTACTGAGACGTGGCTAACTGAACTAGCAGCAGATGCTAACATTGAGCTGGAGGGTTTTCACATGATACGAGCTGACCGAACACCAGAGAGTGGCAAAACTAGGGGCGGTGGAGTGATAATGTATGTTAACAACAAGTGGTGCAGACCGGGACATATCACTGTTAAACAACAACACTGCAGCAAAGACATTGAGTTGCTAGCTGTTAGCATGAGGCCTACATATCTCCCGAGAGAACACTCACACGTGATCTGCATTGTTGTTTATGCAAATCCGACGGCGAACGCTGGGACAGCGCGTGACGTCATCCATTCAGTAACCAGCAGGCTGCAGACAGAACACCCAGATGCTCTTCTCCTCATCTCAGGCGATTTCAACCACGTTTCACTGTCTCCCATTCTGCCCACTTTCACCCAGTATGTCACATGCCACACTAGAGACAATAAAACACTGGATTTGTTCTACGCAAACACTAAGGAGGCGTACACCTCATCACAACTCCCCCCACTTGGGAGATCGGATCACAACTTGGTTCATCTCCGACCGGTGTACAAACCCCTAGTGCACAGACAACCTCCGGCCATGCACACTGTGGAGTTATGGTCTGAGGAGACAATGGACACTCTAAAGGACTGTTTTGAAGCCACTGCCTGGAAGCAGCTCTGCGATCCACATGGTGAGGACATCGATGGCCTCATTCACACCTTCACGGGCTACCTCAGCTTCTGTGTGGACAAATCCGTTCCCACCAAGACCATACGGCGTCACTCAAACAACAAACCCTGGATCAACCCTGAGATAAAAACACTTCTGAGAGAGAAGAAGAGGATCTTCAGGTCGGGGAACAGGGAGATGCTGAAGTCCGTACAGAGGGAGCTGAGGAGAAAGATCAGAGAAGGCAAGGACAGCTTCAGGAAGAAGATGGAGGACAAGCTGCAACAGGGCGACATCAGCGGGGTCTGGAGAAACCTCAAAACCATCTCGGGGCTCCAGAATACCTCCCCCCAGGCCACGGGGGGCAGGGAGTGGGCGAACAACCTGAATCTGTTTTTCAATAGATTTGACCAACCGCCCTCCCCCCTGTCTGCACAACAACCACTGCTGCCTCTAAGAAATCAAGTCCTGCTGCCCACTCCCCACTCCACCGACACCCCCCCCCCACTCCCAACACACAGCCCCCCATCCTGACCCTGACCAAGACCCAGGTGAGGACGGAGCTGAGGAAGATCAAGGCGAGGAAGGCGTCGGGACCGGACGGCATCAGCGCAAAGCTCCTCAAGTCCTGTGCAGACCAGCTGTGTGGGATTGTGACGTATATCTTCAACATGAGCCTGAAACTGGGGAGGGTACCACAGCTGTGGAAAACATCTTGTGTGGTACCTGTACCAAAAACTTCCCACCCCAAAGACCTGAACAGCTACAGACCGGTGGCCTTGACGTCCCACTTGATGAAGACCCTGGAGAGACTGCTCCTTGCTCATCTCCGCCCCCTGGTGGAACCAGCGATGGATCCACTCCAGTTCGCCTACCAGCATGGCATTGGGGTGGTGGATGCGGTGATCTTCCTCCTTCACCGTTCTCTGTCCCACCTGGAGAAGCCCGGGAATATGGTGAGGATCATGTTCTTTGACTTCTCCAGTGCTTTCAACACCATCCAACCGATGATCCTGAAGGACAAGCTGCTGCGCGCAGGGGTGGACCAGCACCTGTCATCATGGATCCTGGACTACCTCACGAACCGGCCTCAGTTTGTGAGAACCCGGGACTGTGTTTCCGACACGATCATCAGTAGCACGGGGGCCCCCCAGGGAACGGTGCTGGCTCCCTTCCTGTTCACTCTTTATACTGCGGACTTCTCACACAACACAACACATTGCCATCTACAGAAGTTCTCTGATGACTCTGCGATCATTGGTCTCATCTCCAACGGAGATGAAGCTGAGTACAGAGGGCTTATCCAGGACTTTGTGGACTGGTGCCATCGGAACTGCCTCCAGATCAACGCGAGGAAAACTAAGGAGCTGGTGGTGGACTGCCGCAGGCATGGGCAGCCCCTCACAGCACCAGTAAATATACAGGGAACAGACATCGAGATGGTGACATCCTATAAGTACCTGGGTATTCATCTGAACAATAAACTAGACTGGTCACACAATACTGACGCACTCTACAAGAAGGGACAGCGCAGGCTGTTCCTGCTGAGGAGACTCAGGTCTTTTGGTGTACAAGGGGCGCTGCTGAAGTCATTCTATGACACGGTGGTGGCATCAGCCATCACTTTTGGAGTGGTCTGCTGGGGCAGTGGCATTACTGCAGCCGATAGGAAGAGACTGAACAAACTGATGAAGAAAGCTAGCTCTGTCCTGGGGCAGCGCCTTGATCCGATGGAGGAGATAGGAGAGAGAAGGACGGTGGCTAAACTGTCATCTCTGCTGGAGTCCGAGTTCCACCCTATGCAGGACATACTGGATGCACTGAGGAGCTCATTTAGCAGCAGACTACATCATCCCAGGTGCACAACCGAGAGGTTTCGTAGGTCCTTCCTACCAACGGCTGTCAGACTGTACAACCTAAGCAGGGCTGCTCGCAGAGATAGCAAAAAGACGTAACAAACTAATAGTTTTTTTGAATGCAAAAGATGCAATAGACTTACACAATGGTCCTCTCCGGCATACAACTAGGAACATACCGGTCGCTGTGGAGGGTGAGAATATGTATGGGCACATAATCATACCATGTAGGATAACTAAATAGACGGTTATGCTGTTTCATCCCACCTAGCAACAATGCTCTGCACTGTGTGTGTTTATATATTTACATATTTATTCCATCTAGCTACAATGCTCTGCACTGGGTGTGTTTATATTTATAAATCTATATATTTATTCCATCTAGCTACAATGCTCCGCACTGTGTTTTTATATATCTACATATTATTCCATCTAGCTACATTGCTCCGCACTGTGTGTGTTTATATACTTGCATATTTATTCCACCTAGCTGCAATGCTCCGTACTGTGGGTGTTTATATATTTACATATTTATTCCATCTAGCTACAATGCTCTGCACTGTGTGTTCATATATTCATATATTTATTCCATCCAGCTACAATGCTCTGCACTGTGTGTCTGTGTGTATATATATATTTTATAGTAATATGTACATATGTATATTAGCTGCTCTTGCTTGCTTTTTTTCTTGCCTTCTGATTGTTGCTCTGAGTGTTGCTATCCCTGTGCTGTTGCAATCCTGGAATTTCCCCGTTGTGGGACTAATAAAGGCTTATCTTATCTTATCTTATCTTATCTTATCTTAATTGAATGAGCATGTTGCCGGTGAGCATCTGCAGCAATGCCGACGTCTGCCAAGGGTTTTAACTTTAAAGGCCTACTCTCACTGTAGTGCCGGTTCTGTGCTGACTGAGGTTTGACCCCTATGAAACCTTTGTCAGTGTGATTGCTCCCCACTGTTCTGCAGAATGGCACCTTCCCCAAGTTTTGGAATGGTTGGAAGAGGTAGTCTATGGATCAGAACGAATACAAATGTTCGTGTGTGTACAATTATGTGCATGTGCATGTTACATGCATTTAATATAGTCTATATATGCAGCAGCATCTCCATAAAGCTTGTCAGCAGAGCGAAGGATGAAGTGCTCTTAAATTTCCTGGTAGATGGCTACCCTGACCGTGGACTTGAGAAAACAGAGTGGACCAACACCAGCAGATGGTATGGCTCCCCAAATCATCACTGACTGTGGAAACTTAACACTGGACCTCAAGCAACTTGGATTCTGTGCCTTTTCCTCTTCCTCCAGACTCTGGGACTGGGATTTCCAAATGATCAGACTTGGCACCTGATTTGTGGAGCCATGCCATCTGCTGGTGTTGGTCCACTGTGTTTTATCAAGTGATTGGCCAGAAAACTGTCCTGACCTAAACCCAATAGAGAATCTATAGAGCATTGCCAAGAGGAAGATGAGAGACATCAGACCCAATAATGCAGATGAGCTGAAGGCCGCTATCAAAGCAACCTGGGTTTCCATAACTCCTCAGCAGTACCACGTCAATGTGTCAATGCCACGCCATATTAATGTAGTAATTCATGCAAAAGGAGCCCCTCCCAAGTATTGAGTGTGTACATGAAGATACTTTTACATATTTAGGCGTGAACTTTGCTCAGCGCATTAATGTTCCCAAGAGGCCATACTGATTTCACGGGGACAAAAATGCCAGAAGAGAAATGGACTGATATAAAGTCCCTTTCATCTGTATTTCTCCCAAAGTTTTACAAGAACAATGCATCTTCCTCAGCAGTACTGGGTGGAGGATTCTGTTTAGTGGGAAAAGAATTGAGGGTGGGAGGGAAGGGTATTTCCCAAAGCATTAAGAACTGCTGAGTGAGTGGATGATGAAAGAGGTTGGAGTTGCCATTGGGGCCAAAGTGGAGTGAATGACCTTTGTATCCTTTTGGAGAATGACTCGGTTTTTGTCTCAGAACAGTACTGTGAACAATGGACAGAAGAAAAACATGAGAGGAAGGAGAACAAGTAAATTCAGTCTAATATCACTTAAAAATAATGATAGTTATTGGTTCCTAATGCATTTCTTTTTTTCTGCTTGAAATAAATAAGTTTCTTGTACAGATTTTTTTGTTTTTGTTTTTTTGAAGCAGCAGATTACTGTGCTGGTCACGTCCTGGTCAGGCCAATCAGCTCCTGTAGTGCCCATTGCTAGTATCTATAGTGTAAATATGGCAGTTCCTGTTAAGAAAAGGTTTTGGTGATGACTCTTGCTGTTTGGTCGGTTTTGTGACTTGTAAACATGGATATATTTGTGAAGAAGAAAAGTATGTATAATGCACATTGGGAGGCCAAAAAGACGCTTTCTGTACTTTGTGCCACCGGGAGTTCTTGATTGGCCATAGCGGTGAGAATGGCCTGACTCAACATTCCTCTACAGTAATGCACAAAAAGTCCTCACTAGCGGTGCTAGCAACAATGGAGCATACTTTGCTACATCCTCAGTGGAAAATGACACAGATGCGGCAAGTGATGGCTCATATGTGTACCATACAGTTAAACATGGACTCAGCTACAACAGCACAGACGGTCTTGTTAAGATTGTTGGTGTATTATTTAAGGATTCAAATACTATGAAGAAAGTGCACATGGGATGAATGAAAGCTGACATGATAACAATGAATGTTTTGGGACCAACAACTGTGCACGATATTTTGGATGATCTGTAAATGACTGAAGGTGAGCCTGTGTATTTCTCAGTGGCCACCAATGCCTCAAACAAAGGAAATAGAATAGAATAGAATAGAATAGAATAGAATAGAATAGAATAGGCTTTATTGTCATTGTACATTTGCACAGCACAACGAAATTGTGGGTGTTCAACCAGGCTACTTCGCAATAAAGTAAGTGAGAAGAATTTGAAATAAAACAGTGACAGAACACATAATTAACCACATGACTGAGGAAAAAGGTTTGCTCAAACTGGGCACAGAAGCTATTAAGCTCCTCTGCCAGAGTGAGGCTGCTGTCTGATGCTGGGGGGCTTTGGCCCCTGTAGTTGGTGAGGGCCTGGATGCCTCTCCACATCTGTCGAGGGTTGTTGTCTGAGAGGAAGCCCTCCACCTTCCTCCTGTATGTGTTCTTAGCGAGTTTTATGCCTCTCCTCAGGTTGGCTCTAGCAGTGCTGTACAGAGAGCTGTCCCTCTGTCTGAAAGCTGAGTTGCGGGCTCTGATCAGAGCCTGGGCTTCACTGGTCATCCAAAGTTTGCGGTTTGGAAATACCCGGATGTGTTTGGTGACTGTCACATTGTCTACACAGCATTTGATGTAGAAAAGGACAGATTCAGTGTAGGAGTCCAGGTCCCGCTGTTCAAAGATGCTCCAATCAGTGCAGGCAAAGCAGTCTTCTAAATAGGAAAATGTTTCCAGTGTGTGTGATATTTCTCTGTGTCTGCTGGAGTGAAGACAGTCATAAAACGGCTAATGGCATATATCAAGCACTGATAAGGTGCCTGGAAAAGCATCGACTAGATATCAAACACATCTCAGCCTGTGCAGCAGATAATGCCGATGTCAGCTTTAGAAAACACCATTCTGTTTACCAGTTATTCAATGATGCCAGTCATCGTATTCTGAAAGCTGATTTCCCAGTGCACATAGCTCTTAACACCTGCAAGCACGCCTGTGATCAGCTGTTATTGGATATTGAGTCAATTGTTTTGAAGATCAACAGTCACTTCTCAGTATCTGCTTCAAGAAGAGAGGAACTGCAGACATTCTTTGACTTTGTTGCCACTGAGTGGCACGAAATTCTGCATCACAATTGCACATGATGGCTTTCTCTTCATCTAGCTTTTGACCGACTCTTGCAAAGCTGGCTAGGTCTCACTGCATACTTCAGGTCCCTTGGTGACACCTGTCCTGTGGCACTGAAGAGGATTTTTGAGGATGAAGAGAAAACAAATGAAGAGAAAACACAAATTGCTGAAATTTATCTGTGCTTTTTTCACAATGTGGGGTGTGTTTTTGACCAACTTGTTAAAAAGTAAAAAAAAAAAAAACAAACAAACAAAGATCTGCATCACAGATGCTTATGACAAAGTCCAGAAGTTCAAAATGAAGATGCTGCAAAGGAAACAGGACAGCTTTTTCGATATCAGACCAAGCAGCTGGTGGACAAAGAAATGCCAGCAAAAAGAGCCAAGCAACAAGAGGATTTTATTAAGTTATATGACTGTCATTGCTTACTTTGACAAGTGGTTTGATTTCTCACAGGAAAATGTCATGGTGAAACTGAAATCTATTGGACTCTGTGAGGATCTCACTTTCAGTGACATAGAACAGCTGGTTGCTGCCCTGAAAATGATAGAGATCAACTCTATGAAGATTTCTGCGCCAGCTGGGAGGAAATACAGAAAGCCAGACAGGACACAACAAAAACTACCAACGAGAAGTGGATGGCAGTTTTCCAAAACATGGGGAAAGCCAGCGTAATCAACATGTTCAGGACTGTCTCATTTATCCTCAGTGTGCCAGGCTCAAATGCCTTTGTTGAGAGGATCTTCTCTTTGGTGATCATCAGTGTTGGGCAAGTTACTAAAAAATCGTAACTAGTTACAGTTACTAGTTACTTCTTTTCAAAAGTAACTGAGTTACTTACCAGTTACTGCATGATTATAAAGTAAGTAGTTGCTTGGAAAAGTAACTTTCACGTTACTTTTAAATGCATACTTAAATCATCTTGCACACATACAGTAGCAAGATCAAGGGCCCCTTGTTATCATCAGAAAAAACAAGAAAAAGAAAACTGATGAGAAAAAAGTCTCATCTTACAGAGAAAAAATGTCTCAGATTTACACAAACAATTGTAATCAGTAGAAAGTCAGAAATTTACTAGAAATAAAGCTATAAATTCACAGAGAAAATTTTTGACAGCCTGGTGGCTGGTTTTGGCCTACGAGCCATATGTTTGACACCCCTGGACCAACCCATTAAAAATGAATATTTAGAGGATTTACTTCCATGAAATAGTTGCATATCACAACAGCATGTAAATGAATAAGATAAAATAAAAAGCACAGATAAATGACAGTTCACCTTAGAAGAAGCTGTTCTTTACTGCAGCAAATCACATTCACTCTTTCTCTGTGCGGTAAGAAAGCTTACATTTATACAACTGTGGATAGTCAATGCAGCTTCTTGCTCTAAAAATACTCATGTTTAACGACAGAGGTAGGAGCTGATATTGGGGACTACTCACCGCTTGGACAACAGGTGATAAGGGCTTGAAATGAGAAGTTACCACCGCCACGGCATTTCTTCCCACCGGGTTGTGGTGTGAGCAGGACAGGAAACCGACCCGCAGAGGAGACTGACAGCTGCACCAGCTACATAGGATCAGTTTATATTTATTTGCACTAAAAATATCTATCCATATTAATAAACTGAGTAACACGAGTAATGCATCTGATCAAATTTCAGTAACTGCAACGCATTACTGATTTTTTAAACAGTAATTTGGTTACACAGCATGTTACTGCAAAAGTAGTGGTGTTGCAGTAACGCATTACTCCCAACACTGGTGACCATTAAATGGTCAGACTCCAGAAACCGATGCAGCGCAGAGCAGATCAAAAATGAACTTCAGATATCTGTGAACTGTGACTTGTCATGTAAGGACTTCTCTCAGGCTGTACCAAAGGACAAGGGACTGCTGGAGTTAGTCAAGAGCAGCAAAAAGTATTCATGAAATAAACAGACTTGGTGAGTAATGCCTTATGGATTTGAAATAGTTTTGCTTTTATTGACTCTGAAGGTTCACATTTATTTTTAGGGTTTATTCACAAAACCTCACAAACTATATCCACTAGTGTTGTCAAAATATTGAAATATCAATATGTATTGATTCAAGATATATCTGAAGTATTTATTTTGTTCGCAATAGATATGTTGATACCAGCTGCAGCTTTCCCAGTCTCTTCTGTCAGGAAATTAACACATAGACCTGATAATACAAATCTGAAATTTCTAGGTATACAGTATGGTATTGTTGTTGTTGTTGTTGTTGTTGTTGTTTTCCCTCGTAGTGTTAAACATGACATTGAATATCAGTATTTCAAAGTATTATCAAAGTAAGAAATCCCAGTATTGTGACAACACTCACAACATTATGACAATGCTCATAATATTGTGGCACTGAGCAGTAGTCAAAACCTTCTGTCCCTTATTTGGTTGTGAGAAAGTTGACAACCCTACCTCAAAATAAGTTTTAGTACATGTTCAGTCTATTTTATGCTGTCTTGAGAGCTCTTATTGTGGGAAAAATCTGAGGAAAGTAAATACGATTTTGGCAGTAATTGCAACCAAGTTGGCAACACTGGTTACTGTTAGCAGCAGTAGCGGCTTGTGGGTGATCCCACTGAGGAGGCAAATTACTTATGAACAGACACACACCTATACTTGCGAGGCCCTCAAGTCTTTTGCTCCACAAGGGCAGCACGGTAGTGGAGTGGTTAGCACTGCGGCAGCACAGCAACTCACCCTTGGCCGGGGGGAACCTGGGTTCGATCCCAGCCCCCGACCAACAGTGATCTGAGTGAAGTTTGCATGTTCTCCCTGTGTCTGCGTGGGTTTACTCCGGGATTTCTCCGGTTTCCTCCCACATGACAAAAACATGCAAGTTAGGTTAATTGGCATCCAACTGGGGATTCTAAATTGTCCTTAGGTATGACTGTGAGAGTGAATGGTTGTCTGTCTCACTGTGTTGGCCCTGCGATGGACTGGCGATCTGTCCAGGGTGTACCCTGCCTCTCACCCAAAGATGATGGGATAGGCTCCAGTCCCCCCGCGATTTGAAAAGGATTAAGCGGAAGAAGATGGATGGACGGATGGATGAATATTAAATGCAGCTCTTGCATGTCATTACATCTACAGTTCAAGAGAATTCTTGTCTGGCTCATGGTAGGGAGAATCAGTTGCTAAAGTCCTCTGCTCCTGAACTATCCTCACCTCGCTCCACTGCTGCCGGTAATTCTCTGGTGTTTTCTTCTTCTTCCATGTCCGAGGTGGCCGGGTCGGGGTTGAAGCATCAGACGGAGATGGCCGAGGTGCCCCTGCTGGATTCGCCGGAGTCCTGGATGGCGGTGGAGCCTGAGCCAAGGCAAGTACTCCTTCCTGTACTCCTTCCTGTGTTGGAGAAATCTTTCTTTGCTTGTGGAAAAATCAGCTGCAGATGCCCTCTGCTCCTGAGTTATTTTTGCTGGGCTCCACTGCTGCCAGTAATCTTCCAGTGTTTTCTTCTTCTTCCCTGTCCGAGGTGGTCGTGTTAGGGTTGGAACATCAGACGGAGAGTGCCAAGACATCCCAGCCTGGATCCCCGGAGTCCTGAACGGCGGTGGAGCTTGAGCTCAGGCAAGTTCTCTTTTTTGTTCTCACTTTATCTGTTTTAGAGAAATCTTGCCTGACTCTTGGTAGGGAGGCCCAAGTGCAACCGTCAGTTGCACCTGAGTCCTCCTCGCCAGGCTCCACTGCTGCCGGTGACTCTGACCCAGTGCTTGTCCCCTCTTTGTCTGAGCCTTCTCCTAAGGTTGCCGTGGGTCCTCCACCTTTGCCTGAGGTCATCACGGGTCCTCCTTCTTCTCCTTCGTCTGGCCCAATGCTGGTCAATCATCTTCAGTGCTTGGTCTTCTCATGGGTCAGCCGTTCAGTTTCATCGGGGTCCTCGGAGGACTCCATAGGTCCCCCTCTCTGCCAGAGGCCACTATGGGTGCTACGCCTCAGTCCAAGGTCGTTGAGGGTCCTCTGTCTCTACCAGCACCTGAGGTCATCATGGGTCGCTCGTCTTCGTTGGAGATCATCGAGGGTCGTTGGGTGTCTCAGGAGGTCCCCGCTGATCAGTCATCTTAATTATCTGGTCCTTTCATTGGTCAGCTAGCCTGGTTGGTAGTCCCCTTCGCCGTGTTTCCCCACTGGTCAGCCAGCACTTCATCTGGGCTCCCCATTGATCAGCCATTCGCCTCGGTCCCTGTGGTCAGTCAGGTGCACGAGTTCCAGCTGCTGCCCCCAGGGAAGGGCATGTCATGCCCTGCGGTCCGTTGGCTGAGGGATGTGGGAAGACCACCCGACGAGCTTCATCGTCTGCTTGGGGAAATTTGAAACTCTGGAAGACTACCCGATTCATTCCACCGGGTGATTTGGTGGTTTGGGGACTTTGACAAGCCACCTGAACAGCCTGATTATGTCACCTAAATGTTCCAGAGTTCTATTCACCTCCTTATTCAGTGTTGTGGGTCATGAGTGTTTTTTGTTTTTTTTTCTTGTTTTGTTTCAGCCCCTCCGTGCCTGGGTTCCCCCTCCTCACAACCAGGGTGGGTTGTTTTTTTCTTGTTGGGGGGTCTTACTTGTGAGTGGGTTCTTTTCCTTTTTTGATGTTGTCCTGGGGTGTCTGGATTCCATCCCTTGGGGGGGGGCACATTCATGATCCTGAGCACGGGTGGGGGCCGTGCTCAGTCTCCAGTTTTAAGTTTAGTCTTTTCCTGTTTGTTTGTTTCTCTGTTTATTATGATCTTCTGCATTTGGTCTGTGTTTATTTATGAGTTGTCTTTAGTCTTAGGTCTGTCCTTAGTCCTGTCCATTTATTGTGTGTCATTTTGGAATTAAAGTATTATTTATATTATGGGGTTGTGTTATCTTATTCCTGTATTTTTTAGTTTCCGGTTGTGCTTTTATTTTGACAGCACTGTGTAGCTTCCGGCTGTCAAACTGTTTCACGAGCTGCGCAGCTGTCACTGATTATGTTACTTTCCTCACTCATGTACCCACACCTGTCATGCACAAAGTACTGTTGCTTTTCCGGCTGGAGACTATGCTTTGGTGCCTTGCTGCTGCCTTGGTTAAGGCCCTGTCACACCTAGATGATTTAGGCAGTGTTTGCAAAACGTATGAAAAATTTGGAGAATACGCTGGGGTAAGTGAACCAGTTATGGCTGCTGGTATATGGCGTTGTTTGCCGAGATCCTCTGAAAATTAATTCTCAGCATGCTGAAAAATTTCCAACATATCAAGCGTATGGCTGATAACACCTCGCATCCCGGAGCAAATTCCACATTTTCAGCATTGGTTCACAGGAACAACCCATGCAGAGCTCTCTGCCTGCAGCACATATGCACACACACACAGAGCTAAGCACAAGTTGTTCTTATAACGAGACCTGTCAGGGGGTTTCTTTACATTTAACTGAAGTAGAGCGCAGCTGTTTTCTTTGCTGTCGGCTGCACCTCACAGCAAAAGCACACTCCATGTATTATCTTGGTTTTATTTATTTTTTTTCACGTTATTGAAAATAAACTTTTTTATCGCCATCAGTTCATATGCCTTTGAGCAAGGTTGTGACATCTGTTATCTGATGTTCCTGATGTGTCACATCAGCTGTTTTAGGCGTGACTTACCTGACAGATTTGACAGCTCTGCCAGGTCGGTCACGCCCCCTGCTGTGGTGTTTGGAGGGGAGAATCATCTTGGTTGAACAGAGAACAGAGAACTTGTGTGGCGCCGGAGTAACTTCCAGCGCCACATGAGTAGTCTGCCTTTTTGCAACAGCGGATCAATTTCTTCTTATTTCTATTTACTATCTGGCTTCTCTTGCTAATCTTTCTGATCCGGCGACACCTTATCCATCACTGATGGACACGGATCGCCCAAATGTCTCCTGAGCCGGCAGACGAAGCCACTGTTTTTAGCAGGATACGTAACAGCAGAGACCAGCTGTTAGCACTTAACCAGACCAAGATGCTAGCGCAAGACCTCAGCATACCGGGTGAAATAAGACAGAAACAATGTGGATGCCGTGCTGGAGCAAGACGGCGGGCGAGAAATATAAGGTACAGACCCGTCCTTCCAACTGTTATTATGGGGAATGTACGATCGCTACTCAATAAGACAGATGAGCTAGCAGTTATGGCTCGTTACCAGAGCGTCTTCAGAGAGATTAGCATGATGTTGTTTACTGAGACGTGGCTAACAGAACTAGCAACAGATGCTAACATCGAACTGGAGGGTTTCCACGCAATACGGGCAGACCGGACACCAGACAGTGGGAAGGCAAGGGGCAGAAGAGTGATAATGTATGTCAATAGAGGAGTGATAATGTATGTCAACAGCTGGTGCAGACTGGGACATATCACGGTTAAACAACAACACTGCAACAAAGACATTGAGTTGCTAGCTGTTAGCATGCAGCCTACCTATCTCCCGAGGGAATACTCACACGTGATCTGCATTGTTATTTATGCAAATCTGACAGCGAACGCGGGGACAGCACGTGACGCCATTCACTCAGTAACTGGCAGGCTGCTGACAGAACACCCAGATGCTCTTCTCCTCATCTCAGGTGATTTCAAACATATTTGACTGTCCCCCATTCTGCCCACGTTCACCCAGTATGTCACATGCCACACTAGAGACAATAAAACACTGGACTTATTCTATGCAAACACTAAGGAGGCGTACACCTCATCACCACTCCCCCCACTCGGGAGATAGGATCACAACTTGGTTCATCTCCTGCCGGTGTACAAACCCCTAGTACACAGGCAACCTCTGGTCATGCGCACGGTGAAGTTATGGTCTGAGGAGGCAATGGACGCTCTAAAGGACTGTTTTGAAATCACTGCCTGGGAGCAGCTCTGCAATCCACATGGTGAGGACATCGACGGCCTCACTCACACCATCACGGACAACATCAACTTCTGTGTGGACAACACCATACCCACCAAGACCATACAGTGTTGCTCGAACAACAAACCCTGGAACAACCCTGAGATTAAAACACTTCTGAGAGAGAACTACTAACTAACTAACTAACCTGCACTTATATAGCGCTTTTCTAGTCACAAAGACCACTCAAAGCGCTTTTCATTAACACTAACCCTCTATTCTAAGGGCCTATAGGAAACAAATATCTAGGGACAATTTAGAACAGCCAATTAACCTAACATGCATGTTTTTGGCATGTGGGAGGAAACCGGAGAAATCCCGGAGTAAACCCACGTAACACGGGGAGAACATGCAAACTCCACACAGATCACTGTTGGTCGGGGGCTGGGATCGAACCCACGATCCCACGATCCCCACAATCCCCCGGCCAAGGGTAAACTGTGCTGCCGCAGTGCTAACCACTGCGCCACCGTGCAGCCCAGAGAAGAAGAGGATCGTCAGGTCGGGGAACAGGGAGATGCTGAAGTCCGTACAGAGGGAGCTGAGGAGGAAGATCAGAGAAGGCAAGGACAGCTTCAGGAAGAAGATGGAGGACAAGCTGCAACAGAGCGACATCAGCAGGGTCTGGAGAAACCTTAAAACCATCTCTGGGCTCCAGAATACCTCCTCCCAGGCCACGGGAGGCAGGGAGTGGGCAAACAATTTGAACCTGTTTTTTAATAGGTTTGACCAACCGCCCCCCCCCCTCCGACTGCACAACAACCACTGCTGCCTCTAAAGTCATCGAGACCTGCTGTCCACACCCCACTCAACCAACACCCCCCCACTCCCAGCACACAGCCCCCCAACCTGACCCTCACTACGACCCAGGTGAGGACGGAGCTGAGGAAGATCAAGGTGAGGAAGGCCTCGGGACCGGACAGCATCAGCGCGAAGCTCCTCAAGTCCTGCGTAGACCAGCTGTGTGGGATTGTGGAGCACATCTTCAACCTGAGCCTGAAGCTGGGGAGAGTACCACAGTTGTGGAAAACATCTTGTGTGGTACCTGTACCAAAGACTTCCCACCCCAAAGACCTGAACAGCTACAGACCAGTGGCCCTGACGTCTCACATGATGAAGACCCTGGAGGGACTGCTCCTTGCTCACCTCTGCCCCCTGGTGGGACCAGCAATGGATCAACTCCAGTTCGCCTACCAGCATGGCATCGGGGTGGAGGATGCAGTGATCTTCCTCCTTCACCGTTCCCTGTCCCACCTGGAGAAGCCCGGGAACGTGGTGAGGATCATGTTCTTTGACTTCTCCAATGCTTTCAACACCATCCAACCGATGATCCTGAAGGACAAGCTGCTGTGCGCAGGGGTGGACCAACACCTGTCATCTTGGATCCTGGACTACCTCACTAACCGGCCACAGTTTGTGAGAACCCAGGATTGTGTGTCCGACACGATCATTGGTAGAATGGGGCCTCCCAGGGAATGGTTTTGGCTCCCTTCCTGTTCACCCTTTATACTGCAGACTTCTCACACAACACAACACACTGCCATCTACAGAAGTTCTCTGATGACTCTGCGATCGTTGGCCTCATCTCCAACGGAGATGAAGCTGGGTACAGAGGACTTATCCAGGACTTCATGGACTGGTGCCATCGGAACTGCCTCCAGATCAACACGAGGAAAACTAAGGAGCTGGTGGTGGACTGCCACAGGCAAGGACAACCCCTCACGGCACCACTAAACATACAGGGAACAGACATTGAGATGGTGACATCCTACAAGTACCTGGGTGTTCATCTGAACAATAAACTAGACTGGTCACACAATACCGACGCACTCTACAAGAAGGGACAGCGCAGGCTGTTCCTACTGAGGAGGCTCAGGTCTTTTGGTGTACAAGGGGCACTGCTGAAGACATTCTACGACACGGTGGTGGCGTCAGCCATCACTTTTGGAGTGGTCTGCTGGGGCAGTGGCATTACAGCAGCCGATAGGAAGAGACTGAACAAACTGATCAAGAAAGCTAGCTCTGTCCTGGGACAGCGCCCTGACCCAGTGGAGGAGATAGGAGAGAAAAGGATGGTGGCTAAACTGTCCCACCCTATGCAGGACATACTGAACGCACTGAGGAGCTCATTTAGCAGCAGACCACATCATCCTAGGTGCGCAACCGAGAGGTTTCGCAGGTCCTTCCTACCTACGGCTGTCAGACTGTATAACCTAAGCAGGGCTGCTCACAGAGATAGCAAGAAAACGTGACGACCTAATAGTATTGAATGCAAAAGACGCAATAGACTTACACAATGGTCCCCTCCAGTATATACAACTAGGACAGTATCGGTCACTACAGAGGGTGACAATATGTATGGGTACATATTCATACTATGTAGGATAACTAAGTAGACGGTTATGCTGTTTATTCCATCTTGCTACAATGCTCCACACTTTGTATATATATTTATATATTTATGGGTATGTATGTATATCCACTGCTCTTATTTATATCTGCCGTATCATCTTAATTATTGCTCTGAGTGTTGCTATCCCTGTGCTGTTGCAATCCTGGAATTTCCCCATTGTGGGACTAATAAAGGCTTATCTTATCTTATCTTATCACTATCAGTTGTCATTCTTTGCATATAATCACCCAGAAACCCTTCCTCATCACCTAAGTTACAGTAAATGGCTTCAATAATAGGATGTCATTCACAATTTCCCTATTTTCTTATTTGAATATTATACTAATCTTGTAGATTGTTGATGGTAAGCTAAGTGGTTTCCTAGGTAAATGTTTGGTATTAATAATTTAGGAACTGCACTTAAAATGTGATATGATTTGATTTACAGTGTATTCCATTTCCATTATATAAGTAAATCATTTCAGCTATTTTAAATCTTGACATTGTTTTAGTTAAAACAATATAAACAATATAAATTAATAGCAATATTTAAATTAGTGTAGTGTAAAGCCTTTGTATATTCAATAAGTGTGTAAATAATTTCTAAACATTTTTACCTTCACTCTTATTTAGTTCAATGAGACCCATGCAAAGGTTTTGAAAAAACTAAGCTTATGCAGGGAAGATCAAATTATTTTGCTTTGAGCTCCCTAAAGCATTGTTCCCTTAATTGAGTAAGAATCTGTATTGTCTTTGTAGTAGATTCTAAATCAAGTCCCACAGTAAACATAAATTCAGCACAAGTTGGACTTTTCTTAGACATTTGGAAGTTTTCTCATATATTTGCATGGTTTTCTTCCTTATCAGTTTACCTTGTTCCTTATAAACATAATATTTCCTTTACAATAATCTACAGATATTTCCTTAAATATCTGGAAATTTATTGATACAACTTTTAATTTCTCCTATTGAATGTTGTGATTTCATTACCAAGCAGTTTCATTTATATTTTTCTCTTCATTGTTGATCATCTATTGATAATTTTTATGTATTATCTATTTTTCTGAGGATTGCTAATTATTTTTTTGTAGTTAATTTCTTTGGTACCCCCCTCCCCCTTGGTGCATGGAGACGCACATGCATCAAAGTTACAGGGCATTTGCTTGATGGGTAGTGTCTTTTTACCAGAAGGAAACGTGTTACCACTTTTTATGTATTACACACAGTTAATTTAAATGAAAGTTTATGAGTAGTCTAGCTCCTTCAAAATGAGGTTTCAATAATCATGGCTTCTTTTGTGCCGTCTCTTGAACTTATTTACAAATTCCATTTAGGAAAAAGCAATATAGCTGTCTGTGCAGATTTGATATGATTTAGCATTGATAACTAAGATCAGTTTGTCCAGTTGAACACATACAGGTTGAATTTGTGTAAGTGAATCCTTGTGAAAGGTTGTGTCACACTCCTTCAGTGAATGGAAAGGTGGACATATTTCCTAATTAGAATTTGGCCACGGGGCGAAATTTTATATATTCCTTGGTAAATTATGGGGTGGGCTGTAGTCCCAAGGCCCAGCTCGGCCACTGCTGAGCACCAGGAAAACACATTCCTTATTACTGTCACATTTCTGAAATGTGATATTGTCATACCATTATGTGGTGAGTGGCATCAGATGTATCCTGCAGTGTGAAGTCATATGAACACTACATTGTTAAAGTCCTTTTTAAAGTGCTTTATGTCATTTGCAATGTCATTTGTTCTACTTAGCTTCAAAAAATGCTTGTCAACTGAGAGGTCCTATGGCCACCGTCACCCCCTCCAGCACTCATACACTGTCCAGCCTCCTCCTATCTCCCACAAAGATCAAATGTTGGTGCCATCCTACAAAGAAAATTTTGGGGAAAGCCTTACGGCTTCCCCATCTGCAACTTCAGTATTTACATCAACAGGAGTGCAAATTTTATCACCTCATAAATTGATTTTACTAATGTTCCAGTGATCATCATTATTTTTGTGTCTCTTAAATGTTTATCTCAGTTGTTTATCCCACTGTTTATTGTAACATGTAATGTTAAGAAACACAAGTGAATTATTGTTTTTTTTATTATTTTATTACATATTGCATATGCCACCAAGGATTAATTAAATTGAAAGGTAATGGTGATGTTATGATTCCTTGTTAATTTGGCAAATCTAATTCCTGGTGAAAGCTAAAAAATTTTGTGATTGCTTTCCCTTTCCTGTTGAAAAATGAAGAATGAACAATAGCAGAAAAATCTTTAAATTACACCTAAAGCTACCACAATTTGAATGTGATTTTGCTATTCACAGCAAGTATTCACCCAATATTCTGTGAATCAGTAAATGTTTTACCAATTGACATGGGTAGTCATTAGTTTAGGATTAATGTTAAAAAAAAAAACAGTGTCATATATTAGAAGCCTTAAACCAATGCAGCAGTTAGAATTAGTAACTGGAAATCCAGGCCTAATCCCTGTTTTCAGGAATTTATGGCACAGGACCACAATCCATGGTCTGTGTGTGTGGGTTTTTTTTTTGTTGTTTTTGTTTTTTTTTTTTGCTGATTCTGTGTGTTTATGTTAACTCGGTCAGCCTGACACAACTTCTCTCGGCTGACTCCGTCCGCCGCTAATCAGTCTGAGTTTACCATTGAAATTAAATTCCCTTTCTCATTTTACCATAAATCTTGTGCTATTTCTGTCTCTCTTTTTTTTTTTTTTACCATCTCCCAATAGTAAAAAAAATTCATTCTCATCTTGCTGTGTTCTTTTAGAAGGGAAAAAGTCACAGCATGAACTGTCTCAGATCCTGCTCTTGCATTCTCCCCCCCTTTTTTTACATGGTCAGGCCCAGGGTCAAAATGTAAATAAGATTGCATATGTCATTTATTAAAAAGTGAGTATAGTATTCATTTAAGCAAAGCAACAATATGACATACAATTACCAAGATCTCTGTTTGATAATCAGTAGTCTCTGGCAAATCGTATGCACAAACACATTAATTATCAATCTCTTTTAAACCTCTATGCTTTGAATCATGTAATATAGAGTATACATAAAGTCTTCAGTGATTAGGCATTATTAAGTGACAGCATGATATTGTAATGTTCAGTTAATTTCAACAATGTCATGCTGGTAGCGTTGATTAAGATGCAAGCATTTGTACTTAACTTAGATGTTCAGCCACCTCTTTGATGTCGATGGGAGGAAAGCATGGATGATGACAAGACTGGGTCTCAGAGGCTGGCTTTGTTTTGGCAGGGGGAAGGAGAACGTCAGTCCTGCATTTACTTTAACTTTAAAAATATGTAAATAGTTGGTCACGTACGCAACATTAGAGTGAAAACCCACAAAGTTAGACTGAAGGAAAAAGTAAAACCCCAAAACTTTGCAAAAATACCCATATATAGATTGTTTTTTTCTCTTCCCTTTTACCAAGTTTTTACACACAAATCAGTAACTACACAGCCTTTTCTATTTTTTCCCAAGTTCTCTCTCTCTCTCTCTCTGTTTTTTTTCTTCTTTTTTTTTCTCTCAAGGACACACATACACACACAGAGACACACAAAGAAGCAAACAGGGCCCACAGAAATGTTCTCTTTTGCGTTATCTCCACAAGGTCATACAATAAAGACTTTTAGGTTCATGCCAAAACCCAAAACAGCATAAGAATTACTTCAATTAATCTCCGAAACTGGCAACTCTTAGCGGAAAAATCACAGATATGGCAAGCCCCACACTGCCACTTGCAGCGTGAAGCTCCCCTTCTTTTTTTTTTAACACTGCCGTAAAAACACAACACCAGTCCACTGTTTTTGCTCAAAGCTACTATTTTCAAATACCTATAAATTTAAACACTTCTCAAAAGGATAATAATTAACTAGTCAATCCTTTTTTGCTCCACAAATATCAGAAAAAAATCACAAACAACAATTTTACAACCTGCTCCTTCCACCTCCACGGAGACTGTCACTTTTTTTCACACCGTAGAAGATTACACAGAGACAAAACAAACCAGACTGCAGTAACTTTTATCGAAAACTCACAAAATAAAATATTTCAACGGTCACGTTAACCCCTCCGCTGTGTGCCGAAAGCCCAAAGTAAGACCTCCTCCCCCGGCATCTTGCAATAGCTCACCGCAGTGGGGGAAGTCCTGTGGGCGATAAGCCACCCCAGTAAGGACACGAATCTTCCGTGAAAAAACCTTTTCCCTTCAGGGTTCACTTAACAAATCTGTCCCCGAAAATTTACTTCTCTGGGATCACGTGACTTTTTCACAGGAAGTCAAATGTCTGCGGTTAAAAGACCACAAATCTTTCCCTTTTTTCTTTGCATGCACTTCCGGACCTCCACTGCACTTACTAGGACCTAGAGAGTGGCGAATTTCTAAGAATCTCCTCGGGTCTTGCGATAACGGTCACCGTTTGCAGAGGAAAAACCTCATTTCTCCCAAGGGATTATTACAATATCGCTCACCGTGGGTATAAATAACCCAGCACTCAGGCCGCAAGTTTCACCCCTTCAGCTTTTTGCAGTATACAATCAGTCCGGGGAATCTCACTCTCGTTTATCCAAAAACAACAACAAATGTACTTACATCCAAGCCACCTGTAGGATTCTCAGATCCGTCACCCAGTCAGTTCCAGCACCCAGGTCTGAAATGCCTTCACTGCAGTAACACTGAGCCTTTTTTTCTCACTGATCCTGGGAAGGTTTTTTTATCAGCTGTGCACTTGCTGAAATCAAGCAGAGGTGACAGAAAGATGGAGATTTGTGGAGCCGCTGTTCGTGCACCAAAATGTTAGAATAATTTTGAGCTTAAATTATTCAAAGTCAAAAATCAGGCAGAAAGTTAAATTTATGTACATTTGTTACAAAAATATAAGGAATCACCCCAATGGCCACTTTGGGGGAAGAATTACAAAGCATGGCATTCAGACATGCTTAGAATCCCTAAAGGATCCATTCTTCTAAATCTGATATATATAGGTAGGAGAAAGCAGTGGAGGATGGGGTAAGAGGAGGAAGGAGAGGGACAGACAGAAAGTCCTGATAACTGAGCTTATCCAGGCGGACATCACAGATACTCTGGTGACAAGAATGTACATCTAACAGAATGTCCATAAAATGCTAATCTATAAGATGAGGAGTTCCTGTGCATTCCTGTGACCCGAAACAGGACATGTCAAAGAGATTATCATAAATGGCTTAGATCATTCCTTACTCATGTACTGACCCTGTACTGATCCTCAGTCTGAACTCTCTGAAATTACTCACAGAAACAGGCCAAGAATATATAAACTAATCCTATATGGAATTCACATATAAACATTAAACATGGCATATGAAAGGTATGATACTTCTCAAATATAATAATACATTATTAATATCAATAATAATGTAGATAATATGGAATTTTTCTATCAGTATCTATGCATGTCATGGGTACGTCTGTAGTGTTGAGCCAATCAGGACTCTGGCCTAACTGAAGTTATACTCCAGGCCAGTTAGCATTTTTTAACAAACTACTTTGAAAACTTGACCCAAAGATGGGTTTTACCATTAAACTGCTTTTGAGGACAATGCAGTTTCAGTCATTAGCTTGGGCCACGGTGCATACAACTGGGCATGTCCTTCAACGGGTAAGTGTTTTTAATCACAAGATTTATTCTGATAATGTAGTGTTAGCCACTATTAGCCTTGTGGGGTGTGTGTGAGCCTAGTAATCACAGATCCTGGCATTTGAAGGAGGGGGGAAGTGAAAAGATTTTGACAGGTAAGAGAATGAGAGGTTTTGTTTGTAGAAAAAAGGGCATAAGATACCATTTTAGACAATGTATGTTTGTTTTTATAGGGGATTTATATACACTTGCAGTGCATTTGAAGTCTTAGGGCCACCATACTTTTAAGGAAACTAGGGTTCACATACTTTTTCCACTAGTGCTATGAGGTTTTTATGGTTGTTCTCCATACAAACTTGAAAAATCAAATTGCATTATTTTAGGCACATTTGTCAGTACACTTGACTTAGATGATGATCATATCACATTTTTTGACAAATTAATGCCGAAAACCATGAAATTCCAAAAGGTTCACATATTTTTTCTTGCCACTGTATATACAGCAAATCAAATATGAGTAGAGCTCCTTTTGGCAAAGTAAATCTGGTACAATAAGGCAAGCATATATTTGTTCTGCTTGCCCCATATGCAGTGTCTGCTGGGTCTTGGTGACGGAGATGTACCGATTGTTTTTGGTTGCAGACCCAGATGCAAACACGGTGAGGAGACAAAAGGCACTTCTAAAGTGTTTATTTACAATATTTACAAGTGGTATATTGTGCGTGGTGATAATCTGGCAACCCTGCAGGGAGACAAGAGAGAAAATGGTGAGTATGCAGCTAGGGGTATTTAGTGAGTCACTGAAATTATTCGTTTTGTTGCAGGTGCTGTTACAGCAGGTTATGGTGATCATCTGCAGGTAGTTGCCAATTCCAGCCATGTGTGTATCAGCTGCTGCTGTCCCAGACGGAATCTTCCTGATTGGAGGACACTCAGCTGGGGGTGAGATGATTGAGCCTGGGGCTTGAGGTAAGTACAGTTAATATTGTAGATGGTGATGGAGATGAAACTTATGGCCAGAGGGTGAAGATGATGGCGGTCCAGTATCCGCCAGGAGGGAAACAGTCCGCCTTTGCACAGGTAGGATTTCCTGGAGGAGACGGAGGTAGGGTTTCTGGGCAATGGAGATTAGTTTGTTGAATGCTTACCATGTACTGCATTGGAGGAGGAGGAAGACAGCACAAAGAGATTCTGGCTGCATGCAAACTGGAGGAGCATCCCTGAATTCTGGCTGTGAGGTCTGAAATCTCTGTGCAGAGGTGAGATTGGCTTCCTCTTAAATAGGCAGGCTGCAATCAATCACTGCAGGTGAGGGCAATTACAGGATAGAGGAGAAGAAGAAAAAACAATGTGCAGAGCCAGAATACTACAGTACACAGATGATGTGATTTTGACTTAAGGACATTCCTCTCACCCCTTCTGGATCTGATTTCCGACTTCAGGCAGCTTTCTGGGCTTGTGGAGAAAGGAAGCAGGCGAGGCAACAAGCTGAACGACACATGAACTTTATTCCATCTCCAACATGCAGTACAGTAAAAAGATCTCCCGGGTCTCTGTGCATTCTTCTTTTAAACCTTTACTTCCATACATTGAGACCCGGAACTTCCAACCATAATACACTGTTTGGAACAAAGACCTATGTGGCACATTGACATAACATAATGTCGGCCCCGCTGCTCACACCCTTCTCTCTTCCAGTGGCTCCAGCGGTTCCTTCTCTCCCCGGGGGGTGCATAGTCCATACTGTCCCATTTGAGACCCCCCAGTGGCACTTCCTCCTCCAATCCATTGTTCCCCCTTATCCCAGCTGCCTTCTCTGGGAAGAGAATCCCCCAACCATGCCACCACACAGCCCCCTTGCCGCTGTAGCAGGGGGTCGCCGATCCAGTCGGAACACCCTGCTGGCGAGGTGTACAGGAGGGCACATCAGTCTGTGAAGGGAAAGGGGGGGACACATCAGCTTCACGTGCACAGGTCCCTACCGAGGGAACACCAACTTGCAGAGCCACCAACGGTGGACAGCCGCACCAGGGAGCTTGGGCCAAAACCGCCTGCTCATCTGCCAACACAAAAGCAGGCTTCAGCCTGTCAATGCAGATGGTTTTCCTACACCCCCCCCCCCCCAAGTCTAACACAAAATGTTTCACCCCAGGTTCCAATACCCTGAACGGTCTGTCGTACGGTGGATGCAGCGGGGTCAGGTGCGCATCGTGCCTGATGAAAACAAAGCTGCCGTTCTGCAAACTCTTGGGGACGAAAGTGCGGGAAAAACAATGGTGAGCTGGGCCCGGTACGTTAACAGCCTCCGTACTGTGCAAAAATTGCATGGGCGGATCAGCCTCGGCGCGGGGTTTTCCAGTAAAAACTCTCCTGGGATCCGCAGCGGCTGAAAAAAAAATGAGCTCTGCCGGAGAGACTGCCAAATCCTTTTTTGGTGCGGAGCGCAACCCTAAAAAAACCCAGGGAAGGTGGTCAACCCAATTTGTGTCCGTCAGTGAAGCTCTGAGTGCTGCTTTAAGCGACCTATGAAAACGCTCACATAACCCATTAGCCTGGGGGTTGTACACGGTAGTGCAGTGAATTTTGACCCCCAGGCTCTGGGCCATCGTGGACCAGAGTTCCGAAACGAATTATGGACCCCTGTCAGAAGTGATGTCTGGCGGGGATCCAAACCGTGCCACCCAAGCCAACAAAAAAGCACAAGCCACTTCTGCGGATGTGGTAGAAGCCAACGGGACTACTTCAGGCCAGCGCGTGGTGTGGTCCACAATTGTTAAAAGATGTGTAAAACCTTGTGACGGTGGGGAAGGGTCATACCAAATCCACGTGGACGTAGTCGAACCTCCTAGCCGGGATTTGGAACAGCTCGAGAGGGGCTCTGGTGTGTTTGTGCACTTTGGCCTGCTGACACGTGATGCGAGCTGCAGCCCACTCCTTCATGTCCTTGCGCAAGCATGGCCAGACAAATTTTGCCCCCACTAGCTTCACTGAAGCGCGCACTCCCGGATGCGAAAGGGAGTGGACCGATTCAAAAGCACAATGGCACCAAGAGCTCAGATGCCAGGCGCAGGCGGCTGGTGGAGACGTTGCAGAGCAAGGTAGGGCACCCTTCTTGCACCACCCTGCTCTCCAGCCTTAACCCAGTAGATGCAGACTGGAGTGCGCAAATGTCCATGTCCCCGGCTTGCTCCAAGGCCATCGCAGGGAAATCTATTCCCATGTAGACCAGGAAGACCAACGCGCACAACAGACAATTGGCCATGATGTTGAGCTTACCGGCAACGTGTTGAATGTCGGTCGTAAACTCCGAAATCGCGGCCAAATGCCGTTGCTGCCGGGCCGATCACAGTTCCAAGACCTTGGACATTGCGTATGTCAGAGGCTTATGGTCCACGAACATGTGAACTTGCACCCTTCTAGCCAAAACTGGAAATGGCGCATTGCCAGGTCTAGAGCCAACAACTGTCTGTCCAATGTGTTGTATTTGTATTCGCTTTCACGCAAAGCTGCATGGTGGCACAGTGGTTAGCACTGTGGCAGCACAGTTTACCCTCGGCCAGGGGATCTCGGGGATCGTGAGATCGTGGGTTCGATCTCTGCCCCCGACCAATAGTGATCTGTGTGGAGTTTGCATGTTCTCCCCGTGTTGCGTGGGTTTACTCCGGGATTTCTCCGGTTTCCTCCCACATACCAAAAACATGCAGGTTAGGGATACGGGGCGCTTGCGCATGCAGCGACCGGCAGCTGGTGGCTTGTCACCAGACTGCAAAACAAATCTACCTACGGGTAGAAAATAATAATAAAAAAAAAAAAGTCCCACTGAAAAATGCAAGCAGCCACCACGAACACAAGACATACTGCTCTACCACTGCTCCTATGGCAACATCACACGCATTCATAGTGAGTGCTATCCGTGCTGACGGATCAGGATGAGCTAGCAATGCGGCATCCGCAAGCGCTGTTTTGGCATTTGTGAAAGCCTGGACTCACTCGGGAGTCCAGTTGACATTTTCTGCAGACTTCTTTTTCAGCGTGGCATACAACAGCTGCATCAGCTGGGCTGCCTGGGGAAGGAAACGGTTATAAAAACTAACCATCCCTAAAAACTCCTGCAGGGCCCTCATGGTTTGCGGAGGCAGAAAGTCCGACACAGTGCGCACCTTATCCGGTAGCAGAATCTCGCCCTCCGGCGAAATGCAGTGGCCCAAAAAATCAATCACAGGCATACCGAACTGGCACTTCGCCGGGTTCACTATAAGCCCGTGAGCTTCCAACCTCTGGAAAACCGTCTTGAGATGGGCGATATGCTCCTCTTTGGACTCGCTAGCTACAAGAATGTCATCTAAGTAGACGAAAACGAAGGACAAGTCGTGCAGCACTGCGTCCATCATCCTCTCGAAAGTCTGCACAGCTGTCATGAACTGCTCGTTTAACAGGCGGGAAATAGGACGTCAAGCACACGTTGTAGGTTTTTGCACATTTATTAACTTAAAGGACACACATAAACGCTCTCAAACTGACTGGTGAGCAAAATGAAAAAATAAACACAAAGCACTCCCAAACAAACTGGTAAGTGGGTAGAAAAATGCAATTGCTCCCAAACTGACTGGTAGAGCATGAGGCAAAATAAAGAGTGAATATACTGACAGCACAATGACACAAATGCTGGAGGAAAGTTGGACTCAACGTCTGTGGTGCCAAATAGAGGGAATGCCTGAGCAACAGAAAAAAGCTCAGCCAGAGTACCTTAAGAGCAATGGGCTCGACGGCTGAGAAAAACAGAGGAGAAAAGGCACCAAGACGGAGCACACCAACTTACCCCAACAGCAGACCCCAAACCATGAAAATGGCTCACAGCGGGAACAGCGAAGAGAGAGTAGTAGGACACGGCGACGAACAGAAGTCATCATGTCTCTAAAATACTCATAAGTAGCTCATAACTGGTCAATTGGCAGCAGCTGTGCAGCCCCAAGGAATAGGCAACCAGAGGCTGCACTGCGCTGTCAAAATAAAGAAACTGGAAACAGAAAACAGAAAATACAATACAGAAAAATAGAAAACATCATAATAAACTAAGAAATAACAGAAATTAAACAACAAAATGTTCACTGGGCAGAAAAGCTGGGCACTGCTCTAACCCATGCCCCAGGAACATGACAGAGCCCCCCCCCTCAAGGGGTGGAGACCAGACACCCCGGGGTAACATCACAAGAAAAACAAACCTCCCACACACAAACCCTGGGGGGGGGGGGGGGACCCAGGAACGGAGGGACCAAAACATTAACAAAAAACAAAAGAACACCAAAAGAAAACACTCAAGAGAACATGTAGTCCAGCAGGTGGCAACACGGAACTCGGAGCCCAATTGATGAGAGGGCGAAACAGTTCAGGTGGTCTTCCCAAGTCCCACGGCCACCAGCATGTGTGCTGGAACAATTCGGGTGGCATCCCCATGCCCCAGCACCAATGAAGCAGCAAGGGCAGTTCCAGCAGTCTTCCTAAGTCCCAAGACCACCGGCATCTGTGCTGGGACATGTTGGGTGGCCTTCCCTTACCCCAAAACCAACACGACTGAAGAGGCAGTCCGTCAGGTGGTCTTCCAGGAGGGACAATTCAGGATGCACCCATGGTGACCCCAGGCTGGGGCTGAGTTGCATCCGCGATGGCCCCGGATGGGGGCTGAGCTGCACCCATGGTGGTCCTAGATGGTGGCTGAGCTGCACCTTCAGTGGCCCTTAATGAGGGCTGAGCTGCACCCGCGGTGGCTCCGGACGGGGGCTGAGCTACACCCGCGGTGGCTCCAGCAGGAGCAACACTGCACCCTTGGTGGCTCCGGGCAGGAGCAATGCTGCTCCTTTGGTGGCTCCGGGCAAGAGCAACGCTGCACCCTTGGGCTCAGCCCTCTGGAGGTCCTGCTAGATTGCTGACTCTGCTGCAGCAGCCTCCACAGCAGGCATGATAGTAGTCACAGTCTTGTTTACCCCAGGCGATGTGACCCACACAGACAGCACTCCTGGCATGGCGGCTGGGGCTTCACTCACTGCCGACACTGGGGTAGGATTTTCCAGGGCCGCAATCTCCTCCTTTGTCTGACTCTCAGTCTCCTGACTGACCCTCAGGAAAAACAGGAGGAGACACGGGAGAGACTAGTGAGAAACTGGTGGCTGCAGCAGGTAGTGAGGGCTCAAGGGACTGCAAACCCTGACCCTCAACACAAGGAATCAGACAAAGCATGTCATCATAATTAGAGGGGAGAAAAACTGAAACTTGCCTTATCTCCTGGTGTAGGGTGTTTGCTGCAGCGGGAGGACCATCCGCATCGATCCCAGCGAGAGGAGCTGGCTTTGTGTGGCGAACCTGGACCCACAGAGACTTCTGGCTTAGGTAGATCTTCCCTGTCGACCCTGGGAGAAGGCTCAGGAAGAACAAGCAGACAAACGGGTTGAGGGTTGCCGGCAGTGGCAGAGCCTGGCGAGGTGAGCTCTGGTGCAGCTGATGTCTGCACTATGCTGTCCTCCCCATGAGTCAGACAAGGCCTCTCCCAAATAGAAACAAAAGGAACAGAATAGGGCACTTGCCTGAACTCGAGCTCCACTGCCATCCAGGACTCCGTCAATCCAGGCAACGATGCTTCGGGCTCAGTCCTCTGGAGGTCGAGTTGTGACTCTGCTGCGGCAGCCTCCGTAGCAGGCATGATGGTGTTAGCAGTTTCCCCAGATGGAGTGGACCATGCTGGTGGCTCATCCGGTGTGGCAGCTGGGGTTCGGTTCCACGCCAGCACTGGATGAGAGACCTCCAGGACCACTGGCTCCTCCATCATCCGGCGCCGCAGGTCAGGATCCGGCGAACACTCGGGAGCAGATGGGGGAGACACGGAGGCAGCAGATGAGAGACAATCGGTAGCAGCTGGTGGAGAAAACCCACTTGACTGCAAACACTGGGTTCTCTCTCCAGGAATCAGGCAAGACAATTCATCCTTGAGTAATGGAATAAAAGAGTTCACTTGCCTGAATTCCTGGGAGATGATGGAGTCAGCCACTGCTGCGAGATCTGACTCTCTCTCCATGAGAGCCTTGAATGTTATCTGGGTAGAAGGTGGCGGAAGCGGCGAGCCCTCTGTCCCCGAGGACGGCTCTTCTGCCTGGGTTGACGTGAGGGAGAACCCTCCAGCAGCTCCACCACTCACTGTCTGGTTTCATACACCATTGTGAGGAGAGAAGCCAGGGCTGGATAGTTCCGGAGACAAAGACAGGTCTCAATCAACCCAGCAGCAAAGTCCACAAAGCCACAGACAGTCTTGGGAGCGTGGGTGATTTGAGCTTTAGAGACAAAATCCACAATGTCCTCTGCCACCGCACACTCCTTCACACTCAGTCCCAAAATCCGGAAGTCCATGGTGAAACCCAAACAACCCATCAGACAGTCCACTCAAAAGAGAAAAGAAAAGATGCCCAAAACCTACAAAGGCTGGTGTCCAGACTGGCAGTGTCCTCCTGTCATGAACTATGGGTGGGAAATAGGACGCCAAGCGCACGTTGTAGGTTTTTTGCCCATTTATTAACCTAACCTCTTGCGCTCCGTTGTACCGCGGGCGGGCAAGTCTCTGCGTCCTAGGGCGCACGAGGGCGCACGAGAGCGCCCTCGTGAGCTCTCGGACGCATGATGGAGATCCTGATGGAGATTTTGATGTAGGTGGTGCATGGCGTCCAAGCGTGCACTGAAAATAAAAGCTGCAGACACAGCCGCAAACAGATTAGTTCATCTGATTGACCTCTCATTCAACTAATAAGAGCCTTGAATTGGGTTTCTGAAACCTTGAAGAACCAATGAATGAAAACCTAGGAAGGAGGACCCGCCTACTGTGAATGCAGGAGCCAATTGAAGCACAGAAGTTCGGGCTGGGTGAAGAGAGACATTACTGCTGCAACAGATGAAAAAAAGGACACTGGAAGAACCTGCTACAGACCCAGCAGCACGGAGACCACCCACAAGTGCGACCTGTACTCATTCCAGCAGAATAGACGTTTAGGATTCTCTTCCGTCATCATAGACCGACGGAGGCCAACGACAAAGGTCGTAAATCATTCGCCCAAACCGCAATAATGGAATTATGTTTTGACCGGGATCCACGAGCAGACCAGCGTCGCGTTCGTCTGACAATGAGGAAGAGAAGTTCGCCAGGACAATGTGGCTGTGAAGAGGTAAGCTAAATCATTATTTATCCCTGAAAATTGTAATCAAAAAATGACTTTTGACCGATCGGTAAATTACAACTATACGGCGCACAAAGTACGAAGTGCGTGCGCCGCGTTACACGGTTCTTCGCCGCCTCCGAACCGTGAACGTCCCCCCCGCCGCTACGATTTTGTAGCGGGGGGGGTGGGGGGAGCCGAGGTGACAGCGTTGCTGTGGAAACATGCCACATCCGAGTGTAATCCGTGATGTAGCGAGGGCCGGACTCCGTCCTCTGTAGCGGGGGGGTGGGGGGACAACCCCCCCCCCCACACACACACAGACACAGCCCTGAGTGTGACCTTTCATTTGAGCCCAAGATGAAGCTTCTATGTTGAATCATTCAAAAGTTACAGACGTTTTTCCAAACTGTGCCATTTGGCACAATTTGGCACAGTTCCAAAACGCCTGGGAACTACCTGAGAACAAAGCTGTGTAATATATTCATTTTTTGTGGTATTGTTACAAAATTTGGACCACAGCTGGATAACACTGGGTTCTACATTTCTGTTGCATTTTCCAGCCCGGATCTGAAGCTGTGTGTTATTTGCAAGCATTTGTATTCAAAAAAACACCCAGGCCAAATTTATTTTCTTCAAGTTCACTATGTTTAGATGACTGTAACTCAGTGGCCGGAGAACTTAGAGAGATCATGTTTTTTTTGCCAAAAAATTCAAAGTGTTTTCTTTTAAATGAGACCAACCCCATGAAGATGCTGCAAAGGGTTGAAGAACAGCTTTCGATTTACTTTGGGCACATTTTTTTGGCGTTTTTAGGAAAATTGACCGGAGTGCAAGGGGTTAAAGGACACACAAAAACGCTCCGAAACCGACTGGTGAGCAAAATTAAAAAATAAACACAAAGCACTCCCAAACAAACTGGAAAGTAGGTAGAAAAATACAATTGCTCCCAAACTGACTGGTTGAGCAATGCTCCCAAACTGACTGGTAGAGCATGAGGCAAAATAAAGAATGAATATACTGACAGCACAATGACACAAATGCTGGAGGAAAGTTGGACTCAACGTCTGTGGTGCCAAATAGAGGGAACGCCTGAGCGAGAGAAATAAACTCAGCCAGAGTACTCTAAGAGCAATGGACTCGATGGCTGAGAAAAACAGAGGAGAAAAGGCACCAAGACGGAACACACCAACTTACCTCAACAGCAGACCCAAAACATGAAAATGGGTCACGGTGAGAACAGCGAAGAGAAAGTAGTAGGACACGGCGACGAACAGGAGTCATTGTGACTCTAAAATACTCATGCATAATTACAGACAGGTGTAGCTCATAAGTGGTCAGCTGGCAGCAGCTGTGCAGCCCTAAGGAATAGGCAGCTGGAGCCGGAAGCTGCACTGCGCTGTCAAAATAAACAAACCGGAAACAGAAAATACAATACAGAAAAATACTAAACATCATAATAAACTAAGAAATAACAGAAAATAAACAACAAAATGTTCACCGGGCAGAAAAGCTGGGCACGGCTCTAACCCGTGCCCCAGGAACATGATAGCCTCGCCTTTTAATCCAAATGGCATGCGTAAAAACGCGAAAAGGCCAAAAGGAGTTATTACCGCTGTTTTCGGAACGTCTTACAAGCGCACCGGGACCTGATGCTATCTGCTGACCAGATCCACTTTCGAAAAAACAGGCGCCCCGGCCAGGTGCATGGAAAAATCCTGGATGTGCGGAATGGGATACCGATCGTGTTCCGTGCCGTTATTCAAGCACTGGAAATTGCCGCATGGTCACCATGAACCGTCAGATTTAGGCACCATGTGTAGTGGGGATGCCCACAGGCTGTTGGAGCACCTGACGATACCCATGTGGCGGGAACTATATATATAAATATATTTGTCATAAGGTACAGGAATTATTTATTTTATTTAATCGTGGGTGTGAAAGGGGGCGGAGTTAAACCGTCACTTCTACACCCGCTAAATTAAATAAGAGCACTCGTAAAAGGGGGCACCAGTCACAATGGACAATAATATTAACTTTAATTTTAATTAATTTTGGACCTTCAATTACTTAATGAATCAGTCTCAACGTTTCAGTGAGTTCTTTTCCTGCCGTGATTAGGAAACATATATATGCGAAGGAAAACTCTTCAACTTCTCTCATTCACCCTTTTATTAAACTCCAAAAACACAGTCTCTGTTCACTTTAAATTAGGAAAATGAAAGGTCCACTTTAACGGCGTGAAAAGTCAAAAAAAAAAATGAGAAAAACATTTACTAGGATAAGAAGGGCTTCTGAGGTGAAGGGAAAAAGTTTGAGAATTTGATTCTCTGAGAAAGCGAGCTCTAAAGAAAAGGTGATTTCTCCTCAGTAACCAAAAACTAACGCAGGATTTGACAAACTTCACACAGAACAATTTAGATAAAATAAAACTACACGGGACCTTGAAACGGTGGAATAAAATCTTCCTCTGAGATCTAGATTACTATTCTGCTTCTTTAATCTTAACTTAGTTCCTAATCTTTCTCAAAATCTCTTTCTTTCTTCTTTTCTGTGTTTCTAATTCTAACTTAACCTTTTAACGATAACGACCTTTTTATCAGCAACCTACGTCTGAATCTACGTCTCATCCCGGAGCTCTGGAGAACTCCCGACGCTCGGCAGGCTTCCCGGCCGACCGGAAGTGCTCGCAGGCGGCGTAAGGAACGTAAACAAAGGAGGGGTAAGCGCGGTGGGCTAAGAGCTAAGCTAAAGCTAACACCGCACCGGCTATCGCTACCCAGTATTTTCCTTGCTAATGTACGGTCTCTGGCGAGCAAAATGAGTGAACTACGGCTTCGGATCACCAACAATAAGAAACTTATGAACTGCAATATCATGATTTTTACGAAAACATGGCTTCACAGTGGAATACCCGACAATGCTATCGAGCTAGCCGGCCTACACACGCTCCGGGCAGACAGAGCAGCAGTTGACTCCGGTAAGACAAGAGATGGGGGATTGTGCATTTATATTAACAAGGCTTGGTGCACGAACTCTGTCACTGTTGAGAGACACTGCTCAGCTAACCTGGAGTTTCTCATGGTTAAATGTAGACCTTTCTATCTGCCACGCGAGTTCACTTGTACCATCATAACAGCCGCTTACATTTCTCCGGATGCTAATGCTAAGCTTGCTATGAAAGAACTGCATGCAGCTATTAGCAAACAACAAACTGCACACCCAGAGGCAGCATTTATTGTGGCGGGTGATTTTAACCACTCTAACCTCAAGACAGTGCTTCCTAAATTCTACCAGCATGTCTCCTGTCACACAAGAGGGGACGGACAAAACATTGGACCATGTTTACACCAATATTGTGGGAGCCTACACAGCAACTCCCCTCCCCCACCTAGGTCAGTCTGATCATTTATCCTTGTTCCTTACCCCCAAGTATGTACCGCTCATCAACCGGGTGAAGCCATCAGTGAGGACCATCAAACTGTGGCCAGAGGGGGTTGACTCTGTACTCCAGGAGAAGTTTAGGAACACAGACTGGAGTATGTTCACCTCTCAGGCTACGTGTGGCTCCCACATAAACATCAACTCTTACACCCACTCAGTCCTGGACCATATCAATACCACTATTGACAGTGTCACCACGGAAAGACAGATCACCACGTACCCAAATCAGAAGCCGTGGATGAACAGAGAAGTGCGACTTCTGCTAAAAGCACGTAACAATGCCTTTAGATCTGGTGATGCACAGGCCTACAGTTCATCCAGGGCAGATCTGAAGAGGGGCATCAAGAAGGCCAAGCACAGCTACAAGCTGAAGGTGGAGGAACATTTTGGGGACTCTGACCCCCGACGTATGTGGCAGGGCATTCAAGCTATCTCTGATTATAAGCCCAGCAACTCCATACCTATAGCCATGACTGTGCCCTTTCTCAATGAGCTAAATAACTTCTATGCTCGTTTTGACAAGGACAACAATGAAAAGAACATCAATTTCCCACCCTCTGATGACCTCCACCACCTCACACTCACCCACACTGACGTCCGTAATGCACTGAGTCATGTCAACGTACGTAAGGCTGCTGGCCCTGATGGCATTCCTGGGTGTGTGCTGAGGGCATGCGCTGAGCAGCTGGCAGGGGTCTTCACAGACATCTTCAATCTGTCCCTGGCCCAGGCCGTGGTACCAGCGTGCTTCAAGACCACTTCAATAGTACCAGTGCCGAACCATTCAACACCATCGTGCCTAAATGACTATCGCCCTGTGGCACTGACGCCCATAGTCATGAAGTGCTTTGAGCGACTGGTCTTGGCACAGCTCAAAAAAGGCCTGCCCCCTACACTGGACCCTCATCAGTTTGCCTACCGGAGCAACAGGAGTACAGAGGATGCGGTTTCTACAGCGCTGCACTATGTACTCTCACACCTGGATGACAAGAACACCTACACAAGAATGCTGTTTATTGACTTCAGCTCAGCATTCAACACAGTTATCCCCTCCAAGTTGCTCACCAAACTTGGGGACCTGGGAATCAGTACCTCCACCTGCAGCTGGATCATGGATTTTCTGACCAACAGACCCCAGCATGTTAGGTCAGGCCCCAACCGTTCTTCCGTCATCACACTCAACACTGGTGTACCACAGGGCTGTGTGCTCAGCCCATTCCTCTACTCCCTCTACATCCATGACTGCAGGCCTATGTATGGATCCAATTCCATCATAAAGTTCGCAGATGACACCACGGTGATTGGACTCATCAGGGACAACGACGAGTCAGATTACAGGGCAGAGGTTGAGCACTTGGCTACTTGGTGCGCTGACAATAACCTGCTCCTTAACACCAGCAAAACCAAGGAGCTCATAGTGGACTACAGGAAGGAGAGGGAAGAGACACATGACCCCATCCATATCAATGGCATAGCTGTTGAACGTGTCCCCAGCTTCAAATTCCTGGGGACCCACATCTCGGAGGACCTGTCCTGGTCAGTTAACACCACCAGCCTGATCAAGAAGGCCCATCAGCGCCTCTTCTTCTTGAGGACATTGAAGAAGAACCATCTGTCAAGTGACATCCTGGGCAACTTCTACCGCTGCGTGATAGAGAGCACCCGGACCAACTGTATCACACTCTGGTATGGGAGCTGCTCTGTAGCTGACCGCAAGGCGCTGCAGCGGGTGGTGAAAACCGCCCAACGCATCACAGGCACTCCACTTCCAGCTATAGAGGACGTCTACAGGAAAAGATGTCTGCACCGGGCACGCAGCATTCTTAGGGACTCCAACCATCCTGCTCATGGACTGTTCCAGCTTCTCCCCTCCAGAAGACGTTTCAGAAGCCTTCGGACTAGAACCAGCAGGTTTAGGAACAGTTTCTTTCCAACAGCTGTCACGTTATTGAACTTAGTTCCCCGCTGACTCTCTTACAATCATCTTTTACCATCCTCACCTGTACATAACTGCATAACTACATAACTACATCTAACTTATTGCACATTATTTGCACATAGCAGTACTTTTAACTTTCTGCACTGCTGCATATATTTGCATATATTTGCTTAAATTGCACATACTGTTAATTACCGTATATACTGCACTGCTGTCCTTTGCACTTCTGATTGGATGCTAAACTGTGTTTCGTTACCTTGTATTCATACATGTGTAATGACAATAAAGTTGAATCTAATCTGAATCTAATCTAATCTAACTGCATAGCTTGTCTCTGTGTAGATGTTTCTCTTGCTCTCCTGACTTAACTTAACTTTTCTTTCATCTTTGATCTTCTCTTGTTCTCTCTTACATAACTGCAACTTAACTTACATGAAGGAAGCTTCTACTACTTTTTAAATGGCCCCGCCTGGTCATAAACTTGTGATGTTGATCGCAAGACTGACTAATCGACTTTATCAAAAGCAGTTTGAAATGGCTGCTATCCAATGTGAAAATATTTCTTTGTTTGACAGCAGCCAATCGAACGAAGACACCATCCCATGAAATTGCAGAGAAAAATCAACACTCAGTCAGTTCTTATGAAATTAGGAGCTCAATATAAGATCTAACTACATTAAATGACTTGGCTAATATTTGGTGATCGTGCATTTATACCATTACTCTAATATTACATTTGTTTGAATAACACTCATGAATATAACATTTCTTATACATAATTATAATACATGCATTCATATTTAGATCAAAGCTTAATGTAGTGCAGCAAACAATGGTTGGTGATAAAAAGGGATGATTTTCAGTGTCCTTAGGATCCAGGGGAGAAGAGGATAAGCTGAAAGAAACTTAATGTTGAGAACAAATTAAAAAGTCATCCTATATACTGAAACACATTTCGTAGGTATCCGCTAGGAGGTACTGTTGAGCTGTAGATGATTTCTTTTAGGTCCATGGTATCTGGAAGGAAATCTGGAAAAATATCGGAGGTTATAAATCTGTCTGATTAAGCTGTTTATGACCCTTTTAAGAGCATTGGTTTACTGTAAAGGAGGATGTTATCCAAATGCAGTGTTCACGTTGGAGGTCTGGTCTCCCGAGTTTTATGTTCCTTTGAGCCTTTAAAAGCAAATTCTGATCCTTACAATCTCTGCAAGAGGCAACTGTTTACATTGGGGTCTTGGGAAAACATCTTTGGGTCTGGCCTGGATGAGTGTAGTCACTATGAAAGCCAGTGATACTCCTGTAGAATGCAGAAAAGTGGTTTTCCTGTAGAAGGAATAAAGTGAAATTCCTGTAAAATGGAGAGAAGTGATCTTCTGTCTTGGTTTGAGGAGACGATGATGCTACAGATTCCCCCCTTTGTAGCAATGGTGAGCATCGGTCAGCGTTGGTACACACCCATGGCAGCTTCGTCTCCTTGGCAACACTTGACCTAAATACTGGGTTAAAAGGTTTTTGTGATGTCCATACACACTAGCATGCAAACAGTATCTATTAATAAGTAGAGATCTTTGACTTTGGTTTACTGGAAGGACTTCCATGAATTTCCAAAAATAATTTGAATATGGACAAATGTAGATTATAAAATTTGCTTGGAGTAGTAAGCTAAGGCATATGTCTTGAAATGACTCAAAAATTCTGGTTACAAAAATAAGGAGATACAAAGTGCGTATTCTTACATACCTGAAGTAGGAATTTTGGTTTACGATGAAATAGCTACTATAATTGTTCAAAAATAGTTTGAATTGGGCACAAAAATCAAAATGGAGCGCAAGAACTATATATATATAAATATATGTTTGTATATAAGCATGCATATAACTTCAAAAATTCTAAAAAAAATTAAAGATCAAAACAAAGAATGCAAAACAAAAATTTATTGCTTATTTGAGGTGGATGTTTAGGTTAAGCAATATTGAGTTAATTCAAGGAGGTTCGAATTGAATTGGTTTAGCTGGACTAAACCATGGTTCCACAGAGGTCTTACTCAGAGGGTGTTTGAGACCTTTGTTCTGGAAGACTGAGCGAACATGGAAAGTCATCATTGTTCTTTGAGTGGCAATGAGAAATAACTTTGTGACATCTGAAACAGGGGCAAGAAGTGGTGAAGGCAGGCTCATTGTCAAAGTGTTAGCTGAAAATCCAATATTTCTAGCTACCTTTCGAAGAAACACAGGCATTAGATGTGGGTGAGCATGGTCACCCTCTAACATGAAGAGTGACAAGTCCAAGACCTTGTTGAGTTTGAACGAGGCTTTGGAGCAAACATTCAAAACCAACACAGTATCTTGCAAAGTTTTGGTAACGGTTTGTGATTCAACTATCTGGCGTTTCAGTGTACCGGTGTTGACTGATTTAGCAGTAGACGTGCTAAGGCTAGCAAGGGGCCCTGATGATGAGGCTGTAGTTGAGAATCTACCTAAGGATTGTTTACTTCTTTTCTGGGCTCTGTCCAGTTCTAACTGGGCGAAAGTAGGTGAGAGTGCTAGGTAGAGGGCTAAACTGAAAAACAGGAGGGCCATCGTCCTGGCAAACGAATAGAAGTGAGTCATTTTAATCTTGAGCTTCTTGTCGGTTTTCCTTTTCTTGAGGTACCTGAGTGGTAGGTGAAAGTTATTCTTAGAGGTGGAACAACTTTGTTAGAGACTGAGCTCTAGGCTATTAGTGTTTATCACCTTTAGAGGGTTTTGTGATTATTGACTTAAGCTAGTGATATTGGAGGTTTGTGTGTACTAATTTGAAATAGTAACTTGATTCAATTCAATTCAATTCAACTTTATTTATATAGCGCCATTTCACAACAACAGTCATCTCATAGCACTATCAACTGTAGGGGGGGAACCCCCACAGTTGCAGAAAGACCCCAGCAATCAGGCGATCCCCTGTGAGCAAGCACTTGGCGACGGTGGAGAGGAAAAACTCCCTTTTAACAGGAAGAAACCTCCAGCAGAACCAGGCTCAGGGAGGGGCAGTCATCTGCTGCGACTGGCTGGGGGGTGAGGGGATAGAGAAGAAGAAAAGAACAGACATGTAGAGAGCAAACAGCACGATGGGGACTCAATCTATGGGAGAGAACAAACAGATGTTAATGACCAGCAAAAAAAAAAAAAATATTTCATAGAGAGTGAGGAAAGGAGTGAGGCCCAGTGCATTACTGGAGGTCCCCCGGCTGACTAAACCTATTAGCAGCATAACTAAGGGAGGGTTCAGAAACACATGATCCCTCCCTAATTGTAGGCTATATCAAAAAGGTAGGTTTTAGCCCTATTCTTAAAAACAGAGATCGAGTCTGACTCCCGAATCCAGATTGGCAGCTGATTCCACAGGAGAGGAGCTTGATAACTGAAGGCTCTGCCTCCCATTGTACTTTTGGAGATTCTAGGTATTACAAGTAATCCTGCATTTTGGGAGCGTAGTGCTCTGTTAGGATAATACGGTAGAATCAGATCTTTTAAATAAAAAGGAGCCTGATTGTTTAGAGCTTTGTAAGTAAGAAGAAGGATTTTAAACTTAATTCTAAACTCTATGGGAAGCCAATGAAGGGAGGCCAGAACCGGAGAGATATGATCTCTCTTTCTAGTACCTGTTAAAACTCTTGCTGCAGCATTTTGGATCAGCTGAAGACTTTTTAAAGATGTTTTAGGACAGCCTGATAATAAAGAATTACAATAATCTAATCTCGAGCTAACAAAAGCGTGGATCAGTTTCTCAGCATCACTCTGAGACAAGATGCTCCTAATCTTGGCAATATTACGCAAATGATAGAAGGCAGTCTTAGAAACAAATTTAATATGTGAATTGAAGGACAAATCCTGATCAAAAATAACTCCAAGGTTCCTCACAGAGCTATTAAGAGAAAGAGTAACCGCATCTAGACTGAAAGTTTGATTTGGAAAGGAATTTCTAAGGTTTTTTGGACCAACAAGAATGACTTCAGTCTTAACTGAATTTAATAGCAGGAAATTACAAGTCATCCAAGCTTTGATTTCCTTAAGACAGGCTTATAACTTGGCTAATTGATTACCATCATCTGGCTTCATTGACAGGTATAATTGTGTGTCATCTGCATAACAATGAAAATGTATACAGTGCTTTCTAATAATGTTGCCTAACGGAAGCATATATAAACTAAAAAGGTAGGGCCTAGCACAGATCCCTGTGGAACTCCATGACTAAGCTTTGAGTTGAAAGAAAACTCATTATTTACATGAACAAACTGGAACCTATCAGATAAATAAGATCTAAACCACTGCAACGAAGTTCCATTAAGTCCAACATAGTGTTCTAATCTATCAAGTAGAATATTATGATCGATAGTATCAAAAGCTGCACTAAGGTCTAAAAGGACAAGTACAGAAACTAGTCCATTATCAGATTCAATGAGGAGGTCGTTAGTGACCTTCGCTAAGGCTGTTTCAGTACTATGATGGATTCTAAACCCAGATTGAAACTCTTCAAGTAAACCATTTCCCTGCAGGTGGTCAAATAATTGCGTAGCAACAACTCTTTCTAAGATTTTTGAAATGAAAGGGAGATTACAGATTGGTCTATAGTTAGCTAAAGCTCCTGGATCTAGCATTGGCTTTTTGAGTAAGGGTTTAATTACAGCCGTTTTAAAAGCCTGCGGTACATGGCCTAAAGTTAATGAAGAATTGATTATATGAAGAATAAAGCTACCAATAAGTGGGAAGACTTCTTTAAATAACCTGGTAGGAATGGGGTCTAAAAGACAAGTTGAAGGTTTGGATGAGGAAACTATTTTGTCTAACTCACAAAGGTCGATTGGAGTAAACTCATCAAGACAGAGATCAATAGAAGGAGTTGTAGTAGTTACGGTATTTAAGTTAACTGTGGGAAGAATCTGATTGATTTTATCTCTGATGGATGAAATTTTATTATTGAAAAAGTTCATAAAGTCCTGACTAGTAACCTCTAAGGGAATGCTAGGATTGACAGAGTCCTGACTCTTTGTCAACCTGGCTACAGTACTGAAAAGAAACCTGGGATTATTCTTGTTCTCTTCTATTAATGTAGAGTAATAACTCGTTCTAGCTTTTCTAAGAGATTTTTTATAAATTAAAAGATGATTTCTCCAAGCTAAATAGATTTCATCTAAATTAGTGGAGCGCCATTTTCTTTCTAATTGACGAGTCTTCTGTTTTAAGGTACAAGTTTCTGTGTTGAACCAAGGAGTTAGAAATCTCTGATTAGACTTTTTCTTTTTTAAGGGGGCCACCAAGTCTAGAGTCTGATGCAGAGAAGCTGAAACACTATCCACCATGTTATCAATTACAGAAGGAGCAAGCTATCTATAGCTTATTTCTGTTGTGTTGACACATGGCATAGAGGAAACAATCTGCATAAATTTGGAAACAGCATCATCTGAGAGGCATCTACTGTAAAAATATTTTTCTTTAGGAGCCAAATAGTCAGAAATAGTAAAATCAAAGGTTAACAGACAATGGTCTGACAGTACAGGGTTATGAGGAGACACTACAAGATTTTCTATTTCTATGCCATATGTCAAAACAAGGTCCAATGTATGGTGGAGGTAATGAGTAGAATTTCCTACTTTCTGAGAAAACCCAATCGAGTCCAAAATTGAATTTAATGCCACATTAAGGCAGTCACTATCTACATCCACATGTATATTAAAGTCCCCTACTATAAAGTTGAATCTCATCTCATCTCATCTCATCTCATCTCATAATTATTCTATCAGATTTCAGCACTAAATCAGCTAAGAAATCAGCAAATTCGGATAAAAATTCTGAGTAGGTTGATGGGGGACGATAAACTATGGCAAATAAAATTGGGTTTAACCTAAAATTGCTAAAGTGCCCAATACTGAGGACCAGGCCCTCAAAGGAATTATAACATGTTTTTTGCTTTACATTAACTAGTAATTTGGAATGGTAAATTGTTGCTACTCCTCCTCCACGACCAGAACTTCTGGGATTTTGACAGTTTAAATAACCAGAGGGAGTTGATTCATTTAAACCAACATAATCCTCTTGCCCTAACCAAGTCTCTGTAAGGGAAATTAAATCAATCTGATGATCAATTAACAAATCATGGACTAACAGAGACTTGGGAGTTAGAGACCTAATATTTAATAAACCACATTTAATTTTTAAATTATGAGGAGGAACAGAGGCCAAATCATTCAATGTAGAGGCTTTATGTTTAATTTGATGACACCGAATGAAATTTTGCAGGGTCTTTTAAAGTTAGATTTTAAGGAAGTCAGTTAGTTTGGGTTAACTTTCCTGTTGAAGGTTTAATGCAGTTACCTGATTGAGGGAAGAGAAATGGGACCAAGCGTGCCTGAGGCTGATAGTCAGCTAACAGTTATCTATCGGGCACAAACAAGATTTTAGGTTTGTTTACTGACTTAATGGAACAGTGTTGTCCCCAACGAGTCCCATGGTTTTTTTGTAAGCTTTGACTTGATTACGATGGACCCATTTGGAGATGGGGTCCTGGGGACCTTTGCTTATTTTGATTTGGTAAACGACTGGAGAGAGTTTATCTGTGATCGCGTGTGGACCTGTCCACCTGGGGAGGAACTTCCGAGCGAGTTTTCCTGCTCGTGCGTTGGTCTGTCCTGTCTGAGGAATGAAAGCATAATAGAAAACCTTGTCTCCCACTTGGAGTTCGTCATGTGAGGCTTTCTGATCGTAGTAGGCTTTGCGTCCTTCAGCTGATCGGTCCAAATGTTTTGGGGCAAAGGCAAAAGTCTGTTGGAGATGTTTGGTCAGGTCAGTCATGTACTGGTGAGTAGTGTAAGCTGTGGCAACACTGGCTTCTCCAGGTTGGTAGAGTAAATGCAGGGGAAAAGTCATTTGCAGGCCTGTCATCATTTCAAAAGGTGACACCCCCGTAGCTTCATGGGGTGTGGCTCGGATGTCCATTAAGACCAGTGGGAGTTTTACATCCCAGTCTTTTTGGTGTGGTGAAACATACTTCTTCAGTATGTTGATCACAGTTCGGTGGGTTTTTTCAACCTGTCCGGAGGATTGTGGGTGGTGGCTAACATGGAAGTTAGCTTTAACTCCCAAGGTTTCCCACAGTTGTCGCATAACCTGAGCAGAATCAAAGTACCAGGGCGTGCCTTGTATGGCTCCTTGTTTTGCAAGTGAGTCCACAAGGTCATTCCATTCTTTGTCCTGACCTGGTGTGCGCGAGTGACCTCTGACCTTTTTCCAGTACACCTGGAGGTTGTTGGAGGTGACCAGGTGATCACATGCCTTGAAAAGGTCTTGATGTTTAACCGGTTTGCGGTTGGAGGTTACAAAACCTTTGGCCTTCCAGAGTGCTAAATGACAAGTGAAACTGAGGCGTGCGTAGTTGGAGTCAGTGCAGATGACCAATGTGTGAATGCCATGGTCTACGGCAAGTTGCAGTGTAATGAGCACACCTGCGATTTCCGCATACTGGGATGATTGGGAACCCAGTTGATAGTTGTGGGGTTCACAAGGCCGATTGTTCAGCCATGCCACGCCCACACCAGCACGAATGTGAGTTTCATGGTGAAAAGAACAACCATCGACATAGGCGGTGACCATATCTTGACAGATGTTCTGGTCAAAGTAGTGATGGTTTGGGTCTTCAGTGACTGTAGGTGGCTCTGCACAAATGGATGGTCCTGGAGTGTCCTCAGAGCACCGTTGGCAGGCGGCCAAGTCTGTGCCGAGAGGGCTTCTCAACTTTTGTGCGTAGCGGACCTCCACGTCAAAGCTTTGTAGAGCCATCAACCAGGAGGCTATTGTGGCATTTGTTACAACGCCTTGTCTGATGCATTGACTGTTAAGGAAGACCACTGGTTGGTGGTGAGTCTCAACTGTGATTCTCTGGCCTCCCACATAGTTGGAGAAATGTTTGACTGCCCATACAGTGGCCAGAAGGGCTTTTTCGCAGTCCAAGTATTTCAGTTCCGGACCAGAGAGGGTTTTGCTGGCATAGGCCACAACTCGTTTGTCGTGGTCGTGGATTTGGTATAATCCAACACTTAAGCAGTTGGCAGAGAACCCCACTTGTAAGAAGAATTGCTGGTCGCAGTTGGGATAGGCCAAACATGGTGCTGTGCATAACTTTTGCTTCAACGCTAGCATAGCCTGTTCTTGAGCCTCAGACCAAATGAAAGGGGTGTCCTTTCGCAGGAGGTCTGTAAGGGGTTTTGCCAAGTCTGCATCATCCTCAATAAACTGACGTGAGTAGTTGCATACCCCTAGGAAGCTCCGGAGTTCGGAGATGTTGGTAGGGGCTTTGATGTTTAGCACACCTTGAACTCGTGCCGTTTGTGGTAGGACCCCTTCGGATCCTACCAAGAGACCAAAATAGTTGACTTTGGTTTTGCACCATTGGCATTTGGAGAGAGAAATTTTGGCTCCTGCTCGAGTGAGCTGGCCAAGGACATGGTCAATTTCAGTGAGGTGTGTGTCCAGAGTTGGACTCCGAATGAGAATGTCGTCAACATAGATGAGGTTACCTCTGTCTCGGGCGTATGGACATGCTTTGTTCAAGAAAATGTTGAACTCTGCAGGAGAGTTGGCATAACCGAAAGGGTGAATGTGTATTGGCGATTTGTGAACGTGAAGGCCAGTTTGTGTTGGTCTTCAGCTTGGACAGGAATTGTCCAAAAACCAGAAGCAATGTCCAGTGTTGAGAAGTATTTGGCATCTTTTACTCTAGGGAGTTCTTGCTCCAGTTGAGTCATAGGCCACCTAGAGAGAGGAACTTGAGTGTTCAATTTCCTGTAATCAATGGTGAGTCTCCACTTACCATTGGGCTTTAGGACAGGCCATAAGGGGGACGAGTAGGTACTGTTGCATGGCCTGATTATGCCACGGTCCAGTAGGTCATCGATTATTTCTTGTACTGGGCCGTACGAGGCCAAGGGAATCTTGTACTGCCTGACGTAGGTGGGAGGGGCGTCAGGTGGTGTAGGAATGCGTACTGTGTGGATTGTGGTCAGTCCACAGTCCAAGGAGTCTTTGGAGAAGGATTGCTCGTATTTAAGAAGAACTTGGTGAAGTTTATCACGTTCTTCGTCAGAGGTTAGGGCATCAGCATCAGCTACCACCTGTGCAATCTCTTCAGCGATAGTGAGGACCGGTTTCGGTGGAGCATCGCTGGGATTGTCATTGGTTTGCTGATCGGACTCCGATGGAAGGAGTTCAATGGCTTGGACAAGCATTTGGTCATTGTTGGTCAAGTCGATTCATCCCACTGACTCTTCGTCAGGGGTTGGCATTGACACAAGAGCGATGGCCTTAGAAGGCTTAGTGTAAATGACTGTAGGTTCAAGAGAGTCAGCCCAAAGAGAATCAGGGAGGCCGCCTAGCACAGGAACAGTCAGTTCAAAATCGTGGAAATCTGTGGTGATGAGCCAGCCGAGAGGAGTGGCCTTGGGTAGGACGATGGTCTCTGCCGTGGGGTTGTTTACCAGTAACGTGGTGGTTCTGTATTCTAGGTTTAGAAGGGGCATGGCCTCCAGAGTTAAGCCTAAATCGTCAAGCAAAGGAGCCGGTTGGAAAAATGTTTGTGGATGCATAAGTTTCTGTCCAGTTTGAATGCATAGTTGGACCGGGTGGCACGTGACATTAGCAGGTATGAGACAATGTTGAATGTTCAGTAACTGGCAGACCTCAGGGATGGTCTGGCCTGACTTTAGACTGTCAAGATCTGGTTTAGAGTGAGTGTCTCGAACTGGGGTGAGAGACCATAAGACATTGTTTATGGTATCAACCTGGGTTCCGAATCTCACAAGAAGATCACTGCCGATGTAGACTGCATGTGGCAGGTTGAGAACGACCAAGAAGGGATGCGTTAGCAGTCTGTGGTTCCACTGAAGGTGGACGGCACAGATATTTGTGGCGACCAATGTTTTGTTTGATTTGGTCCCAGCAGGGAAACGAAAAGACTTGTTAGTGACCATAAGGTCAGGGTATTTCTTGTGCAGAGAGTCAAAAAGTGTCTGGCTGATTGCGGATTTATTAGCCCAGAGAGCCAGTACCACGTCTTCTACATGGGAGCTTTGGATAACTAGTCCTTTGACCATTTGGGGACAGTACTCTTCGTTGGCTGCCCCTGGTTTTAGGGTGCAAAGGAATGAACTGTGTTCATTTAAGGTTGGGTTGTCAGATGTGGTGACATGGGAAGGGGTGCCTGTTTCAGCCTGGTCCCCAAGGTCACCTTCCGTCAAACTTTGTTGGGTCAGCAGTGTGAGTGGGTTGACTCCTGGAACATCCAAGGTGTCAAGAGTGTAGCACTGTGATCCAGTTGCTTCAGGTAGAGTGGTTGGAAGAGGTTGTCGAACTTGAGCCCATAGCTTGAGATCCTTGAAGTCTATCAGAGGCTCAAAGCGATTAAGTAGATCCTTGCCTATCAGCAATGGAATTGAGTTGAGATTGGACACATAGACCGGATGGATCAAGGTCATGGGCCCAATGGAGATTTTTATCAATGACATGTGTGACACAGTCGTGTTTGAGGGTGCATAAGGTTGAATAGCTAAGGAGCAAGGTCTTAGTTTCAAGTCTTTGTGCGCATGGTTAGCAGCGACACATAGGTGTTCAAAAAGGTCACGCGACATGAGTGTGATGTCCGCTGCAGTATCCAGTAGGGCTTCGTGCGTCATCACATCTTCCAGGGTCAATGACAGGAAAAAATTTTGTGCAACCTGCCTCTCGGTCAGATCACACAGAAATTCTTGGACCGGTGGTTCAACGCAGATTAAAGAGTCGCCAGTTTCGGGCAAGTGAGGTTTCCCAGGTAACTGGACTACCAAAATGGCACTGGATGGCGTCGCATTTTGGAGCTCCTCCTGAGTTTTGGGTGGAGGATGCTCAGTTGTGTCTTCAGTATCCTTCCCCTTTGTAGTAGGAGATTCCTCAGGGTTGACTTGTGGCAAACCTAAAGGATCGTTTGGGGTGGTCACAATATTTATGGCTAGGACATCTGGTTTCTTGTCCTCTTTCGCCTCCTTTTTCCTCTTCAGTTCGTCAAGTATACGTTGGAGAGTTTCCAGGTCTTCTCGGCTGAAAATGGGCTTTTCTTTCTTCTCCCAGGGTTTGGAGTTAAACTTTCCAGGGGGAGGTCTTGCTTCCCTGTCGAAGTTTTTCCGGCGGTACGAGGGAGGTGACCCCCTCCCGCGGTTATGCAAGCCTCGAAATCGATATCTATCATCCCGGGTATCCGTACCGTATTCTCGTGACTTACCTGGTGAGCTTAGCCTCCGACGGTAGTCAGGTTTTGGTGATGTTGGCTTGGAACTTGGTGTCAAAAATTTTTCCGGGTCATGACTCGACTTATCTTGACTAGAAGACTGTCGTCGTTTTATTTGTGACCGAGGTGCTGGAACAGGGGCTGGCCTTGGGGCGCCCTCTAGGTCCAGGGTGTCTGATGCGGTGTTGACAGCTAACACCGCGGTAGACTCAGTATGCTTCTGATTGCTTTGTCGCTGTTTCTGGAATGCATAATGTGCGAACTCTCTTAGTTGGTTTATCGAGTTTGTCTTTGGGTTAGCCATGACTCCAAGGTGGTGTCCAATCGTGGGATGGAGATTCTGAATGAAAAGAGCCTTGAAATTGTGGTCTTCTTCTGTCTCAGGCATGTTTTGAGATCCGAAATATGCGCGCAGGAGTTGCTGGTAGTATGCCTGTGGGGGCTCTAAGCGACCCTGTTTCACAGCTAGGGCTGTCGCTAGCCCTGACTGTTAGCAGTCATCGGAGAACTCCTTTTCGATGGCTTCATAGAGTTTTCGGTGGTTCATCTTGATGTCAAATGGTTGCCGATCTATAAATTTTGATACCGACCTGTTGGATGTCAACTTAATCAAATAAATGCGATCGTCAACCGTAGCATCAGGGTATTTACGCAAGTAGTAGTCGATGTCTTGCAAATAAGCCCTGGTATCAGGTGACCCACTGGTTGAGGGGTCAAATCTTTTTACGTGGCGAGCAATTTTATCGAGATCTCCATCAGATGGAATTTGCAAACGTCTTTCGTGTTGCCGTTCGGGTCTGAATGGGTCAGATGAGTGTGAGCTGGGGGAGTCCCCATCCCATGAGGGGATGCCCCCCTTTGTCGAGGGAACCAGCCTGTTCATGGCTTCCGGTCTCAGATCCCTTTGTTTCTGGTGGTCTTCCAGCTCTTCTTTGACGTCCTGAAGACCTTGTTGTGCTTCTCATAGGAGCAGTTTACATTTCCTATAATCAGAGCTTGTTTCGTCCAATTGACCTTCAACTTCCTTGAGTTGATTCTCTTTGTGGAGCAGGGCGGTTCTCAATTCCTCGTTTTCTTGCTGAAGTGAGGTATTGTCGTTTTCTAGTCATTGCTTTTCTTCCTCTGCTTGTTCCAGATTTAGCAACGTCTGATCAAGCGTAGCTTGGGTGTCTTCTTTCTCTATGCGAGCTTGTTCCTGCTTTTTCACAAGAGATTTGTTCTCTTCCTGAAGAGAAAGGATGGTTGTTTGTCATTTCACCAGTTCCTTTTCGGCGTAGAGTACTTGGGTTTCAGCCCGTTTTAGCCTTGCAATCAATGCTAGTGCAAACTTTCCTAACACACCGGGGATTTCTTTTGCCTTCGGTGGGTTAGTTTCGCATTCATCTAAAAGCTTTTTCGTGATTTGCTTCAAATCTTTTGGTGGAGTATCCTGAACATGTTTGGAGAAACCGGGTATAAGGTTGGAAGCCAACTCTTCCAATGTTATTTGAAGGTCATTTAATTCATCAAGTGGACTCAACATGTTTCACCGTTTGTGTAACGCTTAGCTTGAAATCGATTAGTTGATTGTGGCTAAAGTTGTGAGTCAAGAGTTAACCTTGAGTGTTGTTTTACAGTGAGGGTAATTACAAGCTTCCTTTTTGGAGTTTGTTTCAACTTCCAGGCTTGTTAGAAGGAAAGCAAATATTTGGAAATTCTTTAGAAATGTGGAATATGTGTTAATTTGTTTGTTGACACTGTATTTTGATTTGTATTTCACAAGATAAAAACAAAAAAATTTTGTGTCGATTGACTTCTTTCAGTTCAGTTACCAAAGTATAGATTTAGAATAGTCCTCAACTAGGTTATGAATTTTTGTTGAATCTCACTTGAAAGTAATGATTTTATTTACAAAAGAAAGCAACAAAAATAGAAAAGGTTAAATGCTTTAAGGCTTTAGAGTTACAGTATAAGTCTTCACTTTGTTTTAAAGTTAGAATTGGCTTTGTTTTATTTGTTAAAGCTTATCTTCATTTAAAGGCTTTGAATGTTTTAATATTTACATATTAGGAAACAAATGAATTGTCTTTGCGTATTGTCACTAAGGCTTCCTTAGGATTAAAGTTAACGATTATTTAAAAAGAGAAGAAAAAAAAATTACAGACTAATCAAAGTTTTCACCTTTTGACGTATTTCAAATCCTGGTGAGAAATAGTGAGTTGGTTAAATGTTTTTCTTCTCCTGGGGAGGAAACATGAATCAAAAGCAACACTGACTGTAAATAAGCTAAAGTTTTCAAGTGTTAATTGCTGGATGTGGTTTCCTAATTTTCGAAAATTTTTGGTTAAATGTTTAGTAAATCACTAAATCCTTTACCAACATGCACAGGAATAACATTAACTTGAATCTAAATGAACGTTGTCATTTATTTGAATCCCGAAGTTGAATGGCTTCCTGTGAAAGAAATCACACAAAGTGATCTTTAAAAACAAAACACATATATATAGCTTCAAAAGTTTGCAGACTTTTAGTGTAAGATGTGTAAATATATGCTTTTAACTAAAAAGATTAAAATATGTGGTTAACATACGTGAGTAAATACAAAGTCCATGCTTTATGTTCTTTCACTGTGTATATATGCAGTCAAAAGCTCTTCCACCAATGAGAACAAACTTAAAACCCACAAGTTGCTTTTTCCTTTTTGTTCTTGGGATAAAACCTTGAATTGGGTTTAAATTTAGGTTGTTCCGGATAATTCGGATTGATTTGAAGTTAATTTGGAAGCTCTTATAAATCAGCTTAATAGATTTGCTCTGCTTTAATCCGAGTGTGCATTCATGCAAGAAATGCAACTCCTATAGTTGACCACACGATGGAGGCAGTTATCTCTGCCCTCCCAGGAGGAGGAGACACTGGTGACGTCACTCTGGGTGGGTCTACCGGTCTCACTCAAAATGGCGGCTAGGGTGACTCCCTCTTAGCGCCTTCAATATGGCGTCTGCACGCTTACTCTGCTCATGCGCAGTTTTTCGTGCACGCCTTTCGGTCACGCGCGCGACTGTGCGTGTTCACGTGACACGTGATGCGGGCGCGAGTCTTAGCGACAACGCCACGCCTTGCTTTTTAAAAATGGGAGTTTAATCTCCAACTTTCACAAATAATGTTACCCCTTTAATTCTGGGTATAGTTTAGCGCTACTTCCCCAACGGTTTATTCAGTGACCAGATCAAACTACGTCCAGCTTAATCTGACATCACCACGCTTGGGTAATTACAGAACTGGCCAGTTTAATTAATCCTTTCGGAATAATCGCCGGAAGGTTAAACTGGCGAGAGACAGGACGGTTTTCTTCGCGTTTCTGTCACTCTAGGCCTTTATTTTTCTTAATCCAGCATATAATACTGCTTAAAACTTGCATGCATCAACACAGCTGTTTCGTTCCTGAGACAGTGGGTGACTCAGCCCACCCCCCTTTTGCCGCTATCAGCAACCAGACACCTCGGCGGGAGGCAAAGTAAATAAACACAACAGACACAGGCAGAGGGAGACGAGGCCTCAGCCTCTCTCTCCCAAACAACACACAGGCTCACCGAATAAAGTGGATCAATATTTGCAGAAAAAAAACCAGCTTATGTCTCAATGATTTTTCCTTTTGCATATACATTTCCCAATTACACAGACCTCTCACGGCGGCACCATTTTTACTGTGGCGGGAACTATATATATAAATATATTTGTCATAAGGTACAGGAATTATTTATTTTATTTAATCGTGGGTGTGAAAGGGGGCGGAGTTAAACCGTCACTTCTACACCCGCTAAATTAAATAAGAGCACTGGTAAAAGGGGGCACCAGTCACAATGGACAATAATATTAACTTTAATTTTAATTAATTTTGTACCTTCAATTACTTAATGAATCAGTCTCAACGTTTCAGTGAGTTCTTTTCCTGCCGTGATTAGGAAACATATACACTACCGTTCAAAAGTTTGGGGTCACTTAGAAATTTCCTTATTTTTGAAAGAAAAGCACTTTTTTTTCCAATGAAGATATCTTTAAACTAATCAGAAATACACTCTATAAATTGCTAATGTGGTAAATGACTATTCTAGCTGCAAATGTCTGGTTTTTGGTGCAATATCTAGATAGGTGTATAGAGACCCATTTCCAGCAAGTATCACTTCAGTGTTCTAATGGTACAATGTGTTTGCTCATTGCGTCAGAAGGCTAATGGATGATTAGAAAACCCTTGTGCAATCATGTTAGGTCTGCAATGCTGTAATTGCTGCAAATGGAGGATTCTTTGGCAAAAGCAAAGTTTGAAGGAAAAAATTATTATTTCAAATACAAGTCATTATTTCTAACCTTTGTTGCGTGAATTGGCCTATCATAAAATATTTGTCATAAGGTACAGGAATTATTTATTTTATTTAATAGTGGGTGTGAAAGGGGGCGGAGTTAAACCGTCCCTTCTACACCCGCTAAATTAAATAAAAGCACTCGTAAAAGGGGCACCAGTCCTAACGGACAATAATATTAACTTTAATTTTAATTAATTTTGTACCTTCAATTACTTAATGAATCAGTCTCAAAATTTCAGTGAGTTCTTGTCCTGTCGTGGTTAGGAAACATATATATGCGAAAGAAAATGCTTCAACTTCTCTCATTCACCCTTTTATTAAACTCATTCAGGTTACATGGTATGGCATTCAAATGATGGATAAACAGGTTCAAATAACAGCATAAGGTATCACATCGACTGTTATTGGAGTCCTGAACATAAAATCCAGCGTTACACCTCTGTAGAACCAAGGAGGAACCAGACTTATGTTTCAATGGTAAATGAGGCTGAAAACAACGCAATTTTATGGGGAAAATTCATAAGCTAATTATCTAAAAATGACTTCTGAATTAATCTACAAAAATTTAAGGGCAGTTACTTAAAAATGACTAAGAGTTTTCCTTCAGTTTATAGCTTTATCCTGTGGCTGAGAGACTAATTGAGCCCTGAAATATGGGCCATATTCAATTGTAATTTAATTGTTAGGACATCACGTTTTAACCCAGGAGATAAGAAAAGTAGGAGCTTCACTCACACAACAGCTGTAGGTCCATGTTTCCGCGGGTCAGTACCGCTGGGTTTTGAAGTTAGGACGTCGGAGGAAGCGGCTGCTGTCCTCACAGCCGTGGAGGTGATAACTCAGCTGGGGGGCCCTTCAAGGAGACAGTTGCAACCGTGGATGGTTTGTCTCAGGGCGGCGTGAAAAGTCCTTGGAAAAGAGTCCAAATTTGAGGTCTCTTGTAGCGGGATAGACCAAAAAAACTGAAGGAGAAACTTCTCAGTCTCTGTACACTTTAAATTAGGAAAATTAAAGGTCCACTCTAATGGCGTGAAAAGTCATGGAAAAAAATGAGAAAAACATTTACTAGGATAAGAATGGCTTCTGAGGTGAAGGAAAAAGTTTGAGAATTTGATTCTCTAAAACACAGGTGTCAAACTCATTCCATGGAGGGCCAAGACCCTGCAGGTTTTACCTCCACCCAGTGGCTTCAACAGGTGTTTTCTCTGAATTTCTTCCCACTGATTGCTGACCAGTGAAAACACCTGCTGAAGAGACTGGGTGGAAGTAAAACCTGCAGGGTCTTGGCCCTCCATGGAATGAGTTTGACACCCCTGCTCTAAAAGAACGAGCTCTAAAGAAAAAAAAATGGTTTCTCCTCAGTAACCAGAAAATAACGAAAGACTTGACAAACTTCACAAAGAACAGAATAAAACTTCACAGGACCTTGAAACGGTGGAATAAAATCTTCTTCTGAGATCTAGATTACTATTCTGCTTCTTTAATCTTAATTTAGTTCCTAATCTTTCTTTCTTCTTTCTGTGTTTCTGATTCTTAATTCTCTCACCGTTCTCTGTCTTGCTGTTCTTGTTACATTGTTACTTTACTTCTTGCTATAAACTAACTCTCAAATCTAACTTCTCTTTTAAAGTTACCTCGCCGGGTCGTAAAATGATGATGTCAATCGCAAGACTGACCAATTGACTTTTTCAGAAGCAGTTTGAAATGGCTGACATCCAATGTGAGAACATTTCTTTGTTTGAGAGCAGCCAATCAAACGAAGACACCATCCCATGAAATTGCAGAGAAAAAATCAACACTCAGTCAGTTCTTATGAAATTAGGTGCTCAATATAAAATCTAACTAAATTAAATGACTTGGCTAATATTTGGTGATCATGCATTTATACCATTACTCCAATATTACCTTTGTTTGAATAACACTCATGAATATAACATTTCTTATACATAATTATAATACATGCATTCATATTTAGATCAAAGCTTAATAGTACAGCAAATCATGGTTGGTGATAAAAGAGGGATGATTTTCAGTGTCCTTAGGATCCAAGAATAAGGATAAGCTGAAAGAAACAATGTTTAGAACAAATTAAAAGTCATCCTAAGTACTGAAACACATTTCGTAGGTATCCGCTAGGAGGTACTGTTGAGCTGTAAATGATTTCCTTTAGGTCCATGGTATCTGGGGAGGAAACCTGGGTAGTATCGTGGGGCTATAAACCCGTCTGATTAAGCCGTTTACGACCCTTTTAAGAACATTGGTTTCCTGTGAAAAGGTACGTTATCCAAATGCATGTTCACGTTGGAGGTCTGGTCTCCCGAGTTTATGTTCCTTTGATCCTTTAAAAGCAAATTCTGGTCCTTACAATCTCTGCAAGAGGCAACTGTTCACATTGGGGTCCTGGGAAGACAAACATCTTTGGTCAGGCCTGGAAGAGGCCTGGATGAGTTGACATGAAAGCCAGTGATATTCCTGAAAAAGGCAGAAAAGTGGTATTCCTGTATAAGGAATAAAGTGAAATTCCTGTAAAATGGAGAGAAGTGATCTTCTGTCTTGGTTTGAGGAGACGATGATGCTACAGTTCCCCCCTTTGTAGCAATGGTGAGCATCGGTCAGCGTTGGTACACACCCATGGCAGCTTCGTCTCCTTGGCAACACTTGACCTAAATACTGGGTTAAAAGGTTTTTGTGATGTCCATGCACACTAGTATGCAAACAGTATCTATTACTAAGTACAGATCTTTGACTTTGGTTTGCTGGAAGGACTTCCATGAATTTCCAAAAATAATTTGAGTATGGACAAATGTAGATTATAAAATTGACTTGGAGTAGTAAGCTAAGGCATATGTCTTGAAATGACTCAAAAATTCTGTTTACAAAAATAAGGAGATACAAAGTCTTACATACCTGAGGTAAGAATTTTGGTTTACGATGAAATAGCTATCATAATTGTTTAAAAATAGTTTGAATGGGCACAAAAATCAAAATGGAGTGCAAGAACTATATATAAAAATATATGTTTGTATATAAGCATGCATATAACTTCAAAAATTCTAAGAATAAAGTCAAATAAAAGTCAAAACAAAAAATGCAAAACAAAAATTTATTGCTTATTTGAGGTAGATGTTTAGGTTAAGCAATATTGAGTTAATTCAAGGAGGTTCGAACTGAATTGGTTTAGCTGGACTAAACCATGGTTCCACAGAGGTCTTACTCAGAGGGTGTTTGAGACGTCAGTTCTGGAAGACTGAGCGAACATGGAAAGTCATCATTGTTCTTTGAGTGGCAATGAGGAATAACTTTGTGACATCTGAAACAGGGGCAAGAGGCGGTGAAGGCAGACTCATTGTCAAAGTGTTAGCTGAAAGTCTAATATTTCTAGCTACCTTTCGAAGAAACACAGGCATTAGATGTGGGTGAGCATGGTCACCCTCTGACATGAAGAGTGACAAGTCCAAGACCTTGTTGAGTTTGAATGAGGCTTTGGAGCAAACATTCAAAACCAACACAGTATTTTGCAAAGTTTTGGTAGCAGTTGGTGGTTCAACTATCTGGCATTTCAGTGTAGCGGTGTTGACTGATTTAACAGTAGATGTGCTAAGGCTAGCAAGAGGACCTAATGATGAGGCCGTGGTTGAGAATCTACCTAAGGATTGTTGACTTCTTGTCTGGGTTCTGTCCAATTCTAACTGGGCAAAAGTAGGTGAGAGTGCTAGGTAGAGAGCTAAACTGAAAAACAGGACGGCCATCGTCCTGGCAAACGAATAGAAGTGAGTCATTTTAATCTTGAGCTTCTTGACGGTTTTCCTTTTCTTGAGGTACCTGAGTGATAGGTGAATGTTATTCTCAGTGGTGGAACAATTTTGTTAGAGACTGAGCTCTAGGCTATTAGTGTTTATCACCTTAGAGGGTTTTGTGATTATTGACTTAAGCTAGTGATATTGGAGGTTTTGTGTGTACTATTTTGAAATAGTAACTTGATGACACTGAATGAAATTTTGCAGGGTCTTTTAAAGTTAGATTTTAAGGAAGTCAGTTAGTTTGGGCTAACTTTCTCCTTTTGAAAGTTTAATGCAGTTACCTGATTGAGGTAGAGAAATGCGACCGAGCGTGCCTGAGGCTGATAGTCAGCTAACAGTTATCTATCGGGTGCAAACAAGATTTTAGGTTTGTTTACTGACTTAATGGAACAGTGTTGTCCCCGACGAGTCCCATGGGGTTTTTGTAAGCTTTGATTTGATTACGATGGACCCATTTGGAGATGGGGTCCTGGCGACCTTTGCTTATTTTGATTTGGTAAACGACCGCAGAGAGTTTATCTGTGATCATGTGTGGACCTGTCCACCTGGGGAGGAACTTCCGAGCGAGATTTGCTGCTCGTGCGTTGGTCTGTCCTGTCTGAGGAATGAAAGCATAATAGAAAACCTTGTCTCCCACTTGGAGTTCGTCATGTGAGGCTTTCTGATCGTAGTAGGCTTTGCGTCCTTCAGCTGATCGGTCCAAATGTTTTGGGGCAAAGGCAAAAGTCTGTTGGAGATGTTTGGTCAGGTCAGTCATGTACTGGTGAGTAGTGTAAGCTGTGGCAACACTGGCTTCTCCAGGTTGGTAGAGTAAATGCAGGGGCAAAGTCATTTGCCGGCCTGTCATTTCAAAAGGTGACACCCCCGTAGCTTCATGGGGTGTGGCTCGGATGGCCATTAAGACCAGCGGAAGTTTTACATCCCAGTCTTTTTGGTGTGGTGAAACATACTTCTTCAGTATGTTGATCACAGTTCGGTGGGTTCTTTCAACCTGTCCCGAGGATTGTGGGTGGTGGCTAATATGGAAGTTAGCTTTAACTCCCAAGGTTTCCCACAGTTGTCGCATAACTTCGGCGGTGAAATGAGTGCCGCGGTCAGAGTTGATTCGGCTTGGCAGACCAAATCTAGAGAATACATGGTTCATCAACAAGTAGGCCGTGGTTTCTGCCGTGTCATTAGGAGCAGGCAGGCACTCGACCCATTTGGTGAAAGCACATGTGACTGTGAGGATGTGTTTGTTTCCTCTGGCTGACCGTGGAAGGGGACCTACCCAGTCAATTTGGAGGTCAGACCATGGGAATGAAATGCCTCTTTTCTGTAGGGGTGCTCGATGAATCGGGTTGGTTGGTTGAAACTGGCAACATACGAGACATCCTTTCACATGTATGGCCAATATGCCACTTGTTTGAGCGCGTTGTACGTCGCTTTGATGCCTTTGTGTCCTGCAGTTGGGAGCTCATGGGCATGAACAATCATCACCCCCCTCTGGTTACGAGGGACCACAAGCGCAGGTGCAGGGGGTTCATCGGAAACATGAACTAGAATGCCATTTCGCAGCTGCAAGGACAATCGTGCGGCAAAAAGTGGTTTCAAGTCGGGAGTGTCAGCGAGATCCGAGTCGGATGGTGCATTAAGAGTAGGATCTGAGAGGTATTGTATCATTTTATGGATTACAGGGTCAAGGGTTTGAAGAGAGATAAGGTCAGCATCAGTGAAAACAGGGTCAGCAACAAGGGGACCTGTGGTTTGTGTCGTGTCTTGGGCCCTGTTAGTCTGGGCCCTAGTGACTGTGCAGATTGTAGGGGTGGGTGGGTGGGACTGTGAAGTCGGCACCTGAGCAGAATCAAAGGACCAGGGTGTGACTTGTATGGCTCCTTGTTTTGCAAGTGAGTCCACAAGGTCATTCCATTCTTTGTCCTGACCTGGTGTGCGCGAGTGACCTCTGACCTTTTTCCAGTACACCTGGAGGTTGTTGGAGGTGACCAGGTGATCACATGCCTTGAAAAGGTCTTGATGTTTAACCGGTTTGCGGTTGGAGGTTACAAAACCTTTGGCCTTCCAGAGTGCTAAATGACAAGTGAAACTGAGGCGTGCGTAGTTGGAGTCAGTGCAGATGACCAATGTGCGAATGCCATTGTCTACGGCAAGTTGCAGTGTAATGAGCACACCTGCGATTTCCGCATACTGTGATGATTGGGAACCCAGTTGATAGCTGTGGGGTTCACAAGGCTGATTGTTCAGCCATGCCACACCTACACCAGCACGAATGGGAGTTTCCTCAGAGCACCGTTGGCAGGCAGCCAAGTCTGTGCCGAGAGGGCTTCTCAACTTTTGTGCGTAGCGGACCTTCACGTCAAAGCTTTGTAGAGCCATCAACCAGGATGCTATTGTGGCATTTGTTACAACGCCTTCTCTGATGCGTTGACTGTTAAGGAAGACCACTGGTTGGTGGTGAGTCTCAACTGTGATTCTCTGGCCTCCCACATAGTTGGAGAAATGTTTGACTGCCCATACAGTGGCCAGAAGGGCTTTTTCGCAGTCCGAGTATTTCATTTCCAGACCAGAGAGGGTTTTGCTGGCATAGGCCATGACTCGTTTGTCGTGGTCGTAGATTTGGTATAATCCAGCACTTAAGCAGTTGGCAGAGAACCCCACTTGTAAGAAGAATGGCTGGTCGCAGTTGGGATAGGCCAAACATGGTGCTATGCATAACTTTTGCTTCAACGCTAGCATAGCCTGTTCTTGAGCCTCAGATTAAATGAAAGGGGTGTCCTTTCGTAGGAGGTCTGTTAGGGGTTTTGCCAAGTCTGCATAATCCTCAATAAACTGACGTGAGTAGTTGCATACCCCTAGGAAGCTCCGGAGTTCGGAGATGTTGGTAGGGGCTTTGATGTTTAACACACCTTGAATTTGTGCCGTTTGTGGTAGGACCCCTTTGGATCCTACGAAGAGACCAACATAGTTGACTTTGGTTTTGCACCATTGGCATTTGGAGAGAGAAATTTTGGCTCCTGCTCGGGTGAGTTGGCCAAGGACATGGTCGATTTCAGTGAGGTGGGTGTCCAGAGTTGGACTCCGAATGAGAATGTAGTCAACATAGATGAGGTTACCTCTGTCTCGGGCGTATGGACATGCTTTGTTCAAGAAAATGTTGAACTCTGCAGGAGAGTTAGCATAACCAAAAGGGCATCGGGTGAATGTGTATTGGCAATTCGCAAATGGGAAGGCCAGTTTGTGTTGGTCTTCAGCTTGGACAGGAATAGTCCAAAAACCAGAAGCAATGTCCAGTGTTGAGAAATATTTGGCATCTTTTACTCTAGGGAGTTCTTGCTCCAGTTGAGTCATAGGCCACCTAGAGAGAGGAACTTGAGTGTTCAATTTCCTGTAATCAATGGTGAGTCTCCACTTACCACTGGGCTTTAGGACAGGCCATAAGGGAGCCGAGTAGGTACTGTGCATGGCCTGATTATGCCACGGTCCAGTAAATCATCGATTATTTCTTGTACTGGGCCGTACAAGGCCAAGGGAATGTTGTACTGCCTGACGTAGGTTGGAGGAGCGTCAGGTGGTGTAGGAATGCATACTGAGTGGATTGCGGTTAGTCCACAGTCCAAGGAGTCTTTGGAGAAGGATTGTTCGTATTTAAGAAGAACTTGGTGAAGTTTATCACGTTCTTCGTCAGAGGTTAGGGCATCAGCATCAGCTACCACCTGTGCAATCTCTTCAGCGATAGTGAGGACCGGTTTCGGTGGAGCATCGCTGGGATTGTCATTGGTTTGCTGATTAGACTCCGATGGAAGGAGCTCAATGGCTTGGACAAGCATTTGGTCCTTGTTGGTCAAGTCGATTCGTCCCACTGACTCTTTGTCAGGGGTTGGCATTGACACAAGAGCGATGGCCTTAGAAGGCTTAGTGTAAATGACTGTAGGTTCGAGAGAGTCGGCCCAAAGAGAATCAGGGAGGCCGCCTAGCACAGGAACAGTCAGTTCAAAATCGTGGAAATCTGTGGTGATGAGCCAGCCGAGAGGAGTGGCCTTGGGCAGGACGATGGTCTCTGCCGTGGGATTGTTTACCGGCAACGTGGTGGTTCTGTATTCTAGGCTTAGAAGGGGCATGGCCTCCAGAGTTAAGCCTAGATCGTCAAGCAAAGGAGCCGGTTGGAAAAATGCTTGTGGATGCATAAGTTTCTGTCCGGTCTGAATGCATAGTTGGACCGGGTAGCACGTGACATTAGCAGGTATGACACAATGGTGAGTGTTCAGTACCTGACAGGCCTCAGGGATGGTCTGGCCTGACTTGAGAGTGTCAAGATCTGGTTTAGAGTGAGCGTCTCGAACTGGGGTAAGAGACCATAAGACATTGTTTATGGTATCAACCTGGGTTCCGAGTCTCACAAGAAGATCACTGCCGATGTAGACTGCATGTGGCAGGTCGGGAATAACCAAGAAGGGATGCGTTAGCAGTCTGTGGTTCCACTGAAGGTGGAGGGCGCAGATACTTGTGGTGACCAATGTTTTGTTTGATTTGGTCCCAGCAGGGAAATGAAAAGACTTGTTAGTGACCATAAGGTCAGGGTGTTTCTCGTGTAGAGAGTCGAAAAGTGTCTGGCTGATTGCGGATTTATCAGCCCAGACAGCCAGTACCACGTCTTCTACGTGGGAGCTTTGGATAACTAGTCTTTTGACTACTTGGGGGCAGTACTCTTTGTCGGCTGCCCCTGGTTTTAGGGTGCAAAGAAATGAACTGTGTTCATTTAAGGTTGGGTTGTCAGATGTGGTGACATGGGAAGGGGTGCCTGTTTCAGCCTGGTCCCCAAGGTCACCTTCCGTCAAACTTTGTTGGGTCAGCAGTGCGAGTGGGTTGACTCCTGGAACATCCAAGGTGTCAAGAGTGTAGCACTGTGATCCGGTTGCTTCAGGCAGAGTGGTTGGAAGAGGTTGTCGAACTTGAGCCCATAGCTTGAGATTCTTGAAGTCTATCAGAGGCTCGAGCAATTAAGTAGATCCTTGCCTATCAGCAATGGAATTGAGTTGAGATTGGACACATAGACCGGGTGGATCAAGGTCATGGGCCCAATGGAGATTTTTATCAATGACATGTGTGACACAGTCGTGTTTGAGGGTGCATAAGGTTGAATAGCTAAGGAGCAAGGTCTTAGTTTCAAGTCTTTGTGAGCATAATTAGCAGTGACACGTAGGTGTTCAAAAAGGTCACGCGACATGAGTGTGATGTCCGCTGCGGTATCCAGTAGGGCTTCGTGCGTCATCACATCTTCCAGGGTCAATGAGAGGAAAAATTTTCGTGCAACCCCCCTCTCGGTCAAATCACACAGAAATTCTTGGACCGGTGGTTCAACGCAGATTAAAGAGTCGCCTGTTTCGGGCGAGTGAGGTTTTCCAGGTAGCTGGACTACCAAAATGGCACTGGGTGGCGTTGCATTTTGGAGCTCCTCCTGAGTTTTGGGTGGAGGATGCTCAGTTGCGTCTTCGGTCTCCTTTCTCTTTGTAGTAGGAGATTCCTCAGGGTTGACTTGTGGCAAACCTAAAGGGTCGTTTGGGGTGGTCACAATATTTATGGCTAGGACATCTGGCTTTTTGTCCTCTTTCGCCTCCTTTTTCCTCTTCAGTTCGTCAAGTATGCGTTGGAGAGTTTCCAGGTCTTCTCGGCTGGAAATGGGCTTTGCTTTTTTCTCCCAGGGTTTGGAGTTAAACTTTCAAGGGGGAAGTCTTGCTTCCCTGTCGAAGTTTTTCCGGCGGTACGAAGGAGGTGACCCCCTCCCGCGGTTATGCGAGTCTTGAAATCGATATCTGTCATCCCGGGTATCCGTACCGTATTCTCGTGACTTACCTGGTGGGCTTAGTCTCCGACGGTAGTCGGGTTTTGGTGATGTTGGCTTGGAACTTGGTGTCAAAAATTTTTCCGGGTCATGACTCGACTTATCTTGACTAGAAGACTGTCGTCGTTTTATTTGTGACCGAGGTGCTGGAACAGGGGCTGGCCTTGGGGCGCCCTCTAGGTCCAGGGTGTCTGATGCGGTGTTGACAGCTAACACCGCGGTAGACTCAGTATGCTTCTGATTGCTTTGTCGCTGTTTCTGGAATGAATAATGTGCAAACTCTCTTAGTTGGTTTATCGAGTTTGTCTTTGGGTTAGCCATGACTCCAAGGTGGTGTCCAATCGTAGGATGGAGATTCTGAATGAACAGAGCCTTGAAGTTGTGGTCTTCTTCCATCTCAGGCGTGTTTTGTGATCCAAAATATGCACGCAGGAGTCGCTGGTAGTATGCCTGTGGGGGCTCTAAGCGACCCTGTTTCACAGCTAGGGCTGTCGCTAGCCCTGACTGTAAGCAGTCATCGGAGAACTCTTTTTCGATGGCTTCATAGAGTTTCTGGTGGTTCATCTTGATGTCAAATGGTTGACGATCTATAAATTTTGATACCGACCTGTTGGATGTCAACTTGATCAAATAAATGTGATCGTCAACCGTAGCATCAGGGTATTTACGCAAGTAGTAGTCGATGTCTTGCAAATAAGCCCTGGTATCAGGTGACCCACTGGTTGAGGGGTCAAATTTCGTGACGTGACGAGCGATCTTATTGAGATCTCCATCGGATGGAATTTGCAAACAGCTTTCGCGTTGCCGTTCGGGTCTGAATGGGTCAGGTGAGTGTGAGACGGGAGAGTCCCCATCCCATGAGGGGATGCCCCCCTTTGTCGAGGGAACCAGCCTGTTCATGGCTTCTGGTCTCAGATCCCTTCGTTTGCGGTGGTCTTCCAGCTCTTCTTTGACGTCCTGAAGACCTTGTTGTGCTTCTTGTAGGAGCAGATTGCATTTCCCATAATCGGAGCTTGTTTCGTCCAATTGACCTTCAACTTCCTTGAGTTGATTCTCTTTGTGAAGCAGGGCGGTTCTCAATTCCTCGTTTTCTTGCTGAAGTGAGGTATTGTTGTCTTCTAGTCGTTGCTTTTCTTCCTCTGCTTGTTCCAGATTTAGCAGCGTCTGATCAAGCGTAGCTTGGGTGTCTTCTTTCTCTATGCGAGCTTGTTCCTGCTTTTTCACAAGGGATTTGTTCTCTTCCTGAAGAGAAAGGATGGTTGTTTGTTGTTTCACCAGTTCCTTTTCAGCGTAGAGTACTTGAGTTTCAGCTCGTTTTAACCTTGCAATCAATGCTAGTGCAAACTTTCCTAACACACCGGGGATTTCTTTTGCTTTCGGTGGGTTAGTTTCACATTCATCCAAAAGTTTTTTCGTGATTTGCTTCAAATCTTTGGGTGGAGTATCCCGAACATGTTTGAAGAAACCGGGTATAAGGTCGGAAGCCAACTCTTCCAATGTTACTTGAAGGTCATTTAATTCGTCAAATGGACTCGACATGTTTGACCATTTGTGTAACGCTTAGCTTGAAATCAATTCGTTGATTATAGCTAAAGTTGTGAGTCAAGAGTTAACCTTGAGTGTCGTTTTGTTGTGAGGATAATTACAAGCTTCTTTTTGGAGTTTGTTTCAACTTCCAGGCTTGTAAGAAGGAAAGCAAATATTTTGGGAATTCATGCAAGAAATGCAACTCCTATAGCTGACCACACGATGGAGGCAGTTATCGCTGCCCTCCCAGGAGGAGGAGACACTGGCGACGTCGCTCTGGGCGGGTCTACCGGTCTCACTCAAAATGGCGGCTAGGGTGACTCCCTCTTAGCGCCTTCAAAATGGCGTCCGCACGCTTACTCTGCTCATGCGCAGTTTTTCGTGCACGCCTTTCGGTCACGCGCACGACTGTGCCTGTTCACGTGACACGTGATGCGGGCGCGAGTCTTAGCGACAACGCCATGCCTTGCTTTTCAAAATGAGAGTTTAATCTCCAACTTTCACAAATAATGTTACCCCTTTAATTCCGGGTATAGTTTTTAGTACTACTTCCCCAGCGGTTTATTCAGTGACCGGATCAAACTGCGTCCAGCTTAATCTGACGTCACCACGCTTGGGTAATTACAGAACTGGCCAGTTTAATTACTCCTTTCGGGATAATCGCCGGAAGGTTAAACTGGCGAGAGACAGGACAGTTTTCTTCACGTTTCTGTCACTCTAGGCCTTTATTTTTCTTAATCCAGCATATAATAATACTGCTTAAACTTCTTTGCATGCATCAAAAACTGTTGACCTTAGTGGGTGAATCACTCACCCCCCTTTGCAGCTATCAGCCACCAGACTCCTCAGCGGGAGGTTAGGTAAACAAGCACAGCAAACAGACACAGGCAGAAGGAGAAGTGGTCTCTCTCCCAAACAAACACACAGGCTCGACAAATAAAGTAGATCAATATTTGCAGGAAATGATTTTTCTTTCTGCATATACGTTTCCCAATTACACAGGCCGCGCACGGGCGCACCAATAAACTGTTGCGTGAATTGGCCTATCATAAAATATTTGTCATAAGGTACAGGAATTATTTATTTTATTTAATAGTGGGTGTGAAAGGGGGCGGAGTTAAACCATCCCTTCTACACCCGCTAAATTAAATAAAAGCACTCGTAAAAGGGGCACCAGTCCTAACGGACAATAATATTAACTTTAATTTTAATTAATTTTGTACCTTCAATTACTTAATGAATCAGTCTCAAAATTTCAGTGAGTTCTTGTCCTGTCGTGATGAGGAAACATATATATGCGAAAGAAAATGCTTCAACTTCTCTCATTCACCCTTTTATTAAACTCATTCAGGTTACATGGCATGGCATTCAAATGATGGATAAACAGGTTCAAATAACAGCGTAAGGTATCACATCGACTGTTATTGGATTCCTGAACATAAAATCCAGCGTTACACCTCTGTAGAACCAAGGAGGAACCAGACTTATGTTTCAACGGTAAATGAGGCTGAAAACAACGCAATTTTATGGGGAAAATTCATAAGCTAATTATCTAAAAATGACTTCTGAATTAATCTACAAAAATTTAAGGGCAGTTACTTAAAAATGACTAAGAGTTTTCCTTCAGTTTATAGCTTTATCCTGTGGCTGAGAGACTAATTGAGCCCTGAAATATGGGCCATATTCAATTGTAATTTAATTGTTAGGACATCACGTTTTAACCCAGGAGATAAGAAAAGTAGGAGCTTCACTCACACAACAGCTGTAGGTCCACGTTTCCGCGGGTCAGTACCGTTGGGTTTTGAAGTTAGGATGTCGGAGGAAGCGGCTGCTGTCCTCACAGCCGTGGAGGTGATAACTCAGCTGGGGGGCCCTTCAAGGAGACAGTTGCAGCCGTGGATGGTTTGTCTCAGGGCGGCGTGAAAAGTCCTTGGAAAAGAGTCCAAATTTGAGGTCTCTTGTAGCGGGATAGACCGAAAAAACTGAAGGAGAAACTTCTCAGTCTCTGTTCATTTTAAATTAGGAAAGTTAAAGGTCCACTCTAATGGCGTGAAAAGTCATGGGAAAAAATGAGAAAAACATTTACTAGGATAAGAATGGCTTCTGAGGTGAAGGAAAAAGTTTGAGAATTTGATTCTCTAAAAGAACGAGCTCTAAAGAAAAAAAAAAAAGGTTTCTCCTCAGTAACCAGAAAATAACGAAAGACCTGACAAACTTCACAAAGAACAGAATAAAACTTCACAGGACCTTGAAACGGTGGAATAAAATCTTCTTCTGAGATCTAGATTACTATTCTGCTTCTTTAATCTTAATTTAGTTCCTAATCTTTCTCAAAATCTCTTTCTTTCTTCTTTCTGTGTTTCTAATTCTTAATTCTCTCACCGTTCTCTGTCTTGCTGTTCTTGTTACATTTTTACTTTACTTCTTGCTATAAACTAACTCTCAAATCTAACTTCTCTTTTAAAGTTACCTCGCCGGGTCGTAAAATGATGATGTCAATCGCAAGACTGACCAATTGACTTTTTCAGAAGCAGTTTGAAATGGCTGACATCCAATGTGAGAACATTTCTTTGTTTGAGAGCAGCCAATCAAACGAAGACACCATCCCATGAAATTGCAGAGAAAAAATCAACACTCAGTCAGTTCTTATGAAATTAGGTGCTCAATATAAAATCTAACTAAATTAAATGACTTGGCTAATATTTGGTGATCATGCATTTATACCATTACTCCAATATTACCTTTGTTTGAATAACACTCATGAATATAACATTTCTTATACATAATTATAATACATGCATTCATATTTAGATCAAAGCTTAATAGTACAGCAAATCATGGTTGGTGATAAAAGAGGGATGATTTTCAGTGTCCTTAGGATCCAAGAATAAGGATAAGCTGAAAGAAACAATGTTTAGAACAAATTAAAAGTCATCCTAAGTACTGAAACACATTTCGTAGGTATCTGCTAGGAGGTACTGTTGAGCTGTAAATGATTTCCTTTAGGTCCATGGTATCTGGGGAGGAAACCTGGGTAGTATCGTGGGGCTATAAACCCGTCTGATTAAGCCATTTACGACCCTTTTAAGAACATTGGTTTCCTGTGAAAAGGTACATTATCCAAATGCAGTGTTCACGTTGGAGGTCTGGTCTCCCGAGTTTATGTTCCTTTGATCCTTTAAAAGCAAATTCTGGTCCTTACAATCTCTGCAAGAGGCAACTGTTTACTTTGGGGTCCTGGGAAGACAAACATCTTTGGTCAGGCCTGGAAGAGGCCTGGATGAGTTGACATGAAAGCCACTGATATTCCTGAAAAAGGCAGAAAAGTGGTATTCCTGTATAAGGAATAAAGTGAAATTCCTGTAAAATGGAGAGAAGTGATCTTCTGTCTTGGTTTGAGGAGACGATGATGCTACACCTTGTCAATGTCTTGACTATATTTTCTATTCATTTTACAACTCACTGTGGTAAATAAGTGTGACTTTTCATGGAAAACACAAAATAATTGTCTGGGTGACCCCAAACTTTTGAACGGTAGTGTATATGCGAAGGAAAACTCTTCAACTTCTCTCATTCACCCTTTTATTAAACTCATTCAGGTTACATGGCATGGCATTCAAATGATGGATAAACAGATTCAAATGATAACAGTATACGATATCACATCAACTGATATTGGATTCCTGAACATAAAATCCAGTGTTACACCTTTGTAGAACCAAGGAGGAACCAGACTTATGTTTCAACGGTAAATGAAGGCTGAAATGTCTAACAAAACAACGCAATTTTATGGGGAAAATTCATAAGCTAATTATCTAAAAATGACTTCTGAATTAATCTACAAAAATTAAGGGCAGTTACTTAAAAATGACTAAGAGTCTTCCTTCAGTTTATAGCTTTATCCTGTGGCTAAGAGACTAATTGAGCCCTGAAATGCGGGCTATATTCAATTGTAATTTAATTGTTAGGACATCACGTTTTAACCCAGGAGATAGAAAAGTAGGAGTTTCACTTACAAAACAGCTGTAGGTCCACGTTTCAGCGGGTCGATACCGGCCGAGTTGGGAGTTAGGACGTCGGAGGAAGCGGCTGCTGTTATACTTCCTCACAGCCGTGGAAGTGATAACTCGGCTGGGGGCCCTTCAAGGAGACAGTGGCAGCCGTGGATGGTTTGTCTCAGGGCGGCATGAAAATCCTTGGAACAAGTCCGGCCGAATCGGTGAAGTCTCTAGGAGCGGGATAGACCAAAAAAAACTGAAGGAAAATCTTCTCAGTCAGGCGGGTATGAGGCCGGAAAGAGAGTCCAAAAACACAGTCTCTGTTCACTTTAAATTAGGAAAATGAAAGGTCCATTTTAACGGCGTGAAAAGTCAAAAAAAAATGAGAAAAACATTTATTAGGATAAGAATGGCTTCTGAGGTGAAGGGGAAAAGTTTGAGAATTTGATTCTCAGAAAGCGAGCTCTAAAGAAAAGATGATTTCTCCTCAGTAACCAAAAACTAACGCAGGATTTGACAAACTTCACACAGAACAATTTAGATAAAATAAAACTACACGGGACCTTGAAACGGTGGAATAAAATCTTCCTCTGAGATCTAGATTACTATTCTTCTCCTTTTTTTTTTTCCACAATATCTTTATTGAACCTTTTTTTTTTTTTTTAACAAACATGATACAAACAATCAAACACTAACACTAAAGTACTACAAAAAAAAAAAAATGCACTAAAAACACCAACAACCACCAACAAAATCAAGTCTTCAACAATGCTCCTCTGTTTAGTCTAGACAATCCAATACATAAGTATACATATTATGTTCACCAGTTTGGAATCCACAAGGTCCACACACATCATTCACCTTCTTCTTCAAGAGTTATGTTTAAATTTTTTACATAATCAATAAAAGGTCTCCATATATTCTCAAACACAATTTCCTTTGATTTCAGTATATATGTTATTCTTTCTAATGGAAGGTTTGTTAACATCTGTCTTAACCACTGAGTCACATCTGGTCTATGAGTCTTTTTCCATAATAGTGCAATACATTTTTTGGCATTAAGCAAACTGAGGTCTATGAATGTTCTTTCACTTTTATTAAAATTATGCTTTTCTGGGTACAGACCCAACAAAAACAGTTTAGGATTCAATATGATTTGTTTTGAGATTATTTTTTCAATTGTTACCCTCACCTCTTCCCAAAACATTCTTATTAATCTACATTCCCATAAACAATGAAATAGGGTTCCTTTACTTTCCATGCATTTTGTGCATGTATCTGGTATATTTTTGTTATATCTATTTAACTCCTCCGGTGTAACATACATCCGCATTAACCATTTGAAATGTATCAATTTAAGGCGTGCATTTATTGATTTGGTTTGAGCTTCTGTACAAGCCAATTCCCATTGTTCCTCTGAAATTTCAATTTGCAGATCTTCTTTCCAGTAGTTTAATCTTTTCAGTGAATTTTCACTTGAAGATAGTGTCAATGAGTTATAAAACTCTGAAATAATACCCTTTCTTTTACTATCTTTCATCATCATTTTTTCCAAGGATGAATAAATAGGTCGAGTGAGAGCTTTATTTTGATTTGATCGAATAAAGTTTCTAAGTTGAAGATATTTAAAAAAATGTGTTCTATTGAGATTAAATTTGATCCTCAGCTCTTCAAAAGACATTATGTTGTCTGCACATGGCAAATATAAATCCTGAATCTTTTGTATCCCTTTTAAATTCCATACTTTAAATACAGCGTCCGCTCTCCCTGGTTTAAAATATTGATTACCCCATATTGGACTAAATTGTGACAATAACTGTGGTTCTTTTAAATAGTTTTTAGCTTCACACCATATTTTGATCATATGCTTTACAAATGGATTTTTAACTTGTTTTTGTAATTTTTTTGCCGAATCTGAGTATATGAATATGGGAAGAGGTAAAGGTAAATTGTATGATTCCATTTCAGTCCAGTGAGGGAGATCATTTGATGAAAAATAATATGTCATAGACCTCAGTTGTGCCGACCAATAATACAACATAAAATTTGGACATTTCAGACCTCCACGATCAAATGGTAAATATAATAAAGACAAACGTAATCTAGCCCTCCTGTTGTTCCATATAAATTCCACTAACTTTTTTTTTATTCTTGAGAATAGATCTAAAGGTGGTGATAAGGGAATGTATTGAAATAAATAAAGTATTTTAGGTAAAATATTACTTTTAAGTATATTGATTCTCCCGATCATCGACATTGGTAGTGACATCCATCTCTGAGTTAACTCATTGATATCTGACATTAAGGCTTCATAGTTGACACTGGCGACTGATTCTAGCTTAGGCATAATTTGGATTCCTAAATATTTAAACTGATTTACAACATTGAATTGATTTACCTCAGGGGCTGGGTAATTTCTCTGGGTCTCATTTAGCATTAATATTGAAGATTTAGTTTTATTTATTTTATATCCTGATATTTCCCCAAAATTCTTTATTAAATTCAACAAGGTTGGAATTGATTTTTTTAGATTCGACATAAACAAAATTATATCATCGGCGTACAGGGAGATTTTATGTTCTGTTGGTCCAACTTTAATTCCATATATTTGTGAATGTAAACGTATCGCTATCGCTAAAGGTTCAATTGCCATAGTAAACAGTAAAGGTGAAAGTGGACAGCCTTGTCGACATCCTCTATTGATTTTTATTGGTTTTGAAATATTGTTATTTGTTAGGATTTCTGCTGTAGCATTATTGTATATTATTTGAACCCATTTTATGAAATTATTTCCAAGTCCAAACCTTTGTAGGACTTCAAAAAGAAAGGGCCATTCAACTCTATCAAAGGCCTTTTCGGCGTCCAATGATAGGAGAGCTGTATCCGGTGCTTCTTTATTAAAATAAATAATATTAAATAGTCTTCTTACATTATGGAAGCCTTGTCTACCCTTTATAAAGCCATTCTGATCTCGATTAATAATATTTGGTAAAATTTCTTGTATTCGTCTTGCTAAAATTTTACAGATTATCTTAAGGTCGGCGTTTAATAGGCTTATTGGTCTCATATTTTCACATTTATTAGAGGGCTTACCTGGTTTTGGCAGCAGTATAATTAAGGCATTATTTATGTATGATGGTAAATTATTATTTTGAAATGCTTCTAAAACCATTTCCAAAAAAGGTTTTATTAATTTATTCTTAAATTTTTTATAAAGGTCAACTGGAAGACCATCTGGTCCTGCACTTTTTCCTGATTTCATATTATCAATGGCTAGCCCAACTTCTTCTTGACTAATTTTAGAATCCAATATCTCCCTGTTTTCATTTGGAATACACGGTATAGATAGTTTGTTCAAAAACCCATTTAGTTTTGTTAAATCAGGTTCATTTTTGGTATCATATAATTTTTCATAGTAATCTCTAAAGGCTCTATTAATTTCTAAAGGATCTATAACTACCTGTCCGTTACTTATAATACTGGTAATTGGTGTTTTAATTTCCAATTGTTTAATCTGCCATGCTAATAATTTTCCCGATTTTTCACCTTGTTCATAAAAAGATTGTTTCAATCTTAGAAGACTCGAGGCAGCTCTATTCGCTGATTTTTTTGTCGTATTCAGCTCTCAAAATCAGTAATTCATTCTCCAACCTTGGGTCACTTCCTGCATACACTTTTTCCTGAAGATTTTTTATTTTATGTTCCAATTTAGCTCTCTCCTCTCGAGTCTTCTTAGATTTTGATCCTGTATAACTAATAATATGTCCCCTAATAAAAGCTTTGAAAGCCTCCCACTTTACACATGCTGATGTTTGTGTAGTATTGATGTCAAAGAACTCGTCTATCTGTTTTTCTATATACTTGACAAATTCCTCATCCTGAAGCCATTTATGCTGAAATTGCCATCTACCTGATTCCTTTGTCAATTTTTTATCTACATATATTAGACAACAGGGTGCATGATCAGAGATCACGATGTTATCATAAAAGCAGTTTTGAATCTTGGACCTTAATTCTGTGGAAATCAAAAAATAATCAATACGTGAGAATGTCTTGTAGGTACTGGAATAACAAGAATAGGCTTTAACTTGTGGTTTCATTTCTCTCCATATATCTAACAATCTCAATTCTTTCATAAAATGATTAATAGTCATCCTACATCCAATGTGCGTACAATCCAGTCCTGTTGATCTATCCACACCTGGATTCAATGTACAATTAAAATCCCCTGCTATTATATGTTGCCCTGTAAGTGATGATAAGATGAGAAATAAATTAGCAAAGAACTTCTGATCATCTATATTGGGACCATATAAGTTCACAAGATTTATATTTTCTAATAGCAAAGAACCTTGAATGATTACATATCTTCCAAATTTGTCTCCAATTACATTTTTCACTTGAAAAGGAACTGATTTATGTATGAGAGTCATAACTCCCCTGGCTCGGGATGAAAATGAAGAGGTGAATACACTTCCCTGCCATCTACTCCTAATTCTTTTAACATCCTCCTCTATCAGATGAGTTTCTTGTAAAAACACAATTCTTGAACCCATGTCCTTTATTTTATTCATAACTTGTTTAAGTTTTTTTAAATTTTGTAGACCTCTGCAATTCCATGAAGTTAAATTAAGGTTAACACTTTGGTCCATGATCAATAGAGAGTTTGGGATTACCTTGCAGTGTAAACATGCTCATACAGAGAAGCAAAAACATGAGTGGTTGAACATTCATCCTACAAACTACACACAAACAAATTTCCCCTTCCCACACTTGTGGCAAACCCCCCAAAATCAAAAGAAAAATTCTGTCTCCCGATATAGCCATCGACCGTTCCACACCCACGGGGAACAGCCTAAGCCACTCCTTCTTCATCCTCCCAATCACCCTAACTCTACTGCTTTTAATGACGTAACATTAACTCTCCTCTGTAGTTTTCCAACTTAACTCCAAAATTTTTTACAACTTTGTACATCATAGTTTTTTTTTTGTGTTTGTTTTGTTTTTGTTTTGTTTTTTTAATATATAATACAATCTATATTTTGTAAACTTACTATTTACTTCAAGTCAGTCAGATGCCTGTGCAAATGCTTAATTATTCTACCTTATATTTTGTTCATGCTTAGCTCCCACCAGTCTCTTCTTCTTCTTTGATCTTCTTGATGAACTCCTGCGCCTCCTCTGGGGTCTTGAAGATGTGGGTTCTGCCCTCATACGTGGTCAGCAGTCTCGCAGGATAGATTACACCATGACGAATCCCAAGGTTGCGCAGCTCCTTACGTACGGGATCAAACTGCTTCCTCAATTGCTGGATTCCTGTGGCCAAATCTGGGTAGAACCGCACCTGCTGGTCCTGGTGTTTAATCTCTCCTTTAGCACGTGCAGCGTTGAAGATCTTCATCCTGTCTCTGTTGCTAAGAAACTTCATAATTAAGGTCCTCGGCGGTCCCTTATCTCTCCGTGGGCCAATACGATGTGCTTTTTCCAGAACCACTGCTGATTGCAACTCCTCGCTGCCCAGCACCTCCGGAATCCACTTTTCCAGAAAGGAACATACGTCCCGACCTTCTGATTCCTCTGGAAGACCCACCAGCCTCAAATTATTCTGTCTCGACCGAGATTCCAAATCCAAAATATTATCTTCCAGAGATTTTTTTTTTTTTTCCAAAGTGCGCACCTTTAATTGAAGACGGGTGACGTCATCTTCAGCACTAGCGAGACGGAGCTCCATCTGCGCCGTTCGTTCTACACAGTCACCCAATTCCTTTCTTATTCCTTCCAACGCTGTCATAATCCCATCAAATCTAGAGGAAAAGTCCGCTCTCATTGAACTCATGGCAGCCATCAGCGCATCTGCGCCATTCCCCGCAGAAATCGCACCGCCGCCAGCCTCCTCCGCCATATATGGAGCCTTGTTTGCTGCGTCACAGACCTGAAAGTCCGTTAATTTGGACTGTTTCGGCGGCTCGCTTTTTCCTTTTCCTGGTTTTCCAGCCTTAGGCTTCGCCGACATATCCTCGCCCAAATGCTGGGATACGTTCTGTCCCAAATGAGAGAGTTATTTGCCGATTTTTTTTCTCCAGGAGCAGAGCAGAGCGAGACACGTCCGTCCTACGTGGCAGCCATAACCGGAAGTCCTCTATTCTTCTTCTTTAATCTTAATTTAGTTCCTAATCTTTCTCAAAATCTCTTTCTTCTTTTCTGTGTTTCTAATTCTAACTTAACCTTTTAACTGCATAGCTTGTCTCTGTGTAGGTGTTTCTCTTACTCTCCTGACTTAACTTAACTTTTCTTTCATCTTTGATCTTCTCTTGTTCTCTCTTACATAACTGCAACTTAACTTACATGCAGGGCAGCTTCTACTACTTTTTAAATGGCCCCGCCTGGTCATAAACTTGTGATGTCGATCGCAAGACTGACCAATCAACTTTATCAAAAGCAGTTTGAAATGGCTGCTATCCAATGTGAAAACATTTCTTTGTTTGACAGCAGCCAATCGAACGAAGACACCATCCCATGAAATTGCAGAGAAAAATCAACACTCAGTCAGCTCTTATGAAATTAGGTGCTCAATATAAGATCTAACTAAATTAAATGACTTGGCTAATATTTGGTGATCATGCATTTATACCATTACTCTAATATTACATTTGTTTGAATAACACTCATGAATATAACATTTCTTATACATAATTATAATACATGCATTCATATTTAGATCAAAGCTTAATGTAGTACAGCAAACAATGGTTGGTGATGAAAGGGATGATTTTCAGTGTCCTTAGGATCCAGGGGAGAAGAGGATAAGCTGAAAGAAACTTACTGTTGAGAACAAATTAAAAAGTCATCCTATATGCTGAAACACATTTCGTAGGTATCCGCTAGGAGGTACTGTTGAGCTGTAGATGATTTCTTTTAGGTCCATGGTATCAGGAAGGAAATCTGGAAAATATCGGAGGTTATAAATCTGTCTGATTAAGCTGTTTATGACCCTTTTAAGAGCATTGGTTTCCTGTAAAGGAGGATGTTATCCAAATGCAGTGTTCACGTTGGAGGTCTGGTCTCCCGAGTTTTATGTTCCTTTGAGCCTTTAAAAGCAAATTCTGATCCTTACAATCTCTGCAAGAGGCAACTGTTTACATTGGGGTCCTGGGAAAACATCTTTGGGTCTGGCCTGGATGAGTGTAGTCACTATGAAAGCCAGTGATATTCCTGTAGAATGCAGAAAAGTGGTTTTCCTGTAGAAGGAATAAAGTGAAATTCCTGTAAAATGGAGAGAAGTGATCTTCTGTCTTGGTTTGAGGAGACGATGATGCTACACCCAACTGCTCTAAGTTGGCAAACTCCTCTCGTGCGCTGGCCAGTTTAGCTGCGTCCAAGCACCGAGGTCGCACGAACACCGGTGGGCCTTTTGTAGTTATGAAGTGTTTGACCCCATGTTTTGTTATCGTAGCCGAAAAAGTCAAGACCGTGAGTGCTGGGAACTGTGTGAGCAAATGTTGGTACTTACCCCCTGGAGCTATAACTTTAGCCAGTGTTGTCGACCCTGCTCCCCAAGCTGTACAGGGCAGTGAGGTAAAAGGACAGCATCCACTAATATCCTATCAGCAACACTGACTAACAACCCATAAGCACATAAAAAATCTGCACCTATAATGGGGGTGGAACATGCAGCTATGACAGAGTCCCACTGAAAGTTGCATCCGTGTAAGCATATCGTCAGTGTCCACTCGCCAAATGTCCTGATGGTGGATCCGTTGGCGGCCGTGAGCTCGGGACCGTTCCCTCCTGCCACCCTGTCTGCGCTGACCGGCAGGATGAGGCTCTTCTGGGAGCCAGAGTCCACCAAAAACCGTCTCCCTGAACGTATGTCCGTGACATAAAGCTGTCTGTTCCTGTCGCCATCAGTTGCAGCTGCAACTGAATTCCAAACGTGCCGTCTTCCTAGCTTCCTGAATTGGCATGGTGACAGGCGGCATTGGGTATTCGAGCCGAAATGGCAATGATAAAAACAGATCGCCCCATTTCTTCATCTCTTGGTGTCTGTCCTTGCTACCACCAATGGCTCCTCAATCTCGCTGGAGGCCCTCATGGATGCCAGTTCCACTGCCTGCACCCTGAAACTTCGGTCCACCAAAATGATGTAGCCTGCTTCCTGTAGTCCTTAGCAACCAGCTGCGGTGAGTTGGCCAGGATCGCCCTTGCTGTAGCTGGTAGGTTCCTGAGGAACAAGTGGGCGAACAGGAAAGATTAATCGTCCTTCCCCGTCAACGCCAACATGCTCTCCATGAGCTCCACTGGTGATCTGTCACCTAACTCCGAACATGTTAGGTGTCTCTCTGCCCTCTCACTGTCCGAAAGGGTATAGCACTGGAGAAGCATCCTCTTGAGCGCTTCATATTTTCCTTGGGCCGCCGGCTCCTGGAGCAGGCTTGTCACCTGTTGCGTGGCGTGCCATCCAGCGCAGTGAGCACGTGGCAATACTTGGTATCATCCGTTGTTATCCCACGGAGTGCGAACTGGTCTTCTATGTGCAAGAACGACGCGGTCGGGTTGTGAAGCCAGAAGTCTGGGAGCTCGACTGAGACAGCGCACATGGCGCTGGTGCTCTCCCTCCAGGTAGTCTCCGGGGCAGTGCTCGGCTTGTTTTCCATAGCACGTCTTAGGGTCACTAATGTGGAGAAAGGAAGCAGGCGAGGCAATAAGCTGGATGACACATGAACTTTTTTCCATCTCCAACAGTACAGTAAAAAGAGCTCCCTGGTCTCTGTGCATTCCTCTTTTAAACCTTTACTTCCATGCCTTGAGACCCAGAACTTCCAACCATAATACACTGTTTGGAGCAAAGACCTGTGTGGAACATTAACATAATAAAACACCGGCCCCGCTGCTCACATCATTCTCTCTTCCAGCGGCTCCGGTGGTTCGTCCTCTCCCCGAGGGATGCATAGTCCATACTGTCCCATTTGAGACCCCCGGTGGCACTTCCTCCTCCAGTCCATTGCTCCCCCTTATCCCAGCTCCTCCTTATCCAAGCTGCCTTCTCTGGGAGAAGAATCCCACACCCGTGTCACCACAGGCATACCATTAATGGGGATAAGAGTGTGCTCATGCCTACAAAAAATATTTTTTTATCTTTTTTACGCAGATAAAACACTGCGGCAGACTCTCCCCGTGTTTATTCTTCCTCATGGATTATCACCTTATCATGGTGGGGGGTTTGCGTGCCCTCGTGATCCCAAGAGCTATGTTGTCCAGGGAAATTTGCCTCTGGTACGCTCACCCAAGACAAACTGGTCCTGGGTGAAGGGCCAGACTAAGAACAATCCAAAAGACTCTCATAATAAATATTAGAACAAGGATTCATTGTACCCCGCCCAGTATGGGGTTACCGGGGCATCTGGTGGCCGGATTTCCACCGATGGAACCCAGCCGGGTTCAGCCCGAAAGAGTTACATGGGGTCCACCCTCCAGTGGGCTCACCACCTGCAGGAGGGATCATGGGTGTCCGGTGCTATGTGGATCAGGTGGCGGTCAAAGGCAGAGACCTTGGAGGTCTGATCCCAGGCTTCCTAAACTGACTTTTGGGATGTGGAATGTCACCTCTCTGGTGGGGAAGGAGTCTGAGCTGGTGCATGAGGTTGAGAAATACCGGCTAGATATAGTTGGCCTCAAGTCAACACACAGCTCTGGTTCTGGAACCAGTCTCCTGGAGAGGGACTGGAGCTTGGCCTACTCTGAAGTTGCCCCGGGTGAGAGGCAAAGAGCAGGGGTGGGTATTCTTGTATCCCCCCCACCTTGCTGCCTCTATATTGGAGTTTTCCCCAGTGGACGAAAGAGTTGTTTCCCTGCGCCTTCGGGTTGGGAAACGGGTCCTGACCATCATTTGTGCCTGTGCACCAAATGATGGTTCAGAGTACCCACCCTTTTTGGAGTCTTTGACTGGGGTGCTGGAGAGTGCTCCTCTTGGAGATTCCATTGTCCTACTGGGGTACTTCAATGCGCACGTAGGCAATGACAGTGAAACCTGGAAGGGGGTGATTGGGAGGAACGGCTTGCCTGATCTGAACCCGAGTGGTGTTCAGTTATGGAACTTCTGTGCTAACCACAGTTTGTCCATAACAAACTGGGTCCTGGGTGAAGAGCCAGACTAAGAACAATCCAAAAGACTCTCATAATAAATATTAGAACAAGGATTCATTGTACCCCGCCCAGTATGGGGTTACCGGGGCATCTGGTGGCCGGATTTCCACCGATGGAACCCAGCCGGGTTCAGCCCGAAAGAGTTACATGGGGTCCACCCTCCAGTGGGCTCACCACCTGCAGGAGGGATCATGGGTGTCCGGTGCTATGTGGATCAGGTGGCGGTCAAAGGCAGAGACCTTGGAGGACTGATCCCAGGCTTCCTAAACTGACTTTTGGGATGTGGAATGTCACCTCTCTGGTGGGGAAGGAGTCTGAGCTGGTGCATGAGGTTGAGAAATACCGGCTAGATATAGTTGGCCTCAAGTCAACACACAGCTCTGGTTCTGGAACCAGTCTCCTGGAGAGGGACTGGAGCTTGGCCTACTCTGAAGTTGCCCCGGGTGAGAGGCAAAGAGCAGGGGTGGGTATTCTTGTATCCCCCCCACCTTGCTGCCTCTATATTGGAGTTTTCCCCAGTGGACGAAAGAGTTGTTTCCCTGCGCCTTCGGGTTGGGAAACGGGTCCTGACCATCATTTGTGCCTGTGCACCAAATGATGGTTCAGAGTACCCACCCTTTTTGGAGTCTTTGACTGGGGTGCTGGAGAGTGCTCCTCTTGGAGATTCCATTGTCCTACTGGGGTACTTCAATGCGCACGTAGGCAATGACAGTGAAACCTGGAAGGGGGTGATTGGGAGGAACGGCTTGCCTGATCTGAACCCGAGTGGTGTTCAGTTATGGAACTTCTGTGCTAACCACAGTTTGTCCATAACGAACACCATGTTCAAGCATAAGGGTGTCCATATGTGCACCTGGCACCAGGACACCCTAGGTCGCAGGTCTATGATCAATTTTGTTATTGTGTCATCAGACCTGCGACCGTATGTCTTGGACACTGGGGTAAAGAGAGGTGCAGAGCTGTCAACTGACCACCACCTGGTAGTGAGTTGGATCCGATGGCAGGGGAGGATGCCATTCAGACCCGGTAGACCCAAATGTATAGTGAGGGTGTGCTGGGAACGTCTGGCTGAGGCCCCTGTCCAGGAGGTCTTCAACTCTCACCACCGGAAGAACTTCAACCAAATTCCGAGGGAGTCTGGAGACATGGAGTCTGAATGGGCCATGTTCTACACCTCCATTGTTGAAGTAGCGGCCCAGAGCTGCAGCCGCAAGGTTGTCAGGGCATCTCGTGGTGACAACCCCCAAACCAAGTGGTGGACACCAGTGGTGAGGGGGGGGCCATTAAGCTGAAGAAGGAGTCCTATCAAGCATGGTTGGCTTGTGGGACTCCTGAAGCAGCTGAGGTGTACCAGCAGGCCAAACAGAGTGCAGCCCGGATGGTTGCTGAAGCAAAAACTTGGGTATGGGAGGAATTCGGTGAGGCCATGGAACAAGACTTTTGGTCGGCCTCGAAGAGATTCTGGCAAGCTGTTCGGCGGCTCAGGAGGGGGAAGCAGCTCCCTGTCCACACTGTGTATGGTGCGGATTGGGCGCTGTTGACTTCCACTGGGGATATCGTCGGGCGGTGGAAGGAATACTTCGAGGATCTCCTCAATCCCACTGATACACCTTCCACAGAGGAAGCAGGCTTGTGGACGAGGGGGACGACTCTCCTATCACAGGGGTTGAGGTCGCCAAGGTGGTTAAAAATCTCTTTGGTGGCCAGGCCCCGGGGGTGGACGAGATTCGCCCTGAGTACCTCAAGGCCCTGGATGTTGTTGGGCTGTCATGGTTGACATGTCTCTGCAAAGCTCTGTGGAGGTCGGGGGCAGTGCCTTTGGCATGGCAAACCGGGGTGGTGGTTCCTCTCTTCAAAAAAGTGGACTGGAGGGTGTGCTCCAACTTTAGAGGGATCACACTCCTCAGCCTCCCTGGGAAGGTCTATGCCAAGGTACTGGAGAGGAGAGTCCAGCCGTTGGTCAAACCTCAGATTCAGGAGGAGCAATGTGGTTTTCGTCCTGGCCGTGGCACATCGGACCAGCTCTTTACCCTCTCGAGAATCCTCGAGGGTTTGTGGGAGTTTGCCCAACCAGTTTACATGTGTTTTGTGGACTTGGAGAAAGCATTGGACCGCGTCCCTCGTGGTTTTTGTGGGGGGTGCTTCGGGAGTATGGGGTATTGAGCTTGTTGTTACAAGCTATTCGGTCTCTGTACAACCGTTGTGAGAGTTTGGTTCGTATTGCCAACACTGGATTGGATTCATTCCCAGTGAGAGTTGAACTCCACCAGGGCTGCCCTTTGTCCCCGATCCTGTTCATAATTTTTATGGACACGATTTCTAGGCGCAGCTAGGGAACGGAGGGTGTCATGCTTGGTGACCACAGGATCTCATCTCTGTTGTTTGCAGATGATGTTGTCCTGCTGGCTTCATCCAGCAATGATCTACAGTTCTTACTGGGACGGTTTTCCGCTGAGTGTGAAGCGGCTGAGATGAGAATCAGCACCTCCAAGTCCGAGTCCAAGGTCCTCAGCCGGAAAAAGGTGGATTGTCCTCTCCGGATTGGGGACGGCCTCCTGCCCCAAGTGGAGGAGTTTAAGTGTCTCGGGGTCTTATTCAAGAGTGAGGGGAGAATGGAGCGAGAGATTGACAGACCGATCAGAGCAGCATTTGCAGTGATGCGGACGCTGTACTGGTCTGTTGTGGTGAAGAGGGAGCTGAGCTCTAATGCAAAGCTCGATTTACCAGTCAATCTATGTTCCTACCCTCACCTATGGTTACGAGCATTGGTTAATGACCGAAAGAACGAGATCGTGGATACAAGTGGCTGAAATGAGCTTTCTTCGTAGGATCGCTGGACTCACCCTCAGAGATAGGGTGAGGAGCTCAGTCATCCGAGAGAAGCTCAGAGTAGAACCGCTGCTCCTCCACATTGAAAGGAGCCAGTTGAGGTGGTATGGGCATCTGATTAGGATGCCTCCTGGGCGCCTCCCACTTGAGGTGTTTCGGGCACGTTTCTCTGGGTGGAGACCCCGGGGCAGACCCAGGACTTGCTGGAGAGACTACAGTATGTCTCCCAGCTGGTCTGAGAATGCCTTGATATTCTCTCTGAAGAGCTGGAGCATGTGGCTGGGGAGAGGGACGTCTGGGCTTCTCTGCTTGAACTGCTGCCTCCGTGACCCGGACCTCTGGAAAAGTGGTAGAAGATGGATTTTTTTTTAATTTATCTTAGTTTTTTTTTTATTTGTTTATTTGTCAGGGACAGTGCAATAAACATAGACAAAAAAGAAAATCTGATGTGTTGCACAGAGAGTGTATAGCATTAAGCTAGTTTGCAACTCTTGTCCCTGGATGGGCTTTAGAGAAAAGAAACAGAGAAAAAGAGAAAAAGATGAAGAAAAAACAAAATGAAAACAGTATAAACATTATCCACATACATCAATGCAAACAAAATTATAAATACACAATATTAAAACCTGATTCACATTTGCCTGTTACAGTAAAATGCCTGTTACACATTTGCCTTCCCTTCTTCACTCACACCCTGCAGACAATCATTTCATACATGGGTACATTCTTGTTTACTTTTCAGCCAGTTTTTAACCTTTGTAGTAAATGTTTTAAAATCCGTTATTATTTTGATTTCATTTGGCATTGTGTTCCAGATATGACTGCCCTTTGTAGAAAAAGCTGTTTGTCCAAATGTGGTTCTGCAGTGGGATATTTTACAGTTATTGTTAACAGAACTCCTGGTGGCTCTGCTGCTGTCCTGTCTTTGGATGAATCCAACAAGTGGCTCTGGCGCTGATTTATGGAAACATTTGAAAATTAATTTCAGAAAACAAAGGTCAATGAAACTCTCAAAACTCAGTAGATTATATTTTTTTTAGAATATAACAATGATGCCACCTAATGGGCTTTTTATCCAGAATTTTTAGAGTTTGATTATATAATGAACCTATATGTTTTATTGTAGAAGGAGCTGCTTGAGCCCAAACTGTCAGACAGTATGATATATGCGAAAAAACCATAGAATGCATATACAGTACGGCTGCTTGGTGTGATTGGTTTTTTTTGATTAAAAACATGTTATTTTTCATTTGAAAACAATGTCATTTCATTTTTTATTTCAACCTAAAACTTGGATTCACATTACACATACACAAACACAAATTTGGCACACAATGAGCCATTGCACTGGACCAGATGGATAGCAGGATGGCTGGACCATGGTACACTATGGCCGACGCCATTGGCAGGACCAGGGTTCAGGAAGAGAATTGAGGTGGAGAATTGAGGTGGAGAGCTGACTGGACGAGCACCAGTGCTTCTGGGCCTGCACTCAACCTTGGTAGAACCTGTTATGTCTGAATTTGGAGTCAAGGAGAACGCCAGGAGTGGAGCTGAACACTCCTTTATTAAATACAGGGCTTCATGCACCTAACTACACATGCGACCGCAAGCAGAGGTAAAGGCAGAAGAGACTGCCCCCCTACCTCCAACCCTTGTTATACATACGGGGTTGGCGGAACTGGAAGATGGAGCCACCACCCCGTGCTACACAAATAAAAGCTCCAATGCAGAACAATATGAACTATAAAGAATATCACCCCCCCCCCCCCCCCCCCCCGCAGAAAAGACCAAAACACACACACCATTAGAACCCACCCCAATTTGGAACCCGAATCATCTGCTAAACTAAACTAAAATCACACAAGGGGCCCATAGCATTCACACAAAACAACTAAAATTAGGAGAGACGGGTAGAATGCTGTCCTACCCCCCCCACACGGCAAGGCGGGTTATTCAGCCGCCTATGATAAAAAAAAAGTCCTGTTATAAACTAAAAGAAAATTACTGCCTTGTCTCCTACTTAAAACAGAACACCAAAATAATCCCAGAACTATAAATACAGATACATATCCATAGCCCGGTGAGGATGACCCATGCTCCCCCCCCCCTTCCCAGACCCTTCACCATTCAGTCCACCCCTGGAGGTAGTTCGCTTCCCGGGCCCTAGCTGGTCGCCTCAATCCCGGTGCACCTTCTCCTCCACCCTTCCGGACGCTCCAATCATCTGCAGCCATGCCCAACTGCCTTCTCCGGGGCACGCCGTAACTCATCAGGATGACGCCACAAGCCATCCGACAGCAGAAAGTAACCATCCTGCCGCTCATCCGTCACCTGCAGCCGGCCCTGGTACTGCTCCATCTTCCGCTTGGGTCTCACCCACCTGGACCTCGCCTCTGCCTGAGCCCGAACACAGTCCGCGACTCCAAGTGGGGCCCTGCTTGGCCTGCAGTGTCTCCACCTGGCACTCGCCCTCCCAGTGCCACTCGGTCCTGCCCCGACTGCTTGTAAACTTGCTGCAGACCCTGCCGAAGTTGCCCTGTGTTCACCGGCCCACCACAACCGAGCTCCGGGAACATCTGGGACCATCTTTTTTGCATTGCTCACTGTGGCAGACTCTCTCCCGTGCCGCCCGGTACCCTCGTCCAGGGCAACTCGGACACTGGTACTGGGGCCTTCCCACAGCGACCCTGAGCGCGGCAAGCCCTGTCTACTTTCCGGAGTGCCCGGCAATTGTTCAACCTACACAGCATTGTCCTGAACTCTCGGGACCGGTCAGTCCAACAGTCCGCAGCCCAATCACTCTTCCCCAGCGCTGCTCCTGATGGAAAACCCAAGGCCATAAAAAAGCCATGATGTTTGTGCTGCAGGCCACCACGACGAATTACACATCAGCCATCTCCGCCGACTTGTACCGAGCCGTCAGTCTGACGGTACCCACCATGGCCAACCATCCTCCTCCATAGCAGCAAAGCGGTGCTGAGTCACCTCCAATTCTGTAGTGGGGAAAACATTGCCTAACTGTAGCCCAGTTCAGCAGAGAACTCTCCGCCCTCGTGTCGATCAGCGTCGGTATTGATACTCCATCCAACACTACCGTGCAATGTGTGCGCCCACTGATACTCGGGGACACAGTATGGATTACCATCGCGGCAGGAGGGGTTGAATTTCTGTGTGGGCTCTCTTGTTCTGCTGACTGGCATACTCTCGCAAAGTGGTGTAGACAGCCACACCTGTCGCAGCACTTCCCTCTTGCTGCACAGTCTCTGGCCTTGTAGCGGTGCTTCGTGGACCCCCAGCCCATACACCTGGGCTTCCCTGGGGCAGACCTCATCCATACAATGTTGGCCCCCTCCATGTCGTCCTCATCGCTCCCTTCGCTGTCCGGGTCCACGACCTGCGTAGCCATGGGGGATCTTAAATCTCTCGGTGATAGACGTTCACTTAGCTCCCGAGTTAGCTTGTTTGCTGTTTCCAGCTGGAGCGCCAACATGACGGCCTTGGCCAGCGTCAACTCACACGGGAATGTGAGCGGCTTGGAACAGACCGCAGCAAAGTTGGTGTGTTCCTCCAACTGGTCACAAACCATTTCTTCCTCCAACGGCCCGAATCGACACTCAGTGGCCAATTGCCTCAAGTCCAACCCGAACCGCTGGATGGGTTCGCCTACCTGTTGGCGGCACTGTCTGAACTTAATCCTCCGGACGATGACGTTGTCCGGTGCCCTGAAATGGTGCGCCATTAACTCGACCATGTCTTCATAATTGTCTGCGTCACCAAGCATGCCTAAAATTCTCTGTCCCTCCATTCCCAGGTTGTGCACAAGCAACGCACATGCCCTCAGTTTCTCCATCCTTTCCAGGTCCAATGCCACCATATACATTTGAAAAGCTTCGTACCACCAAGGCCACGGTACAGGCAGCTCACCGTGGAGCGCCAAGAATGGCCTAATTGGTGTTCCACACACCTCGATGGTTTTACTTCTCGTCACCAAAATGTTATGTCTGAGTTTGGAGTCAAGGAGAACGCCAGGAGTGGAGCTGACCACTTGTTTATTAAATACAGGGCTCCGTGCACCTAACTACCCATGCAACCGCAAGCAGAGTAAAGGCGGAAGAGACCGCTCCCCTACCTGCAGCCCTTCTTATGCACATGGGGTTAGCGGAAACGGAAGATGGAGCCACCACCCCATGCTACACAAATAAAAGCTCAAATGCAGAACAATATGAACTACAGTGGTGTGAAAAAGAGTTTGCCCCCTTTATGATTTCTCATTTTTCTGTATGTTTGTCATACTTAACTGTTTCAGATCATGAAACAAATTTAAATATGAGACAAAGATAACACCAGTAAACACGAAATGCAGTTTTTAAATGAAGGTGTTTATTATGAATGGTAAAAATAAATCCAAACCTACATGGCCCTGTGTGAAAAAGTGACCCCCCCCCCCCCAAAAAAAAGCATAAATTAACTGTGGTTTATCACATCTTTGGAAAGCTGAGTTCAATTTCTCTAGCCACACCCAGGCCTGATTACTGCCACACCTGTTCTCAATCAAGAAATCACTTAAATAGGACCTGTCCGACAATGTGAAGTAGACCAAAAGATCCTCAAAAGCTCGACATCAAGTTGCGATCCAAAGAAATTCAAGAACAAATGAGAAACAAAGTAATTAAGAGCTATCAGTCTGGAAAAAGTTATAAAGCCATTTCTAAAGCTTTGGGACTCCAGCAAACCATAGTGAGAGCCATTATCCACAAATGGCGAAAACATAGAACAGTGGTGAACCTTCCCAGGATTGGCCGGCAGACCAAAATTACCCCAAGAGTGCAGCGATGACTCATCTAAGAGGTCACAAAAGACCCCAGAGCAACATCCAAAGAACTGCAGACCTCACTCCAGACTCCATTATAAGAAAGAGATCGGGAAAAAATTGCCTGCAAGGCAGAGTTCCAAGACAAAAAACACTGCTGAGCAAAAACAACATAAAGGCTCGTCCCAGTTTTGCCAGAAAACATCTTGATGATCCCCAAGACTTTTGGGAAAATACTCTGTGGACTGATGAGACAAAAGTTGAACTTTTGGGAAGGTGTGTGTCCCATTACATCCAGCGTAAAAGTAACAGCATTTCAGAAAAGGAACATCATACCAACAGTAAAATATGGTGGTGGTAGTGTGATGGTCTGGGGCTGTTTTGCTGCTTCAGGATGTGGAAGACTTGCTGTGATAAATAGAACCATGAATTCTTCTGTCTACCAAAAAATCCTGAAGGAGAATGTCCAGCCATCTGTTTGTGACCTCAAGCGGAACAGCTCTTGGGTTCTGCAGCAGGACAATGATCCAAAACACAACAGCAAGTCTACCTCTGAATGGCTTAAGAAAAACAAAATGAAGACTTTGGAGTGGCCTAGTCAAAGTCCTGACCTGAATCCGATTGAGGTGCTGTGGCATGACCTTAAAAAGGCTGTTCATGCTGGAAAACCCTCCAATGTGACTGAATTACAACAATTCTGCAACGATGAGTGGGCCAAAATTCCTCCACAGCACTGTAGAAGACTCTTTTTCCCGCCACTATATAAATAACAACATCACAGAACCCAGATTCCAATTTTTTTCTAACCTGCCAGTGCTTCACTCTGCTTCAGCCCGTTATTTGGGACCTCAATCAAGGTTATACTCGATCTTTCTTAAGGGACTGTTTGAATTATTAACAATGTAATGTTGGCTGACTGAAAAGTATGTCTATGTACAGACTCAATACTTGGTCGGGGCTCCTTTTTCAAGAATTACTGCATCAGCTTGTGGTACTGCTGAGGTGATATGAAGGCCCGGGTTGCCTTGATAGCAGCCTTCAGCTCGTCTGCATTGCTGGGTCTGGTGTCTCTCATCTTCCTCTTGACGATACACCATAGATTCTCTGTGGGGTTCAGGTCAGGCCAGTTTGCAGGCCAATCAAGCACAGTGATACCATGGTCATTAAACTAGGTTTTAAACTAGGTTTTGATACTTTTGGCAGTATGGGCAGGTGCCAAGTCCTACATGAAGTGCTCTAAAATTTCCTGGTAGATGGCTGCGCTGACTTTGAATTAAAAAAAAAAAAGATCAATTTTTTAAAAGGAATTTTATGTAATACTCTTTTTTTTTTTTAATGAATTTGGGGTCTTCATTAGCGGATAGGAGAGGCTAGGTGGAAATGTACAAGGAAAATCATGAAAATGTGAGAAAAAAACTTGAAACATGGCAAAAGTTTTTAAAAAAAGTAATACACTTGCCAGGAAAAAGTTGCTAGAAAAACCTCACTAATTGGTAAGTGTTAGAAAAATTCCTGAAAACCTTCAGTCAAAAACCCAGCTGGATCAGAGTTTCAGCTAATTTAATTACACTGGCCAGTGGAGAACAATACAAAAATAGTCTCAGAGCATATTTGCGCATCATTCTGACTCAAACACACATCACTCAGTTCTTTAAGCCCTCCGTTATCTGAGAGGTGGAGGGGCAAATTGTCCATCATGATTGGTCCAGTGCATCTGGTCAAAACGTGGCGTACAGATTATCTTTTCTCAGGAACCATGACGCTCACTCTGTACCAGTCACACAGGAGCCACACAGGCTAAACTAAAAACAAGATGATAACTAGTGAAGCTGCAACCTTGACACTTTTACACAGACTCTGAGACAAAGCAATTCACAAATATAAGACAAATATGAATTTTTTCTATCAGTGAGAAAATTGGACATTTGGGCATTTATGAGAGAAATTAAAAGGGAAAAAAGGATGTTTAAAAAATGTGTGGGAGGAGGGGGGTAGGCAGTCCGCTCAGGCCATCATACAAGCCAGGATCGCCACTGACTGGCAGCATGGGTGTGAGAACGCAGGCACACTTGGGATAATCACGCCATGCCTATATTAGGAGGATTGATGGCAGGAATCAGGGTATTTGGTGCTCCACCTCTGTAACACCAACAACCTGTACAGCTTAGCGTTAACTTGTTTGTTAACTACACTGTGACTTTCTCTGTAATAAAGTTCGGGTTCAGTACAACTCCTGCCTCTGCTGCCCTGCTTTCCAGACATAACAAATTGCAACAAGGATGGAATATTGGCCTTCCAAAGGAAAACCCCTCGCTTTTCCTGAATAGATGCTTGTGTCGGGTACCCCAGCTGGAGAGGCTGGCAGCTAAACAAGCCAAGTTTGGCCAGCACCAACAGCGAGCGGGTGAATCGGTCCAGCAGTTTGTTGCCGACCTCTGCAATTTGGCTTGTGTATGTGAGTTTGGACGCTTAGAGGAGGAGATTGTGTAAGACAAGCTGGCGGAGAACACTACAGATAGCAAGCTACAGGTTGAATTGTTCATGGCGCCTGATGACCTGATGCTAGCTGAAGCACTGGAGATAGCGTCCCAGCTGGAGCCAGCAGAGCAACTCCAACTGAGGGCATGTCCTGCCACTGGTGCGGATGGCACACCACCACAGCAGCAACCAACATCAGAGACGAGAGAGCAACAGCACCGAGTGCAGCCGAACTGATTGCTGCGCACACTGCTTGATTGGGTTCGGGCCCAACGATCCGATCACCTGGACCCACAAATGATCCCGTCATCGCCACATGAAAATCATCGCACGAAAGAGGCCAGCCACCGTCCAGATGGCTGATGGTTCGAGAAGGCATGTCAGCCATCGCGGAAGGTAAGAGCAGCTGCCTCGGGTCAAGATGCAGCGCTGGAGCCAATCCAGCTGGTATAGGGCCCAGGCTGGGACGTTGCTAACGAACGAGTCGTGGCTTCGGCGGGTTACCATCAAGTCCCCCCATAACCAACTCGCCCCAGCCAGTTACAGCCGCCCTATAACCAACTCACTCCGCAACCAACTCACCCCACAACCAACTCGCCTCACAACAATCTCGCCCCATCAAGTAACGGCCTGTAGTGCCACATAGCGAACAAGCCTAACTCAGCAGCCTCATTTTGTGTTGTTTGTTAAAATCTCTGAATATCTGACCATAATTTTTTTTTCTGCAAGGGAGGGGAGTTTTTTTCAGTGTTACAGTTTTAATAAAAAATATATATTTTCAACTCATCTATTTTAACCAAACTTTTAATTTCTTTGAGATTATAAAACATGTGACCGGCAAACACAGGAGGCGGTGGATTAAATCAGCTGATCCTCGAAGCCAGAACTCAGCTGTTTTCATGATAAATCACACTTTCCTGTTGGCTGTGCCTCCCGGCAAAAGCACCCTCCATACATTATCTTGTTTTTTTTTCAGTTTATTGAAAAAAACAGCAACACTTTTTTATTGCCATCAGTTAGCGTGCCTTTGAGCCAGGTCGTGTCAGGCCACTGCTTCTCCGGGCATGTTCTGTGTTGGATACACCGGTGTTGTTTGTCAGACACCCGTCCGGGGCGAGTTTGTTTTGGGGCAAGTTAGCCATGGAGCGAGCTGGATATGGGGTGGCTGTAACTGGCTGGAGCGAGTCGGTTATGGGGGGATTTGGCCGAGCACCCTTCGCTGAGAGGGCGTCCAGGTCTGCTGCAGCTGGCCTTCAGCAGCGTGCCCACTGCGGGCTCAACTGAGGCCCTGAAGTTGAACTGTAAGCAGTAACTCTTTTTGCATTATTTAATAGAGCACTACAGCTTCAGTAGTGGCAAAATAATCCACACAGTCATGCAGGGTTAACCGGCAGTCTACCCGGTGGCCCAGGTGCTGTTTTTCTGCCTGTTGTTTTGAAAAAGAGGCTGTTATGAGTGTGATGTAAAAAAAAAAAAAGAAGCAGCGCTACTGTGACTTAGTGTTCATAATGTTTCCAGCTTTTCGGGGGGGGGTGGTAAATGTTAGATATGCTCCCATATTAACTGGACAGCACAGACATGGGGAAACAGGCACGGGTGATGTCACCACGCCGTGCCTGTATCAGGAGGCTTTTTGGCGGGAGCCAGGTCTTTGGTGCTCCACCTCTGTCACAGCAACAGCCCATGTTAGTGTCAGCTTATCCTGATATTTGATACAACACATGTACCATCTTGTGTGTTTGTAATAAAGTTCGTGTTCGGTTCGACTCCTGCCTCTGCTCTCCTATTTCCAGACATAACAAACCCTCTTTGAAACACTAAAATGTCTGGCGAATAAACATAATTTAAAGTTAATTTACAAGAGGCAATAACAATTTTTACTTCTAAAAACGTATAATGGGTACTTCTAAAAATGCACAAATGGTTATAAGCCTGGCTTTAGTGTTATATTTTATAGCTTTGGCGGATGGGAAGCAATTCTCGGCACAACACCGGCCCTGGGTTTAACCATTATTTTTCATTACTAAAGTGTCACTAACTAAAATAATAAAGTGCATATTCAAAAGACCGTAGGGATCATATTTACTACCCACTAAAACATTTTAGCGCCCTAGCCTGTAATTTCTGAAAATCAGTGAAGGCACTGTTATATTCTAGAGAGGTATGGCAAAACTTCCGAGAGTTCATGTAAATGTGTTCAGGGTTGTTTACTATTCCAGTTCAGTATTTGGGTAGGCGCTCACGCGCGCACACACACACACACACACACACACAACCACGCAAACACACCGAGAGAGAGAGAGAGAGTGAGAGAGAGAGCTCCGTCCTCCAGTTTCCTGTCAGAGCGCAGCAGTGACTGGTGTATAAACAGCGCGTGCGGGGATGTTTTCAGCAGTGACTCTCCGGCTGCTGAGCGGAGTGGGTCGCGGGGCGCCGTGGACACAAACCTAACCGATCCCCTCGGCCGGACTGTCTGTGTTTTGGACTTTAATGTGACTGAGAATATCGGGGCGGAGGACGCGGAATCATGGAGCCACGGCGCTGCTCTTTAACTTTACGCGGAGCTCTGGCTGTCTGCTTCCTGTGCGCGCTGGTGGTTCCCGGCACCCACGGTAAGTCCTCCGTATCGTAAAATCTGAACAGTCTTGCCGTTTTATTCCGGGAGCCTCCCGCCAATAGTAGATTTAAAGATCTCGGCTTGCTTTTGCTGGGACGGGCCTGACGCGGCTCGCGTTTTACGCGCGGCTCTCCGGCCAGCGGAGAAGGGCAAAGCGCAACAGGTGACTCATGCCGCGGCTGAGACACTGCTCAGCTATGCTCCTCACTGCTGCAGGCTCAGGTCTTTCCATAGGCAATGAGACTTTATGTACACCGTGAGGGACCTTAGACTCTGTTCATGCATTTCCTGCATGATCTGCTGCATATTTGTTCTCAATACTGAACGCTAACTTAATAAAAAGACAGCCCACCAAGTTTCCACACTTCTTCACTAGCACTAGCCCGTAAATTATTTACTCAACTTCAAGAGTCGTAACCAGAAAAGTTATTTTAAGAGTAAGAAAGTACCTACCAAAAAGTTATTTTTTTTAGTTAGGCCATGACCCAGATAAGACAAAGAAAGACTCAAATCCACACAGTTCTGTGACTCATGTATGGTGGTCAGTTACTTAATCACTTTCACCACTCTCATGCCACCTGCAACCGGCCAGACATTCTTATGCTGTGTACCAGAGATGTAAAGCAGCATCAGCAGCCTGTCTGGTACAGTTTCACTAAAGTACACCATGCTTGTCATCGTTATCCCGCTCAGATTCTACCCGTTTTCGTTTGTGCATATGTGCTATAGTGAATTTAGTGTTTCTTCAGATACTCTGCACAGCATGATGACTGATTTCAGCAGTAGTATTTCACACCCAGAAACCACATTCCACTGCATTAACATCAGTTCCCCCCTTTTTAAGGGTTTATCACAGAGCCGTTTCTTCTTTGTGGTGCTTATATTGTCGTGAATGATGATGTTGCAGAGTTACAGTACTGCAGTTCTGGGGTCTTTTCTCGAAAGTGTCAACCTGAATCTTAACGTTTTTATGCAAGTTTAAAGAAGAGAAAGGTTAAATTTAAATTCAAACCAGAGTTCTGTTTCCCTTAAAAATAATTAAATAAAGCATTTAATACCTCAATAAGAGTAAAAGAAATTAATATCAAAACATAAAGCACAAATCTTTCAATTTACTTGCTGACAAACTGGCTGACCAGTATCTACCATTAAATGCTTTAAGGTGAGTTTGAACATCTCTAATTAGGCTGCTAACTCTGGCTTGTCAAGGCACATAAAACAATAAACACTTCTGGGAGTCTGATAAGACTAACAAAACTGCAGTAGGTAATGCCCAAGGATAAGAACCTACAGCAGGTAAAATAAGTATTGAACACATCAACATTTATCTCATTAAAAATATTTCTGATGGAGCCATTGCCCAGAGATTTTGACCAGATATCAGTAACAACCCAAGTAATCCATGCATTCAAAGAAATCAAGGCAACTGTGTTCACAGAACAAGTTATATTTAATGAAGTGGAATAAGACAGGGAATAACTACTGAACACAAAGAAAAAGATGTGCCAAAAGGCATACAAAGCAAAGAAACCAGCTGAAATCCATGAGAATTTAAGAAGCCATCAAATCCCCCATTAGTGCTAATTAATTTCAGCTGGTTAAATCCTGACTGATAGCCTTTAAAAAGGTCTGTGAATATCAGATTGTCACACTACAAAGAACTTTTGATGGGTAGAAGCAAAGAGCTCTCTATAGACCTTCACAACCTTACTGTTGTAGACATAATGATGGCATTGGTTACAGGCACATTTCTAAACTGCTGAATGTCCCAGTGAGCACTGTTGGAGCCATCATTCAGAAGTGGAAAGAACATCATTTTACCATAAACCAGCCACGACCAGGAGCTCCTCGCAAGATTTCTGACAGAGGAGTCAAAAGAATTATTAGAAGAGTTATCCAAGAGCTAAAGACCACTTGTGGAGAGCTCCAGAAAGGCCTGGAGTTAGCAGGTACTGCTGCTTAAAAGAAAACAATAAGTAATGCACTCAACTGACACAGGCTTTATGCCCGCTCACCTCGCAAGACTCCATTGCTGAAGAAAAAGCATGTTGAAGCTCGTTTCAAGTTTGCTGCACAACATTTGGGCAAGCCAGTAAAATACTGGGAGAATACAGTCTGGTCAGATGAGACCAAAATTGAATTCTATGGATGCCACAACACACAGCATGTTTGGAGGAGAAATGGCACTGCATATCCCACCATGGTGTGGGGGTATTCTTCAGCACATAGTACAGGCAGACTTCATATAACTGAAGGAAAGATGAATGGACAAATGTACAGAGACATCCTTGGTAAGAACTTGTTGTCATCTGCCAAGATGCTGAAGATGAAGCGAGGGTGGACATTTCAACAAGACAATGATCCCAAACACACAGCCAAGGAAACTCTCAACTGGCTTCAGAGAAGGAAAATAAAGCTACTAGAATGGCGCAGTCAGTCACCTGACCTGAATCCAACTGAAAATCTGTGGAACGAAGTGAAGATCAGAGTTTAAAGAAGACACCCATGAAACCTTCAAGATTTGAAGATTTGTGGAAGAATGGGCTAAAATCACTCCTTACCAATGCCTGTGCCTATAGTTTCTCCATACAGGAGCCATCTGGAAGCTGTTATTACCAACAAAGGTTTTTCTACTAAATATTAAATTAATTTCACCAAGCTTGTTCAATACTTATTCCCTGTGTCATTCCACTTTATTAAATATAACTTGTTTTGTGAACACAGTTGCTTTGATTTCTTTGTATGTATGGATTACTTGGGTTGCTACTGATATCTGGTGAAAATCTCACATCAATGGCTCCATCAGAAATATGTTTAATGAGAAAAATGTTGACATGTTCAATACTTATTTTCCCCGCTGTATCAGGAAAATTTATTCTAACAGTTAAAGCAACATTTGGAAATTAGGAAAAAACAAACACCATTGTTTTGGTTGTCTCCATATGGCTCTCATCCAAACAATTCCCATCAAAATATTTACCCTTTTTTTGCTTAGGGGGTCAATGAACAAAGATATACTCATTGTTCACCCGAAAGGATAAATGTACCCGTGCAATTCAAGCAACTGCTTTAATAGGTACACCTTGTTGTCCGTGGGTTGGACCCTTATATTGCCACCAGAACTGCTTTAATTCTTCATGGCATAGATTCAACACGGTGCTGGAAACATTACTTAGAGATATTGGTTCATATTGATATGCTAGCATCACAGTTGCTGCAGATGTATTGGCTGCACATTGTGATGCCCTAGGCATCTATCAGTTGTATCATTTTGCAATACTGCAGCAAAATATTGAGACTCAGACCAGGGGGGTATTCAGGAAAACAGGGTTATCATAGCCTGAAATAAACCCTGAACTCAGAATTAAATGAACCTACCAAAGCTTACTCCGAATTAGGGGTGTACCATATCGTATCATTCATGATAATACCGGTATCATCACTCTGCTACGCAGAGGGCATTGGACATATTACACCCACAGTTGCTATATTCATTCATACCATACTCCCTCTCGGGCAATATTGCTTAACTAGAACACCTTTGAAGCGGCGTGATACATATCCAGTGAAACACTGGGGTGCAGTTATCATGGAATATAGTAACTCCTGGAATCACTATTGTCCAATCACATTGCTTGGCCAGAACTAACTTTTGTATAAGGTTTTTAATTTTCTTCACATACTGTACCTATGTAATTAGATTATATACTGTAGATTTTAATTTTTTTTTCCCATATAATCATACACACACCTTATTATAATATTAACTTATACAAACCCTTTTAAGGATTTTTTCTATTCAACCTATTTCCCTCACAAGCCTTTTTTATTGAATGAAATTTGGCTCTTTATTTAAACTTTTTTTTACAATTTTATCACCTTCACAGTCCAGGATGGTGTCCTAGTCTTGTAATCCAAATATTTTTTTTCTTTTTGACAAACTATCCTTCATTAGGCCAAAGGCCCTAAGGTTGTTAATACAATTAAAAGACTGAAGAGGAGGAGACTGCATCATACAGAAGTGGACATGGAGGGTCCACTAAGCTATATGGACAATAAGTGCCAAGCATCCAATCTGTGACTGTGGTGTTTGAAGACTGAGGATTTGCAGTAGAACTTATTTCTGTTCCATAAGAGACTGAACAGGGCAGTGTGGTGGATCCTCCTCCAATCTCTCTGCAGCAATTTGACAATGTCAGAAACTGATTTTATTAATATTAATGTGAGACATATTACTGCTAAACAGAACTCAATATTGTACCTTTAAGATTAATAAATTTGAAAGCGTTTTCATTCTAGATGCCAGGAAAGGATCTGTATGATCAATAGACAAAAAAATCATAAACTAGATGTGGAGATGAAATATTTGCATGTAAAGATACAGGAAAAATGATGTTTGTTCAGGAAATAAAGAAGGCGTGTTAAAAACAAATTAGTGATGGTTTGTTTTATTAAAAGTGATTTTGAGTGATTAGTTCTCTGATTCTCTGCCATCACACTTCTGTTTGTGGATGTGGCTCCTCTTAAGTTTAAATACTCTAAACATGCCCCCAACATAACCTGAACATAACCTGGTCAGGAGCAGGTTATGTTCACAGCCTTTGCAATCAGGGTTACAAACATACTCTGACTTTTTGGAACTGAAAACTCAGTTACCACAAACTCTGAGTTAACTTACCCAGGTAAGCCACTAAATCTGACTTCTGTAACAGAGCCCAGGAAATATTAGTCCAGTATTTCTGATGTCCAACTTTGGTTGCCTTCAGAGATGCTGTTCTGTATACCTTGGTTGTAATGAGTTGAGGTACTGTTAGCTTTCAGCTCAAGACAGTCAGGCCATTCTCCTCTAACCTCTGGCATCAACAAGGCATTTGGGCCCAGAGAACTGCTCAGTGGAAATTTTCTCTTTTTCAGATCATTCTCTATAAACCATAGAGATGGTTGTGCATAAAAATCCCAGTAGATCAGTAGTTTCTGAAATAGTCGTTCCAGCCCATCTGTCTGCAGCAATCATGCCACTAATGACTTTCTTCCCCATTCTGATGCTCAGTTTGAACTTCATCAGCTTGTATTGACCACATCTACAGTCATGTGGAAAAATTAGGACACCCCATTAAATATTCAGTTCTTTATTAATAAATGTTCACATATCTATGTCTAACCTTGTTTCTGTTTTTATTTGCATTTTTTTAACTTTTAACCTTGTAAGTGGGAATGAATGTGGGGGTGTCCTAAAAAAGATGGGGGGTGCCCTAATTTATTCCTCACTATTTGTTTAGAATTACATTTTACAGAAAATTTGAAAAAAAGTCTTTAATTCATTTGTAATTGTTTAGTTATATTACAAGAATATCCCAGTATTTTTAACACTGATACTAAATATCCATATGTCCAAATATGTTATACAGGGTGCCCTAATTTTTTCACATGACTGTACATGTCTAAATGCATTAAGTTACTGCTGTGTGACTGACTGATTATATATTTGCATTAACAAGCAGATGAGCAGGTGTACCTATTAAAGTGACTGGTGACTGTATGTATTACCACTCTCCGAGCTTGTATTGGTGAATCTGCATTTTTCAAGGCGAAGAATTGAGCTGTTGTGCATTATTCACATTAAAAAGATGTCCCTCCCATGTGTTAACACCACCCATTCATCAGACTTGGCTATTCTACATCTGTCAAAACTGTGACAGCTTCCGAACCTCAGAAACTCTCCTGCACTTGTTGACAAGAGGTAACTCAATATGAAATAAGACTTAGCATGTTGTCTTGGCCCTGCCACACTTCCCCTTCCTTTCTCTGCTCTCTGTTTTATGTCCCTGCCCTCTCCCTAAGGCACAGGACTATTTTTTGAATGTGGAAATCCCACATACCATGAGGACTGTGTGCTCCTGCTGCATTATGTGTCACAAATAGACACTCAGACATGCATGCACGAGAAGACATGCAGACTTCCACCCACATGCTTCCATGCTAACTCACACTCACGACTACTATTCTGACTTCTCCAGAGCACATTGGGCCTCAGGAAGCTGCCCACCCACTCTCCCACCACTGGAGCAGCTTGACTTTTTTGGGGGGTTATGCAAACAACAGGGCAAGGACTCTTCTTTTTTAAAAATTGTTTTTTCTGATCTTGATAACTTTCCACTTGGCAGGCTGCTGCAGGAAGTTTCGGTCCTCCATCCTTTCCAGGGTATCTTCAGCTTGTAGGGAGGGCCCCGCTATGAGCATGTGCATTTCCCCATTCTTCGAGATAAGCCAAGGTGGTGGGCCGACATCAGACTTTTTGACCTGTGCACATACTTGCTTTTTGAAGATCCTTTCTATACAAGTGCTCTCATTGACTTTGCTGATCACCTTTTACCATATATGTCCTCTTCTCACTGTTGCTCCGCTTCACCAGATCCTCGGGGTCAAGGAGGAAGGAGCAGTGCGGTTAAAGGAGAACCTGAGAGAGAGAAAAAGAGAGGAAGGTAATAAAGAAAGGCAGGAATGAGAGGATTAGAGCCAAGCCGGAGTGAGCGATAGCTTAAGAGAGGTGGGAGGATAGCTTTCAAGAGCAGAGGGGGAGAGGCAAGCTGCCTGCTGAGGCAGTTATGTGGCCCCCGAGCAGCCTCTTGCCAGTTGTCTTCAGCCATTTCAGTGACAAGGCTGCAGAGAGAAAAAAAGAGAAGAGTTCATTTTTCTGTGCATATAGCATTTTCATATTTTTACTTGCTGCATTGCTCTAAAAAGGTGTCACTGATTTAAAAAAAAAACAAACCTCAGGATATTTTTAGGCTTAAATCTGGAGGAACCATAGCTTCACACTTGAATGTCAGCTCATTAAACCCACCCCCACACCCACCATACATCTACACACCTGGACGCTCAGTTTAAACATGTTTGGCAGTCATCATAGAGATCAGCGTTTATCATCCATGTATTTGATGTCTAAGCAATCAAGTCTTTAAAAAAAATAAAGACAAAGTATCAAATGTTTGCCTGCTTTGCAGATTTTCCACTTTTTTCAGTCAAAGGTGAACACTTCAGAGCAGCCAGTTCCTGTATGAGGGTGATAAACTGCCATCAGGTTTCCTGTCTGTCGCCCCATCTACTGTGAGCTCATATCCTCAGAGGCTTGGAAAAATGAGGGATGGGGAAGAGAAGCAGAGTGGGAGGTACTCTCTCTTGATGGGGATGACAGGCGGCTCTGTGTAGCTCCACAATAAGCTTGAATTTCCATTAACCTCTTAAAATTCTGTGGCGCACCAGTGCGCCCATCATCTTCCCCCCTCTGGTGGTCAAGATTTTTTTGAAGAAAATATTCAGTTTCGATGTTAGACATTTCAAAGGCTGTAACTTGAAAGTGGTAAGAGATAATGGCTTACTGTCAATAAGAAAGATGGAGAATATGATCCAAAGTTTGAGATAGGAGTAAATTTACACATCTAATTTGCATAATGTGACAGCAGTTGTATTGAATTACATAACTTTCAGTCAAAAGTGGACTTTGGACATTTACATAAAAGATGGTTTTGTTTTTTTGTCTTCATTTTTGTTTTTGGTTTTTTGTTATCTTATCTTCAATGTATATGAACCAGAAAATTAATAGAATGTACACAAACCGATAAAAAACAGTCAGACTGACTGCTCCTCGTGTCTTCATTCGTCCATTTTCGTCATCCACGGTCATTATTTCGTCTTCTGCCAGTCATTTTCACTTTCTCTCCCACATCCAGAAACTGTCACATGTATTATGAATTATTCCACCTCAGTTTTGGTTACATTATGCCACCGAACCGGCGCTATTGTTCTCTGTCATCACATGCAGCTCCGTCGATGGCAGACGAAAGTGTACACGCTCCAGACCATCTTCTGCTGTCACAAAACATAAATATTTCCCTTCAGAAGCTAAATAATCTCTTTTTAGAATCATAGTTGGCAAAATCTGGAGCAAATGCTTCCTCCATGTGGAAATATATATTGGGATGGAGCCTTTGTTTACATTCTCTTCTTTGCATTACCGGAAATGATGTTTGCGATGGTTCATTGGGTGAAGTCCTCCAGTAAAGAGCAGTAAGCTATACGTGTCTGACATCTTGTGCTGGGAAATGCTTGGTACAACTGGGTTTTCTGTGCTTTTGGGACACATCACATGACAGGCTCAGAACTGCACCAGGGACAGCAGGTGACGCCAATTCCACATTCAACATGTTCGAATGTGGAATATCAAAGGGTTAATTCTCATATGCAGATGTGTTATTGGTTAGATGATGTTTGAAAGCATTGGCTGTGATTGGATGGTGGATTTTTATTTGGGATTTTATTAGCTGTTGTAAGGATTAAAATTAAGCAATGTTACATGAGAACAAGTGCAGTATAGGGCTAGGCGATATGGCTTTTAACATGTATTGTGATACATTTAGGGTTTTATCATGATGCACGATTTGTCACTATGTCTTGAAATCTCCACCAAACCACTGTATAAATGTAAAACCTTTGCATAAAAATGACACCGGGACGATAATACGAACAGATCCATGTATTGCATTTTTTAAAATTGCATACAAAAGGGGGGGGGGGGCAAAAAATCAAGTTAAATTTAACAATTTAGCAAACTGTTTTTCAGACAACCCCACTCATAAAATTGCAACAAATCAGAATAAATAATGGTAGGCCTTCCTATTATGGCCTGTAATAAAACCATAAAAACAAAACAAAAAAGGACTCAACACAATAAAAACTGCATTAAGCAACAATTCTAGAGAAAGATATTTTAAAACCATATAAATTAAAGCCCACTTTTTCTGTTTGGTGGTTTTTTAACAATAAGGGCCATGTCTTTGGCAATATAATTTGTGACCGTAGTTGTGATCGCTTACTGTTTTACACTTTTATTGTATGGGATGAATTTTCCAAATGAAGGAGCCATATAGTCATTTTCTTAGGGCTGGTTCCTTTATTTATTGCCTCCACCAAGGGAGGAGGTAGTGTTTTTGCTGGCGTTGGTTGGTTGGTTGGTTTGTTGGTTTGTCTGTTAGCAACATAACTCAAAAAGTTATGAATGGATTTTGATGAAATTTTCAGGAAAGGTGTGTAGTGGCACAGGGAACACGTCATGACTCCATCCCCAACGTGTGTCAGCTGTGTGTCCCTCCTTAAGAAGGTTTCTGAGTTGGAAGTGAGACTCTCCAACCTCTATAAGATTCGGGAGGCTGAAGACCACCTAGATACTATAATTCTAGGGCAGACATCGGCCCTGGCAACCAACTTGCAGCTGGCAGAGACGGCTGCTTACCTGGGTGAATTTAGCACATCGCCATCGACTTCCACCCCTACTCCGGTCTCCTCAGCTGTCCAGGACCCCAACAATAAACACTGGCTTCAGCTCAGAGCTAAATCCAAAGCCCCAGGTGGTCTTTCACATCCTCAGTGCGCGCCCTGGACCTTGGTTGGGCCAACTAGCAAACATCGGGGATTGACCAGACATGGCCGCGCTTCCTCTCTTCCCGTTACGGGAAAACAGATTCGACATCCTTTCCCCACCTGGACGTCGATCATCCTCCCATGGCCACCCCTCCTCCTTCAGCAGCGGCCCAAACCCACAAGCCCCGGATTAAAACTACTTTAGGTGTGCCAAACTACGTATACACCAGCTCCAAAAAGAAGAGAGCGCATCACCACGCTATCACAACAACAACAATGGCAAAATTATCCACCATTTCAGAAGCAACCAGCAAGGCCCCCCCCCAGACGACGTTGGTAATTGGTGATTCGATTATGAGGAACGTCAGAAGCAGGTACTATGTCACTAAATTTTTTCCTTGGGCTAAAGTGTCAGACATTGAGGCTCTTAACCCTGACCTATTAAATGAATTCCCCCATGCTAAAACTGTCATTGTACATGTTGGATGCAACAACATCCCAGATGAAGCGGTGGAGATCTTAAAGAGTGACTTCAAGAGCCTTCTGTCCACTCTTATGAACTTTGGCAGACGTGTGTATTTCTGGGCCATTGGCACCTTTCAGATGAGGTTGCAATTATTTTAGCAGAACTCTCAGCCTTAATACCTGGTTGTGTTCTACATGTCCTACTTTTTACATTGGTTTTGTAGACAATTTCAACCTGTTTTGGAACCACCCATCATTTATGAGGCCAGATGGCATCCATCCAAATAGACTTGGTGCACGTGTTTTAAGGGACAATCTGTTCTATTCCATTCAGCGTTTTTTAGTACAGTGACTGAAATTTGGTGCATTAACTTACCCCGAAGTTCCTAGGTCTGCCAGCAAGCCCTTCTTTGTTTCCACTTCTCATATTAATCCTATTAACCCAAATAATCCTCACTGTTTAGATCAGTCTTTAATTTATAACCCCATAGAGATTGTGTCTGTCTCCCATTACCCAAAATATTATAACCCAAGACAAATACAACATAATTTGATAAACACACGCCTTTCTGCAGCTCCTCCTCATCCGCCACCCCTCAATTTAGCTCCTGTCTTCCCCCTCAGAGAACCTTTGTCTACTCCCCCCAAAGTTAATAAAAATATAATGTATAAACGTCCCAAAGTGATTAAACAAAAAAGTTGGTAAAACTCAAATTAAACATCAAGTCTCTTAATTTAATGATTTGGCCTCTGTTCCTCCTCATAATTTAAAAATTAAATGCGATTTGTTAAATATTAGGTCTCTAACTCCCAAGTCTCTACTAGTCCATGATCTGTTAATTGATCATCAGATTGATTTAATATCCCTTACAGAGACTTGGCTAGGGCAAGATGATTATGAAATTAACTTCTGGCGCCGCACGAGTCGGCTGCCTTTTTGCAACAGTGACTCAATTCCGAGTTTTTCTTCCTATTTCTTATTTACTATCTGGCTTCTCTCGCTAAATTTTCTGATCCAGTGACACCTTATCCATCATGGCCACACATATTGCCCCAAATGTCTCCCGAGCCGGCAGACGGAGCCACTGTTTATAGCAGGAGACAGTACAACAGGGACCAGCTGTTAGCACTTAACCGGCCCACGATGCTAACGCAAAAACTCGACATACTGGGAGAAATAAGATGGAAATGGCGTGGATGTTGAGCTGGAGTAAGACGGCGGGCGAGGAATATAAGGTACAGACCCGTCCTCCCAGCCATTATTATGGGGAACATTCGATCGCTACTCAATAAGACAGATGAGCTAGCGGCTATGACCCTCTACCAGAGCGTCTTCAGAGAGATTAGCATGATGTTGTTTACTGAAACGTGGCTAACAGAACTAGCAAGAGATGCTAACATCGAACTGGAGGGTTTCCATGCAATATGGGCAGACCAGACACCAGACAGTGGGAAGGCAAGGGCCGGAGGAGTGATAATGTATGTCAATAACAGCTGGTGTAAACTGGGACATATCACGGTTAAAGAGCAACACCGCAGCAAAGACACCGAGTTGCTAGCTGTCAGCATGTGGCCTGTCTATCTCCCAAGGGAATACTCACATGTGATCTGCATTGTTATTTATGCAAATCTGACGGTGAACGCTGGGGCAGCGTGTGACGCCATCCACTCAGTAACTGGCAGGCTGCTGACACCCAGATGCTCTCCTTCTCATCTCCAGTGATTTTAACAACATCTCACTGTCCCCCATTTTGCCACGTTCACCCAGTATGTCACATGCCACACTAGAGACAATAAAACACTGGACTTATTCTACGCAAACACTAAGGAGGCGTACACCTCATCACCACTACTCCCACTCGGGAGGTCGGATCACAACTTGGTTCATCTCCTGCCGGTGTACAAAACCCTAGTACACAGACAACCTCCGGTTATGCACACGGTGAAGATATGGTCTGAGGAGGCAATGGACGCTCTAAAGGACTGTTTTGAAACCACTGCCTGGGAGCAGCTCTGCGATCCACATGGTGAGGACATCAACGGCCTCACTCACACCATCACGGACTACATCAGCTTCTGTGTGGACAACACCGTACCCACCAAGATCATACGGTGTTGCTCGAACAACAAACCCTGGATCAACCCTGAGATAAAATCACTACTGAGAGAGAAGAAGAGGATCTTCAGGTTGGGGAACAGGGAGATGCTGAAGTCCATACAGAGGGAACTAAGGAGGAAGCTCAGAGAAGGCAAGGACAGCTTCAGGAAGAAGATGGAGGACAAGCTGCAACAGAGTGCTATCAGCAGGATCTGGAGAAGCCTCAAAACCATCTCTGGGCTCCAGAATATCTCCTCCCAGGCCACAGGGGGCAGGGAGTGGGAGAACAATCTGAACCTGTTTTTTAATAGGTTTGACCAACCGCCCTCCCCTCAGCCTGCACAACAACCACTGCTGCCTCTACTGTCATCGAGACCTGCTGTCCACCCTCCCCTCCACCAACACCCCCCCACTCCCAGCACACAGCCCCCCAGCCCCAACCTGACCCTCACTAAGACCCAGGTGAGGGCGGAGCTGAGGAAGATCAAGGCAAGGAAGGCCTCAGGTCCGGACTGCATCAGTGCGAAGCTATCAAGTCCTGCGCAGACCAGCTGTGTGGGATTGTGGAGCACATCTTCAACCTGAGCCTGAAGCTGGGAAGGGTACCACAGTTGTGGAAAACATCTTGTGTGGTACCTGTACCAAAGACTTCCCATCCCAGAGACCTGAACAGCTTAAGATCAGTGGCCCTGACGTCTTACCTGATGAAGAGCATGGAGAGACTGCTCCTCGCTCACCTCCGACCCCTGGCGGGACCAGCAATGGATCCACTCCAGTTCGCCTACCTGATCAGGTAGGCCCTGCCAGCATGGCATTGGGGTGGAGGATGCAGTGATCTTCCTCCTTCACCGTTCCCTGTTCCACCTGGAGAAGCCTGGGAACACGGTGAGGATCATGTTCTTTGACTTCTCCAGTGCTTTCAACACCATCCAACCGATGATCTTGAGGGACAAGCTGCTGTGTGCAGGGGAGGACCAGCACCTGTCATCGTGGATCCCGGACTACCTCACAAACCAGCCACAGTTTGTGAGAACCCGGGATTGTGTGTCCGGCATGATCATCGGCAGCACGGGAGCCCCCCAGGGAATGGTTTTGGCTCCCTTCCTGTTCACCCTTTATACTGCAGACTTCTCACACAACACAACACACTACCGTCTACAGAAGTTCTCTGACGACTCTGCGATTGTCGGCCTCATCTCCAACGGAGATGAAGCTGAGTACAGAGGACTTATCTAGGACTTCGTGGACTGGTGCCATTGGAACTGCCTCCAGATCAACGCGAGAAAAACTAAGGAGCTGGTGGTGGACTGCCGCAGGCAAGGACAACCCCTCACAGCACCAGTAAACATCCAGGGAACAGACATTGAGATGGTGACATCCTACAAGTACCTAGGTGTTCATTTGAACAATAAACTAGACTGGTCACACAATACAGATGCACTCTACAAGAAGGGGCAGCGCAGGCTGTTCCTACTGAGGAGGCTCAGATCTTTTGGTGTACAAGGGGTGCTCCTGAAGACCTTCTACAATTCGGTGGTGGCATCAGCCATCACTTTTGGAGTGGTCTGCTGGGGCAGTGGCATCACAACAGCCAATAGGAAGAGACTGAACAAACTGATCAAGAAAGCTAGCTCTTTCCTGGGGCAGTGCCTTGACCCAGTGGAGGATAGGAGAGAGAAAGATGGTGGCTAAGCTGTCATCTCTGCTGGAGTCCGAGTCCCACCCTATGCAAGACATACTGAACGCACCGAGGAGCTCATTTAGCAGTAGGCTACATCATCCTAGGTGTGCGACTGAGAGGTTTTGCAGGTCCTTCCTACCTACAGCTGTCAGACTTTATAACCTAAGCAGGGCTGCTTGCAGACATAGCAAAAAAGTTACGACCTAATAGTATTGAATACAAAAGACGCAACAGACTTACACAAAAAGGTCCCCTCCAGTATACAACTAGGACAATATCAGTCGCTACAGAGGGTGACAATATGTCCATCCATCCATCGTCTTCCGCTTAATCCTTTTCGGGTCGCGGAGGGGCTGGAGCCTATCCCAGCATCTTTGGGCGAGGGGCAGGTTATACCCTGGACAGATCGCCAGTCCATCGCAGGACCAACACAGAGAGACAGACAACCATTCACTCTCACAATCATACCTAAGGACAATTTAGAATCCCCAGTTTGATGCCATTTAACCTAACTTGCATGTTTTTGGCATGTGGGAGGGGTATGGGTACATATTCATACTATGTGGGGTAACTAAATAGACAGTTATGCTGTTTATTCCATCTTGCTACAATGCTCTGCACTGTGTTTATATATTTATATATTTATGTGTACATATGTATATTCACTGCTCTTATTTTCTTATCTTCTACATTATTGCTCTAAGTGTTGCTATCCCTGTGCTGTTGCAATCCTGGAATTTCCCCATTATGGGACTAATAAAGGCTTATCTTATCTTATCTCTTATTATGTTGGTTTAAATGAATTAACTCCCTCTGGTTATCTAAACTATCATAATCCCAGAAGTGCTGGTTGTGGAGGTGGAGTAGCGGCAATTTACCATGCTAAGTTACTAGTTAATGTAAAGCACAAATTATGTTTTAATTCCGTCCTCAGTATGGGGCATGTTAGCAATCTTAGCTTAAACACAATTTTCTTTGCCATAGTTTACCGTCCTCTCTCAGCCTACTCAGAGTTTTTATCCGAATTTGCCGAATTCTTAGCTGATTTAGTGCTGAAATCAGAATAATTATAGTAAGGGATTTTAATATACATGTTGATGTAGATAGTGACTGTCTTAATAAGGCATTCAGTTCAATATTAGACTCAATGAGGTTTTCCCAGAAAGTAGAAAATTCTACCCATCATCAAGTACAAAATTCTACCCATTATCTCCTTCACACATTGGACCTTGTTCTGACTTATGGCATAGAAATAGAAAATCTGGTAGAGTCTCCTCATAATCCTGTACTGTCAGGCCATTGTCTGTTAACCTTTGATTTCACTATTCCTGACTATTTGACTCCTAAAGAAAAATATTACTACAGCGGATGTCTTTCAGATGATGTTGTTACCAAATTTATGCAGATTGTCTCCTCTATGCCATGTGTCAATACAACGGAAATAAAAGATGGAGAGCTTGCTCCTTCCGTAACTGATAGCATGGTAGATAGTGTTACAGCCTCTCTGTATCAGACTCTAGACTTGGTGGCCCCTTTAAAAAAGAAAAAGTCTAATCAGAGATTTCTAACCCCTTGGTTTAACACAGAAACTCGTAGCTTAAAACAGAAGACTCGTCAATTAGAAAGAAAATGGCATTCCACTAATTTAGATGAAATCTATTTAGCTTGGAGAAATCATTTCTTAATTGATAAAGAATCTCTTAGAAAAGCTAGAACAAGTTATTACTCTGCGTTAATAGAAGAGAATAAGAATAATCCCAGGTTTCTTTTCAGCACTGTAGCCAGGATGACCAAGAGTCAGGACTCTGGTAATCCTCGCATCCCCCTAGAGCTTACTAGTCATGACTTTTTGAACTTTTTCAATCATAAAATTTTATCTATTAGAGATAAAATCAGTCAGATTCTCCCCACCGTAAACTTCAGTACAGCAACTACTACAACGCCTTCAACTGATATATGTTTACTCCAATTGACCTTTTAGAGTTAGATAAAATTATCTCCTCATCCAAGGCTTCAGCTTGTCTTTAAGACCCTATTCATACCAGGTTATTTAAAAAAAAGTCTTCCCATTTATTGGTAGTCGTATTCTTCAAATAATCAATTCTTCTTTAACTTTAGGTCATGTACCACAGGCTTTTAAAATTGCTGTAATTAAACCCTTACTCAAAAAGCCAACGCTTGATCCAGGAGTTTTAGCTAACTATAGACCAATCTCTAATCTGCCTTTCATTTCAAAAATCTTAGAAAGAGTTGTTGCTACACAATTATTTGACCACTTGCAGGGAAATGGTTTATTTGAAGAGTTTCAATCTGGGTTCAGAATTCATCATAGTACTGAAACAGCCTTAGTGAAGGTCACTAATGACCTCCTTATCGCATCTGATAATGGACTCGTTTCTGTACTTGTCCTTTTAGGTCTTAGTGCAGCCTTTGATACTATCGACCATAATATTCTACTTGATAGATTAAAACACTATGTTAGACTAAATGGAACTTCGCTGCAGTGGTTTAGATCTTATTTGTCCAGTAGACTTCAGTTTGTTCATATCAATAATGAGTTTTCTTTCACCTCTAAGCTCTGTCATGGAGTTCCACAGGGATCTGTTTTAGGCCTTACTCTTTTAATTTATATATGCATCCGTTACCCCCTCATGGATCGTCACCTTATCGTGGTGGGGGGGTTTGCGTGCCCCAGTGATCCCAGGAGCTATGTTGTCCAGGGCAATTTGCCTCTGATAGGGTCTCCCAAGACAAACTGGTCCTGGGTGAAGGGCCAGACTAAGAACGATCCAACAGACTCTCATGAATTGTATATCAAGGATTCAGTGTACCCCGCCCGGTATGGGGTTACCGGGGCCCCACCCTGGAGCCAGGCCTGGGGGAGGGGCTCGAAGGCTAGCGTCTAGTGGCCGGGTTTCCACCCATGGGACCCGGCCGGGCTCAGCCCGAAGGAGTTACATGGGTCCGCCCTCCAGTGGGCTCACCACCTGCAGGAGGGATCATGGGGGTCCGGTGCTATGTGGATCAGGTGGCGGTCAAAGGCGGAGACCTTGGCGGACTGATCCCAAGCTTTCTAAACTGGCTTTTGGTACGTGGAATGTCACCTCTCTGGTGGGGAAGGAGCCTGAGCTGGTGTACGAGGTTAAGAGATACCGGCTAGATATAGTCGGCCTCACTTCAACACACAGCTCTGGTACCGGAACCAGTCTCCTGGAGAGGGGCTGGAGCTTGGCCTTTTCTGGAGTTGCCCTGGGCAAGAGGCGACGAGCAGGGGTTGGGTATTCTTGTATCGCCCCACCTTGCTGCCTCTATATTGGAGTTTTCCCCGGTGGACGAAAGGGTTGCTTCCCTGCGCCTTCGGGTTGGGAAATGGGTCCTGACCATCATTTGTGCCTATGCACCAAATGATGTTTCAGAGTACCCACCCTTTTTGGAGTCTGTGACTGGGGTGCTGGAGGGTGCTCCTCTTGAAGACTCCATTGTCCTACTGGGGGACTTCAATGCGCACGTGGGCAACGACAGTGAAACCTGGAGGGAGGTGATTGGGAGGAACGGCCTGCCCGATCTGAACCCGAGTGGTGTTCAGTTATTGGACTTCTGTGCTAACCACAGTCTGTCCATAACGAACACCATGTTCAAGCATAAGGGTGTCCATATGTGCACCTGGCACCAGGACACCCTAGGTTGCAGGTCAATGATCGATTTTGTTATCGTATCATCAGACCTGCGACCGTATGTCTTGGACACCCGAGTAAAGAGAGGTGCAGAGCTGTCAACTGATCACCACCTGGTGGTGAGTTGGATCCGATGGCAGGGGAGGAAGCCATTCAGACCTGGTAGATCCAAACGTATAGTGAGGGTGTGCTGGGAGCGTCTGGCTGAGGCCCCTGTCCGGGAGGTCTTGAACTCCCACCTCCGGAAGAACTTCAACAACATTCCGAGGGAGTCTGGAGACATGGAGTCTGAATGGGCCATGTTCCCCACTTCTATTGTTGAAGCAGTTGCCCAGAGCTGCGGCCGCAAGGTCATCGGGGCATCTCGTGGTGGCAACCCCCAAACCAAGTGGTGGACACCAGTGGTGAAGGCGGCCATTAAGCTGAAGAAGGAGTCCTATCAAGCTTGGTTGGCTTGTGGGACTCCCGAAGCAGCTGAAGTGTACCAGCAGGCCAAGTGGAGTGCAGTTCAGGTGGTTGCTGAAGCAAAAACCCGGGTATGGGAGGAGTTTGGTGAGGCCATGGAACAAGACTTTCGGTCGGCCTCAAAGACATTCTGGCAAACTGTCCGGCGGCTCAGGAGGGGAAAGCAGCTCCCCGTCCACACTGTGTATGGTGCGGATGGGACACTGTTGACTTCGACTGGGGACATCGTCGAGCGGTGGAAGGAATACTTCGAGGATCTCCTCAATCCCACTGATACGCCTTCCACAGTGGAAGCAGGGTTTGGGGATGAGGGGGATGACTCGCCTATCACAGGGGCTGAGGTCGCCAAGGTGGTTAAAAATCTCCTTGGTGGCCGGGCCCCGGGGGTGGACGAGATTCGCCCTGAGTACCTCAAGGCCCTAGATGTTGTTGGGTTGTCATGGTTGACACGCCTCTGCAACATTGCGTGGAGGTCGGGGGCAGTGCCTTTGGCATGGCAAACCAGGGTGGTGGTTCCTCTCTTTAAAAAAGGGGACCGGAGGGTGTGCTCCAACTTTAGAGGGATCACACTCCTCAGCCTCCCTGGGAAGGTCTATGCCAAGGTACTGGAGAGGAGAGTCCGGCCGTTGGTCGAACCTCTGATTCAGGAGGAGCAATGTGGTTTTCGTCCTGGCCGTGGCACATCGGACCAGCTCTTTACGCTCTCGAGAATTCTCGAGGGTTCGTGGGAGTTTGCCCAACCAGTTTACATGTGTTTTGTGGACTTGGAGAAGGCATTTGACTGCGTCCCTCGTGGATTTTTGTGGGTGGTGCTTTGGGAGTATGGGGTATCGGGCTTGTTGTTACGAGCTATTCGGTCTCTGTACGACCGTTGTGAGAGTTTGGTTCGTATTGCCAACACTCGGTCGGAGTCATTCCCAGTGAGAGTTGGACTCCGCCAGGGCTGCCCTTTGTCACCGATCCTGTTCATAATTTTTATGGACAGGATTTCTAGGCGCAGCCAGGGAATGGAGGGTGTCATGCATGGTGACCACAGGATCTCATCTCTGTTGTTTGCAGATGATGTTGTCCTGTTGGCTTCATCCAGCAATGACCTACAGCTCTTGCTGGGACGGTTTGCCGCTGAGTGTGAAGCAGCTGGGATGAGAATCAGCACCTCCAAGTCCGAGTCCATGGTCCTCAGCCGGAAAAAGGTGGATTGTCCTCTCCGGGTTGGGGACAGGCTCCTGCCCCAAGTGGAGGAGTTTAAGTATCTTGGGGTCTTGTTCACGAGTGAGGGGAGAATGGAGCGAGAGATCGACAGACGGATTGGAGCAGCATCTGCAGTGATGCGGACGTTGTACCGGTCTGTTGTGGTGAAGAGGGAGCTTAGTTCTAAGGCAAAGCTGTCGATTTACCAGTCAATCTACGTTCCTACTCTCACCTATGGTCACAAGCTTTGGGTAATGACCGAAAGAACGAGATTGCGGATACAAGCGGCTGAAATGAGCTTTCTCCGTAGGATTGCTGGACTCACCCTCAGAGATAGGATGAGGAGCTCAGTCATCCAGGAGAGGCTCAGAGTAGAACCGCTGCTCCTCCACACTGAAAGGAGTCAGTTGAGGTGGTATGGGCATCTGATTAGGATGCCTCCTGGACGCCTCCCACTTGAGGTGTTTCAGGCACGTCCCACTGGGAGGAGACCCCGGGGCAGACCCAGGACTCGGTGGAGATACTATGTCTCCCAGCTGGTCTGGGAACGCCTTGGTATCCCCTCTGAAGAGCTGGAGCAGGTGGCTGGGGAGAGGGAAGTCTGGGCTTCTCTACTTGAACTGCTGCCTCCGCGACCCGGACCTCCGGAAAAGCAGTAGAAGATGGATGGATGGATGGATGCTTCCGTTAGGCAACATCATTAGAAAGCACTGTATACATTTTCATTGTTACGCAGATGGCACACAATTATACCTGTCAATGAAGCCAGATGATAGTAATCAATTAGCCAAGTTAGAAGCCTGTCTTAAGGAAATCAAAGCTTGGATGACTTGTAATTTTCTGCTATTAAACCCAGAAAAGACTGAAGTCATTCTTGTTGGTCCAAAAAACCTTAGAAATACCTTTCAAAATCAAACTCTTAATTTGGATGCGGCTACTCTTTCTCTGAATAGTTCTGTGAGGACCCTTGGAGTTATTTTTGATCAACATCTGTTTTTTAATTCACATATTAAAATTTGTTTCTAAGACTGCCTTCTATCATCTGTGTAATATTGCCAAGATTAGGAGCGTCTTGTCGCTGAGTGATGCTGAGAAACTGATCCACGCTTTTGTTAGCTCTAGATTAGATTATTGTAACTCGTTATTATCATGTTGTCTTAAAATATCTTTAAAAAGTCTTCAGTTGATCCAAAATGCTGCTGCAAGAGTTTTAACAGGTACTAGAAAGAGAGATCATATCTCTCCGGTTCTGGCCTCCCTTCATTGGCTTCCCATAGAGTTTAGAATTAAGCTTACAATCCTTCTTCTCACTTACAAAGCTCTTAATAATCAGGCCCCTTTTTATATAAAAGATCTGACATTACCCTATCATCCTAACAGAGCACTACGCTCCCAAAATGCTGGATTACTTGTAATACCTCGATTCTACAAAAGTACAATGAGAGGCAGAGCCTCCAGCTCCTTTCCTGTGGAACCAGTTACCAATCTGGGTTCGGGAGTCAGACTCGATCTCTGTTTTTAAGAATAGGGTAAAAACCTTCCTCTTCAATATAGCCTATGTGTAGGGAGGGATCATGCGTCCCTTAACCCTCCCTTTGTTTTGCTGTTAATAGATTTAGACTGCCGGGTGACCTCCAATAATGTACTTGACTTCTCTCCTTTAATGTTTGCTCTCTTTCTGTCTGTTCTTTTCATCTTCTCTATCCCCTCACCTCCCAGCCAGTCACAGCAGATGACTGCCCCTCCCTGAGCCTTGTTCTGCTAGAGGTTTCTTCCTGTAAAAAGGGAGTTTTTCCTCTTCCCTGTCGCCAAGTGCTTGCTCACAGGGGATGAATGAATGAATGAATGAATGAATGAATTTATTTCGGATAGTACAGTACAGGTTAAAAGAAACTGTATAATATAACAACAAGGTCAAATTAGACAAAGACTCCTCCTACTATACAATTCCATGTGAGTTATCCGAAATGGGTGATGGCTGAAGCCGCAGCTTATATTGCCCACCCATATTCCATCCAAGAATTCAAAAGAGAAAAAAGAGAAAACAAGACAAGAGCGATTACAATTTAAAACAAAGCTAAGACAAAATGTGACTGAGAGAAAAAAAAGAAAACTAAGCTAGGCTAAGTTAAGCGGTTACTATTCAAAAATCACTTGATTGCTGGGGTCTTTCTGCAATTGTGGGGTTTCCCCTACATTTGAAAGCGTTATGAGATGACTATTGTTGTGATATGGCACTATATAAATAAAGTTGAATTGAATTGAACAGATGATTAGGTTTTGGTGATGATCTGAGAGTGCATATCTTCACCAAGAGCATGTTGTTTGCATTTTTGCAGCAGGATTACACAAAAACTACTTGATGCATTTGGATGAAATTTTCACCAGACATGGTTCTTGGGCTAGAGAGGAACCCATTACATTTTGGTGATGATCTGAGAATGCATACCTCTGCCAAGGCTCTTATCTTCTCACAGTGTGTTAGCAACAACACTCCAAAACTAACAGACAGACTTTGATGCAATTTTCACCAGAAGTGGCTCTAGGCCTACACACAAACCAATTACATTTTGCAGGTGATCCATGAGGGACGGAAGGAGCCTTATGGTATGCGCTCTCTGAGTGTTTTTCTAGTTTATTTATTTATTTATTTTGTAGGGGCTGCCTGGGATGTTGAGAAAGGATCTTAATGCATTCTTCATATTAGAGTGGATAACATCTCAAGTGGTGAAACAAATTAGTGGTAGTGTGAAATAATTTGCACAAAACTGTATTTCATTCAATTTTTACCTTCTGAAGTCTGAACCACTGCCAGAGAACGGAGCTGGTGCTTTTTTCTCCTTTTGATCAAGTTTGCTTCCACAGCAGCCAGTATGTGTGTGTCATTTCATTTTTTCCCCCCTTTCCCATGCTCTGCCAGTGTTGCCAGATTGTGCATTAAAAAAAAAACACATCTCTGCTCCACGAAAACAGGCTTAAAAGAAGCAGTTTCTAAAGAAAAAAATTGCAGGAAAAAAACAGACCTGGCAACGACCCTGAAATGAAACAAGGCGGGGGGGGGGGGGGGGCTGAGTGCAGCTGTGTGAGAGAGGAGAGGAGAGGAGAAAGAAGCTGACAGCTTACACTGCCACGACAATGCTTGAGGTCGATATAACGAATAACAAATATATTCATTGTATCGCCCAGCCCTAGTGCAGTATGAATATATCACAGCAGTCTTAGGTCAGATGCACAGTGGAGGGTGAAGATATTGTCACACAAGTCACGATACTGCATGATCATGAATGTAAAATTGACTTTAAATAACAGCTCCACAAATGCAATTTGTAGGTCGGCAGCAATAGACAACAAGAGATTGCAATTGATTTGTTTATTTATTGTTACATTGTTACACCAAATCTAGTAGTAGAGCATGGTCTTGAATATAATTGTCATGAACTCCCTTTCAGGGAAAGATAAGGTACCGCCAGCTAAACCCGGAGAACAAGATAAGGAACACACATTAGGATAACAGAATTAAACTGAGGAGAATAAAGAGGAACTTACGTCCCGCAGATGAGAAGGGTGCTGCGCCCAACAATATTGCACAGCCCCTTAAATAAGGCAAAGGAAATGATGACAAAAGGGAACAGGTGTGTGGAACAGGAGCGAAGATAATTAACTGAAATGCAAACAGCTGAGGACAACCGCAAAACTAGCTAGGAGATACAGGAAGTAATAAAGGACACTATCAAAGTAAAAGCACAGAGGACATGACAGAAGAATACCAACCCAGATTCAGACAGAATACAAAAGACAGATGATAATAATACGCCAACATAGTAAGGGCAAGGTAAGGAAATAATACTCTTACACAAACTGGACAACTGGCAAACTAAAATCATGAAAACATTCAAAACCAAACATGAAGCCAAATAATAACACCGAGGCGAGAAAAATAATCAGGAATAAACTGGCAGCATGAGCACAGTGCATCCACTGTGCTCGGCATCACAACAATAATAGTGTTATTGACATTTAGCTAGTTCAATAAAATTTGCTATTGTCCACCAGTCATGGTATATTTGCATAGTTTTTCACTGCCTCTAGTTGATTGGTCTGCTAGCTAGCTAGCTAGCTAACTAGTGCTTGATCTTCACTTCTGTTCTCTTCACCACATTCTTATAGGAATCTTCAGGTAAAGTGAAGAGCCGGAAGTGTATTATGTTGTGATTGAGCAGTAGAAACTGTATGTTTGGAGAAGCTAATTTTAAAAGTCAAAGCTAATTTGTTAACTATTAGCATTAACCTAAGACAATTTCCAGGTTGTGAAGTCCATCTCTTTTTAAACAATCCCTCGCTGCAGAAAATTAGGTCCTTAACATATTAGAATTTTCACAGATTCTAAGAAGCCACAGACAAGTTATTAGAATTGTAGTGAAGCGGAGTGATGCATAGGCCAGCTGGTGACGTGTTCGAGTGCAGTTGTCAGTGAGTATGTTAATGCTTGGGATTCCTTATATTCAGTGTTGGGAGTAATACCACTAGTTTTGCAGTAACGTGCTCTGTAATGAAATTACTGCTTAAAAATTCAGTAATGCGTTAGTTACTGAAATTTGATCAGATGCGTTACTCGCGTTACTTGTTTTATTAATATGGATAGATATTTTAGTGCAAATGAACTGACCCTACCATAGCTGGTGCAGCCGTCAGTCTCCTCCCCCGCGGGTTGGTTTCCTGTCCAGCGGTAGGAAGAAATGCCGTGGCGACTTCTCATATGGAGCCCTGATCACCTGTTGTCCAAGCAGTGAGTAGCCCCCAACAGCTCCTACCTCTGTGGTTAAACATGAGTATCTTTTGAGCAAGAACCTCGCATTTGTCTGCAGTTGTGTAAATGTGTAAATTGTGTAAGTAGTTGTGTGTAAGTTTTCTTACAAGTACAGAGAAAAAGTGACTCGGTTTGTTGCAGTAAAGAACAGCTTCTTGTAAGTGGTGAACTTTCATTTATCTGTGCTTTCTGTTTTACTTTATCTCCGTCTTTTGCATGCTGTTGTTATATGCAACTATTTCATGGAAGTAAACCCTCTACGCATTTTTAATGGGCTGGTCCAGAGCTGTCAAACACAGGGCTCTTGGGCCAAAAACGGCCCACTAGGGAGTCCAAAATTTTGTCTGTGAATTTACAGCTTTATTTCTAGTAAATTTCTGACTTTCTACTGATTACAATAGTTTATGTAAATCCGAGACATTTTTTCTCTGTAAGATGAGACTTTTTTTCTCATCAGTTTTTTTTTTTCTTTTTTCTGATGAGAACAAGGGGCCCTTGATCTTACTATGTGTGCAAGATGATTTAAGTATGCATTTAAAAGTAACGTGAAAGTTACTTTTCCAAGTAACTAGTACTTTAATCATGCAGTAACTCAAAAGTAACTCAGTTACTTTTGAAAAGAACTAGTAACTGTAACTACTTACTATTTTTTAGTAACTTGCCCAACACTGCTTATGTTGAATCAAACTGCTTAGTCCAAATGTACTGTTTTATTATGGAAAACACCACAAAACAGTTTATAACTAGCATCAAATAGTTTATCAGATCTTGACAGAGCTTATCACTATGAGGTTTTCATATGTTAGGAGTCACATTATAATGGCCCGCTGTTGTGTACCCTTGAGCCAAGGGTTTTTGCTGGCATATGTTTGTCTGTGTGTTAGCAGGATTATGCAAAACCTACTGGATGGATTTTGATGAAATTTTCACTAGAGGTGGTCCTTGAACTACGGATGAACCAGTTAGATTTTGGATGTGATCCGGATCAGGATGGAGACAATTCTGGATCACTTTTTTTACTTTCTTTAACATTGCGAGATAAGTCCTTTGGTATGCACTGTAAAGACAGAGAAGGCACTCACAGAGCGCATATCTCTGCCAAGGCCCTATTTCACAACATTGATAGGGTAAGGTAAAATCTGCATTCTGACCTGGATCACCTCCAAAATCTTAAAGATGCATTCCAGCAGCTCTAAAACCACCTCAAAAACAAAAATGTATTGCCCAAAATAGTATATGGTGGCTTTTTACCCACAAAAAAAAACTTTCATTACCTCAGAATTGCTTGGAAAGAGCTTTTACATCTTTCGACTATTTAACTATGCACGGATCTATGAATATTCTAATTAGCGGCCTGCAGAGCTTGCATGTGATTGGTTGCTGAGCTCTCCGACCTGCAGGGCTTGCATGTGATAGGTCACCGTGACTCCTGGTGGGTGGGCTGCTAGTCCGTTCACGACGCTTCCGGACATTCAAGTTTTGCCTTTAACTTCAAAAGTAAAAAAGAAACATTTTTCTGAACGCCGTAAGTTCCAAACAATGTTTTTATTAAGCGCTGGCCACACTGGCACAACATGAGGGCTTAAAAGAGAAAATGACTTTGCCGCTCGGAAGCACAACAAAAAGCAAAAGCAGGACTGACTGGCTAAGGCAGGACAGGACAAACAGAAGCATGTAATTATACCAGCTTGACTAAAGAACCCAAACAGAACAAAGTAAAACAGACGTTAAATACCTACAACACAGTCAGGAAAACATGCAACAGGTGGAGTCACTAATCACTGACAGCTGAGACATCTGTCAGTGGCGGAGGGGTGGGGCTGCGCACACACACAGGGAGAAAAACATGATACAGGATCACAGGAATAACAAGACCAAGATAACATAATGTAAATCATGACAGGCCTCAGAACACAACAGAACTCATAAGGACAATAATAACAGTAACAAAATGATCACAAGACAAGAACCAAAATACAAATAGCAAAAAACATAGAAACAAATAAATTCAAGAGTGGGAATGACTGTATGGTCATTCCCCCAGACCCTGACAAAAACCCAGACATCCCATAGTGCAAATAAAGATAAACGATAAAACCCAGCAATCCTATATGCAGAAAAGGTGAGGCAGTAATATTCGTAGTTGCAAGTTCGATCCGGTAGTGTCGGTGCAGACAGTGACAGATTATTTTAGGTGTTTACCAAAACACTGAGGGTCCTTTGCAGGCAATGACTGCCTGAAATCTAGAACCCATGGGCATTACCAAATAGGGGTGGGAAAAAAGATCGATTCAGTGATGAATCACGATACTTTGCACTTGTGACAATGCATCAATCCATAAATGCACGGATTGATCTTTTATTTTAAAAAAAATGCACACTCAAACGTATACTTTTGGGTAATCAGTTAATCAATGGAGTTTTTAGACCACTAGATGGTGCAAAGTCATCGCAGCAAAGGTGTCTGGCGAGAGTTAATCTCAGTCCAGGTGTACAATAAGATGGTGGAGGGAGCAGCAACGCTAGGAAGAAAACTAAGAAATGCATCGTCAAAGTTTAAATCAAATGTCTGGACTTTTTTGGGATTTTATAACAAAGACAGAATGGATGACCTGGTTATGACACATTCAGTTTGCAAGGAGTGTCACATGAAAGTAAAATACTGTGGGAATATTACAAACATGAAGATTCAACTCTGTCTGCACCATCCCGGGGCAGCAGCGTTAGCAGATGACAGCGAAGCTAAACCAGCGCTGGGTAAAAATCAACCAACTCTGGAAACATATAGCTTGTTTAAGCTACCTCCAAATTTTGAACGAGCAAAGAAGATAACGCAGTCAGTTGCCTACTTCATATACAGAGACCTGCATCCATATAGTGTTGTGGAAAACGAGGGTTATTATTATTTATTTTAAGACTATATTTTCCGAACTATATTTTCCGAACTATTATTCCGAACTGCAAACAGCCAGAGGTCCCACTCCCCTCCCTCTGAACACTCACATGCACAGAACTGAGGACCTTTTAATTATCACAATAACTCACCTGTCTTTGCACTCTACACTTTCATGTATACGGACCCATCCATGAAATCATGATTATTAGATTAGATTCAACTTTATTGTCATTACACATGTATGACTACAAGGTAACGAAACACAGTTTAGCATCCAATCAGAAGTGCAAAGGACAGCAGTGCAGTATATACAGTAATTGACAGTATGTGCAATTTAAGCAAATATATGCAGCAGTGCAGAAAGTTAAGAGTACTGTTATGTGCAAATAATGTACAATAAGTTAGATGGGCAGTTATGTACAGGTGAGGATGGTAAGAGATGATGGTAAGAGAGTCAGCGGGGAACTAAGTTCAATAACGTGACAGCTGTTGGAAAGAAACTGTTCCTAAACCTGCTGGTTCTAGTCCGAAGGCTTCTGAAATGCCTTCTGGAGGGGAGAAGCTGGAACAGTCCATGAGCAGGATGGTTGGAGTCCCTAAGAATGCTGCGTGCCCGGTGCAGACATCTTTTCCTGTAGACGTCCTCTATAACTGGAAGTGGAGTCCCTGTGATGCGTTGGGCGGTTTTCACCACCCGCTGCAGCGCCTTACGGTCAGCGACAGAGCAGCTCCTATACCAGACTGTGACACAGTTGGTCAGGATGCTCTCTATCACGCAGCGGTAGAAGTTGCCCAGGATGTCAGTTGACAGATGGTTCTTCTTCAGTGTCCTCAAGAAGAAGAGGCGCTGATGGGCCTTCTTGATCAGGCTGGTGGTGTTAACTGACCAGGACAGGTCCTCCGAGATGTGGGTCCCCAGGAATTTGAAGCTGGGGACACGTTCAACAGCTATGCCATTGATATGGATGGGGTCATATGTCTCTCCCCTCTCCTTCCTGTAGTCCACTATGAGCTCCTTGGTTTTGCTGGTGTTAAGGAGCAGGTTATTGTCAGCGCACCAAGTAGCCAAGTGCTCAACCTCTGCCCTGTAATCTGACTCATCGTTGTCCCTGATGAGTCCGATCACCGTGGTGTCATCTGCGAACTTTATGATGGAATTGGATCCATACATAGGCCTGCAGTCATGGGTGAAGAGGGAGTAGAGGAATGGGCTGAGCACACAGCCCTGTGGTACACCAGTGTTGAGTGTGATGACGGAAGAACGGTTGGGGCCTGACCTAACATGCTGGGGTCTGTTGGTCAGAAAATCCATGATCCAGTTGCAGGTGGAGGTACTGATTCCCAGGTCCCCAAGTTTAGTGGTCAACTTGGAGGGGATAACTGTGTTGAATGCTGAGCTGAAGTCAACAAACAGCATTCTTGCGTAGGTGTTCTTGTCATCCAGGTGTGAGAGTACATAGTGCAGCGCTGTAGAAACCGCATCCTCTGTACTCCTGTTGCTCCGGTAGGCAAACTGGTGAGGGTCCAGTGTAGGGGGCAGGCATTTTTTGAGCTGTGCCAAGACCAGTCGCTCAAAGCACTTCATGACTATGGGCATCAGTGCCACAGGGCGATAGTCATTTAGGCACGATGGTGGTGAATGTTTCGGCACTGGTACTATGGAAGTGGTCTTGAAGCACGCTGGTACCACGGCCTGGGCCAGGGACAGGTTGAAGATGTCTGTGAAGACCCCTGCCAACTGTTCAGCGCATGCCCTCAGCACACGCCCAGGAATGCTGTCAGGGCCAGCAGCCTTATGTACGTTGACATGACTCAGTGCATTACGGACGTCGGTGTGGGTGAGTGAGAGGTGGTGGAGGTCGTCAGAGGGTGGGAAATTGATGTTCTTTTCGTTATTGTCCTTGTCAAAACGAGCATAGAAGTCATTTAGCTCATTGAGAAAGGATACAGTCATGGCTATAGGTATGGAGTTGCTGGGCTTATAATCAGAGATAGCTTGAATGCCCTGCCACATGCGTCGGGGGTCAGAGTCCCCAAAATGTTCCTCCTCCTTCAGCTTGTAGCTGTGCTTGGCCTTCTTGATGCCCCTCTTCAGATCTGCCCTGGATGAACTGTATTTCTCACTTGCTTGTTGCTGACTTAGAGACGCAGGTCTCACTCCAGCGCGCTGCCACAGCGCTGAGTGAGCCTCATGATGGAGGATGAATAAAGCACCCTTTTAACCTTCAGTTCACTGTGTCCGCCTGCACTTATTTGAGCCTTGCCTCCACACTGGTAACTCTTATTCATATCCTCCACACTATGTAATTATGTATATTTTCCATAGTCCTGGGCTGTTTTACTTGTTCCCTTATGCACTCTGCACTCTAATGTACATAGTTCCACCCACGTAGCTTCTACCATACCTGTGTATAGTTCCATAATCATGAGCCATTTTTATTTTTATTCTTATTTTCATTTATTTTTATTTCAGTTGTGTTTTTAATCGTGTGCTCTGTAACCGTGTTCTATCTAATCTTTCTCCCTTACCTTAATTTTGTTGTACTGTACTACTGTACAATGACAATAAAACTTATTCTATTTTTAAGAGCATTTGTTTTTGCATCTGCTGCCATCAGCGCAAAGCTCCTCAAGTCCTGTGCAGATCAGCTGTGTGGGATTGTGGAGCTCATCTTCAACCTGAGCCTGAAGCTGGGGAGGGTACCACAGTTGTGGGAAAACATCTTGTGTGGTACCCGTACCAAAGACTTCCCGCCCCAAAGACCTGAACAGCTACAGACCAGTGGCCCTGACGTTGCACATGATGAAGACCCTGGAGAGACTGCTCCTTGCTCACCTCCACCCCCTGGTGGGACCAGCGATGGATCCACTCCAGTTCGCCTACCAGCATGGCATTGGGGTGGAGGATGCAGTGATCTTTCTCCTTCACCGTTCTCTGTCCCACCTGGAGAAGCCCGGGAATGCGGTGAGGATCATGTTCTTTGACTTCTCCAGTGCTTTCAACACCATCCAACCGATGATCATGAAGGACAAGCTGCTGTGCGCAGGGGTGGACCAGCACCTGTCATCATGGATCCTGGACTACCTCACTAACCGGCCACAGTTTGTGAGAACCCGGGACTGTGTGTCCAACACGATCATCGGTAGCACGGGGCCCCCCCAGGGAACGGTTTTGGCTCCCTTCCTGTTAACGCTTTATACTGCGGACTTCTCACACAACACAACACGCTGCCATCTACAGAAGTTCTCTGATGACTCTGCGATCGTTGGCCTCATCTCCAACGTAGATGAAGCTGAGTACAGAGGACTTATCCACGACTTCGTGTACTGATGCCATCGGAACTGCCTCCAGACCAACGCGAGGAAAACTAAGGAGCTGGTGGTGGACTGCCCCAGGCGAGGACAACCCCTCACAGCACCAGTAAACATACAGGGAACAGACATCGAGATGGTGACATCCTACAAGTACCTGGGTGTTCATCTGAACAATAAACTAGACTGGTCACACAATACCGATGCACTCTACAAGAAGGGACAGCGCAGGCTGTTCCTACTGAGGAGACTCAGGTCTTTTGGTGTACAAGGGGGGCTGCTGAAGACATTCTACTACACGGTGGTGGCATCAGCCATCACTTTTGGAGTGGTCTGCTGGGGCAGTGGCATTACAGCAGCCGATAGGAAGAGACTGAACAAACTGATCAAGAAAGGTAGCTCTGTCCTGGGGCAGCGCCCTGACCCAGTGGAGAAGATAGGAGAGAGAAGGATGGTGGCTAAACTGTCATCTCTGCTGGAGTCCGAGTCCCACCCTATGCAGGACATACTGAACGCACTGAGGAGCTCATTTAGCAGCAGACTACATCATCCTAGGTGCACAACCGAGAGGTTTCGCAGGTCCTTCCTACCTACGGCTGTCAGACTGTATAACCTAAGCAGGGCTGCTCTCAGAGATAGCAAAAAAACGTGACGACCTAATAGTATTGAATGCAAAAGACGCAATAGACTTACACAATGGTCCCCTCCAGTATATACAACTAGGACATTATCGGTCGCTACGGAGGGTGACAATAAGTATGGGTACATACATTGATCGCTAGCCAAACCTGCAAATAAACAGTCAAACATGAAGCGAAGGTCAGAGCACTTACATGTTGGAAATGAGGTTGAGAGTGGGTTGAGAGTAGGAGGCTACACCATACAATGGTGCAGCCCCCTTAAAATAGGCAGCAGCACAATTAACACAATCAATAACAGACGTGAGCACCTGAGCGAGCAGGGGAAGATGACCTAATTAGACAATCACCCACAGCTGAGAACTGGGGAACAGACTGTGAGTGAAAGGTGAGCGACTGAGGAATGAGACTCTGCAAGTAAACAACCAAAAATGACAAAAAAGACAGGAAAATAATAACAAACAAAAAATACTTAAAAATACATAGAGTCTGAGCACTGGCTCAGACACAGGACACCCCCAGGAAACACCACTGTCCAGGACTCCGTCGATCCAGGTGACGATGCGCCGGGCTCAGTCCTCCGGAGGTCCAGCTGTAAATCTGCTGCGGCGGCCCTCCGCAGCAGGTGTGATGAAGTGTGCAGTCTTAGTGCCCACAGTGGAAGTAACGCTTGCTGGTGGCTCATCCAGTGTGGCAGCTGGGGGTCGGCTCTCCGCTGGCACTGGTGCTGGGTCCTCCAAGGCCATGGACTCCCCCAACAACAGGCAGCTTATCTCTGGGACCGGCAGGCACTCGGGAAAAACAGGAGAAGGCACGAAGAGGACAGGTGAGAGATTATTTGCAGCAGGCGGAGAAAACCCAATGGACTGCAGGAACTGGGTTTTCTCTCCAGGAATGCCGAAATCAGGGGACTCCTTATCGGCTCTGATTCCGGCGTATGGGATTCACTCCTCTCCTTTCCGGGGTATGGCTGAGCGGTGATCACCGGGGCCTTTGGGACAGCTGACCTCCTCTTGGCTCAACGCCTCCCTGCCGGAACCGGTGGACCAACAGAGAGAGCAGAGGAGAAAACAGTGAGAAGCTGGTGAAGGAGAGGAGATGGCTGCAGCAGCAGGCAGGGAAGGCTCAGAAAAAATGGGTGACTGCTGCTGAGTCCCCCCACTGGAAGCAAGGCAAGACAATTCATCTTTAGATGCAGTAGAATGAAAAGACACTTGCCTGTGCTCCCTAGGCATGGTGGTGGCTGCTGCAGATGACCCAGAAGACTTTCCACAACTGGCTGTGGGCACATTGACGAGTGGAGCTGGATGTCCTCCCTCTGTGTGAGTCATGAATTCAGGGAGGAGCCATGGCTTATACTCCAACAGAATGTCTGTTTCCGTTGCCAAGACCCACTGATGCTCCTCCGGCTCCTCCGCTGATGGTTTTGGCCAGTGCTCAGGAGGAGAAGGCGGGGCTGCTGCAGCTGAAGAGTGGCGAGAGGCTCAGACTTCTGTGCTCGGGATCTCTTCCTGGTTGACATGGGCAGGGGTTCTGAGGCGATTTCTCCTGGCCCATAGAGCATAGATGAGGGGTTGATTATGGTGAGGAAAAGGTCTGGGGTTTTGGATGGCTCCACAAGCTGGGGCACGTGTCCAGAACCTGTGTGGCTCCTTCCAAACACTCCCGGACTGCCTCAGGAGTGTGGGAGGCACAAGCCCCCGACAAGATGTTATTTTTTATGTTCAGAGCAAAACACTCCTCCTCACTGAGCCCACACAAATGAAAATCAGGAAATGTTGCTATACCAGCGGGACAACAGTCTTTTAAAGAAAAAAATACGGGAGGGAAGGGAATAAAAGAAACCTCACGGTTGCTGGTGCCCACACTGGTAGCCTCCTTCTGTCATGAATGCCCCTTTGGGGCAGAGAGAGAAACGCACCAAACGCCGGTCGTGAGTTTGCAACATTTATTAAATTCACATAAAGACATACACGACACTTATGAAAAAGAGAATACAGGTTTGCAAAAATAGTTACAGCTAAGGCGAGCATGTTCGCTGGCTAACCTGGGAAAAAACACAAAGGAACAGGTAGCAAAATAGCCCAACAAAGGCGAGAGTGATCGCCAGCCAAATCTGCAAATAAACAGTCAGACATGAAGCGAAGGTCAGAGCACTTACATGTTGGGAATGAGGTTGAGATTGGGTTGAGAGTAGGAGGCTACACCATACAATGGTGCAGCCCCCTTAAAATAGGCAGCAGCACAATTAACACAATCAATAACAGATGTGAGCACCTGACCGAGCAGGGGAAGGTGACCTAATTAGACAATCACCCACAGCTGAGAACTGGGGAACAGACTGTGAGTGAAAGGTGCGTGACTGAGGAATGAGGCTCTGAAAGTAAACAACCAAAAATGACAAAAAAAAAAAAACAGACAGGAAAATAATAACAAACAAAAAATTCTGAAAAATACATAGAGTCTGAGCGCTGGCTCAGACACATGACATATATAAGTGAACACCATATACCATTTAATTTTAGAAATAATTTACTGTGAAATTGTCCGGTTGCTGCTTGTTTGGACTGAATACTTTATTATATGAAAGAGATGTCAACAGTTTTACTATGGGTCATGATTTGAGGTTGAATAAGGTAAAAACAATTTGAAATATATGGGATTGTGATACTCGATGATTACCGTTGAATCATGATAGGAGAGCAGACAGTATATCCCTATACACATCAAAATTCATCTGGCTGCTTCTGTCTTTTGCAGGGGTGTCAAAGTTACAACCCACGGGCCAAGACCGGCCCATCAGAGAGTCCAAACCGGCATTGTACTAAAAGAAACAATGACATTTGGAGTTGCCATTAGGTTGTTTTGCTATTATTTTACTGGTCCGGTCAACTTGATATTAAATCCGGCAGTATGTGGCCCCTGAGCTAAAATGAGTTTGACACCCCTGGTCTTCTGCCACATCATCAACTAGAAAAGCACTCGGAGAGCGCAGACCTCCGCCAAGCGCCACAGTTTCCCCCATACAGTGTTTGTGTGTACGTTTTCAGATTCCTTGACCATGAAAACATGTGACTAGCAATTGGATTGACAATCTGTTGCCTTCTGTGTTTCACACTCTTAGACTTTGAACGAGGCATGACTGGCAATGTCGAGCAGATCTTCTTTTAAAAAAACAAAAAACCTAACCTCCTGGCGGAGGTAATAAGAAAAAAAATCAATAAAAAAAATAATTCACGAAAATGGCATTTTTCGTAATGGCGGCGACAGTTCCCCCCGTACAGTGTTTGTGTGTACGTTTTGAGATTCCTTGACCATGAAAACATATGACTAGCAATAGCACGGTGATTCTCCGCATCGTCTGTGTTATCTCCCTGCCTTTTTTTTTTCTTTCTCATGCACTCTGCACTCTGTTGCCTTCTGTGTTTCACACTTTTAGACTTTGAACGAGGCATGACTGGCAATATCGAGCAGATCTTCTTTTAAAAAAAAAAAAAAACCTAACCTCCTGGCGGAGGTAATAAGAAAAAAAATCAATAAAAAAAAAAATAGCGGCTGAGTCGCTGCATTTCTTGTGTCGCTGCAGCACGGTGATTCTCCGCATCCTGTGTGTTGAAAATGGCCCTATGTCACAATGTTAAAGAATCCTTTAAAAAATTCCTGTATTCAGACGGTGATCCGGATCATCCCCAAAATTTAATCAGTTCTTCCTTGTACCATTTGCAACAACGCCTGAAAGTTTCATCAAAATCCGTCCAAAACTTTTTGAGTTATCTTGCTAACCGACAGACAGACAGACAGACAAACAAACCCCAGCAAAAACAACCTCCTGCGGCCTGCGGCCTGGCGGAGGTAATAAACACTAGTCACTCAGTGCCATTGGAAGACATGCATGCCCATGCATCACACTGCCTCCACCATGTGTTACAGAAGATGTGGTGTGCTTTGGCTCATGAGCCATTCCAAGCCTTCTCCATACTTTCTTCTTCCCATCATTCTGGTACAGTTTAATCTTGGTTTCATCTGTCCAGTGAATGCTGTTCCAGAACTGGGCTGGCTTCTTTAGATGTTTTTTGGCAAAGTCTAATTTGACCTTTCTCTTTTGGAGGCTGATTAATGGTTTGCACATTGTGGTGACGTGTCTGTATTTGTTCTTATGAATTTTTCTCTTTATGGTAGACTGAGATACTGATACACCTTCTTCTTGGAGTGTTCTTCAACTGGGTGGATGCTGTGAAGGTGTTTTTCTTCACCATGGAAAAGATCCTGTGATCATCCGCCACTGCTGTCTTCCATGGATGTCTAGGCCTTTTTTAGTACTATTTTTTTCTTAGAATGTACCAAACTGTTGATTTGGCCACTCCTAACATGTCCATTTTCTCTCTGATGGATTTATTTTTTTCAGTCTAAGGATGGTCTGTTTCAGTTACATTGAGAGCTCCTTTGACCTCATGTTGTGGGTTCACAGGAACAGCTTCCAAATGCAAATGCCACACCTGGAATTAACTCCAGACCTTTTACCTGCATGATTAGTGATGAATTAACAAGGAAACAGAACACGCAGCCCATGAAGTAACTTTTAAGTCAATTGTCCAATTAATTTTAAGCCTCTGAAATGAGCAGATTTTCTATAAAAATGGTTGCCATTCCTAGACTGTAATTCCAGTTTGGATGTGAATATGTTCAAATTAAAGCTGAGAGTCTGCCCTATAAGCCCATATTGATTATATAACTGTATCCTGAATATGTTTTGGTAAACTGCTAAAATAATAAAACTTGTATAAGTGTTCAAATAAATGTGGACATAGCTGTATGAATACAGTTTAATTCCAAATCATCTTCCAAAATTTGTGTCATTTTACACAAATGTAATAAGATAAGATTTTACTGCAGTTTTCTTCATCAACACACTTTTCACTCATCACTTTCTCTCCTGCTAACAAGCAGGCATTTATCCAGGCTATTCTTTGGTCTGCCTGCCATATGGAAGCTGGTCACAGTAGCATGATTTCCCTCCTACAGTAACAGGAGCACAACACAATCTCACGTCTTTTAAAACCCCTTTAGGAGCTATCAACAATGCAGTTAATGACATGCTTCAACCCTTTCCTCCTTCTCTTTCCTGTGACACACTGAGGTCGCTGATGTTAACACATGGACTACAGGCAGGAAAAATGTGCAGCAGTCATAAAGAGCCTTAGCAACTAGAAAAATGACTACAAATTAAGGATGCAGGATATTGTCGGCATGTTACTGGTATCTGCCAATAAAGCAACCATCCATCCATCCATCTTTGACTGCTTATGTGGGGTTCCGGGATGTGGGGACAGCAGTCTAAGTAGAGAAGCAGAGAAGCCCAGACTGCTGCCCGGTTCAGCATGATCCCAGTGTTACCTGTTAGCGAGCCCACAGGAGTGCAGAGCCGTGTGTCCTTGTTATAATGCCACAGAGATCCACTGGACCGTTTTTGGACTGACCCTTCTCCCAGAACCAATTTGTCTTGGGAGACCCTATCAGGGGCAACTTGCCCCTGACAACATACAGTAGCTCCTGGGATCATTAGGGTACGAAAAGTTCTCCACCACGATAAGGTGGTGATCCACAGAGGGAGCCGATAAAGCATTTAAAATTATTGCATTGGCAAAAGTTAATATTTACAGTGGACAGTGACGAGCAACGCTCTGCTGTGACGTTACTTTTCCTGCGGCACAAGGGACTGATGTCACCCTGTCGGGCAGCATTTGTCAAACATGGTCACGCTGCAGCTCAGTGCTAAACAGTGCTGCGTGTGGTTGTTGTTTTTCCTACTTTTTGTGGTTAAGTGCTGTTGGAGTATATCACCGCCTCCATTGGCCTAGTGGTAGAGCATCCGCCCTACAGCTGGGGGGTTATGGGTTCAAGCCCCAGCTGGGTCATACCAAAGAGCATAAAAATGGTACTTTCTCCCTTCTAGCTTGGGCCTCTGCATAAATAGAATGGGGAAAGGAAAGTTGGTTACCCAGCAAAAGGGGGAAGCACAAAACCAGTGTACCCATTGTGTTGGTCCCAAGCCCAGGTATAATGGGGAGGATTGCATCAGGAAGGGCATCCGGCATAAAACTAACGGCACTGGTATCTCCATGTATTGCTACATGAGGAGTCAACCCCGGTGAGGAGAATGTAAACAGAAGTGGGGTAGCTGTTCTGGCTACTATTCTCGGCTAAAGAGGGCTCCAAACAGACCAACACTGCCTAGCCTTTTTGTCGCAAGTGCCCGGTTCCTTCGGCACAAGATTGACAAACTAAAACTGGATATATCGACTGATCAACCATATGAGACAGCTCTGTGTTAATCATCACTGAAAACTGGCTACATCCCAGGATCATAAATGCAGTGGGCGCTAGCGGTCCGCTCACCACGCCAAAGCGACAGGACGGAATACCGTGGGAATCAAAGAGGAGGAGGGATTCATTTTTCCATGCCTTTAACCACCGGTGGCCTGATGATGAAGAAGATCCAAGATGAGCTGCTCAGTGGAGACTAACTCGGTCCTTATCTCAGTGACAGGCGAGAGGTAACCATACTGCCGTTAAGTCCTTTTCACGATAATATTCAGCCGTCTGTGCTGACAGTTTGTCTTCCTCGCCTCACAGCTTAGAACAGAAAAAGATACTTGCTTCATGTTGAAATGAGATTGTTAAAAGCAGGCAGAGTTTAAAATATTTATGATAAAAAGTTTCCAAAGTACCATAAAATATCAGTAAAATAGGTCAATAAAACCCGAGCTGCTATGCTGGTGGTTAGGAGCCTCAGGGAAAAAGGGTACTCTTTACCCAGGGCCCACTGCAGGGAGGGGCCCTCAAAAAGCCTGGAATGAAAACGTTTTTCTGTGTTGCATTCTTTTAATTTCTAATTAATTAATGTCATAGTGAAATTCACCCTGGTTGAATGAAGTGTTTGAGAGACTGAATTATGCATTAACAGTAATGATGGATGTTGTCTGAGGTCCCTATCACCCCTTTAAAAAGTGCAAAATAGTTAGTCCGCACACCTGCACCTGGTTAATTCAGCTGCAGCGCGTCTGCTTCCTCAGCCAAGTTAGTGCATCATTACCCTAGACCTCACCTTTTATATTTATTTATTGCTTTGTGAAAGTACACAGTAGGTGATTTGTTATTTTTTAACAAGGGGGTTGTGGGTGATGCTCATGAAGTTAGCATTTGGTTGAACTACAAAGGTATAAACATAGTTTCAGTACAAATTTGCAAGACTAAAGGTGCAAAACTATGATAAAATATAGTAATCTACAACTTAAAAAGTCACATATTTACTATAAGCAAGTTACAAATTTCCCCCTCATGGATCGTCACCTTATTGTGGTGGGGGGTTTGCGTGCCCCAGTGATCCCAGGAGCTATGTTGTCCAGGGCAATTTGCCTCTGATAGGGTCACCCAAGACAAACTGGTCCTTGGTGAAGGGCCAGACTAAGAACGATCCAACAGACTCTCATGATAAATTCTATATCAAGGATTCAGTGTACCCCACCCTGTATGGGGTTACCGGGGCCCCACCCTGGAGCCAGGCCTGGGGGAGGGGCTTGATGGCTAGCGTCTGGTGGCCGGGTTTCCACCCATGGGACCTGGCCGGGCTCAGCCCGAAGGAGTTACATGGGTCCGCCCTCCAGTGGGCTTACCACCTGCAGGAGGGATCATGGGGGTCCGGTGCTATGTGGATTAGGTGGCGGTCAAAGGCGGAGACCTTGGCGGACTGATCTCAAGCTTTCTAAACTGGCTTTTGATATGTGGAATGTCACCTCTCTGGTGGGGAAGGAGCCTGAGCTGGTGTACGAGGTTGAGAGATACCAGCTAGATATAGTCGGCCTCACCTCAACACACAGCTCCGGTTCTGGAACGAGTCTCCTGGAGAGGGGCTGAAGCTTGGCCTTTTCTGGAGTTGCCACGGGCAAGAGGCGACAAGCAGAGGTGGGTATTCCTGTATCCCCCCACCTTGCTGCCTCTATATTGGAGTTTTCCCCGGTGGACAAAAGGGTTGCTTCCCTGCGCCTTCGGGTTGGGAAACGGGTCCTTACCATCATTTGTGCCTATGCACCAAACGATGTTTCAGAGTGCCCACCCTTTTTGGAGTCTGTGACTGGGGTGCTGGAGGGTGCTCCTCTTGGAGACTCCATTGTCCTACTGGGGGACTTCAATGCGCACGTGGGCAACGACAGTGAAACCTGGAGGGGGGTGATTGGGAGAAACGGCCTGCCCGATCTGAACCCGAGTGGTGTTCAGTTATTGGACTTCTGTGCTAACCACAGCTTGTCCATAACGAACACCATGTACAAGCATAAGGGTGTCCATATGTGCACCTGGCACCAGGACACCCTAGGTTGCAGGTCGATGATCGATTTTGTTATCGTGTCATCAGACCTGCGACTGTATGTCTTGGACACTCGGATAAAGAGAGGTGCAGAGCTGTCAAATGATCACCACCTGGTGGTGAGTTGGATCCGATGGCAGGGGAGGAAGCCATTCAGACCTGGTAGACCCAAACGTATAGTGAGGGTGTGCTGGAAACGTCTGGCTGAAGCCCCTGTCCGTGAGGTCTACAACTCCCACCTCCGGAAGAACTTCAACCACATTCCGAGGGAGTCTGGAGAGATGGAGTCTGAATGGGCCATGTTCTCCACCTCTGTTGTTGAAGCGGCGGCCCAGAGCTAATATTGTGATATTTATTTTATCATGCATAAAGCACTTTGACTGGCCTTGTTGTTGCTTTTAAGTGTGCTATATAAATAAAGTTGACATTGACAATGGAATAGGAAATAAATATATTAATAAATATCTAAAGTGTGGAAATGAGAAACATTTCAGGTCCATTCTCAAAAGAGGTTTGGAAATACTGATGACAGTAAATATATTGTCAAAGACAGAGAAACAATTGTATATTAGCATCAAATTGTCCATAACAGTGGAGCTTACTAACCAAGGCTTTTAATGGAAATGGCCCCTTCTTTAACCTTGGAATGTAAAATTCAAAATTTGGTTTGTGTTTGAGGGGCCCACACACAGTGCTGTACCCAGGGCCCAAAATTTGGTGCTGCACCCCTGCTGGTGGTGGTAGTTGTCCTATTTTCCTTGGGGAATGTGTCTTTATATTCCAGTTAATCAACACTGTTAGACAAAGGAGAAGTAAGTAGGTGGGGAGAATATGCACATATATCAGTGTCGGTATCACTGAACGCTCAACGTACTGAGGAGCCCATTTAGCGGTAGGCTGTGCCATCCTTAAATGCTCGAGGGAGAGATTCCGCAGGTCCTTCCTACCTACGGCTGTCAGACTGTAAAATCTAAATACTGCTCATAGAGGCCGTATTAAACATCACAACTCTGCACAGTAGAGATCATCCCCTCCAATACACAACTAAGACAATTACAATTATTATCGAGGGTGGCAGCAACACTGTTCATTCAATGTGAAATATACTGTCTGGGTTGATATTTATATTCTGCCAGGCCATTTAACAAACTGTAATGCTGTTGATACCATCCAGCTGCAATGCTCCTGCACTGTGTACATAACTGTGTACATATGTATATTTATTTACTTCTTTGGCTAACCTATTCTTATCTCATTATCTTAATGACTATTGCTCTGAGTGCTGCTATCCCTGTGCTGCTGTAATCCTGGAATTTCCCCATTGTGGGACTAATAAAGGCTTATCTTATCATATCTTATCTTATTGTATCTTATCAGCAATTGGCAAAAACTGTTTTCAAAATATTGGCATATCGGTTATCTGCAAAAATTCTAATATTGTGCATCCGTACTACAAAGGCTTTACCATTGCCACCACTACTACATGTTTCTTTTGTGTCATCATTTGATGGCTCTGTTAATCAGTTTGATGGAAACATGACAGTACTTTTTCTCAAAGGAAAAACTAGCCAACTAGCTAACTTGCCCAAAGGACTAACTAACTTGAAAGGTGACCCTATGCACCTGTAGATACTTCCTGTTCTTACTTAAAGCGCAGTATAAAGGTGACCTAATTATTTTTTTTACCTTTTTGAATAGTTCACATTACAGTTTCTGTTTCCATTTATTTATATTAATGTGAATTTGGAATATGCATACAAAAATCCTGCATAGAAACACATTATAATTGCCTTAAATCTAAAAAGGATATTAAAATGTATTCTCTTAGATACATCCATCCATCCATCCATCCATCTTCTAAAGTTTATCAATGGAATCGGGTGGCGGGGGCATCAGTCCGGGCAGAGCAGCCCAGACTTCCACCCAGTTCACATAGCACCATGATCCCCATGATCCCTCCTGCAGGTGGTGAGCCCACTGGAGGGTGGACCCATGTGCCTCCTTTGGGTACACTGGGTCCATGATGTAACGCTTTCATGGAGATCCACTGGACCGCCCTTAGTCTGGTCCTTCACCCAGGACCAGTTTGCCTTGGGAGACCCTACCAGGGGCAAGTTGCCCCCCGACAACAGAGCTCCTGGGGCCATTTTAGGCACTCAAACCCCTCCACCACAGTAAGGTGGCAATCCACAGAGGGGCTCTTAGATACATACAGACATAAACACACCTAGTATAAAACACTGTGTAGCATACAGAAAAATGCATAGACTGCATGGTAAGGCTGATGCAAACAGTCTGCATCAACTATAATAATGTGATTAACAAGTTACCACATGAATGTGCAGCAGAAGAAAAAGCAGTGATCATCACTTCAAGCTGGGATGTGTTGTAGTATTGTACTGTATGCTTTATATGGGTTTATGTGTATAAAAGTGGTCATCTATGTGCAGGGGTTTGATAATGTGTTTGCTTCTGTTTATGTATGTAACACTTAGACACATAAATATACAGTATGCATTCTGTACATGTGTGTAGGTATAGATATATGTGTGTATTGTTGCAGCAGAGGTGAATAGTTAAAGGACAAGGAAGCTTTAAATATCATCCGCTCGACAATCGGGAGTCCAGGGTTCAAATCCCGGCCGGGTCATGCCAAAGACCTTATAAAAATGGAACTTCCTGCCGTCCAGCTTGGTGTTCAGCAAAATGGAACAGAGAAGGGAAATGCTGGTTACCCAGCCACAGCCAGTGTACCCCCTGCCCCGGTCCCAAGCCCAGATAAAAAAGGGCAGGGTTGTGTCAGGAAGGGTAGCTGACATAAAGCTCAGCTGTAACCTATGGCTATGGTAGATATATCGATGTCTGCCGCAGTGACCCCACCAGAACGTGGGAATAAAGCTAGAAGAAGAGAAGGAAGCTTTAATATTCTAATGTATAGATTTAAGGACAAGGGATAACAAGTAAATAAATTTTCCTTCTCACTCCTTTTCAAATATGTTTTGAGCTTTTTTGTTATCATTTGTTTACTATTATTGTTGTCATTATCATAGTTATTCGTTTGTTCCTCTTTTCTCTCTCTTCTTGCTCTGTAAAAGAGAAGAACAGATTCTTGTTTTGATTGTTTACTTAATACTATTCAAATATTCAAAATAAATAAATACAACCAATCAATCAAGATAAAAACAGATATCTTAGAGGCTATGTCCATATTTTTGTACAGTGCATCCGGAAAGTATTCACAGTGCTTCACTTTTCCACATTTTATGTTACAGCCTTATTCCAAAATGAATATATTCATTTTTTTCTAAAAATTCTACACACAATACCCCATAATGACAATGTGAAAAAAGTTTTTTTTTTTTTTTTAGATTTTCGCAAATTTATTAAAAATAAAAAAACTAAGAAATCACATGTACATAAGTATTCACAGCCTTTGCTCAATACTTTGTTGATGCACCTTTGGCAGCAATTACAGCCTCAAGTCTTTTTGAATATGATGCCACAAGCTTGGCACACCTATCTTTGGGCAGTTTGGCCCATTCCTCTTTGCAGCACCTCTCAAGCTCCATCGGGTTGGATGGGAAGCGTTGGTGCACAGCCTTTTTCAGATCTCTCCAGAGATGTTCAATTAGATTCAAGTCTGGGCTCTGGCTGGGCCACTCAAGGACATTCACAGAGTTGTCCTGAAGCCACTCCTTTGATATCTTGGCTGTGTGTTTAGGGTTGTTGTCCTGATGAAAGATGAACCGTCGCCCCAGTCTGAGGTCAAGAGTGCTCTGGAGCAGGTTTTCATCCAGGATGTCTCTGTACATTGCTGCATTCATCTTTCCCTCTATCCTGACGAGTCTCCCAGTTCCTGCTGCTGAAAAATATCCCCACAGCATGATGCTGCCACCACCATTGGCGTGGTTTTGAATGGTGCCTGGTTTCGTCCATACATGACGCCTGGCATGTACACCGAAGAATTTAATCTTTGTCTCAAGAGACCAGAGAATTTTGTTTCTCATGGTCTGAGAGTCTTTAAGGTACCTTTTGGCAAACTCCAGGCGGGCTGCCATGTGCCTTTTACTAAGGAGTGGCTTTTGTCTGGCCACTCTATCATACAGGCCTGATTGGTGGATTGCTGCAGAGATGGTTGTCCTTCTGGGAGGTTCTCCTTTCTTCACAGAGCAATGCTGTAGCTCTGACAGAGGGACCATTGGGTTCTTGGTCACCTCCCTGACTGAGGTCCTTCTGCCCAGATCACTCAGTTTAGACAGCTGGCCAGCTCCAGGAAGAGTTCTGGTGGTTCCAAACTTCTTCCATTTACAGATGATGGAGGCCACTGTGCTCATTGGGACCTTCAAAACAGCAGAAATTTTTCTGTTTTGAAGGTCCCAATGAGCACAGTGGCATGAAGTCAATTCCTTTGACTTCATGCTTGGTTTGTGCTCTGACAGGCACTGTCAACTGTGGGACCTTATATAGACAGGTGTGTGCTTTTCCAGATCATGTCCAATCAACTGAATTTACCACAGGTGGACTCCAGTTAAGCTGTAGAAACATCTCAAGGATGATCCGTGGAAACCCGATGCACCTGAGCTCAATTTTGAGCTTCATGGCAAAGGCTGTGAATACTTATGTTCATGTGATTTCTTAGTTTTTTTTATTTTTAATAAATTTGCAAAAATCTAAAAAAAATCATGTTGTCATTATGGGGTGTTGTGTGTAGAATTTTGAGGGAAAAAATTAATTTAATCCGTTTTGGAATAAGGCTGTAACATAAAATGTGGAAAAAGTGAAGCGCTGTGAATACTTTCCGGATGCACTGTGTATAGACTATTTTCAAGGGATCAATATAAACAATTCTTTTTATATGCTAAACTCTCCTTTTAAAATTTTCAAACAGTGGTAAATGAAAATGTTTTATAGAGTAGATTTACATTTAATTAATGGTAATGGGCTCTTAATTTGTTATCAGTATTGCACAACTGTACAATCAAGATCAGTCAGTGCCATGGAAGACAACATGAAGTCAGCAGCTGGGCAGACTGTAATTCCATCCCTGTTACTCATTCACATGTGTATATTCTCTGTGGCACTACTACACTAAATCAGCCATTTTTATTTGTCTCGGAGGCTGTGTGTATGGGTGTTAGTGCTCTGCTGCTTTGCTCTCTGTGTCAGGGCAGCCTCTGGATGGCATGATTAACAGACTCATAAGCATGCGATCCTCCAGTTTAAGCACAATTTATTAACAGAAAGTAACTGCAGCACAAGGGCTGTGAACATAAAGAGAGCCGGCAAGGCAGAGAACACTTACAACCAGGATAATAATCCAAATGGGATGAAGAGCCAGAGGGTAAAATCCTGTGATGTTGCCGCAACGGCAGTGCAGCTCGCTACAACTAATAAAGGAAACAAATAATTAACTAGCATGAGACAGTTGGGCATGAGTACAAGAGAGAATGTAAAGCAGAGGATCATAACGTAAACAGGAAATGAGACTATAACAACAAAATTATGCAGAAACACAAACCAGGAAATACTTCCAAATAAGAGTAAACCAAAGAACTAAGGATAGACAGGGAATAATGACAGATAACATGACCAAATAACCCAAGAATGGGTGTGGAAAAATACAACTTAAACTGTGGGACATGTTCTCCAAACATGTCCCCCATGACAGTGCTCCCCCTAAGGGTGGATTACAGATGCCCCTGGAACAGAAAAGGGACCCCCCCCCCCCCCGCCGAACTGGGAGGGTAATGGGGGACTCAGGACTGGAGGGTCAGCAACATTTGCTCCCCCACAAAAACAGTTCTGGACAGAGCATATGGAAAAACAGTATGTTGGGTGGCTGACCAGAGTCCAAGGGCCACTGGACGAAGAGAGACAGTTTGTCGGGTGGCCGCATAGAGTCCATACGCCCCCAGACAGGACCGCACAACACGTCAGGACGCCACCCAGAGTCCATGGGCTCCCAGAAAGGAATATACAGTGTGCCGGGAGGACAGTAGAGAGCCAGGCTCGGGCGGACAGAAGCAGAGGAACCCCCAGGAGGCTGAACGGGGGACATCAGGATAGGACAATGGAGCATGTGCCCCCTGGAGTGAAAACGGTGGAGCTGGAGCGTGCACCCCAGGGAGCGACAGCAATGGAGGGCGATGGCATTGGAGTGTGCACCTCTGGGAACACGGGCGATGGAGCTGGGGCCTCCTAGAACTCCTCCCCAGGCGAAGCCGCCTCAAACCAAGGGGGGGAGCAGGAGGTGAGAGAGATGTTGTCAGAGCTACCAGCAGCAGAACCCAGTGGGGGAAAGCCCAGAAGCAGATGGGAGCTGTAACTGGGTCACTCTATAGAGTGGAGAGGCTGGCGGGACAGCTGACGAGGAGCTCTGGGAAAGGGAAGCTGGCGGAACCGCTGATGTGGAGCTCACAGGTGGAGAAGTTGGCAGAACTGCTGACATGGAGGCCTGGGATGGAAAAGCTGGTGGAACAGCTGACGTGCAGCTCTGAGATGGAGAAGTTGGCAGAACAGCTGATGAGGAAAACTGGAGCTAAGCTGGTGGAACAGCAGATGTGGAGAACTGGAGAGAAGCTGGCGGAACAACTGGAGCAAAGCTGGCGGAACAGCAGACATGGAGAACTGGAGAGAAGCTGGTGGAACAGCTGGTGTGAAGAACTGGAGCGAAGCTGGTGGAACAGCTGGCATAACAGCTGGCGTGGAGAATTGGAGTGAAGCTGGTGGAACAGCCGGAGTGCAGCCAGGCAAATCCCCGTCCAAGTCCGTAGCCTCTGCTCAACAGACCAATCACTGACCCTCGCTGAGGAGGTAGTCCTGCTCAACAGACCAATCATTCATTAATGTTGAGGAAACTTGCTCCTCAACAGACCAATCAGTGAGCGTCGTTCGGGGAAGTTAGTCTCCCAATGTCAATGTGCACAGCGCATCGTCATCAGATTTGATAGTTCATGCTTGTCTTTTTCGTGAAAATACAGACTGAAAAGTGTCATATTGACCGGACAATCAGCTTAAGTGCAAAGTGCAATCACCAAAAGAACACACACAAAGAACGTTTGACCCTTTATTGAATTTTCAAAACCACAAACTTGGGAGAAAAATCAGTCACTCACCAGAACAGCAGCAAACCTGCAGAGGATGAGCGGATGAGATGAAGCTGATTAATGGGGAATAGAGGGGAAAAATGGAAATCTAATTTATATCACTTACGTGGGAAGAGAGGAGAGACCAGCTCAGAAACCAGCCCCCAGAGAAGGAGAGGGACCAGCAGGTCGGAACCGCTGGTAGGGGAATGAAGCGTGGAGTCTGACCGGATGGAGTAGATGAGCTGCGTCGTGGAAGAGCAACAGGCTGGCGAGTGCACCAAACCCCTGAAGACGCACCATGACGTTGGCAGCAACCTGGAAGAGAAGAAAAGGGAAACATGTGAAAGATAAGGTCACACACAACCGCTTATTTGATGAGCTAGTCTACTTGATGCAGTATACCCAAACGAGCCAGCGTTGAATCACCGAAGAGCTCTTCCTTATAAATGCTGGCTCACCAGGAAGCAACAGGTGCGTCTGATGAGGAGACAGGTGAAACAGGAAGGAGGGGGCGAGCGCTCGCCAGAACATGACAGAAAAGTGCGCGGTTGTTCCCCCAACAAGTCATGTTTGATATCTACAGTGAAAAATAATCATATTTATATACTTGATTACAGCTTTTCATTACAAAATTTGAAAATTTGCCTTGCCAACTGAAGACGGTCCGTCACCATCGTGTACCGACGGCTCATTACTTTGTCATGAGTATTCATTCATTAGTTTCAAACAGTTCAAGGAAGTGGCAGATGCAAAATTAAAAGAAAGTAAGAACGCAGCTGGACATTAAATTCTAATGTACATTTAATGCACTGTACTAACTGTGATTGGATTTTTTTTTCATATTTTGTGTCCTCGCATTGCAGGAAAAGGTGCCTTAATAGATTGCTTGTGTATTTTACACATTTACTTTTGGTATGTAGTCATTACTCCCACTGTGGAGACACCTCCAGGCTGGATCAGACACCAGGATGTGTACCTGCAGGGGATCAGACACCAGGATGGCTTATGACCCCTGCACCTGCAGGGGATCAGACACCAGGATATGTACCTGCAGGGGTCATAAGCCACAGCCAGGCGTGTCCCCTTCCAGGTGCCTACGGGGATCGTCTGGTGAGGGGCAGCTGGGAAGTGGCGTGGAGCTGGCTCTGGAGCTGAAGAACGGCAAGGAGAGGTTTCCGGGGCTGGAGAGTGGCGAGGAGCTGGGACTGAAGCTGGAGAACAAAGAGAAGATGGGTCCAGAGCTGGAGAGCAACGAGGAGCTGAGGACGTCGGAAACCAGGGGACGCTTCATTGGGGGCACAAGTTCAGACATGAGGGGTGAGCTTTTCACCAGCCCGCAGAGTGACCATGGTAAGTTTGGGACTGAGATGAGGAGTCCAGTAAATTCAGGGTAGCTCCGCAAGCTGGAATATATCTCACTAACCTCAGCCGCAGTGTCAAGGAACCTAAGGACTGCCTCCGGAGTGTAGGAAGCGCAGGCATCAGAAATAAAGTCCTCAATTAATGTGGCTGCCCAACACTCCTCCACATCCAACCCGATACCTACAAAGTCCATGCCTGCAGAGTCCTTTGTTGGCAGCAACATACTGTCAGGACAGCCTCTGGCTGGCATGATTAATGGATTCATAAGCAGACGATCCCCCAGTTTAAGCACAATTTATTAACAGAAAATAACTGCAGCATGAGGGCTGTGAACATAAAGAGAGCCGGCAAGGCAGAGAACACTTACAAACAGGATAATAATCCAAATGGGATGAAGAGCCAGAGGGTAAAATCCTGTGATGTTGCCTCAATGGGAGTGCAGCTACAATTAATAAAGGAAATGAACAATTAACTAGCATGAGACAGTTGAGCACGATTGCAAAACAAAGTAAAGCAGAGGATCATAATGTAAACAGGAAATGAGACTATAAAAATAAAACTAGGCAGAAACACAAACCAGAAATACTTCAAAATAAGAGCAAACCAAAGAACTAAGGTTAGACCGGGAATAATGACAGCTGCACTACCGAATAACCCAAGAACCAAGAGAATACTAATGGTAATAATAATGGGTGTGAAAAATACAACCTAAAGGGTGGGACATGTTCCCCTAACATGTCCCTCATGACACTCTGTCCTGCTCTGAACTAGACTCTGTGTGACGGAACGTGTCTCTGGAAGTATGTTAACTGTGCTTCCTGTTAAATGAATAACCTGGCCTGTGCAGAGTGGGATTGGGTGTCACCCAACCATGTGAACACACAACGTGGTCAGGAAGGCTGAGGTCTTTATGGAACTGGTATCTTCTAGTGAAAAATAGGGAGTTTGACGACAATCCATGCACATCAAACTCCAAGTTCTCTGGCCTGACCAGGTTTAAAAGTACAAGTCTGCAGACATTCTGCCGTGTCAATTGATTTGTATGATAGTGCAGTCTGCAGTTGTTTTGTCTGTCTTGGATTTTTAGACATGTGGGGACTGTTGTTGTTTGCGAGCTGAGGGTGCCTTTCATTATCAGCATGAAGTGGCTGTCTATCATATCAGAAGTCAGGAGTCTCTTAACTACAACAACACATTCGTCTGAAATACTGAGCCACTTGATGCAGATGATAAAGGAGGCACTATTTTCAGCAGGGAGTTGACGCTGCATTCACAGTTGTTGCATGTATAATGGACTCATTTGCCAGCTGAAGTCAAATTCAATAAGAGACCTTAGCACCATTTTTATCAGTGTTATCCAATATCTTTACTGCAGCTGCTTTTAACTGTTACTGATGTTGTCTGTCTCACAATATTCTCCCATTTGCTGCTGTGATATCCTAAACTTCCCTGCTGTGGGACTAATAAAGGATTATCTCACCATATCTTTTATCATATTTGAAATTAATAGAATCTGTCAGAATAACAACAGGAAACCTTCTGATTCATTTCCACTTTAACAGCACCAGTGCAGTCATTGTTAACCTAGGCCTTGACTGATCCAGTATGGAAGTCTCATAGATCATGAGCCACGTGTCTGATCTGGCAAAGGTTTTATGCTGGGTGCCCTTCCTGACATACTAACCCTCCCCATTTACCAGGGCTTGGTTGGGACCAGCACTAGGAGTAGACTAGTGTGTGCACCCAGTGGCTTGGTTTCCGTGACATTTTTCTTATAATGGGCACTCCTTTTTAAGATTAAACATTAAAAATAATCTTTTTCCCTTCTCAAACATTTTCCCATAATTTTACTTTTCACTAATGTTGCATATATTCTTGTCACGAGCTAAGCACTAGAGGTTCCCCCAGGCTCAGTCTCATGGCTTTTTCTCTGTATTTATATATTTGTTTTAACGATGCTTTCTCCTCGCCACCAACCCCATCCCCGTTATGGTGAGTCAATCTGCTATTTGATCTGTAAGTTCCTTGTTACTGTCATGGGCCGAGCCGGCTTGCCTTTCCCCGGCTCGGTCTTGATCTCTCTGGGGGGGTTGTTTCTGTTGTGTATGTGCACTTTGGGTATTTCTGTAACCATAGCTACTGCCTGGCCGGCAGCTGTTAGCCAGCATCAGCAATCTACTTTCTCCCACACTGCTGACAGTCTGCCGGTCCCACCACGCCCCCTCGCTCTCCCTGGCCTTTCCACCAGCTGTTCCCTATCCCAGTAATTATCCTCCCCGCGCCTTGCCCAGGTGCTGCCTATTTGTGAGGCCAGCAGTGTTTGTATAAAAGCAGCCTTAAGCTGGATGAACACCGCTGGATCATTGTACGGTTCACACGGTCGCATCTTCCTCCGTGTAACCATCACGTCGTCAAAGAACTGTTGGAGTATGCTCGCCGCTACTGGAGGACCTGGTTTGCCTAGGCTGTGAGTAACTTTAGCGTTTCCCTGTTCAGTTGTGCCGTCACACTGGTAGCGTTTCCGAGTGTGGCACAACTGCTTTTCTCTCTCCCTGCACAGCCTAGCATTTTGACAGAACTCTTTGTTAGCCAAGCTGCTCAGCCATTTGTATGGGTTTTCCCTGAACTGTTGTTCAATATACAATATGTGTGTGTGGTAACCCTGCGCTTTAAATCCTCATTTCTCCTTCTCTCCTCCGTGCGTAATAGTAGTAATAGTAGAGCGTACGGAGGGTTTATGACAGTTACGTGTTTGGAATTTTGTGTTCATGCTCTTTGGAACTTTATGTTTTGTTAATGAATGCCACAAACTGCAGTCGGCACCTGGGACTGTCTTTCTCTGCCTTGAGGGGCCACTCATGACAATTCTGCTGTCCTCTGGTGGTTTCATTAATTCTTCAGTCCGATAAATGGTTGCATTCCAACCTTATAACACATGAAAGAGTTGTAAATGTTTTTATTTCCTTATATATGTTAATATTGTTATTTCCTCATACATACAAAGTTAACTGTCATATCAGAGCATCTGGGCATTTTTTTTAATTCTACAAATCCCACAGATGTCTGCATCATTACGTTGATTCATTTATTAAATTGTTAAACAGAGTTAAACATGGTTTGGGTTTTTTTGTCCAAGTTTTCAGAATCACTCAATGCCAAGAACCTACGCACATACAGCAGGGAGAATAATGTAAGTATTGAACACATCAACATTTTTCTCATTAAACATATTTCTGATGGAGCCATTGACCTGAGATTTTCACCAGATATCAGTAATAACCCAAGTAATCCATATATACAAAGAAATCAAGGTAACTGTGTTCACAAAACAAGTTATATTTAATAAAGTGGAATGCACAGGGAATAAGTATTGAACACATGAAAAAAAGAGGTGCAAAAAGGCATAAAAAGCCAAGAAACCATCTGAAATCCATCAGAATTTGGGAAGCCATCCCACCCCCACCAGTGCAAATTAATTTCAGCTGGTAAAGTCCTGACTGATAGCCTTTTAAAATGTCTGTGAACAGGGCTTTACATTAACACCCGCCACTGGCGGGTATATTTGGCTGTAGCCGTTAAGGCAGCAACTCCCACGAGCCACTTTGGCAGATTGTAGTTTTCTCAAATGACATCTAAATAATAAACCTATCACAAAGTGAGACTTCAAAACTACAACTCCCATAAGCACTATCTGCACACACATAGTGTATTCTCATTGGGCCACTGTCAGCCAGCTGCAGCTCAGGAGTCTGACTCCGCAGGTCCACTCATTTCTTTCCAGTCTGGAGAAACTGCAATGACCAGACAGCAGCTGCTCTCAGTGATCAGATCACGGGGATAACTACCTCATATCTCCTGTTGTTCCAGCGGTGAGAGTAACCTGTGCTCTTCCCCTACGTTAGCGCCTTCCTCTGTGGTTAAATATGATTGTTTTTAGAACAAGAAATTCCCATTTACTGTCCGCAATTGTGCAAATTTAAGTAGTTATTAAACTTTATGTTGCTGTTAAGAGCAAATGAAGCTTCATCTACTTCTGTTTATCTGTGATTATAATCACCAAATTTATTGTCTAAGCTTTTTTTAGCTGATTTAGGACAATTTTGATGTGCTGAATCCAAAAATCACATTGGTTTTGCTCAATTAGGTCAACTTTTTGAACTATGGCCACATGATTTTTACATTTTTGTTTATATGTACGGGTATTTTCGCTTTATATGATGCAAAATTATTTTTTTTTATTTCTTGAAATTCTCTAAATTTTGAACAATGATGATGCAACATTCAATTTACATGTACCTACCTTTGTTACAGTACAACTGTAGAACTGCTTACAACTTAGCATAAAAACCTGACCTGATCGAGAGAAACGGATGTCATTTTTGGATTCAGCAGTGCAAAATTGTCTTAAATCAGTTGAAAAAAACACAGGCAACTTACAAAAAATTTATTTTTATGTTGTGTTATCTATGATAACACAACATAAACACAACATGTATTTTGTATGATGTGTGCCTGTTTGTGTCTATGTTGAATGTAATTAGTGGCTTGTAAATATGGATGTCACCAGACTGCAAAACAAATCTACCTACGGGTACAAATAAAGTAACCTGAACCTGATATCTGTGATTTGCAGCTACAGTGGGGCAAAAAAGTATTTAGTCAGCCACCAATTGTGCACGTTCTCCCACTTAAAAGGTGAGAGAGGTCTCCAATTTTCATCATAGGTATACCTCAACTATGAGAGACAAAATGAGGAAAAAAATCCAGAAAATCACAGTCTGATTTTTAAAGAATTTATTTGCAAATTATGGTGGAAAATAAGTATTTGGTCAATAACAAAAGTTCATCTCAATACTTTGTTATATACCCTTTGTTGGCAATGACAGAGGTCAAACGTTTTCTGTAAGTCTTCACAAGGTTTTCACACACTGTTGCTGGTATTTTAGCCCATTCCTCCATGCAGATCTCCTCTAGAGCAGTGATGTTTTGGGGCTGCCGCTGGGCAACACGGACTTTCAACTCCCTCCAAAGATTTTCTGTGGGGTTGAGATCTGGAGACTGGCTAGGCCACTCCAGGACCTTGAAATGCTTCTTACGAAGCCACTCCTTTGTTGCCCGGGCGGTGTGTTTGGGATCATTGTCATGCTGAAAGATCCAGCCATGTTTCATCTTCAGTGCCCTTGCTGATGGAAGTTTTCACTCAAAATCTCACGATACATGGCCCCATTCATTCTTTCCTTTACACAGATCAGTCGTCCTGGTCCCTTTTAAGAAAAACAGCCCCAAAGCATGATGTTTCCACCCCCATGCTTCACAGTAGGTATGGTGTTCTTTGGATGCAACTCAGCATTCTTTCTCCTCCAAACACGACAAGTTGAGTTTTTACCAAAAAGTTCTATTTTGGTTTCATCTGACCATATGACATTCTCCCAGTCCTCTTCTGGATCATCCAAATGCTCTCTAGCAAGCTTCAGACGGGCCTGGACATGTACTGGCTTAAGCAGGGGGACACATCTGGCACTGCAGGATTTGAGTCCCTGGCGGCGTAATGTGTTACTGATGCTGATGGTAGCCTTTGTTTCTTTGGTCCCAGCTCTCTGCAGGTCATTCACTAGGTCCCACCGTGTGGTTCTGGGATTTTTGCTCACCGTTCTCGTGATCATTTTGACCCCACGGGGTGAGATCTTGCATGAAGCCCCAGATCGAGGGAGATTATCAGTGGTCTTGTATGTCTTCCATTTTCTAATAATTGCTCCCATAGTTGATTTCTTCACACCAAGCTGCTTACCTTTTGCAGATTCAGTCTTCCCAGCCTGGTGCAGGTCTACAATTTTGTTTCTGGTGTCCTTTGACAGCTCTTTGGTCTTGGCCATAGTGGAGTTTGGAGTCTGACTGTTTGAGGTTGTGGACAGGTGTCTTTTACACTGATAACGAATTCAGGTGCCATTAATACAGGTAACGAGTGGAGAACAGAGGAGCCTCTTAAAGAAGAAGTTACATGTCTGTGAGAGCCAGAAATCTTGCTTGTTTGTAGGTGACCAAATACTTATTTTCCATCATAATTTGCAAATAAATTCTTTAAAAATCCTTCAATGTGATTTTCTGGATTTTTTTTTCTCATTTTGTCCCTCATAGTTGAGATATACCTATGATGAAAATTGGAGACCTCATCTTTTAAGTGGGAGAACTTGTACAATTAGTGGCTGACTAAATATTTTTTTGCCCCACTGTATTTCATGGAAGTAAAACCTCTAATTATGGATTTTTATTGTGCTGATCCAGGGGTGTCACGCATGTGGCCCGCAGGCCAAATTTTTCTCTAAATTTACAGCTTTCTTTCTAGTACATTATTGACTTTTTCTACTGATTAGAATTGTTCATGTAAATTTAAGACATTTTTTCTCCTTAAGATGAAACTTTTTTTCTCATCAGTTTTCTTTTTCTTTTTTTTCTAGTGAAAACAGGTAGTGTCCATTTAGATTAAATCTGTCAGCGATTCTAATGACATTGTGCAGCCCTCAAGGGTCATTTTCAACCCCTACCCCTTGGCCTTTGATTTCAAGAACCAAGGGGTGGGGGTAGGCAAAGGGGAAGAGGTACAAATGAGAACTGGGACGGACCCCAAATCTACCTGTACATTACTCTCATATTGCAAATATTTTTTCTCGACTGCTTTACAGTGTTTACTCCTGTTAATAATTAAAAAGTGTTTCTCTTGCTATTTTTATGAATGTACAAGGGTCATTTACATTTAAAAAGGTTGTAAATTTAGTTCAAGTAAGATTTAGCATGCAATAGTCAAATTTGATCATATTAAACTTAATTTCTCAACCACAAAATTGTGGCTTGTGAAAAGGCTGAGTGGCTAGTAACTTTGGAAAATCACTAGCCACAGTGGCCAATGAGCAAAAAAGTTAATGTCAAGCCCTTTCTGTGAATATCAGATTGTCACACCACAAAAAAACTCATGATGGGTAGACGCAAAGAGCTCTCTGTAGACCTTCACAACCTTATTGTTGCAAAACATAATGATGGCATTGGTTACAGGCACATTTCTGAACTGCTGAATGTTCCAGTGAGCACTGTTGGAGCTATCATTCTGAAGTGGAAAGAACATCATTTTACCATAAACCAGCCATGACCAGGAGCTCCTCGCAAGATTTCTGACAGAGGAGTCAAAAGAATTATCAGAAGAGTTATTCAAGAGCCAAAGACCACTCCTGAAGAGCTCCACAAGGACCTGGAGTTAGCAGGTACTGCTGTTTCAAAGAAAATAATAAGTAATGCAGTCAACTGGCATAGTCTATGTCTGCTCACCTTCCAAGACTCCATTGCTGAAGAAAAAGCATGTTGAAGCTTATTTAAAGTTTGCTACACAACATTTGGGCAAGCCAGTAAAATACTGGGAGAATATAGTCTGGTCAGATGAGACCAAAATTGAGCTTTTTGGATGCCACAACACACAGTATGCTTGGAGGATAAATGGCACTGCACATCCCATCATGGTATGGGGGTGTTTTTCAGCGCATGGTATAGGCAGACTTTATATAATTGCAGGAAAGCTGAATGGATAAATGTACAGAGACATCCATGAAAAGAACCTGTTGCCATCTGCCAAGATGTTGAAGATGAAATGAGGGTGGACATTTCAACAAGACAATGATCCCAAACACACAGCCAAGGAAACTCTCAACTGGCTCCAGAGAAGGAAAATAAAGCTGCTAGAATTGCCCAGTCAGTCACCTGACCTGAATCTAATTGAAAATCTATGAAACAAACTGAAGATCAGAGTTCATAGACACCCACAGAACCTTCAAGATTTGAAGACAACTTGTGTGGAAGGATGGGCTAAAATCACTCCTGAGCAATGCCTGCACCTAGCTTCTCCATACAGGAGGAATCTGGAACCTGTTATTACCAACAAAGGCTTTTCTACTAAATATTAAATGAATTTCACCAAGTTTGTTCAACACTTATTCCCTTTGTCATTCCACTTTATCAAATATAACTTGTTTTGTGAACACTGTTGTCTTGATTTCTTTGTATGTATGGGTTACTTGGGTTGCTACTGATATCTGGTGAAAATCTCAGGTCAATGGCACCATCTGAAATATGTTTAATGAGAAAAATGTTGACGTGTTCAATACTTTTTTTCTTTTTCGCCTTGTCCTGTCCAGCAGCTAGGTGAGCAGAACAGAAATCTGCTTCCCTTATTGGTTTAGAATTGGTTTAGAATCCATCATAATACTGAAACAGCCTTAGTGAATTTCACTAATGACCTCCTTATCGCATCTGATAATGGACTTGTTTCTGTACTTGTTCTTTTAGACCTTAGTGCAGCTTTTGATACTATCGATCATAATATTCTACTTGATAGATTAGAACACTATGTTGGACTTAATGGAACTTCATTGCAGTGGTTTAGATCTTATTTATCTGATAGGTTCCAGTTTGTTCATGTCAATAATGAGTTTTCTTTCACCTCAAAGCTCAGTCATGGAGTTCCACAGGGATCTGTGCTAGGCCCTACTCGTTTTAGTTTATATATGCTTCCGTTAGGCAACATTATTAGAATGCATTGTATACATTTTTGTTGTTATGCAGATGACAAACAATTATGCCTGTCAGTGAAGCCAGATGATAGTAATCAATTAGCCAAGATAGAAGCCTGTCTTAAGGAAATCAAAGCTTGGATGACTTGTAATTACCTCCGCCAGGCCGAAAAGGCCAGGAGGAGGTTATGTTTTTGCCGGGGTTTGTTTGTCTGTCTGTCTGTTTGTCTGTTTGTCTGTTTGTCTGTTGGTTAGCAAGATAACTCAAAAACTTTTGGACGGATTTCCATGAAACTTTCAGGCGTTGTTGGAAATGGTACAAGGAAGAACTGATTAAATTTTGGGGATGATCCGCATCACCATCTGGATACAGGAATTTTTTAAAGCATTTTGTTAACACTGTGACATACGGCCATTTTCAACATGTGCGCAGGCGCAATGGAGGGCGCTGGTCGTCGTGTCTGCAACACAAACTCCGCGTTCTTCAACGTTTTAGGCACAAAAGCACACGGAAAACACTGGTGGCCATGGCCCGCCAGCGTGCCTGTGTTTGCGCGCAGCTGCAAAACCTCACACGGGCAGCTGTCCGCCGCCGGATTATTTGGCAGAAATTCCCCGGCCAGCCATAGGCGCTGCGCATTTGGCAGAAATTCACCGGCCAGCCATAGGCGCTGTGCAAAAACGAGCTCTCTGCGGGGAAGCTTCTAAATTCTGTTTTGCCACGGAGCACAACCCCAATAATATAATATAAAAACCACGGCAACCTGTCTACCCAATCAGCATCCGTCAGTGGAGGAGATGGACACAACAGCAACACTTCAGTTTATTACCTCTGCCAAGGAGGCAATGCTTTTACTACTGAACCACTAATCCTATCACTACCAGATTGATCGTCATTGATTCATTGTCTATGTTTATTGCACTGTCCCTGTCAAATAAACAAATAATCATTGTGAATCCAATTGCTAGTCATATGTTTTCATGGTCAAGGAATCTGAAAACGTACACACAAACACTGTATGGGGGGAACTGTTGCGCTTGGCGGAGGTCTGCGCTCTCCGAGTGCTTTTCTAGTGTTTCGACTGAATACAATGTCTCAACTGCACATATTTTTTTTTCCCACAATATCTTTATTGAACCTTTTTTTTTTTTTTTTTTTTTTTTTTTTTTTAACAAACATGATACAAACAATCAAACACTAACACTAAAGTACTACAAAAAAAAAAAAATGCACTAAAAACACCAACAACCACCAACAAAATCAAATCTTCAACAATGCTCCTCTGTTTAGTCTAGACAATCCAATACATAAGTATACATATTATGTTCACCAGTTTGGAATTTACAAGGTCCACACACATCATTCACCTTCTTCTTCAAGAGTTATGTTTAAATTTTTTACATAATCAATAAAAGGTCTCCATATATTCTCAAACACAATTTCCTTTGATTTCAGTATATATGTTATTCTTTCTAATGGAAGGTTTGTTAACATCTGTCTTAACCACTGAGTCACATCTGGTCTATGAGTCTTTTTCCATAATAGTGCAATACATTTTTTGGCATTAAGCAAACTGAGGTCTATGAATGTTCTTTCACTTTTATTAAAATTATGCTTTTCTGGGTACAGACCCAACAAAAACAGTTTAGGATTCAGTATGATTTGTTTTGAGATTATTTTTTCAATTGTTACCCTCACCTCTTCCCAAAACATTCTTATTAATCTACATTCCCATAAACAATGAAATAGGGTTCCTTTACTTTCCATGCATTTTGTGCATGTATCTGGTATATTTTTGTTATATCTATTTAACTCCTCCGGTGTAACATACATCCGCATTAACCATTTGAAATGTATCAATTTAAGGCGTGCATTTATTGATTTGGTTTGAGCTTCTGTACAAGCCAATTCCCATTGTTCCTCTGAAATTTCAATTTGCAGATCTTCTTTCCAGTAGTTTAATCTTTTCAGTGAATTTTCACTTGAAGATAGTGTCAATGAGTTATAAAACTCTGAAATAATACCCTTTCTTTTACTATCTTTCATCATCATTTTTTCCAAGGATGAATAAATAGGTCGAGTGAGAGCTTTATTTTGATTTGATCGAATAAAGTTTCTAAGTTGAAGATATTTAAAAAAAATGTGTTCTATTGAGATTAAATTTGATCCTCAGCTCTTCAAAAGACATTATATTGTCTGCACATGGCAAATATAAATCCTGAATCTTTTGTATCCCTTTTAAATTCCATACTTTAAATACAGCGTCCGCTCTCCCTGGTTTAAAATATTGATTACCCCATATTGGACTAAATTGTGACAATAACTGTGGTTCTTTTAAATAGTTTTTAGCTTCACACCATATTTTGATCATATGCTTTACAAATGGATTTTTAACTTGTTTTTGTAATTTTTTTGCCGAATCTGAGTATATGAATATGGGAAGAGGTAAAGGTAAATTGTATGATTCCATTTCAGTCCAGTGAGGGAGATCATTTGATGAAAAATAATATGTCATAGACCTCAGTTGTGCCGACCAATAATACAACATAAAATTTGGACATTTCAGACCTCCACGATCAAATGGTAAATATAATAAAGACAAACGTAATCTAGCTCTCCTGTTGTTCCATATAAATTCCACTAACTTTTTTTTTATTCTTGAGAATAGATCTAAAGGTGGTGATAAGGGAATGTATTGAAATAAATAAAGTATTTTAGGTAAAATATTACTTTTAAGTATATTGATTCTCCCGATCATCGACATTGGTAGTGACATCCATCTCTGAGTTAACTCATTGATATCTGACATTAAGGCTTCATAGTTGACGCTGGTGACTGATTCTAGCTTAGGCATAATTTGGATTCCTAAATATTTAAACTGATTTACAACATTGAATTGATTTACCTCAGGGGCTGGGTAATTTCTCTGGGTCTCATTTAGCATTAATATTGAAGATTTAGTTTTATTTATTTTATATCCTGATATTTCCCCAAAATTCTTTATTAAATTCAACAAGGTTGGAATTGATTTTTTTAGATTCGACATAAACAAAATTATATCATCGGCGTACAGGGAGATTTTATGTTCTGTTGGTCCAACTTTAATTCCATATATTTGTGAATGTAAACGTATCGCTATCGCTAAAGGTTCAATTGCCATAGTAAACAGTAAAGGTGAAAGTGGACAGCCTTGTCGACATCCTCTATTGATTTTTATTGGTTTTGAAATATTGTTATTTGTTAGGATTTCTGCTGTAGCATTATTGTATATTATTTGAACCCATTTTATGAAATTATTTCCAAGTCCAAACCTTTGTAGGACTTCAAAAAGAAAGGACCATTCAACTCTATCAAAGGCCTTTTCGGCGTCCAATGATAGGAGAGCTGTATCCGGTGCTTCTTTATTAAAATAAATAATATTAAATAGTCTTCTTACATTATGGAAGCCTTGTCTACCCTTTATAAAGCCATTCTGATCTCGATTAATAATATTTGGTAAAATTTCTTGTATTCGTCTTGCTAAAATTTTACAGATTATCTTAAGGTCGGCGTTTAATAGGCTTATTGGTCTCATATTTTCACATTTATTAGAGGGCTTACCTGGTTTTGGCAGCAGTATAATTAAGGCATTATTTATGTATGATGGTAAATTATTATTTTGAAATGCTTCTAAAACCATTTCCAAAAAAGGTTTTATTAATTTATTCTTAAATTTTTTATAAAGGTCAACTGGAAGACCATCTGGTCCTGCACTTTTTCCTGATTTCATATTATCAATGGCTAGCCCAACTTCTTCTTGACTAATTTTAGACTCCAATATCTCCCTGTTTTCATTTGGAATACACGGTATAGATAGTTCGTTCAAAAACCCATTTAGTTTTGTTAAATCAGGTTCATTTTTGGTATCATATAATTTTTCATAGTAATCTCTAAAGGCTCTATTAATTTCTAAAGGATCTATAACTACCTGTCCGTTACTTATAATACTGGTAATTGGTGTATTAATTTCCAATTGTTTAATCTGCCATGCTAATAATTTTCCTGATTTTTCACCTTGTTCATAAAAAGATTGTTTCAATCTTAGAAGACTCGAGGCAGCTCTATTCGCTGATTTTTTGTCGTATTCAGCTTTCAAAATCAGTAATTCATTCTCCAACCTTGGGTCACTTCCTGCATACACTTTTTCCTGAAGACTTTTTATTTTATGTTCCAATTTAGCTCTCTCCTCTCGAGTCTTCTTAGATTTTGATCCTGTATAACTAATAATATGTCCCCTAATAAAAGCTTTGAAAGCCTCCCACTTTACACATGCTGATGTTTGTGTAGTATTGATGTCAAAGAACTCATCTATCTGTTTTTCTATATACTTGACAAATTCCTCATCCTGAAGCCATTTATTTTGAAATTGCCATCTACCTGATTCCTTTGTCAATTTTTTATCTACATATATTAGACAACAGGGTGCATGATCAGAGATCACGATGTTATCATAAAAGCAGTTTTGAATCTTGGACCTTAATTCTGTGGAAATCAAAAAATAATCAATACGTGAGAATGTCTTGTAGGTACTGGAATAACAAGAATAGGCTTTAACTTGTGGTTTCATTTCTCTCCATATATCTAACAATCTCAATTCTTTCATAAAATGATTAATAGTCATCCTACATCCAATGTGCGTACAATCCAGTCCTGTTGATCTATCCACACCTGGATTCAATGTACAATTAAAATCCCCTGCTATTATATGTTGCCCTGTAAGTGATGATAAGATGAGAAATAAATTAGCAAAGAACTTCTGATCATCTATATTGGGACCATATAAGTTCACAAGATTTATATTTTCTAATAGCAAAGAACCTTGAATGATTACATCTTCCAAATTTGTCTCCAATTACATTTTTCACTTGAAAAGGAACTGATTTATGTATGAGAGTCATAACTCCCCTGGCTCGGGATGAAAATGAAGAGGTGAATACACTTCCCTGCCATCTACTCCTAATTCTTTTAACATCCTCCTCTATCAGATGAGTTTCTTGTAAAAACACAATTCTTGAACCCATGTCCTTTATTTTATTCATAACTTGTTTAAGTTTTTTTAAATTTTGTAGACCTCTGCAATTCCATGAAGTTAAATTAAGATTAACACTTTGGTCCATGATCAATAGAGAGTTTGGGATTACCTTGCAGTGTAAACATGCTCATACAGAGAAGCAAAAACATGAGTGGTTGAACATTCATCCTACAAACTACACACAAACAAATTTCCCCTTCCCACACTTGTGGCAAACCCCCCAAAATCAAAAGAAAAATTCTGTCTCCCGATATAGCCATCGACCGTTCCACACCCACGGGGAACAGCCTAAGCCACTCCTTCTTCATCCTCCCAATCACCCTAACTCTACTGCTTTTAATGACGTAACATTAACTCTCCTCTGTAGTTTTCCAACTTAACTCCAAAATTTTTAACAACTTTGTACATCATAGTTTGTTTTTTTTTTTTTGTTTGTTTTTTTTAATATATAATACAATCTATATTTTGTAAACTTACTATTTACTTCAAGTCAGTCAGATGCCTGTGCAAATGCTTAATTATTCTACCTTATATTTTGTTCATGCTTAGCTCCCACCAGTCTCTTCTTCTTCTTTGATCTTCTTGATGAACTCCTGCGCCTCCTCTGGGGTCTTGAAGATGTGGGTTCTGCCCTCATACGTGGTCAGCAGTCTCGCAGGATAGATTACACCATGACGAATCCCAAGGTTGCGCAGCTCCTTACGTACGGGATCAAACTGCTTCCTCAATTGCTGGATTCCTGTGGCCAAATCTGGGTAGAACCGCACCTGCTGGTCCTGGTGTTTAATCTCTCCTTTTTTAGCTCGTGCAGCGTTGAAGATCTTCATCCTGTCTCTGTTGCTAAGAAACTTCATAATTAAGGTCCTCGGCGGTCCCTTATCTCTCCGTGGGCCAATACGATGTGCTTTTTCCAGAATCACTGCTGATTGCAACTCCTCGCTGCCCAGCACCTCCGGAATCCACTTTTCCAGAAAGGAACATACGTCCCGACCTTCTGATTCCTCTGGAAGACCCACCAGCCTCAAATTATTCTGTCTCGACCGAGATTCCAAATCCAAAATATTATCTTCCAGAGATTTATTTTTTTTTTCCAAAGTGCGCACCTTTAATTGAAGACGGGTGACGTCATCTTCAGCACTAGCGAGACGGAGCTCCATCTGCGCCGTTCGTTCTACACAGTCACCCAATTCCTTTCTTATTCCTTCCAACGCTGTCATAATCCCATCAAATCTAGAGGAAAAGTCCGCTCTCATTGAACTCATGGCAGCCATCAGCGCATCTGCGCCATTCCCCGCAAATATCGCACCGTTGCCAGCCTCCTCCGCCATATATGGAGTTTTGTTTGCTGCGTCACAGACCTGAAAGTCCGTTAATTTGGACTGTTTCGGCGGCTCGCTTTTTCCTTTTCCTGGTTTTCCAGCCTTAGGCTTCGCCGACATATCCTCGCCCAAATGCTGGGATACGTTCTGTCCCAAATGAGAGAGTTATTTGCCGATTTTTTTTTTTCCAGGAGCAGAGCAGAGCGAGACACGTCCGTCCTACGTGGCAGCCATAACCGGAAGTGACTGCACATATTTAAAAAAAAAAAAAAATGTTTATTGGGAATGTCAAATTTCTGACACAGCTTCTCAAAGGTGATAAAGTTGCCATCTGTATACAAGTCTATTTTCTCTACACCTTTATATGCCCATATTTTGAAGCAACCATCTGCTCTCCCTGGCTTAAAATATCATCATCATCATCATCATCATAGCAGTCTGTTGGGGGCAACAATGACTGTTTCATTTAGGTCTGCTCAGATTCCTCCACGCAGTTCTGTCCTTTGCCTTCCGCTGCCAGGAAGTCCTGACCTTGTTAACCTGGGCGACGTCCGACCCAGTATGAGTATGTATTTCCCTATATGGGGGAAAAGTGAGAGAGAGAGGGGGTGTCCCTCATATGCCAGTGCATCTTATACCAAATGTCAGTAGTTTTTTTAGAAACGGGTTTTGTGTTTTTTTGGTTCTGTGGAGTATAAATTCAATTTCAATGGAAGATTTGGTACCATAGCCTGCTCCACCTCCACCCAGGCTGGTGAATTGTCTGTTATAAAGTAATATGTCGCAGCATGCATCTGTGCAGACCAGTAATACCATTTTAAAGTTGGAAATTGAAGTCCCTCTCTTTCATAGGATAGATACAATAGCCTAAGCCTCATTCTAGATTTTTTTGTTATTCCAAATGAAATTAATAAAAATACTATTAAGCATATCAAAAAATGATTGTGATAGTGGCAAAGGTAATGATTGAAAAATATATAAAAGTTGCGGCAATATAATCATTTTTATTATGTTAATATGACCAATTATTGATACGGGCATAGTTGTCCACTGACCAAGGGATTCCTTCACTTCCTGTACAAGGGGATCATAATTTTTAGCAGCAATTGTTTTAATGTCAGGTGTAATTTTAATCCCAAGATAAGTAAATCCTTCCTTTGCATTGGAGAATGGGGTCTTTATCACTGGAGATTGCCTCTCTTCTTTGTTTAAGAATAATATGGATGATTTAGCATAGTTTATTTTATAACCAGAGAAATGTCCAAACATTTCTATTTGTTATATAAGGTTCGGAATACTGACCTCCAAATTTGATTTAAAAAATTTATTACGTCATTGGCATATAAAGATATACAACGTTCTTGTCTTCCAGTTTACAGACGTGGACAAAATTGTTGGTACCCCTCTGTTAATGAAAGAAAAACCCACAATGGTCACAGAAATAACTTGAATCTGACAAAAGTGGTAATAAATAAAAATTCTATGAAAATTAACCAATGAAAATCAGACAATGCTTTTGAATTGTGGTTCAACAGAATTATTTTAAAAAACAAACTCATGAAACAGGTCTGGACAAAAATGATGGTACCCCTAGGAAAGATTAAAAATAATGTGACCATAGGGACATGTTCAACCAAGATGTGTCCTCTAATTAACATCACCGGTGTCTACAAACTTGTAATCAGTCAGTCGGTCTATTTAAAGGGTGACAAGTAGTCACTGTGCTGTTTGCTGACATGGTGTGTACCACACTAAACACGGACCAGAGGAAGCAAAGGAGAGAGTCGTCTCAGGAGATTAGAAAGAAAATTATAGACAAGCATGTTAAAGGTAAAGGCTATAAGACTGTCTCCAAGCAGCTTGATGTTCCTGTGACTACAGTTGCACATATTATTCAGAAATTTAAGATCCACGGGACTGTAGCCAACCTCCCTGGATGTGGCCGCAGGAGGAGACAGATAATACAAATGGTAACAAAAGAGCCAGAACAACCTCTAAACACATTCATGGTGAACTCCAAGGTCAAGGTACATCAGTGTCAGATTGCACCATCCGTTGTTGTTTGAGCCAAAGTGGACTTCATGGGAGACAACCAAGGAGGACACCACTGTTGAAAACAAATCATAAAAAAAGCCAGACTGGAATTTGCCAAACTGCATGTTGACAAGCCACAAAGCTTCTGGGAGAATGTCCTATGGACAGACGAGACAAAACTGGAACTTTTTGGCAAGGCACATCAGCTCTATGTTCACAGACGCAAAAATGAAGCATAGCAAGAAAAGAACGCTGTCCCTACTGTGAAACATGGAGGAGGTTCTGTTATGTTCTGGGGCTGCTTTGCTGCATCTGGCACAGGGTGTCTTGAATCTGTGCAGGGTACAATGAAATCTCAAGACTATCAAGGTATTCTAGAGAGAAATGTGCTGCCCAGTGTCAGACAGCTTGGTCTCAGTCGCAGGTCATGGGTCTTGCAACAGGATAATGACCCAAAACACACAGCTAAAAACACCCAAGAATGGCTAAGAGCGAAACATTGGACTATTCTAAAGTGGCCTTCTATGAGCCCAGATCTAAATCCTATTGAAGATCTGTGGAAGGAGCTGAAACATGCCTTCTGGAGAAGGCACCCTTCAAACCTGAGACAACTGGAGCAGTTTGCTCATGAGGAGTGGGCCAAAATACCTGCTGAGAGGTGCAGAAGTCTCATTGACAGTTACAGAAATTGTTTGATTGCAGTGATTGCCTCAAAAGGTTGTGCAACAAAATATTAAGTTAAGGGTACCATCATTTTTGTCCAGGCCTGTTTCATGAGTTTGTTTTTTTAAAATAATTCTGTTGAACCACAATTCAAAAGCATTGTCTGATTTTGATTGGTTAATTTTCATAGAATTTTTAATTTATGACCACTTTTGTCAGATTCAAGTTATTCCTATGTCCATTGTGGGTTTTTCTTTCATTAACAGAGGGGTACCAACAATTTTGTCCACGTCTGTACATGCCTGAGAGGTTTGGATGTGTCCTTATTGTCATTGCTGAAGGTTCCATGGCTAATATAAATCACATGGTTGACAACGGGCAGCCTTGACGTGCAGATTGTTGTAGGATAACTTGTTTAGAAACTATACCATTTGTCAAGATGCTTGCTAAAGGTTTTGTGTACAAGATCTGCACCCATCTAAAGAAGTTTCTGCCAAATCCAAATCTAGGTAAAACGTTAAATAAGTAAAGCCATTCAATTCTATCAAAGGCTTGTTTCGCACCTAATGACAATATTGCTGTATTGTTAGCATCAAATTTTCCATGAACTATATTAATTATTACCTCTGCCAAGGAGGTTATGTTTTCATCAGCGTTGGTTTGTCTGTCTGTCTGTTTGTTTGTTAGCAAGATAACTCAAAAAGTTATGGACGGATTTTCATGAAATTTTCAGAGATTGTCAGAAATGGGGTATCCTACAGATGATTAGATTTTGGTGGTGATCTGGATCACTGTCTGGAAAAAAAACAAAAACAAAACAAGCATCACAGTATAGCTAATATATGCCACTTGCGAATGGCATTTTTTTTCATGGTCAAGGAATCTATAAAGTTAGACAAAATAAATGTAGGATTAATATTTATGATGTTAAACACTGTATGGGGGGAACTGTGGCGCTTGGCGGAGGTCTGCGCTCTCCGAGTGCTTTTCTAGTTTCCTGCTATTAAATTCAGATAAGACTGAAGTCATTCTTGTTGGTCCAAAAACCCTTAGAAATACCTTTCCAAATCAAACTTTTAGTTTGGATGAGGTTACTCTTTCTCTTAATAGCTCTGTGAGGAACCTTGGAGTTATTTTTGATCAAGATCTGTTTTTCAATTGACATTGTGGGGAGACTTGAATAACGAAACCGAATTGCATTTAATTCCATTTTATTTCAAGTAATCATCCCACTGTCTGCTCTCATTCCTGAGCAGCGAACAAAGAGGGTGAACACACCAAAGTTCTCCCTTTTAAACATTCTCACATCAAACCATTTCCCTCGCAGGGGAAATCACACATCTATATCAAAATCCCTTTATTTACATTCATTAACCTTTTATTTACATAACTCCCCCTTCTCTCCTCTCGAGCCTCAGCGGTCAGGAAGTCTTCTGTCCCCTGTCCTCCGCAGGGGGTCCAGGCTCTGCGGCTCCGCACCGCAGGGGACTGCAGCTCTGTGGCTCTCCTTCATCGTGAGGTTAAATCACATATGCAGTGTCCAACATATACATGTCTAACAACACAGCCATATAACCCCCCCCCAAACGATGAAGAACAGACTATTTCCTAAAATTTAATAACACCTTACTCACTACTGAATAATCAACACCAACATTCAGTCTGTGCGCCGCTTGGGCTTCAGCCGTCTGCCGAATCTGCTGTGAGTTGGCCCCGCCTTGCCTGCGGCGCCTTTCTGCTTCGGCTCTGTTGACTGAGGAAGAGAGTGATTATTTGCCCTTTGCGGGGGCCTGCCTCGTCGAGGCGCCACTGCGACCGGTACAGACACGTCCTTCATGACAAAAGCAGGTTTTAGTCTGTCAATACTGACTGTCTCTTTTCTGTCTCCAAAATCTAGCACAAATTGCTTATCACCTGCCTCCAGCACTCGAAATGGCCCTTCGTAAGGTGGTTTGAGCGTTGCTTTTAGGGCTTCGCGCCTGACAAAAACGAAGTCGGCATTTTTCAAAGCCTTGGGGACGAAAACTCGTGGGAAAGCGTGATGAACCGGACCCGGGAGCATGTCTGCTCCCGTGCCAACTAACGGTCCCAGAGCAGAGAGAGGTGGGGGCTCTGGGGGCTCTGGTAAAAACTCGCCTGGCAGCCTCAGAGTTTGTGCGAATACCAGCTCCGCTGGGGAGGCGTCTAAGTCCTCTTTAGGCGCAGAACGCAACCCTAATAAAACCCATGGCAGTTTATTTACCCAATCTGCATCCGTGAGCGACACTCTGAGTGCTGCCTTCAAAGACCTATGAAAACGCTCGCATAAACCATTAGCCTGAGGGTGGTAAGCCGTAGTGCGGTGAATTTTGGCTCCTAAGCCGTTGGCCATCGCTGACCACAGCTCAGAGATGAATTGCGGTCCTCTATCGGACGTAATGTCCGACGGAACCCCGAAGCGCGCCACCCAAGCCGTTAAAAAAACGCGAGCCACCTCCGCGGCCGTGGTTGTCGCAAGTGGGACCACTTCCGGCCAACGTGTGGTGCGGTCCACCATTGTCAAAAGATGCGTGAACCCCTGCGATGCCGGTAGGGGGCCCACAAGGTCGACGTGCACATGGTCGAACCTTCTGGCCGGAATGCGGAACGGTTCTAATGGGGCTCTTGTGTGCTTGTGAATTTTGGCCCGTTGACAGGAAATGCAGGTTTTTGCCCATTCCTTCACGTGCTTGCGCAGGCACGGCCAAACAAACTTTTCCGCCACTAGTTTCACCGACGCGCGCACCCCTGGGTGCGCCAGTGAGTGGACCGAGTCAAAAACACGGTGGCGCCACGTGGCCGGAACCACCGGACGCGGGCGCCCCGTCGACATGTCGCAGATCAGGGGGGGCATACCGGTTTGTAAACACTTGCTCTCCAGCCTTAACCCTATTGGTCCAGACTGGAGCGCGCGCACGTCTGCGTCCGCCCCCTGGTCCGCTGCCATGGCTGCGTAATCTATACCCACGTGCACCGGGGCTGCGCGCACCACCGTGCCGCTCTCCTGCGGCGCGGTCACGGTGGCCCGTTCTGCCTCTGCGCGTGTTGGAGTCGTGAACGCGCGCGAGAGGCAATCTGCTACTACATTGAATTTGCCCGCAACGTGCCTAATGTCAGTGGTAAATTCCGAGATTGCGGCCAGCTGCCTCTGCTGCCTGCCGGACCACGGGTCTGAAATTTTGGCCATGGCGTATGTGAGCGGCTTGTGGTCCACATAAGCGGTGAAGCACCGTCCTTCCAGCCAGAACTGGAAATGACGAATAGCCAAATGCAGCGCCAACAGTTCTCTGTCGAACGCGCTGTATTTTCGTTCAGCCGCGCTTAAAGATTTGCTAAAGAAAGCCAAAGGCTGCCAAACTCCGGCTACCTGTTGCTCAATAACGGCCCCTATGGCTAAATCTGAAGCGTCTGTCGTCAGCGCGATACGTGCTGCAGGGTCTGGGTGGGCCAGGAGCGCAGCGTCAGCCAAGGCTTTTTTAACCTCTGTGAACGCGCGCTCCCGCTCCGGGGACCATTCGACCGCCTGGGTCGGTTTTTGTTTTTTGAGCGCGGCATATAACGGTTGCATGATTTGAGCTGCGTGGGGCAGGAATCGGTTATAAAAATTCACCATCCCCAAGAATTCCTGTAGTGATTTGACCGTTTGTGGACGGGGAAAATCCGCTACCGCGCGTACTTTATCTGGTAACGGAGCCGCTCCCTCCGGGGAGACGCGGTGACCCAAAAAATCAATCCGCTCGACGCCGAACTGGCACTTGGCTGGGTTAACTATTAAGCCGTGCTCTCCCAGCCTCCTAAAAACTGCTGTGAGGTGCGTTTCGTGTTCGTCCTCTGAAGTACTCGCGACCAAAATGTCGTCGAGGTACACAAACACGAAAGGGAGATCGCGTAACACGGCATCCATCATCCGCTGAAATGTTTGCGCCGCCCCTTTGAGACCAAACGGCATGCGTAAAAATTCGAAAAGTCCGAACGGGGTTATTACCGCTGTTTTAGGAATGTCCTCCGGTTGGACTGGGACTTGGTGATAGCCGCGAACCAGATCAATCTTTGAAAAAATGCGCGCCCCCGCCAGGTGCACCGAAAAATCCTGAATGTGCGGGATGGGATAACGATCGTGCGCCGTAGCGTTGTTTAGCCTGCGGTAATCCCCGCACGGTCTCCAGGAGCCATCGGCTTTCGGTACCATGTGCAACGGCGAAGCCCACGGGCTCTTCGACCTACGAACGATGCCTAGCCTCTCCAGGCTGGCGAACTCCTCGCGCGCAATGGCGAGCTTAACTGCATCCAAGCGCCGAGCTTTTGCAAACACGGGAGGACCAGATGTGGGGATAAAGTGTTTCACCCCGTGCTTCGCGACCGTCGCTGAAAAAGTGGGCACAGTGAACGCTGGAAATTGGGTGAGGAGTGTGTGAAACTTACCACCTGCTGTAGCGACGTGGGTCTGTACTGGTGGCGGGGACACTCGAGCTGAACAGGGGAGAGAGTAAAAAGAGAGTGCATTTACCAGCCGTCTATTAGCAAGATCAACTAACAGATTGTGTGAACACAAAAAATCCGCGCCCAACATGTTGAAACTCACCGCCGCTATTACAAAAGTCCATTCATATGTGCGGCCATGTAAGCACAAAGGCAAGGTCCTTCTCCCGTAGGTGTTGATGTTCGAGCCATTTGCCGCCGTAGCTCCGCTACCGTGGGGTCCAGCCACCCGGTCTGCGTATGTTGGGGTGATGAAGCTCACTTGTGCTCCGGTGTCGATGAGGAACTCTCGTCCGGAGCGCGCATCCGTGATGTAGAGCAGCTTGCTGCGTTCTCCGAGGGTCGAAGTTGCTAGCGACCCCCGGTCTTGCCGTTTCCCGAACTCCTGAAGCTGCAGGGCGGCACACACCTGCGTGCCTTCTCTGCGAACCTCCGATGGTAAAAGCAGAGATCTTCTCCTCCGCTGTGTCGTGTCCGCGCCTCTGCCGCCGGACCATTGGCTCCACCTCGTCGCGGCCGTGCTGCCGCCGTCGTCGGTCAGTCTGGGTCTGCCGCCTCTGGCTCCCCGCTGTCTCGGGTCGCCGCTGTGGTTCCTTGCCCGCCGCAGGCGTCCAGAATCCCATCTGCTTCCTGGGCCAGCTCCCGGAACTCCTCCAGGGTGTGACACTTTTTGCCGGCCAGCGTGCTTCTTGCATGCGTCGGGAGGTTGGAGAGGAAAATGAACTGAAAAATGAAATCATCATTGTCCAACCCTCTCAGCTGTATCATCTCCTCCATCAGGGTGCTCGGCCTGTGTCCTCCTTGGTCTAGCAAAGACAGGATCCTCCTCGCCCTCACTTCGGCCGAGGGGGTGAAAAACTTGATGAGGGTGGATTTCAGCTTGCCGTACCTGTCGGTCGCGGGTGGCTGCTCCACCAAGCTCTGCACGCACCGAGCTGTGCTGTTGTCCAGTTTAGCGATGACATGGTGGAACTTAGTGTCATCCACCGTTACTCCTGCGAGCGCGAACTGCGACTTTGCTTGCAGAAACCACGACCGTGGGTTATCCTGCCAGAAATCAGGCAGCTTAACGGTCACTGCGCTCGCCAGCTCTGAGCGCTGTGAGTCCGGGACCCTGAGACCTTCTTCGTTCATTCTCAACGTCGTCAGTCACCAATGTGGGGAGACTTGAATAACGAAACCGAATTGCATTTAATTCCAGTTTATTTCAAGTAATCATCCCACTGTCTGCTCTCATTCCTGAGCAGCGAACAAAGAGGGTGAACACACCAAAGTTCTCCCTTTTAAACATTCTCACATCAAACCATTTCCCTCGCAGGGGAAATCACACATCTATATCAAAATCCCTTTATTCACATTCATTAACCTTTTATTTACATAACTCCCCCTTCTCTCCTCTCGAGCCTCAGTGGTCAAGAAGTCTTCTGTCCCCTGTCCTCCGCAGGGGGTCCAGGCTCTGCGGCTCCGCACCGCAGGGGACTGCAGCTCTGTGGCTCTCCTTCATCGTGAGGTTAAATCACATATGCAGTGTCCAACATATACATGTCTAACAACACAGCCATAGACATATTAAATTTGTTTCTAAGACTGCCTTCTATCATTTGCGTAATATTGCCAAGATTAGGAGCATCTTGTCTCAGAGTGATGCTGAGAAAATGATCCACACTTTTGTTTGCTCTAGATTAGATTACTGTAACTCTTTATTATCAGGTTGTCCTAAAACATCTTTAAAAAGTCTTCAGTTGATCCGAAATGCTGCAGCAAGAGTTTTAACAGGTACTAGAAAGACGGATCATATCGCTCCGGTTCTGGCCTCCCTTCATTGGCTTCCCATAGAGTTTAGAATTAAGTTTAAAATCCTTCTTCTCACTTTCAAAGCTCTAAACAATCAGTCCCCTTTTTATTTAAAAGATCTGATACTACACTATTATCCTAACAGAGCACTACGCTCCCAAAATGCTGGATTACTTGTAATACCTAGAATAGTAGAATGGGAGGCAGAGCCTTCAGTTATCAAGCTCCTCTCCTGTGGAACCAGCTGCCAATCTGGATTCGGGAGTCAGACTCGATCTCTGTTTTTAAGAATAGGGTTAAAACCTTCCTTTTTGATATAGCCTACAATTAGGGAGGGATCATGTGTCTCTGAACCCTCCCTTAGTTATGCTGCTAATAGGTTTAGACAGCCGGGGGACCTCCAGTAATGCACTGGGCTTCACTCCTTTCTTCACTCTCAGTGAAATATTTTTTTTTTTTTGCTGGTCTTAACATCTGTTTGTTCTCTCCCATAGATTAAGTCCCCATCGTGCTGTTTGCTCGCTACATGCCTGTTCTTTTAATTTTCTCTATCCCCTCACCCCACAGCCAGTCGCAGCAGATGACTGCCCCTCCCTGAGCCTGGTTCTGCTGGAGGTTTCTTCCTGTTAAAAAGGAGTTTTTCCTCTCCACCGTCGCCAAGCGCTTGCTCACAGGGGATCGCCTGATTTCTGGGGTCTTTCTGCAATTGTGGGGGTTTCCCCTACAGTTGAAAGTGCTATGAGATGACTGTTGTTGTGAAATGGCACTATATAAATAAAGTTGAATTGAATTGAACTTATTGTGCCAAACAGATTTTACTTTACCAAAAGAAGCTTCATACAGTACACATATAGTATGTACTGTATATTGTTTGTAACTCCTCTTGTAAGACATGTTCAATACTTATTTTCCCCGCTGTATTAAGAGACGATTATCATTATTTAGATTATCAGACGATTATTGAGCTTTGATTATTAAGCACTGGATTAACCTAATAGTCCAGCAGAATGGTGAAATATGATCAAAAGTTCATACTTTGAATTACAAACATGAAACTCTACAGCTCTAGAACCTATCAGGGTGGTTATTTATATACCGGAGTGGTGGTTCAGTTGGTAGAGCATCCGCCCCACACCCGGGAGGCAGGGGTTCAAATCCCGACCGGGTCATGCTGAAAACCATATAAAAGCGGAACTTCCTGCCGTCCAGCTTGGTGCTCAGCAATAATGGAATGGAGGAGGGAAATCTGTGGCGGTGCCTTGCATGGCAGCGGCCCCTCTGATTCTATATATGGGGTGTATGTGATTAACACTGTAGATAGGAGAAACACAATTTCGTTCTACTGTACATGATTGGTTGTATGGTTAAATGACAAAGGGTGATTTAATTTTAATATTTTTTTATGGAGGTAATCAAAAATGAGCCCTTCTTCTTTTTCTACGATATTTTCGTTATGCTCTGACCATGATACAATAGTTTCATGATCTTGCGATATGTTGAGTATTGTGATATCATATATTGTGACTTCACATCCATATCTTGGTTTAATAGAACTCCTGACAGACCATCACTTCTGTGTTGGCCTAACCAGACATTGAGCATTTCGCACCATCCAGCAGATTGAAAAGTTAGTGTCATGATTCAGGACAAGAGAGGCTCAAACGCAGAGTTGCCACAGCGGACAAACACTCAGACTCAGATGAGAAAGTTCACCAGTTTATTGTGAAACAAAACGTAACACACAAATCTAAATAAAACTGCACAACTAAGGAAAAGAGCAAAAACGAAAACACACACTTAAACACACAAACACAAACACACAAAACCGGTGCCCACTGGAGCGCACGCAGCCTACGGAAAAAGAGCAGAAAAAGATTATTAGGGACAGAATCTCCACAAGAGGAGAATAAGACTGGGAGAGTACTCTTACTCTGAGAGCAGAGAAGTCCGGCAGGGAACTGGACCAGAGTAACAATGGGAAGACGGTGACCTGGATGGATTTTCCGGTGTCTTCTGGGTCAGGCGAGCATGATCAGCCCCGGAGTTCACACCGCTAAGGTGGCAACAAACCTGAGGGGAGCGGAAGACATGAGGAGTGAAACACAGATCAAACTGTGGAAAACAGTACAGTGTGGCTCAGACTACAGGTAACAAACCGAACGATCCAGCAATGAGCTCTTCACACACTGGCTCTTAAATATGCTGGACGATCAGGCAGCAGTAGGTGTGTCAATCATGCAGGTGTAGGTAATACTCCGGAGCTGGGAAGACAGGAAGAGGAGGGGAGGGGGAGCATGATCGTCACAGTTAGTTGATTTTATCAATTTTTCTTCCTACCAATATTATTTTTAAACTTTATTAAGGAAAATAATTCAATACTAAAACTTTGCTAATACTGCATTTTAAAAAAAATAATGTTGTACCAAGACAGTAAATTCACCAACCCATCTGTAGTTGAAACTGTCATATACAGCCATGGACAAAATTGTTGGTACCACTCTGTTAATGAAAGAAAAACCCAAAATGGTCACAGAAATAACTTGAATCTGACAAAAGTGGCAATAAATAAAAATTCTATGAAAATTAACCAATGAAAATCAGACAATGCTTTTGAATTGTGGTTCAACAGAATTATTTTAAAAAAACAAACTCATGAAACAGGCCTGGACAAAAATGATGGTACCCCTAGAAAAGATTGAAAATAATGTGACCATAGGGACATGTTCAACCAAGATGTGTCCTCTAATTAGCATCACAGGTGTCTACAAACTTGTAATCAGTCGGTTGGCCTATCTAAAGGGTGACAAGTAGTCACTGTGCTGTTTGGTGACATGGTGTGTACCACACTAAACATGGACCAGAGGAAGCAAAGGAGAGAGTTGTCTCAGGAGATTAGAAAGAAAATTATAGACAGGCATGTTAAAGGTAAAGGCTATAAGACCATCTCCAAGCAGCTTGATGTTCCTGTGACTACAGGTGCACATATTATTCAGAAATTTAAGATCCGTGGGACTGTAGCCAACCTCCCTGGACATGGCCACAGGAGGAGACAGATAATACGAATGGTAACAAAAGAGCCCAGAACAACCTCTAAACACATTCAAGGTGAACTCCAAGGTCAAGGTACATCAGTGTCAGATCGCACCATCCGTCGTTGTTTGAGCCAAAGTGGACTTCATGGGAGACGATCAAGGAGGACACCACTGTTGAAAACAAATCATTAAAAAGCCCGACTGGAATTTGCCAAACTGCATGTTGACAAGCCACAAAGCTTTTGGGAGAATGTCCTATGGACAGACGAGAAAAAACTGAAACTTTTTGGCAAGACACATCAGCTCTATGTTCACAGACACAAAAATGAAGTATACCAAGAAAAAAACACTGTCCCTACTGTGAAACAGGGAGGAGGTTCTGTTATGTTCTGGGGCTGTTTTGCTGCATCTGGCACAGGGTGTCTTGAATCTGTGCAGGGTACAATGAAATCTCAAGACTATCAAGGTATTCTAGAGAGAAATGTGCTGCCCAGTGTCAGACAGCTTGGTCTCAGTCGCAGGTCATGGGTCTTGCAACAGGATAATGACCCAAAACACACAGCTAAACACACCCAAGAATGGCTAAGAGCGAAACATTGGACTATTCTAAAGTGGCCTTCTATGAGCCCTGATCTAAATCCTATTGAACATCTGTGGAAGGAGCTGAAACATGCCGTCGGGAGAAGGCACCCTTCAAGCCTGAGACAACTGAAGCGGTTTGCTCATGAGTGGGCCAAAATACCTGCTGAGAGGTGCAGAAGTCTCATTGACAGTTACAGAAATTGTTTGATTGCAGTGATTGCCTCAAAAGGTTGTGCAACAAAATATTAAGTTAAGGGTACCATCATTTTTGTCCAGGCCTGTTTCATGAGTTTGTTTTTTAAAATAATTCTGTTGAACCACAATTCAAAAGCATTGCCTGATTTTCATTGGTTAATTTTCATAGAATTTTTATTTATTACCACTTTTGTCAGATTCAAGTTATTTCTGTGACCATTGTGGGCTTTTCTTTCATTAACAGAGGGGCACCAACAATTTTGTCCACGTCTGTATATATAGGATCTTATGTACTAAATCCATTGTGTATATGTGGATTGTGTGGTTGCAGCACAGGTGATAAGCCCAAGACAAATTTCCCCTTGAGGGACAATAAAGTTTATCTTATCTTATCTTATTACATAATAATATCTAGGAGTTCGGTAATATTTAAAACAGTCCATCAATTTAAGCATTCACAATGCGGCTTTTTTTTTTTGCCATGATTCTTGACTACTTTGACTGCTGCAATAGTTTCTTTTCCCCCTGTATTACATGATGGTACGCTTTATATTTTTTTACTCCAACATTTTCTTCTTCATCAGCGATGTACTCCCCTCTTCCCTGTTCATTCTCCCTGTTGGTCATCTGCTGAGATCACCTCCTCTTTTGTGAGCGTGCACGTAGCCAGATAGATTAACCCAGGGTCTACTTGTCAAATTGATAACCACATTTGTCGTACAGAAAATCCTGACCCAGAATGTCTGAACTTTTTCATAAAATTGCAATTTTTCTCCTTAATTTGTGACATTTTCTTGATAAATTAATAAGTTTTTCCTTTTGTTACTTTTTCTATTATAAATAAATTATAAATTTGTGGCTTTTTGTGATTAATTTTAATCTTTTATTCTATCAAATTCACATCTTTTAAACCATGACTTTCCAAGTTTTATTGTTAACTGTTTTTTTTAAAGTAAATTTCCGACTTTTTCCTGATAAATTTTCTTGTACGTCTCCAACTATTTCCTTGCAGCTTTACTCTCAACAGTAATGAATCAAATATTTTCTGAGCCAGTACTTTCCATGTACTTTCACTGAAAGTACATGGGAAGTACACAAAGTACCCTGCAAGTTTGGGCTGTATTATAAAGTGCTACACATCATCCCATCATGATCCAACATGTAATGTTTAATGAGCTTGTCCTCATTCATTGTTTAAAGAACATTTCTCCTGTGTCTCCATCTTTCCTCCATTTCCTCCTTCTCTTAAGAAACTCCTAAGCCCCTTAAAAGTCTTCCTCACTCCTCCTAACATGTTTTTGTTTTTTTTTTGTTTTTTTACTTAGGAGCACTTTTGAGAGCTAAGATGCTTTCTAAATAACTTTTTGGGTTTTTTTTACTAGGAGTTTCTCCTAAATTTAAGGGGAAAATCTTAGAAAACATTATAATTCTGAGAATGTTCTAAGAATTACTTCACTAGGAGTATTTCTTAGCACTAGGACACTTTGTGGATACAGGCCCAGGCCCTGCTCACTAAAACTAAACTCAGAGTGATGCTTGCACACATCGAGGCCTAAACCCAGACCTCCCAGCAGAGCGAGGGTTTCCATGACTCGGAAACCACTCTCCTGCACCACAACACCTGCATACAATACACAGAGTTGCTGTCCCACCCAGAGAGTCAGGATTTGCACATAAAAGCCAGCTTCCTTCCAGAAAAGAAGCCATATTTAATCCACATAAACTTCACATTAGAGCATGGCGTAGCTTTGTATTTACAGTGTCTCCAAGGCCAGCAGTCAAGGGACCGGGGTGGGGGTGGGGGGTGGGGGGGTTCTGAGAGACAGGTCCCAACATGTCACAGAGCAGAAGGAGATCTGGGAGTTGTAGGTGGCTGGAGTTATGCAAAGGGGAATGACAACGATAAGATTTCACTGATTAGCAATTCTGGCGCGTGACTGTGCTGCACGCAGCACCTTGCAATACAGCGAGTTTGTGGCAATGTTTTTAATTAGTTGAAAACATAGAAAATCAGTCATTACAGGGTTTTTACTTCATATTTAAAAGATAAGTCCATTCATCACTCATATCTTGAAATATGCAGTATTAAGAGACCATAAAACACTTTCCATGGATTAATTACAGCGGGGAAAATAAGTATTGAACATGTCAACCTTTTTCTCATTAAACATATTTCTGATGGAGCCATTGACCTGAGATTTTCACCAGATATCATTAACAACCCAAGTAATCCATACCTACAAAGAAACCAAGGCAACTGTGTTCACAAAACAAGTTATATTTAATAAAGTGGAATGACACAGGGAATAAGTATTGAACACACTTGGTGAAATTCATTTTAATATTTAATAGAAAAGCCTTTGTTGGTAATAGCAGCTTCCAGACACCTCATATACGGAGAAACTAAGCACAGGCATTGCTCAGGAGTGACGTGAGCCCATTCTTCCACACAAACTGTCTTCAGATCTTGAAGGTTCTGTGAGTGTCTTCTATGAACTCTGATCTTCAGTTCGGTCCATAGATTTTCAATTGGATTCAGGTCAGGTGACTGACGGGGCCATTCTTGCAGCTTTATGCTCCTTCTCTGGAGCCAGTTGACATTTGGCAGATGACAACAGGTTCTTATCAAGGATGTCTCTGTACATTTGTCAGTTCATCTTTCCTTCAATTGTATGAAGTCTGCCTGTACCATGTGCTGATAAACACCCCCACACCATGATGGGATGTGCAGTGCCATTTCTCCTCCAAACATACTGTGTTGTGGCATCCAAAAAGTTCAATTTTGGTCTCATCTGACCAGATTATATTCTCCTAGTATTTTACTGGCTTGCCCAAATGTTGTGTAGCAAACTTTAAATGAGCTTCAACATGCCTTTTCTTCAGCAATGGAGTCTTGTGAGGTGATCTGGCATAGAGCCCATGTCGGATGAGTGCATTACTTATTGTTTTCTTTGAAACAGCAGTACCTGCTAACGCCAGGTCTTTGTGGAGCTCTCCACGAGTGGTCTTTGGCTCTTGGATAACTCTTCTGATAATTCTTTTGAGTCCTCTGTCAGAAATCTTGCGAGGAGCGCCTGGTCATGGCCAGTTTATGGTAAATGACATTTTTTCCACTTCTGAATGATGGCTCCAACAATGCTCAATAGAACATCCAACAGTTTAGAAATGAGCCTGTAACCAATGCCATCATTATGTTTTGAAATATTAAGGTTGCAAAGGTCTAGAGAGAGCTCTTTGCTTCTACCCATCATGAGTTCTTTGTGGTGTGAGAAGCTGATATTCACAGACCTTTTTAAAGGCTATCAGTCAGGACTTAAGCTGAAATTAATTTGCACTGATGGGGGATGGCTTCCTAAATTCTGATGGATTTCTGTCATGCATTGCCCCTATGGGGCAGAGAGGAAAGACCCAGACACTGAACTGCAGTTTGTGGTATTTATTAAAGGAAACACAAAGTCCATAAAGTGCACACAAATAACTTACAAACAATGAGAACATGTAGACAGCAAGGAGAAAAAACAGGAATACACACCAGAACAGGGAGAGGGTTCTGGTGAGGATGAGTAGAATCTTGATGAGGCTCTGACAGTGAGTGAATGAAAAAACCAGTCTTAGATACGGCAGGAAATAGGCAACAATGCATGACAGTGTTTGTGGATAACAAGAGCGGGAAGGTGACCTGATTACATGACAGGTGTCAGCTGTGATGACCTGTGAACTGAACCAAAGATAGCAGAGTAGGGGTGTCTGGAGGAGGAGGTGGAGAGCTCATGTCAAGTGAAACAAAATATAAACACCATAATAAAGTTAAGACCTGGATGGGCAAAGGCGCCTAACAAAACTAACAGAATAATACTGAGAACTAAAATAACATAAACAGGCAACTCAAAACGCATCATCCATCCAGAATCAGTGCACAGTAAAATAAACACACAAGACTGAGAAAATACAGGAAATACCCAGAAACAAAGTGAGGGCGTCAGCGCGGTGAAACATCGCACTCCGCCTCATGACAGATTTCAGCTGGTTTGCAGGCTTTCTATGCCTTGTTGCACCCCTTTTTATTTGTGTGTTCAATACTTATTCCCCGTGTCATTCCACTTTATTAAATATAACTTGTTTTGTGAACACAGTTGCCTTGATTTCTTTGTATGTATGGATTACCTGGGTTGTTACTGATATCTGGTGTAAAGCTCAGGTTAATGGCCCCATCACAAATACTGTATGTTTTAATGAGAAAAACGTTGATGTGTGCAATACTTATTTTCCCCACTGTAAAAAAAAAAAAAGATATCTTTTACATTGGGATTTTCTGAAAGCATATCAAACTTTCTCTGAGGTTTTGAAGGTCGTCCTTTAAATTGTGACACAAACCTCCCAGAATCCTTGAAATGTGTAAAGTACGTCCTGTATGTATAGAATATTAGTGTATGCAGTAGATTAAACCTCTAATGCAAGATCCTGTGAAGTTTGAGGTTGTATCTGAAGTATTTTGATCTTACGGACCGCTGTAATTTGACACGGGCTGGGTATTGATTTAGCTGTGGTTGTCTGTGTTGGTGGCTTGGCCTATTTCTGTGTTGCTTGATGTTTCCTTGGGGTTCCCTTGGCATGCTTGAGGTGGTTGAGCCAGTGTTAGAGTTTTTGTTGACAGTTGTTCAGGGTCCAAACCTGATTAAAATCCAGCCACTGATGGCTTCTTTGGTCTGTTGAGTTTGATCATACCCGTTTGAACTAGACTGTGCACTCCAGCTCAGCTCACTGAAGCTTTATAGTGTCATTCAGCTCAGTATTTTGGTGTCACAGCCCACATGTATACTGCTTTGGTTCAGTCTTGCTGCTTTAATAGTTTCCATTCAAAACAAATGGTATTTTTTTAAGTAAAAAAGTTGTTAAAAAAATAAAATACTTCCTGCTTAAAGCTAACAGACACTGTTAGAGAGTTGTTCTGTGTACACTGTAAACTTTTGCAGATACAAAGACATTTCTAATGTAAGGAGAAGCAACACTTTGGATATATGCATGCCATTGGGCAACGGTTTGACACACGGGAAACAAGCAAAATATATTGTATTCCACATTACTCAGAAGATATGTTAACTTTTTTAGTTACTTGCTGAAGAAAGTCATCTGTTCCACTTCATATCACAGTAACTTCTATTTACACTTCCAAAGGGTTATTTGCAGCGAGGAAACTAAGTATTGAACGTGTCAACATTTTTCTCCTTAAGCATAGTTCTGATGGAGCCACTGACCTGAGATTTTCACCAGATATCAGTAATAACCCAAGTAATACATACATACAAAGAAATCAAGGCAACTGTGTTCACAAAACAAGCTATATTAAATAAAGTGGAATGACACAGGGAATAAGTATTGAATACACTTGTTGAAATTCATTTACTATTTAGTAGAAAAGCCTTTGTTGGTAAAAACAGCTTCCAGACACCCCCTGTATGGAGAAACTAGGTGCAGGCATTGCTCACGAGTGATTTTAGCCCATTCTTCCACACAAACTGTTTTCAAATCTTGAAGGTTCCGTGGGTGTCTTCTATAAACTCTGATCTTCAATGGAGAAACTAGGTGCAGGCACTGCTCACGAGTGATTTTAGCCCATTCTTCCACACAAACTGTTTTCAAATCTTGAAGGTTCCGTGGGTGTCTTCTATAAACTCTGATCTTCGGTTCATTCCATAGATTTTCAATTGGATTCAGATCAGGTGACTGACTGGGCCATTCTAGCAGCTTTATTTTCCTTCTCTGAAGCCAGTTGAGAGTTTCCTTGGATGTGTGTTTGGGATCATTGTCTTGCTGAAATGTCCACCCTCATTTCATCTTCAGCATCTTGGCAGATGGCAACAGGTTCTTTTCAAGGATGTCTCTGTACATTTGTCCATTCATCTTTCCTTCAGTTATATGAAGTCTGCCTGTACTATGTACTGAAAAAGACCCCCACAACATGATACTCCCAACACCAAACTTCACTGTTGGTATGGTGTTTTGGTGCTTATGTGCAGTGCCATTTCTCCTCCAAACATGCTGTGTGTTGTGGCATCCGAATGGTCTCATCTGACCAGCATAAATTCTCCCAATATTTTACTGGCTTGCCTAAATGCTCTGCAGCAAACTTTAAACGAGCTTCAACATACTTTTTCTTCAGCAATGGAGTCTTGTGAGGTGAGCAGGCATAGAGCCCATGTCGGTTGAGTGCATTACTTATTGTTTTCTTTGAAACAGCAGTACCTGCTAACTCCAGGTCTTTCTGGAGCTCTCCACAAGTGGCCTTTGGCTCCTGGATAACTCTTCTGATAGTTCTTTTGACTTCTCTGTCAGAAATCTTGTGAGGAGCTCCTGGCGTGGCCAGTTTATGGTAAAATGATGTTCTTTCCACTTCAGAATGATGGCTCCAACAGTGCTCACTGGAACATTCAGCAGTTTAGAAATGCGCCTGTAACCAATGTCATCATTATGTTTTGCAACAATAAGGTTGTGAAGGTCTAGAGAGAGCTCTTTGCTTCTACCCATCATGAGTTTTTTGTGGTGTGACAATCTGATATTCACAGACCTTTTTAAAGGCTATCAGTCAGGACTTTACAAGCTGAAATTAATTAGTACTAATGGGGGATGGGATGGCTTCCTAAACTCTGATGGATTTCAGCTGTCTTCTTGGCTTTCTATGCCTTTTTCCACCTCTTTTTCTTCATGTGTTCAATACTAATTTACTGTCATTCCACTTTATTAAATATAACTTGTTTTGTGAACACAGTTGCCTTGATTTCTTTGTATGTATGGATTACTTTGGTTGTTACTGATATCTGGTGAAAATCTGAGGTCAGTGGCTCCATCAGAAATGCTTAATGAGAAAAATGTTGACGTGTTCAATACTTATTTTCCCCGCTGTATACGTGATAATAATAGGCATTCATACTATTCAGAGGAACTGAATTGAAGGAACTGCCCAACACTGGGAATGGTGGTTGATAAAACAATAGCAGCAAAGGTAATTTTAAACAGGAAATAAGAACTGCAGAGGATGCAAGATGTGGACGGTTGTCTTCTTTACAAAGAAATGCTCTTACTTCTTTCTTCTAAGAGGGAGGAGCTAAACTAAAGGACTGAAAAAGCACAAAGATCAATAAGAGTAGACTGTACAACCAGTAGTTTTTGACACGATCACCTACTGAGAGGGAACAGGCATGAAACATGGCTATCGGAATGGTGAGGTAAAGACTCACACCAAAGGATGCTGTCACAATAATGTAAATCTTAATTTTTAGTTACATTTTTCATACAAGACCCAGTCAGCTCAAAAGGTCATTGGACACTGGTGATTGGGTTTTAATTCTCAACAACTTTTAATCTTGTTATATCTAAACATTACAGGTCTTGTTACGATGATAAAAAGTGCAAATTTGTACTCGTGTTACATCTTCTACCAGTGATTTTGATAATTTCTAGTGGCATATGGCCTATTTTCACGCTTTACACCCTTGTCATCTAAATAGTAAATGACTTTGTCCATTCTTTCTGCTTTTAGGAGTGATGCCTTTAAAAAAAAGGTGTGTCTGGGCAGAAAGTAAGGGTTGTTGCTACTTTAAGGCATTGCAGTGACATAATGACATTTTGACCAACAAAAACCATGTCTAAAGTCAGTGGCACATTATCAGTTACTATTCAAGCTGCATGTTACGTGGTTGTGCATGTTGCTCATTCCAGACCCACTCACGCCATTTTCCAGGATGATGATGCATCTTGCCATAGGGCAAAAAGTGTGAAAACTTTCGTTCAAGAAAGACATGTAATGTCAATGGCATGGCCTGCAAAGAGTTCAGATTTCAATCCCATTGAAAATCTATGGTGGAAATTGAAAAAAAAATGGTCCATGACAAGGCTCCAACCTGCAAAGCTGCTCTGGCAACAGCAATAAGAGAAAGTTTGATTGATGAAGAATATTGTTTGTCAATAGTTAAGTCCATGCCTCAGAGGTAGTGCAACTAGTGGTGTAGCTGACTTCACATTTTCCACAGAATTGTGTGATTCATATTTTTATCTGTGCTTGATCTAATAAAACAAATGCAAATGACAATGACTTTCTTTAGTTCTTTTTTATGTTTATTAAAGCCAGAAGTTTGGCATTTTGAATTAAAATAGTTTTGTGTCATATGTGATTAATTATTTATTTTTTGACAAAATGAGTGGTGAGTTCATAATTTTTGGAAGGGGTTGTATATCTAAAGCTTCACACACAGGCCTATTCTGCCTGCACTCTCTTCTTCACCTCTATTGCACTGTCCATTGCTTAGGATGATTGACCCCAGGTATTAAAATCATCTACCTTCACTACCTCTACCTTTAAAGAATCAATAAACATTTTGATTAAAAGAAAAACTGGCGTGAAGCCTGTATTGATGAGCTTTCATTGTGTTTATTAGATTTCTGTTCTGTGCAGGAAAGAATATTTTGGCCTTTTCCAAAGAGAAAGTGTAACAACTTGATGTGAAGCCAATCTAATGTAGATATCGTAATATTTGTGTGATCTGCAGGTATGCCCTTTATTATGAGTCAACTTTGCAAGTTCTGTGATACCAATGTTTCCTCCTGCAATGGCAAAGGGACCTGCATGTCCAACTGTGAAATCACATCCATCTGTGAAAAGACTGATGAGGTCTGTGTCTCTATCTGGTAAGTGCCACACAACGGAAAATACCTTAACTCAATGCAAAAGCTACAAAAAAGGGTGTACACTTCAAATGCCATAGCTCTACTCTGTCATTGTGTCTCTCAGGAAGGAGAACGGTACAGGTTTTTACATCGAAACTCTGTGTCACAGCCCATCTGTGCCACTGTACGGCGTTATGCTTGATGACTACAACAGCTCCACCTGTGTGATGAAGGAGAAGAACACAACAATGGGGATGGTCCAACTTTGTTCCTGTTCAGTGGATGAGGAGTGCAACAACAAACTGATATTCTCACCCAGTGAGTACATAGAACAGGCCTGGCTGAATTTAGAGATTCCCAACAGGGAGAACGTCTGCAGCAGATACGAAGTATGTGAGCAGAGTAGCTAAAACTAGTATAAAAATACAAGTTAAAAAATATTTTATGTGACAGTGGATGAGACGAATGTTGCAAATAAATGTTGCAATATATGGAGTTTAAATTAAGGAATTGTAGGCCAAAAGCCTCTTTATAACAGAAACAGACAACCAAATTTGGGTAGAGTATCCAGAAATTATACTGGAGCAAAAGTAGTGTTACCTATTGATATTAATTACTCAAGTATACAGTAAGAAGGAGTAGTCACCAAAAAAAAGTTACTGGAGTAAGAGTAAGTATCTACTAAAAAAAATCTGAGTAGTGAGCTATGACTTTAGTCACACCGGTTTGTGAGATTTTTTTCCTGAATTTCTGACTTTTTGCAATTAAATTTAGGATTTTTTTCTTGTATATTTTAAACTTTTGAGCAGGATTGTGCAGTTTATGTAAAAAGTAATTTTGAATCAATTTAATTAATGTTATACACAATTTAACATTTATGACAAGCACATTTTCAAGGTTTTTTTTTCTCACCAATTTAAATTTGTTTTCTTAATTTGTCATTTTTCCTATGTATATTTGAGACAATATATTGAGATTTTTTTCAGAAATTTAATTTTTGTTTTTACATATTTAACACTTTCTCTTTTTATAAAGTGTGAGCTTTTATGATAGAATTGTTGGAGGGTTTTTCCCTACATAAATTTGAAACTTTTGATTTAAGCAATATTACACATGAGCGGCTACAGTATTAATGAATATAGTAACTGCGGGTGTGCGCGGAGGGCATTAGAGTATCACACCCGTAGTTAGTATATTCATGATACCGTAATGACCTCGAGCGTAATATTGCTTATATACAACAGTACCAACAAGCACAATTTATTAAATGATAGCAATACTGGACAAAATATAATGATTTGTTTGCTTAACCAGTTATTTTGTGCAGCTGAGAAAAAATAGTCCCTTCTAAATGTAGCCAGTAACTGTTGCTAAACATCTCAATCAGCATAAAGACATCTTATTATCATTTCACACACATGTAAACAAATTAAATATTGTCAAGTGCAAAAGTCATTGTTTACCAATACATACCAGTCACCAGTTCGGTCAGTACCAAAAAGGTCCAGATCAAACTGTGGCCAATGTGTTGCTAGTTAGCATGCTAGCTGTTTGGCTTTAGCACACTTTGCTTGCTTTTCTTCACATCTTCAGATGAAACAAAGAGTCCACCACCACAAAGGTATTGTGGTTCGTTAATCGAGACAATAAATCCAACTCTAGCACTGTCCATTTTTTTAAACAGACATGAAATAGCTTGACGTTTATATAAGGGCTGACCTAAACTTTTTTTTTTTTTTTTTTGAAAGGGTGGGACTTCTGGGTCACGGATGTATAATTTCTTGTCAAACAGCACTGCACTGTGGAAATTAAGGTATCCAAAACCGCACTACAATTCTCAGTGAGTTGATAGTAAATTACTCTTAGTAATTAAGTTACATGAACACCTTTGAAGTGGAGTGATACCTATCCAGTGAAACAGTTGGAGTGCAATTATCGTGGATTTTAGTAACTTCTGGAATCCCTGTTGTACAATCAAATTGCTTGATCAGAAGTGTTTTATAATATTCTTTTGAAAGTTAGCTAGAAATAAATTGATACAATTACCAAAATGAGTAAAAATGGAGTGACTTCTGGGTTAAAAAATGAACAAGATGAATTAGAGTATTAACAATCACATTTCTGACTTATTTACTTGAAAATTGGTTGTGCTCAGAGTACAACCAACTTTACTTCATTGTACTCTTTGCACATGTACATGTGCTTGACTAAATGTAATAAATTACTACCTACCTACAGTACCTCTGCAGATAGCAAAGTTTTATCACAGCAATCTGTATATCTGCATTCCTCTTCACTGTTATCTTCTTCTTGACTTGTCCTCCTCCTCCCCTGACCTTTTTCTCCAACCACTGACAGGGAACCTTCTAGTGTATCTTTAGACATAAAAGCTCTTTGCAAAGTTCACAGGTTGAGGTTGTTTTTGTTAGCTGTCATTATGGTTGCTACTGTCTTGTGGAATGACGCGAGAATGCACTGTCATCACCAACAGGAAGTGGAAACTCAGCGTTTGCATTACAGTTAAACAAAAAAGTTGGGGGAATCCTCAGTGTGGGTGTACTAGCTGCATGCCTCACACCACTGAGAAGGCTCTGGTGTGCATATGTGTTTGCGTGTGTGTCTTGGGTAGGCCTCTCACACAGGCAAGCTCAGACATATGGTTTCCTGTCTGTGTTTAACTCAAATCTTGGATCTCCAGCACATGGTGAACAGGCTCCAGAGACACGGAACACCTCTGCGGTGGAGGACAGTGAGGTAGACTCTATCTGCTGTTTATTTTTCTTCCTCTGTTACAGCATTATTAGAGTTCTCATTGTCCCTACCCACTTCCCAACATGTATCTGTGGCCAGTTTTTGCAGCATAACGATGGATGAGTAGCATGTGTTGGCGAGCCTTGCAACCTGAAATTGCTATTTACTTGTAACAGGCTTTAAATTAGACATGTTCTACTGTTCTTCATTTTCTTTTTTACACACACACACACACACACACACACACACACACACACACACACGCACACATATATATATATATAATCTGTCCCTGTGGTTGTTGCTCGTATTAAATATAGCATGGGTTTCATATGATTACATAACATATGATTACACAGTTATGATTACATAACTGTGCAAAAGATCCATATGACCTGAAAGCTAAGAAATCAAACTGCTCTAAATACTCTTTTGGGGGGATTTTTTTCAACTGTTAAAGGGGTTCTAAGGCTTTGATTTTTTTTTTACCACCACTAAATGTTACACTGGAGGTCCCCTCCCAAACCCCAACAAAACTGTTGCGTCATTCTAAAACTCGCTGTCACTAACAATCTCTTTCTTTTCAATCCTCTTGAGCCCACACATTGTTATTAGATATGAGACAATAACCCTGTTTATATGGTCACGCGTAATCTGATTATTGGAGTAAACCAATAAAGGATATAAAGGGCTTATGGTGTTTACATGCACCGAGTAAACGGTTTTTTGGGCAAATAAGCTAGGTGTGTTAATCCGTTTTCTCAAAAACCGATAATGGCATTTAACTGATAAAGGTAATCAGATTACTCTGTTTACATGGCAGTTTGAATAATCAGGTAACTCCAGAAAGCTGATTATAAACGGTTTACTCATGACCACACTAGCTAACTGAGCTAACAGCAAGTACTATGGCAGACTTATTCAATTAGTGGCCCGCGGACCACATGCGGCCCAGAAGCAACCTCCGAGTGGCCCGCGGGGCCCAAGCCATGCCAAGGAAATACAAATTTAAGAAGAAAATATGAATGATGGTCCGCGAGCACGCACACGAACAACGCACGTGACCGTCATCCACGCTGAGTTCAGAAGTGCCCCGCCCATGTGAGCATTCCAGTCGGTGGGCAGAGTGTCTCTGGCGTTGCTGTCCGAGAGAAGCATGAGCTTATTAAAGTACATTAAACACAGAAAAAAGCAAAAGAGGTATGTAATCCGTGGGAGTATTTATAGTCATTTTAACCCACTGGTAATGAGAACAATACTGGAAAAGTCGATAAGCAAACAGGTGTAGTTAAGCTTCATACTGTATGCAGGGAAAGGCAAGAGTGACTGAATCGCTGAGGATTGACTTCACCAGCTACTACAATATCCATCCATCCAATAGATATTATGTACCTGGCAAGTTAAGATGACCGAAATTTACGAAGTCACTGACTTTAATCCGTCAGCAGTCTTCTGACAAACTAAACATGCCAACATTTGGATTTCAAAATAAGGGAGGTTTTTCCTGCTGTCTGGGTGGTGAGGAGAATTCTAAAAAAAAAAAAAAAAACTATAAATATATAGAAATATTTTAAGAGAAATAACTGCATCTTTGGTCATTTAAGTTAATTTATTTCGTTAAATATAATTTTATTAATATTTTTTCTTTGAAATCAGAGTTAAATTACTGTTCTGTTCTGATTCTGCAAAATTATGGTCAAAAGAATTGTATTAGGAAAAAAAGTCAAAATTTTGCCTCAATCTGTTTCAAATTTATTTTTAAAAAAATCAGTAATTTTATTTTATAAATAAACAAAAATTAGCCATAAAAATCCGCAAATTTATAATAAAGTCTCAAATGTACAAGAAAAGTCAACTTTACAAGAGGAAATTATAAATTTGAGGAAAATGATTTCAAATTTAGATAAATTTACGGAGAAAAGTGGAAAATTATAAGAAAATTGTTATAAATTTTGGAGAAAAACCTCAAACCTTCAAGACTGAAACCATTACTCAAGTTTTTAAGTGGGTGCTTTTTGCATCCTTAACTCTACTAGAAATCTGTGATTGACTGAGTGCGGTGGCGGAGTGGTTAGCACTGCGGCAGCACAGCAACTCACGCTTGGCCGGGGGATCCTGGGTTCGATCCCAGCCCCCGACCAACAGTGATCTTTGTGGAGTTTGCATGTTCTCCCTGTGTCTGCGTGGGTTTACTCCAGGATTTCTCCGGTTTCCTCCCACATGCCAAAAACATGCACGTTAGGTTAATTGGTATCAAACTGGGGATTCTAAATTGTCCTTAGGTATGACTGTGAGAGTGAATGGTTGTCTGTCTCTCTGTGTTGGCCCTGCGATGGACTGGCGATCTGTCCAGGGTGGACCCTGCCTCTCGCCCAAAGATACTAGAATAGGCTCCAGCCCCCCCGCGACCCGAAAAGGATTAAGCGGAAGAAGATGGATGGATGGATTACATATATGTGTAATGGAATGTGTAGTTATAACAACCCCACTTTCTAAATTAGTACCTGAAGTTGCACCTACAATTCACGCAAGGCATCATGGGGGCTAGGAATTAGATGGGATAGATAGATAGATAGATAGATAGATCCCAAACTGGGAAATTACAGTGTAACACCAGCATGACAGTTGACAGCCAAACAACAGAAGCACACACGACAGACAAAGGGATTACCCATGGAAAGTAAAAAAGAAACTAACACGACTATAGAACCTATATACATCATAGCTTAATATATGATGACCCGTATAAACACATGAATCATCCCATTGCACAAAGAAGGACTATCAGGAGCAGAGTGAAAAGTGATGTACCAGTTAGTCTGTAAGATGCAGTGTGGCAGCATAGCTATGCCAGAATACAACATCATAGTGAGTTATTGTACAGTGAAATTGCATGTGGCAGGAAAGATTTCCTGTACCTGGCCGTTCGACAACGAAGCTGTAGTAGTCTACTGGAGAAAGTGCTTCGCTGTCTATCTAGTGTGTGGTGGAGGGGGTGATCAGGATTGTCCATGATGGATCGCAGTTTATTTACTGTTCTCCTCTCCACCACTGTCTCAAAGGTCTCCGGTCTGAGACAAATTACAGAGCCAGCCCTCTTGATAATCTTCTCAAGTCTGTTGGTATCTCTGGCCCTGATACTGCTACCCCAACAGACCGCAGCAAAGAAGATGGCGCTGGCGACAACAGTCTGGTAGAAAAGCTCCAGCATCCTGCTGCACACGTTGAAGGATCTCAGCTTTCTCAGAAAGTAGAGTCTGCTCATCCCCTTCTTGTGCGCAGCATCGGTGTTGGATCTCCAGTCCAACCCGCTGCTGATCCTGACACCCAGATATTTGTAGTCCTCAACCACTCCCACATCCTCCCCCCTAATCTGCAGTGGCTGAAAAGGAGCCTTCCTCTTCCTGAAGTCAATCACCATCTCTCTGGTCTTGCTGACATTCAACCTCAGGTGGTTCTGCTCCGTCCACTCCACAAATCTGTCTACCAGTGCCCTGTACTCCCCCTCCTCTCCTCCTCTTATACACCCCACGACAGCTGAGTCATCAGAGAATTTTTGCAGGTGGCATGACTCAGTGTTGTACTGAAAGTCCGTGGTGTATAAGGTAAAAAGAAAAGGAGAGAGCACAGTCCCCTGTGGCGCTCCCGTATCACTAGCCACCACTCCAGACAAGGCACTGCCCAACCTGACAAACTGTGGTCTGCCTGTCAGGTAGTCAGTAATCCAGGACATCACAGAGCTGTCAACCCCCATCACCCGCAGCTTCTCGCCCAGCAGCAGTGGCTGGATGGTGTTAAAGGCACTGGAGAAATCAAAAAAAGTGATTCTCACAGTATCTCCTCCACCATCCAGGTGCAGATGGGCTCGTTGCAGCAGGTAGATGACAGCATCTTCAACTCCTAAGAGTTGAAGGATAAGAATTTACAAATAGATTTAGTAGCTTAAACTGGAGTGGTAGCCTAGTTGATAGAGCATCCACCCCACAACCGGGGGGCTGGGGGTTCAAGTCCCAGATGGGTCATACCAAAGACCATATAAAAATGGGACTTCCCGCCTTCTAGCTTGGTGCTCAGTGTAATAGAATGGGGGAAGGAGAAGTTGTTTGTGGCAGTGCCTTGCATGGCAGTGAGCCCTCTGATTGTACATGTGATTAACACTGTAGATAGGAGAAACGTAATTTTGTTCTACTGTTCATGATTGGCTGTATGGACTGAATGACAATAGAGATGGCTTACTATTATTATTATTAACTAGGTTCTAAATGTTTTATAAACCATAAATAAGCAATTTTAAATGAGTTAAAACACATTTCACACAGATTCACTAGTTGGCAAGATCGAACGTCACACTATTTTGTTTATCCTTGTCAATTTCAGAGTTTGCAGGTTGTGCAGCTAATATTATCTTGTCTATTTGTCAGTAGACACGCTGTATGGCTTTATTAAGGATATCCTGCTATTTATAACACACTTTACAGTAAGACTTCATTTAATAAATAGTGAAAATACGTTATGTGGGAAATATGTGTTATAATGTGGGAATCCCTCTCAGTATATTCACACTCAGACTTAAGACAAAAGGGAATTGTCATGGGGGGTTTGTGTGTGGATGTGGGGGTGGTGTGTTGATGTGAACAGTGACAAAGAGAATGGGAATTACAAAGGCTTTGATGTTAAGGCAGCACACAGAGAAGGCTGACCGAGTGGTTGGATTTAAGAGCAGAGGTGCATGGGTTTACTCCAGGATTTCTCCGGTTTCCTCCCACATGCCAAAAACATGTACGTTAGGTTAATTGGCATCAAACTGGGGATTCTAAATTGTCCTTAGGTATGACTGTGAGAGTGAATGGTTGTCTGTTTCTCTGTGTTGGCCCTGCGATGGACTGGCGATCTGTCCAGGGTGGACCCTGCCTCTCGCCCAAAGATGCTGGGATAGGCTCCAGCCCCCCCGCGACCCGAAAAGGATTAAGCGGAAGAAGATGGATGGATGGTGCATGGGATCTGTTACTCTTTTGTGGCTTGTGTTTCTAGAGAAATGTAAGAGAGAGAGTTGAATAAAGCCTGATATGATCTGGATGTCTCTGCCTGATTATTTCTCTCTTCACACTGGTGACCCTTGACGCACAATGGAACGCGAGGTGAACACCCCGGAGATGACCCGCACGGGAAGTACCAGCAACGCGTGTGCCGTTTCGGTCAAACTCCCAGACTTTTGGCTACACGACCCGAAGTCTTGGTTCCTCCACACCGAGGCCCAGTTCGCACTCCGGGGAATAACGGCAGATGACACCAAATATTACTACGTGGTCGCAGCGCTGGATGCACACACAACTCAGCAGGTGGCGAGCCTGCTCCAACAGCTCCCAGCCCGTGACAAATACGGCACTCTCAAAACTGCGCTGACCCAGCGCTACATGCTCTCGGACTGTGAGAGCGGAGAGGCTTCTGACACGCTCCGAGTTAGGAGATAGGTCTGCAGTCGAATTGATGGAGAAGATGTTGGCGTCGATGGGCACAGATGACGGGCATTTCCTCTTTGCTCACCTTTTCCTCCGGAACCTCCCGATGGTGGCCAGAGTGGTCCTTGCCAATTCGCTGCTGCTGGCCGCGCACAACTACCAGGCGCTAGCCCAGGAGGCAGATCAACTTATCCTCACCACCAGAGCCCTCACAGTGAACGCAGTGGCATCGGACCCCAGCGAGACGGCCAGCGGAGGTGAGGAGCCAGCGACTGTGACTGCAGCAGGGGCCAAGAAGCACCGGAGAGACACGCTGTGTGTCTACCACCGCCGTTTTGGAGAGGACGCACGCCAATGTGTGCCACCGTGCCAATTCAAGCGTTCGGGAAATGCCAGGACCGGCAGTCGGTAGCAGCTGTGACCGCCGGTGAAGCAATCAAGCTGCTCTATGTGACAGAGTCACGCTCGGGGAGACGGTTCCTCGTGGACTCCGGTTCCCAAAAGAGTCTCATCCTGAGGACATTGACTGTATCCTTGCACGGCCGTACATACCAATGGACATTCGTCATAGCGGCATGCAGCTTCCCCATCTTAGGCGTTGATTTTTTGTGTGCACACAGTCTACTAGTCGATGTTGCTAACAGACGCCTGATTAACGCAATGTCTTTTGATTCTCTCCCCTGTACAGCTCAAGGAGCCGGGCCCACAACACTAGCCAACGTCACAGGTCCAGGAGGTAAGTTTCACACACTACTCACCCAGTTCCCAGCACTCACAGTCCCGACGTTTTCAGCGACCGTCACTAGTCATGGGGTGGAGCACTTCATTACCACCGTGGGGCCGCCCGTTTTCGCAAGACCTCGGCGCCTGGATGCAGCTAAACTGGCCATAGCACGCGAGGAGTTTGCCAACTTGGAAAGGTTGGGCATTATCAGGTGCTCAAACAGCCCATGGGCATCCCCGCTACATATGGTTCCTAAAGCCGAGGAATTGTGGCGACCGTGCAGAGATTTCCGCAGATTAAACAACGCCACAGCGCACGACCACTACCCCATCCCTCATATTCAGGATTTTTTCATTCACCTCACCAGGGCACGCATTTTTTCCAAGATAGACTTGGTCCGCGGTTACCACCAGGTCCCAGTGCGCACTGAGGACATACCTAAAATGGCAGTAATAACCCTGTTTGGCCTGTTTTAGTTTTTACACATGCCTTTTGGGTTAAAGGGCGCGGCGCAGACATTCCAATGCATGGTGGATGCGGTGTTGTGCAATCTGCCATTTGTGTTCGTCTACCTGGACAACATCCTCATGGCCAGTGCGTCTGAGGACGAACACATAACCCACCTCAGGACAGTTTTCCAGAGGTTGGAGGAGCACGGATTAATAATAAGATAAGATAAGATAAGATAAGCCTTTATTAGTCCCACAACGGGGAAATTCCAGGATTGCAACAGCACAGGGATAGCAACACTCAGAGCAACAATCAGAAGGCAAGAAAAAAACAAGCAAGCAAGAGCAGCTAATATACATATGTACATATTACTATAAAATATATATATACACACACACACACACACAGACACACAGTGCAGAGCATTGTAGCTGGATGGAATAAATATATGAATATATGAACACACAGTGCAGAGCATTGTAGCTAGATGGAATAAATATGTAAATATATAAACACCCACAGTATGGAGCATTGCAGCTAGGTGGAATAAATATGCAAGTATATAAATCAACCCGGCAAAGTCAGAATCAGAATCAGAATCAGGTTTATTGCCATTGTTCATGTAGTACACAAACTAGGAATTTGTCTCGGTACAATGCTGCAACATTAAACATGATAAGAGAAATAAACTATACATGTAATAAAGTGTAGGATAAGATTAAGTGATAATCTTAAATCTTAAAGTGCCAATCCCTCTCAGTATACTCACACTCAGACTTAAGACAAAAGGGAATTGTCATGGGGGGTTTGTGTGTGGATGCGGGGGTGGTGTGTTGATGTGAACAGTGACAAAGAGAATGGGAATTACAAAGGCTTTGATGTTAAGGCAGCACACAAAGAAGGCTGACCGAGTGGTTGGATTTAAGAGCAGAGGTGCATGGGATCTGTTACTCTTTTGTGGCTTGTGTTTCTAGAGAAATGTAAGAGAGAGTTGAATAAAGCCTGATATGATCTGGATGTCTCTGCCTGATTTATCTCTCCACAATAACACAATAAGAATTGTTTCATTATAATTTATAAATCATTTATATCCTCATTAATAACCTACTCATAAAGTATTTGTAAATCATTTAGATGATCCTTATTGTACAACCCCAATTCCAGTGAAATTGAGATGTTGTGTAAAATGTAAACAAAACCAAAATACAGTGATTTTAAAATCCTTGTCAACCTATAGTCAATTGACTATATATATATATATATATATATATATATATATATATATATATATATACACAGTGGGGTAAAAAAGTATTTAGTCAGCCACCAATTGTGCAAGTTCTCCCACTTAAAAGATGAGAGAGGTCTCCAATTTTCATCATAGGTATACCTCAACTATGAGAGACAAAATAAGAAAAAAAAAATCCAGAAAATCACATTGAAGGATTTTTAATGAATTAATTGGTAAATTCCTTGGTAAAATAAGTATTTGGTCAATAACAAAAGTTCATCTCAGTACCAAGTACTGAGATGAACTAAAGAAAGAGTCCCGTTTGTTGGCAATGACAGAGGTCAAACGTTTTCTGTAAGTTTTCACAAGGTTTTCACACACTGTTGCTGGTATTTTGGCCCATTCCTCCATGCAGATCTCCTCTAGAGCAGTGATGTTTTGGGACTGTCGCTGGGCAACACGGACTTTCAACTCCCTCCAAAGATTTCCAATGGGGTTGAGATCTGGAGACTGGCTAGGTCACTCCAGGACCTTGAAATGCTTCTTACGAAGCCAGTCCTTCGTTGCCCGGGCAGTGTGTTTGGGATCATTGTCATGCTGAAAGACCCAGCCACGTTTCATCTTCAATGCCCTTGCTGGTGGAATGAGGTTTTAACTGAAAATCTCACGATACATGGCCCCATTCATTCTTTCCTTTACACGGATCAGTCGTCCTGGTCCCTTTGCAGAAAAACAGCCCCAAAGTATGATGTTTCCACTCCCATGCTTGACAGTAGGTATGGTGTTCTTTCTTCTCCAAACACGACAAGTTGAGTTTTTACCAAAAAGTTCTATTTTTGTTTCATCTGACCATATGACATTCTCTCAATCCTCTTCTGGATCATCCAAATGCTCTCTAGCAAACTTTAGACGGGCCTGGACATGTACTGGCTTAAGCAGGGGGACACGTCTGGCACTGTAGGATTTGAGTCCCTGGCAGCATAGTGTGTTTCTGATGTAGCCTTACTTTGGTCCCAGCTCTCTGCAGGTCATTCACTAGGTCCCCCATGTGGTTCTGGGATTTTTGCTCACTGTTCTCGTGATAATTTTGACCCCACGGGGTGAGATCTTGCGTGGAGCCCCAGATCGAGGGAGATTATCAGTGGTCTTGTATGTCTTTCATTTTCTAATAATTGCTCCCACAGCTGATTTCTTCACACCAAGCTGCTTACCTATTGCAGATTCAGTCTTCCCAGCCTGGTGCAGGTCTACAATTTTGTTTCTGGTGTCCTTTGACAGCTCTTTGGTCTTGGCCATAGTGGAGTTTGGAGTCTGACTATTTGAGGTTGTGGACAGGTGTCTTTTATACTGATAATGAGTTCAAACAGGTGCCATTAATACAGGTAACGAGTGGAGGACAGAGGAGCCTCTTAAAGAAGAAGTTACAGGTCTGTGAGAGCCAGAAATCTTGCTTGTTTGTAGGTGACCAAATACTTATTTTACTGAGGAATTTACCAGTTAATTCATTAAAAATCCTTCAATGTGATTTTCTGGATTTTTTTTCTCATTTTGTCTCTCATAGTTGAGGTATACCTATGATGAAAATTGGAGTCCTCTTCTCATCTTTTAAGAGGGAGAACTCGCACAATTGGTGGTTGACTAAATACTTTTTTGCCCCACTGTATATATATATATATATTAGTTCTATGTTCTTCAATCACTTCAGTTTCTTCAACTTAGGTGATGTAGATGCGGTGGAAGTTGTTTGCCTCAAAGGTACAGTTGCACTTGGGGCACTTTCTCTGTCGGGTGTCGTAACGTGTCATAACGTGTGTATATATATATATATATATATATATATATATATACAGTATATATATATATATATATATATATATATATATATATATATATATATATATACTGCTCAAAAAAATAAAGGGAACACTTTGAAAACACATAAGATTTTAATGGGAAAAAATAAGCTGGATATGGAAATTGTGGCAGGCTAGTCCAGCTTACTCAGATTAAAAAGTGTTCCTTTAATCTGAGTAAACTGGACTGTATATATATATATATATATATATATATATATATATATATATATATATATATATATATATATATATGCCTCCTGGACACCTCCCACTTGAGGTGTTTCGGGCACGTCTCACTGGGGGGAGACCCCGGAGCATACCCAGGACTCGGTAGAGAGACTGTGTCTCCCAATTGGTCTGGGAACGCCTTGGTATCCTCTGTGAAGAGCTGAAGCAGGTGGCTGGGGAGAGGGAAGTCTGGGCTTCTCTGCTTGAACTGCTGCCTCCACGACCCGGACCTCCAGAAAAACGGTAGAAGATGGATGGCTATATATGTGTATATATATATATATATATATATATATATATATATATATATATACATATATATATATATTGGTTTTGTTTTGTTTTTTTGCCAATATTCACTCATTTTGAATTTGATACCTGCAACATGTTACAAAAAAGCTGACAGGGGCATGTTTACCACTGTGTTACATCACCTTTCCTTTTAACAACACTCAGCAAGCATTTAGGAACTCAAGGCACTAATTGTTATAATTATAATTTATTGGTTTGTTTGTCAGGGACCATGTACAGAAAAAAACAAAACAAAACAATAAACTCAGGGTAAAGATGCTCTGTATGAGATTATAGCATTCTTGCTAATTACCTCCGCCAGGCCGAAAAGGCCAGGAGGAGGTAATGTTTTTGACGGGGTTTGTCTGTGTGCTTGTCTGTTTGTCTGTCTGTCTGTCTGTTTGTCTGTTGGTTAGCAAGACAACTCAAAAACTTTTGGACGGATTTCCATGAAACTTTCAGGCATTGTTGGAAATGGTACAAGGAAGAACTGATTAAATTCTGGGGATGATCCGCATCACCGTCTGGATACAGGAATTTTTTAAAGCATTATTACCTCCGCCAGGCCGAAAAGGCCAGGAGGAGGTTATGTTTTTGCCGGGGTTTGTCTGTGTGTTTGTTTGTCTGTCTGTCTGTCTGTCTGTTTGTCTGTTGGTTAGCAAGATAACTCAAAAAGTCTTGGACGGATTTCCATGAAACTTTCAGGCGTTGTTGGAAATTGTACAAGGAAGAACTGATTAAATTTTGGGGGTGATCCGGTTCACCGTCTGGATACAGGAATTTTTTAAAGCATTTTTCAACACTGTGACATAGGGCCATTTTCAACATGTGCGCAGGCGCAATGGAGGGCGCTGGTCGTCGTGTCTGCAACACAAACTCTGCGTTCTTCAACGTTTTAGGCACAAAAGCACGCGGAAAACACTGCTGGCCTGGGCCCGCCAGCGTGCCTGTGTTTGCACGCAACTGCAAAACCTCACACGGGCAGCTGTCCGCCGACGGATTCTTTGGCAGAAATTCCCCGGCCAGCCATAGGAGCTGCGCATTTGGCAGAAATTCACCGGCCAGCCATAGGCGCTGCGCAAAAATGAGCTCTCTGCCGGCGAAGCTTCTAAATTTTCATTTGCCGCAGAGCGCAACCCCAAAATAATATAATATAAAACCCACGGCAACCTGTCTACCCAATTTGCATCAGTCAGTGGAGGAGATAGACACAACAGCAACACTTCACTTCATTACCTCCGCCAAGGAGGCAATGCTTTTACTACTGAACCACTAATCCTATCACTATCACATTGATTGTCATTGATTAATTGTGTGTTTATTGCACTGTCCCTGTCAAATAAACAAATAATCATTGTGAATCCAATTGCTACTCATATGTTTACATGCTCAAGGAATCTGAAAACGTACACACAAACACTGTATGGGGGGAATTGTGGCGCTTGGCGGAGGTCTGTGCTCTCCGAGTGCTTTTCTAGTTTAACACTGTGACATACGGCCATTTTCAACATGTGCGCAGGCGCAATGGAGGGCGCTGGTCGCCGTGTCTGACCAACACAAACTCCGCGTTTTTCAACATTTTACGCACAAAAGCACGCGGAAAACACTGGTGGCCTGGGCCCGCCAGCGTGCCTGTGTCCGCCGTCGGATTATTTGGCAGAAATTCCCCGGCCAGCCATAGGCGCTGCGCATTTGGCAGAAATTCACCGGCCAGCCATAGGCGCTGCGCATTTGGCAGAAATTCACCTGCCAGCCATAGGCGCTGCGCAAAAACGAGCTCTCAGCCGGGGAAGCTTCTAAATTCTGTTTTGCCACGGAGCGCAACCCCAATAATATAATATAAAACCCACGCCAACCTGTCTACCCAATCTGCATCCGTCAGTGGAGGAGATGGACACAACACCAACACTTCAGTTTATTACCTCCGCCAAGGAGGCAATGCTTTTACTACTGAACCATTAATCCTATCACCATCACATTGATTGTCATTGATTAATTGTCTATGTTTACTGCACTGTCCCTGTCAAATAAACAAATAATCATTGTGAATCCAATTGCTACTCATATGTTTTCATGCTCAAGGAATCTGAAAACGTACACACAAACACTGTATGGGGGGAACTGTGGAGCTTGGCGGAGGTCTGCGCTCTCCGAGTGCTTTTCTAGTTACCTCCGCCAGGCCGAAAAGGCCAGGAGGAGGTTATGTTTTTGCCGGGGTTTGTCTGTGTGTTTGTCTGTGTGTTTGTCTGTGTGTTTGTCTGTTTGTCTGTCTGTCTGTCTGTCTGTTTGTCTGTTGGTTAGCAAGATAACTCAAAAAGTCTTGGACAGATTTCCATGAAACTTTCAGGCGTTGTTGGAAATGGTACAAGGAAGAACTGATTAAATTTTGGGGATGATCCGGATCACCGTCTGGATACAGGAATTTTTTAAAGCATTCTTTAACACTGTGACATACGGCTATTTTCAACATGTGCGCAGGCGCAATGGAGGGCGCTGGTCATCGTGTCTGACCAACATAAACTCCGCCTTCTTCAACGTTTTAGGCACAAAAGCACGCGGAAAACTGTGTTTGCGCGACGCTGCAAAAGCTGAGACGGGCAGCTGTCCGCTGCCGGATTATTTGGCAGAAATTCCCCGGGCAGCCATAGGCGCTGCGCAAAAACGAGCTGCTCGGCAGCGTGCTGTGTGCCTGTGTTTGTGCAACGCTGCAAAAGCTCAGACGGCCAGCTGTCCGCCGCTGGATTATTTGGCAGAAATTCCCCGGTCAGCCATAGTAGCTCCGCAAAAAGAAGCTCTCGGCCGGGGAAGTTTCCAAATCATCTTTGGCCGCGGAGCGCAACCCCAATAAAGATAAAGATTAGATGTACCACGAAGGTCGAGTGCAAGCAAGATGTTTGTGTCTGTGAACATTCCGTCTTTTGGCGAGTTGATACGTAACAATGTTTACAGTTTGATGAGAAGGTTGCTGCCATGTAACAATCATCTTATATCAGCAGTTGTCAACTCGTCACTCACACTTCAGCATTTGGAAGTGGTGGCGTTCCATTTTATACTGAGTCCAATATTGTATGTTATTGTTGTTACAAGACCGCCGACTGTCTGCTGATCTGTATATACTTTTATTTATTTATTTATTTTCTACTCCTTTTAGTTCTGCATTTAATATGAACCCTGAGTTTGAAATAAACGTTTGAATTTTGAATAAAACCCACGCCAACCCGTCTACCTAATTGGCATCCGTCAGTGAAGCCCTCAGTGCTGCTTTCAGTGATCTAAAACGCTCACATAACCCATTGGCCTGTGGGTTGTACGCAGTTGTGTCATGACTTCTTTTGTTTTTTCTTTTGAATTCTTGGATGGAACATGGGTGGGCAATATAAGCTGCGGATTCAGCCATCACATATTTCGGATAACTTATGTTGAACTGTATAATCAGAGGAGCTATTGTCTAATTTGACCTTGTTGGATTTTATTACCCCCTTTGTTATATTATTCACTTTCTTTTAACCTGTACTCTTAATCTATTCGAAATAAAGACTAACTCATTCATTCATTCAATTGCAACGCCCCCAGCCTGGGAGTTTGCAGATGCAGGACATGGACACAACACCAACACTTCAGTTTATTACCTCCGCCAAGGAGGTAATGCTTTTACTACTGAACCACTAATCCTGTCATTGTGAATCCAATTGCTACTCAGATGTTTTCATGGTCAAGGAATCTGACAACGTACACACAAACACTGTATGGGGGGAACTGTGGCGCTTGGTGGAGGTCTGCGCTCTCCGAGTGCTTTTCTAGTTTGTTCTGGTCTTCAATGCAGTGGGGAGCTTGTTCCATTCCGTTATAGCTTTGTAAGAGAAAGCTGATTGTCCAAAAGCAGTTTTACTTAGGGGGATGCAACAATGCCACCTAGAGGAAGTCCTTGTTATTCTGGTATTTTGTTAAAAAGTCAGGTACACAAAAGTCTTAAGAGGTGGGGGTGCAGAACCATGATTAATTTAAAAAAACAACAACCGTATATTTCATACATGATCATATTTTCAAGGCTTAACCTCTTGTGTTTTGGCAAGTATACCACAATGGTGAAACTATCATGTCTTCTTATTCAGAATTTTGATGGATTGTTTATACAGAGATTCCAAAGGTTTCAGAGCTGTACTGTTGGCTTGTGACCAGCATGAGATGCAATAGGAGAAATGTGTCAAAATCATGGCATTCAGAAAGGTTTTGGATCCTTTTAGAGTAAGTGAGTTTCTGATGCATCGAAAGTTTGGAAGGTTATTGTTGAAGCTTTGTAGGTGGAATCCTTTCTCATTCTTGCTTGATGTACAACTTCAGTTACTGAACAGTCCAGGGTCTCCATTGTTGTATTTTACACATCATAATGTGCCACACATTTTCAATGGGAAACAGGTCTGGATTGCTGGCAGGCCAGTCTAGTACCTGCCCTCATTTACTACGAAGCCACGCTGTTGTTACACATGCAGAATGTGGCTTGGCATTGTCTTACTGAAATACTGTACGCACAGACGTCCCTGAAAAAGAAGTTGCTTGGATGGCAGCGTATGTTGCTCCAAAACCTGTATGCACCGTTCAGCATTAATGGTGCCTTCACAGATGTGGAAGTTGCCCATGCCATGGGCACTAACACACCCCCATACCATTACTGATGCTGGCTTTTGAATTTAACGATAATAACAATCTAGATGCTTCTTTTCCCCTTTAATCCAGAGGACACGTCCATGACTTCCAAAAACAGTTTGAAATGTGGTCTTGTCAGAGACCACAGCACACTTTTCCACTTTGCATGAGTCCATCTCAGATGAGCTCGAGTCCAGAGCAGCCAGTGGCATTTCTGGGTGTTGTTGACATGTGGCTTTTGCTTTGCATGGTAGAGTTTTAACTTGCACTTCTAGCTGTAGTGATGAACTGTTAACTGACAATGGATTTCCAAAGTGTTCCTGAGTACACATGGTAATGTCCTTTACAGAATGGTGTCACTTTTTAAAGCAGTGCTGCCTGAGGGATCAAAGGTCATGGCCATTCAGTGTTTGTTTTTGTGTTTATGTTTGCTGCTTACATGCAGAAATTTCTCCAGATTCTCTGAATCTTTTGGTGATATTATGGCCTGTATATGATGAAATCCCTAAATTCCTTACAGGTGTACATAGAGAAAAGTTGTTCTTAAACTGTTGGACTATTTGCCCATACAGTTGTTCACAAAGTAGTGAACCTCACCTAGTCCTTGCTTGTGAACAACTGAGCCTTTTAAGGATGCTTTTATACCCAATCATGATACTCACCAGTTCCAGTTAACTTGTTCACCTGTGGAATGTTCCAAAAAGGTGGGTTTTTTGGCGTTCCTCAACTTTCATGGTATTTTCTTACACCTGTCCCAGCTTTTTTGGAACGTGGTGCAGGCATCAAATTCAAAATTGCAAGGGTAGAACATGGCTGTGCTTATGTCCTCACTTTGTGTTCTTATTTCATCTTTCTGTTATCTTTAGGGCATGAGTTCAGCCATGTTCTCACCCTTTATGTTTCTCTGTGTTTTCCTTGCAGCCAGGTATTCTTAGTTGTCATGATTATTATTATTATCATTATTATTATTATTATTATCATTGTCATGGTCCTGTCTCTCCCGGTCCTCTGTTCATGCCTCATGTTTACCCTTTTGTCTCAGTCCATCATGTTTTTCCATACCGGTAGCCACTCCCTGCTGTTCTCTGATTGCCCTAATTGTACCCACCTGTTTCTCATCATCTTGATTTGCTCCCAGCCTATACATGGCTACCATCGACAGTTTTGTAGTGGTTGGAATTGCTTTCTGTCAGAGAAATAGTATAAACAAAAATATGGACAGAATAACTTTACAGTTTCAGAAATTACAGTACATGTTGCTAACTAAGCAAAGTCATGTGTTCAACATGCAAAAATAAACTGTATCAAATTATTCTCTGCAACTAACCATAGGGAGTTCAGTAGTCCTCTGATGTATGTGTACAGTAATTTGTGTAAATCACAATATATCTTTCTGTTTGTCTGATTTATCACTGAAATATCTCTCTCTCTCTCTCTCTCGCTCTCTCGCTCTCTCTCTCTCTCTCTCTCTCTCGCTCTCACACACACACACACACACACACACACACACACGCGCGCGCGCGCTCTTGCTCTCACAGTGAGACCCTGCGGCTAAGGGTTGTGCTTCTTTCCTCCCATTGAGGACACATGCTGCAGGAAGTTCTTGTTTGTTTGCTGGACAGTTGCCAGGCCTTATTCCTCTGCAGAATGCTGCACATTGTCCCCCCCCCCCCCCCATGCGCTGCATTCTTGTGACGTGCCTGCAGTGGTGTTTGCACATGTGGTTTACGGCTCAGGAGTCACCCCGCAGATTACTGTGTGCGAGTGACTTTATTGAGACGTGTTAAGATGTCTGTGTGCGGGAGGTGATCCCACAACCGCAATACAAATGGAGATTGCTGGGTTTCATAGACAGTTCAACAAGAAGCCTGTTTCAAAGTTAACCAGACAGGGAAGTGTGTGGTTTATTGCTGCTGATGAGACAAATCAGAGGAGCTGGGGCTGGGAGTTTCTCAGCAAAAATCATCTCTCAGTATTTTTTTTCTATATCTTTATGTACAATGTACATCAGGGATGGGCAACTGTGTGCCATGGAGGGCCATTCCACTGCAGGTTTTCTGTTCCACCCAGTCTCTTCAGCAGTTGCTTTCTGTAATTGGCAATCCTTGAAGCTCATCAGTGCAAACACCTGCTGAAGAGACTGAGTGGAACAGACAATCTGCAGTGGAATGGCCTTCACTGCACATCCCTGATATACATGATACATTACTCACAAAAAGTTAGGGATATTCAACTTTCGGGTGAAATTTCAGGATGCATCTAAAATGCACTGTCACCTCTGCAGGTGAACTTAATTTGACCTTCTCTAACCTTTTGAATGCACATGTCCAGCTGTTCAATGTTTCAGTACTTTTTGCCCAACTTGCTGTTCTCTAACAAGGTGCTTAACAGCAAAATTCACAACAGGTGTCTGATCCATGAATCAATCAATAATTTTTCTGGTTCAGTTAGAATTGGTATTTAAACAGTCCTCTTCATCATGCTGTTCACATTTTGACATCATGAGACCAAGACAACGCCTAACAATTGATCAAGAGTACCTCACCATTGCGAGACTTCAGACAGGATGTTTTCAGAGGGAAGTGGCCACTGAGCTTAGAGTGTCATCAGCAGGTTGCAACAGAGATACAGAGAGACTGGAAGACTTACAGAAAGGCATAGAGGTGGATGTTCTTTGGCCACATCCGACGCTGATGACCGCTTCATTGTGAACAGTGCCCTGTGGAACCGGATGATGAATGCCACTCAACTCCAGGCACATTTAAGGGAGGTGAGAGTTACCCAAGTGTCACGTCAGACCATTCAAAACTGTTTACATCAGCATGGTCTGCATGCTAGACAACCTGCAAGGGTACCTGACCACACCATCAGGCACAGGCGTAGGGCTGTTGCGATAACCGCAATTATGTAATACTGTGCTATGGACAAGCCTACCGTGGAGGATAACAAGCAACCGCACCAACAGCAATGTTCCCTTTTTTGTGTGTGTGGCTGAATGTCGTTGTTCACTTATGAACAACGAGACGTAAAGTGTATTTTACATCTCATTAAAATACATGTAAAGTGTATTTTTATTGCCAACAGCATGTTTGCACCCAGTACTGATGGTGGCAGCACCTGGTACTGTGGAAACCTCCATAGCACCGGGTGCTGGCAGCGTCAGTAACGTGTGGAGTACTCTCTCTCCAGACGGACTCCAGCAGGCAGTCAGTGGTGGAAGCGTTTGGACAAGTGCTAAATACAGCCATGACAGTGAGCACTGAAAGGGCACAAAGTGTGTTATTTCCTTCTGAGCAGAGTGTTTATGATCCTGACAATTGAGCTCCAACAGCGAAACAACTACTGCATAGTGCATTGCTTGTTTGAATGTGATTTTTCGGACAGCGGCAAAAATCCAAAAATCACTGAGACAAGACCCACGCAGGGTTCTTCTGTACAGAGGCTGTTGTGTTTAAATAAGCTGAATGTCGCTGAAGTCTCCAGTCCACTCATGCCGTAGTTAAATACTGAAGTTCCCACCACTGCTTTATGAAAATTATAATTTTTTTAACAGCATCAGCAGTTCATTCCTAGAAAGACTGGAGCTCCACACAATTGTCACACACGCACATAAAGTTGAGAGCGGAGCTGCAGCTGGTTTCTCACAGCTTCCATCGTTTGCCACAAAAGTTATGAACCCTGTTTAAATTATGAGACCACAGGATCCTAAAAACATTTGCAATAATACCGCATACTGCGGTGTTCAGCTATCCACCGTCACCGCAGGGAAATTCCTTTACTGCAACAGCCCTACACAGGCGTCATCGTCTTGCATGGGCCAGGGAGCATTTACGCTGGACAAGGGACCAGTGGGCCTCAGTGCTGTTCTCTGATAAAAGTTGATTCATGGTGAGAAATGATGGCCAGCAATGATGTTGGAGACGTCAAGGAGAGCGCTATGCATCAGCCACTGCTGTCACCAAATGAGTCTTTGGTGGTGGTAGTGGTGTTAGTTTGGGCAGGTGTGTTTAGTCAATACAGAACTGCCCTACACCTTGTGAATGGTACAGTGACAACCTGGTACTACCTGAATAACATCATTAATCCAGTCATTGTGCCCCTGCATGAACAACACAGGCCTAATTTCATCTTCACTGACGACAATGCTCCAGCTCATCGAGGTTACATCATTAGGGAACAGCTGCTGGAGGCTGGGGTAGAGGGCACCGTTCAAGAAGAGTAGAATGCAATGCCTCAGCAGACAATAAGTCGACTTGTGAACAGCATGAGATGTTGCTGTCAAGCTGTAATTGATGCTCAAGGGCACATGACAAGTTATTGAGACATTGAATTGAGACTTTTGTTGTGGTATACCCACCACATTGTTGGCTTTTGTTTCAATGAATTGTTTAAGATGAGGAAATCCCCTCTGTGTGGGACTGTGTTTCCGACACGATCATCAGTAGCACGGGGGCCCCCCAGGGAACGGTGCTGGCTCCCTTCTTGTTCACTCTTTATACTGCGGACTTCTCACACAACACAACACATTGCCATCTACAGAAGTTCTCTGATGACTCTGCGATCGTTGGTCTCATCTCCAGCGGAGATGAAGCTGAGTACAGAGGGCTTATCCAGGACTTTGTGGACTGGTGCCATCGGAACTGCCTCCAGATCAACGCGAGGAAAACTAAGGAGCTGGTGGTGGACTGCCGCAGGCATGGGCAGCCCCTCACAGCACCAGTAAATATACAGGGAACAGACATCGAGATGGTGACATCCTACAAGTACCTGGGTATTCATCTGAACAATAAACTAGACTGGTCACACAATACTGACGCACTCTACAAGAAGGGACAGCGCAGGCTGTTCCTGCTGAGGAGACTCAGGTCTTTTGGTGTACAAGGGGCGCTGCTGAAGTCATTCTATGACACGGTGGTGGCATCAGCCATCACTTTTGGAGTGGTCTGCTGGGGCAGTGGCATTACTGCAGCCGATAGGAAGAGACTGAACAAACTGATTAAGAAAGCTAGCTCTGTCCTGGGGCAACGCCTTGATCCGATGGAGGAGATAGGAGAGAGAAGGACGGTGGCTAAACTGTCATCTCTGCTGGAGTCCGAGTTCCACCCTATGCAGGACATACTGGATGCACTGAGGAGCTCATTTAGCAGCAGACTACATCATCCCAGGTGCACAACCGAGAGGTTTCGTAGGTCCTTCCTACCAACGGCTGTCAGACTGTACAACCTAAGCAGGGCTGCTCGCAGAGATAGCAAAAAGACGTAACAAACTAATAGTTTTTTTTTTTTTTTTTTGAATGCAAAAGATGCAATAGACTTACACAATGGTCCTCTCCGGCATACAACTAGGAACATACCGGTCGCTATGGAGGGTGAGAATATGTATGGGCACATAATCATACCATGTAGGATAACTAAATAGACGGTTATGCTGTTTCATCCCACCTAGCAACAATGCTCTGCACTGTGTGTGTTTATATATTTTCATATTTATTCCATCTAGCTACAATGCTCTGCACTGGGTGTGTTTATATTTATATATCTATATATTTATTCCATCTAGCTACAATGCTCCGCACTGTGTTTTTATATATCTACATATTATTCCATCTAGCTACATTGCTCCGCACTGTGTGTGTTTATATACTTGCATATTTATTCCACCTAGCTGCAATGCTCCGTACTGTGGGTGTTTATATATTTACATATTTATTCCATCTAGCTACAATGCTCTGCACTGTGTGTTCATATATTCATATATTTATTCCATCCAGCTACAATGCTCTGCACTGTGTGTCTGTGTGTGTGTGTGTGTGTATATATATATTTTATAGTAATATGTACATATGTATATTAGCTGCTCTTGCTTGCTTGTTTTTTCTTGCCTTCTGATTGTTGCTCTGAGTGTTGCTATCCCTGTGCTGTTGCAATCCTGGAATTTCCCCGTTGTGGGACTAATAAAGGCTTATCTTATCTTATCTTATCCCCATTGCATGCTTCTACTTAAATGCCCTACTTTCATGATATAATATCATTGTAGCGTGAACCTTTAATGTTTTCCACAAATTTCACCCGAAAGCCAAATATCTCTAACTTTTTGTGAGTAGTGCATATCACTGCTTTTCCCAGTTAGGTCAAATCAAAAGCTAGCCATCAAAGTTATGAGTAAGGGAGCAGGAACCTCATTTTCTACCTGTAGCTGCTTACTTTTCAGATTAGTAGAACTGATTGGCAGCTAAATGGGATATTTATTGTCATCCTGGTTAAAAAAAAAACAAAAAAAAAAACAGTGAATACTCCTACAGATACAGTAGCTACAGCTATACCACATCAACATTTTTTTTTTCAGGACATATAGTTCCAATGAGGCTACTCGCATGAACTTTTCACTAGACTTTGCTATTAACTAAAGAAATCCAGACATAAAAAGAAAATTGAGATATTAAGGTTAATGAATAAATTTATGTGTAATAGAGTGTAATGAAAGAAAAAAAAAAAGAAATTGAGCGCGGTAACTGAATGTGTCCGTTGTTTATTTTATATTTACTTAGTGAAGAACACCTTTTAATGACAGTTTTAAGATGCTTCCTGTATGAAAAACTAATCTCCCACAGTGCTCAGGTAGGAGTTTGGCCCATTCTTCTAAACCAGGGGTGTCCAATCATGTGCCATGGAGGGCCAAGACCCTGCAGGTTTTCTCTTCTACTCAGTCTCTTCAGCAGGTGTTTTCACTGACCTTCAATTCTTTCTATAAATCTTCAATTGGAATTAATTCTGGTAATTAACTGGGCCACATCTAACAGCTTGATTTCCATTGCTGTAAACTAATTGAGAGCTTCTATTGTCCTGCTGGAAGGTCCACCCAGTCTCATCCTGCTGGATAGCAGCAGATTGTTTTCAATTCAATTCAATTCAATTCAACTTTATTTATATAGCGCCATTTCACAACAACAGTCATCTCATAGCACTATCAACTGTAGGGAGGACCCCCACAGTTGCAGAAAGACCCCAGCAATCAGGCGATCCCCTGTGAGCAAGCACTTGGCGACGGTGGAGAGGAAAAACTCCCTTTTAACAGGAAGAAACCTCCAGCAGAACCAGGCTCAGGGAGGGGCAGTCATCTGCTGCGACTGGCTGGGGGGTGAGGGGATAGAGAAGAAGAAAATAACAGACATGTAGAGAGCAAACAGCACGATGGGGACTCAATCTATGGGAGAGAACAAACAAATGTTAATGACCAGCAAAAAAAAAAATATTTCATAGAGAGTGAGGAAAGGAGTGAGGCCCAGTGCATTACTGGAGGTCCCCCGGCTGACTAAACCTATTAGCAGCATAACTAAGGGAGGGTTCAGAAAACACATGATCCCTCCCTAAATGTAGGCTATATCAAAAAGGTAGGTTTTAGCCCTATTCTTAAAAACAGAGATCGAGTCTGACTCCCGAATCCAGATTGGCAGCTGATTCCACAGGAGAGGAGCTTGATAACTGAAGGCTCTGCCTCCCATTGTACTTTTGGAGATTCTAGGTATTACAAGTAAACCTGCATTTTGGGAGCGTAGTGCTCTGTTAGGATGATACGGTAGTATCAGATCTTTTAAATAAAAAGGAGCCTGATTGTTTAGAGCTTTGTAAGTAAGAAGAAGGATTTTAAACTTAATTCTAAACTCTATGGGAAGCCAATGAAGGGAGGCCAGAACCGGAGAGATATGATCTCTCTTTCTAGTACCTGTTAAAACTCTTGCTGCAGCATTTTGGATCAGCTGAAGACTTTTTAAAGATGTTTTAGGACAACCTGATAATAAAGAATTACAATAATCTAATCTCGAGCTAACAAAAGCGTGGATCAGCTTCTCAGCATCACTCTGAGACAAGATGCTCCTAATCTTGGCAATATTACGCAAATGATAGAAGGCAGTCTTAGAAACAAATTTAATATGTGAATTGAAGGACAAATCCTGATCAAAAATAACTCCAAGGTTCCTCACAGAGCTATTAAGAGAAAGAGTAACTGCATCCAAACTGAAAGTTTGATTTGGAAAGGAATTTCTAAGGTTTTTTGGACCAACAAGAATGACTTCAGTCTTATCTGAATTTAATAGCAGGAAATTACAAGTCATCCAAACTTTGATTTCCTTAAGACAGGCTTCTAACTTGGCTAATTGATTAGTATCATCTGGCTTCATTGACAGGTATAATTGTGTGTCATCTGCATAACAGTGAAAATGTATACAGTGCTTTCTAATAATGTTGCCTAATGGAAGCATATATAAACTAAAAAGAGTTTTCAGGAATTCTACAGTGCATGGCTCCATTCACTGTTCCTTCTATTACGTAAAGTCTGCCAGTGCAATGAGATGAGAAACAACCCCACAACATGATACTTACATCTCCAAATTTCACTATTGGAGTAGTGATTTTTTGGGGGGCTGATATGCAGTGCCATTTCTCTTCCAAACTTATTTTGTAGAAGGACAGCCAAAAAGTTATATTTTTGTCTCATCTGAGCACACTGCATTCTTCCAGTATTTCATAGATTTGTCCAATTGCTGTGCAGCAAACTTTAAACAAGCTTCATGGTGCCTTTTCTTTAATATTGGAGTCTTGTGAGATGAGTATGCATGGAGCGCATGACGATGGAGTGTGTTGCCGATATTTTTCTCTGTCACAGTTGTACCTGCTGCCTCCAAGTCTTCCTTGAGCTCTTTCCAAGTTATCCTTGGCTCTTGTATTATATCTCTGACTATCTTTCTGAATCCCTGCTCAGATATCTTCTGAGGAGCTCCTGTGTGTAGCTGATTGATGGTAGAGTGATGTTCCTCTTGCACATAAAGGCCTCAATGGTACTTACTGAAAGATTTAAAATTTTGATTGACAGTAATATAGTATATCTGAAAACTCTGAATATTGTCAAAAGGGTTTTTTATAATTCAAATTCCAAACAGCCTTTCATATTTTTTATTTTCATCATAGGCCTTTTTTTGTTTAAAATTTTGATGATTATGACTTAGCTCTTTGAATTAAATCACTGAATTATGATATTCATTTTTTTAGACACACTAATGACTTAAAAGTCGACACAGCTGTGTACAAGGAGTCACGATTAGAAAACAGAGACAAAGAAAAACATATTGTTTCCTCTAGTAGGGCAATCAAATATACCATTGTAACTTCATTGACAGCCTAATAACGAGACGCACAACACTGGATATATTCCTTTTTTATGTAGACCTTGCAATTTCCATTATGCAGATTGTGGTGGTGTGACATACATATCTTCCCAGTGACTATAAAAACAGTCTGTCAAGCAGCATTTAATTTAATGGATGAATCAAGTTTTATCAAATGTGACTAATGTGACGAAAAACAATGGCAATATTTTGAACTTATAACTATTGTCTTCTTGTGGCTTTGATTAAGGGAAAAATTAATAAGAAGAAAGCAAGAAAAAGGCTGCACGTTTCCAAGAAGAAAATTTAAATAGGAGAAAAGTACATTTCAAAGTTGAAAGTAATGTACTAGCAAAAAGTAGCAAATTTATAAAGAATGAAGTGAAAATTTACATAAAACAGAGTCACAAATTTAGGTGGGCAAAAACAAATGTGAAAGAATAAAACTATAAATTTACAGGATTAAATTGCAAATGTACTGTGGAATTTGTGCATGTGAATGACACCAGCTGCATATTTAAGAAGAGAAACCTTCCCTGTTAGTAATGCTAAATGGACAGTTTATATTGCTGAGTTGGTAGTTTTACTTTCATTTTGAGATTCAAGTATGTTTTAAGGCTGCAGGTAGATTTTGAGGGGGCGAAAAATTGCTGTTGTAGATGCTGTTGACCTCAGAGAAAGTGTCATGTGCATATTCACTTTAAAAAAAAACCAGCAGCTTCTGGGGGGTTTGGTTATTATGATAATTACCAAGAAGGAAGGAATAAAATCTGCATGAGGTGAAGGTCTGGGGTAAATACAGGAACACCCCCCACCCCCCAAAAAACCCCATCAGATTATATGAAATGTGTTGGTGGCAGTTTAATTTTTTTAAATTGTTGTATTGTTGGATTTACTGCTGTCCTACCTTTTGAACAAATACCAGCTAATAACAGGTCAAGTATAGCAGGTAGCATTAGCTGGGTGGCTCATTGAAGATTTCCCCTGACGCACTTCAGGTTATTGTAGGAGGCTGAAATTGCACGTGTGTACAATATTTCCCACATATCTTTTTCTTCATGATTCCTTCCACCTTGACAAAATTCCCAGTTCCAGACACACAGAAGCATCCTCACAGCAAAATATTCCCACCACCGTGTTCCGCTGTGGCGATGGTGTTCTTTGGGTTGTACACCTCTGCCTTCTTTCTCCAGAACCAGTGTCTCTATGGCCAAAGAGCTCTAGTTTCTCCATATCATCTGACAAAAGGACACACTTCCAGTATGCATAATCTTTCTCCAGGTTGTCCTGAGCATACTTCAGTCTGGCTTGAAGGTGTCTCTTCTGCAGAAATGGAGTTTGTCTTGGTCTGCAACCTCACAGTCCATACCTCTGCAGAGTTCTTGTCTTCTTGGAGACTACTTGGCTAAGTCATTCACTGGTGTCTTGACAGTTATTCTGGGGTCTGTAGACACATCTCTCACTAGTTTTCTTTCCAGTCTTTGAAATCTTTCATTTCTTACCTCTGCCATACTTGCTCTGTACTGTGTGATTGTCTTTGGATTTCTTGATGATACTTCTCACTCCAGTTCTTGGCACTTGGAAATGCTGTGATAACTTTGTATATCTATCTCCTGCTTTGTGAGCATCAACAATTCTTTTTCTCAAGTCTAAACTGACTTCTTTTGTTTTAAGCTGGATTCCTGCTGCACCTCTGCTGTCCACGTACGTGTAACCGGAAACCTCGTGTGACGAAATTTACGTCATCATCTCCACTCTGCTAGTGTCCGCAGTGCTCGACCGCATGCAGCCCAAATTTTGTGACCGCACAGCCTACCCACGACCTGAACGCTTTGAAAAGCGCATGCGCAAGACTGAGCGTCTCTTTCACAAGGTGGCGATATCGGCACAGCATACCAAGACAAAGTAGACGAAGAAGACAACAAGGAAGCAGAAGACGAGAATAAACATACGTGAATCATACATAAATACTTCAGCAGCAGCAGCATCTTCGTGGAAAAGGAGTGAAAACCGGGAAGTCAAGCAGCAGAAAGCAAGCAGTGTGTCTTCGTTGGTGAAAATCCTGGCACGTCAGTGCATTGGCGCTACCTATCAGGCGGGAGTGAAACTACAAATGATGGTTGTGCGCATGCGTCAACCGCTTGGCCTGGGTAGATGAAAAAAGTGAGCATGAACAGCACTGCATGCGTGCCGGGCTCGTCCAAAGTGCATGCGGACCAAAGCGGACTAGAGGGGAAATGCAACATGAATAAGGCTTTAGGCATGATGTTTTCTCAAGTGACAGCTCAAAATCTCACTGAAGTTTTTATACTTTGTGTAAATTGGAAGATAACCCTCAGTTTTAACTGTATTTTACGAGCTTTGAGCATTACCACGTTAAAGCACATCAACACACAGCAGTGGTTTGTGTTGGGCTCAATAAAAAAAGCCAGTTATTTAGGGGGCTCATAATTTTGACCCTGGTAGATTTTTGTTTTGGGGAAATAATTTTGTTTATGTGTGCAAACTAAATAATTTGCCCTTTCTAAAGACAGCTAGGATGTTTGAAAAAGCTGTGTTAAAAATTCTTAATGCTTTTCAACGGTACTTTGGAAATACTTTCATAGGGGGGCTGATAATTCTGTCCTGAACTGCGCATGTGTGGTCATAACTTTACACTGCTCCAGGGTATGTACCTATCTATATGGCAGCTTGGTGGTGCAGTGGTTAGCACTGTGGCAGCACAGCAAGAAGGTCGTGGGTTTGATCCCACCCCCTTGCCATTGGTGAACCTTCTGTGTGGAGTTTGCATGTTCTCTCCATGTCTGCATGGGTTTTCTCCGGGTACTCTGGTTTCCTCCCACAGGCCAAAAACATGCAAGTTAGGTTAATTGGCATTGACTGGGGATTCTAAATTGTCCTTAGGTATGAATGTGAGAGTGAATGGTTGTCTGTTTCTCTGTGTGTTGGTCCTGTGATGGACTGGCGAACTACAGGGTGTACCCTGTCTCTTGCCCAAAGATGCTGGGATAGGCTCCTGCAACCTGACAAGGATTAAGTGGTTGAAAATGAATGGATATATATAGTGATGTCCCACTCATGGTGTCCCATAAGTCTGGACCCATATGAATTTTTAATATTTATTTCTTATTTATTGGTCATCTGCTGCCATGCTGCTGTTACACTGCAATTTCCCAGTTTGGGATCAATAAAGTACATCTATCTATCTATCTATCTATCTGGTAACCCATGTCACCTGAGGAGAAAGTTCTAGTTATTTTGTGTTGGACACTTTGAACACATTATGAACTAAACTTTGAGATTATTTTTTCCTTATGGGCCCAGACTTATGGGACACCATCTCAAAACTTACGATGTCAAAACTTAAAATTAATCCCTAGAAAAGGTAAAAAAAAAATTAAAAAATGGGACTTTAATTAAAAAGCTTGCCTACAGAATATTTCTGATGATCGGGGCAGTCTCTGGTTTGGGTTGTCACTTCTTGTCTTCAATTTGAAGAATTCCTGTGAGCCATAACAACAAGGCACTATCTGTGTGTTGCATTTGTATTTGTTGATTCAGTCTTTCTGGATTTCTATGGGTCCCTCAAACATCGGCAGTATGGACCAAACCTCTCTCAGACCTTAACCACACACTTAAATCCTCATTAGGACTTCCCATTTTTTTCCCAATGTGCCAGATTGTGGTGAAAATGGTCCACAATCATCCCTCATCGTCAGAGAGACCTGGTCCCCTCTGACACAGCAGTTGTTTTTAATTTAGATCTTGTAGCAGTGATTGGAGGCAGGCTAACACTGCCTTTTAGTCAGTATCAGTCGCACATGTGTTTTGCCACTTTGAAGCAGTTTCAGTGGGAATGTAGGCTCTGATAGTAAATCCCGCCTCATCACACTAACATGCTGTTTGTTTTAGGTCTGCATTTCCAGCTGTGCTCTTGTGAAAGACAGTTTTACAGACGTGGACAAAATTGTTGGTACCGCTCTGTTAATGAAAAAAAAAACCCACAATGGTCACAGAAATAACTTGAATCTGACAGAAGTGCTAATAAATAAAAATTCTATGAAAATTAACCAATGAAAATCAGACAATGCTTTTGAATTGTGGTTCAACAGAATTATTTTAAAAAACAAACTCATGAAACAGGCCTGGACAAAAATGATGGCACCCTTAACTTAATATTTTCTTGCATAACCTTTTAAGATAAGATAAGATAAGATAAGCCTTTATTAGTCCCACAACGGGGAAATTCCAGGATTGCAACAGCACAGGGATAGCAACACTCAGAGCAACAATCAGAAGGCAAGAAAAAAACAAGCAAGCAAGAGCAGCTAATATACATATGTACGTATTACTATAAAATATATATATATATACACACACACACAGACACACAGTGCAGAGCATTGTAGCTGGATGGAATAAATATATGAATATATGAACACACAGTGCAGAGCATTGTAGCTAGATGGAATAAATATGTAAATATATAAACACCCACAGTACGGAGCATTGCAGCTAGGTGGAATAAATATGCAAGTATATAAACACACACAGTGCGGAGCAATGTAGCTAGATGGAATAATATGTAGATATATAAATATATAAACACACCCAGTGCTGAGCATTATAGCTAGATGGAATAAATATGTAAATATATAAACACACACAGTGCAGAGCATTGTTGCTAGATGGAATGAAACAGCATAACCGTCTACTTAGTTATCCTACATGGTATGATTATGTGCCCATACATATTCTCACCCTCCATAGCGACCGGTATGTTCCTAGTTGTATGCCGGAGGGGACCATTGTGTAAGTCTATTGCATCTTTTGCATTCAAAAAACTATTAGTTTGTTACGTCTTTTTGCTATCTCTGCGAGCAGCCCTGCTTAGGTTGTACAGTCTGACAGCCGTTGGTAGGAAGGACCTACGAAACCTCTCGGTTGTGCACCTGGGATGATGTAGTCTGCTGCTAAATGAGCTCCTCAGTGCATTCAGTATGTCCTGCATAGGGTGGAACTCGGACTCCAGCAGAGATGACAGTTTAGCCACCGTCCTTCTCTCTCCTATCTCCTCCATCGGATCAAGGCGCTGCCCCAGGACAGAGCTAGCTTTCTTAATCAGTTTGTTCAGTCTCTTCCTATCGGCTGCAGTAATGCCACTGCCCCAGCAGACCACTCCAAAAGTGATGGCTGATGCCACCACCGTGTCATAGAATGACTTCAGCAGCGCCCCTTGTACACCAAAAGACCTGAGTCTCCTCAGCAGGAACAGCCTGCGCTGTCCCTTCTTGTAGAGTGCATCAGTATTGTGTGACCAGTCTAGTTTATTGTTCAGATGAATACCCAGGTACTTATAGGATGTCACCATCTCGATGTCTGTTCCCTGTATATTTACTGGTACTGTGAGGGGCTGCCCATGCCTGCGGCAGTCCACCACCAGCTCCTTAGTTTTCCTCGCGTTGATCTGGAGGCAGTTCCGATGGCACCAGTCCACGAAGTCCTGGATAAGCCCTCTGTACTCAGCTTCATCTCCATTGGAGATGAGGCCAACGATCGCAGAGTCATCAGAGAACTTCTGTACTTCTGATTGCAGTGATTGCCTCTTTTGAGGCAATCACTGCAATCAAACAATTTCTATAACTGTCAGTGAGACTTCTGGACCACTCAGCAGGTATTTTGGCCCACTCCTCATGAGCAAACTGCTCCAGTTGTCTCAGCTTTGAAGGGTGCCTTCTCCAGACGGCATGTTTCAGCTCCTTCCGCAGATGTTCAATAGGATTTAGATCAGGGCTCATAGAAGGCCACTTTAGAATAGTCCAATGTTTCACTCTTAGCCATTCTTGGGTGTTTTTAGCTGTGTGTTTTGAGTCATTATCCTGTTGCAAGACCCATGACCTGCGACTGAGACCAAGCTGTCTGACACTGGGCAGCACATTTCTCTCTAGAATACCTTGATAGTCTTGAGATTTCATTGTACCCTGCACAGATTCAAGACACCCTGTGCCAGATGCAGCAAAGCAGCCCCAGAACATAACAGAACCTCCTCCATGTTTGACAGTAGGGACAGTGTCCTTTTCTTGGTATGCTTCATTTTTGCGTCTGTGAACATAGCACTGATGTGCCTTGCCAAAAAGTTCCAGTTTTGTCTCGTCTGTCCATAGGACATTCTCCCAGAAGCTTTGTGGCCTGTCAACATGCAGTTTTGCAAATTCCAGTCTGGCTTTTTTATGATTTGTTTTCAACAGTGGTGTCCTCCTTGGTCATCTCCCATGAAGTCCACTTTGGCTCAAACAACGATGGATGGTGCGATCTGACACTGATGTACCTTGACCTTGGAGTTTACCTTGAATGTGTTTAGAGGTTGTTCTGGGCTCTTTTGTTACCATTCGTATTATCCGTCTCCTCCTGCGGCCACTTCCAGGGAGGTTGGCTACAGTCCCGTGGATCTTAAATTTCTGAATAATATGTGCAACTGTAGTCACAGGAACATCAAGCTGCTTGGAGATGGTCTTATAGCCTTTTCCTTTAACATGCTTGTCTATAATTTTCTTTCTAATCTCCTGAGACAACTCTCTCCTTTGCTTCCTCTGGTCCATGTTTAGTGTGGTACACACCATGTCACCAAACAGCACAGTGACTACTTGTCACCCTTTAAATAGGCTGACTGACTGATTACAAGTTTGTAGACACCTGTGATGTTAATTAAAGGACACATCTTGGTTGAACATGTCCCTATGGTCACATTATTTTCGATCTTTTCTAGGGGTACCATCATTTTTGTCCAGGCCTGTTTCATGAGTTTGTTTTTTAAAATAATTCTGTTGAACCACAATTCAAAAGCATTGTCTGATTTTCATTGGTTAATTTTTATAGAATTTTTATTTATTACCACTTTTGTCAGGTTCAAGTTATTTCTGTGACCATTGTGGGTTTTTCTTTCAATTGTACCAACAATTTTGTCCACATCTGTACATGAGCGGAGGCACGTTTTGTCATGAATGGCTTGAAGGTAGTGCAGATTATTTTTTGACATGGATTTCTTCACTCATACAGCCAATGTTTCCACACCTAAGTTCTTCCAAGACATGTCACAGGTTATCTTGGTGTCACTCATGATGAGTGCTGTTTTCCTTATGGCATTGTTGTTGCCAGGAATGTTTTTTTAATATCTTACTGATATAATAGAAGGAACCAAAGAGGGAAGTGGGGGTAAGAATGATAGGAACTGTTTCTTGATGCAGCCTACAAAGAGGAAGAGAAGAAGAAGGCATGTAAAACTTGTAACATTTTTCCAAGATCTGCTTTTTATGCACATTTTTATTGTTCCTCCTAAACTGTGGAATTTCTGGATCATTATCAGTGATTACATCAGTCATCCAGCCGCACAGCAAACAGAGAAATGAGTAAAGCGGGCCAACGCTCAGATGCATGAAAAAGATTGAAGGGAAGAAGGGCATTGTGGCGCTTAGAGAAAGACTGTTGGCCACTGCAGAGACTGAACTGGTGAGAGGGAATGGGGAGCTACAGATAAGAGCCGTGTTTATGAGACAGTCTGGCCAGTAAAGGCAGTACCGTTACCATAACAAGTAAATAGTGATCATGATATTCACTTTTAGTCAGTGTTGCCAGTCTCCCTGTGGTTGGATTCCTCCATGCTCCACCATAACATGACACCGCATAGACAGAAGCAGGCTATTTATACATTTCATAGAGTGCAAACTCTATCAGCAAATATTCTCAACACCTTTTTTTATGTATATATGTGAGCTTTATGGTGAAATGAAATTTTATGATACAAGCATCCAAACAAAAACAGCTGTGTTTAAATAAGCCTGGATTGCATACCCAAACCTTTATATCTGACATGAATATTAAATGTACGTTTGATTTTAAATTTAATGCTGTATTAACATTTCCACATTCTAAAAGTAGCAGTGGACTTGGCCAATTTTAGGTCTGCCCTAGCCCTGACATTAGGGACACTTGACAATATTCTTATGTTTAGAAAAGATTTCCCATCAGATTTTAAAAAGAAAATAAGTGAGGCTTCTCTTCACGGATATCAGTGTTTTATAAACAGTTTATAGATATGAATATGTTAATAAACATTTGTAATCATATACATTTAGGTCCATACAGTATATATTTGGACACTGAATAAAGTTTTGTTATTGTTTACCAAAGCATATTCAGAATATACTGTAGTTATATAATCAATATGGGCTGAAAATGCAGACTCTCAGCTTTAATTTCACTGTATTAGCATCCAATTTGGAGATTTTTTCTTTTAACATTTTTCTGCAAAAACTTCTCATTTCAGGGGCTCAGAGTAATTAGACAATTGATTCAAAAGCTATTTCGTGGGCTGCATGGGCTAGTCACTCAGTACTCCATAAATCAACAGTCTAGCCAAATCAACAGTTTGGTAAATTCTGAGAAAAAGCGAGTGTACTGGTGAGAACTTTAAAAAGCCTGGACGTCCACAGAAGACAACCGTGGTGGTGATCGCAGGATCCTTTCCATGGTGATGAAAAATCCCTTCACAACATTCACCCAAGTGAAGACAACTCTCCAGGAAAGAGGTGCATCACTAGCTAAGTCTACCATAAAGAGAAAAATTCACAAGAGCAAATACAGACAGTTCGACAGAAGGTGCAAACTACTAATCAGTCTCAAAAATAGTAAAGCCAGATTAGATTTTCCCAACAGAACATCTAAAGAAGCCAGCCCTGCTCTGGAACAGCATTCTCTGGACAGATGAAACTAAGATCAACCTGTACCAGAAGGATGGGAAGAAGAAAGTATGATGAAGTCTTGGACAAGCACACCACATCTTCTGTAAAACATGGTGGAGACAGTGTGATGCATGGGCATGCATGTCTTCCTGTGGCACTGGGTCACTGGAGTTTACTGATGATGGGACAGAAGACAGAAATGGTCAGATGAATTGTGTAGTGTATAGGGATAGATTGCCTGCTCAGATTCAACCAAATGCAGCAAAGTTGATTGGACAGCACTTCACAGTACTGATGGACAATGAGCTAAGACGTACTATGAGAGCAACCCAGGAGTTTTTTCAGGCAAAAAAGTGGAATGATCTGGAATGGTCAAGTTAACCACCAGATCTGAACCTGATTGAGCATGCATTTAGCTTTCTTAAGACAAAACTTAAGACCGAAAGGTCCACAAACAAGCAACAACTAAAGACAGCTGCAGTAAAGGCCTGGTAAAGCGTCACAAAGAAGGAAACACAGCGTTTGGTGATGCCCATGGATTCCATATTTCAGGCAGTCATTGCCTGCAAAGGATTCTCAACAAAGTATTAAAAATGAACACATTGTTTATGGTAATGTTAATTTATCCAATTACATTTGAGCCTCTGAAATGAGGACATTTTCTATAAAAATGTTTGCCATTCCTAAACTCTTAATTCCAATTTGAATGTGAATATCCTCAAATTAAAGCTGAGAGTCTGCAGTTAAATCTCATTTTGATTATATAACTGTATCTTGAATGTTTTGGTAAACAGCTAAAATAACAAAACTTGTGTCAGTGTCCAAATATATATGGACATCAATGAACATCAGTAAAACTGCTTCTGTGTTGTATCCTACTATTGCCAACTACCTTGGTGGCACGTGTGGCCCATGTCACTCTACGACAGGGGTCTGCAGCCTTTGACCCATGCTGACTAACACATTATTAGCTGAGAGCCACAACAGCTATTTTACCTTGATATTAAGATTATGCTGCTTATAAAGTTTTTATGTAGCACTGAGTATGCAAGAAATGTAGTTTGTGTAATTTATGAGCTGATACTGCAACAGTGAAGAAAATTTAAATTGATGAAACATTATTGCTATAATGCCGCAACAAGCCAGACTCTTCTGAATAAAAATGTTAGGTGCAGTAAATGATAATTAGGACATTCCAGCTGTCAGACTTCAAAATGCAAATGTTTTCCTTCCTACTGCTCATTACTCTCTTATGAAGCATTTACAATAACCTACATAAGTCTTTTGTGTTGATAGAGTTATGCATAAATTCTTGGAAAGGCATTATGGAATCCAAGATGGCCGTCTACATGGAGACGGACCCTCTTCCAGTGTATAAAAAAGTAATCTTAAAATGCACAAAACACAACAATTTTTCATTACCTAAATGATTAAATAAAAATGGCAGAAAATAATGATTTTATGCTGCATTAAATTTCATAATTTAGATTACCAAAAATATTGCACCCTGCACCTTTAACTGAAAACTAAACTATACAGGCAGAAGTTTGAGTGCTGCAGTTTCCCAGAATCCCTTAAATTACTCGTTTATGCTCATCCCCAGCTTTGTAGCCTACTTTTCAGCAAAGTCTGGGTGTTTGTTCTGGAAGTTTTCTAACATTGGATTTTTTTTTTTTTTTTTTTACCATTTTCTCACCACATCACAGGTAAGCCAGCATTGTTGGCAGTGAATGCAGAATTAAATTCTATTTTCCTAGGTGGATGGATGGATGGATTTTTATTTTTCTGGATTTGCCCATATCATACCAAGGGTGGGGAGGATCAGCAGCCAGCTGGTGGGGTTGGACGAGACATGTTTTAGTTGACAACATAATAAAGCATTTCAAATATATATTACATTGACAAAAACATGTGTTTCAGTTGAAAAATGTATCCAGTACATGATCATTTGAAAAATTAAATAATTAAAATGACCTTCATTATTTCAGTGTCATTTTGAAATGTAACTGCAGAGAGGCACAGCCTGGGGGCTGAAGAGCTGCATGTGGCTCTGGAGCCGCAGGTTGCCAACCCCTGCATTAGAAGGCTTGGGGAAAAAAAAGACAGATTACTCCAGTTATACACAACCAACCCAAAATATATTATTGAAACAAGAAATCATGTAAAATGATCACTATTGGTTGAATTTTGGCATGTGCACAGATAGACACCAGGTGGTGCTCTGGGTGTGTGTGTGTGTGTGTGGGGGGGGGGGTTTGTATTGCTGCCATAGCCCCTATACTCATAATGCAGAAAAGCAAAAAAAAGTGCATAACAGCTGCAGCTCAAACATCACAGGATCCACACCTTGGACATATATACAGCTGTGGAAGTCTGGATTATTTTTCAACATTTAACCCGCCCCATTAGCTGCAAGGGCTGCTGGGAAATGTGAAGCCTTTTTTCTTCCTGTTACCAGACTGATGCACTAGGGGGCCCCAAAATGCCCCTTTTTTTGGTTGAGCCCTTGCCCCCCGAAATGTCTGTGCACGTCCCTGGCTGCACCAATATATTTTCCACAATATATTAGTATCAGCCAATATTCATCATGGTGACTAATATTGACCTATTGGTAAATAAGACAGGGTTTGCCAAGAGCAGTGGTGAAATGATAAGTTCTTTGACCCAAAAGTGGACACAACAAGACACAGGAAGACTGGTTTGTATATTTATTGCAACTGATTGATTATAGAGTGAATCTGTTGGAATAACCCTGTGTAGAAAGAGATGAAAAGGTGAGAGCACCGCAAGTATAATTTTAGCAGATTGTTTACTTGACTTTGTAAGTTGATATTTAATTTAGCAGATTGTTTGCTTACTTTGTAGGTTGATATGGGGAACAGTAACAGTAGTGTAGGACAGTGACCTTCCAGCAGAGGGACGAAGAGATGGTGGAGTGTGAAGGATTGGCAGGTAAGTATCTGCAATCCATGGGGAGGTGGCCTGGGCAACGGGCACGCTGGGGATTTGGGTTAGGGATTTTAGATTGTGCTAGATTGGTCCACTCACATGAGTACAGTCGAGTGCCACAAAGGAAGAGTCCAAGAGGGAATGAAATCTGCCTATCCTGAGATAAGAGTGAGAGAAATGTTTTTGATCACTCAAAGAACCTTTCTTGGAGTCCTGGAGATGAAGCACAAGGGCCACAATGGGGCACAGGGAGCTAGGAACATGAAGCACTTGGGAATGTAGGTCTGGTAAAGGTACACAAGGAGCTTCAGACAGTGGAGAGCAACAAGGCATAAAATAATGTTGTGGATTCCACAACACTGTTTGACTAAGCTGTGCTTTTATTGTGTTGTGGGAGATTAACGGCAAGTGGGTAAGGAGGAACAGCTATTGGTAATCAGAGAGGTAGGCAGCGGAGGTGTGTGAGTATGTGTGCATCTCACCAGTTAATGTCAGTACCCTCCCCTCAAGTGAACTACCTGGCAACTCACCCGGCTTGTCTGGGTGATTGCGATAAAAGGCCTGAAGCATCTTGGGGTCTAGGACATGAGAACGTGGAACCCATGACTGCTCTTCGGGACCTCCTCCTAATCCACCAAATACTGGAGGCCTTGACCCCTGTGGCAGACATCCAGAATGCAGCAAACTGTGTAGACAGGATCACCATCTAGGAACCGGGAAGGAGGAGGGGCTTTGGTGGGGAGACGCAGAGGGCTGGAAGTCACTGGTTTGAGCTGAGAGACATGGAAAGTAGGATGGACACAGAGGGAAGAAGGTAGCTTGAGATGTACAACAGATGGGTTAATGATTCTTTCAGTGGGGAACGGACCTATGTAATGTGGAGAGCCATACCTTTCGCCTAGGTGAGTGTTCAGGACCCAGGTACATCTGACGATTGGTGATAGAAGAGTTCTGTTCAGCAGTTTGAAGGAGGGTGGTTGAGTGGTTCTCCAGATATAACAGTAGCGTCAGAAGTGATGTTGCACTGATGGGACCTCGATCTCGTCCTCAGTGCTGGGTAACGGGGTGGATTGTACCCAAGAGAGGCTTCAAAGAGTGACAGGCCTGTAGCAGAGGAGGTGACAGTATTGTGTGCATACTCAGCCCAGGGCAAATGTGTGCTCCAGGTAGTGGGGTTTTGAGACGTGTCACAGCGGAGAGTTGCCTCCAGTTCCTGATTGGTGCTGTCACACTGCCCATTACTCTAGGGATGATAACTGGATGTTAAGTTCACAGAAGTGCCTGTAGCCCTGCAGAAGGAGTGCCACACTTGAGAGATTAATTGGGGTCCACGATTAGAAACAATATCAGTGGGATATCATGGTGATGGACAACATGTAACAGTAGGAGATTAGCAGTTTCTAGGGTGGAGGGGAGTTTTGGCAGAGCAATGAAGTGAGCGGCTTTGGAGAAGCGGTCAGCGATTGTGAGATTAACGGAATTGCCATGGGGGGGGGGGGGGGGTAATATAATCAAGTGCAATATGAGACCAAGGGCAATTGGGGATGGCGAGAGGTTGGAGGAGGCCACAGGGGGTGGTTGTGGGGCCTTGTTGGGTGCACAGGGGCTGCAGGCATGGATGTATTCACACATGCCGGAAGCTAGCATGGGCCACCAGAAAGCCCTCCTGACATGGTTGATGGTACGGCCAAACACGGGGAGACACGTGAATTTGGCTGTGTGTACCCAGTGACCTCGCCCCTGGTGGCAGTGGGAATATAGAGTCGTCCGAGGACCCCCCTCCAGGGTTGGGCTCCACTGCCTTTGCCTCGTGGGCATTCTTCTCTAGTTCCCAAGAAAGGGACCTCAAAAAGCAGTCCAAACCATAAAAGGTTGGGCGGCCCCCTCTAGCCAATGTCGCCACTCTTCCATAGCTAGCTTCATGGCTAGGAACTCCTGATCACTGACATCATAGTTCCTCTCAGCGGGAGTGAGCAGCCAAGAGAAATATGCGCAAGGGTGTAATTTGTCATCGGTGACTGAGCGCTGTGAGAAGACTGTCCCACCCAGCTGTCAGAGGTGTCAACTTCTACCACAAACTGTCCAGAAGGGTCTTTAATTTTCAAAAGGCTGGTTTGACAGACTCGGGCCTGAAGAAGGAGAGTTGGGTAAGGGGATCTTCCTCTTGACTGTAGCTTTGAATGAACCTTCTACAAAGTTCACAAAACTTAGAAACTGCTGTAGTTGCTTTCCGTTAGTTGGTGTGGGCCAATTAGTGACTGCCTCAACTTTTGTGGGTCAGGTTTTAGTTGTTCATTAGCGATGATGAAGCCAAGGAAAACGGTGGATGTGGTGCAAAACTCATATTTTTCTGCTATGACAAAGAGCTGGTTTTCCAAGAGTTTCTCAAGCACCGGGCAGGCATGAGAACGCTGGTCCTTGGGAGAGTGAGAAAAAATCAGGATGTCATCTAAGTAGACAAAGTCAAAAATGTGATTGTGTGCATCTCACCATTTCATGTCAAGTGGCTTATATTTATCTGGTATGTCCCTGTTGTATGGCATTGATCTTGTGCTGAAATGAATAAAAGTAGCCTTCAGCTGAAAATTCATAGAACACCCAGGACTAAACCATTTTAAAGTATTTTATTTTAGTTTTATGTTTTTAATGTATATTTTTGTCTCCATCCATCCATCTTCTACCTCTTATCTGGGTCGATACAATATACTTCTTCATTGCAAATACCTTATGCATACCAATTTCCTCGTAAGTTTGTGTCATTTATTACCTTTATTAGCATTAGTATTGATGTGCATTTATTACTTTGGCAGTCGTTGCTGACAGCAGAGTAAGAATTTCATTGCTCAGGAAACGTTGCATTTCTTAACTGTGCACATGATAATAAAGCCTTTGAATCCTTGAATTTACATACCAGACAAGAAAATAATGCCCTAGAACCAGATTGATGATGTCTAATGGCCAGAGCCAAGAGAGTGAACAAGACTGGGTTAAAAAGATGCCAAATTGCTTGTCAAACATTTGAGGGTCTGTTGATCGTTAATTTTTAATTAATTTAAAGCCTAGCTCACACTACATGACTTTAAGCCTCATAATTAGGTCAGCGCCTACATTGCTGTAGTGGTTGCTGATGAAAAGCCCTGGGTTGGAGGGAGTCCCCGGTCTTCTTTTACCTTGATGCAAATGTCAGAAAGACTTTTTCAAATTGGCTCATTGACTAGCTCTGAATGAACTTACTGATCTGACCATTTTCAAGTTGTACTGTCTTACTCTTAAAGGAGTGGAGTGAGTCTATAATGCAGATATCTGAGGGCAGGAAATTCCAGAGGGCCGGGGCGGTAATGGCAAAAGCTCGGTCCCTTACATAGTGTCTCTTCAGTGTCTAAAGATGTACTGTATTGAGCTATCAGAGCACCATCATATCCGCACATAGCTGCTATGTCTAGACATCATAAAACTATCACTGGTGAAGCATTACATCATCCCACACCTGTTAACACTTACACTCGCCATATCACTGTTATAGCTGTTGGTGCAATATGTGAAGTAAGAAGAAACAAATTTGTGGTTGATTACACTCAAAGGGGATTTTATACAAAGCCGTTGCACTTATATTGAGATGTAGATCACATGTGGTAAATGATTACTAAAATCAGCTGCTTTTTAAGGGAAATGTTCAGTCAAGTCAGTATTACTGGTGCAAAAGACAAAATGGTAGCGTGAGTCTCTTGCAGTGGTACTCTAGCCTATTCTGTGTTTGTGATGGCTGCCAGTTTCCACCCATCACCTGCTTCAATCATGAAATCATGTCTGGCTCTAAATTTTCTGGTGAAAACTGATACATCGAAATACTCTGCACGTATCCAAATAATTAACAAGTGGTTCGAGCTTTAGTGTGAGTGAGTGAGATAGCAGGGTTTGACAACTCAGAAGTCACACACACACACACACACACACAGAGTGTGGCACCAACAATTACAGGCTGGAGGCAGGGATCTACTCTATGTATTTCTCCAAATTATGTGTCAAAGCTCTGAGAGCAACGTATGAGAACATTTTGGCATCCTGATTGGAAAAGGCAACACAAGTCCTAATACCAGTTTGTCTTGGCAGTGTCTGAATGACTTACATGCTCTAATCATGGCAGCAAAGACATCAAGGAAATAAACTATAAACCCCAAAAACCTCTGAGCAATTTTAAAACCCTTAAGGCTTACACACATGTACAGACGCATGGAATTTGAGTGGGAATGTTTGACTGTCTGACAGTCATATTTTGCAGCCTTTGCTCTTACCCTTTTGAAGTTCTATAAAATACAAAAAAAGAAGGAGAAAAGAAGAAAATATTTTTGATTCATGGCATGTGGTTTTGCCCCAAGTAGTCTTAAAAAAGATTTACTGTTCACACTGAAAGACAACATAATTTTCCATGTATGAAATAAGGCTGTTATATGACTGTATGTGGATGGAGAATTAGTGAAACCACTGTAGGAAAATTGAGTATAACACAAAGTTAATAAAGCATAGCACCACCTCTCCAGGTTCTCTTCCACCTGCTTCCTACTCTCACTACAGATCACTATGTTATCTGCAAACATCATGTTCCATGGAGACTCCTTCCTGACCTCATCTGCCTGTCCATAACTATGGCAAACAAGAAGAGTCTCAGAGCTGATTCCTGATGTAATCTCACCCCCACCTTGAATTCATCTGTCACTCTGACAGTACACTTCACCACCATCTCGCTGTCCTCATACATGTCTTGCACCACCCTCCCATACACCGCTCTTGATTTCCTCATACAGTACCACACTTTCCCTCTTTGCACCCTATCATATGCTTTCTCTAGATCCTCAAAGACATAGTGCAAATCCTTCTGACTTTCTCTATACTTATCCATTAACACTCTTAGAGCAAACATTGCATCTGTAGTACTCTTTGCATGAAACCATGCTGCTCCTCATTGATTGTGACCTCCCTTCTTAGCCTTGCTTCAGCAACTCTTCAACGACTCTTTCCCATATCTCCATCTGATCAACTTTAAGCCTCTGCAGTTACTACAGCTCTGAGTATCATGCTTGTTCTTGAAAATTGGTACCATAACACTTCTTCACTCTTGAGACATCCTCTCACTTTCAAAGATTGTTGTTAAACAATCCAGTTGAAAAGTCCACTGCCATCTTTCCTAAACATCTCCATACTTCCACGGGTATGTCATTTAGACCAACCGCCTTTCCATTCTTCCTTCTCTTCAAAGCTGCCCTCACTTCCACATTGCTAATCCTCAGAACTTCATTCTCACTATCTTTCATCCACCCTCCTCTCTTTCTCTCATTTTCTCTCAATCATTAGCTCATCAAAGTACTCCTTCCATCTTCTCGGCACACTCTCTTCACTTAGTATATTACCATTGCTCTCCTTAATCAAACTAACCTGCTGCACAACCTTTCCAGCTTGATCTCTCCTCTTTATCCAATTGATACAAGTACTTTTCTCCTTCCTTAGTGTCCGGCCTTTAGTACAACTCACTATATGCTTTTTCCTTTGCCTTTGCTACCTCACTCTTTGCCAAACACCTAGATTCCAAATACTCCTGTCAACTTTCTTCATCTCTCTGATTACTCCACTTTTTCTTTGCCAACCTCTTCCTTTGACTACTTTCCTGTACCTCCTCATTTCACCACCAAGTCTTCTTGTCTTCCTTTCTCTGTCCAGAGTGTCATGAATTGCCCTTTGGGGCAGAGGGGTGAGTCCCACGCACTGAACTGTGAGTTTGTGAGGTTTATTGAAAATAACACAACATTAGTCCAAACTGTGCTCAAACACAAAATTCAAACAAGAGAGCAAACTTACTGATAAGGTTCACCAGAGCAGGGACAGAGCTCTGGCAGTGCTGAAGAGAAACTCAATCAAGACAGCGGCAACAGGCAATGAAAATAATTGCCCTTAAATAGGGTCAAAAACAATTTACATAATCAGTGACAGGTGTGGGTCACATGAGCGGGCAGAAGGAAACGATTCATAACTAAGACCAGCTGGGAGCAGTGAGAGAGCGAACTGGCAGCTGACAGGGACCCCGCCTACGTGGAGCAACAACCCAGAAACATCACTGCCAGCTGTCAGCCTAGAGAGAGAACAGACCAGAATAAAAATATAAAGCGGTGGCAAAATAAAGACAAGTAACCTAAAAAATGTGAATAACAAACTATACTGAACGTAAACAGGAAACTAAATCATACTAAGACACAATACCGAATACGTGACAAATCAACCAAGGGTAAAATAACAGGAATGCAACAATATATTTTCATGGTCAAGGAATCTGAAAACGTACACACAAACATTGCAAAGCTGCACTCCATTGTATGTCTTAAACAGGAATGCCTAGAGTAGCCAAAAGCTGAACTCCAGTATGAAATAGTATTCTCCAATAATATAAAGTATTGAAGGACCGTTACACTTTAAAGCAGTTTTTAATATAATTTCCAACTTTTTTCTTGTAAATCTGATAATTTGTCCTCATAAATTTGCAAGGTTTTTCTTGAAATTTTGCAACTTTACTCAGAAATTGAAAAAGAACATGAACATTTATTTCACTTTTCACTAGTTTATGAGGTTTTCTTGAGGTGCCATCAATTTTTCAGACTGTTTACCTACCCACAACCAAATCCTGCACAAACACCACTGGTCAATAGTGCTGTAGACTACAAGCGAATTATAAAACATGCACCGATAAGCTTTCCACACCCAAAAATCTTGCCTGTAGCCCATATACTCTCCAAATGAATATGTAAAATCTATTACATCCTAGTTGTTGAGAGATTTTACTTTTCACTTCTGTAGCACTCACCAACTTTGTGGAAAACCTTGATGCAAAATAGATGAATGATCGTGGTGTAACTTTGTCAATGGTAAGTCCACGGTCCAAGAAATTCCAGTCTGCCAGTGTGGCTGCTTCAGTCAGGTGGTTGGGGCTCCCCTGAGAGACTGTTTGAAAAGGTGCCCAGCCAGAGCAGACAAGACAGGCCGGTCCAAGCTGAGGCAGACAGGCTCTTGACTGTTCCCTCTGTGCTGCTGCAGCCCAGGATATTTGGCTGCCGTTCTGTCCGGACGGGAAGTCAGCGAGTTAATGGCATATGTTGCAAAGCTATCAAGGCTGCTCACTCAGCTGGCACTGTCCACTATGAATGTATTGAATAAGTACAGATTGCAATTCCCCCTGACCTAAATGGTGTTCACTTATAAAGCATTTTTTAATCATCCCTGGATGACCAAAGCACTTTCCAGATTCGGCTGTCTACCCATTGACACACACATTCACACACTGATAGTGGCGGAACTGCCACGCAGGGTGCTGGCCTGACCCACTAGGAGCAGCTCAGGGTTCGGTGTATTGCTCAAGGACACTTTGGCATGCAGACCGCAGAGAAAGCTGGACTTGAACTGGCGACCCTCCAGTCAGAGGTTGACCACACTCTACAGCTGGGCCACAGCCACCCCTAAAGATGCAAACCTGCATAATATATAATGCAGTGTATTGCACATTGTTACAAGATATTTTATAATTTACAGCGCTCTGGAGTGGGGCATGGCGTGGTGTTTTCATAGCAAACATTTAAAGAATGATTTCACTGTGGTGGCCGAGCCTGGCTTGGACTCACGATGCTGCCTGATGCTGTACTCAGCACAAACATTCAGATTAGTTTTAAAAAGACCCATTTTCACACCACGATGTGACACCAGGACCTGCCAGTGTGACCTTACATCAACATCAAATATTTGTTTGTCCTGATATTCAGTCATTACACTGATATTCACTTTACAGAGTTGGTATTGAAATATTTTCTTTTGTCAACCACAAATGCTTGATTTTATTAAAGGGATTTTAATAAATTCACTCTTACTTACACCACGAATTTATGAAAGAAAAAAGTCAAGGATCTCTCCTTGGTAGTTCATGTCCTTCCAAGTCGAATCCTTGGTAGAGTCCCTCCTTGACACTGGAGAATGGCAAGGAACGGAACAGCTCTTGAAGTGTACGTGCTGCGTCACTTCCACTTTCAGGCGACCAGCAGTTTTCACTCTTTTTCAACTTTTTTCCCCTCTACTTCATCCATCCATCCATCTTCTTCCGCTTAATCCTTTTCAGGTCTCGGGGAGCTGGAGCCTATCCCAGCATCTTTGGGCGAGAGGCAGGGTCCACCCTGGACAGATCGCCAGTCAATCGCAGGGGCAGCGCGGCGGCAGAGTGGTTAGCACTGCGGCAGCACAGCAAGTCACCCTTGGCCTGGGGATCCTGGGTTCGATCCCAGCCCCCGACCAACAGTGATCTGTGTGGAGTTTGCATGTTCTTCCCGTGTCTGCGTGGGTTTACTCCGGGATTTCTCCGGTTTCCTCCCACATGCCAAAAACATGCAAGTTAGGTTAATTGGCATCAAACTGAGGATTCTAAATTGTCCTTAGGTATGACTGTGAGAGTGAATGGTTGTCTGTCTGTCTGTGTTGGCCCTCTACTTCATGAAAATAAAAACAGATCACCACCACAAACAGGCAGTAAGATATTCGGAGGAGTCGGCTGTACTGCCTGCACCTCTGCAGCCGATGTGGTCAGGTAAGTAGAATGTATAAATGGCTAACTACCTCATTAGTTATTAGTGTACTGAGGGCTGTTAAATATTACTACAGCAGCTGAATGTTGCTCTAAACAGCTATGAAACACCGTAGGTTTTTGTGAAAATCTGATAGCCTCCAGTGTCATGTGTGCTTTTTAAAATTTCTAACAATTGCCATTGTTGTTAGAGAAAAATATTCTGATATTAGCAGAGCTTAAGTTATATTTAATATACGGCGATATTACCACATCAAATATTACACAATTGGCAAGGTATAAGTTATAGTAGATGAGATATGATAAAAGCAAAAAAAAAAAAATTGTTACAGCATGAACTTTGTTTAAAAAGTGTGGAAAAACTCTTAGTCGTCTCCCTGTGTTGTTGAATGACTGCTGCATTTCACTTAAAAGGATTTCATATTCACATTTTTCCTAGCATCATTTCCCAGAGAATATATTTAAAATGGAGTAAACAGTTAATAAGGTAAGAAGAGTTAAACTGGGAAGTTAAATTTATAAATGAATTTATTTTTTAAAAAATGAACATATTTTCACATTTACAGTTTTGTAAAATCTGATTAAAACAAAATTGCACACATTACTTATACTAAATCTTTTGGCTTACTTATGAGATTTATAACTGTAGTGTAAGCTAATTTTTTCCCCCATTTACCTGAGGCAGAACCAAAAAAGGAACGGAAACTTTAGGAAAACATTTTAAATGGTGTCTCATTTATAATAGCTATTTTCAGATAATTATATGACGTAATTCTGTACAAGATGATGGTCGATCTCAGCTTGTTCTGAACGTTGTTGTGCAGGTCCGTGATGACTGCTGACTGAGCCCTGTGGTACCGGTTCTGCAGAGGAGCTTCAGTGGAGACGACACACCTCCTGACTCCTGACCGAGTCGTGCTGACATTAACCGGCTCCCGGTGTCTGTGGTGATGAGCCGGAACTAAAAACCTCCTCCTACAGCCACACCGCCATCATCGGCCAGTTTACACAAACTGGTTCAAAGACGTGCACATTTCTTCTTTCATTAAATACTGTACATTTTAAATATACATTTTCATTTTTCTTAGTAACCTTTTATGCACATTTGTAACTGAAGTGTTTAACAAATTTACCAGATGTATTCTCTTTTGTTATACGTTTATAACTAATGTTTTAAATTTGTAAATATTGCTTAATCATCTGTATACACCTGTATGTTTCTATGATTTTTATATAGTTTGAATCATCGTCTGTTGTCTGTCTTGCTTCTTTCCCATGCCAGGCCACACTGTGGCATACATTAGAAAAAGCAATTTTTATTCAACAGTATAAGCAAAAGCCATTTCAAACAACAATACCAGAACAAAAATAACAACAATTATTTCTCAATTACCCTTTCCAGCAAACAAAAATACTTGTCAGCTCTCTGCCTGGTGTCTTCCTGTTTGTTCCTTTGTACCTGTGAAAAATACATAAAATATAGAGTTTATCTAAGAGAGTGTAATTTACTATGTAGTGTAATTAATATAATATGCGTAATTTTAGTAATTGTGCTGTTTAAGGACAGAGGTTGGTAGAAGTATTTGGATGATTTTAAAAGGAACATGCTTCTATTTTATTCTCCTTAACACATTGAAGAAGAAAATCAAAAGAATGAAGTAAAAAATGTATGGAAAAAGTTGTAAATTTGCTTCTAAATAGTTACAGATGTAAAAGAGAAAAGTTGCAATAATATTTACAAATTTAAGGGCAAAAACTTTAAATGTTCCATAAAATGAGCCACAAATGTATCTCAGAAATGAGCAGAAAAACTGGTGAATTAAGGGAGGGAAAAAAATTAAAAGGAAAATCCCAAGATTAAAAGACAAACATACGTAATTTTAACAGGAAGGAAGTCACACATTTGTGAGGAATAGAGTCAGATTTAGCAATGAGGTTATACAGCTCCACGATATAGGAGAGAAAAGCCATAACCTCATACTCAAGTATTTTTGTTCAGTAAGTAGCACCTTTTATTGCTATTTAAATGATTGTTTCTGCATACATCAGGTAACTTAACTTGAGTACAATTCCAGACAACTTTTGGTTGTGTGAGGCGGAATGAAATATTACTTTTAAATGTATAATATTTAACCGGATTATTATGCCGCCAGACAGCTCTTTACACTGGGGTATTTAGATGTTTGAGAACGTTTGAATTTCAGTCAGAAAAGCCACAATTTAATCGGTAAAACGGTGAAGTATTTTGTATAGTAACTCGTTGTGCAGTAAATATGTGAAAATACTTACATTTAAAAGTGTGCTGCGGCTCCGCTCCCGCTCCGCAAAACCGTTTTAAAGATTCGCAAAGCATTGTGGGGATTTTAAGAGTGCGAAGGATCCAGTTGTGCATCTATCTATAAATTCAAGACAGCTCTGTCTATTTGTGTGTGTGTCTGTCTGTGTGTGTGTTCCTCAGATATCTCTCAAACCATTCGTCACACTGACCTAAGATTTTAAACATGCTTTGTTGAAGCTACAAGGGTGTGCATCCCTGAATATGGAGTCACTCAGTCGAAATATGTAATTTTTATCAATAAAGGTTTTGCCGCCGCTGTGACCACTCTGTCTGCATCCCCTGGTTTCAAGTAATGTGGGCGGGGTTTCGGATTGACTCCGTGCTCATTGGAGAATATGCCGCATCAGGGCCATGCTGATTGGACAATAGCGGCATCACGACTGTGCTCATTGGATAACACAGTGATAATACAGAGCTCTGTATGGTTTTTCCTGGGAACAAACGCTGCAAATATGCCATGAGCTCCAAGTTGGAAACCTGCTCAATTATTCCCTTTATCACTGGATCGTAATTTTGTTGGTGCCGACTGCACAGCAACTTCAAAATTTCTGGGAGGGGGGGTGAAACCGTAAGACAAGCAGCCACACAGTAACGGCATATTTGCTGGATGCTGCAAATTCCTTTTTCCCTTTAAACAGCACACCGTAAGTCCTGGCCACTGCGTAGCTCTAAAAGATAATTTGCCATATCGATGGCTAAAATGCAAAACCTCCTATCTGCAGGATTTTCTGATTTATGGATTTCACTTTGGGCGATGACCTCAAGGAAGGCTGCTCATATCTGTCTGCAAGACAGTCCCGCTCTTTATTGTGACCGAAAACTATTCTGATGAAAAAAAATAGCATAGCATTCTGCAAGAAAACAAAGTTTTTCTGTTTTTTTTTTTTTCTCAGAAAAGTGCATTTTTCATATAGGAGGTTTTGCGTTTCCGCCATTGGTATGTGGTGAACATGGGAAGGGGGGGCAGCCGGACCCTGCTCGATTAACGGGACGGAGTCTTGGCTGCTGCTTCACCCATCATGCCACTGCTGTCCTTTGTGGCACTGTGGGTTCAACATGGTGCTCCTCCCGCTGCGCAGCTATCTAAAAATTAAAAGTTAATAATGCCACCATGATTGTGGAGCGCGATGGCCAGATCAATTGCATATCATATGCACACGCTTTGAGTAAACAACGACTGTGACAAAAACTGCCCAAGTAACAAAATAAATCATTTTTTTATTTACTGACAAATGGGCAACACTGATGCAACAGTTGCAGCCAAATGGGTCATTCTTCTGAGTATAATAATGTTGGGTGTTTTGTACTTATAATATTGCCAGAATATAAAAGGAAGCACTACAATGGGTCTCAAATATTTGTAAATGTGCCCTATTATAGTCCTGCATGAGGTTATTGACGATACATAAACTACACGTATATAAACTAAAACAATTATAATGATGACTGAACAACTCCCATTCCCCAAAGTGTAAGATACAACACCTATGAATATGAGTCACAAAAAACTGCACAAATAAGTCTGACAAACAAATAAACAAGGGTTCTTAAACATTCGCTAATACTGGATGTCCCATTCATTTTCAATAATTCTGTCATTAATATTCACACAATCAAATAAATATTAGTGTTCAGTCCCTTTTATATTTGCCAAAGTCTAACATGTAGGATTGCCTACATCTAGGCTACACCTCTGTATTCCACTTTCAAACACAGCCTACATTTGGGCCTGTAAAGTCTGATTAGGCTACCTGTTTCAGACAGGAATGCTTGCTTTCAACGGGTATACACTAGTCCATGAAAATTGAGAGAAAGAAGGATTCTGTCCTCGCAAAGATCCTCGACTTTGGAACAGTCCTTTGACGAGATGTGATGACATCACGTCCTTGATTTGTGGCCTTGGAAGGACGCATCCTTGGCTTTGAGAAACACCCTATGTAAGAGTGGCAGCATGGTGGTACAGTGGTTAGCACTGTTGCCTCACAGTTTGAAGGTTCCAGGTTTGAATCCCCAGGCTGGCAAGGGTGTGAGCCTTTCTGTGTGGAGTTTGCATGTTCTCCCTGTGCTGTGTGGGTTTACTCTGGGGGCTCCGGTTTCCTCCCACAATGCAAAGACATGCATGTTAGGTTAATTGGTGACTCTAAATTGTCCCTAGGTATCTGTCACTGATAGACCCTTAGAATAGAAATGGTTAGTGTACTTACTAGTTAAGTGCTTTGAGTGGTCTTTGTGACTAGAAAAGCGCTATATAAGTACAGGTCCTTACCCTTATCCCCTAAGACTTTTCAGCATAAAATAACGTTTCCAAGATTATTGTGATGATACATCAACCTTTCACAGGGTGAATGTCACTTTCATCATTGCCTGAGTGGGCTTGCATCACCTGTAACAGCAATGTTCCTGGAAAGAACACTGAAAGGACTGGAACTGGCATGTTTTATAGCCCAATTCTCATTACCCATCAGCTAACAAAGAACCCTGTGATTGGCTTTTGGGACTCAGGCCATAAAATGTACCAGTTAGGGGTGAGAATCATTAAAGGTCCCCACAATAGGATATTGTCTTGATATTTGAGATACAATACATTATCATGATCTTGTGATACGTTGAGTATTGCCATTCTTTTCCTTGCCCAATACCTGGCTAGAGCTTATAAGTCATCCATTTACTGACCTAACCAGACAGTGACAATGTAAGCACCATCTAGTGGATTGAAAAATCACATTTTTTTGATTACTCTAGCACCCCAAAAACTGAGTTTGTACTGATAACATTTATTACTTAAATACTTAATTAAAAGATCAATGCAAACTGTATTGGTCCCCCACCCCCACCCCAGTTGCCAGTTGTAGTCCTTTCAGTGTTCCTACCATTAATAGGAAAGTTACATAGTGATGCTTTAAGATAATGTATGCGGTAGAAAATTAGCAGCCTTGGTGGACATTTGCTCCCGTCGAGTGTGTTTATGAACAATCCACAAGGACTTCATCTTTATAAGAGAAAATCTTTATATTGGCCTTATTGCTAAATATGATTCTAATCATGTTTTTGTCTTCCATCACAGAGGTGGATCCAACTCCAGATGACTCTTTGATGTCTGTAATTCTGGTGAGCCTGTTGCCTCTCCTGGTGATGGGGATTGCGGTTGCTGGAATGTTCTACTGGTACCGGGTCCATCGACATCACCGGCTCAACCAAGAATGGGAGAACAGCATTAAGAAGCGTAAGCCCATCACTGGCGGGCTGGACTGCAGTGATGCCTGTGCCATCATGATGGGTGATGACCATTCAGACAGCAGCTCAACTCATGCCAACAACCTGAACCACAACACCGAGCCACTGCCTATAGAGCTGGATCAGCTGGTAGACATACACTAGAATTTCAGCCTTGTTCTGTAAAGATGTTCTCTTCATAGTTACATTGTTGCCTTTGGTTGTATCCCAGGTGGGAAAGGGCCGCTTTGCTCAGGTGTACAAGGCTAAACTGAAGCAGACCACCTCAGAACAGTTTGAAACAGTCGCTGTGAAGATCTTCCCCTTTGATGAGTATGCTTCCTGGAAGAATGAGAAAGACATCTTCTCCAATACTGACCTCCGACATGAGAACATTCTCCACTTCCTCACAGCTGAGGAGAGGAAAGTGGAGAAGCAGTACTGGCTCATTACTGCCTTCCACCCCAGAGGAAACCTGCAGGTGAGACCACCACTCTGCAGTCTGTAGCATGGATATCAGAATAGTAAGTAAAATCTCATGGTGTAACCCATTCCCTCATCCCTCTTTAATGCAGGAGTACCTGACGTGTAATGGGATCAGCTGGTTGGAGCTGCAGGTGTTGGGGAGCTCTCTGGCCCGGGGTGTTGCCCACCTTCACAGTGACCGCCTCCCCTGTGGACGTCCAAAGGTCAGACTTTTAGAATATATTCTCATTACAGCTGGCAAAAAAGTGAAAAAAAAAATCTACACAGGCTACAGTCCATTAGTCACATCATTGGCAACCACAAAAATTTGAGGACTGAGCAAAACATTTAATCAACAACTCAACTATATTATCATTTACCTTTTTCGAAGATGTTTGTGCTTTACGGATTCATTAGTTCATTGTGTACCAAGTGTAGACTGTATATGAAAGACAGGCTTAACTACTGTAAGTGCTGTAGTCAAAACTGCACCGATACCACACTGAGACCAGAGTGTACCAAGACCAAGGCAAGACCAATACTTTTAAGAGGTTGAGACCAGGGGTTCTCAACTGGTCTCACGCTGGGACCCACATTTTCCCATGGTCATTAACTCATGACCCACTTACTGTATATATATAATTCAAAGCATGCAAATTTATTTTTCAAAGATACCCTATAAAAACATATACATCATTTTTAAACATTAATACACATCCATTTATATGTGGAAAGTGCATTTCAGACCATATTATTACAGTGGCGGACTGTGTATTTTACAACTAGGCCTTCAGTGGTGACCTACCCGATTTAAGTGCCATTCATACCAAGCACCATAAAAATAGCCTATAGGGCCGTCCACACAAAGCATGTTAAAGAAAACTTTAACTATAAAATTATAGTTTTAAAAATCTCTATCTTTTGGTTGTGGAGCTCCATTTCCATGTGCAGTTGTTCATTGAGCTGCAGATCCACTCTTATTCCCCAAAGGTTTAAAAGTACTGTTGCTTGTAAGTGTCTGGCTGGCAGCTGTGCTTTGGTGTCTGGCTGCTGCTATGGTTAAGGCCCTGTCACACCTACATGATTGAGGCAGCCAAAACGTATGAAAAATTTGGAGAATACACTGGCGTACGTTGAATCAGTTATGGATAAGTTTTGTCTAAGTTAAGAGCACGCTGAAGAATGCTTAAGCACACTACGGTGTAGTTCACTGAGCTCCTCTGAAAATTAATTTTCAGCATGCTGAAAATTTTCCGACATATCCAGCGTATGGCTGATACGTCTTACATTTGCGGAGCAAATGGCATATTTGCAGCGTTAGTTCACAGGAAAAACCTGCACAGAGCTCTCTGCCTGCAGCGTGCGTGCACATACACACACATGCGCGCGCGCGCATAGTGTTTACCCCCTTCCTGATTGCTCATGTTTTTGTATGTTTGTCACACTTAAATGTATTAGATCATCAAATTTAAATATTAGACAAAGATTACACAAGTAAACACAAAATGCAGTTTTTAAATGAAGGTGTTTATTATTAAGGGTAAAAAAAAATCCAAACCTACATGACCCTGTGTGAAAAAGTGACCCCCCCCCCCCCCGTTAAACATAACTTAACTGTGGTTTATCACATCTCTGGAAAGCTGAGTTCAATTTCTCTAGCCACACTATGGCCTGATTACTGCCACACCTGTTCTCAATCAAGAAATCACTTAAATAGGACCTGCCTGACAAAGTGAAGTAGACCAAAAGATCCTCAAAAGCTAGACATTATGCTGCAATTCAAAGAAATTCAGGAACAAATGAGAAACAAAGTAATTGAGATCTGTCAGTCTGGAAAACATTTATAAAGCCATTTCTAAAGCTTTGGGACTCCAGCGAACCACAGTGAGAGCCATTATCCACAAATGGCGAAAACATGGAACAGTGGTGAACCTTTCCAGGAGTGGCTGGCAGACCAAAATTACCCCGAGAGCGCAGCAGCGACTCATCCAAGAGGTCACAAAAGACCCCACAACAACATCCAAAGAACTGCAGGCCTCACTTGCCTCAGTTAAGGTCAGTGTCCATGACTCCACCATAAGAAAGAGACAAAAATGGACTGCATGGCAGAGTTCCAAGACGAAAACCACTGCTGAGCAAAAAGAACATAAAGGCTCGTCTCAGTTTTGCCAGAAAACAACTTGATGATCCCCAAGACTTTTGGGAAAATACATTGTGGACTGACAAGACAAAAGTTGAACTTTTTGGAAGGTGTATGTCCCATTACATCCGGCGTAAAAGTAACACAGCATTTCAGAAAAGGATCATTATCCAACAGTAAAATATGGTGGTGGTAGTGTGATGGTCTGGGACTGTTTTGCTGCTTCAGGGCCTGGAAGACTTGCTGTGGTAAATGGAACCATGAATTCTGCTGTCGACCAAAAAATCCTGAAGGAGAATGTCCGGCCATCTGTTCGTGACCTCAAGCTGAAGCGCACTTGGGTTCTGCAGCAGGACAGTGATCCAAAACACACCAGCAAGTCCACCTCTGAATAGATTAAGAAAAACAAAATGAAAACTTTGGAGAGGCCGAGTCAAAGCCCTGATCTGAATCCGACTGAGATGCTGACATCAGACAGGTGATACTACAGTATATCTACTGTACAGGTGAGCAGTGTGCAAATTTAGCAGCCAGTGTGTGTGTTCCTATGCAAAGCTGTGTTACAGAGTTTTGGGAGTTGTTATCTGTTCAGGAGTCTGATAGCAGTGGGAAAGAAGGAGTTCTTCAGTCTGGTTGTCCTGCATTTCACACTTCTGTGCCTCCGGCCAGAGGGTAGAAGTGTCAACAGTCTGTGCTGGGGGTGGGTGGGATCCTGGAGGATGGCGTCAGCTCTCCTTTGGACTCTGCGGTGGTAGATGCTCTGCAGAGAGGGGAGTGGAGTCCTGATGTTCTTCTCCGCTGTCTTCACCACTCTCTGCATGCGTTTGCGCTCCAGGGCAGTGGTGCTGCCGTACCACGCAGTGATGCAGTTGGTCAGGATGCTCTTGAAGATGCAGCTGTAGAAATTATTGAGGATCCTGGAAGACATGCCAAACTTCTTCAGCCTTCTCAGAAAGTACAGTCGCTGTTGAGCTCTCTTAACCAGCTCTGTGGTGTTGTGTGTCCACTTAAGGTCCCCGCTGATGTGGATGCCCAGGTATTTAAAGCTGCTCACCCTTTCCACCTCAAGCTTCCGGATGAACAGCGGCCGATGGGGTCTCCTCCTCCTCCCCTTCCTTATGTCCACTATCATCTCCTTTGTCTTGTCCGTGTTGTGAGGGTGAGGTTGTTGTCCTCACACCATGACACCAGGTTGGCCATGTCCCTCCTGTAGGATGCTTCGTCATCACCAGTGATGTGTCCTATCACCGCTGTGTCATCCGCAAACTTTAGGATGATATTGTCCTTGTGGGAGGCAACACAGTCATGGGTGAAGAGGCTGTAGAGGATGGGGCTGAGAACACAACCCTGTGGGACACCTGTGTTTGTGATTATGCTGGCTGAGGTCTTGTTACCTATCCTGACAGACTGGGGCCTGCCAGTTAGAAAGTCCAGTAGCCAGTTGCAGAGGGTGGGGTGCAGGCCAAGTGAAGACAGTTTGTGGGTGAGTTTGTGGGGGATGACCGTGTTGAAGGTGGAGCTGTAGTTGACAAAGAGCATCCTAATGTAGGAGTCTTTGTCTTCCAGGTGGGAGAAAAAATAATGGAGTGCTGCAGCGATGGCATCTGAGGTGGACCTGTTGGGCCAGTAGGTGTACTGCAGGGGGTCCAGGGTGCTCAGTATGCTGTCCTGAATGAGGGGCAGCATCACTCTCTTGAAGCACTTCATGATGATTGGAGTGAGTGCTACCGGTCAGTAATCATTCAGACAGGTCATCGGGCTCCTTTTGGGGAGGGGGATGATGGTTGTCATTGTGAAGAAGGAGGGCACTATGTTCTGGTTGAGGGAGAGGTTGAAGATTGCTGTGAGAACGTCAGTCAGCTCTGCAGCGCATGCTCTGAGGGCCCACCCAGGGATGTTGTCTGGTCCTGCTGCCTTGCAGTGTTGATATTCCTCAGTGCTTTGTTTACCTGGCCTGGTAAGACTCTTTTAGTGGGTGGGTGGGTGGGTGGGGGGCGTGTGAGTGTGTGTCTCTTCTCTGTGCTGTGGCTGGTGGTCTCGAAGCGGGTGTAAAAGATGTTGAGATCGTCCAGCAGGCTGTCTGTCGAGCTAGTAGTACTGCTGTTGGTCCTCTTGTAGTCTGATGTGTTGCAGGCCTTGCCACATGCGCCCCGGGTCAGGAGTGGAGTAGAGGCTGTCCAGCTTTTCTCTGTACTGCTTCTTGGCTGCTGCTATAGCCTTTCTCAGTCCATACTTTGCAGCTTTGTACTCGACCTCACAGCCTGATTTAAATGGACGAGAGCGAGCACGCAGCATCTGACATACAGTACCTGACTGTTAGTCCAGGGCTTCTGGTTGGGGAACTTACTGACCTGTATGGTGGGTATGATAGTATCAACACACGTGCTGATGTACCCAGTGACGTATTCAGCGTAGTCCTGTATGTTTACAGAAGAGTCCTCTCGGGTGGCTGCAGCTTTAACACATCCCAGTCTGTGCAGGCAAAACAGTTTTGCAGGGCACTCTCAGTCTCTGGAGTCCAGCGCTTAATTTGCTTAATAACAGGGTTTGTTTGTTTCAGCTTTTGTCTGTAGGCTGGGTACATGAACAGGGAGATGTGATCTGACTGTCCAAAGTGGGGGCGGGGTGCCGCTCTGTAGGCGCCACTTATGTTCGAATAAACATGATCCAATGTGCTTTTATTGCAGGTGGGAATGTTCACATGCTGGTAATATTTGGGGAGTACAGTTTGTAAATTGCTATGGTGAAAGTCGCCAGCAACAATAAAAACAGCAGCAGGATGTTTCGTCTCTACTGCACTGATGACGTCATGGAGTTTGTTTAGCGCTACTGTGTAGTTGCTCTGTGGACAGATGTACTGTATACAGTGGCCAAAAACAGCGTTTTTTTTCTGTCCCCTGTCAGCCATTGTGGATGCAAAAACTATTATATTTAAACAGATACACTATATTGTAGCTGCTTAAGTGAGTCCTTGCACTGGTGTTTTGCTAGCTAGGATCCTCTGCATTGTGGGTGGAGGAGTCTAACCACCCAATCAAAAGACCTGAAAATGCTGACATTCTCAAATGCCTTCTATGCAGACCCCTGGATGTACAGAAGACATCTGATTGGTTAAAACAACAAGATAAGTTTAACAGTTAATTTAGCATACAGAGCACACTGTTAATTCCTGAAGGCCCAAGGCAGATTTGCTTGACCCTGGCAACACAGATGGCTGAAATATGATTGGACAAAAAAAACTCGCATTACTGGAAGGAGTGCAACCAAGAGAAAAGCTACAAAATGAAGAGAATAGACTATTGGGAATAACGTAATACATACTCATGGAACAAATATAAGAATGCAGGCTGTAAATGCAATTCTGATACTGTTTAGGCCAGCAGAGAAGGCTTTGCTGGCCCTGAGGATCCACCACTGCATTATTAAGATACTGAGGACTAACAGACTAAGACAACTGCCTTAGTGAATAAAGTAAAATTGAATATCAAAACTGCACAAAATAAATAAGACTACAAAATTAGATATTTCACTGTTTTGGTTATCTCTGCATCCAGAACACAAACTGAGGAGGAACATGACAACTCCATGTGTAAAAAGTGAATAAAATAAATATCAAAACTACACAATATCAAAAAGGTCCACAAAATGAGAGGTTTTTTTCCTAACCAGTCATTTGTGGAAATCAATGAAACAACTGGGCATGTGCTTTCTCTTGATCAGAGTTTCAAAGTCTGCGGTGACAATGGAGACAGCAACTCTCAAATCATGCTCAGTGTCCAGTCTGTTTCTTGACCAAAGTAGAGAAGCCACGTTCACACAAGTAGGTCGTGCTGAATGGTAGCATTATTTTGACTACATGAAAGGCGAGAGAGGCTTACTTTGCCAAATCTCTCTGTGATGTCCTCAGCTCCTGGAGTCGCCTCTGAAAAAAACTCCACCAGCTTGTCTTTGCATGCAGGATATTTAGTTTCTAAATGGCGCTTAAGTTTCGATGATTTCATGCTCTCCTGTGCAAGCACTTCACTACAAATTACACATTGCAGCTTCTGTCCCTTTTTATCCTCAATGTATGAAAATCCACATTTGAAATACTCTGGGTCATATTTGTGCTTCATCTCACCTCTAAATAGAAACACAAACTTGAAGTAAATGTCAGTCAAATGATGGATGCCAATACCATGCCTAACGTGCCAGAGAGCTGCACCTCTCTGATGCATGCCTGTCAAAATAATTTTTTTTTTTTTCAAAATAAGGCAAGTCCAACCTCAGATGTAACTGAACTTCAGAATATGATTTATTTTTTGACCTGCTGTCCGCAACTCACTCAAAACTGGTCCGTGATCCACTTTTGGGTCGTGACCTACCAGTTGAGAATCACTGGTCTAGACCAAATCAACATCAAGACATACATACAAGGGGCGGCTGAAAAGTTCATAGGCTGAAAAGTTCATAGAGGTCAAATTTGACCAAATGTGGTTTATTTTCAAGATAGTCTCCCCTTCAGCCCACACTCTTCTTCCATCAGTGTTGCAGCGCTTGGATCCCTGCGGTTGAAAAATAAACCGCATTTGATCAAATTTGACCACAATGAACTTTTCAGCCCCCTGTACCCAGATGTGTTGCTCTTGACTTGGTCTTGTGCCTGTCTTGGTCTTGGAACACTGATCTCCACGACATTCCAAAGTATTATGCAAATATGATTTTAGTGTCATCAACATTCAGTTTTTTGTTTTTCAATTAAACTCATGGATGGTATTGTGTCTGAGGGCTCTTTGGATCACTGATATCAATCTCAGACGCCTGTCATAATAAGTTTGCCAGGTGAGCCCAATTAAAGGAAAAGTACTTAAGAAGGATGTTGCACATTATTAAGCATGCCACAGGTTTCAAGCAATATGGGAAAGAAAAAGGATCTCTCTGCTGCCAAAAAGTGTCAAATAGTGCAATGCCTTGGACAAGGTATGAAAACATTTAGATATTTAATGAAAACTTAAGTGTGATCATTGTACTGTGAAGAAATGTGTGGCTTATTCAGAGCATAGAGGGGTTTGTGCAGATAAAGGCATAATGAGGAAGGTTTCTTCCAGACAAATCCATCAGATTAAAAGAGCAGCTGCTAAAATGCCATTACAAAGCAACAAACAAGTATTTGAAGCTGCTGGTGCCTCTGGAGTCCCATGAGCCTCAAGGTGTAGGATCCTCCAGACGTTTGCAGTTGTGCATAAACCTACTATTCGGCCACCCCTAATCAATGCTCACAAGCAGTAACGGTTGCAGTGGGCCCAGAAATACATGAAGACTAATTTTCAAACAGTCTTGTTTACTGATGAGTGCCATGCAACCCTGGATGGTCCAGATGGATGGAGTAGTGGATGGTTGGTGGATGGCCACCATGTCCCAACAAGACTGCAACATCAGCAAGAAGGTGGTAGAGTCATGTTTTGGGTCGATGGGCAGAAAGCTGGTAGGCCCCCTTTAGTGTCCCTGAAGGTGTGAAAATGACCTTGGTAAAGTAGAGTTTCTGACTGGCCACTTTCTTCCATAGTACAAAAAGAAGAACCGTGCCTTCTGTAGCAAAATTATCTTCATGCATGACAATGCACCATCTCATGCTGCAAAGAATATCTCTGTGTCATTGGCTGCTATGGGCATAAAAGGAGAGAAACTCATGGTGTGGCCTCCATCCTCCCCTGACCTCAACCCTACTGAGAACCTTTGAAGCATCCTCAAGCAAAAGATCAATGAGGGTGGGAGGCAGTTCACATCAAAACAGCAGCTGTGGGAGGCTATTCTGACATCTTGCAAAGAAATTCAAGCAGAAACTCTCCAAAAACTCACAAGTTCAATGGATGCAAGAATTGTGAAGGTTTTATCAAAGAAGGGGTCCTATGATAACATGTAACGGCCTGTTAAGATGTTTTTGATTAAGATAGCTTTTGATTTCAGTAAATATGACCTCCTAATGTTGTTTTCAGTTCTTTACAACCAATAAAATGTTTTGAAACTCTGCTGTGCATAATAATTTGGAACAGTGCATTTTGATTTTTTTTTATTTTTGCAAAAAAAAATGTTATCATTGGGAGGTTTGTTCAATAAAATTTTAATGGTTGATGACTTGAAAATTATACTGACTATCATTTGCATTGAATGTTTAGGAAAACCAGAGAAAAATATCATTTGCATAATAATTTGGAACGTGGTGTAGATGTGATCTTGATGACATCACTCATCACAAAATATAAAGCCAAGAAGGAACCTTGAAACAGCAAAGGATAAAAAACTTCATTCTATCTAATGGCCAACAGATAGTGACACTTGTGCTTGCATATGAAGTTTCAAAGGCTTCAGTGCATGGAGATCCTAAACTCTGGGTCACTGTTCTTCACAGCAGAATAGACAGTTAAAGTAGACATAGTTTATTGATATGTTATATTTATATATTTTTATTGTGTTCTCTTTTATTTTTTCTGCTTAATATGTTATTTCCTTTGCTATGCTTCATTTTTGAAACATTTTTATGTTATGTAACATTTGTGTCAAAAGGTGCCCATAGTCCATCGAGACCTGAAGAGCTCCAACATCCTGGTTAAGAATGACCTGACGTGCTGCTTGTGTGACTTCGGCCTGGGACTGTGTTTGGACAGCAGCCTATCAGTAGATGACCTCGCCAACAGTGGACAGGTCAGATTATATACTGTGTCCCAAGTGTTATGCATTTTTACCTAGCAATATTTCAAGCAACAAGTGGAAACATTATAGTTTCTCTTTGCATTTTAGCAAGGCTCTGGGTAGTGCTTAATCACACTTCAGAATTAATGGCCACACTTTACCTTAGTTTTAACAATGCCTGTGTTTTTAATTATTTTGTTTATTTCATATTTGAAAGCATGTGTGACCATAGATGCAGAAAGCAGAACATGCTCTTCAGCTAATTTATTATTTGATTTTCAGTGAGTATGATCACAGTATAAGAAAAGGCAATTTCACACTCACCTATTCTAGAAATTACAAAATAAGTTTAACAATTGACTGTACTGGCCATATATGTCAAAACCCCTGTGTCACAGCTGGTATAATTTCATTTGAATTCATCACAGTTAACCAATTTATTTGTAAAAGAAAAAAAAGGTAATCGCAATTACAGTGATTACTTAAAATCGCAGTTAATTAGTTAAAATTTCTAATTGATTTCCAGCCCTCATATGTGTGTGTGTGCGTGTGTGTGTGTGTGTGTGTGTGTGTGTGTGTGTGTGTGTGTGTGTGTGTGTGTGCGTGCGTGCACGCATGTGCACGCACACAAAATTTATATACACAATTTACATACAGTGTGGGGCACATATGTTGGTTTCATATGCTCCACAAATATATTACTGTATGTTTATTGTGTGCTTCACGTCTCAGGGGAACAAAGGAACTGAGCCTCCTAAAGGTAACAGGAGGGTGTGAGATTTGGCCTTTTGTTTCAAGGAGATGGCCTTGAGAGATTTCCTGACCACCAGAGACTAGGGGGTGGATGGTGTTAAGATCGGGAGAGGTCACATTGTGACTGGGATTAAGTACCATGTGACTGTATGTTTGATTAAACACCATGTGACTGTAGTTTTGATGTCCTGGGTATAAAAGGACAGATGTGAGAAGATTCATCCTCTTTTTCTGCTTTTGAAATGTTGGAGTATGTGATTGTGAATAAAGCTGAACTTGAGGAATAACTCAGTCTCATCCTTCAACACATCTCCACAACAGTGTATAAAAACAACTATTTTTTTTCACGGCCTGACATTAAATCAGACTAAACTTTTCCTCTTTTAGGTCAGTTACAATTAACAAAATTATTTCTGTTTGCTAAACAGTTTTTATATTTGCTAAATAATTTTTTAGAGAATTTTTTTATTGCTTTCGTCAAAGTCAGAAGAGTCAGGTTTGTAGCCCACCTTGCTCGCACATGTCTTTTCAGCTCTGCCCACAAATTTTCTATGGGATTGAGTTCAGGGCTTTGTAATGGCCACTCCAAAACTTTGGCCATGTTTACATGTACATGAATAAACAAGTTATGACTGGATTTCTGGAATTATCTGAGTGTTCAAGTGGCCATGTAAACAGAATAATCCAGTAAAGGCCATGTAACTGGGGTCATTAACTCCCGTGGTTTGCCCTCCAATAATCTGTTTATTTAGTGCATGTAAACACGACAGAACTGATTATTGCCATTATTGTGTCAGAAATGTCCCTCCAGGGCAGAGAGAGGAGACCCAGGCACTGAACTGCGGGTTGTGAGATTTATTGAGAACGAAAAATACAAAGTGCATGAACAAACTATAATGTAAAGGAGACAGGTGAGATAATACAGAACATGGATGAAAACAGCACATCACACTTACGTCTGTTCACGTGAAGACCACAGCGAAGAATGAGTGGCAGAGTGGGTCTTTAATAGGGCATGATACAATGATAATAAATGAATGCAGGTGTGGGTCACCAGAGTGAGCAGTGATGGAAATAAATGACAGTTGTACAAGTCTGCGAACCAAGCTAGCACAGGATGACAACAAAGCACATTGTCAAAATAAAAGCTCAAACAGGAAATGACAAACCATAACTAAGGAATGGATAAGGGCTCATGTCAACAGGCAGATCTAAACACAGTTGAAAACAGAAACTACGGCAACATTCTCCAAAACACATAACCAGCCATACAAATAATAATACAAAACCGGGAAAATATAGAAAATAATCAGGAACCCCGAGAGAGTGAGCACGGTAGAAACACTGCACTCCACCTCATGACAGAGCCCCCCCCCTCCCCAAGGGGTGGATACCAGACACCCCAAGGAAGAAAAAAGGGAAGAAAGAACCCCCCCTTCCCCCCCAAATAGGAGAAAGACCATAACCCAACCTGGGAGGGTGGTGGGGAAAACCCGACTGGGGGGAACAAAAAGAACAAGGAACTCACTAAGGACCTACACAGAGCAAAACCGGACCCCTACGCCCCCTGGACAGGAGAGCTGGACAGTTCAGGAGGTCGGCTAAAGTCCCAGACCTGGCAGATGGCGCGATGGAATGAGTTGGGTAGCCTACCAGCGAACGTGGGCCACCCAGTCCAGCAGCACAGTCTGTTGGGCGGTCTACCAGAATGCTTTAGCCACCCAAACAAATGGAGTCCAGGAGGTGGCTGCCCAGCGGGGAAAGCCAGTGATGAGGCAGGCTGAAGAGCAGGGGAACCGGATGAAGAGGATGGCCGGCCAGGCGGGACCTCAGGGGAAGGAACGGAAACCTCAGTGGCCTCAAGAAAAGGAGAACCCACGACGGCCTTGGGCGGAGGAGAGGAACCCATGATGGCCTTGGGCAGAGGAGAGGAACCCATGATGGCCTTGGGCGGAGGAGAGGAACTCAAGATGGCCTCGGGTGGAGACGAAGAACCCTCAGTGAGAATGGATGGGGACTGAGGGACCACAGCACCTTTTGACTGGCATGTAGCACCCTTGGAGACCCCAGAGCAGGTAAAACGTTTATAGCTGCAGCAGGCGGTGAGGACTCAGAGGACTGAATTGGCTGAGCCTCACCACCAGGAATCAGGCAAGGTATTTCATGTGTCAGTGATAGAGAATGAAAAAACACTTGCCTGTTTTCCCAGGGCATGATGTTCTCTGCTGCAGTTGGGTGGAAAACAGCCCTCTCCGTGACTTCAGTGGACGTGGGGCCCTCAGCAGAATGTGAAGGAGCCGCCCCTGCAGACATGGTGACGGGCGAAGCCGAGAAGGAAACAATCAGCCTCTCAGCAGCGGGAGGAATCGCCAAGGAGGAGGGAGAGGCAGCAGCAACGGGAGGAGAAGCTGATGGGACAGCCAGAGAAGAAGAACCAGAGAAAGTAACTGCTGCGGGAGTTTTCAACCTCGGCGATGGGGAAACTGCTGCCTGTGAGGCCGGGGTATCCCTCCGATGACGGCGTCTTGGAGTGGATGGAACTGAAGCAGGAATGGGCCAGTTGGAGGTGGATCAGGGCGTCCGCTGTGGAGCGCGCTTCTGCATCATCTTCGGGCTTGCTGGAGGCAGCTCCCACCTTCAGCCCAGGGAAGGATTGTTGGAGGATTGAGAGCGTAGCCAACATGTCCATGAACTGAGCATGCTTCCACAATCCCAGATGCGCCTCGACAATGGCAGTCACTGCATCCACTTTTTCCCAGATTTTCTTTGGACTGCGGGAGGCGAGGGCTTCATCCACAAATCCCTGGATAAATTCGGCTGCCCATTCCTCCTCCACACTCGGGGGTCCCTCTGCCGATCTCCCTTTGATTGTCGGAGGTCAGCGTGCTGGGGATATGATTAACTCCACAGAATACAGGTGAGTGAAAACAAAACAAAACAAAAAAAAAATCCACAGACTCACAGCAGCTGGGTCTCTAACTGGCCACTGTCTTCTGTCATGAATTGCCCTTCAGGGGCAGAGAGGTGAGACCCACGTGTTGAACTGTGAGTTTGTGAGGTTTATTGAAAATAACAAAACATAAATTCAAACAGTGGTCTTCACAAAAATACAGTGCAAGAATAACAAAACCCCAAAAAGCACAAAATACAACAAATATGTAAATACAGAGAAAAAGCCATGAGACTGAGCAAGGCGGAAACCTCCTGTGCTTAGCTCATGACAGTATAATGAATTAAGTTATTTTATAAACCGTTTTTTTTTTGGGGGGGGGGGAGGCGCAAAATTCATTATACTTTGTTTTTGGCCAAAGAAGAACATAAATTAGTGGCTCAGAGAGTTGCATCTCTCGGTGTGCATTGCAGCTCCACAATTTACACTCATTTATTACATTTCATTTATTACTCATTTATTACATTTCCATCAATGATGGAAATTTTTTCCTGTATTGTGGCGCCACGAGACGGCTTCTGTTGTGATGTGGCGCTGTGTAAATAAAGCTGAATTGAATTGAATTGATGCATGCATGGTCTTACCTTTACTTGTAAATGAAGTAAATTTGCTTATCCTTCTTGACAAAATTGCTGTGAATTTGTTTTAAAAAATGGTCTTATTGTAGAAGATGCCTTACAAACGAGACTGAGTTTATTTCTCAGGAGAGCTTTATTGGAAGTCACATCTTCTATCATCAAAGTTCTCATCAGAAAAGAGACAGAACCAACTTTCCTCACAGCTTTTATACACCAGAGATACTAAACCCCCACATCAAGTATCTCACACCTTCACCCCACAGAAGCTCAGTAAACACATGAACCCACAGTCACATATAGCCTCCGAGACTTGTTGGCGCCTCTGTCTCCTTCTCCACCTCGGAGGCTCCCGTTGGGACATTGTCTCTGACTTCCGTCTTCCCCAGCACCCACCTCCTAGCCGAGGTTCCTGCTGGGGCATTGTTCCTTTGGACGTTTGCTCTGTAGGGTCTGCACCGTCATGCCTACTGGATGCATGTGGGGGAGAATGCGTACCATACAAGCATGCCATATATGTGCCTTAAATATGCACCATATAACCCCCCCCAAACGTTCAAATAAGGACGAGTTACACTTCAAATGCATAGAATCATGACACCCCCACACAGAACAAGAGAGAAAAAAACTTGGCACAACAGATCACATGTCCCACTGCTTGGGCTTCAATTCTCTGCCATATCTGCTGTGAGCAGGTCTCGCTCTGCCTGTGGCTGTCTGCTGCATCTGTGAAGTAGAATCATTAACACATCGTCGTGAAAGCTTAGCAGAGCGTCTCCCGGGTGGCCTGCCGCGGCGGGGGGCTCTGGCCAACTGTACTGGGTCGTCAGCTAACACAAAAGCGGGTTTGAGTCTGTTAATGCAGACTAAGTCCCTCCTGTCTCCCAAATCAAGCAAAAAATGCTTTTCCCCGGTTTCTAACACTCTGAACGGTCCATCGTAAAGTGGCCTTAAACCTAACCTCTGTGCGTCGTGTCTAACAAAGACAAATTCTGCATTCTTCAAGGTTTTGGGCACAAAAACACGTAGAAAACTGTGATGAACGGGACCGGGGAGGGTGTGTGACCCCGCGTCGCTCTGCAGCAGCTGAGCGGGGAGGTGCTCCGGAGCAGGGTTCTCAGGGAGGAAATCTCCCGGTAACCGGAGGGGTTGGGCGAAAACAAGTTCGGCCGGAGAGGCTTGCAAATCCTCTTTAGGTGCTGAACGCAACCCTAATAAAACCCATGGGAGCTTATCAACCCAATTTGTGTCCGTGACAGCCGCTCTGAGGGCTGCTTTCAATGACCGGTGGAAGCACTCACACAAACCGTTGGCCTGGGGGTTATACGCGGTCGTGCGATGAATTTTCACCCCCAGGCTGAGTGCCATGGACAACCAGAGCTCGTAAACAAACTGGGGTCCTCTGTCAGACGTTATGTCTGACGGGATATCAAAACGCGCGACCCAAGTTGTTAAAAAGGTACGTGCAACATCTGCCGCTGTGGTTGCCACCAGAGGGACCGCCTCTGGCCAGCGCGTGGTGCGGTCTACCATGGTTAAAAGGTGTGTGAACCCCTGGGACAGCGGAAGAGGTCCTACTAAGTCGATATGCACATGATCAAAGCGTTTGGCTGGGATGTGAAAAGGTTCTAGAGGGGCTCGTGTGTGTTTGTGTACCTTTGCTCTTTGACACGCAGCGCAGGCTGCAGCCCACTCTTTGACTTGTTTACGCAGCCCCGGCCAAACAAACTTCTCTCCTACCATTTTGATAGACGCGCGGACGCCCGGGTGTGCCAGTGAATGTATTAAGTCAAAAACACGGCGACGCCACGCAGCCGGGACCACGGGACGGGGACGCCCCATGGAGGTATCGCAGATTAGGGAGGGCATGCCTCTTTGAAGCACCCTGTGCTCTAGCCTTAGCCCTGTTGGCCCAGACTGGAGCGCGCGCATGTCCGCGTCGCCAACCTGTTCAGCGGCCATGGCTGCATAATCTAACCCGACGCAGACCGGGGCTGTGAGCGCTTCCGCGCCGCAAGCCTGACCTAGGTCTGCAGCCGCCGAATCTGCCCCCTGGGGGCCTGTCGCTGCAACTGCACGCGAGAGGCAATCAGCCACTACATTGTGCTTACCCGCTACGTGTTGAATGTCAGTGGTAAACTCCGAAATTGCAGCCAGCTGCCTCTGTTGTCGGCCCGACCAAGGCTCTGAAACCTTAGCCATTGCAAAAGTTAAGGGTTTATGGTCCACGAACGCGGTAAAACGGCGCCCTTCCAACCAGAACTGGAAGTGGCGGATGGCCAAATGCAGGGCCAAAAGCTCCCTGTCAAACGCGCTGTATTTACGCTCGCTATCGCGCAACGTTTTGCTGAAAAACGCGAGTGGTTGCCAGCATCCTGCCACCAGTTGCTCGACAACCGCTCCCACTGCCACATCGGAGGCGTCTGTGGTTAGCGCCATGCGAGCTGCTGGCACCGGGTGTGCCAATAACGCAGCGTTCGCGAGGGCTGATTTGACCTGTGAAAAAGCGCGCTCCCGATCCGGGGACCACTCGACCTTAGATGCAGGTTTTTGTTTCTTTAATGTCGCGTACAATGGATGCATGAGCCGTGCCGCGTTTGGGAGGAAACGGTTATAAAAATTGACCATCCCCAAAAATTCCTGCAGCGCCTTAACCGTCTGCGGTTGGGGGAAATCCATTATCGCGCGCACTTTATCTGGCAGCGGGACCGCGCCTTCTGGCGACACGCGGTGTCCCAAAAAATTGATTTTCGCTACCCCGAATTGGCACTTCGCTGGGTTAATGATCAGCCCGTGTTCTGTGAGGCTCTGAAAAACGGCTGTGAGATGGCTTTCGTGCTCGGCCTCGGACGCGCTGGCTACCAAAATATCATCCAAATAAGCAAACACGAAAGGGAGGTCGCGCAGCACTGCATCCATCATGCGTTGGAACGTCTGCGCGGCGCCCTTGAGGCCGAAAGGCATGCGCAAAAACTCGAAAAGCCCAAAAGGGGTTATAACTGCCGTTTTGGGTATGTCCTGCGCATGGACTGGAACTTGGTGATAACCACGCACCAAATCTATTTTGGAAAAGATGCACGCCCCCGCTAAATGCGCCGAAAAATCCTGGATGTGCGGAATCGGATAGCGGTCGTGGGCTGAAGCATTATTTAATCTGCGGAAATCGCCACAAGGGCGCCACGAGCCGTCAGCCTTGGGTACCATGTGCAGGGGTGACGACCAGGCGCTGTTCGAACGCCGGACTATGCCCAGTTTTTCCAAGTTGGCGAATTCCTCGCGCGCGATGGCCAGTTTAGCTGGGTCCAACCGCCGAGCTTTTGCAAAAACAGGAGGGCCCGAGGTACTTATGAAATGCTCGACCCCGTGTTTGGCAACTGACGCTGAAAATGTAGGGACCGTGAGTGCTGGAAACTGGTTGAGTAATGCATGAAACTTACCACCCGCAGCTGTGACATTGGAATGTGCAGAAGGCAGGGCCACCCGAGCTGTGCAGGAGATAGAGTAGAAAGACAGTGCATTTACAATATGTCTATTAGTATGGTCAACTAACAAACTGTTTGAGCACAAAAAGTCAGCACCTAACATGTTGTTGTTAACTGCAGCAACAACGAAGGTCCACTCGAAGGTGCGCCCGTGGAGGGACAGGCGGAGCGTCTTCTCCCCATAGGTTTTGATCGTGGAGCCGTTCGCCGCTAACACCAGGGGGCCGCTGGCCGGCACCAGGGTGTCCGCGTAGGTAGGCTTGACAAAACTCAGCTGGGAGCCCGTGTCCACCAGGAATTCTTTCCCAGAATTCGCGTCCGTCACGAAAAGCAGCCTGTTCTTCGTGCCGAGAGTCGCAGCTGCTACCGGCTCCCGGGCTTGGCATTTCCCTGGCGCTGATACCGGCACGGTGGGACGCATCTGTGGGCTTTCTTGGCGAAACGTTGATGGTAGAAGCAGAGGGCGTTGTCAGCTCCGCTTCTCCTGGTCTCTGCCGCTGCTGCCGTCAGTGGATCCGGTGTCGCAGCCTCTGGTCTCCCTCCTTCTCGCGAAGGGGCGGTCATCTCTGCTGCTGCCGCCGTGGCCGCGCGCCGTCTATGGGAGTCGACGAGGCGTTGCGCCACCTGTCCCAGCTCATGGTAGTCGCGGTTGACGAGTGGCTGCGAGCTGGCCAGGGTGACTCTCACTGCTGGCGGGAGCATTCTGAGGAAGAGGTGGGCGAAGATAAAACTGTCGTCATCCTCGCCTCTCAGGCTCATCATCTTTGCCATCAGATCCGCTGGCCTGTCTGCTTCTCCCTCTGTCAGCGCCAGGAGCTTCTCTGCTCGCTCTTCCCACGAGGGAGTGAAGGCTCGGATGAGGGCAGCTTTCAGTGTGCCATACTTGTTGTCTTGGGGCGGGTGGTTGGTCAGGCTCTCCACCCGTTGCACTGTGAGGCTGTCCAGCTTCGCGACGACATGGTAGAACCTCGTTGTATCCGCTGAGATTCCCCAAAGGTGGAATTGCGCCTCCACAGTGGTAAACCAGGAGCGCGGGTTATGTTGCCAGAAGTCGGGCAGCTGTAGCATGGTAGCTGCGTTAACCCGGTTGGCTCCTGAAGAGTCCGGTGCGGAAAGCTCGCCGTCACCGGCCATAGGTAGTCGTAGGTCACCAGTGTAGAAGATGCCTTACAAACGAGACTGAGTTTATTTCTCAGGAGAGCTTTATTGGAAGTCACATCTTCTATCATCAAAGTTCTCATCAGAAAAGAGACAGAACCAACTTTCCTCACAGCTTTTATACACCAGAGATACTAAACCCCCACATCAAGTATCTCACACCTTCACCCCACAGAAGCTCAGTAAACACATGAACCCACAGTCACATATAGCCTCCGAGACTTGCTGGCGCCTCTGTCTCCTTCTCCACCTCGGAGGCTCCCGTTGGGACATTGTCTCTGACTTCCGTCTTCCCCAGCACCCACCTCCTAGCCGAGGTCCCTGCTGGGGCATTGTTCCTTTGGACGTTTGCTCTGTAGGGTCTGCACCGTCATGCCTACTGGATGCATGTGGGGGAGAATGCGTACCATACAAGCATGCCATATATGTGCCTTAAATATGCACCATATTATCTACTTTTAGTTTTAAAAAATCCTGTGCCTATAGTCCTCAAGCACCCCCCAATACTGTGCAGCCTCTTATAGTGATTTTTAACTCAAGTTTTATCACAAATTAGGAAAACTAAATATGCTATAAACAAAAGAAGGGCATTATCCAGACTGTTGAAAGTGAGGACACAATAAAAGTAGTAACAGTTTTGTGTTGACAAACAGAGATGGCAACAGGAACACACATATTGGCATGAGCTCAATCCAGTTTGTGAAGGACTGCGCAATTATCCGAGGCTCTGTTTGCTGCTGCATCACTTCACCTCTCTGTCTTGAATTTGAACAGGAAAAGCACAGATTTAGGGATTTAAATATAAATATTATTATAATGATTATTATCTTTCAGAAATTACATTTAGAATTACAAGATAGATCAGAGGACAAATAATAACATTTATCTATCACTATTATTTTATTTTATTTTTTTCAAGATAATAGGTGCAGCTCTGCCTCATCTGCCTCCCCTGACTGCACATCACTGGTTTGAAGGTGTATCCCATTAACTCAGATGTTGTCAATTAACCAGAAGCTTTGAAAGCCATGGCATCATCATCTGGGCTTTCCCAGATTGTTTAAAGGCAAAGTAGTCTTAGTGTATGTAAACTTCTGACTTTGCTGAAAGTAATAAAAAAAGTCTCTAAAAAATTATTTATCAAATATGTCACGGTTGGTAGCCCTCTTGGGGCATGAAGGTAGCCCATATCTCGACCCTTACAGTACCCCCTTCTTAAGGAGCAGATGCCAGATGACCAGGAGCAACCAAAGAACACATTGAGGCATTAGGCCAGGAAGGCCGAAACAATCCCCCCACACACACACACAAAGTCCCCTCCCCCCAAAAAAAACAGTTTGTCAGGGATAAAACCAAGTCCATGGCCCCAGACCAAGGAACAAGGTGGGTCAGGAGGATGAACAGAGTTCATGGGTCCCCAGACCAGGAATCATGGCAAGTTGGGTTGCCTCCCAGAGTCCTAAGACCACCAGACCAAAGAGCCAGATGAGTTGGGTGGCCTCCCAGAGCACCTGAGGCACCAGACCAGAGACCAATGTGCATTGGCAGGCCTCTTAGAGTTCAAGGAACCCCAGACCAGGGAACAAGGTTGGTCGGGGGGCCTACCAGAGTTCAAGGACCCCCAGACCACAGAACACAATGCGTCAACCACTGACGAAACAGACTTGCCAGCAGCAAAACCAGACAATGCAGGCTGGCCAGTAGCGAGACCAGACGAAGCAGGCTGATCAGTGTCGGGACCAGATGAAGCAGGTTGATTTGCGGCTGGACCAGACGAAGTGGACTGATCAGCAGCAGGACCAGACAGTGCAGGCTGATTAGTAACAAACCCAGAGAAGGCAGGCTGATCAGCGGCAGAACCAGACGATGCAGGCTGATCCATGGCAAACCCAGATGGAGCAGGACGATCAGTGGTGAAACCAGATGATGCATGCTGGCCAGCAGCAAAACCAGAAAATGCAGGCTGGCCAGTGGCGAGACCAGATGAAGAAGGGTGTTCAGCAGCAGGACCAGACAAAGCAGGCTGATCAGCGGCGGGACCAGACAGAGCAAGTTGATCAGTGGCTGGACCAGATGAAGCAGGCTGGTCAGCAGCGGGACCAGACAGTGCAGGCTGATTAGTAATAAACCCAGATGAGGCAGGCTGATCAGTGACGGAACCAGACAAAGCAGGCTGATCCATGGCAAACCCAGATGTAGCAGGCTGATCAGCAGTGAAACCAGGCAATGTAGGCTGATCAGCAGTGAGCCCAGGCATCAAAGGTTAGAGAATTTCAAGCCCAGACACTTGGGGATCCAGCCCTGACACAGTCACCTCAGACAAGGATGAAGAGACAAAAGCTGAGTCACTACACACAGCAGCAGTGGAGCCGGCGGAGAGAGCCCAGAAGCAGATGACAGCTGCAACTGGGTTCCCCCGCCAAGATCAAGGCAAGATCTCTCTAGTACTGATGTTAGAAATACAAAGAAGAGGACTTGCCTTAGCTCTTGCTCCACTGCCGACGAGGACCCAGGCAACTGCTGCTGCAGTCATGAAGACCCCAGGGTAAGCTGCAACCAAGCAGCAGACATGATGGCCGGCGGAGCAGCAGATGTGATGGCCAGCAGAGCATTAGACGTGATGGCTGGCGGAGAACAAGAGGTGTTTTTTGCAGCGGAGAACCAGATGTGATGGCTGGCAGAACCCCAGACATGGAAACAGCTGCAGCTGGTGGGACACCAGACTTGGAGACTGCAGCTGCTGGGACACCAAATGTGGAGGCTAGAGTTGCTGGTGAAACATTGAGCATGGTGGCAGCTGCTAGCGGAACACCTGATGTCATGGCAGCTGCTGGCAGAACACCTGACATGATGACAGCCATCCTCTCTGATGTGTTGCTTGGAGAAAAAGAGAGGGGAGAAGCAGGTGAGAACAGATGAATGGAGGCGGCAGCAGAGATAATGGCAGAGGCAGGTGGCGAGTGTCCCACAGTGGCAGGCAGCCATTGCCGGGCCCCCCCACCAGGAAAAAGGCAAGACCCATCATTTCTAGGTGTTAAAAATGAACAAATACTTGCCTTATATCCCGCTCTGCTGCCACTGCAAATCCAGGCAAATTCCCATGGGTGGCTCCGGAGATCAACTGGTGAGGAGACAAAGCTGACGCTCTGGGCGCCCAAATCCCAGAGTGATGAGGAGGTGAGAGTGCTGGTGCTTGAGTGGAGTGCTTGAGCAGAGTGCTGTGAGGAGCAACGTCAACGTGCGGCCTTCCTTCGCTCCTTCAGCCTCTCCTCCCTGGCCCCAGGCAGAAAGATGGATGATGGCCAGGTGAAAGCAGCTAACGTGACAAGGAATATGGGCAGCTCCTGTACCCAGGGAAGTGCCTGCAGACCAAGAGTGTGCTCCAGCACCCAGGTCGCAGCTCCCCAGAGATCGAATGTCTCCTTGCCGTCAGTGCAGCTGCGGGCTGCAGCGACCAGGTCCCAAAGTCTCCTCATGGCCATCATCTGCTCATTGCTCAGGCATCAGTCTCCCATGCCTGTGCAAACTACAGTCCACTGGGTCCAACTCGCAGCATCCTAATGTCACAGTTGGTGCCCCTCTCGGGGCATGAAGGTAGGACCCAGACGCTGAACTGTGTTTGCAAAGATTTATTTGCAGGCGACTGCCCAAGGGCAGCGTGAACAGGAAGCTGAAATGGCAAAAGCACAGTCTTTCAAGGCAAAAACAAGAAGGTCCAGTGTCATGGACTGGGTTGGATGTTCTCCAACCCAGCTCCATGGCGTGTGGCTGTATTTTCTCCTGAGCGGTTTGTTTCCTTATTTTTTTTTATCTGTAAGCTCTTTAGGAGCCTCTGGGTCCTTGGCTCCCTGCCAGCTGACAGCCACGCCTCCCTCTCTCTGCCAGTACCTACCAGCTGTTTGTCATTATCGGTTGCACTCTCTCCACACATACACACACATGTAATTGTCCACACCTGCATTCATTCAGCACTTCTGCACTCATTCACTCTACACACACACTTCCATTACTATGCACACCCATACAACCGTATGCTCCCACGCTCTCTCTCTCTCTCTCCACTCACACCGGCTATCACTCAGCTCATTAGTAGTTGCATTATTTAAGATCTGTTCGCTGTTGTGCATTGCCGGGTTATTGTTCTGCTTTGTGTACTGCACTGTCTGTTGCACAGTCGTGTGCATTGTTTCCTGCATGTTGTTTTTCTGGGATTTTCGCCACGGACTGCCCTGTCCCCGGCTCGGTGAGTACAGTTTGTTTCCCCCCCACGTGCCAGTTATGCCTGGATGTGCTTTGCGTCTCTCTCATTTGCTTCCCCCTGCTGTCAGTCACGTCTGCAGCACTTTGGGTCTTCTCCGTTTGTACTCACCGGGAGCTGAGGGGTGTCCGGTGCATAATCCCAGGGGTCCCTCATTGTTCATGTTCACTTGTTTGTTTGTTTGGACTGCTTGATCACGTTTTGGTTAATAAATATGCACAACATCCTCCTGCATTTGGGTTTTTGTCTCTTCTGCTTCAAAAAGGCAGGAATTCATAACATCCAGGCGTGACAAAAATACTATAGGACATGGCAAAAGACAAGACTTGACTATGACTGTGAAACCGTGGATGAGCTAACAAAGCCTCTATAAGTAACCCACAGAAAATCAGGCACACCCGTGAACAATGACCCAAAACGAGACACAGCCATGAGCAATCAAAAAAAAAACAAAAAAAGAAACGAGAACCGGAAAATAACAAAAGGTACTGTCAAAATAAAAACCAGACCAGAACAGACGATCAAGACAGGGGTAATAATGTACAGCAAAACAATGACCATGATAAAAATAATAATTATGACAAAAAGAGCATTAACAAGTGGTGTCTGACACCATCATCTGCAGTACGGGGGCCCCCCAGGGAACAGCTCTGCCTCCCTTCCTGTTCACCCTCTATGCTGCTGACTTTTCTCGCAACACACCACACTGCCATCTACAGAAGTTCTCTGATGACTCTGCGAACGTTGGCCTCATCTCCGATGGGGATGATGTGGAGTACAGAGGACTCATCTAGGACTTTGTAGGCTGGTGCCTGCGGAACTGCCTCCAGATCAATGCGAGGAAAACCAAGGAACTGGTGGTGGACTGTCATAGGTGAGGACAACCCTCCACAGCACCAGTAAACATCCAGGGAACAGACATTGAGATGGTGACATCTTACAAGTACCTGGGTGTTCACCTGTGCAATAAACTGGACTGGTCACACAACACCAGCACACTCTACAAGAAGGGGCAGCACAGGCTATTACTCCTGAGGAGACTCAAGTCTTTTGGAGTGCAAGGGGCACTCTTGAAGACCTTCTACAATTCTGTAGTGGCATCAGCCATCACATTTGGAGTGGTCTGCTGGGTCAGCAGCATCATGGCAGCCAACAGGAAGAGACTGAACAGGCTGATCAAAAAAGCAAGCTCTGTTCTGGGGGGATGCCTCGACCCAGTGGAGGAGATATGAGAGAGGACGATGGTCGCTAAGCTGTGATCTCTGCTGGAGTCCGAATCCTACCCCATGCGAGACACACTGAACGCACTGAGGAGCTCATTTAGTGGTAGGCTGTGCCATCCTAGGTTCACGACGGCGAGGTTCCGCAGGTCTTTCCTACCTACGACTGTCAGACTTTATAACCTAACCAGGGTTGCTCATAGAGGCTGTATTAAATGTTCTAAACTTAATAACCTTGCACAATAGAGATCATCCGCTCCAATGCACAACTAAGACAATTACAAGTATTATTGAGGGTGGCAACAACACTGTTGATTGAAATGTGAAATATACTGTCTGGGTACATATTTATATTAAGTAATTTAACAAACTGTAATGCTGTTGATACGATCCATCTGCAATGCTCCTGCACTGTGTACACCGCATTCCAAATTATTATGCAAATAGGATTTTAGTGTCATAAACATTCAATTTTTTGTTTTTCAATTAAACTCGTGGATGGTATTGTGTCTCAGGCTTCTTTTGATCACTGATATCAATCTCAGACGTCTGTCATAATTAGTTAGCATGCCACAGGTTTCAAGCACAATGGGAAAGAAAAAGGATCTCTCTGTTGCCGAAAAGCATCAAATAGTGCAATGCCTTGGACAAGGTATGAAAACATTAGATATTTCACAAAAACTTAAGTGTGATCATCGTACTGTGAAGAAATTTGTGGCTGATTCAAAGCACAGAGGGGTTCGGACAGATAAAGACATAATGAGGAAGGTTTCTGCCAGACAAATTCATCAGATTAAGAGAGCAGCTGCTAAAATGCCATTACAAAGCAGCAAACAGGTATTTGAAACTGTTGGTGCCTCTGGAGTCTCATTAACCTTAAGGTGTAGGGTCTTCCAGAGGCTTGCAGTTATGCATAAACTACTATACGGCCACTCCTAACCAATGCTCACAAGCAAAAACGTGGCAGTGGGCCCAGAAATACATGAAGACTAATTTTCAAACAGTCTTGTTTACTGATGAGTGCCGTGCAACCCTGGATGGTCCAGATGGATGGAATAGTGGATGGTTAGTGGATGGCCACCATGTCACCATATTTATTCCATCTAGCTACAATGCTCCGCACTGTGTGTGTTTGTATATGTATTTATATATTTATTCCATCTAGCAACAATGCTCCACACTGTGTGTGTTTATATATTTACATATTTATTCCATCTAGCTACAATGCTCCGCACTGTGTGTGTTTATATATTCATATATTTATTCCATCTAGCTACAATGCTCCGCACTGTGTGTGTTTATATATCTACATATTATTTCATCTAGCTACAATGCTCTGCACTATGTGTGTTTATATATTTACATATTTATTCCATCTAGCTACAATGCTCCACACTGTGTGTGTTTATATATTCATATATTTATTCCATCTAGCTACAATGCTCCGCACTGTGTGTGTTTATATATCTACATATTATTTCATCTAGCTACAATGCTCTGCACTATGTGTGTTTATATATTTACATATTTATTCCATCTAGCTACAATGCTCCACACTGTGTGTTTATATATTCATATATTTATTCCATCTAGCTACAATGCTCCGCACTGTGTGTGTTTATATATCTACATATTATTTCATCTAGCTACAATGCTCTGCACTATGTGTGTTTATATATTTACATATTTATTCCATCTAGCTACAATGCTCCGCACTGTGTGTTTATATATTCATATATTTATTCCATCTAGCTACAATGCTCCGCACTGTGTGTGTTTATATATCTACATATTATTTCATCTAGCTACAATGCTCTGCACTATGTGTGTTTATATATTTACATATTTATTCCATCTAGCTACAATGCTCCACACTGTTTGTGTTTATATATTCACATATTTATTCCATCTAGCTACAATGCTCCGCACTGTGTGTTTATATATTCATATATTTATTCCATCTAGCTACAGTGCTCCGCACTGTGTGTGTTTATATATCTACATATTATTCCATCTAGCTACAGTGCTCCGCACTGTGTGTGTTTATATATTTACATATTTATTCCATCTAGCTACAATGCTCCGCACTGTTTGTGTTTATATATTCACATATTCATTCCATCTAGCTACAACACTCTGCATTGTGTGTTTATATACTCATATATTTATTCCATCCAGCTACAATGCTCCGCACTGTGTTTATATATTTATATACCTATCCCATCTAGCTACAATGCTCCGCACTGTCTATATATATATATATATATATACTGTATATATACTGTATATACACATATGTATACTCGCTGCTGTTTTTTTTGTTTTTTTTGTTTTTTTTTTCTCTTGCCTTCTGATTGTTGCTCTGAGTGTTGCTATCCCTGTGTTGTTGCAATCCTGGAATTTCCCCATTGTGGGACTAATAAAGGCTTATCTTATGTCCCAGCAAGGCTGCAACGTCAGCAAAGAGGTGGCAGAGTCATGTTTTTGGCCAGAATCATGGGGAGAGAGCTGGTAGGCCCCTTTAGGGTTCCTGAAGGTGTGAAAGTGACCTCGACAAAGTATGTAGAGTTTCTGACTGACATCTTTCTTCCATGGTACAAAAAGAAGAGCCATGCCTTCCGTAGCAAAATTATCTTCATGCATGACAATGTACCATCTCTCGCTGCAAAGAATACCTCTTTGTCACTGGCTGCTATGGGCATAAAAGGAGAGAAACTCATGGTGTGGCCTCCATCCTCCCCTGACCTCAACCCTATTGACAACCTCTGGAGCATCCTCAAGCAAAAGATCTATGAGGGTGGGAGGCAGTTCACATCAAAACAGCAGCTGTTTGAGGTTGTTCTGACATCTTGCAAAGAAATTCAAGCAGAAACTTTCCAAAAACTCACAAGTTCAATGGATGCAAGGATCGTGAAGGTTATATAAAAGAAGGGGCCCTATGTTAACATGTAACTTATCCTGTTAAGATGTTTTTGATTGAAATAACTTTTGATTTCAGTAAATATGACCTCCTAATGTTGCAAATTCAACAAATGACCATTTTCAGTTCTTTACAACCAGTAAAATGATTTGAAACTCTGTTGTGCATAATAATTTGGAACAGTGCATTTTGAGATTTTTTTTATTTTTGCAAAAAAAAAATAGTTACCATTGGGAGGTTTGTTCAATAAAATCTGAATTATGCTTTAACTGTTGATGACGTGAAAATTATACTGACTGTCATTTGCATCGACTATGTAGGAAAATCAGAGACAAATATAATTTGCATAATAATTTGGAATGTGGTGTGTATAACTGTGTACATATATTTATTTATTTTCTGCTTTGGCAAACCAGTTCTTATCTTATTATCTCATTTACTGTTGCTCTGAGCGCTGCTATCCCTTTGCTGCTGCAATCCTGGAATTTCCCCATTGTGGGACTAATAAAGAATCAGAATCAGAATCAGGTTTATTGCCATTGTTCATGTAGTACACAAACTAGGAATTTGTCTCGGTGCAATGCTGCAACATTAAACATGATAAAATAAAAGAAATAAACTATACATGCAATAAAGTGTAGAATAAGAGTAAGTGATACTGGTCAGCAGTTAAAATATATTAGCGAGCAGCAGATACTGTGGAGAACTATATAGTGCAGTCGGTAATGCAGGAAGAAAAACAGTGATGATTGACATGAGTCTGGTTGAGCTGCTGTACATAGTGCACGAGAGTCAATAAGTCACTTAGTGTTCAACAGTCTGATGGCAGAGGGGAAGAAGCTGTTCATGTGACGGGAGGTTTTAGTCTGGATGGACCGAAGTCTTCTACCTGAGGGGAGGGGGGCAAACAGTACGTGACCAGGGTGTGAGGGATCGGCTATGATCCGGCCAGCATGCCTCCGGGTCCTGGAGATGTACAGATCCTGGAGAGATGGGAGCTTGCAGCCGATCACCTTCTCAGCAGTGCGCACGACGCGCTGCAGCCTTAGTCTGTCCCTGGCAGTGGCTCCTGCGTACCACACGGTTATGGAGGTGGTGAGGATGGACTCGATGATGGCTGTGTAGAACTGCACTAACATCTTGGTGGGTAGCTTGAGCTTCCTCAGCTGCCGCAGGAAGAACATCCTCTGCTGGGCTTTTTTGATGAGTGAGCTGATGGTCGGCTCCCATTTGAGGTCCCTGGTGATGGTAGTGCCTAGGAAGCGGAAGGAATCAGCAGTGGTGATGGGAGAGCCTGAGAGGGTGAGGGGGGGCAGAGGGGTAGTGACTTTCCTGAAGTCTACAATCATCTCCACTGTCTTCAGAGCGTTCAGCTGCAGGTTGTTATTGTTGCACCAGGACGCCAGCTGGGCCACCTCTCTCCTGTAGGCGGACTCGTCGCCGTTGGAGATGAGCCCGATGAGGGTGGTGTCGTCCGCAAACTTGATCAACTTGACAGACTGGTGGCTGGAGGTGCAGGAGTTGGTGTAAAGGGAGAAGAGTAGGGGGGAAAGTACACAGCCCTGGGGTGATCCGGTGCTGATGCTAGTAGAGTCTGAGACAGTCTTTCCCAGCCGCACATGCTGCCTCCGGTCCGTCAGGAAGTCGGTGATCCACCTGCAGAGGGAGTCAGGCACGTTGAGCAGGGACAGCTTGTCCCGGAGCAGAGCGGGGCGGATGGTGTTAAATGTGGAGCTGAAGTCCACAAACAGGATCCTGGCGTAGGTTCCCGGGGAGTCCAGGTGCTGCAGGATGGAGTGGAGGGCCAGGTTGACTGCGTCGTCTACAGACCTGTTGGCTCGGTAGGCAAACTGCAGCGGGTCCAGGAGAGGGGTGGTGATGGACTTGAGGTGGGGCAGGACCAGGCGCTCAAAGGACTTCATGACTACAGAGGTGAGCACTACAGGTCTGTAGTCATTAAGTCCAGTGATCCGTGGCTTCTTGGGGACAGGGATGATGGTGGAGGATTTGAGGCAGGACGGCACGTGGCATAACTTAAGGGAGGTGTTAAAAATGTCTGTGAAGACAGGAGCCAGCTGTTTCGCACAGTGTCTCAGGGTGGAGGGAGACACGCCGTCCGGGCCGGGGGCCTTGCGCGGGTTCAGTCTGGAGAACTGTTTGAGCACGTCCTGCTCACTGATGATAAGGGCGGGGGGGGGGGGGTGCCTTTAATGAAGTAGGGATTGTGGAGGCTGTGGAGCTGGAGGGAGGGGGGGAGTTGGACACAGATGACGAGGTGTCAAAATGGGCATAGTGTTGGGACAGTCTTTGACAAAGGGCTTTGTCATCCTGACCTTTAGGAGCTTTAAAGGCTTACCTTATCTTATCTTATGTCATCTTAGCTTAACTTAAAACAAAGACATGGGCTGATCCCATGTCCTGATCAAGACAGAATAATTCCAGGCATAAACAAAAATAAGGGTATGGACACAGCCCATGTTCCGACCCTTACAAAATATAAAAATTATTTAGCAAATAGAAATAGCGTTGGTAATCCTACCTGACTTAAAACAGGAAACATTTAGTCTGATTTAATGTCAAACAGTGAGAAAAAAGGTTATACAGTGGTGTGAAAAAGTGTTTGCCCCCTTCCTGATTTCTCTTTTTTTTTTTGTACGTTTGTCACACTTAAATGTTTCAGATCCATCCATCTTCTCCCACTTAATCCTTTTCGGGTGGAGCCTATCCCAGGATAAAACAAATTTAAATATTAGACAAAGATAGCACAAATAAACACAAAATGCAGTTTTTAAATGAAGGTGTTTATTATTAAGGGTAAAAAAAATCCAAAGTTACATGGCCCTGTGTGAAAAAGTGATTGCCCCCCTCCCCCATTAAAACATAAATTAACTGTGGTTTGTCACATCTTTGGAAAGCTGAGTTCAATTTCTCTAGCCACACCTAGGTCTGATTACTGCCACACCTGATCTCAATCAAGAAATCACTTAAATAGGACCTGCCTGACAAAGTGAAGTAGACCAAAAGATCCTCAAAAGCTAGATATTATGCTGCGATACAAAGAAATTCAGGAACAAATGAGAAACAAAGTAATGGAGATCTATCAGTCTGGAAGAAGGTTATAAAGCCATTTCTAAAGCTTTGGGACTCCAGCGAACCACAGTGAGAGCCATTATCCACAAATGGTGAAAATATGGAACAGTGGTGAACTTTCCCAGGAGTGGTCAGCCAACCAAAATTTTCCCAAGAGCACAGCAACGACTCATCCAAGAGGTTGCAAAAGACACCACAACAACATCCAAAGAACTGCAGGCCTCAGTTAAGGTCAGTGTTCATGACTCCACCATAAGAAAGAGACTGGGCAAAAATGGCCTACATGGTAGAGTTCAAGACGGAAACCACTGCTGAGCAAAAAGAACATAAAGGCTCGTCTCAGTTTTGCCAGAAAACATCTTGATGATCCCCAAGACTTTTGGGAAAATACTCTGTGAAGTGATGAGACAAAAGTTGAACTTTTTGAAAGGTGTGTGTCCCATTACATCTGGCGTAAAAATAACACTGCATTTCAGAAAAGGAACATTATCCAACAGTAAAATATGGTGGTGGTAGTGTGATGTTCTGGGGCTGTTTTGCTGCTTCAGGACGTGGAAGACTTGCTGTGATAAATGGAACCATGAATTCTGCTGTCTACCAAAAAATCCTGAAGGAGAATGTCCGGCCATCTGTTCGTGAACTCAAGCTGAAGCAGACTTGGGTTCTGCAACAGGACAATGATCTAAAACACACCAGCAAGTCCACCTCTGAATGGCTTAAGAAAAACAAAATGAAGACTTTGGAGTGGCCGAGTCAAAGTCCTGACCTGAATCTGTTTGAGATGTTGTGGCATGACCTTAAAAAGGCAGTTCATGCTTGAAAACCCTCCAATGTGGCTGAATTACAACAATTCTGCAAAGATGAGTGGGCCAAAATTCCTCCACAGCACTGTAAAAGACTCATTGTCAGTTATCGCAAATGGTTGATTGTAGTTGTTGCTGCTAAGGGTGGCCCAACCAGTTATTTTTTTTTCCCATAATAATAAAGACCTTCAATTAAAAACTGCATTTTGTGTTTACTTGTGTTACCTTTGTCTAATATTTAAATTTTTTTGATGATCTGAAATATTTAAGTGAGACAAACATACAAAAAATGAGAAATCAGGAAGAGGGCAAACACTTTCTCCACACCACTGTATGTTTTTTATACGGTGTACAGTGGGGCAAAAAAGTATTTAGTCAGCCACCAATTGTGCACGTTCTCCCACTTAAAAGATGAGAGAGGTCTCCAATTTTCATCATAGGTATACCTCAACTATGAGAGACAAAATGAAGGGAAAAAAATCCAGAAAATCACATTGAAGGATTTTTAATGAATTAATTGGTAAATTCCTCGGTAAAGTAAGTATTTGGTCACCTACAAACAAGCAAGATTTCTGGCTCTCACAGACCTGTAACTTCTTCTTTAAGAGGCTCCTCTGTCCTCCACTCGTTACCTGTGTTAATGGCACCTGTTTGAACTCGTTATCAGTATAAAAGACACCTGTCCACAACCTCAAACAGTCAGACTCCAAACGCCACTATCTCCAAGACCAAAGAGCTGTCAAAGGACACCAGAAACAAAATTGTAGACCTGCACCAGGCTGGGAAGACTGAATCTGCAATAGGTAAGCAGCTTGGTGTGAAGAAATCAACTGTGGGAGCAATTATTAGAAAATGGAAGACATACAAGACCACTGATAATCTCCCTCGATCTGGGGTTCCACGCAAGATCTCACCCCGTGGGGCCAAAATGATCACGAGAACAGTGAGCAAAAATCCCAGAACCACACGGGGGGACCTAGTGAATGACCTGCAGAGAGCTGGGACCAAAGTAACAAAGGCTACCATCAGTAACACACTACGCCGCCAGGGACTCAAATCCTGCAGTGCCAGACATGTCCCCCTGTTTAAGCCAGTACATGTCCAGGCCCGTCTGAAGTTTGCTAGAGAGCATTTGGATGATCCAGAAGAGGATTGGGAGAATGTCATATGGTCAAATGAAACCAAAATAGAACTTTTTGGTAAAAACTCAACTTGTCATGTTTGGAGGAGAAAGAATGCTGAGTTGCATCCAAAGAACACCATGCCTACTGTGAAGCATGGGGGTGGAAACTTCATGCTTTGGGGCTGTTTTTCTGCAAAGGGACCAGGACGACTGATCCGTGTAAAGGAAAGAATGAATGGCAGCCATGTATCGTGAGATTTTGAGTGAAAACCTCCTTCCATCAGCAAGGGCATTGAAGATGAAACGTGGCTGGATCTTTCAGCATGACAATGATCCCAAACACACACCCCGGGCAACGAAGGAGTGGCTTCATAAGAAGCATTTCAAGGTCCTGGAGTGGCCTAGCCAGTCTCCATATCTCAACCCCATTGAAAATCTTTGGAGGGAGTTGAAAGTCCATGTTGTCCAGCGACAGTCCCAAAACATCATTGCTCTAGAGAAGATCTGCATGGAGGAATGGGCCAAAATACCAGCAACAGTGTGTGAAAACCTTGTGAAGACTTACAGAAAACGTTTGATCTCTGTCATTGCCAACAAAGGGTATATAACAAAGTATTGAGATGAACTTTTGTTATTGACCAAATACTTATTTTCCACCATAATTTGCAAATAAATTCTTTAAAAAATCAGACAATGTGATTTTCTGGATTTTTTTTTTCTCATTTTGTCTCTCATAGTTGAGGTATACCTATGATGAAAATTGGAGACCTCTCTCATCTTTTACAGTGGGAGATCTTGCACAATTGGTTGCTGACTAAATACTTTTTTGCCCCACTGTATGTAAACATCTGGTTTCAATTGTATATAGATATATATACACTCACCGGCCACTTTATTAGGTACACCTGTCCAACTGCTCGTTAACACTTAATTTCTAATCAGCCAATCACATGGCGGCAACTCAGTGCATTTAGGCATGTAGACATGGTCAAGACAATCTCCTGCAGTTCAAACCGAGCATCAGTATGGGGAAGAAAGGTGATTTGAGTGACTTTGAACGTGGCATGGTTGTTGGTGCCAGAAGGGCTGGTCTGAGTATTTCAGAAACTGCTGATCTACTGGGATTTTCACGCACAACCATCTCTAGGGTTTACAGAGAATGGTCCGAAAAAGAAAAAATATCCAGTGAGCGGCAGTTCTGTGGGCGGAAATGCCTTGTTGATGCCAGAGGTCAGAGGAGAATGGCCAGACTGGTTCGAGCTGATAGAAAGGCAACAGTGACTCAAATAACCACCCGTTACAACCAAGGTAGGCAGAAGAGCATCTCTGAACGCACAGTACGTCGAACTTTGAGGCAGATGGGCTACAGCAGCAGAAGACCACGCCGGGTGCCACTCCTTTCAGCTAAGAACAGGAAACTGAGGCTACAATTTGCACAAGCTCATCGAAATTGGACAATAGAAGATTGGAAAAACGTTGCCTGGTCTGATGAGTCTCGATTTCTGCTGCGACATTCGGATGGTAGGGTCAGAATTTGGCGTCAACAACATGAAAGCATGGATCCATCCTGCCTTGTATCAATGGTTCAGGCTGGTGGTGGTGGTGTAATGGTGTGGGGAATATTTTCTTGGCACTCTTTGGGCCCCTTGGTACCAATTGAGCATCGTTGCAACGCTACAGCCTACCTGAGTATTGTTGCTGACCATGTCCATCCCTTTATGACCACAATGTACCCAACTTCTGATGGCTACTTTCAGCAGGATAATGCGCCATGTCATAAAGCTGGAATCATCTCAGACTGCTTTCTTGAACATGACAATGAGTTCACTGTACTCAAATGGCCTCCACAGTCACCAGATCTCAATCCAATAGAGCATCTTTGGGATGTGGGGGAACGAGAGATTCGCATCATGGATGTGCAGCTGACAAATCTGCGCCAACTGTGTGATGCCATCATGTCAATATGGACCAAACTCTCTGAGGAATGCTTCCAGCACCTTGTTGAATCTATGCCACGAAGAATTGAGGCAGTTGTGAAGGCAAAAGGGGGTCCAACCCGTTACTAGCATGGTGTACCTAATAAAGTGGCCGGTGAGTGTAGATAACACACTACAAAAAAAAGCTGTGTGTGACTGTGTGTGTGGGGGGGAGGGGGGTTGAAGTCCTTCATTTAAAATTCTAAATTTAGTAAAAATACAGTTCCAGTGACAAGTTTTTCCATCTAAAATCAAAAGGCTTGAAATGTTCACTGAAGTGCCTTCAGTCATTGCAAATCTACTGACTTTCTTTCCATTACAAAAATTACAAAATACTTAAGTTGTTCGTACAACTGCCTCTTGTTAAAGATCTTGCTACAAGCTGTAAGTTATGAAGAGAAGGCTTAGCATCTGCTGTGGCCATGGTAACTCTCAGTGTTTGCTGTCAAAACTATGCATTACAAGTGCTTTGCTTTGCTTTGGTGGGCTATGAGCCAACTGTTTGTTTTGCCTTCGTCTACTGAAATCCTTTTCCTCACAGTTTGATGTTGTGATATAACACACCTTTGTTTGCTGGCAGAAGAAATCTGACAAAGAGATGTAATCAAGGGATAGAGGCAAAGGTAAAGGCTATGTTGTGGCATGAAAGCTCCTCTAGGAAACTCTTTGCTAATCCCCTAGTCAACAGGGCACAGGTCCTTTTTCTGCATGTCTGAGTGTCACAATTGCCCTTCAGGGCAGGATAAAAGGCACCACGCGCTGGCCGTGAGTTTGCAAATTTATTAGAGATAACACAAAACTAGCGAACAAGGAAAATAAGGGATAAGGGTAAGGGATAAAGACCTGTACTTATATAGCGCTTTTCTAGTCTCAAAGACCACTCAAGGCGCTTCACTAGTACTAACCCTCTACTCTAAGGGCCTATAGGAGACAGATATCTAGGGACAATTTAGAACAACCAATTAACTCAACAAAATACAGGCAAGAAAAATAGCAAACAGCTAAGGCGAGGGGATTTGCCGGCTAAACCTGGAGCGCAGAGCTAGGAATATACGTTAGGAATACATACAGAAAAACAGAAGAATTACAAGGAACTTACGTCCTGTAGGAGCGAGTTGAAAGTAGGGCGCTGCGCCGGACAAAAGTGCACAGCCTCTTAAATAAGGCTAGACACAAAATAAAGTAAGTGGTAACAGGTGTGGTACACCTGAGCAGGTAGGAGAAAACAAAGAAGCAATTTAGACCAGCTGGGAATGATGAGAAAGAAGGGAGCAATCAGAGCTGACAGCTGACAGGGCCACACCCACGCAGAGCAAAACCCCAGAAAGCCACTGACAGCTGTCAACCCCGAGAGAGAGAACACAACAGAATACCAATATAATAAGATGGCAGAGAATAAAGACCTGTAACCTCAAAAAATGTAACAAACAATCCGCAATGATCATAGACAGGAAATCATATAGAGAAACAATATAGAATGAATGACAACTCAAAATGACAACACAGTACAAATATGAGAAAAAAAGGCAGACAATCTGAGCCCAGTGGAATCCCCCCGCTCTCAGAACGTGACACTGAGTCATTCATTCATTCATCTTCTTCCGCTTAATCCTGTTCGGGTCGGGGGGCTGGAGCCTATCCCAGCATCTTTGGGCGAGAGGCAGGGTACACCCTGGACAGATCGCCAGTCCATCACAGGGCCAACACAGAGAGACAGACAACCATTCACTCTCACAGTCATACCTAAGGACAATTTAGAATCCCCAGTTTTGATGCCAGTTAACCTAACTTGCATGTTTTTGGCATGTGGGAGGAAACCAGAGAAATCCCGGAGTAAACCCACGCAGACACGGGGGGAACATGCAAACTCCACACAGATCACTGTTGGTCGGGGGCTGGGATCGAACCCAGGATCCCCCTGCCAAGGGTGAGTTACTGTGCTGCCGCAGTGCTAACCGCTCCGCCACTGCACCACCCATTGGCAGGAAATGCAGTATTGACAGTTTGGAGGGTTTCAACTAGGGCCATCTGTCAACACATATCAAAAATAAAACGTATGGTATGTGTAGCAATAGCATACACCACAGCATTTTTATGTTTTCCTTCCAAATAAGATACTTTCAATGTAGTTTTCCCTTTTGTAATCAATTTTTATCATCCACATGTCCAAGCTCTGGTTTTTGGCTGTCACTGTTTGGAAGTCGTAAATTTTCAACTGTTTGACTGCAATTACAACGTCAGAGTGTGTCTGTGTACAAGTCCAGCTTTTCTTTGCATGGAAAAAATGTTTCAACAGCAGATATGTTATCATAGCACTATATACTGCATATAGAGCAAACTCATTGCATTTTTATATTTACCACAAGGAAATTTTTTTTACATTCAAAATTTTACATTTTTTAAAAGTATTTTAAAGGTATTTCAAATTAGGTATTTCATATTCATGGTATTATTATTATTATTATTATTATTATTATTATTATTATTATTATGTTTTAAAACACATATTTTGTTTTTCTAAAGCTAATATGTATCCTAGTTTTCCACAACAGACACATTCATTCACATGAATACTGATTGATGTCAATGCACTAGTGCACTAAGAGTACTTGTGGGAGCCAGACAGTCCAACCAAGTCATGCAACAACAGTCAGCACTAACACAACAGCTGGGTTGGTTTGACTCACTGTATTAAACCATAAACCCCAAAGGTATTTGGATCAGTTTCCAGTGATGCAGTTATTTTATTAACAACTCACAGTGTTTCCTTGTGAGAAAGTGGGGATGGAATGCAATTTTGTTATGCTAAACAGTGCCAATGAGAATTTCACTGACTGCAGTTGTGATCCATTACAACGATGATGCGGTCGCAACAATAAATAGTTCCCATTCTAGTTAATGTTCTACTCTCCACCAGATACAGTGCATTGTGGCACAGATCCGGCTTGCCGCAACAGATCACTGAAAATATGCAACAAATCTATTTTTGATGGATGGCACATTCAGCATACAAGGAAATGCTGCAGTTTCTACCATATTTAATAACTGTTTTTTCATAAAAAAAATATTTGAAGACTTGTTTTTAAATATCGCCCAGTATTTTCTGAGGTCTACTTAGGGCCGTGTTAAGGAGGTTGTGGGCCCCTGGGTTAGAGCAATTTTTGGGGCCCTCTCACATTATTTATGGGAGTATGATGTGCAAAATGGCTATGTTTACATGCACAATAATAGACCCTTCATAACCGGATTTCTGGAGTTAAAGTAGTCATGTAAAAATAATCAGATAAAAGGCAATTATTGTGTTATGAGAAATTATATTAACACACAGAGGGGCAGATTTACTAACGTGCTATGCCATCGCAAAACCCTGTTTTGACATTAAAAAACTACTATCGAGATTTACCAAAGGGTGCAGGGCAAAGTTAGTGGTGGAAAGGCGTGGACTATGTCAATTTTGCACCCGGCCTTATTGCATATGTATTTGTAGGAGATGTCATGTCAAAGCACAAATTTGAGGAAGGAGAATATTTAAATGATGGGCGCAAGGTGATTTACTAAGGTTTGCAGTTGTTAATCTCCTGATAAATGTGCCAGGATTTAACACCCCAAAAAAGCTTGTCTTTGTTCATCTGTGCCTGACATGACAGCAATCGTCGGTGCAGAGACACCGGCAAGAACCGAGGGCACGTGGCCGAAGAGACAGACGCTTCTCTCTGCACGTGACTTTATTTGGCATGACAGAACAGATTATATAAACAGAAACAATCTGTGCTGAACTGAACATCAGGCAGCAGAGGATTTTTTTAATTTCAATTTTTATATATAGCCTACTACTAATAATAATAATAATAATAATTTATTTCATTTATACTGCACTTTACATTTCAATCTCAAAGCGCGACACAAATAGGATTAAGAACAAGAATAAAAGCAAACATTCAGAGATAGTACATACGATGACACACCAGGACATTAAAAAGCTTTCCTAAACAATGAATTTGTGTCCATAAAATAGGATAGCTCTTCCTACCTGGAGTGGACAAAAAGAGCACGTCCTGTGAAATTGCAGCATTGTAGGAACTCAATGAGAGCAGTCTCTGCTGTGGCGGTCTGAGGAATAAGTGAAATCATGTGTGTTTAATTCTATTATGCTCCAGACTTCAGAAAACATAAAACGCACATATTTATGAAAAGTCATGGACTGGGAGACCTGTAGATTTTGTTAAAACAAAGTTATTCACATAATAAAATGCCAGAGTCTCCATCAGACCATCTTGATGGTTCTTGTGTTAATAAAATAAACACGCTGGTCAATAATCAATTTATTCATGATTAGGCCTTTTTAAATTATATATAAATACCTAATTTATACATATTAAACAAAGAAGTCTGCCATGTGAAATGAAAATCAAAACTTTGAAATATGATGAACAAAAATAAACTATTTTACTGGGGTTTGCACTTAAACAAAAGCTAAAAAAAAAAAAAAAAAAAAATCCTTTTTTATGGTCCTCTGAATTGGCTGTGCCTGTGTTGATGACCCACTCCCTCAGGTGTGCCTATGCACAATTTTGCGGTGCTCTTGGTGGATGGGTGGTCATTATTGAAATGAAGTGACTGCGTCTGTGTTCATAATTTTGCCTGTTGTTAGTAGATCACTGGCAAAAATTGGCCACTCCCTGAGGCGATCTGTCCAATTTGCACACTCGCTAATTTGCGCTGCCTTAGTAAATCTGCCCCGATTTTTATTTGTCAATACTTCTATATGTACAGGACATTCATCCATCCATCCATCTTCTTCCGCTTAATCCTTTTCGGGTCGTGGGGGGGCGGCGGGGGGGGGGGGCGGCTGGAGCCTATCCCAGCATCTTTTGGGCGAGAGGCAGGGTACACCCTGGACATTCAGTAGAATTGAAATGCCGTTTCTCTCTCTCTTAGTGGTGTGCGCAATATGTAAGACAAGAAGGAATAAGGATGGAAAACAATAATCTATGTACAGTAATGCTACCCATAGTGCAAATAACAGTAAAAACCCAGCAATCCTATGTACAGTAAACCGTAATACCGACAAATTGCAAGTTCAATGCAGTAATGGGGGTGAAGACAGTGACAGATTTGTATGGCATTTGTGCAAATGGTTGCAGTAAGGTGCAAAACATACAGTACAGCAGCAGAGGTGGTACTGTTGGTGTGCCAAGTCTTTCTGTGCAAACAGCTGAGGTAGAGTTGTTGTGTGGGTGAGTGTGTTGACGTCCAGGGGCAGGGGATGGGAGGTGGGGGGAAATGGGCAGAGTTCAGGGTCCTAATGGCCTGGTGAACAAAGCTGTTTAGCAGTCTTGTGGAGTGGGCCCATCGGCCTTTCTCCATGAGGGCAGGGGGTTGAAAAGCAAGTGTGAGGGGTGGGAGGTGTCGCCTGCATTGTTGATGGCTCTGTGGGTGAGGCGGGTGTGGTAGATGTCCGAGAGGGAGGGCAGAGGGGCACCAATGATCTTTCTGGGTGCTTTCACTGTGCGTTGTAGAGTCTTTCAGCAGAAGGCAGTGCAGCTTCTGTACCACACAGTGATGCAGCTGGTGAGGATGCGCTCAATGGTGCCCTGGTAGAATGAACACATGATGGTGGGTGGGACTCGTGCTGTCCTCAGTTTGCAGAGGAAACAGAGGTGTTTGAGCCTTCTTGGCCAGTGACGTGGTATTGTTAGACCAGGAGAGGTCCTCGGAGATGTGCATTCTCAGGAACTTGGTGCTGCTCACCCTCTCCACAGCTGCTCCATCGATGATCAGAGGGGGATGCTGTGTGTGTCCTCTTCTGAAGTTGACCACAATCTCCTTGGTTTTTCCTACGTTCAGGAAGAGATTATTGTCTTTACACCAATGGACCAGTTGGTTCACCTCATTTCTATAGTTGGCCTCTTCATTGTTTGTGATGAGGCCCACCACTGTCGTGTCGTCCACAAATTTGATGATATGGTCGGTGCTGTAGGCTGGTATGCAGTCATGGGTCAGCAGGGTGAAGAGCAGTGGGTTGAGCACGCACCCTTGTGGGGCCCCTGTGCTCAGTGTGATGGTCTTGGAGGTGTTGCTGCCAACCTGCACGTTTTGTGGCCTCCCTTTGAGTAAGTCCAGCACCCAGTTACAGAGAGAGGTTTTGAGTCCCAAGTGTCTGACTTTTTGTATTAGGTGCTGGGGGATGATTATGTTGAATGCTGAACTGAAGTCCAAGAACAGCATTCACACATAGGAGTTCTTTGAGTCCGGGTGGGTGAGGGCTGGATGGAGAGCAGCAGAGATGGCATATTCTGTGGATCTGTTTGACCTTTATGCAAGCTGAGATGGGTCGTGGGAGGGAGGGAGGATGGGCTTGATGTTCTGCATGACCAGCCGCTCGAACCACTTCATTGTGATGGAGGTCAGTGCTACTGGTCGGTAATCATTGTAGCTGGATGGAATGGGCTTCTTTGGGACTGGTATTATGGTGACAGTTTTGAAACACTTGGGGACAACAGCTTGACTCAGGGAGATGTTGAAGATGTCGGCCAGGACATTCATGAGCTCCTCCGCACAGTCCTTCAGAACGTGACCTGGTATGTTGTCTGGTCCAGCTGCCTTGCGTGGGTTGATCCTGGAGAGGGTACTCTTCACATTACCTGGATCCAGACTTATAACCTGCTCATCTGGGGGAGGAGTGGTCTTCTGTACTGATGTGCTATTTTGTGCTTCAAAGTGGCCAAAGAAGTCATTTGAGTTGTTAAGCAGTGTGATGTCATTCACACAGGTGTGAGGTGGAGGTTTGTAGTTGGTGAGGGTCTGTATGCCACGGCAGAGAGACTGTGCATCTCTGGTGTTGCTCAAGTGTCCGGATATTTTCTTGCTGTACTGTCGTTTTGCCTCCTTGAAACCACAGGACAGGTTGGCCCTAGCTGTTGTTAGTCCTGCGGTGTCACCGGCCCTGAAGGCTGTGTCCCAAGCTCTCAGGAGCCTGTGAACCTCTGCTGTCATCCATGGCCTCTGGTTAGCATGAACAGTGATGGTTTTTCAGTGAGTGACATCATCAATGCATTCAGCTATGTATGCTACAACAGCTTCAGTGTACTCCCCTATGTTTGTGTGTTCATTGTGAGTGGCTACATGCTTGAAAATGTCCCAGTCTGTAGTGCTGTAGCAGTCTTTCAGGGCATCGGAGACCCCCTCTGGCCACACATGTACCAGCTTTTTAGTTGGTCTGATGGTTTTCACTTTGGGCCTGTATGCAGGCCTTAGCAAAATGGTGATGTGATCGGAGAGACTAAGGTGGGGGAGGGGGAGGCCTTGTATGCTCGTGAATTGTGTACACAAGGTCCAGCAGGTCCGGCCATGAAGCCGGGGTATTTGATGGATCAGGTTGACCTTCAAGGTTCTAAAAGGGTGGGGGGGTTAAATGTTGGTATGATATTTGAAACATGAATTGTAACAGTATAATATTGTCAATATACAATTGGCCCATTGCAATATGCCCATTACATTATTCCCATTACAATATACAAGTGGCCGTTGTTCTGAAACAAATTTCTTCCTTGGAAGACAAATAAAGGAAACATTAACTTTTAACTAAGGCAATGACTATGGATACAGAACCGTACCCATAGAATTCTTGTTACAGATATGGCTCAAATCTGATTGGACAGTACGTTCTATTAATTCATATCTTAAAAGCGGCAGGCTACAGATATGAAAATCTGAGGCATTAATTTATTTCAAAATTTTAATTAATATCAATTTACTACATTTTTAACCTTACTCCCAAATCCTAAGGCTAACCTTTTAATTTTAAATTTCAACTCATATCAAGTAAGATGGTTTGGACAAGGTGCCAATAGCAAGATGTGAATCAGCAGCCATCCGATCACAGGCCCAACGTACTATCTACCTAAGTTATAGCAGCAGCTGGCTTGGAGCTAATCTGAAAAAGTTTAGTTGGATTGTCATCTCTTCCATACTAATAGACATTTCATATATGGATGCAGCTTCTGTATCCATAGCCACTACCAATTACTAAATAAAGTGAGTGACCACAAAGTTCTAGGTTTAGCTTGAACAGCAGAAACATATAGTGCCATCAGGACTAACAACTGACAAATATCTTGCTTCAACCATCCATCCATCCATCCATCCATCCATCTTCTACCACTTTTCCGGAGGTCCGGGTCGCGGAGGCAGCAGTTCAAGCAGAGAAGCCCAGACTTCCCTCTCCCCAGTCACCTGCTCCAGCTCTGCAGAGAGGATACCAAGGTATTCCCAGACCAGCTGGGAGACATAGTCTGTCCAGTGATTCCTGGGTCTGCCCCGGGGTCTCCTCCCAGTGGGACATGCCCAAAACACCTCAAGTGGGAGGCGTCCAGGAGGCATCCTGATAAGATGCCCGTACCACCTCAGCTGGCTCCTTTCAATGTGGAGGAGCAGCTGGTCTACTCTGAGCCTCTCCCGGATGACTGAGCTCTTCACCCTATCTCTGAGGGTGAGTCCAGCGATCTTACAAAGAAAGCTCATTTCAGCCGCTTGTATCCGTGATCTCATTCTTTCGGTCATTACCCAAAGCTCATGACCATAAGTGAGAGTAGGAATGTAGATTGACTGGTAAATCGACAGCTTTGCCTTAGAACTCAGGTCCCTCTTCACCACAACAGACCGGTACAACGTCCGCATCACTGCAGATGCTGCTCCGATCCATCTGTCAATCTCTTGCTCCATTCTCCCCTCACTCGTGAATAAGACCCCAAGATACTTGAACTCCTCCACTTGGGGCAGGAGCCTGTCCCCAACCCAGAGAGGACAATCCACCTTTTTCCGGCTGACAGACCATGGACTCGGACTTGGAGGTGCTGGTTCTCATCCCAGCCGCTTCACACTCAGCGGTAAACCGTCCCAGCAAGAACTGCAGGTCATTGCTGGATGAAGCCAGCAGGACAACATCATCTGCAAACAACAGAGATGAGATCCTGTGGTCACCAAGCATGACACCGTCCGTTCCCTGGCTGCACCTAGAAATCCTGTCCATAAAAGTTATGAACAGGATCGGTGATAAAGGGCAGCCCTGGCAGAGTCCAGCTCTCACTGGGAATGAGTCCGATCGAGTGTTGGCGATACGAACCAAACTCTCACAACGGTCGTACAGAGACCAAATAGCTCATAACAACAAGCCCGATACTCCATAATCCCAAAGCACCCCCCACAAAAAACCACGAGGGACGCGGTGAAATGCCTTCTCCAAGTCCACAAAACACATGTAAACTGGTTGGGCAAACTCCCATGAACCCTCGAGGATTCTCGAGAGGGTAAAGAGCTGGTCCGATGTGCCATGGCCAGGACGAAAACCACATTGCTCCTCCTGAATCCGAGGTTCAACCAGTGGCCGGACTCTCCTCTCCAGTACCTTGGCATAGACCTTCCCAGGGAGGCTGAGAAGTGTGATCCCTCTAAAGTTGGAGCAAACCCTCCGGTCCCCTTTTTTGAAGACAGGAACCACCACCCCAGTTTGCCATCTTGCATCAACCCACAACTTTAATTAGGTGCTGCTGCACTGACCACAAGCACAAATGAACTATGAAACCATTACAAAAAGAGAACAGTCAGTCTGCACTGTACTGCAACAGTGACCGTCATCTAATTTCCTCAGTCAGACAAATGTAAAAAAGGCAACACTACCATCAATAAAGCCACATGACATCACACAGCAATATCAATTACTCAAAATGTTACACTGTAAAATTCATAACAACTGTACTATCTGAGCTTTATAAAAGCAAAAAACATCATCCATACTAAAGATTGAAAATTGTGACAAAACAGCACAGGGACCCTTAGTGGGGTAAAAAAAAATCGCTGTATATGCAACAGGCAAAAAAATACAAACAGCCATGGAAGGAGAATATAGAAGCTGTTGTCTCACCATTGTACTCACCATTTGCAAGTTTGCGATTGAAATGGCACTTAAAGAAAAAACGTTTCTGCCATTTGTAGGAATGTTCAGATGCTCTGATATCAGCGTCCTTATTCTGGCAGCTCTCTGGTCCTTCTTTGGACCAGTATTCCCGGTGTGTATGAATCTTTAACACTTACAATGGGTGTTTTACAACTTCAATGACTGGGAACTTCTGTGGCCGGAAAAGTTATGCCCTCTGTGACTGACAGATTTTCAGACAGCGGCTCTGCCGGTGTGTCCCTTGTTAGCATTTGTAATGCTAACAGTGTGACAAACATCTTGTTGTGACTGTAAAGTTGATGACTGTCTGGCTGTATCAGTACCGAAAAAAATCCTGTCAATTTAGGAGTCTTTACCTTAATTAGGTCTTTAGTCTTAACCTCCTTCTCATATTCGTGTTTTTCTTTCTTCTTTTTTCTCTTTTGGGTGTGACTGTCATACTTCCTAAGGTTCACCATTATGATTCGTTCATTTAGTCATCGGTGGATTAATTACAGGCCCACATCCAATGTTTATCAGGTCAAATATCAACTCTTAACCAATTAAATTAATCAGGCAGGACAGACGTACACCTCAACAACTAAAAAGTTGATACATCAAAACAAACTCTCCAATAAATGTTGGGCACGGCAGACAAAAAAATAGCAAGACAAATAAAATAGAATTTCTTCTAGGTCTGTGCTTGTGCCCCGGTAAGCCCTTGCCATAATCCGAGGCAGGGTCTACTCATCCATCACTGTGTCCATGAACATAAAATCTGACATAACATACAAACACTTGACAGAATGAAGGCACCATAGGTGCTGATGCCTTGGTGCTTGTGGCATGGTATTATGGGATAGCTGAATATTGTGTCAGTCCATGCATGCAAGCTTTTGAAATGCTTGCTGCAGGAGCATCTCAATAAATTAGAATATCATCGAAAAGTTAATTTATTTTAGAAATTCATATTTATAGACTCATAGATTATGTAGATTCATTACACACAGAGTGATAAATTTCAAGCATTTATTTCTTTTAATCTTGATGATTATGGCTCATAGCTAATGAAAACCCAAAATTCATTTTCTCAAAAAATTAGAATTTAAAAAATTATCAATTTTAAAAATGGATTTTTAATACATAGATAGATAGATAGATGTACTTTATTAATCCTAAACTGGGAAATTACAGTGTAATAGCAGCATGACACAGTAAGACGACCAAACCAACAGGAATACACACAGCATAATAGAAAAAAGAAGTTACCCAGCAAAGAAAAAAGGCTTAGATAACTTATATACTACACAGACTACTACTAGGTTAAGTAGATGTTGATCTGTATGAATCTATGGATAGTACTGACTGTACAAAGGATTATAAGATGTTGGGTGAAATGTGAGGTACCAATTTGACTGTACGGTGCAGTGTGGCAGCATTGTTATGATCTAGATCTAACATTAGCATGAGTTATTGTACAGTGAAATGGCATGTGGCAGAAAAGATTTCCTGTACCTGACCACTCAGCAGCAAAGTTGTAGCAGTCTGCTGGAGAAAGTACTACACTATCTGTCCAGTGTGTGGTGGAGGGGGTGACCAGGATTGTCCACGATGGATAACAGTTTGTTCAGTGTCCTCCTCTCCACCACAGTCTCAAAGGTCTCCAGCCTGAGATCAATTACAGAGCCAGCCTTCTTGATAATCTTGTCAAGCCTGTTGGTGTCGCTGGCTCTGATACTGCAACCCCAGCAAACAACAGCAGAGAAGATGGCGCTGGCAACAACGGCCTGGTAGAAGAGCTCCGGCATCTTGGTGCACACATTGAAGGATCTCAGCTTCCTCAAAAAGTAGTCATCTCATCCCCTTCTTGTACACAGCGTCAGTGTTAAGATTTCCAGTCCAGTCTGCTGCTGAAAATGACACGTCACCCCTCTAATCCGTAATGGCTGTGAAGGCATTCTCTTCTTCCTGAAGTCAATCACCATCTCTCTGGTCTTGCTGACGTTCAGCCTCAGGTGATTCTGTTCGGTCCATTCTACAAGTCTGTCTACTAGTGCCCTGTACTCCCTCTCCTCTCCCTCTCTTATACACCCAACAACAGCCGAGGTATCAGAGAATTTCTGCAGGTGGCATGACTCAAAGTTGTACTGAAAGTCAGTGGTGTGTAAAGTAAAAAGAAAAGGAGAGAGCACAGTCCCCTGTGAAGCTCCCCTATCACTAACCACCACATCAGACAAGACACTGCCCAACCAGACAAACCGTGGCCTGCCTGTCAGGTAGTCAGTAATCCAGGAGATCACAGAGCTGTCAGCCCCCATCCCCCACAGCTTCTTGCCCAGCAGCAGTGGCTGAATGGTGTTAAAGGCACTGGAGAAATCAAAAAATGTGATTCTTACGGTGTCTCCTCCTCCATCCAGGTGCAAATGAGCTCGTTGCAGCAGGTAGATGACAGCGTCCTCAGCTCCTAAATGGAACTGATATGCAAACTGTAAAGGGTCCATCCACATCTTCACCTGTGGCATCAGGTGGGCTAAGAACAGTCTCTCCAGGACATTCATCACATGCAGTGTGAGGGCAGCTAGTTGATAATCTGTCAGGTCCGATGGAGATGACTTCTTGGGGACAGGGACCAGGCAGGATGTCTTCCACAGCACTGGTACTCTCTCCAGACTCAGGCTCAGGTTGTATAGATTTTTCAATACCAGAGATAGCTGGTTGGCACAGGTCCTCAGGATCCCGGTGGAGATGCCATCAGGACCTGCAGCCTTGCGCTGGTGGAGTCTCTCCAGCTGTTTCCTAACCTGGTCTGTGGTCACAGTGATGTGGGGGTTGCTACTGATGTCTTCAGTGGAGCGGGGGGGGGGGGGGTGAGGGGGGAGAGAAGTGCTGCACAAGACAGTGCGGAGGAGGGGTGTGTGGGGTCTGGCTGTGTTGTGAGGGCAACAGATGGTGAGTTGAACCTGGTTTTTAACAGGCTCTCTCAAGGCTTCCCAATGTCTGTCTATCTCTCCCCTTACACTCAGCCTGTGTACACCTCCTCACAGTCCGTGTTGTGAGCAGGCTGCCTTTGTACAAGAGGAATGTACTTGGGGGTTAACAGATCCAGGTTGTGATCAGATCTGCCAAGGAGGGCAGGGCTCTGGTGCTGTATGCATCTCTGACATTGGCATACAGCAGATCCAGTGTATTATTGTCTCTGGTGGGACAGTCAACAAATTGGTGGAAGTTTGGTAATGTTTTGTCCAGTGCGACGTGGTTAAAATCTCCTGTGAGGGCCATAAATGCATCGGGATGCTGAACCAATACACCGTGTTCCAAATTATTATGCAAATAGGATTTTAGTGTCATAAACATTCAATTTTTTGTTTTTCAATTAAACTCATGGACGGTGTTGTGTCTCTGGGTTCTTTGGATCACTGATATCAATCTCAGACACCTGTCCTCATTGGTTTGCCAGGTGAGCCCAATTAAAGGAAAACTGCCACCAACACTTGGTGCAGATCTTTTGCAGTCAGTCAAGGGTTTTTGACCACCTGTCTCTGTAGGACTCTGGGGGCAGCCATTGATAGCTTCCTTTTTCTGCCACGTCCAGATAGTGTAGCTACTGTTCCTTTAACTGTAAACTTGCTAACTATACTTCCAACTACAGTATATCACTAGGAACATTCATTGCCTTTTCTATATTTTTGTATCCTTTTCCTTGTTTGTGCAAGGCAATCATGTCTTATCTGAGCTTTATGGACAATTCTCTTCACTTAGCCATATTTTTAGCATGCAATCAAACGTCACTGTCAAAAGTCCAGGTATTTGAGGTGTTCTATCTCAAGCAAACCTGATGCAACTAATGAAGCCCTTGATTGGCTGCATCAGGTGTGCTTGAGATCACACCTGATTTGCAAATGTGTGCTCTTAAGAGGAATTCTATCTATCTAGGGGGATGAATAATTTTGAGACTACAGCAGTCACTGAAAGTAGGATTTAGTGTTGAATTTGGATAAATTCCTTGGGATGTTAGTTTTATTTAACTATTTAAACTGTTCTTGTGTAATTTGTTTATTGCAAACACCTCAAAAATTGTAAATTTTGCCATTAAACCCAAAATGTAAAGGGGGTTGAATAATTTTGATTGCAACTGTCAATCACACAATGGCAAAAAGCTTAGAGGCAAAGTGAAAGGGTTCAATTATTCAGCAGAATGCCAGGCTGAGGGTAATAACCATTGATGCTGCCTCTGTGTTAAAGGTGGGAACTGCACGTTACATGGCTCCAGAGGTGCTGGAGGCCCGACTCAATCTGGAGAACATTGAATCTTTCAAGCAGACCGACATTTATTCCATGGCCCTGGTACTGTGGGAGATGACGTCAAGATGTGAAGCTATTGGAGGTAAGTGCTCACACCTGCTCACAAATACACTTTGGTAATTACCTGTTTCAGGTTGTGGAAGTATGATGTCATGTTGCGTACCACACAAGCACACACTCACTTTCAGAGGAAAACAAATTGGTAGTGTCAAACACAGAGGTGACTCTACCGAGCTAATGCATACCCTGAGTGGGGCAGTGATGTCATCATGTACAGTGGATGTTTTTGTCACGTTTTTAAGGTGTGTTCAATCTATTTTGAGCATCAGCTCTCCAAGGCTATACCAGAATATTTGTTTATCCAGAGATTCATTTGCTACATTGGTATTTGTTTTTCAAATACCAAAGACACATTGTGTTTATAATGTGAGTTCATAATTGTACTGTAAAATATGGAAGGGTGTGTGCACCTTACATTACTGCACTTCCATCTCACTCACTTAATTTAAAAAAAAAAACTCCCAAATTTAATCGGAAAAAATGAAATTTTGCAAGGAAAAAAATACTAATTTCTGAGAAGAAATTACAAATTTATTAGGTAAATGTCACAAATTAATGATGATGTCCAAAAAAAATTTGAGGAAAAAGTTGTAAATTTTAAAAAATGATGGGAAATATATGTGAGAAAATGCAAATTTACAAGAACATTGTCTCAATTTATGCATGAAGCTATAAATTTAACAAAAATTGTTGCAAGAAAAAAAATTGCTAATTCATAACTATAAATTGTCCAAATGCAAGAAAAAATTTATACAGCAGGGAAAATAAGTATTGGACACGTCAACATTTTTCTCATTAAACATACTTCTGCCATTGACCTGAGATTTTCGCCAGATATCAGTAACAACCCAAGTAATCTATACATACAAAGAAATCAAAGCAACTGTGTTCACAAGTTATATTTAATAAAGTGGAATGACACAGGAAATAAGTATTGAACACATTTGGTGAAATTCATTTAATATTTAATAGAAAAGCCTTTGTTGGTATTAGCAGCTTCCAGATACCTCTTGTATGGAGAAACTAGATGCAAGCATTGCTCAGGAGTGATTTTAGCCCATTCTTACACACAAACTGTCTTCAAATCTTGAAGGTTCCGTGGGTGTCTTCTATGAACTCCGATTTTCAATTTGTTCCATAGATTTTTAATTGTATTTAGGTCAGGTGACTGACTGGGCTATTCTAGCAGCTTAATTTTCCTTCTCTGGAGCCAGTTGAGAGTTTCCCCTACTGTGTGTCTGGGTTCATTGTCTTGCTGAAATGTCTACCCTCATTTCATCTTCAGCATCTTGGCAGATGGCAACAGGTTCTTATCAAGGATGTCTCTGTGCATTTGTCCATTCATCTTTCCTTCAATTATATGAAGTCTGCCTGTACCATGTGCTAAAAAAACACCCCAACACAATGATGGGATGTGCAGTGACATTTCTCTTCTAAACATGCTGTGTGTTGTTGTATCCAAAAAGTTCAACTTTGGTCTCATCTGAGAAGATTATATTTTCCTAGTATTTTACTGGCTTGCCCAAATGTTGTGGAGCAAACTTTAAATAAGCTTCAACATACTTTTTCTTCAGCAATGGAGCCTTGGAAGGTGAGCGGGCATAGAGTCTATGTCAGTTGAGTGCATTACTTATTGTTTTCTTTGAAACAGCAGTACCTGCTAACTCCAGTTCTTTCTGGAGCTCTTCAGGAGTGGTCTTTGGCTCTTGGATAACTCTTCTGATAACTCTTTTGACTCCTCTGTCAGGAATCTTGCAAGAAGCTCCTGGTCATGGCCAGTTTGTGGTAAAATGATGTTCTTTCCACTTCCGAATGATGGCTTCAACAGTGCTCACTAGAATATTCAGCAGTTTAGAAATGCACCTGTGACCAATGTCATCATTATGTTTTGCAACAATAAGGTTGTGAAGGTCTAGAGAGAGCTCTTTGCTTCTACCCATCATGAGTTCTTTGTGGTGTGACAATCTGATTTTCAAAGACCTTTTTAAAGGCTGTCAGTCAGGACTTAACTAGCTGAAATTAATTTGCACTGATGGGGGATGGGATGGCTTCCTAAATTCTCATGGATTTCAGCTGGTTTCTTGGCTTTCTATGCCTTTTTGCAACTCTTTTCCTTCATGTGTTCAATATTTATTCCCTGTGCCGTTCCACTTTATTAAATATAACTTGTTTTGTGAACACAGCTGCCTTGATTTCTTTGTATGTATGGATTACTTGGGTTGTTACTGATATCTGGTGAAAATCTCAGGTCAATGGCTCCAACAGAAATATGTTTAATGAGAAAAATCTTGAAGTGTTAAATACTTATTTTCCCCACTGTAGATTTATGAAAAAAGTACAAATTTGCAAGAAAAGTGATAGAAGTATGACAGAGAAGTTATAATATTTAACGGGGGGGGGGGAATCATTATTATTAATTATTACTGTATTATAGACAGGCCCAACATGTGATTGTTTATGAATATTTGGGTACCCAAAACTGGTATTCAGGAGCAAAGGTGGGAAGTACCTAGTTGTATTCACTCAAGTGTATGTACTTTTTACAAAATAGTACTTTCATAAGTAATTTTGTTGTGGGATACGTTTTCATTGAGTCTTTGAGTAATTTGATTTCATATAGAGTGGTGTGAAAAAGTGTTTGCCCCCTTCCTGATTTCTCATTTTTTTGTACGTTTGTCACACTTAAATGTTTCAGATCATCAAACAAATTTGAATATTAGACAAAGATAACACAAGTAAACACAAAATGCAGTTTTTAAATGAAGGTGTTTAGTATTAAGGGTAAAAAAAAATCCAAACCTACATGGTCCTGTGTGAAAAAGTGATTGTCCCCCCCCCCTTCCCGTTAAAACATAAATTAACTGTGGTTTATCACATCTTTGAAAAGCTGAGTTAATTTTCTCTAGCAACACCCAGGCCTGATTAATGCTACACCTGTTCTCAATCAAGAAATCACTTAAATAGGACCTGACTGACTAAGTGAAGTAGACCAAAAGATCCTCAAAAGCTATACATCATGCTGCGATCCAAAGAAATTCAGGAATGAATGAAAAATAAAATAATTGAGATCTATCAGTCTGGAAAAGGTTATAAAGCCATTTCTAAAGCTTTGGGACTCCAGTGAACCACAATGAGAGCCATTATCCACAAATGGCGAAAACATGGAACAGTCGTGAACCATCCCAGGAGTCGCCGACCAACCAAAATTACCTCAAGAGTACAGCGACAACTCATCCAAGGGGTCACAAACGACCCCACAGCAACATCCAAAGAGCTGCAGGCCTCAGTTGCCTCAGTTAAGATCAGTGTTCATGACTCCACCATAAGAAAGAGACTGGGCAAAAATGGCCTACATGGCAGAGGTCCAAGACAAAAGCCACTGTTGAGCAAAAAGAACATAAAAGCTCACCTCAGTTTTGCCAGAAAACATCTTGATGATCCCCAAGACTTTTGGGAAAATACTCTGTGGACTGAAGAGACAAAAGTTGAAATTTTTGGAAGGTGTGTGTCCCATTACATCTGGTGTAAAACACAGCATTTCAGAAAAAGAACATCATACCAACAGTAAAACATGGTGGTGGTAGTGTGATGGTCTGGGGCTGTTTTGCTGCTTCAAGACCTGGAAGACATGCTGTGGCAAATGGAACCATGAATTCTGCTGTCTACCAAAAAATCCTGAAGGAGAATATCCGGCCATCTGTTCATGACCTCAAGCTGAAGCACACTTGGGTTCTGCAGCAGGACTATGATCAAAAACACACAGTCAAGTCCACGTCTGAATGGCTTAAGAAAAACAAAATGAAGACTTTAGAGTGGCCTAGTCAAAGTCCTGACCTGAATCCGATTGAGATGCTGTGGCATGACCTTAAAAAGGCAGTTCATGCTTAAAAACCCTCCAATGTGGCTGAATTACAACAATTTTGCAAAGATAAGTGGGCCAAAATTCCTCCACTGTGTTGTAAAGGACTCATTGCCAATTATTGCAAATGCTTGATTGTAGCTGTTGGCGCTAAGGGTGGCCCAACCAGTTATTAGGTTTAGGGGGCAATCACTTTTTCACACAGGGCCATGTAGGTTTGGATTTTTGTTTCCCTTAATGATAAACACCTTAATTTAAAAACTCCATTTTGTGTTTACGTGTGTTATCTTTGTCTAATATTTAAATTTGTTTGATGATCTGAAACATTTAAGTGTGACAAGCATACAAAAAATGAGAAATCAGGAAGGGGGCAAACACTTTTTCACACCACTGTATGTGCGGTGGCCATACATAGATAAACCAATAGGAATCTTACCTCATAATTTTAAATGCTCAACTACAAGTAGTCACCAAAAAATTTACTTCAGTAAGAGTAAGAAAGTGTTTACTGAAAGTTACTTGAATAATGAGTATTGACTTTATTATCAGTAAGTGAAGTTTTTCTTATACAGTAAATCTGTGACTTTTTCTTTTAAATTTTTGCAGTAAATTTTTGTGATAAGTTGCAGCATTTTATGATGATTTTGCTACATTTTCCATGCAAATTCTCAATGTCTGACAAATAAATTTTCAACTGCATTTTGTGTTTACTTGTCTTATCTTTATCTAATATTTAAATTTGTTTGATGATCTGAAACATTTAAGTGTGACAAACATACAAAAAAAACCCGAGAAAGCAGGAAGGGGGCAACCACTTTTTCACACCACTGTATTTGAAATGAGTTTGAGTCAAATTTTTCCTCATTAGTTTTTCTTCTTATCATATTTGAAATAATTGTATTTCTATTCTGGCTCAGGAAATATGAGATTTTTATACTGTTTCTATATACATTTTGTATTATATTAGAGGGCACATGTAACTAGTTTACATTTTAGTCTAACTTGTCTAAGAGAAAAGCCTAATAAATATTAAATTACAATTTAGAAAAGTTGCAAATCTACATGAAAAAATGTTCGTGAGAAAAAAATGTCACAAATTTACAAAACAGTTGAAAATTTGTCAGACACTGAGAATTTGCATGGAAAATGTAGCAAAATCATCATAAAATGCTGCAACTTATCACAAAAATTTATTGCAAAAATTTAAAAGAAAAAGTCACAGATTTACAGTATAAGAAAAACTTCACTTGCTGATAATAAAGTCAATACTCATTATTCAAGTAACTTTCAGTAAACACTTTCTTACTCTTACTGAAGTAAATTTTTTGGTGACTACTTGTAGTTGAGCATTTAAAATTATGAGGTAAGCTTCCTTTTTCATGAGTAAAATGTCTTTCTACATTTCACTCCTCCAGCATGCTTGTACGCATATAATAAACAGTTTCCTTGTCTCCGCTTCTCTTGATTCAGATTATTATCTACCAAGCGCAGTATAATGGTCGCTTCCACTAAGTTCTTGTTCATGAGTTACTTACATTTTGGTTTCAGTTCTTGTAAAATATCTTCATGTAAGTTTCATAATGACGTATTGTTTGACCAAACTTAAAGGCAAAGATGTGTGTAGTTGCTTGAAGTCTTCCGTACCATCACAGTGTGAGTGTGTACATGTGACCGACATAGTGCAGACAGACAGTATGTTCAGCCCCACTGTTTCCTGTTATGCAGTGGGTGAGCGGGGAAACTGATGGTGTCTGTCTGTCAGACTGCACCGCAGCATCAGCTCAGGTCTGCAGCAGGAATCTGAGGAATGTCTGATGGGTCGGGTAGACTATCTCAACTCTGCCATTGCCCTTCTTTGGGCAGGAAGTTAGGATGAAAGAGTTGGAGAGGTTACTGTACCTGTTTTAGCTGTGTTTCTGTGCAGTCTCTGTGTGCTACAATATCACCAAACATCTTTTAGTAATTGGTAAGCTATTAAAATGTCTCCTGGATCACATGTGGTATTGTTTTCTTGCAAGTAGGGTGACTATTTGAGTGTTTGTTTCATGATGGTTTTCCATCATGAAAGTCAATCATTTTTTTTCGGTCTCCCCTGCTTTGTGCACTATTTTTGTTAACTTGTGATTGAACTTATTGTTACTAGAGAGAAAAGGAGAGGTGGTCAAATGACTGAGCAAATTCATTTTCTTCTCCAGAAGTCATTCTCAAATTAACAATTCACAGACCTCTGGGCCCCTGTACTCCTAGCAAGCCTAATTTGATAGTGACAAATTTTGATGGATGACAAACTGTCCCACAAATTATCATGATATCAGTGCATTTTCTGTTTTTTACGCATTGCATCGTGCCATCTAATGACCAATAGATAGTGCGCCCGCTATGCACTGAGAGGAGGTGGCTCACTTCAAAGAGGTGTGGCGGTGCGCAATCTAATGCACATTACAATTAAATAGTGCATTCCATGAGAATCCACTTTTGATCGGCAAAAAGGAGGTCTGTCATCAGAAGCGCATTGTTTAATGATATTTCAGTGGCATGTTTTGAAATCGCACAGCTCCGGAGCTCAATGAAATGGCATCTACTGAGTTTTTCTGTTATTTTAATGGAGTGAGTTGTAATAGTCATCGCCCCTCATTTTAATAATATGATAATCACATACTAGTTTGTTTTTTTATTCCATTTTAATTGTGGACTTACCATTGGAGTCTATAGATTAGGTATTAATGTAGTTTTTTTTGTTTGTTTGTTTTTTGTTTTTTTAGGGGAATGAATGAAAAGGGAGCATGTGTGCGCATGGGTGGAGGCATGTCAGTCTGAAGATTTTTATTCCATCCATATTTTTGTTTTCATCACAGACTAATTACAGCGGTGAAAAAATCTATTGAACACATCAACATTTTTCTCATTAAACATATTTCTGATGGAGCCATTGACCTAGGATTTTCACCAGATATCAGTAACAACCCAAGTAATCCATACATACAAAGACATCAAAGCAACTGTGTTCACAAAACAAGTTATATTTAATAAAATGGAATGACAAGGAAATAAGCATTGAACACATGAAGAAAGAGAGGTGCAAAAAGGCATAGAATGCCAAGAAACCAGCTGAAATCCATCAGAATTTAGGAAGCCATCCCATCCTCCATCAGTGCAAATTAATTTCAGCTGGTAAAGTCCTGACTGATAGCCTTTAAAAAGGTCTGTGAATATGAGATTGTCACACCACAAAGAACTCATGATAGGTAGAAACAAAGAGCTCTCTCTAGATCAGGGGTCTCAAACCTGGGGCTCCTAGGATGTTCAGGTTTCTGTGGAAAATTTTCTAATTTCACTTCTTAATTGGTCCAAAGATTTGCTAATAATTTATCATTGTTGTGCATGTGTTCTGTAGGCACCCTTGCACCCATGCACAACAACAGCAAATTATTTGCAAATCTTTGGACCAATTACAAAGTGAAATTAGAAAATTTCCCACAGAAACCTGAGCGTTCCAGGAGCCCCAGGTTGGAGACCCCTGCTGTAGACTTTCACAACCTTATTGTTGCAAAACACAGTGATGGCATTGGTTACAGGTGCATTTCTAAACTTCTGAATGTTCCAGTGAACACTGTTGGAGCCATCATTCGGAAGTGGAAAAACATCATTTTGCCATAAACCGGCCATGACTAGGAGATCCTTGCAAGATTTCTGACAAAGGAGTCAGAAATCTTGGCAGATGCTGAAGATGAAATGAGGGTAGGCATTTCAGCAAGACAGTGATCCCAAACAAACAGCCAAGGTTCCAGAGAAGGAAAATAAAGCTGCTGGCCCAGTCAGTCACCTGACCCGAATCCAATTGAAAATCTCTGGAGCAAACTGAAGATCAGAGTTCACAGAAGACAGCCACGGAACCTTCGAGATTTGAAGACAGTTTGTGTGGAAGAATGGTCAAAAATCACTCCCGAGCAATGCCTGCACTTAGTTTCTCCATAAAGGAGTCATCTTTGAGGTGAGAATATGTATGGGCACATAATCATACCATGTAGGATAACTAAGTAGACGGTTATGCTGTTTCATCCCATCTAGCAACAATGCTCTGCACTGTGTGTGTTTATATATTTACATATTTATTCCATCTAGCTACAATGCTCCGCACTGGGTGTGTTTATATTTACACTACTGTTCAAAAGTTTGGGGTCACCCAGACAATTATTTTGTGTTTTCCACGAAAAGTCACGCTGATTTACCACCATGAGTTGTAAAATGAATAGAAAATATAGTCAAGACATTGACAAGGTTAGAAATAATGATTTGTATTTGAAATAATATTTTTTTCCAGATACTCAACCTGCTCAAAGGAAGGTCAGTTTTATAGCTTCTCTAACCAGCTAAACTGTTTTCAGCTGTGCTAACATGATTGCACAAGGGTTTTCTAATCATCCATTAGCCTTCTCACGCAATGAGCAAACACATTGTACCATTAGAACACTGGGGTGATAGTTGCTGGAAATGGGCCTCTATACACCTATGTAGATACTGCACCAAAAACCAGACATTTGCAGCTAGAATAGTCATTTACCACATTAGCAATGTATATTAGATATTAGAGTGTATTTCTGATTAGTTTAAAGTTATCTTCATTGAAAAAAACAGTGCTTTTCTTTCAAAAATAAGGAAATTTCTAAGTGATCCCAAACTTTTGAACGGTAGTGTATATATCTATATATTTATTCCATCTAGCTACAATGCTCCGCACTGTGTGTTTATATATCTACATATTATTCCATCTAGCTACATTGCTCCGCACTGTGTGTGTTTATATATTTACATATTTATTCCACCTAGCTGCAATGCTCCGTACTGTGGGTGTTTATATATTTACATATTTATTCCACCTAGCTGCAATGCTCCGTACTGTGGGTGTTTATATATTTACATATTTATTCCATCTAGCTACAATGCTCCGCACTGTGTGTTTATATACTCATATATTTATTCCATCCAGCTACAATGCTACAATGCTCTGCACTGTGTGTCTGTGTGTGTATATATATATATTTTATAGTAATATGTACATATGTATATTAGCTGCTCTTGCTTGCTTGTTTTTTTTTCTTGCCTTCTGATTGTTGCTCTGAGTGTTGCTATCCCTGTGCTGTTGCAATCCTGGAATTTCCCCGTTGTGGGACTAATAAAGGCTTATCTTATCTTATCTTATCTTATCTGGAAGCTGTTTTTTTTTTTTTTACCAACAAAGGCTTTCCTACTAAATATTAAATGAATTTTCCCTAGTGTGTTCAATACGTATTCCCTGTGTCATTCCACTTTATTAAATATAACTTGTTTTGTGAACACAGTTGTCTTGATTTCTTTGTATGTATGGATTACTTGGGGTGTTACTGATATCTGGTGAAAATCTCAGGTCAGTGGCTTCATCTTCAAATCTTGAAGGTTCCGTGGGTGTCTTCTATGAACTCTGATCTTCACTTCATTCCATAGATTTTCAATTGGATTCAGGTCAGGTGACTGACTGGGCCATTCTAGCAGCTTAATTTCCCTTCTCTGGAGCTAGTTGAGTTTCCTTGGCTTTGTGTTTGGGATCATTGTCTTGCTGAAATATCAACCCTCATTTCATCTCCAGCATCTTGGCAGATAGCAACAGGTTCTTATCTAGGATGTCTCTGTACATTTGTCCATTCATCTTTCCTGCAATTATATGAAGTCTGCCTGTACCATGTGCTGAAAAACACCACCACACCATGATGCTCTCACCTCCAAACTTCACTGTTGCTATGGTGTTTGGGGGCTGATGTGCAGTGCCATTTCTCCTCAATTTGATGAGGTCATCATTTGATGATTTGGTCTCATCTGACCAGTCTATATTCTCCCAGTATTTTACTGGCTTGCCCAAATGTAAACGAGCATCAACATGCTTTTTCTTCAGCAATGGAGTCTTGCGAGGTGAGCAGGCATAGAACCCTTGTTGGTTGACTGCATTACTTATTGTTTTCTTTGAAACAGCAGTACCTGCTAACTCCAGGTCTTTCTGGAGCTCTCCACGAGTGGTCTTTGGCTCTTGGATAATTCTTCTGATAATTCTTTTGACTCCTCTGTCAGAAATCTTGTGAGGAGCTCGTGGTCGTGGCCAGTTTATGGTAAAATGATGTTCTTTCTGCTTCTGAATGATGGTTCCAAAAGTGCTCATTGGAACATTCCACAGTTTAGAAATGCGCCTGCAACCAATGCCATCGTTATTTTTTTTTGCAATAATAAGGTTGCAAAAGTCTAGAGAGAGCTCTTTGACAGGTTAATTGACAACATCTGAGTTAATTGGAGGTACACCTGTAGATGTTTTTAAGGTAAACCTCAAACACACTACTTCCGTGTGTGACGTCATGGGAAACTGACTTAACTTACTTAATCCTCACCTAGCCACTTAAGTGACCGTTGCGGCCAATCGTCTGAAGGCAGGGCAATCTTGGGCTAGGGCGATGAGATCAGCCAGAGGTCTTATCACTGCAATCTGGGTCATCCAGCACAGTCTGGGGTGATGCCAGCCCTGTAGAGGGGGTGGGGGGGGGCACCGGCGGAGAGGGCCTGCTTGGCAGGTGTCCCGTCTTCCAGCCTAGCCACGTGACCGAGGAGTCACAGCCTCCCTCTTCTGATGATGGTGGAGATGGTGATAGGACAGCCTGCCCTCCTGTAGACCCCATCGTTTGTAGTGCTGTGGAACCACCGGATGCTGAGGATGTTACGGAGGCAGGTCTGATGGAATGTATCCAGATGGTGGGTGGTTGTGATGGAGAGGGTCCAGGTCTTGGACCCGTAAAGGAGGACGGGGATCACACAGGTGTTAAAGATTTGCAGCTTTGTGGTCGTGCGGATCTTCCCGCTCCGCCAGACTCTCTGGAGATGGCCAAAAGCACTGCAAGACAGCTGCAGGTGGCAAATAATCTCTGGGTCTGATGAGCAGGAGCTGGTGATCTTAGATCCGAGGTAGACAAAGTCATTGACAGTCTCAACCAGCTCGTCTTTGATGGTGATGACTTGTGGTGGTGGTAAGAAGTCTGACAGTGATTGGATCTTTGTCTTTGCCCAGCCGAAGATAAGTCCCAGGGGTGATGCTTCCTCTGCAAGCAGCTCCAGTGCCTCAGTGATTATGTCTATATGTGTGGCAAAAAGTACCACGTCGTCCGCATAGCACAGGTCAGTGCAGCAACGGGCAGGGCCAGGAGGGGCATTGCGGTGGAGGTACAGACAGACAGTGGTGACGAGGAGTCAGTGGTCGTCCACCCCAGCTCAGCGCTGCGGTAGACACGGCAGTCAGTGGCGATTCTCCAGCACCCACTGACCAAGATGTGGTTAATGGTTTTGGATGTAGCACCGGTGTTACAGTACCAGGTGGTGCGGTGGATTTGCCAATGCTGGAACCAGGTGTCCAGGATCTTCAGATTGTGCGTGGCGCACACCTCCAGCATGCGGTTACCATTGTCATTGGTAACGTCAGATGGGAACAGTCCGATGATGTGTTCCAAGACGCTCCTGTTGGGGCTCACGGTGGCATTCATGTCCCCTCGGATAGTGGTGGGAAATGCAGTGTAGCTCGTAGAGCAGCTGTGTGTAGAATGCATCCTTGGCTTGGTCGTTGGCATCGTTCGTGGGGGAGTAGGCCACGAAGATGGAAAGGTAGCCGAAAAAGTGTCACAGGTGAGCATATAGCAAGCAGGGACCCAGTGGCTTCCAGGTGGTGAGGGAAGACGCATACCATTGGTGGATGGCAATGGCCACGCCTTGGATGCGGTAGGTGTCATATCCGCTCCATAGGATCTTGTATTTACCCACTGTTGTCTCATCGTCCTGTGTCCACCTAACTTCCTGAAGACCAGCAATGGAGACATTGAGACGGGTGAGCTCAAAGGCAAGAAGCTGAGGGTGGCTGGGTTCATTTAAGGTCAGGATGTTCCAGGTGGCGATGCAAATGGGGTTGCTGATGATGTCAGTGGATGGCGGCTGCACTGGTGGGGGATCAGGGGAACCTCTCCCTTGCAGGTTTGGGGGAGCCCCGTCATTGCGCCTGCCAATGTGCCACCAGGGATGAGGTTGATGAAGTGCTCGTAAGGGCCCAGCCTTAGTATGATTGGCATTCGTAGTGGTGGGTTTTTATGGGACAGAGCTGCTAACCCTGCCCCAACCCTCCTCACTTTCTCATCTGGGCTTGGGACTGGCAATGGTGGAGTTGACATCATAGGAAAATCAAAACACCATGGGAATGTCCAACCGTCATACCGCTCAGGAAGGACGTGGATTTTGTGTCCCAGAGATGAAAGTGTTTTGGTGTAAAATGTGTGTATCAACCCCAGAACAAATGACTATGTGAAGCAAAAGACCTTGTGAAGATGCTGGCTGTAGCTGGTAAAAGAGTGTCATTGTCCACAGTGAAACAAGTCCTGTACCGACATGTTTCAGCGAGGAAGAAGCCATTACTCCAAAAGCAACAGTAAATATTGTCCACGATAAATATTGTCCACAGTTGTACAAATATGAGTTTTCTTATGACAGAATAAAGAAGTGACCTCACTTTGAGGTCACTTCACAGCAATACAGTATATTGCTGTGAAGAACAAATGAAGCTTCTTCTGAGGTTAATTAAACCTCAAATACATAGGCTATTTTTACAGTCTAGTCTATGATTGATGAGTGATGTGGAAATATATGTAAGAATGAACGTTGGTGATGATCTGAGAGTGCATACCTCCACCAAGGCTCTATCTTCTCATAATGTTTTAGCAAGATTACTCAAAAACTACTGGACAGAGATTGATGAAATTTTCACCAGAGGTGGCCCTTGGGCTACACATGAACCCATTCAATTTTGGAGGTGATCCATGACTGCCTACCACCGCCAAGGTTCAATCTTCTAGCAATGGTTGAAAAGGATTACACAAAAACCAGTGTATGGATTTTAACGAAATTTTCATCAGAGGTGACTCTTGGACTACAGATGGACCCATTAGATTTTGCAGGTGATCTATGAATGCATACCTCCACCAAGACCCTATCTTGCAATGTATGGAGGCAGGGAGAAGAGATAGATGAACAAAGGAAGTGAGGGAAGGAGCCTTGGCGGAGGTACATACTTTTCTAGTTAATATATATATTATTGGTAAAAACACAAGGTGGTGACATACAGCTTCATTTTACCCTCCCAGTCCTTCATGCTGCTTCCCCATCAGGATATAACTATCCACCCCTCACAGCTGTTGCTGGTGGCTGTTTCCCTTTACCAACCACAGCCACCCCCCCCTTTCTTTTTTGGGGGTGCTTGGCACAGTTCAAGCATTTCTCCCTGCATCATTTACCCTGCATAACCCACAGCTCAGACAGAATTCACAGGCCCCACCACACCCTGCAGGCTAATTCAGGGCATGTAAATGAAATACTAAAGAGTTGCACAGAAAGTGTACTATAAGTGACTGCATCGAAAAAGCCAGCACAGGGCATGTATTTTAATCTATGAACCTGTCCCCCTGTTGTTGCGGTGGCAACAGAGGAAGCATACACACACATCCCAGACTGAGAAATATAAACAAGGCTAGAAGTCTCTAGATTCTCTCTGAAGTAAACATACACATGTTGGAATTTGTCTCACTCTAAATGTCTCAGACTATCTAGAAAAGCCCATGAGGAACAGCATAACCACAGACACCCTTCCTCTTCTAAGTTGAGTTCATGGTTTTCAGCAATAATTTGTCATAAGATGTAATCTGATCTTCAGCTAAGTCAAGGGTATTGAAAAATATAATGTGCCAAAAATAATAACAAAATTCTGACCTTTCATGCCTTTATTGAGAACAGCCATAAAAACCTCATAGTACTGGTAGAAAAAGTATGTGAACCCTTCAGTTAATGACCACAGAAAAGCTAATTGGAGTCTGGTGTTGGCATACCTGGACTCTTGTTAAGAACATGAGTTTGGTGGTGTGGACTACAGCTACTTTGATAAAAACCACTCAAACTTTTTGAGTCTGCTCCATACAAGGAGAATACATTTATGTGAACTATACCACAAAGAGCTTTCAGAGGATCTAAGATCAAGAACTGTTGATTTACATAAAGCTAGAAAGAGTTACAAAGTGATTTCAAAGACTTTAGAAATTCTCCAGTCTACAGTTAGGCAAACAATCTACAATTGGAGACACTGTGGCTACTCTACCAAGAAGTGGGTGCAGAGTCAAATTGACCCCAAGAACACAACAAAGACTCATCATTGAAGTAAAGAAACAACCCCAAGTGACAGCCAAAGATTTGAAGGCATCATTGGATGGCTAACATCTGTGTTTATGAGTCTACAATACGTAAAACACTGAACAAGCAGGGTGTCTATGGCAGGACACCAGGAAGGAAGCTGCTGCTTACTAAAAAGAACATTCCTGCACGCCTGAAGTTTGCAAAAGATCACATTGACACTCCACAGCGGTACTGGCAAAATGTTTTGTGGACTGATAAAACTAAGATTAAATTATTTGGAAAGAACACACAGCTCTACATCTGGCGTAAAAAGAGCACTGCATATCATTATGAAAACATCATCCCAAATATAATAGAATTAAATATAGTTAAAACTGCTTCGTCTGCCCTAAATGTTGCTGCTGCCAGGCCTTCACCCACATGTGGAGCCTAACCCGGCCTGATACTGGCAGGTCTGGCTGTGAATGCTAATATTGTATTTATTATGTTTGTCTTGAATGTAGCTACTGCCAGGCCTCCTACTTTTCTACCTCTTCTTTTCTACCCAGCTAGTCGAGGAGGATGGCCATCCTCTATGAGCTATGGTTCCGCTCAAGGTTTCTGCCCGTTAAAGGGAAGTTTTTTTCGTGCCTGTGTCGCCACAGTGCTTGCTCTTAAGGGTCTCTGCTGGTTTCGATAGATTTGAGATTTTGGCCTAAACCCACACTTTTGTAAAGTGCCTTGAGATAACCCTGTGTTGTGATGTGGCGCTATGTAAATAAACTGAATTGAACTGAATAAAGTATGGTGGATGAAACATCATGATTTGGGCCTGTTTTGCTGCATCAGGGCCTGGCCAGATTGCAGTCACTGAGGGGAAGAAGAATTCACAAATGTATCAAAAAAAATTCTTCAGGATGATGTGAGAATGTCTGTACATTAGCTGAAACTCTGTAGAACGTGTTCTATGTTCTGCCAGGAAGGATGGGCTAAAAATCCTGCTGAACAATGTGCAGGTCTGATCCACAGCTACAGGAAGTGCCTGGTTGAGGTTATTGCTGTCATACTGTACTTTTTCTGCAGCAGACCTGTTTGTTCTGTACTTCCTGCTGCAGATTTGGTTTCAAAATCTATGTGAGATCTTGAAATTTCTATTTTTAAACAACATTGCAGATGTTTGGTTGTTAAACAGAGTTGGATAGCGTTTCTATGTGCATTGAGGAAGTTACGAACTTTGTGTTGAAGAGAAATGTCCTCCTTTTCCATAGTTTAGTTTCGTGTCAAAATCTTTTCATCACATGTACATAAGTATTCACAGCCTTTGCCATGAAGCTCAAAATTGAGCTCAGGTGCATCCTGTTTCCACTGATCTTCCTTGAGATGTTTCTACAGCTTAATTGGAGTCCACCTGTGGTAAATTCAGTTGATTGGACATGATTTGGAAAGGCACACACTTGTCTATATAAGGTCCCACAGTTGACAGTGCATGTCAGAGCACAAACCAAGCATAAAGTCAAAATGGTGCTATATAAATAAAGTTGAATTGAATTGAATTAAAAGGAATTGTCTGTAGACCTCTGAGACAGGATTGTCTCCAGGCACAAATCTGGGATCTGGGGAAGGGTACAGAAAAATTTCTGCTGCTTTGAAGGTCCCAATGAGCACAGTGGCCTCCATCATCCATAAATGGAAGACATTTTGAACCACCAGGACTCTTCCTAGAGCTCTTCCTAGAGCTTGGTGGATTGCTGCAGCAGTTCACCAATCAGACCTGTGTGGTAGAGTGGTCAGACGGAAGCCACTCCTTAGTAAAAGGCACATGGCAGCCCACCTGGAGTTTGCAAAAAGGCACCTGAAGGACTCTTAGACCATGAGAAACAAAATTCTCTGGACTGATGAGACAAAGATTGAACTCTTTGGCGTGAATGCCAGGCGTCATGTTTGGAGGAAACTAGGCACTGCTCATCACCAGGCCAATACCATCCCTACAGTGAAGCATGGTGGTGGCAGCATCATGCTTTGGGGATGTTTTTCAGCGGCAGGCACTGGGAGACTAGTCAGGATAGAGGGAAAGATGAATGCAACAATGTACAGAGACATCCTGGATGAAAACCTGCTCCAGAGTGCTCTTGACCTCAGACTGGGGCGACAGTTCATCTTTCAGCAGGACAATAACCCTAAGCACACAGCCAAGATATCAAAGGAGTGGCTTCAGGACAATTCTGTGAATGTCCTTGAGTGGCCCAGCCAGAGCCCAGACTTGAATCCAATTGAACATCTCTGGAGAGATCTGAAAATGGCTGTGCACCGATGCTTCCATCCAATCTGATGGAGCTTGAGAGGTGCTGCAAAGAGGAATGGATTAAATTGCTCAAACATAGGTGTGCCAAGCTTGTGGCATCATATTCAAAAAGAGTTGAGGCTGTAATTGCTGCCAAAGGTGCATCAACAAAGTATTGAGCAAAGGCTGTGAATACTTATGTACATGTGATTTTAGTTTTTTTATTTTTAATAAATTTGCAAAAAAAAACTTTTTTCATGTTGTCATTATAGGGTGTTTTGTGTAGAATTTTGAGGGAAAAAATAAATTTAATCCATTTTGGAATAAGGCTGTAACATAACAAAACGTGGAAAAAGTGAAGCGCTGTGAATACTTTCCGGATGCTCTGTATAATAACCACATAAGGACCATCTCTTTTTTTTATTGACCATTTATTCTTATTAAAGACAAAAATAGAAAGGAGATGTCTTTACCTTCTTAACATGTTTCTTTTCTTTTTTTCATTTTAAATTACATACTGAATTACATACTGAAATAAATCAATTGTACAAATCATTATCATTAATTTTTTGCAACTTTTTCCCATCATAATTTTCCAGTGTTTGTATAAAATTGTACTTTTAATGTGCATTTCAGATTTGAATTTCATAAATTTGAAGTTTTTCTTCTAAATCAAATCATGAATAAAAAGAATTGTTAAATAAAAATTAATTCGTTAAATATTTCTTGAGCCAGAGGAGAATACCAGTAACTTAAAAAAAAATGTCATTCTGAAAATGAGAAAATTACAGCCATCTACAGATATAAATTAGCTCTCGGTTTACTTTGGTGCAGTTACCTTCATAAAGCGTCATTCTTGCAAATAGATCAATAAAAAAGTAATTGACAGAAAAAATCAAGTGTAGATCCCCAGCCTGAAGCCTGCCATTCTGGCCTGATTTAAATCTGTGGAGGTTTTCTTCACACCTGCTGGACTTTGCTTCTTTGTAAAAATATTTCAGATTGGTCATGATCTGAAAATCAAAGTCACATAAGTTAATGTAATACGATTCAAGCGATGACTTCAGCTTTATTCATTATTCCTACTTGACTAATTAAAATTATTTGAAATCAAGTATGTTACATTAAGAGCCGATTTGTTCCTATTACACATTTTAATTTATTTTTAATTTATTTTGTGTGTATGTGTCACTATCATGCACTTTTGCAGCTTTAATATAATTTTTTCAGACAAAACTAATTAATTCAGCAGTAACTTTAAAGCAACGAAATGATAGTCTGGTACACTAATAATGTTTCCTATTAGTAACAACTTAGCATCCTCATTTATCATTTGCTGTTTTACAATAATAAGAGTGAGATGGTGTTAACCTGACTTACCTCCAATTAAAACGGGGTTAGCGGACTATCTTCTCTGCCACAGCACGGTGGAAAACAGTCCCACATCTCTGGTAAACAGAAGTAGTGGCTGTTTCACCAAGCCATTAGTTTAGAGTTAGCTGCTGTGCTAACTGCCAGAGTGAAACCTAGCAACCCATCTACACCTGTTGCACTGTGCACATGTGTGAGAGAGGTGGGACACTGACAAGTAGTGTGTGAGGAGCTTTGCAGAAGAAACAAGGGCATGTGTATTTTGCAAAATCCCAGTGAAAACAACAGCATTTTATGTGAAACAATAGATGTTTTTATCTCATCATCTGAAAAATATCGTTATATTGCACAGCCCTAGTCCTCTATTGGTTTATCTATGTATGGCCACCGCACATACAGTGATGTGAAAAAGTGTTTGCCCCCTTCCTGATTTCTCATTTTTTGTATGCTTGTCACACTTAAATGTTTCAGATCATCAAACAAATTTAAATATTAGACATAGATAACACACGTAAACACAAAATGGAGTTTTTAAATTAAGGTGTTTATCATTAAGGGAAACAAAAGTCCAAACCTACATGGCCCTGTGTGAAAAAGTGATTGCCCCCTAAACCTAATAACTGGTTGGGCCACCCTTAGCACCAACAACTACAATCAAGCGTTTGCAATAATTGGCAATGAGTCCTTTACAACGCAGTGGAGGAATTTTGGCCCACTTATCTTTGCAAAATTGTTGTAATTCAGCCACATTGGAGGGTTTTTAAGCATGAACTGCCTTTTTAAAGTCATGCCACAGCATCCCAATCGGATTCAGGTCAGGACTTTGACTAGGCCACTCTAAAGTCTTCATTTTGTTTTTCTTAAGCCATTCAGACGTGGACTTGACTGTGTGTTTTCAATCATAGTCCTGCTGCAGAACCCAAGTGTGCTTCAGCTTGAGGTCATGAACAGATGGCCGGATATTCTCCTTCAGGATTTTTTGGTAGACAGCAGAATTCATGGTTCCATTTGCCACAGCATATCTTCCAGGTCTTGAAGCAGCAAAACAGTCCCAGACCATCACATTACCACCACCATGTTTTACTGTTGGTATGATGTTCCTTTTCTGAAATGCTGTGATACTTTTACACCAGATGTAATGGGACACACACATTCCAAAAATTTCAACTTTTGTCTCTTCAGTCCACAGAGTATTTTCCCAAAAGTCTTGGGGATTATCAAGATGTTTTCTGGCAAAACTAAGATGAGCCTTTATGTTCTTTTTGCTCAGCATTGGTTTTTGTCTTGGAACTCTGCCATGCAGGCCATTTTTACCCAGTCTCTTTCTTATGGTGGAGTCATGAACACTGACCTTAACTGAGGCAAGTGAGGCTTTCATTTCTTTGGATGTTGTTGTGGGGTCTTGTGTGACCTCTTGGATGGGTCATCGCTACACTCTTGGGGAAATTTTGGTCGGCCGGCCACTCCTGGGAAGGTTCACCACTGTTCCATGTTTTCGCCATTTGTGGATAAGGGCTCTCACTGTGGATTGCTGGAGTCCCAAAGCTTTAGAAATGGCTTTATAGCTTCAATTACTTTGTTTCTCATTTGTTCCCGAATTTCTTTGGATTGCAGCATGATGTCTAGCTTTTGAGGATCTTTTGGTCTACTTCACTTTGTCAGGCAGGTCCTATTTAAGTGATTTCTTGATTGAGAACAGGTGTGGCAGTAATCAGGCCTGGGTATGGCTAGAGAAATTGAATTCAGCTTTCCAAAGATGTGATAAACCACAGTTAATTTATGTTTTAACAGGGGAGGGATCACTTTTTCACACAGGGCCATGTAGGTTTGGATTTTTTTTTTTTACCTTTAATAATAAACACCTTCATTTAAAAACTGCATTTTGTGTTTACTTGTGTTATCTTTGTCTAATATTCAAATTTGTTTGATGATCTGAAACATTTAAGTGTAACAAACGTACAAAAAAATGAGAAATCAGGAAGGGGCAAACACTTTTTCACACCACTGTATACGAAATCAAGTTACTCAAAGACTCAATGAAAAAGTATCCCACCACAAAATTACTTATGAAAATACTATTTTGTGAAAGTACATGCACTTGAGTGAATACAACTAGGTACTTCCCACCTTTGCTCCTGAATACCAGTTTTGGGTACCCAAATATTCATAAACAATCCCATGTTGGGCCTGTCTTTATTATAGTTATAATTAATAATAATGATTTTCCCCCGTTATATATTTTAACTTCTCTGTCATATCACTTTTCTTGCAAATTTGTACTTTTTTCATGAATCTACAGTGGAGAAAATAAGTATTTAACACGTGTTTGATGATCTGAAACATTTAAGTGTGACAAACACACAGAAAAATGAGAAATCAGGAAGGGGCAAACACTTTTTCACACCACTGTAGCTCCGGGCTAGGCTCTTAATTTTAACCATGCCCAGGTGTCCTTTGTGTAGTGTTTCTAGCAACTCTCGCTCTTAGTTTTGAAGGAGCTACGACTCAGGAGCTGCAAAGTAAGATACCCTGACATATTGAGAGTTGGTCTCTTCTACATGAGAACTCTGGGTATGTGGAATCGTCGTGTGCTGGCCATCCCTGCATTATCTCATCCACTTTCAACAATGTGGGGTCATTCTTTGTTTGTATTTCAGCGTTTGACACTGGTAGCAGTACCACGAGTGCTGTGTGGAACACTTCTGCTAGGTCAGTGGAGTTCTCGCCTTCCGTTGTTAATAATGGCAGACATGATAAGCCATGTTTAAACTGAGTGTGTTGTTTAAACTCAATATTGTATGAATGAGTTCCCAGGAACAATGCCCAGCGTTGTATCACTGGAATTCCTTTTCAAGGGATAAAAATGGAAACAGGGGGCCGATGATCTGTCACAAGCATGAACCTTCATTCATAAAGGTAATGGTGGAACTTTTTAATACCCCACCCTCAGCTGAGCACCTCACCGTCTATTTGTACATAATTGCGTTCTGTGCTTTTCAGTGATCTTGAAGCAAATGTGATTCAGAGCCATCTTTCATGGTGTGTGAAAAAACACAGCCAATGCCATAAGGGCTAGCATTGCAAGCCAGTCTAATAGGTTGTGTTGGGTCATAATGGGTAAGCAGTTCATCTGATGTTATCTGATGTTAGTCTTTTTGTGTGTTTAAATTGGTGTACCCGATTTGCAGAGCCAGCAATGCATGTACATAAGGAGCCTTTTTCTAGTCATGCATTGCTGGGTCATTGTGCTTCATCTGAGCATTTTCCCTCTAGTGAAGTCAAGGACGGTTTCCCTTGGGGCTTATTCGGACTACTGGACTGCTCCAGCTCCGTGAGTAAATTACTGCGTGTGTTTTTCCCCGGTGTTTCTCCCCTGCAGACTGTAGAGCGTCCAGAAGGACTCCTTTAGCTTCCGAGGAAACATTATCTCTAACTGTTTGTCTAAGTGTAGTATAAATAAATGTGTATGGTGCTAACCCGCACATAAATCCTCATTATTTCCCCCTCGCCGTGCACGTTGGAAAAGCGCACGGGAGGGTTCATGACAGAATGACCCAGCCATTTAAAAGGATTTAGCGGGTTACACCCACACATACCTCTGTCATTTAATAATCATTTACTCACCAGTCTGTAAGCTATGTTGGGCTTAACGGGGGCACGCAGTTATCCTCTGAGTCTGGGGTGGGAGTGTTGCCAAGCGCTCATGGAGATAGACGGGCTTGTTGCCTCAGCTAGCACGTATTCCACCCCGGAGGATATACTGTGGTATGTGGACTTGGCAGATGCAGCAGCTCAGTGGTGCCCTCAGTTCGCGGATCATCCGGAGGGAGCTGAGAGGTTGATTCGTTTGGCAGCGCTGCGGCAAGAGTTCGGCGGAGGGGTGAGGAAGTCCCCCAAGAAGACAGGGCTCACACCGAGGGGCAGGCGCTCCCGGAGTTCCATTGATCCTGCTCCACGCCAGAGTTCGGCACCAGTTCCTGCTTCAACCCGACCAGCGCCAGCCCCCAGCAGACGGCATTGTCCAACGACAAAACGCCATGAGAAGCCTTACTCGTCGGCAGCGGCCACCACCTTTCCAGCTGCCATGAAGTCCAAAGCTGCGGGTGCAGCTTTGACCTAATCGGGGTCCACCGCAGGTGCTGCAGAGCCTCAGCTGGAGGTCACCATAGGTGCTGCAGAGCCTCAGCCAGAGATCACCGCAGGTGCTGCAGAGCCTCAGCCGGAGGTCACTGCGGGTGCTGCAGAGCCTCAGCCGGAGGTCACTGCGGGTGCTGCAGAGCCTCAGCCGGGGGTCACCGTGGGTGCTGCAGAGCCTCAGCTGGAGGTCACCGCAGGTGCTGCAGAGCCTCAGCCGGAGGTCACCGCAGGTGCTGCAGAGCCTCAGCCGGAGGTCACCGCAGGTGCTGCAGAGCCTCAGCCGGAGGTCACCGCGGGTGCAGCAAGGCTCCCGCTGGAGTCCATCGCGGATGCAGCGGAGCCGGCCTGGTCGGGGCCCATCGCGGGTGCAGTGGACCTGCCTGAGGACGCCGTGACCCCCTTCTCCTCCCTGTCCAATGCCGGGGAGTTTCCCGCTGTAGGGTCCGGTCACCCACCAGTGAGCCTTCCGGTGGGTAGGCCACCTCCTGCTTCACCCTTTCAGTCCTGGTGGCTAAACAACGCTGGCCGGCCGCCGGAAGGATTGACTCCCCGGGTCTGGTGGCCCATGTTTTCCGGCAGGCCACTGGATTCCGTCCACCAGACCTTCTGCGGGGCCTGGGACTGTGGGCGGCCTCCTGAGCCCCAACGCCCGTGGACTTGGGGGGGGTAAATTGTGGTCCCTGGGCGGAGTGTTGCGTTCCCACCTTTCCTGGTCCCCCTACCTCCCACCCGGGTTCGTGTTATTTGTTCCTGTTGGGGGGGGGGGGTCTGGAATGTTACCTTGGGTGTCTGGGAATCCACTCCTTAAAGGGGGGGCTCTGTCAGGAACCGAGCCGGTTTGGTTCCCCCCGGCTCGGCCCTGACCTCTCTGTGGTATGTGCCACGTTGTATGTATATTAGTATATATTTCTGTGTGCTTTGCCATACCCATAGCCACTGCTTTCTGGCCAGCAGCGGTGAGGCAGCCTCTTGGGCTCACGCTGGAGTGAGTGCTGTCTAACTGTCTGCCGGTTGGACCACGCCCCCTCTCTATTGCTGCCAGCTGTTCCCACTCCCGTGTGCCATCTCCCCGCTCCTCGCCCAAGTGTACACAGTTTGCAGAGCCAGCAATGCATGTACATAAGGAGCCTTTTTCTAGTCATGCATTGCTGGATTGTTGTGCTTCATCTGAGTGTTTTCCCTCTAGTGAAGTCAAGGACGGTTTCCCTCGGGGCTTATTCGGACTACTGGACTGCTCCAGCTCCGTGAATAAATTACTGCGTGTGTTTTTCCCCAGTGTTTCTCCCCTGCAGACTAACGCGTCCAGAAGGACTCCTTTAGCTTCCAAGGAAACATTATCTGTAACTGTTTGTCTAAGTGTAGTATAAATAATTGTGTGTGGTGCTAATCTGCACGTACTGTAAATCCTCATTATTTCCCCGCTCACCGTGCGCGTTGGAAAAGCACACGGGAGGGTTCCCGACGTTTGCTTTTCTGAGCACGTAGGCCATACACACTCAGCCTGGTGAGGAATTTGCTGAGGTTTTCAAGATGATGCTCATTACTTTTGCCTGTTACGATGATGTCATCAAGGTAACATTGTGTACCGGGGATGTTTTGAAGCACTTGATCCATTGATCTTTGCCACAATGCGGGAGCTGATGCAATACCAAAGACGAGTCTGTAATTTTGAAACAGTCCTTTAAGATAAGATAAGATAAGATAAGATAAGCCTTTATTAGTCCCACAATGGGGAAATTCCAGGATTGCAACAGCACAGGGATAGCAGCACTCACAGCAGTAATTAAGAAGATACGAAAAATATAAATAAGAGCAGTGGATATACGTACGTACACATAAATATATAAATATATATACAAAGTGTGGAGCATTGTAGCAAGATGGAATAAACAGCATAACTGTCTACTTAGTTATCCTACATAGTATGAATATGTACCCATACATATTGTCACCCTCCGTAGCGACTGATATTGTCCTAGTTGTATAGTGGAGGGGACCATTTGTGTAAGTCTGTTGCGTCTTTTGCATTCAATACTATTAGGTCGTCACGTTTTTTTGCTATCTCTGCGAGCAGCCCTGCTTAGGTTATACAGTCTGACAGCCGTAGGTAGGAAGGACCTGCGAAACCTCTCGGTTGTGCACCTAGGATGATGTAGTCTGCTGCTAAATGAGCTCCTCAGTGCGTTCAATATGTCCTGCATAGGGTGGGACTCGGACTCCAGCAGAGATGACAGTTTAGCCACCATCCTTCTCTCTCCTATCTCCTCCACTGGGTCAAGGCGCTGCCCCAGGACAGAGCTAGCTTTCTTGATCAGTTTGTTCAGTCTCTTCCTATCAGCTGCTGTAATGCCGTTGCCCCAGCAGACCACTCCAAAAGTGATGGCTGATGCCACCACTGTGTCATAGAATGTCTTCAGCAGCGCCCCTTGTACACCAAAAGACCTGAGCCTCCTCAGTAGGAACAGCCTGCGCTGTCCCTTCTTGTAGAGTGCATCGGTATTGTGTGACCAGTCTAGTTTATTGTTCAGATGAACACCCAGGTACTTGTAGGATGTCACCATCTCAATGTCTGTTCCCTGTATGTTTACTGGTGCTGTGAGGGGTTGTCTTTGCCTGCGGCAGTCCACCACCAGCTCCTTAGTTTTCCTCGCATTGATCTGGAGGCAGTTCCGATGGCACCAGTCCACGAAGTCCTGGATAAGTCCTCTGTACTCGGCTTCATCTCCGTTGGAGATGAGGCCGACGATTGCAGAGTTGTCAGAGAACTTCTGTAGATGGCAGTGTGTTGTGTTGTGTGAGAAGTCCACAGTATAAAGGGTGAACAGGAAGGGAGCCAAAACCGTTCCCTGGGGGGCCCCCGTGCTACCGATGATTGTGTCAGACACACAATCTCGGGCTCTCACAAACTGTGGCCAGTTAGTGAGGTAGTCCAGGATCCATGATGACAGGTGCTGGTCCACCCCTGTGCACAGCAGCTTGTCCTTCAGGATCATTGGTTGAATGGTGTTGAAAGCACTGGAGAAGTCAAAGAGCATGATCCTCACCGCATTCCCGGGCTTCTCCAGGTGGGACAGAGAACGGTGAAGGAGGAAGATCACTGCATCCTCCACCCCGATGCCATGCTGGTAGGTGAACTGGAGTGATATTTTTATCTTTTATCTTTATGCCTGTTAATGGTGAGGAATTGTTTCCTCAACCTCCATTCGGAGATGGGCTTGTTCTAACTCAATGCTGGGGAGCTTCTTTCCTCCTGCCATCAATGCAAAGATGTCCACAATAGAAGAGCCTAAGTCATGCCTCCTCTACTTCTGCATATGGGACCTTATTTTGAAAAAAATCTCCATTGAAATGAATGGTAAGAGAGAAATTATCTTTTTTGCCACAAGTTACACATGTGATGTTTGTCAATTTAAAAGACAATTTTCCACATAATTAAAGTTGTGGGTTGTCATATAATAAAAGAGAAATATTTAGTTTTTGTGAAACCGCTTAATGGACTACATTTACTTGTCTTGGACTCTACACGTCACCAAACGTGATTATGGTGGTTTCCTTCTCAAAGCTCACCTCCTGCTTCCTGACTGAAGAAAGAAGTATTCAAAGAGGAGAAAAACAAAACAAATGTAGTGTATTGTGAGAGCTGCAGCTGATCCAGAGGACTGTTAGTTACTGCCCCCTGGGCGCTCTTTGAAAACGATGATGTAACTTACATGAGTCTGTGTTTGTAGTCTTTCAATTTATGTATTTTCCCAACCTTATACCTTAACAGTTAGACAACAATCTACACCTGTCATGAACCGAGCCTGGTCCTCCTGTGGGCTAGGTTCTGACCGTTCTTGGTCATATGTTGTGTTTTGTTTTCTCACCTGTGTGTTTATTTCTGTGCTTGGCCGCTGCTCTGGCCGGCGATCGTTAGGCAGCTGTTTGACCCACTTTCGGGTGGGCACTGTCTAGCGTTCGCCGGTCCGACCACGCCCCCCTCTCTCTGACAGTCAGCTGTTTGCCCCGGTAATTATCTTTCCCACGCCTCACCCAGGTGTTCCCAATTTGGTAGGCCAGCGGTGTTTGTACATAAGCAGCTCTTTGCTAGTCAAACACCGCTGGACCATTATACGAGTCACACGGTCGTTTCCTGTCGGGCGATCATCACGTCCCGAAGGACTGGTTATTCGTGCTTCATGGGAGAATTGGACTATTTGGACTGCTCCTGCCCGTGAATAAAGTGTTTAGCATTTCTCTGTGCGGTTAGCTGCTACGCGTATCTGGTAGCGTTTCTCCCTGCAGCTTAACTGCTACGCTTAGGCCGTTGCCCAGTTTGCTTCCCTATGTCAGTGGAGCTTCCTAAAGTCTTCCTCGTTCTCCCAAGCGCATGTGTATTATTTTGTATTATTTTCCTGTGGCCACGGTACACTGTGGTCTGCCCGCTATACGCTCCTGCGTCAGCCTGTTGTGTACATCTGTCCTTACCTGTAAGTCTCTATTTTTTGAACTGTGTCTTGTCCATCCTTCTCCTCCTCCATGCGCTGTGAAAAAGCACACGAGGAGTTTGTGACAGAATGGTCCAGCCAGCCAAGAGGATTTAGCGGGTTCACCCACACATCCCTTTTCTCTTTTTTGTGTGCTTTTTTTGGACTGCCTGTGCCTGGAGTTCACCATGCCCTGCTCTCGACGATGAAGAAGAGGAACGGCAGCGGGGATTCCCACGATGGAGGAGGGATGGGCCGCTGAATATATCCGGAGCTTCGTGAATGAGGCCCTCTCCGCCCGGGGACCGAAGAAGAGGCTAGAGTGCCTAGAAGGAGCTGGGGAGGTCCTGGAGGCGTGTCCCAGATTATAGGACTACCGCAAGTTCACCGACCTGCTGGCCACAGTGTGTTCGCTCCGGCGCTCCTTCCCTGGGTTGACGTTCCCCACAGCACCGAGCTGGAGACCCGGAGACCAGCAGGCCTTCATTCTCCGGGACTCTTCGCCCAACCCTCCTCCTGCTCCAGCAAGGTCAGTACCGATTAATAGGGGACAGCGTCGTCCTGCATTGAAGCGCCGGGAGAAGTCCTCTCCTCCGTCAGCTGCCATCATCCCTTCGGCTGCTGAGAGGTTCACTGAGGTCATCCCAGGAACGCCCACCTCCGTCGTCATGGAGACGGCTCCTCCACAAGCCCTCTAGAGGACCTACGTCACCGCTGGCATGGAGAGGGACCAATGTCTGCCGCCTGCAGCTGCGGATGTCATCAACCAGGATGACAGGCAAGCTGGAGGAGAAGTCCACTGGGACCTCTCCTCCAGCTGCAAATAATAATTGTTTCCTTCCCCTCTTCATGTCTTGTCTCCTCCCTTAATTCCTGAGGGCCTGCCAGCCCAAGAACCAAGCCGTCAGACGATGGAGGAGGTTGAGGCCCTGAATGATCCTGCCTAGGGGCCTGCACGGAGGCATTTCCCTGCATCCACGCCGGCGGACGAGGAGTGGTCAGCTCTGGTCGCTGCGCTCAACCGCCGGGTCGAAGAGGAGTGCCGTGAGAAGAAGGTCTGAGGCTGTGAGGGTTCCCCCCCCAATGCCTGCTCAACCCCCGGATTCTCTGTCGGACGAGGAGTGGGCGAACCTGCTCGCCGCAGTCAACAGCCGGGTCAAGGAGGAACGTCAGAGGACCAGGACTGCAACCACCATCACGCCTGTTGCGGGGATTGCCGCAGCAGAGTCATTCCTCGGACCAGACCTCCAGCCATTTATATATGTATATATATATATACAGTATATATATATATATATATATATATATATATATATATACATATTTGAAACAAATTGTGGTAAAATTTTGACTTTTTCCCCCCCCATACAATTTACGCTTTTTACCATAATTGACCATATAAAACTCTGATTTCAAAGAAAAAAATATATTTAATATATATTAATTGATATGATATTAAATATAAAATTATATTTAATAAAATATAAACTTAAATTACCAAAGATGCAGTTATTTCTGTTATATATTAATAGCTTTTTAGAGCTCTTCTCATCAACCAGACAGCAGGAAAAACCTCCCTTATTTTGAAATGCAGATGTTGGCACGTTTAGTTTGTTTGAAGGCTGGAGGATGTTGATATATTAAAGTCACTGACTTCATGAATTTCAGGCATTTTAACTTGTCAGGTGCATTTAATGAACATACATTAGTTAATATTGTAGTGGTTGGTGAGGTAAACCCTGAGCAATTCAGTTCCCTTTCCCTCAATTAGCCTGCATATGAAGACGAACCACACCTGTTTGCTAAGCAACTCAATATTGTTCCTGTTGCTAGCGGGTTGAAACCACGATAAATGGCTCCACTGCTTACATACCTCTTCTGCTTTTTTTCCATGTTTAAAGTACTTTAATAAACTCATGCTTCACTCTGACGCAGAATCAGGTTTGTCTCTTGGACAGCGACGCCAGATAGACACGTCTGCCTGCCAACTGGAATTGTGACGCAGACAGCGCACTTCCGAGTTCCAACGCACAGATGACTGTCACGTGCATTGTTCACGTGCACACTTGTGGACCTTCTTTCCTTCATTTATTTTTCTTAGAGTGGCGGCTCAGTTTCTGGCACGGTGAGCCACCACACAGAAATGTTACCAGCAGAAACCCTGTGTAAGACAATGACAGTTTTTTTGTAGAAAAAAAGGGCATAAGATCCCATTTTAGACAATATAGATTAGTTTTTATTGGGGATTTATATCCACCGGAGTCTGTCTTTAACACCGGTGGTGGTCGTTGTTAACCCGGGCCTCGACCGATCTGGTGAATAAATGCTTAAATCCCCATCTAGGATCCTGTGAACTCCTACAGCCATCCTCTAGTATATAATGTATATTATCACATTCTGGAAAATATGAAGGTGGGTTTTATTCAATTTTACCCAATTTCTCTTTTTTTTAGAAAAGTGCATGAGCTCACGGCTTAGAATAAAACATGGCTAAGGAAAGCATGCAGTAAAGCATGTGCATTAAAAGACAACTGAAACAAGACTAAACAAAGTTTTGAGAATGCAATCAGACCTAACATTTTACATTGCAGGAAACAAAGCTCATAACAACAGATATTCAGATTGCATATTAACAAAGTTTGAAGTTATTTAAAAAAAGAAAATGAACCTGCATGTTATTCCCCCTAACATTTTCAGTCCTGCACAGGTAGGGATCGAAATTCACACGTTCACAGTAGAGACGGCCCCCACCTTTCTTTAGTGCAACCTTTCACAGCTCCAGTCAAAGCACAACTAGTAGCACTGACATTTAACTTTCACAGCACCCTAATGTGCAAACCACAGAACTGCCATAAGCATTCTGCCCACAGCTTTCACTACAGACGAGTAGAATCTGTGTTTCTTTGGAGAGCAGGTTTTGTTGTGAGCTTCATTAGAGTCTGTGCAGGTTCATTTCTAGTGTTGGAGTTTGTTTTGCAATAGCGTGGGACTGACCTCACGTTTTATCCCTCTCGAGAGTCTCTTGATCGCCAAACATGGAGCTGTGTTTGTCAGCAGATAGCCGATCCCAGACAGCATAGCAGGCCGTCAGGGTTTGTGCTAACCTCCGGGCTACAAAGGTTTCAGACAGATCATTTGAAAAGGAAACTGTCATTAAAAATGCTTGCCAGTTTGTCAGGGCCCCAGACTGTGATTGAGACAGTTGTAGTCTCATGTAAAATCTGTCCTCAAACCACGGGTGAAATTCTTCTCATAGTTTTCACATATCCAACAAATAAAATAAGGGCACACCTCATGGAGAGCTTCCATGTCTCTTTCAACATGAAGTCTGGAAGTCAGTAATGGAGCATGAAATTAGAACTTCTCCTTGCAGGCGATTTTTTCAACCCTCTAAATCTTTTTAGTTGCACACAGCCCTGGAAAATGTGTGGTATTTATATCGGAGATTGAAGCAGAAGAGAGCTAAGGACAGTCATGGCATAAATTCTCTCCAAGGGAATGGGCTGGGCTGGGTCCTGTTTTAAAATACTAAAAATGGGCTGAGTTCCACATATCATAACAGGAAGTGTGGGCCTGTAGAGTCAGCTTTTCTGCTCACAGTTGAAAATCCCAGGCCTCCAACTTCCTGTCAAAGGGATCCTTCTCCAGTCTGCTAACTTCCTGTGTTTTAGGGCACAGCAAATACACAAAGGGGCTCTAATTTATCTAAAGTTATTTTTTTCTAGATTGCATCAAATATCCCGATTAGGCAAAATGGATGGAGCTCGATGGAACATAAAAATGATTATCTCACAGCTACAGTCGTTTGGAATTATCCATATACGAGAAGCATGAGAAAAAAAACACGACTGGGTTTACAAAAAAAATATATATTTCAAATGTAAACTACAAACTTCAAGTTTTCCTCTTCAAAATAATCCCCCTCGAGTCTAATGCACTTTCCCATCCTTCTCTGCCACGCCTCCATGCACTCCTGGAAGGATCCTTCACAGCTCCATCATTACAGCCCTTTTGATGGCCTCCACATCTGGAAACGTGTCCCCTTGATGACCCTTTTGAACTGGGGGAAAAGGGAAAAAAAATCACACGTTGCCGGGTCAGGTGAGTAGGGAGGTTGCTCCAGCACGGCGATGATTTTCTCAGCTGTGAACTGCCGGATGTCCAGGGCATTGTGGGCTGGCGCACTGTTGTGGGGAAGCATTTGCCACAACTCTCGCCTCCTCTTGTGCGCAGAACGCCACAGGATCTCATTGGAAGACATGCTTGTTGGTCATCTGGCCCTGTGGCAACGCGTTAATGTTTACCCATATCATAGCTCACACAGCACTCACAAGAAAGTGCAGCCAATATTATTGATATTGTTTATGAATTTTTGCTATTATTTCTTTTTTCAATAATTATTTGTATGAATCATTTACAAATATAATTACTTAAGTTTTAGGGTTTTTAGTGAGAGAGAAAGAGAATTTAATTGTCACGTTTCTTGTTTTTGTTGCTAAAGTTCATGTTTTATTTTGAAAGTTTGTTTCCTGCACTCATACCAGAGCAATATTTGGTTCCCTATTCATGCACCGGGATATAGTTCATGATTCTGTAACTTCATAGTGTGAAGCTGAAGCGGTTGTAGCCAACACTAAAACATCTGTACAACTGTTTGGCTCACTACCATAATAGCATTAGCCAGTTTGTTTTTAGCCTGCTTCTCTTCCGCTTTTTTTTTTAGCTACTAGCTTTAAGAGTAATAGCTCACTGGGCTAAGACAGCTCACAACTAGTTGAAGATAAAAACAAAATCTGGGACAAATCTGAGAATTTGCAACAATTTTCACTTGGAATCACACTGTCTGACCAGTGTTGCCATAATTTTGCACAAACTCCTACTGAGTTTTTGGCCAAAGTTCTCTGGGTGTTTGCATACATGTCATGCAAGTATTGCAGGACATTCTCGCAGCATGCACGAGACAAAATTTAGGGTTTTTTTGCACTCACCACAATCCCGCAATGGCTGCCTAACACTAGAGTCACGGTCGAGATGGGTTTGAGACACTTGTGTGCTCTGAGACTATTGAGAGAAAGCTGTCACACAAATTTTTTGAACATGTTCAAAATTCCTGCAAGAGGAGTGTGAGACCCTGTGACTCATGAGAAGAAAATGAGAACCCCCAAGAATGTTTGGAGACATTTTGGAAACTCCCTCAAGAATGCCTTTGTCTAACTAGTCTCAAGCTGTCTCAGCCCAGTGAGATATTACCCTAAAGGTGTCATTGACTGAACCAGACCGTGAAAGATAAAGTAGCTCATTCTGGCTTGATGAAATCCCACCGGGAGTGCTCAGATCTCCTGACCATTGACCTTGACCTTAAGCACAGCTTAGATTCAGACCCATCTAGGATGTGCTTAAAGTCAAGGTCAGTGGCCTAGGAGGAGTAATGTTTTTCATGAAATCATAAATGCCCAGATCTTCTGACCTTTTCCTATGACCTTGACTTCAACCTGGAGGCTGACCTACCTGGGAGTCACTGAGAGAGAGTTTTGTGAGATTCAAGGTAATTGCCTAGGAGGATGAGTTATTTTTCTAAAATTAAGTGCCCAGATCTCCTGACCTCTGACCTTGAGCAAAACTTGGTTCCAGACCCACCTGTGGATCAATGTGAGTGAGTTTGGTGTGCATCGGGGCAAATGCCTAGGAAGAGTAGCAATTCCCATGAAATGTGGACAGACGGACGGACGGTGGATGCCACTCCATTGCTTTAGCTTCTCTGGGAATGAGCTAATAAAAATTGTGGTTTTATAAGTTTTTTACTGTCTGAAAGGTATTTACTGGTCACATGATTATAGGAAAAATATAAAACACTCATCTATCTAAACACACAGCCTTTATATCGTTTTTCATTCTAAACAGCAAAATTGACTATTCTGGATTTGTCATGAGATGTCGTTGACATAGTAAACCCAGCCCAGTGACATCCTTGATACTCCCTCACTGCTCTATTATTAGCCAGCCTAGATGTCTGTTACTGAACTAACAGTGAGCTAATAAGTTTCCTTACCAACTGTGATTTATATTGTTTTTTTCTTTAGATTTCAATCACCCTAATTGACATCCCTGTTTAAACCTAGTTCAGTAATCCACAGTTTATAATATTGAGTGTCATTCTGGCTTACTTTATTATATTTTCCCCATGATGCTACATTGACCAGTTAGCATTAAAGCATTAACTTGACTAGATGGTTGGAGTCAGTCTAATGGCATTACAGGTCATATCAGCGAGGCGAGGCAGACAGATAGGCTACCTGGCATTAACCTTAACTGCTGATCCAACTGGTTTTGATCGCTATTTTCTAAATTTTATTTACCTGCCACTGGAATCCTTGTTCATCTACTAACATTTCACCATATAAGTCATTCTTAGGCAATATTTTAGCTTTGTTATAGTTCATTTTCTCTAACCGAGACCCAAGGCGGTTAATCAAAATGAAAACTCTGGACCAAATGGGTTAGGTGTGAAGGCACATAAAGACTAACTAAGTTAACAGGTGAGAATTCATGCAAAAAGGCAGTGGTGTCCTAATGGGGATGTAAACTGGTGAGGGGAGGGTCGCTGGTTCAACCCCAGGACCGGCTGGATCAGGTCTGGGTTGGACAGTTGACATAACAGGGTTTGCACCACACTCCTAAACCCCACTGTGGTGCCCTTGAGCAAGACCCTTAACCCCAACTGCTCCAGAGGAGTTGCTCAATGGTCACAGGTCAGTCTGTGGTTGTAGTTTAGTTTAGTTTATTTGTCAGGGACCATGTTCAACAAAAACATTAAACATAGAGTAAAGATGCTCTGTACCAGATTATAGCGTTGTCACTAATTTCCATCTGTAGTCCCTGAGGCAGGCAGGAAGATGTTAAAAGGAAAAGAAAAATTCATTGTGTAGTTTCCAGGTATGAATGTGTAACTGTGTGAGTGTGAACAGGGTGTGCTTGAAGAAGAGGTGTTACCTCTCAGTGGAACTACCCTGTATAAATAAAGGTTAAATAAAATAAAAAAAAAATAAAATAAAACATTGAGAATCAAATATGACAGACCCGCACAACAATATGGGTGTATAATTTGATGGACTGGAAGATTAATACTCTTAAAAACGTAAAAGTTTATGGCAGAGGATATGTGAAGACCAATCAGCATGGCTTGGGTGTCATATTGCAACCTCTGCCACACTTCGCACACTGGGAGAATTAAGTGAGATAAATATAGAAATAAACATGGTTCTCACTGCTTTATGCATCCCCAAGAAAACTATGGAAATCAAAAAGTTTTTTAAATGTATCACTCAATATACGGTAGGAACCTCCTATTAGACCATATTGTAGTGATCTGCTCTGCATGCCTGTTGCCCTAATTTCCTCCACAGCTGCGCGCACACCTGCTCTCCTCATTAAATCTGCCTATTTAAGCGCGCTGCCCTCGGGTCTGCACAGAGACATCAAGCTCCCTGGTCTGGCAAGACCTCTTCGCCTTCTCATCACCTGTATGATCCGGAGTTCCATCTCTACTGATCCTCCCTGCCTCGTCGGAGTTCCATCTCCTCTGATCCTTCCCATCCCATCATTCTCCTGGGAGTCCTAGCTCCCCAATGACAAGTAAGCCCTCATCATTTCCTCATTTCCACGCTTTGCTGTGCACAGGTGGAAACCCGCTGGCGGTGGACCTCCTCCTCCTGGCGGCAGACTGAGCTCAACCTGCACTTCACCAGCTCTGTACACATCTCATCACCCTCTCACCTCCTCAGCAGCCGGAGCCGAAGACGCTGTCTCACTGGCCGGAGCCTCCAGGAACTCTCTTGTGCTACACACCAACTAGCCAACAGTAAGACTGAACATTCTCTGAATCATTCCTCCAGATCCCAGTCTCTAATCCACCTGTCTTTGCTCTTCCCTAGGGTTGCCAGTCTGAACGGTGCTCTGCTCGCCCGGCTGCTACATTCCTGCACTCACGCATACATTCACACTCACACTTCACAATAAAAGATAATTGAGTTTATTCTGGAGTCTGTGTCTGCCTTCTAGGTCATAAATCATGTCAGTACGTCTCCGTCAAAACGACCCAGCAGATGGTGCATTGGCGCACAAGTTTAACATCATTGAGGCTCGGGTAGACCAATTATCTCATCAGCAACAGGTCATACTTACACAGCTTGTACAGATTAACACTCGCCTGGATCGCCTTACAGCTCCTCAGTCCTTCCCACCTGCTCCCGGGAACACGGCTGGCCCCGCCAGTTCCATCCCTTCTCCTTCTCCACCACCCCGGCTGACTCCAGTCCCCACACCCACATGCTTCAGCGGTAAGCTAGGAGAGGCTAAGGGTTTTCTGTTACAGTGTGGGATAGTTTTTCAGCAGGTACCAGGGGATTTTCCCACGTCACAGCCGTATAGGCTATGTTATCAATCTTCTGGAGGGGCGGGCTTTAGCCTGGGCTTACACGGTTATGGCTAGGTCTGATTATGCTAATTTAACTTATAATCAATTCGTGAGTGAGTTCAATGAGGTATTCAATCACTTGGACCGAGATAGCGTGCTCACCACCCGGTTACTCAACCTAAGGCAGGGGAATAAGTCGGTAGCCGATTACTCCGTGGACTTCCGGGTGGTGGCAGCGGTGGTGTGGTGGGAGGATGCCTCCCTTTGTAGCATTTTCGTCCGAAGCCTTAGCCCTAGCCTGAGGGATGAGCTAGCCCGTCTTGACAAGCCTAGCAAGCTGAACGAACTCATTTCCGTAGCCATTAGCATTGACAGTCGGCTGAGGGTGCGGGCCAACGAGTGTAGACCTTCCGGTCGCTCGGGCTCACAGTTTCGCTGCTCCCCCTGCTGGCCCTTCCTCCATCTGATTCACTAGATTCCACTGAACCTATGGTAATGGGCCAGTCTAAGTTGCTGCCGGCTGAGAAACAGCGCCGCCAGGAGCTATCTCTGGGTTTATATTGTGGCAGTGAGGAACATGAACTGGCTACTTGCCCCATTCGACCAAAAGAGGGACTCTGTGCATCGCAGTAGGGGGACTCACGGACTCACTCCAAAGAAATCCCCTCACCAAGTTCCTGCTGCCCATTCGTTTTTCACATAACAACCATGAAATTTCCACACATGCACTCATTGATTCAGGGGCCGAGCAGAGTTTCATTTCTAAAGATCTGGCAACCCAACAGGGGTTCATCTGCCACCACTTGAAAACTCCATTGAAGCTAATCGCCCTATCCAAGGCTCCACATGCTTTGGTGTCCAAACAGATGGCTCCGGTATCTGTCCTAGTTTCTGGTAATCACCAGGAGCACCTCAGATTGTTTGTGCTGCCAGTCTCTTCCTCCCCGGTCACTGTGGGGTATCCCTGGCACCGGTTGCACAACCCCTCCATAGATTGGCGCTCTGGAAATATCATCTCGTTGAGCTCGTTCTGCCTAAGTGCCTGTCTTCAGTCTGCTGCATGCTCGCCCTCCGTGCCTCTCGGTGCCCCCGACACCCCCCAGCCGACTTGTCCCGGGTTCCCTCTGAATACCACGATTTGGGTGCCGCCTTCAGCAAATCCCAAGCACTGCCCCCCCCCCCACTGCCCATACGACTGCGCCATTAACCTCCGGCCCAGGGCTCCATTGCCGTCCAGTCAGCTTTACAGCCTGTTGGTCCCAGAGTGGGAGGCCATGGAAACTTATATCAAAGAGTCCCTGAGCTCTGGCAAAATTTGCCCATCTTCCTCAGTGGTGGGGGCAGGGTTTTTCTTCATGGGCAAGAAGGAGGGCTCCCTGAGTGAGTTAGTTAGTTAGTTAGTTAGGCCCATCGCTCCTCCTGGAGCATAGGCCGTCGACAACAGTCCGCCAGAGTGCTCTGTCCTGGGCTGCTCTCTCCAACTGTCTCCAGGTCTTTCCCATCTTCTTGATGTCAGCATTGAGGTCTCATCGCCAGGTATTTCTTGGCCTTCGTTCCACTTGAGTGCTTGCCTTGTGGTGTTACTGGCTGGCTTCCTCAGGGTGTGCCCAATCCATCCCCATCTTCTACGCCGGATCTCGTCCTCAGCTGGCAGCTGGTTGGTACGCTGCCGCAGGTCTACGTTGCTGATGGTGTCGGGCCAGCGTATCTGGAGGATCCTTCTCAGACAGCTGTTAATGAAAGTCTGCACTTTCCTGATGGTGGTCTTCGTTGTCCTCCATGTCTCTGCTCCATACAGTAGGACTGACTTGACGTTAGAGTTGAACAGCCGGATCTTTTTGTGCATGTTGACACCACCTTGGAGCTCCAGATGTTCCTCAGCTGCAAGTATGCTGCCCTCGCCTTGCCGATTCTTGCTCTGACATCTGCATCTGTGCCACCCTGCTTGTCAATGACACTGCCCAGGTATGTGAAGGCCTCTACCTCTTCCACCTCACTCCCTGAGGCCCTGCATCAATTTCCGGGAACTGAATAATATCACTCTTAAGGGCAAGTACACTCTTCCACTGATCAACTCGGCTTTTGATTGTCTCCAGGGGGCCTCCTGGTTCACAAAATTGGACCTCCGCAACGCTTACCACCTGGTACGGACTCGAGAGGGAGACGAGTGAAAGACTGGGTTCCGTACTCCTAGTGGCCACTTTGAATACCTCATCATGCCGTTTGGGCTGACCAACACCCCCGCTGTGTTTCAGCGCCTGATTAACGATGTATTGAGGGATTTTTTGGGCTCTTTCTTATTTGTTTACCTTGATGATATTCTCATCTTTTCTCAGTCCCTCGACGAACACCAAGTGCATGTCAGGCGAGTGCTGCAGCGGCTGCTGGAGAACAAGCTGTTCGTTAAAGCGGAGAAGTGCAAGTTCCACACCTCATCCACTTCATTTTTGGGATTTGTCATCTCGCACAATGAGATCATCACCGATCTGGCTAAGGTAAAAGCGGTGGTAGAGTGGCCGACCCCCTCATCCCAGAAACAGTTACTGCAGTTTCTGGGATTCGCCAACTTCTACCGCCGCTTCATCAAAAATTACAGTCTCACTGCCCTTCCTCTCACTTGCCTCACCTCCACCAAGGTGCCCTTCCAGTGGACGGAGGAGGCTGCGGCTGCATTTTTGGAATTAAAATCATTATTCTCATCTCCTCCGATTCTGGCTCAGGTGGACCCCGCTCTGCAGTGTCTGGTGGAGGTGGACGCTTCGGACTCCGGAGTCGGAGCAATTTTGTCTCAACGCTTCCCTATGGATGACAAGATTTGTCCCTGTGCATTCTTCTCCCGCCGTCTCTCAATGCCATTGAGAGACGGCATCTCCTCTGATCCTTCCTGTCCCATCATTCTCCTGGGAGTCCTAGCTCCCCAACGACAAGTAAGCCCTCATCATTTCCTCATCTCCACGCTTCGCTCTACTCCCCTGTGCACAGGTGGAAACCCGCTGGCGGTGGACCTCCTTCTCCTGGCGGCGGACTGAGCTCAACCTGCACTTCACCAGCTCTCTGCACATCTCATCACCCTCTCACCTCCTCAGCAGCTGGAGCCCAAGAAGCTGTCTCACTGGCCGGAGCCTCCAGGAACTCTCCTGTGCTACACACCAACTAACCAACAGTAAGACTGAGCATTCTCTGAATCATTCCTCCAGATCCCAGTCTCTATATCCACCTGTCTTTGCTCTTCCCTAGGGTTGCCAGTCTGAACGGTGCTCTGCTCGCCCGGCTGCTACATTCCTGCACTCATGCACACATTCACACTCACACTTCACAATTAAAGATAATTGAGTTTATTCTGGAGTCTGTGTCTGCCTTCTGGGTCATAAGTCATGTCACATATTAACCTGCCCCTCTTCTTCCAGGGCCCGTGTGTGTGTGTCCTGGCAAACCACATACACACACACACATGTACTCGCACATGCACACACACACATGTACTCGCACGCACGCACACACACACACACACACACACACACACACACACACACTAACTAACTACTAACTAACTAACCTGCACTTATATAGCGCTTTTCTAGTCACAAAGACCACTCAAAGCGCTTTCATTAATACTAACCCTCTATTCTAAGGGCCTATAGGAAACAGATATCTAGGGACAATTTAGAACAGCCAATTAACCTAACATGCATGTCTTTGGCATGTGGGAGGAAACCGGAGAAATCCCGGAGTAAACCCACGCAACACGGGGAGAACATGCAAACTCCACACAGATCACTGTTGGTCGGGGGCTGGGATCGAACCCACGATCCCCACAATCCCCCGGCCAAGGGTAAACTGTGCTGCCGCAGTGCTAACCACTGCGCCACCGTGCAGCCCGGTGCACGCACCGGGCTGCACACACACACACACACACACACACTGTTCTCCTTCAGGTGTAGATATCACACTCGTGCTGAGATCTTCTCAGAAGCAGCAATTACTTCTTGTGTTTTCTCTCCCTTTGTTTTTCTTTCTCTCTCTCCTTCCCTGCCCACCCCCCACCCCCTCCAACCACTCCATATCCTTCATTTCCCCCACCCATTCCCCCCCTGCCCGGTCCAGCATAAGTAAGACAATTTAAATGAAATCTTAAAGTTATTATACAGCAAGAAGAGTTTATAAATACTATTTATATACAGCATATATCAAATATGAGCAGAGCTCATTTTGACAAAGTAAATCTGTTTGGCACAATGAGGCAAACAGATATCTGTTCTGCTTGCCAAGCTGCTGGACAGGACAGGTTAAAAAATAATAGCATCATACTTGATGCTTACAGAAACTGTTACTTAGGCACTGAATTTGTGTCTCAGTGGTTAATTGTAGTAACTTGAGTTTCACAGCAGCTGTAAGATCCTGTAAGCCCACTCATCCGAGATACAGACACACTGCAGCTGTTGTGAATTCAGTATCCTGAGGTCTGGATACAGTCCCAGAACATTGTTGTTCAATTTTCATGGTTTACAAACGATTATTTATCCAACACCCCCACCCCCCCAGCTAATTCTCATTTGACATGAAACACAAATGAAAGGTGATTTGGGTGTTCTCAAGTCTGAGACTTCAGGTAATTGGCTAGTGGGAACTGACTTGTGTTTTTAGAAACAGTCATCACTCATGTGCCAAAGTGGGATTTTTTTCTCCTCCCATCATAAAAGACATGTTATTTCCCACTGTCAGCATTATTGGTGCCAGTGTACAGCTAAGATTAGATGGAAATTGCAACTCAGTGGTTTTGGTGTAGAATGACCTCATACCAGGATGCTTTTACATTTTCATATCACATTTACTCATCAGGCCACCTGTTACACTCGGTGCAGCGGAGCCTTTCTGTTCAAGGATATAAAAAAAAATTGTGTTTGAGATTTCTTTGCATTGTGCTCAGTTCTGCAGTCCATGTCTGATGCATGAGATGTGTTTTTGTTTTTCAGAAGTGAAGGAGTACGAGCCAGCGTATGGCTCCAAAGTGCGAGAGCCCCCCGGCGTGGAGAGCATGAAGGACAATGTGCTGAGAGACAGAGGGAGACCGGAGATCCCCGACAGCTGGCTAAGGCACCAGGTCAGACACACAGCGCCCACATGTACTCACATATTAGGTGTGGTGATCTGAGCGCTGATCCCATCCGCGCTCGGGTTACTCAGTATTTCCCCTTTTCTACCGTATTATTTCGAGGTTTGTTATTAGGACCCCTCAAGGGCTCTTATTGTGACAGTGTCACGGCCGTACTTCTGGCTGTCAAAGCCAAGCCGGCGTCGTGACAGCTGTTTGTCATTTCTGTTAATCACATTCCCCTTTCCTGGTTGGTTCATGTCGGGTATTTAAGGGAGCAGCTGAGGCTCACTCCTCGTTGCGACCTACACACTTACACACCTCCATGTTCATGGACTGGAGTTCCCACCCCCGACTCCAGTCTTCCTCTTGTGTTTTGGATTCATTGCTGCTCGTCTTTTGTAAGTGTTTTTGTACAGAGTAGGTTCCGTCCTTGCTGCATCTGCATACAATAAAGTTTATCTTACCTTATCTTACCTTATTATCTTCTCATTTGTCATCAGTGTTTATTATTTTGTGCCTTAGTGTATTTACATGTTTTGCCCCACATGGCTGTTTACTTTATCCTTTTGTCCTTTTGTCAAAAAAACAACCAAACTTCCTTCTGGCTCCTGGCGTCTCACTAATGCCCTGCAAGGGGCATTCATGACAGTAAGTCACAGCCACATGAGACGCCAGCCACAGTAAGTTTGTTTTGGGCTTAAGTTTTTTCGAGTGCCAGTGTACTTTGGGAGATGGCGTCATCAAGGACTGATTATTCCTTGGACCTGGGCTACGAGCTGGTCATGGCTCTCATGGAGGTTGATGGCCTCCTCTCCAATGCTCGCATGCTTGCCACTCCCGAAAACGCACGCTGGTATCTGGACCTCGCAGAAGCGGCAGTTAAGTGCAATCTTTGCCTTGCGGAGCACGTCGAGGGCAGGGAGAGGATGGCCGAAATTATGGCAGTTCGGCGGAGGATCCGTGGGCCGGTGGGAAGTCCCAGCAGGAAGCCGAGGTCGGAGCCAACGGTGAGGCATCTCCGCTCCTCGCCTCGGGATCGGGTTCCTGCCACCCATCCAGCCCTAAGTTCTGCGTCACCGAAGGGCCGTCTCCATATGCTGCAGAGGAAGAGGAGAGCTGGCGCCCCCGGCAAAGAGACACAGTGGGCAGCTGAGCTCATCAGGGGTCACGTGGCTGAAGCACGATCTTCCTATCATCCCAGCAGGATCCTGAAGAATGTGGTGGCGACAGTTAGACTGGTGGAGGCTAATCCCAAATTCAATAACTATCCTAAGTACTCCGAGCTGCTGGCCTCCATTTCTACACAGCAGCAGCGCTTTCCAGATTTGAATCTAGCCTCACCCTCTGCCAGGAGACGTCGCTGCCCTGCCTGTGATCAACCTCTGCAAGATCCCCGTCCAGACCCTGTCCCTGGCCGCCGCAAGAACTCTGCCTCCCAGCCAGCTGTTTCCCCCGTGCCACGTCAAAGGGTTGAGACAGCAGCCTCAGCCTCCAGGCCACCCCTCCCTGCTCTTCCGTCAGCTTCTCGTTCCCGGACTGCCTCAGCTGCTCCTCCCTCCTCCTCGGCGCTCTCTCCAGCTGCTGTGAGTTCAGCAAATCCTGCTCTGGCTCCACCCGTCACCAGTCCTGTGAGAGCGGCTCCTCCTCGTCTTCCCCGGGAGCCCTCGGTCACCATCCTTAGGGGAAAGGGGAGAACCAAGCCCGCTGCAGCAGCCACCATCGTTCCCTGAGAGAACAGGCAAGTCTTGTTTCATTGTCACTCTCAGTACAATGAATTGTCTTGTCTGACTCCTGGGAGTGGAGTTCGGGGTTAACAGTCCTCTGAGCTTCCACCACCTGCTGCAGCCATTAACATTGAACCTGCAACCTCTGTGTCTCCTTCCCTTCTCTCTGAGCGTCGCCTGGTGCCAGGAGTAGACCGTCCGACGAAGGAGGAGCCTGCGGCCCTGGACAGCCTGGTTCCAGCCCTGCGGCCACGTCATAGGCAGAGGAGGATGTCTGACTGCCACTTGGAGCATGAGCCGACAATTAAGCGTCCCCGGGTCTCCATGGAGGAGCAGTCGGGCCCAGCAGGTCACGGATCCCCTGCCACCATGCCGTGCGGGCCTTCGGTGTGGGCTTCAGCGCCTGGGGGTTCCCAGACTGTGATGACCATCATGCCAGCTGCGGAGCCCGCCGCAGTCGAGTCAGAACCAGGAATGGACCTCCAGATCATTGAGCCTGGATCGCCGGAGTCCTGGACGGCGGTGGAGCCTGAGATCAGGCAAGTGCTCTATTTTGTCTTCTTACTTTCCGTTCTGGAGCATTCTTGCCTGTCTCTTGGGGAGAAGAGCCAGGTGCAGCCGACCGCTGCATCTGAGCTCAAGTTTTTCCTTTAAACTTGTAATTGAGGATAGAGTAACAATGTGAGCATTTGCAGAACCAGGGTGAAGATGTAAGCTGAATTTAGATCAGTTTGAAGTTGACGGATTATGAAAAACTGAATGCAAATTTATGGAGAAAATTAAACTAATTATATGGAAAATTCTGGATTACTCTTAATAAAATAAAAATGGAATTTTAATGAAAAGAAGAGTTATATTAATTGCTCTTTAATTCTGTATCTGGTCAGAGTTATAAATTAGCTTTAACTCAGACAAATCATGACATACTTCAAGGGATGGACATCAGACAGCAGATGAAACGGAAATCTAGCTCACTTGAATTCTGGTTCGTCGCTGTGGTGTTGGGGTCCTTGTGGGCTTTGAGCCAGGTCCTTAGCTGAAGCTCTATTTGCAGATTAGCAAGAAATATCTGCCAGCGGATATTTCCTTACCAGGAACAAACAGTAGGTAGCTGAAGTTCAGCTAAGATGATTGCTGCTGCTGCTGGCCGCGTCATATGCCATGCGGAAAACTCGAGGATTTTTCAGCGGCGTTCTTGAGCCCAGATATAAATGGGATTGAGATTCAAAGTCTGATTACAGTCACAGAATTAGAGAGGCAAGTTAAAAATAACTAAATTCAAGCCACAAATGACTGGAGGTCTTCTGACATCATGGAATTCAGAATAGCTTCCATTATGGAGACGAAGGATCGGTCAGTCGGTCCTTAAAAACACACGGTGGATTTAAAGAAAGTTTAACAATATAAAAAGTTAGAAAAACAGAAACGCCTGTGAAGCATGGAGTTTCACTCCATATCAAGATTTGAGCTCAGGAAAGAAAGAATTAATTCCCAGACGTTTAAAGAAAAGCATTAAAATACACAGAAGTTTATAAGATAAGATAAGATAAGCCTTTATTAGTCCCACAATGGGGAAATTCTAGGATTGCAACAGCACAGGGATAGCAACACTCAGAGCAACAATCAGAAGGCAAGAAAAAACAAGAGCAGCTAGTATACATATGTACATATTAATATAAATACATATATATATAGACACACAGTGCGGAGCATTGTGGTTGGTGGATGTGCAGCAGAAAGTCTAAGCTCTCTCTCCGCGGATACAAACAAAATATTCCATGTTCTCTGCTCTGAAGTGCTCAGGTCTGCAGTCTGTAGCGTTCTGAAACTTTTTTTGAAGAAAAAGTGAAAAGTACTGATGGAGGCATCTCCTCTCTTTATAACTTTAGACGACTTTTGCGCCATTAGGGTGATTGACATAAGCCCAAGCCAATAGTCTTCCTTCGTGGGTGGGTTTTATGAACTTTAGTTCGATGAACAAACAGGCTTTTGTCTATAACAACCAATAATATTGAGAGAGCTGTTGCTAAGCGGAGACTGGCGGCGACCATCCATTTAAACATTTTAACATGCACATATTTAAAATCAAGGATTAATATATTCTTTCAAACCCATTGATTGTCCACAGAATATCAAAGTCCCACCAAGGCAGTGATCTTCAACAAATGGTGTCCTTAGAATTGTCCTTAGAAATGAAACTTGAAGAAAGAGTTAATTTCAGTTAATCAGTGTCAGTCAAAAGTGAGCATCTACTCCAGAGACATCCACCAGGGGTAGTGTCAAGATGTGGCCAATCCAAGCCTTAGGGAATGCCGTTAAAGTTTATGGTATGCCTGTTGAATATAAACCTGTCTTAGTTGAGGAAGTTCCCAGTTTATTTCTGATGCGAGTTAATTCATTCCTGGCAGAGATGGAATCCTTATCTCTCGTACCTCTTTACAAAGGAATGTGTTCTCCACAGTGGTCTTGAGATGAAAAAGCAGTTCTTGACTGGTCTTTTCCTGGGTGAAACAATGTATTTAAGATGAAGAATAATTTTATTGATGAGCCAAAGCAAGATGATGCTACAATATGATACATTTTAACCCAGCCACGGGGGGAGCACAAGCCAGTGGACTCCTACTGTCAGTCCCAAGCCCAGGTAAATGGGGAAGGTTACACAGAAAGGGCATCCGGTGAAAAATCTTTGCCAAATCAAGCATGTGGATCATCACAAATGAGGCTTCCATACTGGATCGGTCAAGGCCCGGGTTAACAATAACTGCCAATAGTGCTGTTAACTAACAGGGTGCCGGTGGAAGTTGGGTTACTGTTGGTCGAAGATCAGAGGAGGAGAGGGGAAAGGAGTATGTCGACATCCCAACTTCACTGGAATTGGGGTTGCATGACCACTTTTCTGTCTTACGCACGTTTGATAAATGAGGGCTACTGCGTGTACAATGTACTTGTAAAGCACTTTTTCTAGTCACAAAGACCATTCAAAGCACTTTACTAGTAGGTACTCTAACCCTCTATTCTGAGGGCCTGTCAGAGACAGATACCTAGGAACAATCTAGAGTCACCAAATAACTAATATGCATGTCTCTGGATTGTGGGAGGAAACCAGAACCACCCCCGAGTAAACCCAAACAGCACAGGGAGAACATGCAAACTCCACACAGAAAGGTTCCTGCTTCTGCCAGCCTGGGGATTCATATCCGGAACCTTCTACCTGTGAGGCAACAGTGCTAACCACTGTACCTTCTATGTCCAACAACCTGCCAAAGGACTACGAATGTAAATTAGCAGTCTGCTAACTTCGGCATGTGTACACTAGCATTTTGTACTATGTTCATCAATGTGCATTGTCCCTTTCATATAAACATTAAATTAAATTAAATTAAATTAAATTAAATTAAATTACCACCATGCTGCCCAAAACCAGATGGAAGGGAAGCAAGGACTAGTGGAGGTGGATTCAAATTTCTCCACAATGGTGTAGCTGGGAAGAGGAATATAGTGGTAATCCCGAAGGAAGAGTATGTGAAGAGTGTTCAGGAGATTAAGAGGGAGTCAGACAGCATCAGTTTGAAGCTAGAAATCAAATGTGTAATTTTGAATGCTAGAATGTATGCCCAACAAGTTGGATGTCAGGTAGAAGAGAAAGAGGAGTTCTGGAGTAAGTTGGATGAAGTAGTAGAATGTTCCCAGGAAGGAGAGACTTTAATGGACATGTAGGTGAAGGGAACAAAGGTGATGAGGAAGTTCTGGGTAGATATGATCTTAAGACAAGAAATATGGAAGGCCAGATGTTTTTTTTTATTATTATTATTGCTAAAAGGATGGAAATGGCTGTGATGGACATGTATTTCAAGAAGAGAGAGGAACATAGGGTGACTTACAAGAGTGGAGGAAGGTGGACTACATTTTATGCAGAAGGAGAAATCTGAAAGAGATATGAGACTGCAAGGTGGTATCAAGAGAAAATATAGCTAAACAGCATTGGATGGTAGTGTATGGTATGAGCAAGAAGAGGAAAAGAGTGAAGCCAGAGCCAAGGATTAAATGGGGGAAGTTACAAAAGTAAGAAGGTTGCAGAGTTCAGGAAAGAATTGATATAGGCTGTGGATGGTAGGGAAGAATTACCAGAGGATTGGGAAAGTAAAAAAAAAAATTTGGAATTTTTTGGAATTTGGAAAAAGATGTGGGAAAAAAAATTCTTATAAAAAAGAAAACAGATTAACTTTACCTTGTGCTCAAAAAGGGACGGTCGTTACAGAAAAAGGTTATGGCTTTCTTTGAAGCTAATGCTGTTAACTGCTTTACTCTTTTGGTGTTGCTTGGTTCCCAAGAGGCTTAGAACAGGACAAAATGGTCGAGCCTTAGGAGGGGTCACAGACGTGGGAGGAATGACTCTGGGTAGACCGGCTTTGGTCCAACCTGGGCTGGAGATGACCGTTGGCGGCAATGGTTCTCCCTGCTGTTCTGTACCCCAGGGTCTCGGCCTGGAAATCCTCGGTGAGGTGGGGCCTGGTTCAGGCCCGGAGATTGCATCTGCTGGAGGTGGCTAGAACAATGGATCTCCTCTAGGCCTGCATTTGGCAGTGCAGGATATCCAGAAGGAAGCCTTAAAAATGGAATAAGCTCTAAAGAGTGTGATTACGCTTGACTTACAGAAAAATTAAGATTAAAGAAGAAAATCATGGCTTGGTTGGCTTTAGAAAAGATAAAAATTGAAGATTACTTCCACTAGTCATGAATTGCTAGAGAAGGTGATGAAGAAAAATCCAAAAAGTTTCAAAGTTCAGGTAGTTAAAGCATGCTAGAAAAAGGGGAAGCTTTAAGGGTTACCTTCAGTCAGATAAGAGCTGGATTAGAGGCCTTCAGGCCTCTGAGGAGAGAGAGTGGGCCGATGACCTCCCTCCTCAGAAAACAGCAGCAAAAGAGAGAACTCTAGTCTAGACATGTGATAAAGGCACATACCCACAGGGCGGTCCTGAGGGGTCGGCCAATCAGGGCTATGCATGACTATCTCACTGCCCCTTTGGTAAACTCGCTCGTCCCAATGGGAAGTGAAATGCTCAGACACTTATCACAAACTTGACACACATTATCAAAATACTTCCATCTGAATTTTCTAATCTATGAGGGTTCATAAGTAAGAAAAGCATGCGTAAATAAAACATTTATGACAACAGATAATGCAGCAACATTGTAAGCACATTTAGGAAGTCGTTAGGAAAAATTACTGTTCTGCAGGAATTTCACTGCCGTGGTCGTAAAATAATGTCTCAGTGGGTGAGTTTGTTTCCTACTTCTCTCTTCTCCATGTCAAGGATCTGTGTTGAAAGGATGGAAGAGAGGGGGCAGGGGTGCTGCATATGGTCCTCCATCACAGCTGGATCCTGTTGGGGGTGATGAAACTGGGCAGAGGTTAGACAGTTTGTTCATACATGAAGCAAAGTTCCAATTTTAGTGCTCAATCCAGCTTGAGTCTGCTACAGTTTTTGAGTTCAAATGACTGCTAAGGGAGGACACGCAGGCCGCGCATCTACCAGGAAAAGCCCCAGCCATGTGGAGGAAGCCGCGATACCCACTTTAAAATCCAATGTACAGGATGCTGAGCCAAAGCGCATGGAGACTGTTTGCCAAAATTACCAAAATAAGCATGATGCTTCAGGGGGTCATAGCAGATACCTTAGCCATTAAAGCTACAACTACGGCGCTAAAGAGTGCAGTGAACAGCATGCATGAGAGGTTGGAGGAGATGGAGGTACGGATTTCTAAACTGGCAGAAACAATAGCCCCACTGGTGAACGACAACAAAGCCTGCGATAAAAAGATGGAAATGTTACAGAACTGCCTACAGGAGTTGGAAAACTACTCTAAGACAAATAACGTGAGACTTGTGGGTTTGAAGGAAACATACGGAACAAACAGCACGATGGAAGTGTGCGTGAAGAAAATCTTATGCGAGGGGCTTGGCATTGATGTGGACGGAGAATTCGAGGTGGAGAGCGCACACCAGACGGCGGCCCCCAGACCTGCCGAGGACCAGACGGCTATACCAGTGCTCATTAGATTTCTACAACAATCAGCAAGGGAGAAGGTGATCACCATGGCGAGAGAGAAACATGGAATAAAATGGGAGAATCTGAAATCATCGGTGTTCCCAGATGTTGGTAGAGAGCTGGCCCTAAAGAGGAAAACTTTCACTGCGGCGAGGAAAGTTCTGCAGCTCCATAATGTAAGATACAAGCTGACATATCCAGCCATTTTGCGCCTTACATGGGAAGGGAAGAGCTGCAGTTTTACCAATGCAAGGGATGCTGAACAATATATTGAGGGGAATCTTACTAGGCATGAATGAATCTACGTACCATTATTCATACAGCGTGGACCAATGACATTCTATGGGTAATAGATTTAATATTGTGTTGTTGAATTGGTGGGGAGCTGAGGGCTCAGCTCTGTGCCACCTGAGCCAAGGCCAGAAGAGACAGCTTAGTGGCTGGGTGAGCGATACTCCACGGTCCAAGATGTCTTGTTATTGTTTCTGTTATTGTTTTATATTTTTGAGTTGTTACTAAGGAACAGAAACCTAAGGCTCCTGTTAATGTCATTTGGGGCAAATTTAAGTTTTTTTTATTTTTGGTTCTTTCCTCAGATGATCAGAGGTATTCAGTTTAAAAATGTTCAGGTCTATATTAACGTGTTTTGGTAAGGGTATGGTACTGGCTGAAATAACCAGGAAAATAACTGCCAGTATTAACATAAGCAAGTCACAAGTTTTAAAGTGGGATATTGGCTATAGCAGGATACCAGGTAGCCAGTCTCCTATCATGAATATTCATGCTTTTAACTTAAGACATGGCTAATAACTATGTTAAATATATTAGCTGGAACATTAATGGCTGTGGGGATCCTAGGAAGAGAGGGAAGAGAGGGGTTTGTATTCTAATAAACCAAAAATTGAGTTTTGTTTTGGTCAAAGAACTTAAAGATAACAAAGGCGGAATGGTCTGTATTGAGGCAATTATTAATGGGGTAAAAATGGTGTTGTGGAACATATATGCACCTAATAAAGAGGACCCAATTTTTTTAATGAAGTGAACAAAATTTTAGGGGAAATGGAGGGCCAAATCATGTTGGCAAGTGACTTCATCCAAGTAATGGATGCATTTTTGGATAAGAGTAAATTCAGTGGATTGACAACTACAAAGGATAGGGCTGCATTACATATGCTGTGTGAAGATGTGGGCTTGGTGGACATTTGGCGAGTGGTAAATCCTAGGGGGAGGGTGTACATCTTCTTCTCCTATTGCCAGAAATCATGAAGGAAGAACTCAGAATCAGAAAGAACTTTATTGCCAAGCACGTTTACAAGTAAACAAGTAAACATATGAGGAATTTGACTTGACATTGGGCGCGCACGAAAGGCACATCCAATGATGCGGCAGCCATAATGAGGCGCCTGTCATGAAACAGTGGGGGGTAAAGAGGGGGAGGGGGAGGGTAGGGAAACACACTAGGCAGAGAGAAAAAAGCATTGTTAATCAAAATAAAGCTCATTTTATGACCAAAATTGTGATTACAAGAAAAAAAACTCTGTAATGCACAATTAGCAGACAATAGAGATCACACAATGACAAAGCAGTACAGAGAGAGTGTGAGTGTGTGTGTGTCAATGTATGTTTGAATCAGTCATGTAATGTTGTATGCAGTGTGTAGTGTGGGTGTGTCAATTGCTAGTGAACAGCAGAGGGCGCCTCCTGGCAGTGGATGGATGTTAATCATGTGATCTATAAACAAGTCCAGAGTCTCTCTCTCTTGCTTGCAGAAGACACATGGTAAACTGTCCTTGAAGAGTCCAGTCTGTTGAAACAACAGCAATTGTTTGTCGATTGTTTGGGTAAAACCAGCCGCTACTCCTGCCTTATCTTCATCGAGGAGGAATGTGAGCAGGGCACCAGAAAAACAAGGTCAAATCTGCACAGTGCACACAGAGAATAGAATTTTCCTCTCTCATGCGTTTCTGCGCTTCATAATTTCCATATACAGGCTTAAAAAACATTCCTGGAGAGCACTAGCGACTCGCAGATGTAATCCACCATCTGAATTCAGTTCACCATGCCGCTGTTCGTGCCCTCCCCAACTGGTCAAATTTGGTGAAGGAGCTTGCCTGGGTCCGCGTTGAACAGCTTCTTTACCATCCACAATTTCTGATACATCAGGAACTCCAAAGCCAAAGTAGAAAGTCCTGTGATCATAGCCAATAGATGTCTTCTGCATCTCCAGTCGAATCTTACAGACACGTGCGTTCCCAATATCCATGAGTCTTCCCCTTGGGTCCCCCTTGACCCGATCTTCTTTTAAAGTGGTGACAATCACATTTAAGCCGCTTTCCAGATCCATAATTTCCGTTTAGATTAAGATTCAGCAGAAGAAGAGCGACTAAACACAGACAAAAACACAACATTGCAAGCTGGGATCAGAAGGGAGAGGATTAGGAGGGAGAGGAGGAAGAAAGCGTCTACTCTCTCTGAATGCCGGAAGGAGAAGTACTCAAGTACTACTCTGAGCTCAATTCAGGAACTACGAGCTTGAGAGCCACAGAATGGGAAGCATGTAAAGCATTCATCCAGGGGAAAATCATAGGACAGGCATCAAAAAAGAAAAACGAAGACAGTGGAAAAATCAAGGATCTGGAATATCAAAAATAGAAAATTGGAAATAGAACTATCAAGACACTTTTCAGATAAATTATATCAAGACATATGTAAACTTAAATTCCAGTTGCAGGAAATCTATAGTAAAAAAGTTATGCCTTATTTAGGCTCAGGACAACTTTCTATGAGGAGGGGGAGAAAACAGGCAAGTTGCTTAGTAGGCAACTTAAACAACAGAAGCCCTACAACATGATACCAACAATTAAGAAGGGGAATACCCTGGTGTCATCCCATAAAGAAATAAATGACATATTTAAACAATTTTATAGGGAACTTTATACAACACAAGGCAGCTTAAATCCAAACAACATCAGTGATTTTTTTTTTCTAATATTACACTACCAAAATTAGCCGATGAACATGTGAGACTTCTACATAATCCTATAACAGAGGCAGAGATTAAGATGGCAGTATCACAGACGAAAACAGGGAAATCACCCGGTATGGATGGATTCCCTGTAGAATATTAAAAACAATATATTGAAATACTAGCACCAAAGTTATTGGAAGTCTATAATGAGGCATTCATATTAGGATTCCTACCACCATCGTTTAATGAAGCCTTAATATCAGTAATCCCTAAAAAAGATAAGGACACAACAGAACCCTCTAATTATAGACCTATAAGCTTATTAAATGTGGACTGCAAAATTCTTATAAAGATTCTTACTCTTTGCTTAGAGAGAGTACTGCCTAATGTAATTCATTCAGACCAGGTCGGATTTATGAAAAATCGATCTTCCACAGACCATATGAGAAGATTATTGCACCTGATCTGGCTTAATCATTCAAACCAGAACCCGACTGTAGCCATTTCACTTGACGCCGAAAAGGCTTTTGATCGGGTGGAATGGGAATTTTTACTTTATACGTTAACACAATTCAGCTTCAGACCAGTTTTTATTAATTGGATTAAGATAATATGACGATGAGAAGGAAGCCTAGCCGCAAAGCCCCGGTTAACCACCAACCTGTTCATATTTCTAATCGCTTTTCCCCGCTCAGCAACACACCCGCTGAGGAAAAAACTCTGATCATTGGCAACTCTGTAGTCAGAAACGTGAATCTAGAGACTCCAGCGGCCATAGTCAAATGCATTCCTGGGGCCAGACCAGGTGACATCGAGTCAAATTTGAAAATGCTGGATAAAAGTAACTGTAAATACTCCACAATTGTTATCCACACCAGCATTAACAACGTCCGACTCCAGCAGTCGGAAGTCTCAAAACTTAACATGGAATCGGTGTGTGACTTTGCAAAAACAATGTCTGCCTCTGTAGTATTCTCTGGGCCCCTCCCCAATCTGACCAGTGATGACATGTTTAGCCGCTTGTCATCCTTCAACTGCTGGCTGTCTGTGTGGTGTCCTGCAAACAATGTGGGCTACACAGACAATTGGAGCTCATTTTGGGGAAAACCTGGTCTTATTAGACGAGACGGCATCCATCCCACTTTGGATGGTGCTTTTCATTTATCTAACAATCTGCCATCATTTTTATCCAAATTTCCAAAACTTTGACAACTCAGAGTTGGGACCAGGAAGCAGAGTCACAGTCTTACACACCTCTCTGCAGCTCGTCTTCATCCGCCACCCCTCAACTTAGCCCCTGTCTTCCCCATCAGAGAATCACTGTCTGCTCCCTCCAAAGTAAATAAAAATATAATGTATAAGCATCCCAAAGTGATTAAACAAAAAGTTGGTAAAACTCAAATTAAACATGAAGCCTCTAAATTTAATGATTCGGCCTCAGTTCCTCCTCATAATTTAAAAAGTTAAATGCAGTTTGTTAAATATTAGGTCTCTAACTCCCAAGCCTCTGCTAGTCCATGATCTGTTAATTGATCATCAGATTGATTTAATATCCCTGAGAGAGACTTGGTTAGGGCAAGAGGATTATGTTGGTTTAAATGAATCAACTCCCTCTGGTTATTTAAACTGTCAAAATCCCAGAAGTTCTGGTCATGGAGGAGGAGTAGTAACAATTTACCATTCCAAATTACTAGTTAATGTAAAGCAAAAAACACGTTATAATTCCTTTGAGGGCCTGGTCCTCAGTATTGGGCATTTTAGCAATTTTAGGCTAAACCCAATTTTATTTGCCATAGTTTATCGTCCTCCATCAACCTACTCAGAGTTTTTATCCGAATTTGCCGAATTCTTAGCTGATTTAGTGCTGAAATCAGATATGCATGTAGATGTAGATAGTGATTGCCTTAATTTGGTATTTAATTCAATATTAGACTCGATGGGGTTTTCTCAGAAAGTAGGAAATTCTACCCATTATCTCCACCGTACGTTGGACCTTGTTCTAACATATGGTATAGAAATAGAAAATCTGGTAGTGTCTCCTCATAACCCTGTACTGTCAGACCATTGTCTGTTAACCTTTGATTTTACTATTTCTGATTATTTTGCTCCTAAGGAAAAATATTACTACAGTAGATGCCTCTCAGATGATGTTGTTACCAAATTTATGCAGATTGTTTCCTCTATGCCATGTGTCAACACAACAGAAACAAGCTAAAGACAGCTTGCTCCTTCTGTAATTGATAGCATGGTAGATAGTATTACAGCTTCTCTGCATCAGACTACATCTGTCACGGTGGCCCTCGCAAGCCACCATAAGACGCCACAAGTCTCCGATGAGTTTGCAATGATGTTTTATTAAAGGGTAAAGGAACAGAGGAAAACACAAAGTAACGAAAGGAATGAGCCTCGGTGGGCTAAAACACACTATAATGACACAGGATAACGACAGAGTAAACTTACGATAGGAGACGGTGAATAGACAGCATCTGAGCCGGGGGATGCCCGACGCATCAGACGATGTGGAGTTTCTGACGGGAGATTAACAGAGACTGCTGCATCGAGCTGCATTCAGCGTCCGCCTTTTATGCCGGACGCTAATGAACCCTGAATGCAGCACAGCTGTTCAGCTTTGACAGCAGGAAGCTCCACCAGGTGCTGTCATAATAAGAGCCCGGGGAGCCAGAGGGGGAACACTGCTGTCAAAGCCTGAAAGAGATGATGTATGACCCGAGCGCGGACAAGATCGGCGCACGGATCATGACAACATCAGACATGGTGGTCCCTTTAAAAAAGAAAAAGTCTAATCAGAGATTTCTAACTCCTTGGTTCAACACAGAAACTCATAGCTTAAAACAGAAGACTCATCAATTAGAAAGAAAATGGCGCTCCACTAATTTAGATGAAATCTATTTAGCTTGGAGAAATCATCTTTTAATTTATAAAAAAATCTCTGAGAAAGGCTAGAACAAGTTATTATTCTGCATTAATATAAGAGAGCAAGAATAATCCCAGGTTTCTTTTCAGCACTGTAGCCAGGCTGACACAGAGTCAGGACTCTGTCAATCCTAGCATTCCCTTAGAGCTTACTACTCAGGACTTTATGAACTTTTTCAATAATAAAATTTCATCTATCAGAGATAAAATCAGTCAGATTCTTCCCACCGTTAACTTAAATACAGTAACTACTACAACTCCTTCAATTGACATCTGTTTGGATCAGTTTACTCCAACTGACCTTTTAGAGTTAGATAAAATAGTTTCCTCATCCAAACCTTCAACTTGTCTTTTAGACCCTATTCCTACCAGGTTATTTAAAGAAGTCTTCCCATTTATTGGTAGCTTTATTCTTCAAATAATCAATTCTTCATTAACTTTAGGCCATGTACCGCAGGCTTTTAAAACTGCTGTAATTAAACCCTTACTCAAAAAGCCAACGCTGCATCCAGGAGTTTTAGCTAACTATAGACCAATCTCTAATCTCCCTTTCATTTCAAAAATCTTAGAAAGAGTTGTTGCTACGCAATTATTTGACCACTTGCAGGGAAATGTTTTATTTGAAGAGTTTCAATCTGGGTTTAGAATCCATCATAGTACTGAAACAGCCTTAGTGAAGGTCACTAATGACCTCCTAATCGCATCTGATAATGGACTTGTCTCTGTACTTGACCTTTTAGACCTTAGTGCAGCTTTTGATACTATCGATCATAATATTCTACTTGATAGAACACTATGTTGGACTTAATGGAACTTCATTGCAGTGGTTTAGATCTTATTTATCTGATAGGTTCCAGTTTGTTCATATCAGTAATGAGTTTTCTTTCAACTCAAAGCTCAGTCATGGAGTTCCACAGGGATCTGTGCTAGGCCCTACTCTTTTTAGTTTATATATGCTTCTGTTAGGCAACATTATTAGAATGCACTGTATACATTTTCATTGTTATGCAGATGACACACAATTATACCTGTCAATGAAGCCTGGTGATAGTAATCAATTAGCCAAGTTAGAAGCCTGCCTTAAGGAAATCAAAGCTTGGATGACTTGTAATTTCCTGCTATTAAATTCATATAAGACTGAAATCATTCTTGTTGGTCCAAAAAAACCTTAGAAACACCTTTCCAAATCAAACTTTTAGTTTGGATGCAGTTACTCTTTCTCTTAATGGCTCTGTGAGGAGCCTTGGAGTTATTTTTGATCAAGATCTGCTTTTCAATTCACATATTAAATTCGTTTCTAAGACTACCTTCTATCATTTGCATAATATTGCCAAGATTAGGAGCATCTTGTCTCAGAGTGATGCTGAGAAACTGATCCACACTTTTGTTAGCTCTACATTAGATTATTGTAACTCTCTATTATCAGGTTGTCCTAAAACATCTCTAAAAAGTCTTCAGTTGATCCAAAATGTTGCAGCAAGAGTTTTAACAAGTACTAGAAAGAGAGATCATATCTCTCCGGTTCTGGCCTCCCTTCATTGGCTTCCCATAGAGTTTAGAATTAAGTTTAAAATCCTTCTTCTCACTTTCAAAGCTCTAAACAATCAGGCCCCTTTTTATTTAAAAGATCTGATACTACCCTGTTATCCTAACAGAGCACTACGCTCCCAAAATGCTGGATTACTTGTAATACCTAGAATCTCCAGAAGTACAATGGGGGGCAGAGCCTTCAGTTATCAAGCTCTTCTCTTGTGGAACCAGCTGCCAATCTGGATTCGGAAGTCAGACTCGATCTCTGTTTTTAAGAATAGGGTTAAAACCTTCCTTTTTGATATAGCTTACAATTAGGGAGGGATCATATGTTTCTGAACCCTCCCTTAGTTATGCTGCTATTAGGTTTAGACAGCCGGGGGACCTCCAATAATTGCACTGAGCTTCGCTCCTTTCTTCACTCTCAATGAAATATTTTTTTTTTGCTGGTCATTAACATCTGTTTGTTCTTTCCCATAGATTGAGTCCCCATCGTGCAGTTTGCTCTCTACATGTCTGCTCTTTTCATCTTCTCTATCCCCTCACCCCCCAGCCAGTCGTAGCAGATGTCTGCCCCTCCCTGAGCCTGGTTCTGCTGGAGGTTTCTTCCTGTTAAAAGGGAGTTTTTCCTCTCCACCGTCGCAAAGTGCTTGCTCACAGGGGATCACCTGATTGCTGGGGTCTTTCTGCAATTGTGGGGGTTTTCCCTACAGTTGAAAGTGCTATGAGATGACTGTTGTTGTGAAATGGCGGTATATAAGTAAAGTTGAATTGAATTGAATTAATATACAAAAACCCAAAGGCAGCCTTAATGACTAATGGGACAATCTCATCTTTCTTCGACCCTTCCAGAGGTACCAGACAAGGTTGCCCACTGTCCCCCTTACTCTTCAACATTGTACTTGAGCCATTAGCTATTGCCATTAGATCAAATGGAAATATTAGGGGAGTAGTGGGAGGGAGGAAAGGACATAAATTATTACTGTATGTGGATAATGTTCTAACACTAATTAGAGATCCTTTGAACTCTTTACCACATTTAATGACAACTATTCAGTTTTATTCTAAACTATCGGTCATGGTCTGAGCGCTGACTCTGTCTGCGCTCGGATCATCCAGCATTTTCCCCGTTCCCCTGTGTTTTCCTTATGGCCTTCCAGGGCTTTCATTGTGACAGCGTCACAGCGGGACTTCCGGCTGTCAGAGACGAGCTGCGTCGTGACAGCTGATTCACATTTCACTGATTAGTTTCTCATTGCCTGATTAATGTTGTGCCCCATTTAAGGGAGCAGCTGAGGTTACTCCGGGCTGCGACTTTGCATAACGTTGCGTCCGTACAACGTTCGGTTGGAGTCCCTAACCCTGGCTCCAGTCATCCTGTGATTCTCCGAGTTCTCTGTAAGTTTATTCCTTAGCCTGAGTATATCTTTACTGTGTCTTAGCCGTAGTTTATGTTCATGCTTTTGCCCCACGTGGCTGTTTATTTTGTCATCCTTGTCCTTTGTTAATAAATATGCAAACTCATTGGCTGGCCTATAGCGTCTCACTAATGGCCCGTGAGGGCCATCCATGACACTATCAGGATACAAAATCAGTTGGAGGAAATCAGAGGCCATGCCTATTTCTGCAGGTTCCACGCTGCAGTCCGCCCTCCTCCTCCGCCCACAACGTGGCTGCAGGACCGGAACCAGGCTCTCCAGAACCGCAGGCCCCCTCCTCATCTGGCGACGTTGGCCTGGCGTCGAGGACCGTTCAGCGGAGGGAGACACAGAGGATGCGGGATTAATCATTAAAGCCACAGCAGGTGGTGGGAGCTCAGGGGGCTGCAAACCCCAAACTCCACCCCCAGGAGTCTGACAAGGCAAATCGCAATAATGAGAATAAGGATAAACTTGGACTTGCCTGTCTCCTGGAGGCTGGATGGTGCCTGCTGCGGTGGACATTGCTCCTCCCTTCCCCCGCCGGACGGTGACAGAGGGCCCCCTGGGAGGACGACGGGGAGCCGCTCGAGATGGTTCCGGGACAGGACTCGCCGAAACAGGTCTCCAGAGACACAACAGCCGGGATAGGCGACGAGGAGGAGGGAGCGGCAGCCGAGACGAGCCGGGCATGGAGCGCTGACGGGACAGCAGGAGAAGATGGCCCGGAGGGAGAGGCTGCGGGGATTCCCCTCTGACGAGGCGCAGGGGTGGCAGCTGTGTGGGGAATTGAGCCCTTGCGGTGACCAGGAACTGGATCCAGACGGGATTCATGCTGAGGAGGGTTGTGGAGGTGACGACGGTTTCTAGCAGAGGGCAAGGCGAAGGTGAGGTCCGGGAATCGCCGCTCCTGCGCGGAGACAGAGGCAAGGAGGTCGGAAAACTCAGGAAAGTCACCTAGCCCGGGATTCCTCTCCACCAGTCTGACTGCCGCCGCCACATGCTTCATAATTACAGATGGATGCACAGCGGAGCGAGCAGCAGCCACTCGATCCCAGATCTTGATTGCTGTCAGCTGCAGCTCCTCTGGGGGAATCCCGAGTGACGTCGTGCCCGATGGGGAAAGACCTCTGGAGGGTGCAAACTCCCGGGCCGGAACGAAGGCAGGAGCGGGATCCCGAAGCGAGGGGCGACGTCTCCTCCTCTTTGGCTTCCTGCCGGGACTTCCCTCCAGCCCACGGAGTATCTCGTGCTGTGCGGCGATGTCATCTCTCCTCACGCTTACCTCAGGGTGGTTGGCGAAGCGGGGGAGATGATTTAGGATGTCCTCAGCTTGGTCCAGGTACCGGGGCACGTCGCTGTTGAAGTCGAGGAGGGAGGCGGTGATGAGGATTTCGTCCACGCACTCGAGGGTGTCTGCGAGAACATCGCTCTGACACTGAGTGCGGGCCCTCCGCGACGGTATGCTTCAGCACAGTACCCAGACAGGTAGGAACAACAGTCCAATTTAAGCAAACTCACGGCAGCCGGCAACTCACTGGTTGTGACCTACTGTTACGGATGGCTCTGGCGAGCCATAAATAAGAGCCAAGGGCTAACCGGTGAGTTTGCGTTGTTTATTAATAACAAGGGTAAAGAACAAAGGAAAAGAGCATCGTGGGGCAAAACACAAATAATACAAAGGTACACTTACGAGTAATGATGAGGGAAGAGAGGAGGGCTGGAGCCGGACGTAGGGACTCCAGCCTCATCCACACCGAGGGATGAGCGTGGATGATGTGTGAGGTCACAGCCCTGAGCAATCAGGGCTGCTCCCTTTTATAGTGGTTGACAGCGCCTCAGCTGATGAGAGGTAATTGGCCTCCAGCCGTCCCGTGGAGCTTGACAGCTGGAAGCCCGCTGAGACGCTGTCATAGTAAGAGCCGGGCTGAGGAGGTGTATGGCCTGAGCACGGATGATATCGGCGCACAGACCATGACACAGACTGCATAGGATGGGTCTGTTAAATAATTATCTATGTTGGAAATGTAGGAAACTAAAAGGAACTTTTTTACATTGTGTTTGGGATTGCCCACTTGTTCAGCCTTTTTGGACTAAAACTCTCAGACATATGGGTGAGTGGTTGGGCAAGACACTCTCAGTGTCGCCGAGAATGTGTCTACTTGGAGACAAATCCCAAGTACCTAATTTATCGAAAGAAGAATTCTCAGTGGTCATGACTGGACTAACTACAGCAGCCAGAACGACACTTTGTCACTGGAAATCAGTGAAACCCATGAGAATGGAAGAGTGGGTGAACTACATGATAAAGACTGCTTCATATGAGTCTATGTTAAACAGGAGGACTGATGGAAAACACACTAAAGGACCAATATGGGGAGACTGTTGGAGCTATATCTGTTTGGCTAACAACTTAATCCCTGAATGAAGGCCTGTCTTTCTTTCTTTCCCTGATTGTTCCCTGGGGTTTATTGCCTTCCCTCACTGGTATGGTTATCTTTGCTCTGTAATCAGCCATATTTTTTAATTATTTTTTTTTTTTACTCTTCTTTGAGGCTGATGTGACCCCTGGAAGATCAGTATGTGTTATACCAACCAGTGTGAAGTCAATAAAAACTTAAATTACTAAAAAAAAAGAGAGAAGAAGGAATAAGGATGAAAAACAACAACAGCAGTCAATATACAGTAATGCTACTTGTAGTGCAAATAAAGATAAAACCCAGCAATCCCGTAGCGCAAATAAAGATAAACTATAAAACCTAGCAATCCTATATGCAGAAAAAAAATGGAGCTGTAATACCCACAATTGCAAGTTCAGTGCAGTAGTGTAGGTGCAGACAGTGACAGATTGGACTGCACATGATCAATATTGCAATAACAGACAGACAGCAGCAGGTATGGTATTTGTGCAAATGGTTGCAGTAAGGTGCAAATACATACAGCAGCAGATGTATTACTGTTGGTGTGCTAAGTCTTTCTGTGCAAACAACTGGGGTAGTTATTGCATAGGTGAGTGTGTTACGATTTGGGGGGAAAGGAACAGAGTTCAGGATCCTGATGACCTGGTGAACAAGCTGTTTAGCAGTCTTGTGGAGTAGGCCTGGAGGCTTTGGTGTCATTTCCCTGAGGGCAGGGGGCTGAAGAAGGAGTGTGAGGGGTGGGAGGTGTCGCCTGCAATGTTGATGGCTCTGTGGGTAAGGCAGGTGTGGTAGATGTCTGAGAGGGAGGGCAGAGGGGCACCGATGATCTTGCTGGCTGCTTTCACTGTGTGTTGTAGTGTCTTCTGGCAGGAGGTGGTGCATCTTCCATACCACACTGTGTTGCAGCTGGTAAGAATGCTCTCAATGGTACCGCAGTAGAATGAGAACATGATGGGGGGTGGGACTCATGCTCTCCTCAGTTTGCGGAGGAAAAGAGGTGAGTCTGTGCCTTCTTGGCCAGTGATGTGGTGTTGTTGGACCAGGAGGGGTCCTCAGAGATGTGCACCCTGAGGACCTTAGTGCTGCTCACCTTCTCCACAGCTGCCCCATTGATGATCAGAGGGGGTTGTTGTGTGTGTCTTCTCCTGAAGTCAACCACAATCTCCTTGGTTTTTCCCACATTCAGGAAGAGATTATTGTCTTTACACCACTGGACCAGTTGGTTCACCTCATTTCTGTAGTTGGCCTCTTCATTGTTGGTGATGAGGCCCACCACCGTCATGTTGTCCACAGACTTCATGATGTGGTCGGTGCTGTAGACTGGTATGCAGTCAAGGGTCAGCAGGGTGGAGAGCAGCGGGCTGAGCATGCACCCTTGTGGGGCCCCTGTGCTCAGTGTGATGGTCTTGAAGGTGTCGCTACCGACCCGCACGTTCTATGGCCTCCCTGTGAGAAAGTCCAGCACCCAGTTAAAGAGAGAGGCTTTAAGTCCCAAGTGTCTAAGATTTTGTATTAGGTGCTAGGGGATGATTGTGTTGAGTGCTGAACTAAAGTCCAAGAACAGCATTCGCACATAGGAGTTCTTTGAATCCAGGTGGGTGAGAGCTGGATGGAGATCAGCAGCGATGGCATCTTCTGTGGAACTGTTTGACCTGTATGCAAACTAAGATGGATCGTGGGAGGGAGGGAGGATGGACTTGATGTTCTGCATGACCAGCCGCTCAAACCACTTCATTATGATGGAGGTCAGTACTACTGGCCGGTAATCATAGCTGGATGGGACGGGGCTTCTTTGGGACTGGTATTATGGTAGCAGTTTTGAAGCACATGGGGACAACAGCTTGACTCAGGGAGATATCAAAGATGTCAGCCAGGACATTCTTGAGCTGCTTCGCACAGTTCTTCAAAACGTGACCTGGTATGTTGTCTGGTCCAGCTGCCTTGTGTGGGTTGATCATGGAGAGGGTCCTCTTCACGCTAGCCAGATCCAGACTTACAGCCTGCTCATCTGGGGGAGAAGTGGTTTTCTCTGCTGATGTGCTGTTTTGTGCTTCAAAGTGGCCAAAGAAGTAATTTAAGTCGTTAAGCAGTGTGATGCCACTCGCACAGGTCTGAGGTGAAGGTTTGTAGTTGGTGAGTGTCTGTATGCCACACTAGAGGGAACATGCATCTCTGGTGTTGCTGAAGTGTCCAGATATTTTCTTGCTGTACTGTCGTTTTGCCTCCTTGAAACCACAGGACAGCTTGGCCCTAGCTGTTGTTAGTCCTGCGGTGTCACCGGCCCCTGAAGGCCCTATGCCCTGAGCCCTCAGGAGCCTGTGGACCTCTGCTCTCATCCATGGCTTCTGGTTAGCACAAACAGTGATGGTTTTGCAGTGAGTGACATCATCAATGCATTTAGCTATGGATGTTACAGCAATCTCAGTGTACTCCTCTATGTTTCTGTGTCCATTGTGAGTGGCTGCATGCTTAAAAGTGTCCCGGTTTATAGTGCTAAAGCAGTCTTTCAGAGCATCTTTGGCTCCTTCTGGCCACATACGTACCTACTTTTTTGTTGGTTTGATGGCTTTCACTCCGGGTCTGTATGCAGGCCTCAGCAAGATGGTAATGTTGTGGTGACCCAGCACAATGCAGACTGATACTATTTCACATACAGCAGGGTTGGAGGAAACAGAACACAATTTGCATACAGAGGACAATGCACAGACGGACAAAGAGCCAACCAATGTCATGCTAATCATGTGTATTGACTGTTACGCTAATGTGCCATGCATTCTCTCTTCCTGTATCACTGATAAAAGAGCTTGTGTGACATGCCTCAAAAACACAACAGAACACAGCACACACAGCACAGACAGCACAGCACAGTAGACCACTGTAGTGCACAGCGCTACAAGTGCGTCTCATTTTGATGGAGGAAATAAAACTCTGCAACCTTCCAGCTCGTCATATCTCGCCTGAACTTATTCTTCCACAATGTGATCAAAGAGACCCAGGCGGGGGGGAGGGGAGGCTCTGTATGCTCTCTTGTAAGTTGTGTACAACAGGTCCAGCAAACTGTCTCCTCTTGTTGGAAAGTCCACATGTTGGTGTAGTTTTGTTAGGATGGCCTTTAAATCTGCATGGTTGAAGTCTGTCTATCTGGATGTGCTGGTTGTGTCTCACTGAGGGCCTGATAGAGTTCATTTAGTGCCTCTCTTGTCTCGCCAATGGCAGTAGGTGGGACATACAAAGCGATTAGCAGGACAGATGTAAATTTCTTTGGAAAGTATAAGGGTCAGCACTTGATAATCATTAACTCCACCAACAGAGAACAGTGTTTGTGCACAGCAGTTAAATCTCGGCAACAAGCATCACTAATGTAAACACACGTGCCTCCCCCACTGGTTTTCACTCCTGCCATGAAAACCCAATCAGCGCGATAACATGTTAGCCCCGCTAACTGAATACCAGAGTCCGGGATATTGTCATTTAGCCACATTTCCATAAAGATTAAGACACAGTAGTTCCGTGCATCATGTTGCGTAGATATCAGGAGCTGTATGTGGTCTATTTTGTTGTCTAGTGAGCGTGTTTGCCAGAATGAGGGTAGGAATCGGGAGTGTGTGTGGGTTTGCAGCCAGCTTTGTTTGAATACCTCCACGTTTACCTCTCTTTCATCTTCTTTCACATTATCTGTTGCATCTCCATTTGGGATGAGATACAGGGGGTGTGAAGGTCTGGCGGAGAAGTCCTAGGCCACAGAGTTCCTCTGTAATGTTCTGGTCCTAGATATAATGTTTGGTCATATTCCTTATCTCCAGAAGGCTGTGGCGGCTGTAACTTGTGCACAACATCATATGTGGAGATTAAACACATGAATATACACTAAGGCATAATTTAACCAGCATTAAATGGCACAAAACACGAAGAGAGAATGGAGGCCGCTGTGTGTTCATGTGCCACCTAGCCTATGAACTTTTCAGCCCCCTCCCCCCCCACTGTATGTGGTGTATCCTCTGGACAGAGAAAAGAAGACAGGGGGACTTGGTGGTGAAATGAGAAGGTACAGAAAAGTGTTCAAAGGAAGAGGTTAGCAAAGAAGGGGGACAGACAAGGAGATAAAGAAAGTAGACAGGAGTACTTGAAATCTAGGCACATGGCAAAAAGCAAGCTAGCAAAGGCAAATGGTGAGTTGTATGATAGGCTGGACACTAAGAAAGGACAATAGGACTTGTATCAATTGGCTAGACAGAGAGATCGAGCTGGAAAGGACCTGCAGCAAGTTAGGTTGATTAATGAGTGAATGAGTGAGGAGAGTGTGCTGAGAAGATGGAAGGACTACTTTGAGGAGCTGATGAATCATGGAAATGAGAGCTCAAGAGAGGTGGATGGATGAAGGACAGATGGCAAACCAGGAAGTTCCAAGGATCAGCAAGGTGGAAGTGAAGGGAGCTATAAAGATGATGACGAGTGGAAAGGCAATTTGTCCAGATGGCATACCCTTGGAGGTATGGAGATATTTAAGAGAGATGTCAGTGGACTTTTTAACCAGATTGTTTAACACAGTCTTGGGGAGTGAGAGGATGCCTGAGGAGTGGAGAAGAAGTGTTTTGGGACCAATTTTCAAGAACAAGTGTGATGTTGACAGTTGTAGTCACTCGAGAGGCATAAAGTTGATCTGCCACACTATGAAGATATGGGAAAGAGTTGTTGAAGCCAGGTTAAGAGGAGAGGAGACAATTAGTGAGCAGCAGTACGGTTTCATGCCAAGAAAGAGTACTACAGATGCAATGTGTGCATTAAGAGTGTTGATGGAGAAGCATAGAAAAGGTCAGAAGGAGTTGCACTGTCATTGTGGATCTAGAGAAATCAGATGGTAGGGTGCAAAGACAGGAAGTGTAGTAATGTATGAGGAAGTCAGAAGTGGTGGAGAGGTATTTGAGGATGGTGCAGGACATGTATGAGGACAGTGAGACGGTGGTGAGGTGTGCTGTAGGAGTGATGGATGGATCCAAGGTGGGGGAGGGGTTACGTCAAGTATTGAGGACAGGCGGAGAACCCGGAGAGGTCAAAGTATGCACTGGAGAGAAGAGGAATGAAAGTCAGTAGAAGCAAGACAGAATACATGTGTGTGTGAATGAGAGGGAGGCAGGTGTAATGGTGAAGATGCAAGGAGTGGAGGTTGTGAAAGTGGATGAGTTTAAATACCTGGGGTCTATGATCCAAAGCAATAGATCATGATAGACCTAATATGATGTATGGGTTGGAGATGGTGGCACTGAGGAAAAGACAGGAGGTGGAGCTGGAGGTGGCAGAGGTGAAGATGCCAATATTCTCATTGGGTAACTAGGAAGGACAAGATTAGAAATGAGTATATCAGAGGTACAGCTCAGGTTGAGCAGTTTGGAGACAAAGTAAGCGAGACAAGGATGAGATGGTTTGGACGTGTGCAGAGGAGGCAGAGTGGATATATTGGACAAAGGATGTTGAAGGTGGAGCTGCCAGGCAGGAGGAAAAGAGGAAGACCAGAGAGAAGATTCATGGATGTAGTGAAGGAGGACATGGAGAAGGTTGGTGTTACAGAGGAAGATTCAAGAGATATGGTGAGATGGAGGGAGATGATCCGCTGTGGCAACCCCTAAACGGAGCAGCCAAAAGAAGAAGAAGAAATTTGACACAGTTTCCCTGTAAACTTTAAGGGTTTTTTTTGAGGGGTTGCTTGATATTGAAGCTTTACTTTTAAAATTTAAGACTATTTCTCCTATATTTGTGACATGTCATGTAGGAGTGGGAATCACCAGAGACGTCACAATATGATACAATCGCGACACCTGAGTCATAGTGCAGTACTATGACGATACCACGATTCCTTACATATTGTAACTTCACAATAGAATGTTGAGATACCATATACCGTATTTTATATTATTTCCCCTTGTTCAGTGTCAAATTGTGTCCATAAAGTCACCATCGGTTTCATATAAGTATTCAGTCTAATCAACGCACTGCAGCTGCTTTTGTTTCAGTGGCTGGTGGTTGGGTCTTTTTGTTTTTTCGTGTGGTGCTCCTTGTGGGTTGAGTGTATTGTGTCATCATCTTTCTGTTCTTCTTAGTTGTAAAATCTAAAAAAGTCCAGATATTTAAGTTCAACTTTTCCAGGGCATTCCTCAGTTCTTTGTCCACTTTCCTCCTCTGCTCTCTCAATTAGTACCCCTGGCACCAAATCTCATGACAGAACCGATGACGTCACCCGACAGTGCACACTTACTTTGCACCATCTAGTGAACTGAACAATCAATTGGTTAATTGATACCCAAGAGTTTTCACCATTCACACATATACTATATACAGTATATAATTAATGAAAGATCGCTACATGCCCGTAGAGAGTGATGTGTCATTTTCAGCGTCATCACAATATTACGTTGTATCAATCTTTCCCCCACCCCCAGTGTCATTTGAATTTGAGCTTTTTTTTTTCTTATATTTGCAAAGTTATTCATGTCAAGTTGTGAATTTTTTGGTAAATTTGTGACTTTATTATCGAGTTACTCCCCTTTTCTTGTAAATATGTGACATTGTTCTCCTAATTTTTTTTAAATTAAAAGCAGCCATTTGGAAGACAAGACAAATATATGAATACCAAATTTACTGAGGCTAATAGAATAAATAAAATCTGATAGATTAGTGCTTGGTCCATTACCAAACTAACCTGAATATACATTTTTGAGTTACGCTTGTAACACACAAATATACCCCCACACACACATGAACAAACAAAGATTTTATTGTATATCCTTTGAAGGCAAGAATCTGACTCCCTGCTGTCTTCCTCCCTCTGCAGGGCATAGCGGTGATCTGCAACACCATCAAGGAATGCTGGGACCATGACCCCGAGGCCCGGCTCACTGCTCACTGTGTCGCCGAGCGCCTCACTGAGCTGGAGGACGAGCTGGACAAACTGTCAAGCCGCAGCTCTTCAGCCGAGAAAATTCCAGAGGAGCTAAAAGTCCCCATAGAGGTGGAGCTCCAGGAGGAAGAGGTGAAAATCTGCGAAATACAGAGCATCATCGCCATGGACTGCTCAGTGAGTGACAAGAAATGAGAATTCCTGAGGACAAAACTCTTGGAGTGGGAACTTTCGGGAGCTGAGCTCTTGCAGGACTTTGAACCAGGTCAAATGCAAGTCATAGTGTCATATGTTAAATGTAGCCCAGCAAACAAAAAACATGCTTTTGTTCTTTGCCGCTTACAAAACGTAAGAGCTCGCCACCATCATCTGTACAGCAGCACAGCCAACAAGCCAAAGTTAACTGGAAGCTTTTGAAAGAGTCTTTAAATAAAGCTCTATTTATGAGAAATAAACAGGGCAATACCTGTCAAACCAAATATATCAATAAGCACTTTACATATGATTCCTATTTAGCCTGAAGGTGCCTTTGTGTGTTCGACTCCCAAGCTGAATTGTCGCCTTTACACTAATGATCCTGCAGACTCTTCCTCGATTGCAGGAAATTATAGGAATACATGTTTGTCAGTGTGTGTCTGTGTTATTTAGACCCAGCTATCCTTTAACCTTGTTTGCAAAAGAAAACAAGCACAATGTACATAGAGGCAGAAGCCGTACATAAGAGGTCAATCAGCAAAAAGGGAAAGTATTCCTGTTACAGTGCCTGTCCTTGAACAAACAGATTTAAACACTTTAATGATGTACTTTTTGAAAATGTGTATTTTTTTGTCTATACAATGAGAAACTGTGTAGCACGCCAAAGATCTCTTACCTGACCTTACCATGTATGTGCTATGCACCCCCAGTTCCAGTGAAGTTGGGATGTTGTGTAAAACGTAAATAAAAACAAAATACAATGATTTTAAAATCCTTTTTCAACCTATAGTCAATTGACTACACGGACAAGACATTTAATGTTCAAACTGATAAACTTTATTGTTTTATTGGAAATATTGATTCATTTTGAATTTGATGCCTGCAGAACATTCAAAAAAAATAACTGGGATAGATGCAAGAAAAGACTAGGAAAGTTGAGGAATGCTCAAAAAACACCTTTTTGGAACATTCCACAGGTGAAACAGGTGAGTGTCGTGATTGGGTATAAAAGGAGCATTCCTGAAAGGCTCAGTCATTCACAATCAAGGATGGGGTGAGGTTCACCACTTTGTGAACAACTGCATGGGCAAATAATCCAGCAGTTTAAGAACAATATACAATTGCAAGGAATTTAGGGATTTCATCATCTACAGTACATAATATCATCCAAAGATTGAGAGAATCTGGAGAAATTTAAGCAGTAAGGTCAAAAACCAACACTGAATGCCCATGACCTCTGATCCCTCAGGCAGCACTGCATTAAAAATCGGCATCGTTCTGTAAAGGATGTTACCACGTGGACTGAGGAACACTTTGGAAAACCATTGTCATTTAACACAGTTTGTTGCTAAATCTACAAGTGCAAGTTAAAACTCTACCAAGCAAACCAAAAGCCATATATCAACAACACCCTGAAACACTGTCGGTTGTTCTGAGCCCGAGCTCACCTGAGATGGACTGGTGCAAAGTGGAAAAGTGTGCTGTGGTCTGACAAGTCCACATTTCGAATTGTTTTTTGAAATCATGGATGTCATGTCCTCTCGGCTAAAGAGGAAAAGGACCATCCAGATTGCTGTCAACACAAAGTTCAAAAACCAACATCTGTGATGGTATGGGGGTGTGTTAGCGCCCATGGCATGGGTAACTTGCACATCTGTAAAGGCACCATTCATGCTGAATGGTACATACAGGTTTTGGAGCAACATATGTCATCCAAGCAATGTCTTTTTCAGGGACATCCCTGCTTATTTCAGCAAGACAATGCCAAGCCATATTCTGCATGTGTTACAACAGCATGGCTTCATAGTAAAAGTGTGAAGTTACAAGACTGACCTGCCTGCAGTCCAGACCTGTCTCCCATTGAAAATGTGTGGCACATTATGAAGCACAAAATATGACAACAGAGACCCTGGACTGTCGAGCAACTTAAGTCATACATCAAGCAAGAATGGGAAAGAATTCCACCTACAAAGCTTCAACAATTAGTATCATCAGTTCCTAAACACTGAGTGTCGTTAAAAGGAAAGGTGACGTAACACAGTAAACGTGCCCCTGTCAGCTTTTTTTGGAATGTATTGAGGGCATTAAATTCAAAATGAGTGAATATTTGCAAAAGGACAATAAAATTTATCAGTTTGAACATTAACTATCTTTGTAGTGTATTCAGTTGAATATACATTGAAAAGGATTTGTAAATCCTTTTTATTATTTATGTTTTACACAAAGTCCCAACTTCACAGGAATTGAGGTTGTATGTAAAATATTGTAAATCTTTTATGAAATAAAGTTATTTCTGTAAATTCATTTCTACATTTGGTCATTCACTGTCCAAAACTAAGATACTACATTTTCCTCTTACCTTAATCTTGTTTAATTGGAGGTTGGTTGCTTGGGATATGGGCTATGTGATCAGATATGTTTGCAAGCATTCCTTTTAGCACTGTGGCCAATGTTGAAAACAACCCTTCACGCTTTGCAAAAGGCATGGCTACTATTTGACATGGTTCTAAGACCCAGTGAGCAGACAGACTCAAAAGCAGATTCAGTTATCTTTATTATGTGCTGAGTGTGTGCGTGTGTGTGTGTGTAGATGTAGCAGCCGGGGGCGAGCAGAGCACCGTACAGCCTGGCAACCCTAGGGATGAGCAAAGACAGGGAGGATTAGTGTCTGACCCCGGAGGGAATGTACAGGGATGTCTAGTGCTTACTGTTCGATGAGATGGTGGACCGCTCAGGTTCGACCCGAAGGCTCCGGCCAGGGAGACAGCACCCGCTGTCCCGGTTGCTGCTGGAGAGGATGCAGGTGTTCGTGGAGGTGTGGTATTGCTCGGTCCGCTGCCAGGGATCTCCGCCAGTGCACAGGGGAATGAGCGTAGAATAATGATGAGAGTGGAGATGGCTTACTTGTCATGGAGGTGAGAATCCTTCCTGACGACTAGCGAAGAGAAGCGAGAATCTTTGGAGGATGTTGACTGCGACGAGAAAGACTATGAGGAAGACGAAGGCGTGTGCTGGTCTCATCAGACCATGGAGAAAGACGACTCCGTGCTGATCTGTGGACAGCGCGGTCTAAATAGCTCCGGTGATGAGGGAGAGCAGGTGTGCGCACAGCTGTGGAGAATTAAGCAGGCAGGGCGAATCGTCACACTATTGTGGTGACTAACTTTAAAAGTAGAAACGCATTATACCCGTTCCTGCTGAAATTTGCAGATGTATTTTGGTTTTGTGGCTGAACACTGTCCGATACGATGCGATGTGATGACATCACAACAGTTAGTGAACAGCTCACCTGTACAAAGACCTCACTCACCCCAGTTTGGGCCAGTGGATTGGGCAAAGACATGATATTACAGGGATAGAGATGACAGGAGGAACTCAAAACTTGGCTTTATTTGCTAACGATTGACTGATAACTATTTCTCATCCCACCTTGACTCTTCCCAAAATTCTAAAAATAATAGAAGATTATGCATCACTTTCAGGTTACAAAATCAGAGTTCCCACTCTTTTCTTGAAATTATTTTCCAGGACATTTTCAACTGCTACAGTATGACAGACAACTTATCACGTTATGCACTAATGCATTCCCCCGCCCCACCATGTATTGCAGAAGTTCTTCTTTATAGTTGTACCTTGCATTTTGTACATTTACCCAGACTGCTTCGATGTTTACTCCTCTTCTGCCCCTAGAGGTCTGTTTTAAAAGATGTGCAGTCTATGGCTGTAACTTATATATGAAATAGTTGCTTACATTCTTAGAAATTATGATAAATTTATCATAGAATAATGCATTACAGTGTCACACTTAATTAGCATAACCAATTGAAGATTAGGGCTGCAACTAAGCGATTATTTTTGTAGTTCACTAATCTAATGACTGTTTTTTTCGATTAGTAGACTAATCGCAATTACAGTTAGGCCCAGAAATATTTGGACAGTGACACAATCTTCATGATTTGGGCTCTGCATGCCACCACATTGGATTTGAAATGAAACAACTACAACGGAATTGAAGTGCAGACTTTAAGGTTTAATTCAAGGGGTTGAACAAAAATATATGATTAAACATGTAGGAATTGTAGCTATTTTTATACAAACGCTCCTCATTTCAGGGGCTCAAAAGTAATTGGACAAATAAACATAACCCTAAGTAAAATGTTACTTTTCAATATTTTGTTGAGAATCCTTTGCAGGCAATGACTGCCTGAAGTCTGGAACCCATGGACATCACCAAACGCTGGGTTTCCCCCTTTGCGATGCTTTGCCAGGCCTTTACTGCAGCTGTCTTCAGTTGTTGCTTGTTTGTGGGTCTTTCTGCCTTAAGTTTTGTCTTGAGCAAGTGAAATGCATGCTCGATTGGGTTGAGATCTGGTGATTGACTCGGCCATTGCAGAATATTCCACTTCATTGCTTTAAAAAAACTCCTGGGTTGCTTTTGCAGTATGTTTTGGATCATTGGTGAAGCGCCGTCCAATCAACTTTGCTGCATTTGGCTGAATCTGAGCAGAAAGTATATCCCTATACACTTCAGAATTCATCCGGTTGCTTCTGTCTTTTGCCACATCATCAATAAACACAAGTGACCCAGTGCCATTGGAAGCCATGCATGCCCATGCCATCACACTGCCTCCACCATGTTTTACAGAAGATGTAGTGCTTTGGATCATGGGCTGTTCCAATTCTTCTCCAAACTTTCTTCTTCCCATCATTCTGGTACAGGTTGATCTTAGTCTCATCTGTCCAAAGAATGCTGTTCCAGAACTGGGCTGGCTTCTTCAGGTGTTTTTTGGCAAAGTCAATTCTGCCCTTTCTATTTTTGAGGCTGATTCATGGTTTGCACCTTGTGGTGAATCCTTTGTATTTACTCTTTTCTTTTTTTTTACTCTCATGAAGTCTTCTCTTTATGGTAGACTTAGATACTGATACACCTACTTCCTGGAGAGTGTTCTTCACTTGAGTGGATGTTGTGAAGGGGTTGTTCTTCACAGGAAAGGATTCTATGATCATCCACCGCTGTTGTCTTCCGTGGACGTCCAGGCCTTTTTGAGTTCCCAGGCTCACCAGCGCACTCTTTTTTTCTCAGAATGTACCAAACTGTTGATTTGGCCACTCCTAACATTTCTGCTATCTCTCTGATGGATTTCTTCTTTTTTTTTTCAGCCTCAGGATGGTCTGTTTCACCTCCATTGAGAGCTCCTTTGACCGCATGTTGTGTGTTCACAGCAACAGCTTCCAAATGCAAACGCCACACCTGGAATCAACTCCAGACCTTTTAACTGCTTAATTGATGACAGGTTAACGAGGGAAGAGCCCATGCAGCCTTGTTATATTTTTTTTTGCAGCCTTCTGAGTCAGTTGTCCAATTACTTTTGGTCCCTTGAAAAAGAGGCGGCTACGTATTAAAGAGCTGTAATTCCTAAACCCTTGCTCCAATTTGGATGTGAATATTCTCAGATTACAGCTGAGAGTCTGCACTTTAAGCCCATATTAATTATGTAATTGTATCCTGAATATATTTTCGTAAACAGCTAAAATAACAAAACTTGTGTCACTGTCCAAATATTTCTGGGCCTAACTGTATTTCTGTGATGTGCAGCATCTGCTTCCTGTTGGCACGGCTCCTGTTCGGCGCTCCAGGTCATGTTTAACCTCACCTGTTTAAGCCTGCACACGTATGAAACTCACTTTGTTGTCAGTCTCTGTCTTAATATAACATAGCATATTATAAAAAGTTCCCATAGCGAAATAAAATAACAATCTATCAAACAAGTTGGAAACTTGAACTTGACAGCTTCATAAAAAGTGTTTGGAGCAACACAATTAAATAACAGAAATTAAAATGCAGTCTTTTAACCCAAAAATAAAAGTGCAAAAACTAAAATGAGCAGCTTCTGCTGCAGCATGGAAAGCTGTTGTAATTCTGCAGGTTCAAAACAAACTACAGTAACATTCAAATTCATAAAAGCAAAAAAGAAACTAGTCCATCTTATTAAAACCTATCTGGGTCTGGAAGTTTAAAAGTTCAGTTAGGCTTCAGATGAAAATTAAAAGAACTTCTTCCAGTCCAAAATAACAGTTTGCAAATGCGTTAAGTTACAGTGCAGGAATGTCAGCCGCCACTACACATACAGGGAAATATTTAAGCCGTTTTAATGTATTTTTGATGATTATGGTTACAGTTTTTATAAATTAAATTACAAATCATGGTATTGCAATTCAAATTAAATCACTCTTTATTGTCATTCAACCAATCATGTACAGTAGAACGAAATTGTGTTTTTCCTATCTACAGTGTTAATCACACACACCCCATATGTAGAATCAGAGGGCCGCTGCCATGCAAGGCGCCGCCACAGATTTCCCTCTTCCATTCCATTATGCTGAGCACCAAGCTGGACGGCAGGAAGTTCCACTTTTATATGGTCTTCGGCATGACCCGGCCAGGATTTGAACCCCTGCCTCCCAGGTGTGGGGCGGATGCTCTACCAACTGAGCCACCACTCCGGTAAGTGGTGGGAACATTATTGCACTGAGATGCAATAATGTTCAGAATGAGGGCTGATACTACCAAGATGAAAAGAGGGAATATAAGAGCGTAAACCACTCCTGTAATTCATTAATTTAGTGCACTTAACATGTTAGCCAGCAGAACCGAAACAGCTCAGCCGTTAGCCATCATCCAAGAGAGATTATTGTCCGACAGGTAAATAACATAAACAGCACATGCTAACAGTTTAACCAGTTTTCTAAAGCTGAGACAGTCACTGAGACAGTCGCTCATTGAAAATAAGAAGCACTAAATTTACCTGCTAAAACTCGCTAACCTTACCAGTGCGGTGTTTATAAGTGGCCCAAATTCAGTCATCATCGGGACGGAGCACAGCAGAGACCCGCTGACAGGCGGCCGAGCTGGCAGACGGAGCGGAGATAGGAGGGAGACGGGGATGGACGCGTCGCTGTAGTGCTGCCGTGATAATGACAACTCTGCTTTATAAAGTCGGCATTTAACGTGTTTCATTTGTTTGTTTTCAGTAAAATGTTCCCATACTTTGGAAGGTTTTGGCCTCTTCTTCTCCATGATTTTCTCTCTTCTGTGTTGCCATGATGCGCTCCTTCTTCTTCCCTGGAACAGTTCAACTGAACACTTCCACGGCATGCATATAAACTGTAAAATTAAATAATTTTTCGTCAATAAAAATCTGTGTCAACAAATTTTTAGGATCGACATTGTCAATGACGTGGACTAGTCGTGTCAGCCCTACTGAAGATACAATATTGCTTTAGCAGTTTTCACCTCATCTTTCCCTTTTCTTACTTTCTCTCCTGTATTTTCTCTAAAATAATTTTATATTTTCAGTAAATCACAAAACCAGACCATCAATGAAGGAGTAGCTCATTCCGCCTAAGTGCTCAGATCTCCTGACCATTGACCTTGACCTTAAGCACAAGGAGGTGTAAGGTTTTTCAGGAAATGCCTAGATCTCCTGACATTTGAAAGTGACCTTGACCTTGATGTCAACCTGGATGCAGACCTACCTGAGAGTCAGTGGCCCTCATTTATCAAAAGTGCATAGAAATCTGCGCACATTTGGGTGTAAGTATGAAAAGGTCTACATGGTATTTATGAAACCGTGCGAATCTGGTCAGTTTCATCGTACTATCGTTCACTCATTGATAAATCTGACGATGTCTCACCCCCAGAATTTACAACACAGGCAACCATAAGACGGCAAAAAGAGAAACTTTTCCGAAGTAAAAATTGACTATATTATAAGAAAAGTGAAAAAAAGTAATTGATATAGTCTGTTTACCTTGAAACTCACTTTAAATGCAAAATGGGGGAGACTGGTAGTGCGCAACACCATTGACTCTAATCTACAGTTGAGAATTATAATGTTTATCTGTAGCCTGTTGTTTTACTTAGATGACGGTTTGACTAAATGTTGTTCTTTTTGTCATTTTAAAGCATACTTGTCAAACATGAAAATTTATTACTTACTATTTAGACGTGCAGAAAGGCATCCCCTCTCCAGAGCAGCTGTCTTGCGTGCTGTACGCACCAACTCAGCTCAGCCACATCTGCCTGTCATTTCTCAATAATGTGTAAAAATCCACAAGGCAAAATCAAATACTTTCCCCACATCTTCTCCGCTATTCTGAATTTCTCTTGCTAATCTGGAGCAGTTTTTTTTAACCCAGATGCAGTGGATCACCTTGGCTTGGCACTTCTGTGCATAAAGTTGTGTTATGTTTAGTTAACAGATAATTTGTAAAGGATTAACTATTATGAGATACTGTACTGTTTAACAGAAAACTTAAATACTTTTTAGAATAGTATTCTAACACAGGTCCCACCCAAGAGAATCCTCAAATCTCTCATCTAAATATAACACAAGGCAAACATATCACCTGAAAGGTTGCACTGCTCATTATAATTTGATATGATCAAATAATTCTCCCACTTAGCTAGATTTCTCTGCCGCACTGCGAGTCTGCAGCAACTTGAAAATTTGCGTACACGACCACAGAGCTGTCATAGGATTTGAGTACACCTTACGATCACAATGATATGATAAATACCGATTTGCACGTTGAAATAATCGTAGGGCCACTTTTGAGGGCCATTGTGAGTGTGTTTCATGAGAATTGAGGTAACTGCCTAGGAGGAGGTGTTATTTTTCTAAAATCACATAAATGCCCAGATCTCCTCACCTTTGACCTTGAGCACAACGTGAATGCAGACCCTCCTTATGTCAGATGCAACCTGTGGCAGAACAGGAATAATTGGCTCCTTAAGGCGAGTAGAACTCCAGTATAACATATTTATTGACTGAATGTAAAATAACTTGCAGCACAGGGGCTGTCCAAACACAAATGAGCTGGAAACACTCACAATGAGATGAAGAAATAATCCACTCATGTGAAGAGAACACCACAGAGAAAATGTGATGTCTGTAATGCCACAAACAACTGAAACTGAGGCTAGCATACATAGGGAACTGAATATTAACAAGCACAAGACAGCTGGGTAACTAATTAGGGTTAAATGAAAACACTCTGAGTGGCTGGAGGAATGGGAGGATGATGGGAGAGACTAGAAAACAATAGCTGAAATAAGAAACTTAGGATACACAAACTACTAATGATAACAGAGTTGTGCCAATAGTTCAAAAAATAACAGAAAGAATGGACAAAATGGCCAGGTCATAACAGTGCCCCCCTTAAGGACAGAATCCAGACACCCAGAAACAAAATAAAGAACACACCAATCAGGTGGGAGGAGCGGGACAAAGGCAAAGCGGGGCAAAACAAGCACACAAACACAACAGAAAAATACTGAGCAGGTAGTCGACCAAAGCCCCAAGACCACCAACCACCATGTGCCAGGAATATGGCACATCTGGTGGCCAACCGAAGTCCATGGACCACCAGACGGAGAAACAGGATGGGTCAGGGGGTTGCCCAGAGTCCATGGGTCCCCAGACCACATAACACAGTGAGTCCAGCGGCCTCCCCCAGTCCAAAGACCACTAGACAGATGAGCACGGTGTGTCTGGTGGCCTACTAAAGTCCAAGGGCCACCAGACGGAAGAGCACAGTGTATCAGGAGGCCAACCTAAGTCCATAGGCCAACTGACAGATGAACATAATGTGTCGGGTGGCCTACCAAAGTCCATGGGCCACCAGACAGAAGGAAATAGGAGCTTTCTGCTCTGAAAATAGCATCATGAAGCCCTTTTGCTCTGAAGATAGTAACAACATAGGAGCCTTTTGCTCTGAAAATAACAACATAGGAGCTTTTTGCTATGCAGATAACAACATGGGAGCCTTTTGCTGTGAAGATAACAAAGGAGCTTTTTGCTATGAAGACAACAATATGGGAGCTTTTTGCTTTGAAGATAACAACACGGGACCTTTGTGCTCTGAAGATAACAACATACAAGCTTTCTGCTCCAAAGATTAAGATAACATGGGCACTTTTTGCTTTGAAGATTTACCTGAGGGGCCTTCAACATAGAGGCCAACAGCAGCTGAGAAGCAGCGACCCCAGGCAGACAGAGAAGGCGGAGCAGACTGCTCTGATGGCCAGAGTGGAGCAGACTGCTCTGATGATGGTGATGATGGAATGGCATGCTCCAATGATGGTGATGATGGAGCGGCCTGCTCCAATGATGGCAATGATGGAGCGGCATGCTCCAATGATGGCAATGATGGCAGCTGACAGCTGCACCTGGCTCTCCCCACCAACAGCCAGGCAAGGTCTCTCCAATATAGAAATAACAAAAACTAAGAGCACTTGCCTGAGCTCGAGCTACACCACCATCCAGGACTTCATCGTCGAGCTAAACGATGATGTCTTGGGCCAGGCCCTCTAGAGGTCCAATTCCGGTTCTGCTGTGGTGGCCCCTGCAGCAGGCCTGGTGGTCAATGCAGTCCCGGGACCCCCCAGTGAGGTGACCCACACAGGTGCCTCATCCAGCGTGGATTCAGGAGGTCAATTTTCTGCTGGTGCTGACTCCTGTGTAGCTGAAGCCAGGGGAGGCTCTACCATCGGCGCAGGTTTCAGGTTGGAGACAGTGCGTTCCCTCTGTCCAGACCATGGCTGCAGGGCTGGAACCTGGTCCTCTAGGCCCGCAGGCTCCTCCATTGTCCAGTGGCCCAATCTCACAACCAGCAGACATGCAAGGGATATAGGAGGAGACACGGAGAGAGCAGGTGAGGTAATTACAGCTGCAGCAGGAGGTGAGAGCTCAGAGGACTGCAAGACCTGAGCCTCACCACTGGAAATCAGACAAGGTAATTCATGAGAGGATGATAGAGAATGAAAGAGCACTTGCCTGTGTTCCTGGGACATGGTGTTCTCTGCTGCAGCTGGTGTAGAGTCATCCCTCTCCGTAGCTATGGTGGACATGGGCCCCTGAGAGGATCATGGAGGAGCCATCACTTTGGAGAGACGAGCGTTGTGTAAAGATGTAGTTGCATCGTGCACCACAATGTCGACCAGGTATATAACCACACCTGGGAGCATGAAACGTAGTGGCTAGCTCTTCCACCGTGGGCAGAGGGTATTTATCAGGGATTACTGCTTTATTTACCATTCTGGGATCAACACAGGGCCGCAGGCCACCCGTTTTTTCCTTTGCCATCACCAGGTTGGAGATCTAGAGGGATGCGTTGACCCACTTGATGATACATGCGTCCAGGAGTTTCTGCAGCTCTGCCGTGACATCATCATGTAGAGCGAGGGGCAGCCAGTGAAGGGGCTGAATAAAAGGGGACACCACTTGGTCGATGAGTGGCTGGTGGTTGAAGGAGGTGAGGCAGCCCAGGCCTGCGGAAAGTGCCAGCCAGCAATGATGCCAAGTTGAAGCAACAGTCAATACAGCAGAACCCATGTGGTCTGTAATGGAGAAGCCCAGTTCGCGGATCAGGTCAATACCCAGAAGACTGGCACCCTGGTGGGTGACTTGAAATGTGAGCACAGGGAGAACTCTGGAGCCATAGCGTTCTGAGTGTCATGGAGAGGTCAGGGGCCAAGCCAGTCTCCTGTTAAAGATTAGTCTTTTTTGTTTGTTTATTCCCTGCTCATTTGTATCTTTATTTCATCTCCCAGCCATGGAGGCACTGTGACAGCTCGTGCGTCATTTCCGGGTGTCAGGTTCTGCTCACGGGCTTGTCACAACCACCTCCAACCTGGTAATTTCGCTCACTCATGATTCCACAGCTGTTGTCATTTGTGTTTGGGTTATTTAAGGCCGTGGGGAAGACTCTGTCTTCGCTGCAGTCAATGAAGTCACATCTCATGTTTATGCCATGTCTTTAACTCCGTTCCTGTTCTCTGTAAGTGTTAGTGTGTGTTTTTGTGTTTTGATTAAATGTGCAAAACTTGCAGCTGTAATTGGTGTCTTCAATTCCGGCCCTGAAAGGGCCGCTCATGACACTGAGAAGGTGATCGTTCCCACCACGCCGATTTTAACGTGCCCATAGCAAAACGGTTCCTCCGCTTCTGCCCTAATCATTTCCTGGGGAAACAGCTTCCTAACCATGGACTCCTTTAGCAGGGACCTTGAGGCAGCTGTGTCCAGCAGTATTACCAGACTGATGCCATCCAGTTCCACTGTGCACCACTTGGATGGCCTGTTGCTGGCGCCCACTGAGTGGATGGTGGTCAAGTCGGACCAACTGGGCGGGCGAGGCGATGAGCCTGCAGGAACCAAGCAGCACACTCTGGAGGGGTGGTTGAGCTTACCGCAGCGGTGGCAACTCTGACCTGCAGCTGGACAGGCAGGTATGCATGGGTGGTGCAAGGAAGAGTGGCAGTTACTGCAGGGTCAACATGCTGTGGTGACTCGTTGTCCCATGATGTTTACCTTGATGCCATCGCGGGGAGACATGAAGTCGAAGGGCTGCGCAGCCAGGACGACGGTTTGTCCCAGCAGGGCTGAATGTGGGCAGAGGCTCCCAGCTGTGATGCTAACTGGGCAGCCACTTCTAATTGGAATGCCATTTCCACTGCCTTGGCTAATGGCAGGCCATCTGATGCCATCAATAGCTTCTCCCGCAACCTCAGATTCATGGTGTGCTCCGCTAACTGGTCTCGCTTTCATCTCATCTTCCAAGTGGCTGAATTCACAGGTACTAGTAAAACAGCAAAGGTCGGTGACGTACTGGTGGGCTGACTTGTCTGTTGGCTGTGGGCACTGGGGAGAAGTAGCTCTCCGAGCTGTTACACTCTGCATTTTAGTGAAATGTCAGCCCAACAAAGCCGCACAGTCATTGTATGTGTCCATGGGTCCAAGAGTCAGAAAAATAGGTTGTCCCTCCCTGCCGAGGTTATGAACTAGCATGGCCCTTAGCCTCACTTCGCTAGCCTCAGCTAGGTTGATAGCGGCTATAAAAGTCTCAAAAGATTCATACCAGTGGGACAGAAGTGTCCATCGTCATTGTCAATGTTATGTCTGAAAAAATGGGTGGGCAACGACCATGTTCGGGGTTTTAGCTTTATTTAGTGTGGCATCAATCCCCTTTGGCTCCAATCTATAAATTCACTCTTCACCTTAAAGAAATTGTTTCACCCAAAAGTCTGGTCAAGAATTGTTTCCTTCACCTAAGGATCCCAGTTTGGAAACACATTCCATGGTAAAAGGGATGATAAGGATCCCATTTTATGCAAGGAACGGATTATTTTGCCATCATAAATCCGTGAACTTCCTCCCAACCAGGCAATTTTATGTTTTAAGAACTGTTTGAAGCCTTCCAGATATCCTTCAGTGCATTCCACAGGTCACTAGGAATTATCCACAGCTCAACTCATTACCCCCTGTAGACAACTCTGGAATATGTTCATGTTTGCCTCTACAAGCTGAACTGAGGTTAATGTATGAAATGACTTCCTTTTAACAAAAACTCTCAATTCTCAGATTATTTTCTTTTTCAGGACAACCTGGGAAATCAAGTGGCATACCATTCTGGTTTGAATTGTTTCATTAATCATTGATTTTGCTGGGGACGGCAGCGGCTCAGGAGGTAGAGCAGGTCGTCTAATAACCGGATGGTTGGCGGTTCGAATCCTGCTCTCCCCACATATCCTGCCGTTGTGTCCCTGGGCAAGACACTTTACCCCAATTGCTCCTGGTGGGTCTGGACAGTGCCATGTTGGGCAGCTATGCCACCATCAGTGTGTGAATGGGTGGATAGCAGGATCTGTAAAGCACTTTGGTCATCTAGTGATGAGAATAAAAGCGTTATATAAGTGAATGCCATTTACCATGCCATTTACCGTTTAAATGTGTTGCATGCTTGAAAATGCTTAAATGAACCTTATTCTAATGCATGTTAATTATAGAAGGACAAGTTTATAAAAGTGCATGCTCACTGAAAGTTAGTCATGAATCACTGAAGTTAGCTTGGATTGCATATATAACCATAAAGCGAAGTTTTATATCAATCAAGATGTTTCATCCTGTTGGAAAAGCTTGCTCAAGTCATCTGACTGGCTCAGCCAATCACCAGCCAGTCTCTGTTGGACAACGGCCCCTTTCATTTTATTGGTCAGTTACAGACAAAGGACTGTTTTCTTATTGGACCACAGTTCATTCAATTCTCCAGCGATGGGAGACAATTGGTTCCCTTTCATGTCAGTCAAGTTGTTCCCATGGAAACTTACTCAGATCAAAGGAGGAACACATCAGTTTAGAGAGAGAGAGTTGTTCTGTGTGAAAGTCTGTCTAAGTCTGTGTCCTGCTTTTAATGCTTTTTCCTTTAAACGTCTGGGAAATACTTTTTCGTCTTTTTTGAGCTCAAACTTCTCTTTCATATGGATTAAACTTCTATTCTATTCTATTAAACTTTTCCTTATTGATTTTCATAACTCACTGAGTGTTTTAAAGTGGACTGATCGTTTTTCCTCACACTGAAAGCTATTTTCGCCAACCCCTATGACATCCGAAGGACTCGGATTTCGTGACTTGATTTTTTTTTATTAATCTTGTCTCTCCAATTTTGTGACTTTGATCAGACTTTGAATTATATCCAATTTATTTCGACCCGAAAACTCCGCTGAAAGATTCTCGTGTTGTTCCACATGGCATACTACGCGGCCAGCAGCCTCATTATCGCCGCCGGATCTCAACTTCTGATTGCTTGTCCCTGGGAAGAAATATCTGCTGGCAGATATTCTCTGGTATAATCTTCATATAAAGCTTCAGCTCCTGGATCCAGCAAGAAGCCAACACACCAAGGTCACGTGAGCAAGGTTCCTTTGTTTCATCTGCTGAATAATGCAATGTCCAACGCCTTAGGTATGTCATAATTTGTCTCAGGTTTAAAACTAGTTCATAACTCTGATCGGAGCTATAGAATTAACAAGAAATGATAATCCTCTTTTCATTAAATTCCTTTTTTTTTATTTTTAGAGTAATTCGGAATTTCTTTTCCATATAATTAGCTTTTATTATTTTCTTCATAAAATTTGCATTCAATTTTCTGCATATTTTTGTTACAGTTATTTCAGTCTCCATTTTCATCATAGTTACAAATTCATACTAAGGTTTCCTTAGGTTCCACAAATGTGATTACACTCTGTTGCTCAATAATCAGTTACAAATTGAATGTGATGCTTGATACAAGATCATTTCACTTTACCAACAAATCATTTGAATGTATTGTCATTTAATCTGAGTCTGATCATTAAACCTGTAAACGGTATATGGAAGTTTCTGTTGATTTCTTTTCCTGTGTTTGTTTCTAAAGTCACCCAGTAGAATTCTCAAATATTTGAGACTGATTGATTGAAGGTATAAAGATCAGTTATTAATAAATTGTTCAAGTTTTTGGACTGGTGCCCCTTTACGAGTGTTTCCCTCTTGTGAGTGTTGGTGGTAATGTAGTAAACCTATGTTCCCACATACACCTCTAAATCTAAATTAAATAATCTTTGTTCCTTATAACCAATTAAATATTCCTACATTAGCATGAACACACAACACAACTATACTGCCCAACGCCCCAACAACATCAGCGTGCTGACACCACCTGCGTGAGCGTGCACACATCTATACACCACACTTGGGGCTTCTTATTCGTCAGAACTGCTTTTAACATATGAGCCCCCACGGTCCCTGAGGTCCTCTGGCACTAGTCTTTTAATTATCCCTACCGTCAGAATATGCACCCACAGTGAGGCAGCTTTTAGTTACTATGGCCCACATCTGTGGAACAGCCTACCAGAGGACATCAGGGCTGCCGAGAATGTTAACGTTTTTAAAGGCAGGCTCAAGACCTACAATTTTAACTTAGCTTTTGATTAGTTTCCTATTTTAATTTTCCTAGTTTCTGATTTTAAACTTATTTCATGTTGTTCTTGCTGTTCTTGCTAATTATTCATTTTGTTATTAAATACTATTACATTTTAAACTTGTGTTTAAATTGGGGGGGGGGGGTTATGGTCTTTTTATTAATAAATTCTGTATTGTATTATTATTTATTAGTGATAGTTTTATTCATCTTATTATCCTGTCCGAGCTCCAGTGTTTCCTCACAGGGAGCCCTCCCACAGAGAGTTGCCTGGTTCTGGCTGCAGGGCTCTGGCCTGTGATTGCCCTGGCCCACTCAAGGACTGATCTTGGTCAGTCACAGAGGTGGTGTCCCTGTAGCTGCGGACTTGGTGCTTCCCTGGCGTTGATGGCTCCCTAAGATGGTGCTTCTACACCTGGATCCTCGGTGCTCGGCCATGTCTCACACAGATGAATGTGTGTGGAGGGGTGGGGGGACCTGTGTGTGTGTGTGGCTGGGTGGGTGAAGGGGTGGGGGGGTGTAATTGTGTCATATTCTTAATTTGTAGAGCACTTTGCACTACAACTTTTTGTATGAAAAGTCCTATATAAATAAAGTTTTGATTGATTGATTGATTGATTGATTGACCTACATATTTAGCATCCTGGACCCTGCAAAGCCAGATATCTACTAAACAGGTAAATTTGTTCTGTTTATTCATGTGGTGCTTTTAAATCATGAGACCAGACAACTGCAGCAGAATAAACAGGAGCTTCTGGCTCTAAAAAATAATCACAGAGAAATCATAGTTTTCCAGGAGAGGGGTGGGGGTGCAGCTGATGTGAGGGAGGTTTATTCTAAGTGTTTCATAATGAGTTTGGGTGAATATTGAAATTTAAAAAATTAACACCACAACTGACTTCATCTGACATAATGAAGGTAGTATTTTGGCAGCAGTGATGAGTTTGAATCCCTTTAATTGTCTTCCTAATATTAAGTAGCCCATTGGTAGTCCTGTGTTTACGTGTTTGTGTGTGCACATGGCCGCATTAACGCGGGGGGGGGCAGATTACTTATTATATAAGGGTGATGAATGCTTGTTGGAGGGGTCCCCTATGAACTTTTGCCTAGGTCCGCAAGACACTCTAGAATCACCTCTGGTTAATTAAATGGCATGACAAACCTTAAAAAACAGATAACACACAGAAGCTAACAAAAGGACTGGTGCAAGGTAGGAAGTGCAGTGCAAAAGGCCGCTGTTGACCGTCATAATAGGGCCCATGGCCGCTTCTTCTATAGGGCAATGTACACAAATGCTACGGGCCCCCTAGCAATTCAGGGGGCTCCCAAGCTACAAGTTCACCCTCAATATTTCTGAGAAAATTAAAAGTACCTGTCTTCATTTGGAACAAACTAAGCTCCTCATATATTTAGTGAAGCACTAAAAATCTAATGTAGTATATTAAAAACTAAGCTGCAGTGATAAGGAAGCTGTGTGTGGAGGTAATCAGGTGGTTCCCAACCCTGTTCCATGGAGGCCCAAGACCCTGCAGGTTTTCTGTTCCTCCAGCTTCTTCAGCAGGTGTTTCCACTGATCAATAATCAGTGGGAAGAAACTCAGTGAAATCACCTGTTGAAGACTCTGGTTGAAGGTAAAACCTGCAGGGTCTTGGGCCATCATGGTACATGGTTGGGGACCACTGAGGTAGGTTGTGGTGACGTCATCCTCGGGTACCTGGAATGACTGACAGCCACAAAAATGTCAGGAGGAGAATAATGATAGTCCAAGTGCAATCATACAGAAACTGCATCAAGAAGGAGTTAACCCTCTGGTGCAGAAAAAAGAAGAAAACTGTGCAAGAAAAATGTGCACAAGATGAAGGCAAGGCTTACTAACAATGTATTGTAATGTTGGGGCTGTGATAAAAGGGGCGGAGATTCTCCCGGCATGCTTTGCATCGCAGAGGATTCAAAGGTTGTTATTATTCCTGTGTTCTAAGTGTTACTGCTGTGCCATTATAACTGTGTTAAAAGACCAGTGTGATGACGTTGCTTTCTCTGTGTGTGAGAGATTATGTCTGTGTCACCCTGAGTGAGATGAGAGTCTGTGTGAATGACCTCCCCTCCATTCTGTGTAATGAGTCAGTGAAGAGTAAATGCCTGTTGTGTCACACACAAATCATCTCTCATTATTTGTGTGAATCCTTGAAATGTCACACTGGTGTCAGAAGTGTGATCAGTGAGAGATGGAAATGAGGATCAAGGCAGAGATTTGGCAGCTTGAGCGGCTCACTGCCCAGATAGAAACGGAGATGAACAGCAGAGCAGACACGCCAGCCCCCAGAGATGCTCGCCGTGATGAATGGGGAAGCGGACCAGAAGGAGAAGCCATACCCCGCTTTCTGCCTTTTTCAAGGCAGAGCGGCTCAGACAGAGCAAGTCTGCCCCATTTGCTGCCTTTTTCAAGGCAAGGCAGGGAGTGCCAATGGGGGATCTACGAGCCGGTGATTCCACTGCGACTGAGGGCAGTGATCGACAGGGAGGCAACCATTCCACCGACCCGCCTGTTACGTATGGAAACACTTGGTGATGAATGAGGCAAGATGAAGTTGGCAAACACAGCTTTATTGATGGTACTGAGATACAGTGGTAACATGGCAGACACCTGGGTGAGCACCAGTCAAAGAGACCGTAAGATGGTGGCCCACCCACTATATAGGGCAGCACGGGGACATGACGGGGGGTCTACATCACCACACTGCACTTCACAATAAAGTGCCACATTTCCCTATACCACTTTTCCTCCCCCCCCCCCTTAGAAAATTCCAAAACCCCACACACAACTGACCGCCCCCCCCCCAATTTAGGACCCAAATCACACTCTAAAATAACGAAAACTGATGTACTAAATTGGCTAAACACGCTCACTCAAAACAACCTAAAATAGGGTTGGTGGGTGGACTGCCGCACAGCCCACATGGCATGGTGGATTATTCTGCCACCAACAAACTGAAAGAGAGTCCTTCATTAATTTAGAAATACTTGCCGTGCGCCTAAACTAAAACACACACACACTCACACAGAACTATAAACATTTCTCTATAGCACTGTCACTTCGGTGGGAGAGGTAGAACCGGCATGAGGGGCCTAGGACAGCCCCTCAGCAAGTGCCCCCCTGGAAGCAGCAAGCCCCCGGGATGATGGCTGATCTTCTGGACGGTGGAGCCCGACTCCTTCACCACCAACACCCACTCCCATCCAGCATCATCCCCCAGAGTGTCCTCCTAGACACGCCAAAGCTGACTGGTGTGGCTCGATGAGCTGTTGGACAACCGGAAGTATGCTGCGCCCAACTTCACCGCAATGCGCAGACTTTCTCGGTGGTTTGCTGGCTGTTGTTTGGCCCATCTTTGCCATGGACAGTCATCACCCCGAACCCGAACCAAGTCCAAAACCCTCAGAGGGGCCCGGCTCGGACTGACATGGTGCTGCTGAGCATGCGGTAACTCCATGCTCGCCAGTCTGGCCCCGTCCTTGTCTAAAACGTTGTAACGGTCACCGTTGTAGCTGTAGACCCTCCGTCCTCCTGTGGCCAAGCTCCGGAGGCATCTGGAGCTAGCATGGTGTCACTCGCTGATGCAAGTGCCCTGCCGCCACGCTCGGTTCCCTCCTCTACCATGTCCTGAGCGCCGGCACTGAGACTTTCCTGTTCCGAACCTGAGTGAAACTGGTCCTGTTTGATCGCTGTGGTGTCCGTTAGTTCCTCTTCTCACACAACGTCTTCATTGAACATGAGAACCGGGGGATTCTAGCAGCCACAACCCAACCATTCGTTCCCGGCACCATCTTTGATGGCGAAACCCAGTCCATAAAACAAGTCACAGCCCATGATGTTATCAGCTCGCGCTGTCACATGGAACGTAAAGCCAACCATCTTCGCAGACTTGTACCAGACCCTTTACTACAAAGCCCCAACAGTGCACAGCGTGCCACCTCCAAAACCATACAACGGCGCTGGGTTACCTTTAATCCTGTAGTGGGGGGAGAACTTACTCACCGTGGCCCAGTTCAGCAACAACCCCTCTGCCGCCGTGTCGAACAGCATTGGCACCTCCACACCGTCCAACTCCACTGCGCAATACCATCCTTACAGATACTGTATGGATGGTTGTCAGGGACGGGAGGAGTGATTTCTTCCATGGGCTCTCCGGTTCAGATACACAGCACACTCTAGCATAATGGTTCAAGCGTCCACATCTGCTACGTTTTCCCCTAGCCGGGCAGTCCTTCACCTTATTTTGGTGCATTGCAGACCCACAATCCTTGCACAGGGGTTTTTCCAGGGCAGACCTTTGACGTTTTCGTAACGTCGTCATCCAAGCTATCTTTGCTTTCTGAGTCTGCAACATTTGCGGCGGCGGGTGGCTCCAGCGGCCTCTCTGACTGGCGCCAGGTTACAGTAGCTCCAAAGCTAGCTTGTCTGCGGCCTCCAGTTGGAGAGCTAGTTTGACAGCTCTGGCTAATGTTCAGTCATTTGGTGTCTTGAGTAGACTAGCCTGCAATGCGGTACTGCACGTGTGCTCCACAAGTTGGTCACATACCATTTCATCTTCCAACAGCCCAAAGTGGCACTCTCTAGCTAGCTGCCTCAAGTTGGTGGCAAACTGATGGATAGGCTCACCTACCCGCTGATGTCACTGCCGAAAACAAATCCTCCATACAGTCACGCTATCCGGGGTGTGGAAATGGTTGGCTAGCAGTTCTACCACATCCACAAATGAGTCCGACGCACCGAGCGTCCGCAGGACTCGCTGACCCTCAGTACCCAGGTTATGGACGAGAAGCACACGTGTCCTTAGCTTGTCGAGTTATCTGAGGTCCAGCGCGGTGATGTAGGTCTGAAAAACCTCGAACCATCTAGGCCAAGGCACCGGCGGTTCACCCAGAAGCTCGAGAAAGGGATGAAGTGGTGTGATACATGCCTCATTGAGTTACTCCTTGATCGCCAAATGTTATGTATGGAAATGCCTGGTGATGAATGAGGCAAGATGAAGTTGGCAAACACAGCTTTATTGATGGTACTGGGATACAGCGATAAAATGGTAGGCACCTGGCATGGGCATCAGTCAAAGAGACCGTAAGATGGTGGCCCGCCCACTACATAGGGCAGTGCGGTGACATGACAGGAAGTCCACATCACCACACTGCACTTCACAATAAAGTGCCACATTTCCCTATACCACACCGCCAAGCAATCAAACTTCCCCGCTTTGGTGGCGAAACCCTGCTGGACAATTATCTGGTCCAGGCTGAAATGGCCACTGAGCTGAATGGCTGGACACCTGAAGAGACAGCTGTGCAGGTCATGCTGGCTCTGAAGGGTGGGGTTCTCTGCACGCTGTCTGATCTCTGGCCTGAGGAATGTCAAAGCTGGCCAGCGCTACAAGGAGTGCTGCGGAGGTGGTTCGGGAGAGCAACCCATGCCGATCACACCCGGGAACAGCTGGCCAGCCACCATCAGGACAACCGGGAGAGCCTGGGAGCCTATGCAGTGGACATACAGCTGTTTTCCGCTGCGGGGAACCAGGACACATCGCGCGTTCCTGCCCTGCACCCATGCTGCGACAACTAGCCTCCTCACCAGCTTTAACCCTAGAGCAAGGTGGCACAAACGGGGACCTGCCACCTCCCACAGACATTTTCCCCAATGGACGGCTGGGCCGACATGGGCAATCACCAGGGCTGTACCTACAGTGCAGCCTGGACAGCACACCAATCCGGGCCCTGATCGACACCAGTTCCACCATCTCCCTGGTCCAACCCGGGGCGCTGCCCGGTATGGATGGACTCAGACCGCAAGGGTGGGAATCAATCAGGCGCTGCATCACCCCAGCCACCAGTGAGAGTTCCAGGCTGGGAGGGTGATGAGCCCTTGGAGTGGGAGTGGCTGGTCAGAACACAAACCACCCATTCTTTCTGGCTGACATCCAGGACCTGTGCATCACTGGACTAGATCTGCTCACATCATGGGGTGCGAAGATCGACACCACCAGCTCTTATTTCCATCTGGGGGCTCAGACCATCATGCTTTGTGGCAAGAGCCAGACAAGGAACCAGGGGACCCACATGATCAAAGGGCCGGTGCCGTCAGCGCAGGCCAAGGATCGTGACCCAGCAGTCTCATGGGCTCTCCAGAACACAACAGCCCAGGATAGCGCAGCGGTTCACAGCTCTTCTTCAGATCACTGGGCAGCTCTCCCCAGCGATGATGTCACAGAGGCCCTCTGTGTGCAGCAGCTTCGGAGAGAGCGGGATGAAGATCCTGTCGTCTCCCGGGTCCGGCAGTGGCTGGACATGGACCAGCGGCCCACCCGGAAGGCTGTGTCTGCGCTGGATCCAGAGACCGAGGCCCTGCATTCCCAGTGGTCCAACCTCTGCTGTTGTGAGGGTGTTGTCTATCGGCGGTGCCAGTCTCTAGCTGAGCCGCGTCACGTCTGGCAGCTGTTGGTCCCCCGACGGCTCCACCCCAAGGTGCTCCAGTTGGTCCACAGGTCGGTGGGGGCAGGCCACTTCGGGGTGAAGAAGACTCTGCAGCGTCTCCGGGCCCGGTGCTACTGGCTGGGGTGTCATCGGGACGTGAAGCTCCATGTCCACCGCAGTGACACCTGCACGGCTCAGAAAGGACTGACTCAGTAATCCCAGGCCCCCCTGCAGCAGTATGAGATGGACGACAAACTGGGGTTGGATTATTTGTTTCACTCGAGAGAACTTCTGCACACGGTACACAAAGTGGCTCGGGAGACCCTGGTAGCAGCGGGGAGTCGACAGAAATGAGCATACAACTCCCACTACCAGGGGAGAGACTTTGCTGGACTTTTTCTGCCCGGAGCAGAAAAAGGGACTGTCACCAAAGCAGGTGAGCTACTGGTCGGGACCGTGTGTGCTGGTCGCCGACGATGGCGGCTGCCCCGACGTCTGGACGGATTCATATTGGACTTTTGAGTTGGACTTATTATTCTGGGGACAGAAACTTCTCCGAGGGGGACAGTGTAATGTCGGGGCAGTGATAAAAGGGGCGGGGATTATCCCAGCAGGCTTTACGCCGCAAAGGATTCAAAGACTGTTATTATTCTTGTGTTCTAAGTGTTGTTGTTGTGCCATTATAACTGTGTTATAAGACCAGTGTGATAACGTTTTCTCTCTATGTGAGAGATTATGTGTCTATGTCACCCTGAGTGAGATGAGGGTCTGTGTGAATGACCTCCCCTCCGTTCTGTGTAATGAGTCAGTGAAGAATAAATGCATGTTGTGTCACAAATCCTCCCTCATTATTTGTGTGAACCCTTGAAACGTCACAGTATTTTTACTTGTGGGCTGAAGGAAGAAGCATGTAGGTTAATCAATAAATATGTGAACTCTGGTCTTTGTGAAGTATACTGGGGAAAAAAAACATTTTAACAACATTCAAATTTACTTAGATGCACTGGTATATTTTAGCGACATTTGGTTATCAGCTGTGGTAAATGAGGAAACCAAATGTTCACATGAATGTCTCTCATCTCCATTTTTTAAAATGACCTGCAATTGATAAATTGTTCAATTGTAGCTGAATGCAGTGCTTTGATGTACTAGTCACCTCTCCCTGTCACTCTGTCGCTGATCACCATGATCATCATAACTTAATATAATAACCACATACACAAAAGCAGGGAAAAAATTTTTAAAAGTGACAACGCCAAAATTGCTTGCATGCTTTCAAAGGACACTGTTTTGCAATATTTAGTTATAGTTAATTAAAAAACAAATTTCTGGACATAATAAATTTGAATTTGATTTTGCTTGATCATCAGATGTCTGTATATGTGCAACACTGAAGCTGACTGTAGCTCCAGTGACACCACAGGATTGTTCTGCACCTAATAGAACACCTGCAGTAAGTGCATCTTCAAGATGCAGATTTTTTTTTTTTTTTATGTTTGGTGTTGAGGAACTTTGTTTCGTGATTTTAGAATAAAATCTATTAGGAAAATCCTTCATTTGTTGCACTTGTGGAGACAAAGAAGCCTCATTGTTTAATCTCTTAGTCCATTTCAATTTTTAAAAAGTAGGTTATCGTGGAAAAAGTCAATATTTTTTTGCAATACAATTCAAAATTATCAACTTTAAATTCAATATTCATTACACTCACAGTGATACATTTCAAGCCTTTATGATTTGATTTTAATGATTAACTTGCTTAAGTAAACTTTAGATCATTAATATGAATTTTAGATTCATAAATCTGGTCTTTTTTTCTTCTTAAAGTTTACCAGATTGATGCACTGCCACAAATCAGCTTCCTCAGCATTACAAAAATAGGGGGCCTCAAGCACAATCTTGCATAAGTCCCCCCAAAAGTAGGAAACTACCCTGATATGGCCCCAAGGCTACAAACGTGGACAAAATTGTTGGTACCCCTCTGTTAATGAAAGAAAAAACCACAATGATCACAGAAATAACTTGAATCTGACACAAGTGGTAATAAATAAAAATTCTATGAAAATTAACCAATGAAAATCAGACAATGCTTTTGAATTGTGGTTCAACAGAATTATTTTAAAAAACAAACGCATGAAACAGGCCTGGAAAAAAATGATGGCACCCCTAGAAAAGATTGAAAATAATGTGACCATAGGGACATGTTCAACCAAGATGTGTCCTCTAATTAACATCACAGGTGTCTACAAACTTGTAATCAGTCAGTCGGCCTATTTAAAGAGTGACAAGTAGTCACTGTGCTGTTTGTTGACATGGTGTGTACCACACCAAACATGGACCAGAGGAAGCAAAGGAGAGAGTTGTCTCAGGAGATTAGAGAGAAAATTATAGACAAGCATGTTAAAGGTAAAGGCTATAAGACCATCTCCAAGCAGCTTGATGTTGCTGTGACTACAGTTGCACATATTATTCAGAAATTTAAGATCCACGGGACTGTAGCCAACCTCCCTGGATGTGACCGCAGGAGTAGACGGATAATACGAATGGTAACAAACGAGCCCAGAACAACCTCTAAACACATTCATGGTGAACTTCAAGGTCAAGGTACATCAGTGTCAGATTGCACTATCTGTCGTTGTTTGAGCCAAAGTGGACTTCATGGGAGATGACCAAGGAGGACACCACTGTTGAAAACAAATCATAAAAAAGCCAGACTGGAATTTGCCAAACCGCATGTTGACAAGCCACAAAGCTTCTGGGAGAATGTCCTATGGACAGACGAGACAAAACTGGAACTTTTTGGCAAAGCACATCAGCTCTATGTTCACAGATGCAAAAATGAAGCATACCAAGAAAAGAACACTGTCCCTACTGTGAAACATGGAGGAGGTTCTGTTATGTTCTGGGGCTGCTTTGCTGCATCTAGCACAGGATGTCTTGAATCTGTGCAGGGTACAATGAAATCTCAAGACTATCAAGGTATTCTAGAGAGAAATGTGCTGCCCAGTGTCAGATAGCTTGGTCTCAGTCGCAGGTCATGGGTCTTGCAACAGGATAATGACCCAAAACACACAGCTAAAAACAACCAAGAATGACTAAGATTTTTTTTTTTTTCATTTTGTATACTTTATTGATCCCCAGAGGGGAAATTGAGGGCATCCACCTTGATGGATGAAGCAGCTACGGTACGGCGCTATCCCTTAACCATTCACACACACATTCACACCTAGGGCCACTTTAGAGTCTCCAATTAACCTAACCTGCATGTTTTTGGCCTGTGGGAGGAAACTGGAGAAATCCCGGAGTAAACCCACGCAGATACGGGGAGAACATGCAAACTCCACACAGATCACTGTTGGTCAGGGGCTGGGATCGAACCAGGGATCCCATGGCCAAGGGTGAGTTGCTGTGCTGGTGCAGTGCTAACCACTGCGCCACCGCACCGCCCAGATGATCCTCCCCCCTCATGGATCGTCACCTTAAAGTGGTGGGGGGTTTGCGTGCCCCAGTGATCCCAGGAGCTATGTTGTCCGGGGCAATTTGCCTCTGATAGGGTCACCCAAGACAAACTGGTCCTGGGTGAAGGGTCAGACTAAGAACGATCCAACAGACCCTCGTGATAAATTCTAGATCAAGGATTCAGTGTACCCTGCCCAGTATGGGGTTACCGGGGCCCCACCCTGGAGCCAGGCCTGGGGGAGGGGCTTGATGGCTAGCGTCTGGTGGCCGGGTTTCCACCCATGGGACCCGTCTGGGCTCAGTCCGAAGGAGTTACATGGGTCCGCCCTCCAGTGGGCTCACCACCTGCAGGAGGGATCATGCAGGTCTGGTGCTATGTGGATTAGGTGACGGTCAAAGGCGGAGACCTTGGCAAACTGATCCCAAGCTTTCTAAACTGGCTTTTGGTACATGGAATGTTACCTCTCTGGTGGGGAAGGAGCCTGAGCTGGTATACGAGGTTGAGAGATACCAGCTAGATATAGTCAGCCTCACCTCAACACACAGCTCCGGTTCCAGAACCAGTCTCCTGGAGAGGGGCTGGAGCTTGGCCTTTTCTGGAGTTGCCCCGGGCGAGAGGCAACGAGCAGGTGTGGGTATTTTTGTATCCCCCCACCTTGCTGCCTCTATATTGGCGTTTTCAATGGTGGATGAAAGGGTTGCTTCCCTTCACCTTCGGGTTGGGAAACAGGTCCTGACCATCATTTGTGCCTATGCACCAAATGATGTTTCAGAGTACCCACCCTTTTTGGAGTCTGTGACTGGGGTGCTGGAGGGTGCTCCTCTTGGAGACTCCATTGTCCTTCTGGGGGACTTCAATTCACACATGGACAACGACAGTGAAACCTGGAGGGGAGTGATTGGGAGGAACGCCCTGCCTGATCTGAACCCGAGTGGTGTTCAGTTATTGGACTTCTATGCTAACCACAGTTTGTCCATAACGAACACCATGTTCAAGCACAAGGGTGTCCATATGTGCACCTGGCACCAGGACACCCTAGGTCACAGGTCAATGATCGATTTTGTTATCATGTCATCAGACCTGCGACCGTATGTCTTGGACACTCGGGTAAAGAGAGGCGCAGAGCTGTCAACTGATCACCACCTGGTGGTGAGTTGGATTCAATGGCAGGGGAGGAAGCCATTCAGACCTGGTAGACCCAAACGTATAGTGAGGGTGTGCTGGGAACATCTGGCTGAGGCCCCTGTCCGGGAGGTCTTCAACTCCCACCTCCGGAAGAACTTCAACCACATTCCGAGGGAGTCTGGAGACATGGAGTATGAATGGGCCATGTTCTCCACCTCTGTTGTTGAAGCGGCGGCCCAGAGCTGCGGCCGCAAGGTGGTCAGTGCATCTCGTGGTGGCAACCCCCGAACCAAGTGGTGGACACCAGTGGTAAGGGGGGCCATTAAGCTGAAGAAGGAGTCCTATCAAGCTTGGTTGGCTTGTGGGACTCCCGAAGCAGCTGAGGTGTACCGGCAGGCCAAGCGGAGTGCAGCTTGGGTGGTTGCTGAAGCAAAAACCCAGGTATGGGAGGAGTTTGATGAGGCCATGGAACAAGACTTTCGGTCAGCTTCGAAGAGATTCTGGCAAACTGTCCAGCGGCTCAGGAGGGGGAAGCAGCTCCCTGTCCACACTGTGTATGGTGCGGATGGGGCACTGCTGACTTCGACTGGGGATATCGTCAGGCGGTGGAAGGAATACTTCGAGGATCTCCTCAATCCCACTGATACGCCTTCCACAGAGGAAGCAAGGTTTGTGGACGAGGAGGATGACTCGCCTATCACAGGGGCTGAGGTCACCAAGGTGGTTAAAAATCTCCTTGGTGGCCGGGCCCCGGGGGTGGACGAGATTCGCCCTGAGTACCTCAAGGCCCTGGATGTCGTAGGGCTGTCATGGTTGACACGCCTCTGCAACATTGCGTGGAGGTTGAGGGTAGTGCCTTTGGCATGGCAAACCGGGGTGGTGGTTCCTCTCTTCAAAAAAGGGGACCGGAGGGTGTGCTCCAACTTTAGAGGGGTCACACTCCTCAGCCTCCCTGGGAAGGTCTATGCCAAGGTACTGGAGAGGAGAGTCCGGCCGTTGGTCGAACCTCGGATTCAGGAGGAGCAATGTGGTTTTCGTCCTGGCCGTGGCACATTGGACCAGCTCTTTACCCTCTCGAGAATTCTCAAGGGTTCGTGGGAGTTTGCCCAACCAGTTTACATGTGTTTTGAGGACTTGGAGAAGGCATTTGACCGCGTCCCTCGTGGTTTTTTGTGGGGGGTGCTTCGGGAGTATGGGGTATCGGGCTTGTTGTTACGAGCTATTCGGTCTCTGTACGACAGTTGTGAGAGTTTGGTTCGTATTGCCAACACTCGGTTGGACTCATTCCCAGTGAGAGTTGGACTCCGCCAGGGCTGCCCTTTGTCACTGATCCTGTTCATAATTTTTATGGACAGGATTTCTAGGCACAGCCAGGGAATGTAGGGCGTCATGCTTGGTGACCACAGGATCTCATCTCTGTTGTTTGCAGATGATGTTGTCCTGTTGGCTTCATCCAGCAATGACCTACAGTTCTTGCTGGAACGGTTTGCCGCTGAGTGTGAAGCAGCCAGGATGAGAATCAGCACCTCCAAGTCCAAGTCCATGGTCCTCAGCTGGAAAAAGGTGGATTGTCCTCTCTGGGTTGGGGACAGGCTGCTGTCCCAAGTGGAGGAGTTTAAGTATCTTGGGGTCTTATTATTATGAGGGGAGAATGGAGCGAGAGATTGACAGACGGATCGGAGCAGCATCTGCAGTGATGCGGACGTTGTACCGGTCTGTTGTGGTGAAGAGGGAGCTTAGTTCTAAGGCAAAGCTGTCGATTTACCAGTTAATCTACGTTCCTACTCTCACCTATGGTCATGAGCTTTGGGTAATGACCGAAAGAACAAGATCGCGGATACAAGCAGCTGAAATGAGCTTTCTCCATAGGATTGCTGGACTCACATTCAGAGATAGGGTGAGGAGCTCAGTCATCCGGGAGAGGCTCAGAGTAGAACCGCTGCTCCTCCACATTGAAAGGAATCAGTTGAGGTGGTATGGGCATCTGATTAGGATGCCTCCTGGACGCCTCCCACTTGAGGTGTTTCGGGCACGTCCCATTGAGAGGAGAGCCCGGGGCAGACCCAGGACTCGGTGGAGAGACTATGTCTCCCAGCTGGTCTGGGAACGCCTTGGTATCCTCTCTGAAGAGCTGGAGCAGGTGGCGGGGGAGAGGGAAGTCTGGGCTTCTCTGCTTGAATTGCTGCCTCTGCGACCCAGACCTCCGGAAAAGCGGTAGAAGATGGATGGATGGATACTATTCCTCTCATTTTTTCCCTCTCCCATCCTATTGTTGGGTTGGAAAACATTAAATATAATAGCAAGCTTTGACTACCCACCAACATTTATTCAAATGTTTCACATGCTTGTTTAACTAGTACATTAAATCCTATGTAGCCAACTGTGATTTATTATTAGTGAAATACATTTATAAACACTTAGAAGATGGTTGGATAGTTGGATGAAGATGGTGGAAACTGTCTCTTTCCATATTCGCAAGTCTTTAATAGATGGTGTTCTGTGGGAAGAAGCCTGTTTTACTCACTACCGTTTAACAGCTGATGATTCTTTAGACCCTCTAATTAGTGAACGGTCTCTACAGTCTTTCACATGTTTGCTTGTATATCTAAGGTTGCATGTTTGCAACCTTAGATATACCTTTCCAAATCAAACTCTTAATTTCAAAGCGGCTACTCTTACTCTGAATAGTTCTGTGAGGAACCTTGGAGTTATTTTTGATCAAGATCTGTTTTTTAATTGACATATTAAATTTGTTTCTAAGACTGCCTTCTATCATCTGCGCAACATTGCCAAGATTAGGAGCATCTTGTCTCAGAGTGATGCTGAGAAACTGATCCACGCTTTTGTTAGCTCTACATTAGATTATTGTAACTCGTTATTATCAGGTTGTCCTAAAATATCTTTAAAAAGTCTTCAGTTGATCCAAAATGCTGCTTCAAGAGTTTTAACAGATACTAGAAAGAGAGATCATATCTCTCCGGTTCTGGCCTCCCTTCATTGGCTTCCCATAGAGTTTAGAATTAAGTTTAAAATCCTTCTTCTCACTAAGAAAGCTCTTAATAATCAGGCCCCCTTTTATATAAAATATCTGATATTACCCATTCATCCTAACAGAGCACTACGCTCCCAAAATGCTGGATTACTTGTAATACTTAGAATCTCCAAAAGTACAATGGGAGGCAGAGCCTTCTGCTATCAAGCTCCTTTTCTGTGGAACCAGTTACCGATCTGGGTTCGGGAGTCAGACTCGATCTCTGTTTTTAAGAATAGGGTAAAAACCATCTTCTTCAATATAGCCTATGATTAGGGAGGGATCTTGTGTCTCTTAACCCTCCCTTTGTTTTGCTGTTAATAGATTTAGACTGCCGGGTGACCTCCAATAATGTACTCGGCTTCTCTCCGTTAATGTTTGCTCTCTTTCTGTCTGTTCTTTCATCTTCTCTATCCCCTCACCCCCCAGCCAGTCGCAGCAGATGACTGCCCCTCCCTGAACCTGGTTCTGCTAGAGGTTTCTTCCTATTAAAAGGGAGTTCTTCCTCTCCACCGTCGCCAAGTGCTTGCTCACAGGGGATCGCCTGAATGCTGGGGTCTTTCTGCAATTGTGGGGTTTCCCCTACATTTGAAAGTGCTATGACTATTGTTGTGATATGATGCTATATAAATAAAGTTGAATTGAATTGAATTGAATTGCTTCTTGTGGATGTCACCAAATTGGATCATACCGAGACACGTTCCATCCCCTCTGTGCATGCGCAGACTGCACACCGTCACCAAAATGCCGTAAATAGTGTATTTTGTGACACTTTGATATTGATAGTCTTATATAGTGGTGGCCAGAAGAGGCTTTCTGGAGGACTTGAGGCCTTTCATCAAAATGGCTCATATAGACAAGGCTTCATGTGAACCTTCATTTTCTCTACTAGACCATCTGGTGGACAAAATGTATACAACATGCAGATTTTTACAAGGGTGTTATTGCTTTGTGTATTTTTTCATTTCAGTAAATCTTTTAAGAAATATCAATGATCAAAAGGGAAAAGAAATAATAAAACTGAGGTGACTACAATGAATGTGCTTGTGCTACTTATCCATTTTTTTAAGAAATAAACTTTTCAACAGTCTTATACTGTCTTTCCCAGTACATTCATCTCTGTCCTTATTGTCATGCAGGACACAATAGTGCCTCAGCATAATGATGTGTTATTGTTGTATCCAAGCTTTTTGAAACACAACAGACACTTCACCTTGCAAATAAAAATAAATTACAAGAACAAACCCACTGGGACTTGAACCCCAGCTCTCCAGATGCAAGACAGAGATAGCGTCGTACCATGGCTGCTTCATCCATCCAGATGGATGCCCTCAATTTCCCCTCTGGGGATCAATAAAGTATACAAAATCAAAAAAAATGAAATAATAATAACCAAAGATCTGAGATGTTAGCAGTCTGCAGTATATAAGCGACTTTCGCATCTCGGCTCGCGCAAAGCATCATGGGAACGTGGCTACCAAACATGCTCTATCGATACGTTTAATTTATGGAAAGTTCCTAATCTACGAGCATACTGTATGCGTAGGGGTCTTCCCAGTTGTACCCGTAAATGCAAGGATAAACTAGTTGCGCGTATTCGCGGCCACATTGCAGAAATTGGCTAAAATGGCCCCCCTGTATGTATGCTGACATAGCAGATTTTTTGTTGTCAAAGGACCAAGCACCCTTACTTGCGAGACTCCGAAACGACTCCAAAGAAGGTAAGTGAGTGGTTTGACAGCTCAACTTTGATTTTGTCATTTTGAGTAAATTTCACTACAAGGCATAGCCTGCTCACTTAGATCTATAGGTCGATGCTACTATAGTTTAAGTACCACACGTTTTCAATGATTTGCAATTTTATTTTATACCAGCCTACTTATCAATGGCCTTAATTACATGTGTGTGTAGATCAAGCTTCATTACCAATATACAAAGAACTATATCCTAGATCCCTGCCTGCCTGTCCATACCTACTACTTCAGGGTTTAGACTCGTGTCAGTTAGGCTAGAACTTGAACAATACACAACACTATTTAATTATGTTATAATATAAACTTACTGCTTTAATCCAACAATTACGTCCGTCCAAATCCTTCAGCTCCGTGGGGAATGTAGTATATAGCGTGAATGGCGGCGGACATGTGCACACGCTGGTCCCGAAGTTACACGCATGTATGCTGCAAGTTTGCTTTTTCACTGCTCTAGATGATACATGCCATTCCCACACTTCACTATGGCACAATGTGCACCTGGCATAACGGCGATTTGAAGCTTAAAGCAGACTTTAAACGGCAATTGTTCAGGTGTGACAGTACTGTCTCTATACAAAAGCAAGGCGGCTACTGGAATGTTTGGTAGTCGTGAACTTTGAACTTCACATAGTCCGCACATGCGCACTCGTAATGGAAGGTCACTTATTGATGTTAGCCTCCAGGAAGTGCTGTTTATCTCTACCTGGCAACCGGTACAAGATTATAGTGAGTCAGCAGTGCTTGCAACACTTAAGGCCCTTTTCCACTAGCACGCTTTAGCGCGACACGGGACAGCTCAGCACGCTTTGTACGCTTTTCCACAAGCCCCAACATGGTTTAACAGCCGCGATTCTCAGCCCCGCTCCAGGGCAGGGTACAGCAGTGCTGAGCTGTGCCGTGTTGTGACGTTAACAGACTGGTCGCCGCTGATTGGTCAGGTCGTAACCGGCGCTGATTGGTCAGGTTGTAACTGCCCCTCTCCTCCTCCTCTTCTACCGAATCTTCATGACCTTCTCAATAAAGTTTTTGAAAAAAAAAAAAAAAAAAAGAATCTTCACAACCACCTTTACTCAGCACGCAACCACTGTTGGCGGTTTATTTTCAGTGTATTGCTGTGCTATTTTCATTTATTCTCTATCAAAAATGGCTTCGCGTAATAAGGGTGTTCCATGGACCAATAAGGAGGTGCAGTGTCTGCTCACTGCATTGTCAGACGAATGTATTCAGCGCGAGTTAGACGGAGCCGCCCGGAATGAAAAAATATACCGGGAGGTCTCAACATCGGAGTCCTTTAACGGTGAGTTTTAATTTTTTTTTTATTGTGTGTTTTTTCGCAAATATATTCTGTAAGACGCTCAGTTTATTTATGCAATAAAAAAGCTGTTCATTTGCGGATAATGATCGCTGCTTTATTGCAGCACACTGCGGACTAAAGCTTTTATTTTAATTATTCATGTGAACAATACGCTGAAATAAGCTTATGTATTCTTGTTAAAAACTATTGTCTTTTCTGTATATCTTGCACTTACGTGCTGTATTTTATTGTGTGCATTTTCCTTGTAGAATCATCCCACGCGTCTGCCGCGACAGCCCGCACGGATTAATTCAACCGAGCCTTCCTGACCCAGTTTGGGAAGCTGGTGTAGAGGCACTCAGTGGTCGGCGTGTATAAAATGTCGATTAACCTTCATGTTGTGTTGCAAAGATTTTTTTTTATTTTAATATTTTGTATATAATAAAATGGAATTGTTTTGGAAAGTGTGGTTTGTCTGTTATAACACTGAATTATAAAACAGTATAATTACATAGAAATTCCATTGCCTAGTCTGATTAAAATGATGCTGATCATCCTGTCAGGGGTCAACCATTGTAAAGGTAATGTAATTTTTAACTAGACCAAAAAACAAATCTTTTTGTAAGCTTTCTGTTCTTTTTATTGAAATATCATAAAAAATTAGCACTAAGTCAAAGTAGGTACAAGTATATGTAAATTGAATGTTCTATCGGCATTCCAAATTCAGAGATTTACAATACTTTAGAAGGAGTGTAGCATCATCTAAACGGAAAATAATAATACTGTTGTTCCAAACGTTGACCTGAAGGTGAAAAACATGAATTTTTTTAATTCAGTACATCCAAAATGCCCTAGGATGTAAAAAATAATACAATTTGGTGTAGGCCAGTGTGCCACTGTCTCATTATTTAATATGAATAAAAACAAGTTTCAGCTCATTATTTCTAGGTCATTTGGCAGTTAATTCAAAACAAAAGTGACTTGTGTTGTTGCAGCTTAATTATGAGATAAAATTAATTGTGAGATAAAACCACAGAGCGAGCAAGGCAATAATCCTTGGATCCTCCATTTTTTGTCTCGTGTAAATAAGGACTCAGTCGGGTGCGTAACGTCACGGGAGTGTGGCCCCGCCTCGCTGAGAATCTGCCGCTGCCTCGCTTACACAAACCATCACAGCACAAGCACAACACCGTGCTAATGGAGACAGAAGCATTCCGAGCCGTACTGAAGTGAATCGAGCCGTACCGAGGTGTGCTGGGCTAGTGGAAAACAGGCTTTACTGGCCAGGAGGTCAGAATCCTTTATATTGCATCTTTATATTAAAAAGGTAAATGATTATAAAATATTTAATATAAAATATTAAATGGTTATGCACCACCACGCCTGAGAGAATATATCAAACTGAGGACTGTTACCGGTACAGCCACCAGAGCCATAACCAGAAGAGACTGTGAGGTCCCCAACAGACGCACTACTTTTGCTCAGTCTGTGCTATCAGTGAGGGGCAAAGATATGGAACAACATACCACCTGCAATCAGACAACTTTCTACATTAAACTCTTTCAAAACGCATTTTAAATAATCAACACTGTAATCATGGCTAGGGGATGCTTTACGGCATGCGGACATATACTGTATATGGTATGTGTGTACCCGTGTGTCACACACATACAGTATGCATTCGTTTTGCACTATTGCACAATGTTGTTGTTGTTGTTATTGTCTATTATTACTGTTGTTGTTGTTGTTATGCAGTGCATACAGTATGTGTTGTGTATGTGCATTGCAGTTTGTTTGTGTAATGGATACCTCAGTGTTTGTTTTTAGCGTGTCCAACACATGCACCGTATACAGACAAAATAACGGTATTTTACTTTCACATTTTAGTACATGCATTATCTATAATATTGATTACAAATGTTCATTTAGTGTTGTTTTGATGTGTATTTTTGTACCCTGCCAATGGACTACAGATGTAATTTAGCAAGTTTGTTAAGTCTGGCATATTTACTGTACATCTACATTGATGTTCATTAATATGCATTGTCCCTTTCAAATAAATAAATATGAAAATATGAAATATGAAGTGTTTGGGCTGCAGTTCCCCCATTAGCCACAAAGGTTGCTAAAAACAAGTTTTTTCCAGAGTTGCAAAGAGAATCTTTGTTTTTAATATAATGCAGTCACAAATCAAAACACTGTTCAGCATATTTTTTGTTCCTGACATTTCATTGCATGTAAGCTGACAAAATCAGTAGAAAAACAGATGTTAATGACAGTATTAATCAATGTTCTATTCTGTTGAGGTAAAAAGCCCGTTTAATGTGACACCTTCATTTACCAAACAGCTGTTTAAAAGTGTTTCTATGCTGTATTTTAGTACTGTAAACCAGATCAAATCAAAATGATCACTAGAGGACATCACTGTTAGAATTTGTGATACGAACATGTTTTAAAAAATCAGCTGCTTGTTGATTACTCATTGTGATATGAACTAATGTGTTATCCTGACACTTAAACTCAGTAAAGTTTAGCTCTAGCAAAGGAAACTGTTATATGTTGTTTATGTATTTTTGTCCCCAGTGGTGGGTTTGGACTTTCAGGATGAGATGGGCCGCCACAAGGTCGGTCATATAGACAACTCAATGACGATTCCTCTCAACCATGGTGAAGGCTGCCGTTTTGAGGGGGACTTCACCATCAACAAAGTAATGCCTCATTGCATAGTACTGCAAGATCACCAACCCACACACGACTCACTCTTCTTGATGATTACCTCCGCCAGGCCGAAAAGGCCAGGAGGAGGTAATGTTTTTGCCGGGGTTTGTCTGTTTGTCTGTCTGTCTGTCTGTCTGTCTGTCTGTCTGTTGGTTAGCAAGATAACTCAAAAAGTCTTGGACGGATTTCCATGAAACTTTCAGGCGTTGTTGGAAATGGTACAAGGAAGAACTGATTAAATTTTGGGGATGATCCGGATCACCGTCTGGATACAGGAATTTTTTAAAGCATTCTTTAACACTGTGACATACGGCTATTTTCAACATGTGCGCAGGCGCAATGGAGGGCGCTGGTCATCGTGTCTGACAAACATAAACTCCGCCTTCTTCAACGTTTTAGGCACAAAAGCACGCGGAAAACACCGTGCCTGTGTTTGCGCGACGCTGCAAAAGCTGAGACGGGCAGCTGTCCGCCGCCGGATTATTTGGCAGAAATTCCCCGGGCAGCCATAGGCGCTGCGCAAAAACCAGCTGCTCGGCAGCGTGCTGTGTGCCTGTGTTTGCGCAACGCTGCAAAAGCTCAGACGGCCAGCTGTCCGCCGCTAGATTATTTGGCAGAAATTCCCCGGTCAGCCATAGTAGCTCCGCAAAAAGAAGCTCTCTGCCGGGGAATTTTCCAAATCATCTTTGGCCGCGGAGCGCAACCCCAATAAAGATAAAGATTAGATGTACCACGAAGGTCGAGTGCAAGCAAGATGTTTGTGTCTGTGAACATTCCGTCTTTTGGCGAGTTGATACGTAACGATGTTTACAGTTTGATGACAAGGTTGCTGCCATGTAACAATCATCTTATATCAGCAATTGTCAACTCGTCACTTACACTTTAGCATTTGGAAGTGGTGGCGTTCCATTTTATACTGAGTCCAGTATTGTATGTTATTGTTGTTACAAGACCGCCGACTGTCTGCTGATCTGTATATACTTTTATTTATTTATTTATTTTCTACTCCTTTTATTTCTGCATTTAATATGAACCCTGAGTTTGAAATAAACGTTTGAATTTTGAATAAAACCCACGCCAACCCGTCTACCTAATTGGCATCCGTCAGTGAAGCCCTCAGTGCTGCTTTCAGTGATCTAAAACGCTCACATAACCCATTGGCCTGTGGGTTGTACGCAGTTGTGTCATGACTTCTTTTGTTTTTTCTTTTGAATTCTTGGATGGAACATGGGTGGGCAATATAAGCTGCGGATTCAGCCATCACATATTTTGGATAACTTATGTTGAACTGTATAATCAGAGGAGCTATTGTCTAATTTGACCTTGTTGGATTTTATTACCCCCTTTGTTATATTATTCACTTTCTTTTAACCTGTACTCTTAATCTATTCGAAATAAAGATTAATTCATCCGTTCATTCAATTGCAACGCCCCCAGCCTGGGAGTTTGCAGATGCAGGACATGGACACAACACCAACACTTCAGTTTATTACCTCCGCCAAGGAGGTAATGCTTTTACTACTGAACCACTAATCCTATCATTGTGAATCCAATTGCTACTCAGATGTTTTCATGGTCAAGGAATCTGACAACGTACACACAAACACTGTATGGGGGGAACTGTGGCGCTTGGCGGAGGTCTGCGCTCTCCGAGTGCTTTTCTAGTTTCTTTTATGAAAATGGAAGAAGCAAGCTGTTTTGTTGCCTAGGAGTCTCTTCTTGATGAACTAGGTACAAAGGTCTGTTCTTTTTCTATATACTGTGGTCTCATTAGTTTGCCTTCTTGAGTTGCTACAGTGTTTGTCTTAAGTTAAAAATCGAGGGTGCCAGTCCACCATCCGCTTTAGTCTACATTCTAGGCGTCCAGACATCTTTAAAAGTCTGACATTTGTTTTGTTGTTTTATAACATACAAACCAGTCGAAGCCCAAAGGGGTCGAAGAGCCCTTTGGGCAAAGTCGACCCCTTTGGGCGAAGATCGAAGGGGGATTATGTTTTGGGTCTGTCCATCCGTCTGTCCATCTGTCCCACTTTTGTGAATTCAGCTCCTCCTACAGTTTTGGTCCGATTGTTTTGAAACTTGGTACCATGGTTTGATATACACTGAGGATGTGCATATTGCAGTTTGGTTCTGATCAGGTGATTTTTGTGGGAATTGTAGCCGCTGACCTATGACCTCCTGTTTCACTTCACTTCATAGACAGTAACTGTCTTGTGAAATCAACTCCTCCTACAGTTTTGTTCTGATTGTTTTGAAACTTGGTACCATGGTTTGATATACTCTGATGATGCGCATATTGCAGTTTCACTCATCGGATGACCCTGATGTCAAAGGTCAGGTCAGATTTTTCCCTAAATCTTGTAAACACAGTAACTACTGAAAGAAATGATGTAGATTTTTCAAATTGATACAGTAGTTGTATCTAATACACATCCTGGACAACTTACACCCTCACCTAACTGTGGGTTTGGGGTCAAGGGGTCAAAGGTTCAAAGTAAGCATTGCAGTTGCACTGTGGTAAATGCTTCATTTACTATTACTATAAAATGAGTAAAACTAGGGCCACCAAACCTGATATACAGGTTCACCCTGGGATCCTGACCTCTGACTATGGGTTTGGAGTCAAAGGGTCAAAGGTCAAGGTTAACATTCCCTATGCCTTTTTACTGTACAACAAGTAAAGTTAGGGTCACCAGACTTGGTACACAGGTTCACCCTGTGACCCTGAAGTGTGACTATGGTTTTGGGATCACAAGGTCAAAGGTCAACATCAACATGGCTTATAAACTATATCTCAACAACAATGAAAGCTAGGGTCACCCAACTTGCTACACAGGTTCACCTTGGGATCCTGATCCCACCAAAGTGGTTGCCTAGAGGTAGAGCATCCGTCCCACAACTGGGAGGCCGGGGTTCAAATCCCAGCCAGGTCATGCCAAAGACCATGTAAAAGTGGAACTTCCTGCTGTCCAGCTTGGTGCTCAGCAAAAATGGAACAGAGGAGGGAAAATGTTGGTCACCCAGCCACAGGGGATGCACAAGCCAGTGTACTCCCTGCACCGGTCCCAAGCGCAGATAAAATAGGCAGGGTTGCGTCAGGAAGGGCATCCAGCGTAAAAACTCAGCTTCAACTGTAAAAACTCCAACCTGCACTATGTAGAAAAAGTGAGGATAAACAACCCAAAAAAAAAAATCCTCACCTCTGACTATGGGTTTGGGGTCAAGGGTCAAGGTTAACATTCCTTATGTCTTATTACTGTACAAGTAAAGCTAGGGTCACCAAACTTGGGACCCAGGTTCACCTTGGGATCCTGACCTACAACTATTGGTTGTATACTTTGTTGTATATTCATGGATGATGGGTTTATCATAATTTGGTTCTGCCACAGTAATTATATTGAAGTTAAACTGCTCTCCGTCAGTAAGTATTGGGATCTTCAAAGAAAACGAAGGCGGAGGATATTGCACTCGCCTCAGAGTGCTCTTGTTTTCAGATGTAAGGCCTTAAATTTAATCATTTGTGCTCAAAAACTCAAATTTTTAACCCATCATACCTCCATATAAGCTGAAATTGAGTTTTGTTTAAGGAGACATGTAATACATTTTTCCACCTGTTGATACTGTTCCCAGACAAGTTGACGCATCTTCCTTAAATGCCGATGAGCCATGGTTCACCCCACCTTCCCTTTTTTGTTGTTGTTGAAATCTGTGATTGTATGGCTGTGTGATGTGACCAAAATTTTATATCCCAATATACAGTGGGGAAAAAAAGTATTTAGTCAGCCACCACTTGTGCAAGTTCTCCCACTTAAAAGATGAGAGAGGTCTCCAATTTTCATCACTGGTATACCTCAACTATGAGAGACAAAATGAGAAAAAAAAAAAATCCAGAAAATCACATTGAAGGATTTTTAATGAATTAATTGGTAAATTCCTCTGTAAAATAAGTATTTAGTCAATAACAAAAGTTCATCTCAATACTTTGTTATATACCCTTTGCTGGCAATGACAGAGGTCAAACATTTTCTGTAAGTCTTCACAAGGTTTTCACACACTGTTGCTGGTATTTTGGCCCATTCCTCCATGCAGATCTCCTCCAGAGCAGTGATGTTTTGGGGCTGTCGCTGGGCAACACAGACTTTCAACTCCCTCCAAAGATTTTCTATGGGGTTGAGATCTGGAGACTGGATAGGCCACTCCAGGACCTTGAAATGCTTCTTACGAAGCCACTCCTTCGTTGCCCGGGCGGTGTGTTTGGGATCATTGTCATGCTGAAAGACCCAGCCACGTTTCATCTTCAATGCCCTTGCTGATGGAAGGAGGTTTTCACTCAAAATCTCACGATACATGGCCCCATTCATTCTTTCTTTCCATGGATCAGTCGTCCTGGTCCCTTTGCAGAAAAACAGCCCCAAAGCATGATGTTTCCACCCCCATGCTTCACAGTAGGTATGGTGTTCTTTGGATGCAACTCAACATTCTTTCTCCTCCAAACACGACAAGTTGAGTTTTTACCAAAAAGTTCTATTTTGGTTTCATCTGACCATATGACATTCTCCCAGTCCTCTTCTGGATCATCCAAATGCTCTCTAGCAAACTTCAGACGGGCCTGGACATGTACTGGCTTAAGCAGGGGGACACGTCTGGCACTGCAGAATTTGAGTCCCTGGCGGCATAGTGTGTTACTGATGTAGCCTTTGTTACTTTGGTCCCAGTTCTCTGCAGGTTATTCACTAGGTCCCCCCATGTGGTTCTGGAATTTTTGCTCACCGTTCTCATGATCATTTTGACCTCACGGGGTGAGATCTTGCGTGGAGCCCCAGACCGAGGGAGATTATCAGTGGTCTTGTATGTCTTCCATTTTCTAATAATTGCTCCCACAGTTGATTTCTTCGCACCAAGCTGCTTACCTATTGCAGATTCAGTCTTCCCAGCCTGGTGCAGGTCTACAATTTTGTTTCTGGTGTCCTTTGACAGCTCTTTGGTCTTGGCCATAGTGGAGTTTGGAGTCTGACTGTTTGAGGTTGTGGACAGGTGTCTTTTATACTGATAACAAGTTCAAACAGGTGCCATTAATACAGGTAACGAGTGGAGGACAGAGGAGCCTCTTAAAAAAGAAGTTACAGGTCTGTGAGAGCCAGAAATCTTGCTTGTTTGTAAGTGACCAAATACTTATTTTACCAAGGAATTTACCAATTAATTCATTAAAAATCCTTCAATGTGATTTTCTGGATTTTTTTTTTCCTCATTTTGTCTCTCATAGTTGAGGTATACCTATGATGAAAATTGGAGACCTCTCTCATCTTTTAAGTGGGAGAACTTGCACAGTTAGTGGCTGACTAAATACTTTTTTGCCCCACTGTAAGTAATCTTATATCCCAAGAATGATACATATCCTGATATACTACATTTTCTGTAAATTCTGTTGTTTAGATATAATAACCACATAGAAGGGACCATCTCTTTTTTTAACATTTTGAATTATATAGTGGAAAAATAAAACAATTGTACAGATTCATCTGTCATTAATTTTCTCCTTTTATTTAAAGATGTAATAATATTAAAGTACTATTCCTCTTATGGATCCATGACGATCCATAAGAGCAAAACATTGGACTATTCTAAAGTAACCTTCCATGAGCCCTGATCTAAATCCTATTGAACATCTATGGAAGGAGCTGAAACATGCTGTCTGGAGAAGGCACCCTTCAAACCTGAGACAACTGGAGCAGTTTGCTCATGAGGAGTGGGCCAAAATACCTGCTGAGAGGTGCAGAAGTCTCATTGACAGTTACAGAAATTGTTTGTTTGCAGTGATTGCCTCAGAAGGTTGTGAAACAAAATATTAAGTTAAAGATTAAGTAAAGATTCTTTACACAATTTTGTCAGAGCAGATATGGCATGAAAACAATCATAATGTGTGCAGTTGTTAGTCTGCTCCATGACAAGAGTCCAGCATTGATTAATCTGTGGAGTGGAGTGAGGAGTCTGACTGCCACATAACTACCAGAAAGTGCAGATAAGGATATTGACTTTAGAAGGAAAGCTCAAACAAATGGTCACTGTTGTCAAGGGACAGTCTACTGAATGTGTGAAGTTGTGCAAATACCTCAGGATGACAAGCTAAATAATTGTGAAGCTGTATGCAAAAAGGCTCATAGCTTACTATATATTTTTACATTGACAGAGAAGATTCAAAAGGAAAAACTGACTAGATTATTTTAAAAAGTAAGTTATTCTAAATTATTTTGAAATAATTACTGAGTTGGTTAACAAAAGACAGATCACAACATGTACCTCATCACCCCAACAAGAGCGCATATTTTTAGGCCTTCCACACTCTGGCATTTTCCTCACACAAACCCTGTTACCTGGTGAGAGCACAGAGTTTAGCTTTTTGGGGTACTGTATGCTTTTCATTTGGAACTGTTAGAAGTTTGTTAATGCAATATCATATCTCATTTGTTTTTGACTTTTGGGATCAGAGGTGGGTAGAGTAGCCAGAAACTGACTCAGGCGTTACCTTATGATAAAAATTACTGAATAGTCACCAAAAAATACTTGATGAAGACTGAAAATTATCTACTAATAAAAGTTACTTGAGAGTAACTACTTAACTCTTAGGCTTTTCGCTTCACTTTGTGGCTCTTTTCTAATACATTTCCAGGGCTTGCTTTTATAGATTTGTGATTTTTTCAAAAATTTACTACTTTTTCTTTGTAAATTTTCAACTTTTTTCCACATAAATGTGAAATTATTTACACGTGTTGGGGGTTTTTTTCCCCATTTTTTCCTGCCAATTTTTCTTTTTATTTATGTTTTCTTTTTATCTTAAAGACTGATGCTGGTGGCTTACAGATCCACTAAAAAAAACAAATCTGCATTGCCTGGTATGATATATTATAACCTTTCATGGCCTACAATTGCTTGTGAAATATTTCACCTGTTCCTCAGCTTTTAAAGGCTGGCTGGCATTTATGAATATTTTCATCCCACCCACAAGTGGTACATGGCATTCATTTACTGTATATAGCACTTTTTCTCATCTCTAGATGACCAAAGCCCTTAACAGATCCTGCTATCCATGCACCCGTTCACACACTGAAGGCAACAGAGGTGCCATACACAGGCGCTGGCCTGGCCCACCAGGACCAACTGGAGGTTCAGTGTCTCGCTCAAGGACACTTCGACATGCAGACTGCAGACAGAACGAGAATCGAACCCCTGACCCTCCAATCAGTAGTCGGCCACACTACACCTGCGCCACAGCCACCCCCTCTGATGACGCGAGTACAAGGACTCTGATGGCACCTCCCTCTCCTCCAGGAACAACACACAAGATTGCTAGCTGTATTTGGCTAGTCAGACCACAACTGTGACTCAGCTGAAAATGTTTGCACTGAGTGAACATAAAGAGGGTCAAATGTGGTCACATGCTACTGGAAGTATTTGAATAGTAATGTTTTCATTTTTTTTATGTTTTAAAAATCTTAGAAACTATACACCAAAGGATAATATGACAAGCTTTTAGCTTGACATTATAAGTCAATGCTAACATGAGCTAAACTGTTTCCACTCTGGCATGTTAGTTTGTTTACACTGTAAAGTAGTGACACACAGGAGAGCGGTTTGCTCATGGGCTTAGAACATGAGAAGTGTCACATTGTTTATCCATATTTCATCTCCAGCATCATTTTGGCAGAGAATGGAGGGAGACACTTTGAGCACCCTGAAATATTTTTGAAAAAGGCTCTGTGTTGATTTTACCTTGTGTCATACTGTATATAAGCATCGTATCAGGGAGGGCATCCGGCGTAAAACCTTTGCCAAATCAAACATGTGGATCATGATGAATGAGACTTTCACACTGGATCGGTCGAGGCCCAGGTTATCAACAGCCGCCACCAGTGATGTTAACCGACAGGGTGCCGGTGAAAACTGGGCTACTGTTGGTCAAAGATTGAGGAGGAGAGGCGGAAGACAGAAAGAGGAACATTGGGTGACTTACAGGAGCGGAGGAAAGTGCACACAGGTGGACTACATCTTATGCAGAAGGAGAAATCTAAAAGAGATCGGAGACTGCAAGTTGGTGGCAGGGGAGAATGTAGTATCGAATGGCAGTCTGCAGGATGACTTTGGAAAGTAAAAAGAGGAAGAATGTGAAGACAGAGCCAAAGTGGGGGAAGTTACAGAAGGAAGAAGGTCACACAGAGTTCAGGAAGGAGTTGATACAGGCTCAGGGTGGTAGGGAAGATTTATCAGATGACTGCAAAAGTATTGAGGAAAATGGGTAGAAAGGTATGTGGTGTATCCAATGGACCGAGTACAGAAGACAAGAAGACTTGGTGGTGGAATGAGGAGGTACAGGAAAGTATTCAAAGGAAGAGGTTGACAAAGAAAAAGTGGGATCGTCAGGGAGATGAAGAAAGTAGGAGTATTTGCAAGCTAGGCGCATGACAAAGAGAGAGGTGGCAAAGGCAAAGGAAAAGGCATATAGTGAGCTGTCATCAGTCCACTTTGCCCACACATTCGGAGCATAGGGCCTCGACGAATGAACACCAGTGGTCTTTTCTAGTTGCCTTGGTCTTAACTTCTGTACAGGTCTCGTCCATCGATTTCATGTCCTTTTCTACAGCTCTTCTCCACGAAAGCCTTGGTCTGCCTCTTTTACGTTTCTCTTATGAGTTCCATTGTACTACTAGTCTAGTGATGGAGTTTTGCAGTTTCTGGAGAGTATGGCCCAGCCAGTGCCATCTTCTGCTACAGATGGAGATTTCTACTGGTTCTGGCTCTGCACATTGGAGCAGCTCTTCATTTGTAATTTTGATGGGCCATCAGATCCTCAGAATGTGACAGAGTCGCTTGTTGATGAAGGTCTGTGCTGCAAGCAGAGAGTAGACAGACTCTGATTGAAGATTTCACAAAAACAAAACAACTTTATTTCCCACACCAAGAATTTTTTTTTCTTTGACAGCAAAAAAAAAAAAAAAATGATGGGAGTCTCTAACACTGGTGTTTCCAAGGCAACAAGTCTTGGGAAGCGTACTGGCAAAAAAAAAAAAAAAACATGTTTGTGCAACAGCACAACCTATTGGTAGAAAAACAACATTGCACAAAACCCCAAACCATCAGACCACACTCATCACCCAGAGCAAACAAAACCCATAAACAGCTCAAAACCAATCAAATGCATTAATATCCTGCAAATTTAAAAAACATGTCATACACACCATATTATCACTAGACAGATACTGTACATTGTCCTCTTACACGCTCCCCCATTTGGTAAATATCGTCCCGACATTTTGTTATACCTTTTAGCCTTGGACTACATGTCAGAGTGATAAGAGTCATAAAGTATCATAGGCATATTTTTTTTAAACTTAACCTTAGTTCATGAGATACTCAGACCACCGCACACTGAAGTCTGCAATACCCCTAATATTATCAGTACTTGTGTGCCTAAATACTTTTACAGTCAATGCATATTCACACAGTCATGAGTCTGTACAGGTGGATAGGTTATCATCTTTTCTCAGTTCTACCGACTTAACACACACACATGGACATGCATGGGATAACACACTCTGTGTTCTCCATTACCAAATACACATAAGGCATGTACAGTAGGTACATTTCAGTTGAGGAAAGGGGTGTCTCTGAATTATTTAACATTTTTGGACATTTTTCTCTACTACCACGGCTTCCAGTAACTATTGACAGCTGTTTCTTTGGTGAACACAGTTCTTTCTGTGAAACTCGGTTCTCCTAATCTGTCATATGTAAAAGTCTGTGGCTGCCTTCTTTGTCTTTTTGGGTATGAACGGCTCTCCTCATTCTCAGGTGTGAAGCAGTGGTGGTGGTGCTGTCCACCCCAGCAGGGTTCTCCATACTGTCTTCACTCACTGCATGCATCTCTTGATCTTCAGTAGCGTGCACAGGCTCACTTGTTTTGGGGGCGCTGCTCTCAGTTTGTGGATGGAATTCTTGAGCAGTGGGATTCAGAGCAGATGAGTGATGGGATTCAGGTATAGGCCATGTGAGAATTCCTGCAGAAAACTCATCATCTGATTCTTCACTCTCTATTTGTTTGTGTCTCGTTGCCGGCTTTGATCTGTTATTGTAGCCATTTTGTGTTTCTCCTGTGTTTGTGGCAGAGGTGTTAAGAGTCATATGTGGTGATAGGGAGGAAGTCACATGGAAAGCATATATTTCTATGGAGTATTCTGGTCCTGCCTTTGCCAGATTTGGGGCTCACTTCAAACACAGGACTATTTTCTCCTTTTTGACTCTTTATGACATAAATATTATCCTCCCAATAGGATCGTATTTTCCCTGCCCTCCCTCTCTCGACCACATTCTTCACCAGAACACCACTGCCCACTTGAAGTGCAGGACCTATATTCTTTTGTCATATTGCTTTTTTCCTCTGTCACATGACTTAGATGCATTTTTGGAGGCGATGTTGTATGCCTCAGCCATCCTATTTCTTCACTCCTTTGCATAGTTCTGGTGAGTGCCTAGGCAGTCCTCTTTTTCAGTCCCAAATAACAAGTCCACTGGCAATCTGGGTTGCCTGCCAAAAATCAGAAAGAAGGGAGAGTAGGCTGTTGCTTCATTTACTGTACAGTTGTATTCATGAGTGACCTTAGGGAGATGGCTTTTCCAGTCACTTTTCTCTCTGTTAGTTAAGGTTCTTAGCATTGCGAGGAGGGTTCTGTTGACTCTCTCTCTTTGGCCATTTCCTTGGGGGTGGTATGGTGTAGAAACATTTGAAGAGTTTCAATCTGGGTTTAGAATCCATCATAGTACTGAAACAGCTTTAGTGAAAGTCACTAATGACCTCCTAATCGCATCTGATAATGGACTTGTTTCTGTACTTGTCCTTTTAGACCTTAGTGCAGCTTTTGATACTATTGATCATAATATTCTACTTGATAGATTAGAACACTATGTTGGACTTAATGGAACTTCGTTGCAGTGGTTTAGATCTTATTTATCTGATAGGTTCCAGTTTGTTCATGTCAATAATGAGTTTTCTTTCAACTCAAAGCTCAGTCATGGAGTTCCACAGGGATCTGTGTTAGGCCCTATTCTTTTTAGTTTATATATGCTTCCGTTAGGCAACATTATTAGAAATCACTGTATACATTTTCATTGTCATGCAGATGACACACAATTATACCTGTCAATGAAGCCAGATGATAGTAATCAAATAGCCAAGTTAGAAGCCTGTCTTAAGGAAATCAAAGCTTGGATGACTTGCAATTTCCTGCTATTAAATTCAGATAAGACTGAAGTCTTTCTTGTTGGTCCAAAAAAACCTTAGAAATACCTTTCCAAATCAAAGTTTTTGTTTGGATGCGGCTACTCTTTCTCTTAATAGCTCTGTGAGGAACCTTGGAGTTATTTTTGATCAAGATCTGTTTTTCAATTGACATATTAAATTTGTTTCTAAGACTGCCTTCTATCATTTGCATAATATTGCCAAGATTAGGAGCATCTCGTCTCAGAGTGATGCTGAGAAACTGATCCACGCTTTTGTTAGCTCTAGATTAGATTATTGTAACTCTTTATTATCAGGTTGTCCTAAAACATCTTTAAAAAGTCTTCAGTTGGTCCAAAATGCTGCAACAAGAGTTTTAACAGGTACTAGAAAGAGAGATCATATCTCTCCGGTTCTGGCCTCCCTTCATTGGCTTCCCATAGAGTTTACAATTACCCTATTATGTACCCTATTATGCTAACAGAGCACTATGCGCCCAAAAGGTTGGATTACTTGAAATACCTAGAATCTCCAAAAGTACAATGGGAGGCAGAGCCTTCAGTTATCAAGCTCCTCTTCTGTGGAACCAGCTGCCAATCTGGATTTGGGGCTCAGACTCGATCTCTGTTTCTAAAAATAGGGTTAAAACCTTCCTTTTTGATATAGCCTACAATTAGGGAGGGATCATGTGTCTCTGAATCCTCCCTTAGTTATGCTGCTAATATGTTTAGACAGCCGGGGGACCTCCAAAAATGCACTGGGCTTCACTCCTTTCTTCACTCTCAATGAAATTTTTTTTTTTTTTTTTTGCTGGTTATTAACATCTGTTTGTTCTCTCCCATAGATTGAGTCCCCATCATGCTGTTTGCTCTCTATATGTCTGTTCTTTTCATCTATCCTCTCACTCCCCAGCCAATCGCAGCAGATGACTGCCCCTTCCTGAGCCTGGTTCTGCTGGAGGTTTCTTCCTGTTAAAAGGGAGTTTTTCCTCTCCACCATTGCCAAATGCTTGCTCACAGGGGATCGCCTGATTGCTGGGGTCTTTCTGCAATTGTGGGGGTTTTCCCTACAGTTGAAAGTGCTATGAGATGACTGTTGTTGTGAAATGGCGCTATATAAATAAAGTTGAATTGAATTGTAGTGTGAGAACCCTTGACACCAGAGAGCTCTTTTGGGTGATGTAGCAGTTTGTTCTCAAATTCTCTCCCCAGGTCATGAAGTACTTTTTCTGTAAAACCAAACTTCAGAGAGAAATCATTAAACAACTTTTCCGCTACAGTCTTGGCTGATTTGTTTGTTGTGGCATATGTTTGAGCAAATCAAGTGTAATGATCCATTATAAGATAAGCCTTTATTAGTCCCACAGTGGGGAAATTCCAGGATTGCAACAGCACAGGGATAGCAACACTCAGAGCAATGATTTAGAAGATAAGAAAATAAGAGCAGTGAATATACATATGTACACATAAATATATAAATGTATATATATACACAGTGCGGAGCATTGTAGCTAGATGGATTAAACAGCATAACCGTCTATTTAGTTACCCTACAAGGTATGAATATGTACCCATACATATTGTCACCCTCCATAGCGACTGATATTGTCCTAGTTGTATACTGGAGGGGACCATTTGCGTAAGTCTGTTGCGTCTTTTGCATTAAATACTATTAGGTGGTCACTTTTTTTTGCTATCTCTGCGAGCAGCCCTGCTTAGGGCTGTTGTCATGGGAAATGTACGGTCGATACTGGGAAAGTTAGATGAGCTAGCGGCTATCTCCCGTTATGATAGCACATACCGGGAGTGCTCTCTCCTTTTGTTTACTGAGACGTGGCTAACTGAACTAGCAGCAGATGCTAACATTGAGCTGGAGGGTTTTCACATGATACGAGCTGACCGAACACCAGACAGTGGCAAGGCTAGGGGCGGTGGAGTGATAATGTATGTTAACAACAACTGGTGCAGACCGGGACATATCACTGTTAAACAACGACACTGCAGCAAAGACATTGAGTTGCTAGCTGTTAGCATGAGGCCTACATATCTCCCGAGAGAACACTCACACGTGATCTGCATTGTTGTTTATGCAAATCCGACGGCGAACGCTGGGACAGCACGTGACGTCATCCATTCAGTAACCAGCAGGCTGCAGACAGAACACCCAGATGCTCTTCTCCTCATCTCAGGCGATTTCAACCATGTTTCACTGTCTCCCATTCTACCCACGTTCACCCAGTATGTCACATGCCACACTAGAGACAATAAAACACTGGATTTATTCTACGCAAACACTAAGGAGGCGTACACCTCATCACAACTCCCCCCACTCGGGAGATCGGATCACAACTTGGTTCATCTCCGGCCGGTGTACAAACCCCTAGTGCACAGACAACCTCCGGCCATGCACACTGTGGAGTTATGGTCTGAGGAGACAATGGACACCCTAAAGGGCTGTTTTGAAGCCACCGCCTGGAAGCAGCTCTGCGATCCACATGGTGAGGACATCGATGGCCTCATTCACACCTTCACGGGCTACCTCAGCTTCTGTGTGGACAAATCCGTTCCCACCAAGACCATACGGCGTCACTCAAACAACAAACCCTGGATCAACCCTGAGATAAAAACACTTCTGAGAGAGAAGAAGAGGATCTTCAGGTCAGGGAACAGGGAGATGCTGAAGTCCGTACAGAGGGAGCTGAGGAGAAAGATCAGAGAAGGCAAGGACAGCTTCAGGAAGAAGATGGAGGACAAGCTGCAACAGAGCGACATCAGCGGGGTCTGGAGAAACCTCAAAACCATCTCGGGGCTCCAGAATACCTCCCCCCAGGCCACAGGGGGCAGGGAGTGGGCGAACAACCTGAATCTGTTTTTCAATAGATTTGACCAACCGCCCTCCCCCCTGACTGCACAACAACCACTGCTGCCTCTAAAGAAATCAAGTCCTGCTGCCCACTCCCCACTCCACCAACACCCCCCCACTCCCAACACACAGCCCCCCATCCTGACCCTGACCAGGACCCAGGTGAGGACGGAGCTGAGGAAGATCAAGGCGAGGAAGGCGCCGGGACCGGACGGCATCAGCGCAAAGCTCCTCAAGTCCTGGGCAGACCAGCTGTGTGGGATTGTGACGTATATCTTCAACATGAGCCTGAAACTGGGGAGGGTACCACAGCTGTGGAAAACATCTTGTGTGGTACCTGTACCAAAAACTTCCCACCCCAAAGACCTGAACAGCTACAGACCGGTGGCCTTGACGTCCCACTTGATGAAGACCCTGGAGAGACTGCTCCTTGCTCACCTCCGCCCCCTGGTGGAACCAGCGATGGATCCACTCCAGTTCGCCTACCAGCATGGCATTGGGGTGGAGGATGCGGTGATCTTCCTCCTTCACCGTTCTCTGTCCCACCTGGAGAAGCCCGGGAATATGGTGAGGATCATGTTCTTTGACTTCTCCAGTGCTTTCAACACCATCCAACCGATGATCCTGAAGGACAAGCTGCTGCGCGCAGGGGTGGACCAGCACCTGTCATCATGGATCCTGGACTACCTCAGGAACCGGCCTCAGTTTGTGAGAACCCGGGACTGTGTGTCCGACACGATCATCAGTAGCACGGGGGCCCCCCAGGGAACGGTGCTGGCTCCCTTCCTGTTCACTCTTTATACTGCGGACTTCTCACACAACACAACACACTGCCATCTACAGAAGTTCTCTGATGACTCTGCGATCGTTGGCCTCATCTCCAATGGAGATGAAGCTGAGTACAGAGGGCTTATCCAGGACTTCGTGGACTGGTGCCATCGGAACTGCCTCCAGATCAACGCGAGGAAAACTAAGGAGCTGGTGGTGGACTGCCGCAGGCATGGGCAGCCCCTCACAGTACCAGTAAATATACAGGGAACAGACATCGAGATGGTGACATCCTATAAGTACCTGGGTATTCATCTGAACAATAAACTAGACTGGTCACACAATACTGATGCACTCTACAAGAAGGGACAGCGCAGGCTGTTCCTGCTGAGGAGACTCAGGTCTTTTGGTGTACAAGGGGCGCTGCTGAAGTCATTCTATGACACGGTGGTGGCATCAGCCATCACTTTTGGAGTGGTCTGCTGGGGCAGTGGCATTACTGCAGCCGATAGGAAGAGACTGAACAAACTGATTAAGAAAGCTAGCTCTGTCCTGGGGCAGCGCCTTGATCCGATGGAGGAGATAGGAGAGAGAAGGACGGTGGCTAAACTGTCATCTCTGCTGGAGTCCGAGTTCCACCCTATGCAGGACATACTGAATGCACTGAGGAGCTCATTTAGCAGCAGACTACATCATCCCAGGTGCACAACCGAGAGGTTTCGTAGGTCCTTCCTACCAATGGCTGTCAGACTGTACAACCTAAGCAGGGCTGCTCGCAGAGATAGCAAAAAGACGTAACAAACTAATAGTTTTTTGAATGCAAAAGATGCAATAGACTTACACAATGGTCCCCTCCGGCATACAACTAGGAACATACCGGTCGCTATGGAGGGTGAGAATATGTATGGGCACATAATCATACCATGTAGGATAACTAAGTAGACGGTTATGCTGTTTCATTCCATCTAGCAACAATGCTCTGCACTGTGTGTGTTTATATATTTGCATATTTATTCCATCTAGCTACAATGCTCAGCACTGGGTGTGTTTATATAATTATATATCTACATATTATTCCATCTAGCTACATTGCTCCGCACTGTGTGTGTTTATATACTTGCATATTTATTCCACCTAGCTGCAATGCTCCGTACTGTGGGTGTTTATATATTTACATATTTATTCCATCTAGCTACAATGCTCTGCACTGTGTGTTCATATATTCATATATTTATTCCATCCAGCTACAATGCTCTGCACTGTGTGTCTGTGTGTGTGTGTATATATATATATTTTATAGTAATACGTACATATGTTTATTAGCTGCTCTTGCTTGCTTGTTTTTTTTCTTGCCTTCTGATTGTTGCTCTGAGTGTTGCTATCCCTGTGCTGTTGCAATCCTGGAATTTCCCCGTTGTGGGACTAATAAAGGCTTATCTTATCTTATCTTATCTTATCTTATCTTAGGTTATACAGTCTGACAGCCATAGGTAGGAAGGACCTGTGAAACCTCTCGGTCGCGCATCTAGGATGATGTAGTCTACTGCTAAATGAGCTCCTCAGTGCATTCAGTATGTCCTGCATAGGGTGGGACTCGGACTCCAGCAGAGATGACAGTTTAGCCACCATCCTTCTCTCTCCTATCTCCTCCATTGAGTCAAGGTGCTGCCCCAGGACAGAGCTAGCTTTCTTGATTAGTTTGTTCAGTCTCATCCTATCGGCTGCTGTAATGCCGTTGCCCCAGCAGACCACTCCAAAAGTGATGGCTGATGTCACCACAGTGTCGTAGAATGTCTTCAGCAGCACCCCTTGTACACCAAAAGACCTGAGCCTCCTCAGAAGGAACAGCCTGCGCTGTCCCTTCATGTAGAGTGTGTCGGTATTGTATGACCAGTCTAGTTTATTGTTCAGATGAATACCCAGGTACTTGTAGGATGTCACCATCTCAATGTCTGTTCCCTGGATGTTCACTGGTGCTGTGAGGGGTTGTCCTTGCCTGCGGCAGTCCACCACCAGCTCCTTAGTTTTCCTCGCGTTGATCTGGAGGCAGTTCCGATGGCACCAGTCCACGAAGTCCTGGATAAGTCCTCTGTACTCAGCTTCATCTCCGTTGGAGATGAGGCCGACGATCGCAGAGTCATCAGAGAACTTCTGTAGATGGCAGTGTGTTGTGCTGTGTGAGAAGTCCGCAGTATAAAGGGTGAACAGGAAGGGAGCCAAAACCATTTCCTGGGGGGCCCCCGTGCTACCGATGATCGTGTCGGACACACAATCCCGGGTTCTCACAAACTGTGGCTGGTTAGTGAGGTAGTTCAGGATCCATGATGACAGGTGCTGGTCCACCCTGCGCACAGCAGTTTGTCCTTCAGGATCATTGTATGGATGGTGTTGAAAGCACTGGAGAAATCAAAGAACATGATCCTCACCGCATTCCCGGGCTTCTCCAGGTGGGACAGGGAACGGTGAAGGAGGAAGATCACTGCATCCTCCACCCCAATGCCATGCTGGTAGGCAAACTGGAGTGGATCCATCACTGGCCCCACCAGGGGGTGGAGGTGAGCAAGGAGCAGTCTCTCCAGGGTCTTCATCATGTGAGACGTCAGGGCCACTGGTCTGTAGCTGTTCAGGTCTTTGGAGTAGGAAGTCTTTGGTACAGGTACCACACAAGATGTTTTCCACAACTGTGGTACCCTCCCCAGCTTCAGGCTCAGGTTGAAGATGTGCTCCACAATCCCACACAGCTGGTCTGCACAGGACTTGAGGAGCTTCGCGCTGATGCCGTCCGGTCCCAAGGCCTTCCTTGCCTTGATCTTCTTCAGCTCCATCCTCACCTGGGTCTTAGTGAGGGTCAGGTTGGGGGGCTGTGTGCTGGGAGTGGGGAGGTGTTGGTGGAGTGGGGTGTGGACAGCAGGTCTCGATGACTTTAGAGGCAGCAGTGGTTGGTGTGCAGTTGGGGGGGAGGGCGGTTGGTCAAACCTATTAAAAAACAGGTTCAGATTGTTTGCCCACTCCCTGCCCCCTGTGGCCTGGGAGGAGGTATTCTGGAGCCCAGAGATGGTTTTAAGGTTTCTCCAGACCCTACTGATGTCGCTCTGTTGCAGCTTGTCCTCCATCTTCTTCCTGAAGCTGTCCTTGCCTTCTCTGATCTTCCTCCTCAGCTCCCTCTGTACAGACTTCAGCATCTCCCTGTTCCCCGACCTGAAGATCCTCTTCTTCTCTCTCAGAAGTGTTTTTATCTCAGGGTTGATCCAGGGTTTGTTGTTCGAGCAACACCATATTGTCTTGATGGGTACGGTATTATCCACACAGAAGTTGATGTAGTCCGTGATGGTGTGAGTGAGGCCATCGATGTTCTCACCATGTGGATCGCAGAGCTGCTCCCAGGCAGTGGTTTCAAAACAGTCCTTTAGAGCGTCCATTGCCTCCTCCGACCATATCTTCACCGTGCGCATGACCGGAGGTTGTCTGTGTACTAGGGGTTTGTACACTGGCAGGAGATGAACCAAGCTGTGATCCGATCTCCCGAGTGGGGGGAGTAGTGATGAGGTGTACGCCTCCTTAGTGTTAGCATAGGATAAGTCCAGTGTTTTATTGTCTCTAGTGTGGCATGTGACATACTGGGTGAACGTGGGCAGGATGGAGGACAGTGAAATATGGTTGAAATCACCGGAGATGAGGAGAAGAATCTGGGTGTTCTGTCTGCAGCCTGCCAGTTACTGAGTGGATGACGTCACGCGCTGTCCCAGTGTTCGCCGTCAGATTTGCATAAATAATAATGCAGATCACGTGTGAGTATTCCCTCGGGAGATAGTTAGGCCACATGCTAACAGCTAGCAACTCAATGTCTTTGCTGCGGTGATGTTGTTTAACCGTGATGTTGCAGTGATGTTGTTTAGCCCCTTGCCTTCCCACTGTCTGGTGTCCGGTCTGCCCGTATTGCGTGGAAACCCTCCAGTTCGATGTTAGCATCTGTTGCTAGTTCAGTTAGCCATGTCTCAGTAAACAACATCAGGCTACTCTCTCTGAAGACGCTCCCGTAGCGGGAGATGGCCGCTAGCTTGTCGGTCTTATTGAGTAGCGATCGAACGTTCCCCATAATAACAGATGGAAGGATGGGTCTGTACCTTATATTTCTCGCCCGCCATCTTGCTCCAGCACAGCATCCACGTTGTTTCTGTCTTATTTCACCCGGTATGTCGAAATCTTGTGCTACCATCTTGGTCCGGTTAAGTGCTAGCAGCTGGTCTCTGCTGTAACGTATCCTGTTACAAACAGTGGCTCTGTCTGCCGGCTCAGGAGACATATGGGTGACCCGTGTGTCCGTCCAATGTATAAGGTGTTGCCGGATCAGAAAGATTAGCAAGAGAAGTGAGATAGTAAATAGATAGGAAGAAATTGATCCGCTGTTGCAAAAAGGCAGCCTACTCGTGTAGCGCCAGAAGTAGGAAAAAAAAAAATTATGACCAAAATGTACTCATATCCACCTTTACATTCCTCTAAATGCAGGAAATCAACAGAGACAAGCTGGAATGGGTGCGCTGGTTTGATGCTTTGCATTGGTGCCTGTGTTTGCCTGTGACACACTCACACTCACACACATTTGTTAAAAAATGTTCTATGTCTCTTTGCATTTGGGCCAAAAGAAACAATCCCTTGTCAGGTGAAATGTCTTTTCTGTGCCTAGGTGGCCCATTTTTTTATGCAGTTCATCTAAAATAAGTGTATGGTATACTTCTGGGAGGACAAGCTGACTCTTTGTTTGTGTTTTGTGATACATAGTCCCATCTGCCCTGATCTTTAGTCTGTCCCACTCTCTCATTAGAGCTTTAAATTCAATACTCCCATCCTTAAGTTCTTGTGTCGTTGGTCTCGTTTGTTAATTTGTGTTTATACATTTTGCCTATCACAGGGTCTTCTTTTTGAGCAGTTCTTATTGCATCTAGGGACAATGGCTGAGGAGTGTTGATCAAATTATCCATTTCCAGCTGTTCCTGAAGAGCGCTGAGTGACACTGAGCAAAGGTGTGGACACTGTTCTTTTTGTTGGACCAAGATGCCTTGTTCCATTGCTTTAACTGAATCTTGACAAACAGACTGAGTACACTCGCTCATGTATTCCTTAAAATCGAGTGGCATCCTAGATAAATCATCTGCATCAGCCTTTGATTTGCCAGGCCTATATTTGATAGTAAAATTGAAATCTGCTAACTCTGCCACCCATCTCTGCCCAGTGTCATTTAACCTCTTGCACTCCGGTGTACCGCGGACGGGCACGTCTCTGCGTCCCAGAGTGCACGAGGGCGCACAAGAGCGCTGGAAAAAAAAAGGCTGCATTTCCGTCCTTCCACTACAGACACAGCCGCGAACAGATCAGATATGATTGACCTCTCATTCGACTAATAAGAGCCTTGAATTGGGTTTCTGAAACCTTGAAGAACCAATGACAGAAAACCTAGCAAGAAGGACCCGCCTACCAACGCTGTGAATGCAGCCAGCCAATTGAAGCACAGAAGTTCACAAGCTGTTTTGTGTAAGGCTGGGTCAAGACAGACTGCTGCAGCAGATGAAAAATAGGACACGCAGGAAGAACCTGCCACAGACCCAGCAGCACGGAGACCACCCACAAGTGCGACCTGAACCACGAGCGGACCAGCATCGCGTTCGTCTGACAATGAGGAAGAGAAGTTCGCCAGGACACTGCTGCTGTGAAGAGGTAAGTGTTATAAGCTAAATTATTCTTTATCCCTGAAAATTGTAATCAAAAATGACTTTTGACCAATCGGTAAATTACAACTGTGCGCCGCGGTACACGGTTCGGGCGCCGTGTCCGGACCGTGAACGCCCCCCCCCCCCCGCTACTCTTCTGTAGCAAGGGGGGGGTGGAAGCCGCAGTGACTGTGCCGCGGTCGTCACATCGCCACATGAGTCTATTCCGTCATGTAGCGATGGCTGATGTCCGTCCTCTGTAGCGAGGTGGGGGGGACAACCCCCCCCACACACACACACACACACAGCCCTGAGTGTCACCTTTCATTAGAGCCCAAGATGAAGCTTCTATATTGAATCATTCAAAAGTTACAGACGTTTTTCCAAACTGTGCCATTTGGCACAATTTGGCACAGTTCAAAAACGCCTGGGAACTACCTGAGGAAAAAGCTGTGTAATATATTCTTTTGTGGTATTGTTACAAAATTTTGACCTCAGCTGGATAACACTTGGTTCTACATTTCTGTTGCATTTTCCGGCCCAGATCTGAAGCTGTGTGTTATTTGCAAGCATTTGTATCCAAAAAAACACCCAGGCCAAATTTATTTTCTTCAAGTTCAGTATGATTAGATGACTGTAACTCAGTGGCCGGAGCACTTAGAGAGATTATGACTGTTTTGCCAAAAAATTCAGTGTTTTCTTTTAAATGAGACCAACCCCATGAAGATGCTGCAAAGGGTTGAAGAACAGCTTTCGATTTACTTTGGGCACGTTATTTTTTGGCGTTTTTAGGGAAATTGACCAGAGTGCAAGGGGTTAACTTTGCTGCTGTGAGTATGTAAGTGAGGGGGTTATTATCCGTATACACCACAAAAGAGGGAGCATGAAAAAGATCATCTCTGAAGCGCTCACAGATGGCCCACTTGAGTGCCAGAAATTCCAGTTTACCAGAATGTAGATGATAGTTTCTCTCTGGAGGAGTTAGTGTCCTGGACCCGTAAGCTATCACTCTGAGTTTGCCATGACCACACTGGTATAGCACAGCTCCCAGTCTTGCATGTGAAGCATCTGTGTGTTGAACAAATGGCTCATTAAAGATCCAAAATGGCATAAAAAGATCCAAGATGGCGCCGCGGATGGCAGCCACTGGCTTTTGCTCTCTGATGTTTTTGATAATTTTGTGTGTTTTTTTGGACTTCTGCTCTTCCGTCCGAGTCACTATTCAAGGGAGGAACTACTTTCACTCAGACTATCTCCCAATGCAACTTCTCCGCCAGTTTCTGCTGCTGATCTGAAGTTTTTTCAGGCGATCTTAGCTGTGGGAGCAGCAGCTATTGGCACTGGCCGGAAACGAAGGCGGCGTGGTAAACGGGCCGGTGCGCTAGTCAGGCTGAAGAAACGAGGATATCGCACGCCGCTCCCATCGATCCATCTGACCAATGTCCGCTCTTTGGCGAACAAAATGGACGAACTGCTGCTCCTGACTCACAAAAACCTGGATTTTAGCAGATCTGGCGCCCTGTGTTTCACGGAGTCCTGGCTGAGTGAACACATCCCGGACAGCGCGGTTCGCCTGGACGGATTCTAACTGTTTCGCGCTGATTGCAGCCGAGAATTCTCTGGAAAAACTAAAGGTGGTGGAATCTGCTTCTACATAAACAAAGGTTGGTGTACTGATGTCACAGTGTTGAAGAAGTTTTGTAGCCCTAACCTAGAGTCACTGTTCATAAACTGTAAACCCTTTTATTCACCACGAGAGTTCTCCTCGTTTATTCTGGTCGGAATTTATATTCCGCCTGCTGCTTGTACAACGGAGGCACTGCTGCACCTCGCTGACCAGATAGCAGAGGTGGAGGAAAAACATCCAGACTCTCTGCTTATCATTCTAGGTGATTTCAATAGAGCTAATCAATAGAGCTAATCTCACAAATGAGCTTCCTAAATACAGACAGCATATTAAATGTCCCACCAGGGACACAAATACACTTGACCACTGTTACACAGTTTTAAGAAACGCCTATCATGCTGTCCCCCGTGCAGCTCTGGGTTTTTCTGACCACTGTCTGCTCCATCTTATTCCAACATACAGACAGAAACTAAAAACTTCCAAGTCTGTTGTAAGGACTGTGAAGAAATGGACTGAGGAATCAAAGCTGGCGTTACAAGCCTGCTTTGACTGCACAGACTGGAGTGTTTTTGAAGATGCAGCCATTAAACTAAATGAACTCACTGACACTGTGACATCATACATCAGTTTTTGTGAGGACATGTGTGTGCAGACCAAGACCTTCTGCACATACAACAACAATAAACCCTGGTTCACTCCTAAACTGAAGCAGCTACATCAGACCAAGGAGGAGGCCTACAGGACTGGTGACTGGACTCTGTACAAGCGGGCCAGAAACATGCTGACAAAGGAGACCAGGCTTGCTAAGAGGAGCTACAGTGAGACGTTACAACAAAACTTCTCAGCCAACAACTCTGCTTCTGTTTGGAGAGGCCTGCAGAATATCACCAACTACAGGAGACCATCCCCCCACCCTGTGTAAAACCTCCAGCTGGCTAACGACCTAAACAGCTTTTACTGTAGGTTTGAAAAGAATCTACGGTTCTCACCTCCCACCCACACAAAGGATTATCTGCAGCCCCAGGAACTCCATCCCTCCTCCACTCTGACCTCCCACCAGCACTAACGATCTGTGAAGAGGAGGTGCGCTGGGTCTTTCAGAGACAAAAGATCAAGAAGGCTGCAGGACCTGATGGTGTGCTTCCGTCCTGCCTGAGAGTCTGCTCCAACGAGTTGGCCCCCATCTTCACCCGGATCTTTAATAGATCACTGGAGCTGTGTGAAGTGCCTTCCTTCTTCAAACGCTCCATCATCATTCCAGTTCCCAAGAAACCCTCTGTTACAGGATTAAACGACTACAGACCTGTTGCCTTGACCTCTGTGGTCATGAAATCCTTGGAGAGATTGGTGCTGAACCACCTGAAGGTCCCCCTGATGGACCCACTGCAGTTTGCCTACCGGTCAAACAGGTCAGTGGATGATGCAGTGAATATGGGTCTACACTACATCCTGCAACACCTCGACTCCCCAGGGATGTACGCCAGGATCCTGTTTGTCGACTTCAGCTCAGCGTTCAACACCATCGTCCCAGGCATTCTTCATCAGAAACTCCTCCAGCTCAAGGTGCCCCCCTCCACCTGCCAGTGAATCTCCAGCTTTCTGACTGACAGGTGGCAACAGGTGAAGCTAGGGAGATTTACATCCAGCTCCCGAAAAATTAGTACTGGCGCCCCCCAAGGATGTGTCTTTTCCCCACTGCTCTTCTCCCTCTACTCCAACGACTGCACCTCAGAGGACCCTTCGGTGAAGCTCCTGAAGTTTGTGGACGACACCACAGTCATCGGTTTGATCCGGGATGGTGATGAGTCTGCATACAGGCGGGAGGTGGAGCAGCTGATCCTCTGGTGCGGCCAGAACCATCTTGAACTTAACCCAGCCAAAACGGTGGAGATGACTGTGGATTTCAGGCGACACCCTCCTTCATTCCCCCAACTCACCATCCTCAACAGCACAGTGTCCACTGTGGACTCCTTCAAGTTTCTGGGTACCACAATCTCCCGGAACCTGAAGTGGTCCTCCCATATAGACACTGTCCGGAAAAAGGCCCAGCAGAGGTTGTTTTTTCTGCGTCAGCTCAAGAAGTTTGATTTGCCTCAGGAGCTGCTGGTTGTCTTCTACACCGCCATCATCCAATCTGTCCTCTGCTTTTCCATCATTGTCTGGTTTGGATCTGCCACTAAACAGGACAAGACCAGACTGCAGCGGATCATTAAGTCTGCGGAGAGGATCATTGGTACCGACCTACCCTCCATTGAGAACTTATATTGGTCCATAACCAGGAAACGGGCGGGAAACATCTGTGCTGACCCGTCACACCCCGGCCACAAACTGTTTGAACTTCTATCTTCTGGTCGTCGTTACAGGTCACTGAAGGTCAAAACCACCTGTCACAGGAACAGTTTCTTTCCTCAAGTCATCACTCTGATGAACTCCTAACATTCACCTAGTCCTACCTGTTGCTGTACTCATGACTTTTCATCCATTCTTACATTGCACATAACTCTCACACTGCTTTTTACTTCATTCACATTATATCACTGAATCTGAGTTCACATTGAAATACTGTGTGACTGTATATCTTTTTATATATTTCTGCAAAGTGTGGATAGTCTGAGTAAATAACTGCATATATTCCTGTATATATTTGCATCCTTTTATAGAAACGTGGACAGACTGTAATTTACTGTACATACTCTGTTGTCATTGAATCCTTATTTAAATCTTATTTAAATCCTCCACCTGAACAACGAGAGCAAGCTTTTAGCCAAAGTCAAATTCCTTGTATGTGTTGTGCATACTTGGCCAATAAAGCTGATTCTGATTCTGATTCTGATTCTGATTCATTAAGTCTGAAAAAACTAGCACTGGTGGAAAGTTTGTCCATAATGTGGCAGAGGACCTGGTGATGATGTTCAGTCCATAAAACTTGAGTGGTGGATGGTAACTGTCCTTTTTTCTTTTTGTTTTCCCTCTTTAAGACCTTTTGAGCCTCTATGGTGAAGATGAAGCACTAGGTGGAGCTGCTAAAAGTTTATACAAAGGCTTAGCTATTTGAAAAAAGTCTTGAATATAAGGCCTGTAGTAAGACAGGAAGCCCAAAAGCTGCCTCACTTCTCACACTGTGTTGGGGCACCTTCCTTTTAATGCCTGTACTGCGGCCACTTCTGTGGGGTCCATGCTGTGTCCTTCCTTTGACACTATCCTGTCCAAAAATCTGACTTTAGCCTTAAATTGTTCACATTTTTTGTGGTGAGCTTAACTCCATGCTGCTATTGACACAGTACTGCCCTTACATGTTGTACGTGGTCTGCAAATGAACTACTGTGGACTAAATTATCATCCAAGTAAGGCAAACAGATGTCATCACGTAAACCCCATAAACACTCCTCCATGTTTCTTTGAAATTTGGCAGGTGCTGAACTTAGGCCAAAGGGGATTCTGACCCACTGATATAATCCCCATGGAGTAATGAAGGCAGTGAGTGGCTGGCTTTCTTCATCCAGGAAGCCTTGGTAGTATACTTCGCCCTGATCTAGTACTGAAAACCATGAGCTACCACTCAGACTGTCTAACATATCCTGTATACATGAATGGGGTGTCTGTCTGGCAGTGATTTACGATTTAGTTCTCAATAGTCAATGCACAATCTCAGCTCTCCTGACTTCTTCCTCACACATACTATGGGGGATGAGTAGGGTGACTTTGATTTTGTAATCCATCCCCTGTTGATCAAGTCCTGCAGGTAGTTTTTAACCCCCTGGTGTAAGGGTTTTGGGACACTGATACAAGTCTTTTGGACCGGAGTTGGGTTAGTTAGTGTAATGTGCATATACAGTGAGGGTATACAGCCTACATCATATTCACCACACGCAAAGGCTTTACACTCCTCCCTCGGCATATTTCTCACTTGAGCCTGCTGGTCATCAGTTAAGTGATCTAGCACTACAGGTGAGACCCAAGCATCACTACTGTTCGTGGAAGATTGGGGTCAGAAGAGGGTGTGTATTTTAATGTCACTTTATCTGAGTTCACCTGCTTTTGTTTCAATGTCACGAGTTGGACATTTGCTGGGTACACAGCTTTAACGCCTTCTATGGAACCCAGAATGACATGTGGGCCTAATGTGATGCTGTGCCCTGTGGTATTGATTACTGGGACAGGCACAGTGACAGTGTTACCTTGTTTTATGGTGAACAATACTTCTTGGATGTATAGTCCTTCGGGTAAGTCTGTACTCTCTCTAGGACAAAACAACATTATGGTGTCATCTTGGACCTGTGGGCGTGTACGGCATCTGACTGTGGTGATTTCGCCTGAGTGCGACACAACTTTACCTTTGCCTGTTTTAACTGTAATTTCATCAACAGACCAGTTGGCGTGTATTAACTGGATAAATGTTTTTGCGGCACAGGAGTCTATGTTGAACGCACTACTTATGACATCTGCAGCACTGTCACTACCTGTGTTATTTTGTTGTTGCTGTAGCTTTTCGTTAACCACTTTCTCCATGACATTAAAACCAATGATGGGATCTTCAGCTACTTTGGGATCACTAGAGACCAATACAGGCACCAGAAGACCAGTGTTATGGTCGTCTGATCTACCAAGTTTAAAATCTACTGGTATCCACCCAATAAATGGAATTTTGGACTGGAAGGATGCAAGTATTGTGCCTTTGTTCAAGAAAGGTGACAGGAAGGATTGTGGAAATTACCGAGGTATATCACTACTAGCCACTGTTGGTAAGATTCTCTCACGTGTACTACTTAACAGACTCAGTGAACACATCTTGCAGAATGTACTACCGGAAACCCAGTGCGGCTTTAGAAGTGGAAGAAGCACAATGGACATGATTTTCTGCTTGAAACAGGTTCAAGAAAAGTGTATCGAACAGAACATGCCGCTTTATGTAGTCTTCATAGACTTCAGTAAAGCCTTCGATACTGTTTTGCGACAAGGACTTTGGCAGGTACTCAAGAAATATGGTTGTACAGAGAAGTTTGTCAGCCTGATCGAGGCACTCCATACAGGTATGCAAGCAAACGTGGCAATGAGTGGTTCAGTATCTAAAGACTTTTCAGTAAGCAACAGGGTGAAACAAGAGTGTGTGCTGGCACCTACACTCTTCTCGCTATATCTGGCAGCCATGCTTGAGGTGGCCTTCAAAGACACTTCAGAAGGAGTATACATTCAAACAAGGAAAGAAGCAGACTTGTTCAATGTGGCACAGTTTAAAGCCAAGAGTAAGACATTGATAAAGATAGTAAGAGAAATGCTCTTTGCCAACAACAGTGCTCTAGTTGCACACAGCGTGGAAGATATGCAATCTTTAGTGGAGAAATTTGCAAGAGCAGCTAGCCAATTCAACCTCCAAATCAACATCAAGAAGACAGAGTGCCTTTATCAACCACCAAAGTTCCAATTATCAACATCACTACCAGAAGAGATCAGCATTGGTACAGAGCCACTAGTCAAGTGGAAGACTTTCAAGTACCTAGGGAGTACTGTTTCAGAGAATGCTAGGCTGGAGGATGAACTATCTCTCAGAATGGGAAGAGCAAGTGCTGTGTTTGGAAACTTGAGGGAGAGACTGTGGAACAATCGACATGTGTCTATCCGTGTGAAATGCAAAGTGTATAGAGCGACAGTACTGGCTACTCTATTGTATGGTGCTGAAACTTGGACTGTCTACAGAGTGCAGGTGAAGAAATTCCACGCGTACATGATGAGACACCTTCGAGCCATAATGAACATCTCATGGAAAGACAAGATAACCAACATAGAAGTGTTGAAACGAGCTGGTCTTCCATCAATGGAGAACATGCTAATACAGATGAACCTGAGATGGCTTGGACATGTTGAGAGGATGGACTACCAGCGTCTTCTTCGGCAGTTACTCTACTCACAGTTATGCGAGGGCAAACGCAATCAGGGTAGACCAAGGCTCAGATTTAAAGACACTGTAAAAAGAAACTTGGAGAAGTTGGACATAGACAGGAGTTCCTGGCAGCAGAAGGCTAAGGACAGAGCTGTGTGGAGGAATCTGATCAGACCTAAATGAAGCAGTCATTGTCACCCACGACAGACTGCTATGATGATGATGATGATGGTCTGGTTTGCGGCAACCCCATTAAGTGGAAATGGCCCTAAAAGTTCATCTAAGGCCCTGATAGTGCTATTGGGTAAGTGCTCAGCTCGCCACTTGCCGCTAGTTACTGTTGCCTGAGCGTCTGTATCCCACAGGGCTGTTACTGGTACATTATCAAAGGTACATGACACCATTTTGTGCTTTCCTGTTAATTGGATAAGCCTCTTTCCCTGTTTTTCTGAGAGATAACAGACTTTATTTATTTCTGGTAACTTACTTTGTTGCATTTTTTTCTCAGCTAAGTGTTGTTCAACTAAACAGGCTGACCTACAAAGCAGTTTGTGCTCATCCCAGTGGTGCTTCTGGCAACCTTTTGAGCAGTATACTACTGCTGAACAACAAGTACATTTTTCTAATGTTCTGTTTCTGCACTTCTTTTTCCAGCAGTAGTGGCATCGGCGAGACTCTGAAGGTTGTTGCTGTTGGGTCACTGCTGGTCCCTCTGTAGCAACCCTCCGAAGTTTTCCTGTGGCCAACGTGGAGCTCCGCATCCTCTGCATATATGACCCAGCTGACCGCACTTGAAGCAGTGACTGCAGGTTCCTCCTTCTCCTTTTTCCTGGCACAGCTTGCAGTCTCTCCTGCATGTCTCTTTGTTTTCTGGGTTTTGCTTTAGGTTCTGCACTTTAGCAGTGTTCATTGAGGCTAGCACCATCTGTTTCATTTCTGTTACCTCTGTCTGAAGTTCTCTCCTCAGATTATGCACCCCATTGTCAGGTGAAGTCGCCACTGACTTTGATCTTTCATTAGGAGCTTCCTTGTTCTCCTTTGGTTGTGCGCTCAGAGTAGGTGGAAGTACTCTGTGAGCTGCTCCAAGTGTCATTGATTGTCTGCAGCTCCGCCACTCTGAGTGTCTTTGTGTTCTTTTTTTATGCTTGCTGAGTCACTCAGCCTCCAGGTTAGCGGCTTCATTCAGTTTTTCAATTAAAGCCTCATCGGTCACATCAGGATTATCAAGACAGGGCTTGATCTGGAATTTTATATTGTCATTAAGCAGCCCTGTGCCAACAGATCTCAGAAACTTCTTCTTTATCAGGTCTGCACTACAGTGGTCCTCAGACTCATTCGTCTTGGATGCAAAAAGCAGTCTGTCTTTCAGTTCAATGGCTCTAAACAGATAATCTTGAGCAGACTCTTTTTGGTCTTGAGAAATGCTGATCAGTTTTTGGTACACATCTGATGTGTCATCTTCTTTATAATGTCCCTTTAGGATCGTCTTTAACTTAGGTAGAGTCAAATCGGCCTTTATCTCGAGCATATCACGGAGCTTTAAACCTGGGCTTATGGCTCTTATCACGGCCTCAATGACTTCTGACTCACCATGTCCCTTGCAGAGCCCGCTTTCAATCTGGTGCACTAAATTGGTATATGGCAACTTGTCACGCTAACCACCTTCACCAATTTGACCACAGACACGGAACTCCCTCCGAATGGTCACTTCTGGCAGTTTGGTGAGAGGCAGATTATGGACTGTACTTGAGGGTGTTAAGTCTGACATATTTAACTTGATGCCAAGCATTCTTATTTCCTCATCTATGCGGCTGTGGGACTGCGTTAGTTTGAGATATTTTTCTTCCATCACTGTACGTTCTTCCCTTTGGGATAGACCTTCTGTATTGCCACTAATAAAACATTAACAGTTCTTGAATAATGGAAATTGCTTCATCTGTCTCCATGTTCTGCTCAATGACATCCAACTTAATTTCTGCCAATTTTATAACTGCTCTCTGGCTTTTATTAACCGCCTCTCCTCATTCTCTATGCATTTTAGGTACTTACAGACCATTACGATCTGATCCCAGCTTAACTGGTACAGCTGAATTTCCAAGTCCACCTTAAATTTACCATTGCTGTCTGTTACAGCTAGTTTTGTATCTGCCTTATTTTACCCTTGGTTTGTCTCTGGAGAAAAGCCCTCCTTTCCACACTTAAATGCAGTCTTCCAGAACTTTTTCTCCTGGGCTGACTCGACAGAAATATGTTGCAGGCAGAGTAGACAGATTCTAATTGAAGATTTCACAAAAAAAAAAAAAACTTTATTTCCCAGACCAAGAAAATGTTTTTTTCTTTGACAGCAAAAAAAAAAAAAAAAACTGATTGAGTCTCTAACGATGGTTTTTCCAAGGCAACAAGTCTTAAGTGTACTGGCAAAAAAAAACATGTTTGTGCAACAGCACAGCCTAGTGGTAGAAAAACAACACTGTACAAAACCCCAAACCATCAGACCACACATCACCTGGAGCAAAAAAAAACAAAAACATAAACAACTCAAAACTAATCAAATCCATTAATATCCCGTAAATTTAAAAAAAAAATTAAAAAAAAACATGTCATACACACCATATTATCACTAGACAAATACTGTACATTGTCCTCTTACATCTGCAGTTTCCTGAGGTGTTCCTTTGTCAGACTAACATGTTTTGCACCCATAGAGGAGGGTTGATTTGACATTCGAGTTAAAGACTCGCAGCTTGGTTCTCATGGATAATCTCTTTAGCTTCCCAATTGGCCAGAGTATGGAGAATGCAGTCTGAGCCTTGCTGATACAGGCGCTGACATCCTTTGTTGTGCCTCCTTCTGTATCTACTATACTGCTCAAATATGTGAACTCTTCCACTTGCTCGAAAATATCTCCAGAGCACTCGATAGGGTAAGCTCTTCCAGTTGGGCATATCCTCATTTCTTTGGGGGGGAGGTTTCGGTGTTGATCTTCAACCCTACGCACTTGGCATTGGCCTCGAGGTTTTTGCTTGTCTCCCTCATATGCCAGATGCTTTGGCTCAACAAGACGATATCATCCGCAAAATCTAGATCTTCGAGCTTCTCTGTCAGTGTCCACAGGATTCATGTTGTCTGCCCTTCTGTGGTCTCTCTCATCACCCAATCCAGCACAACTAGAAAGAGCATGGGGCTGAGGAGGCACCTTTGCCTTACACCCATGGTCATGGAGAAAGGTTCAGTTAGTTGGCTGTCGTGTACAACTTGTGTTTGGCATCCTCTGTAGAAGATTTGTATCATGGTGACAATTTTTCCAGGGACTCTGTAGTGCTGAAGCATGCTCCAAAGAGTATTTCCATCTACAGAGTCGAAGGCTTTTTTTGAAATCGATGAAGAGGAGGTATAGTTGGGAATTGAACTCAATGGACTGCTCTATGATAATTCTAAGGGTGGCTATCTAGTCACAACAAGAGCAGTTCGGTCTGAACCCAGCTTGACTGTCACAAAGTTTGCTTTCCAGGGCATTGGCTGTGCAACTGAGGATGACACAGCACAATGCCTTACTGGCTGTGGAAAGAAGCATGATCCTTCTCCAGTTCTTACAGTGGGTCAGGTCGCCTTTCTTGGGCAGTTTAATTATCTGTCCTCTTTTCCAGTCCTTGGGAATACGTTCCTGCGTCCAGATCTTGTTAAGTAGCGGATGTAGGGCTTTCACGGATTGCTCACACCGTTCTTTCCATGCTTCTGGTGGAATGCCATCACAACCTGCTGCTTTTCCATTCTTGAGGGACTTCAATGCCTTCCTTATTTCCATCTTGGTGATGATACTTGTCCTTATGGGGAATGGTTCTGTTGCTGGTTCTAGCTGTGGGGGGTTCTCTGGAGGGGGTCTTATTTAAGATTTCCTTGAAGTGTTCACACCATCTCGAGTTGCTCCTGAGTTACCCCGATTAGTTTGCCATTTTTGCAGCGTACCGGTTTACACTGCTTGGTCCCTTTACCACTGAGAGTTCTTGTAAGTTGGTATAGTGTATTTGAGTCGTGTCTGGCTGCTACTTCTTCAGCATCTTTAGCTAGTCCAATGACCCACTCCTTCTTATCTTTTCAACAGCATCTTTTCACCCTTTTAGCGGTCTCATTGTGCTGTCTCTGAGCATTTGTTTTCTGCCCTTGAGTCTTTGCATTGTCGACCTTTGCTTTTAACTTGTGTTTCTCCTTTCTTTTCAAGTGTCTTCACTCATCCAGTCTTTGTGTTCCCTTCTCCTCTTCCCAAGTACTTGTTAACATGCTCCTACATAGGTTTTCTTGATCTTCTTCCAGTCCATCTCAGTGTCATAACGGTCATCCTGTTCTTCCTCTTCATCTGAGCCCATGTACTTGGTGGTCATCTGCGTTCTCTTCCTCTGGGCAGCTAACCTTATCCTTAGGGTACACATTACCATATGATGATCAGATCCAATGTCTGCACTTCTCCTCACCCGACAGTCCTGCATGGTTCCGCACTATCTCTTAGTGATCATGATGTGGTCGATCTGATTTTCAACATTAGCATCAGGCAACTGCCAAGTACAGTGATCCCTCACTTATCGCGGTTAATGGGTTCCAGAACCGACCGCGAAAAGTGAAAAACCGCGAAGTAGCGTCACCCCTAATGACGTCACCCATAAATAATACATACGTTCATCCTCTCACTCTCTCTCTCATATGATACGTGTGTGTGTGTGTGTGTACGTGTACATACATACGTAGATGTAAATAAAGTGTATATAAATATGTTTTTAGAACTCTTTTATTCTTATAACAAGATATGTAACTCAAAATGAAGATGATTAGCCCCCGACCAACAGTGATCTGTGTGGAGTTTGCATGTTCTCCCCGTGTTGCGTGGGTTTACTCCGGGATTTCTCCGGTTTCCTCCCACATGCCAAAAAACATGCATGTTAGGTTAATTGGCTGTTCTAAATTGTCCCTAGATATCTGTTTCCTATAGGCCCTTAGAATAGAGGGTTAGTATTAATGAAAGCGCTTTGAGTGGTCTTTGTGACTAGAAAAGCGCTATATAAGTGCAGGTTAGTTAGTTAGTTAGTTTACTGCACAGGTTAATGAGAGCTTTACTGCTCCTCAGTTGATGCCTCATCCTCAGGTGCTAGAGGCGCAGGATCATCGAGGGCAGCTTCCGATAGAGCTGGAGAAGCTGCAGGAGGCGGCGTAGTGGCTCAACGGGAAGACTATTTCGCACAAAATGGCACAAGAGAACAGCAAAAAGTTCCACGCGGCGAGACTAAGCAACACGAGCGATAAAGAGCAATGAATGCGGTCTTCCTTCGCTTCATGGGTGCTCGGCAGGGAGAGGAGGTGGGTGAAACGTCTCGGCCAATCAGCTTGCGGGGTGAAACGTCTCGGCCAATCAGCTTGCGAGATTTCTGAGCCGAGCCAACACGAGAACAGCGAACAGAGAGGTGGATTTTTTGAGTTGTGCGGCTCTCCGTGTTGATACCTGATGTTCTAATGTAGTCTCCCTGCCTTCTGCTAGCGCCCGCCCATTATTTCTCAATTTTGAATTTTTGATGAATATTTTTGAAAAATCCGCGATGCACTGAGGGCGCGAAAGGTGAAGCGCGAAGTAGCGAGGGATCACTGTAAGCTTGTACTCTAACTTGTGAAGGAAGAGGGTCCCACCAATCATCAACCCCTCCACTGCAGAGAAGTCTAGAGTAGTGAGTTGTACAGTGGGGGAAATAAGTATTGAATACATCAACATTTTTCTCATTAAACATATTTCTGATGGAGGCATTGACCTGAGATTTTTGCCAGATATCAGTAACAACCCAAGTCATACATACATACAAAGAAATCAAGGCAACGGTGTTCACAGACAAGTTATACTGTATATAGTATTCCATAATACCACCAAGCATGTCCAAGTCTTGAACATGCTTGAAGTTCATTCAATATTTAGTAGAAAAGCCTTTGTTGGTAACAACAGCTTCCAGATGCCTCCTGTATGGTGAAACTAGGCACAGGCATTGCTCACAAGTGATTTTAGCCCATTCTTCCACACAAACTGTCTTCACGTCGTGGGTGTCTTCTATGAACTCTGATCTTCAGTTCGTTCCATAGATTTTCAGTTGGATTGATTGGACAGAACAGAAATGGTAATGTACTAACAAGTGACGAGTGTGTGTTGAGAAGGTGGAAGGAGTACTTTGAGGAGCTGATGAATAAAGAAAATGAGAGAGAGAGGAGGATGGATGAAGGAAAGATTGGGAACAAGGAAGTCCCAAGGATTAGTAAGATGGAATTGAGGGCAGCTTTGAAGAGGGAGAAGAATGGAAAAGAAGTTGGTCCAGATGACATACCTGTGGAGGTATGGGGAGATGGCAGTGGTCTTTTTAACCAGGCTGTTTAACACATTCTTGGAGAGTGAGAGGATGTCTGAGGAATGAAGAAGAAGTGCTTTGGTACCAATTTTCAAGAACAAGGGTGATGCTCGGAGCTGTAGTAACTATAGAGGCATAAAGTTGATCAGCCACACTGAAGATATGGGAAAGAGTTGTTGAAGCCTTAAGAGACCCTCATGCCTTTTGTGCCATTCTCTTTTTTATTTTCAAGACATTTTGGCTGTGTTGAATGAATATAGCTCAGACTTGCCTGAGGATAATCTTTTTTTTTTCTTTTTAATTAGGACTGTGGTCATAGTTCCTTTAAAGGCCAGTATATTTTCAAAATTTCACATTTTTTTAAACAAATAAACTAAAATAATTTCATTAAAATACATCTCAGTGATTACTTATTATTATTAGGCCCTGAGATGGCTCAGTGACCGGCAGCAACATTGATTTTCATGCTGCAGCATAGTAGGATGTTATTACTATTCCGGGCCACTAGAGGTCAGTAGTGCACAGGAATAGAGTATGTGGAGACGCTATGTTCCAGAATCAGAATCAGAATCAGGTTTATTGCCATTGTTCATGTAGTACACAAACTAGGAATTTGTCTTGGTGCAATGCTGCAACATTAAACATGATAAAATAAAAGAAATAAACTATACATGCAATAAAGTGTAGAATAAGAGTAAGTGATACTGGTCAGCAGTTAAAATATATTAGCGAGCAGCAGATACTGTGGAGAACTATATAGTGCAGTCGGTAATGCAGGAAGAAAACAGTGATGATTGACATGAGTCTGGTTGAGCTGCTGTACATAGTGCACGAGAGTCAATAAGTCACTTAGTGTTCAGCAGTCTGATGGCAGAGGGGAAGAAGCTGTTCATGTGACGGGAGGTTTTAGTCTGGATGGACCGAAGTCTTCTACCTGAGGGGAGGGGGGCAAACAGTACGTGACCAGGGTGTGAGGGATCGGCTATGATCCGGCCAGCACGCCTCCGGGTCCTGGAGATGTACAGATCCTGGAGAGATGGGAGCTTGCAGCCGATCACCTTCTCAGCAGTGCGCACGACGCGCTGCAGCCTTAGTCTGTCCCTGGCAGTGGCTCCTGCGTACCACACGGTTATGGAGGTGGTGAGGATGGACTCAATGATGGCTGTGTAGAACTGCACTAACATCTTGGTGGGTAGCTTGAGCTTCCTCAGCTGCCGCAGGAAGAACATCCTCTGCTGGGCCTTTTTGATGAGGGAGCTGATGGTCGGCTCCCATTTGAGGTCCCTGGTGATGGTAGTGCCTAGAAAGCGGAAGGAATCAGCAGTGGTGATGGGAGAGCCTGTGAGGGTGAGGGGGGGCAGAGGGGTTGTGACTTTCCTGAAGTCTACAATCATCTCCACTGTCTTCAGAGCGTTCAGCTGCAGGTTGTTGTTGTTGCACCAGGACGCCAGCTGGGCCACCTCTCTCCTGTAGGCGGACTCGTCGTCGTTGGAGATGAGCCCGATGAGGGTGGTGTCGTCCGCAAACTTGATCAACTTGACAGACTGGTGGCTGGAGGTGCAGGAGTTGGTGTAAAGGGAGAAGAGTAGGGGGGAAAGTACACAGCCCTGTCTCCACTCTGAAGACATGTTGTGCCCTCAGAAATAAAGCCAATTGAACTGAAGATAAATGTTTCTTTGTTACTGACATCCCAAGATATAACATATGGCGATGAGGATAAAAAGCCATTAAGGACAGAAGATGTAAGTAAAAACGAGGCTTGAAGAAGAAGCGACTGCTTTGACAAGTAAAGCTAATTCTCTGCTAACAACGGGAGGTGCTACGTGCTGCTGACGAGGACAATGGCTGCTATGGTGGGCTCGGTGACTTCTTTTGATAGTAAGTCACAGTCATGGGAAGAATACTGTGAGATTTTGGAGCACTTTTTTGTGGCAAACAGCATTGGTAAGGAAGACAAGAAACGAGCTGTACTGCTAAGTTGTGTGGGGGCCCAGACCTATGCCCTGATGAGAAATCTCCTCAGCCCAGATAAGCCAGGTGATCGCTCCTACAGTGAATTGGTGAGACTGTTGAAAAATCATTTTCATCCAAAACCAAGTGAAATAATGCAGAGGTGGAAGTTTAATACAAGGAACAGAAGATCTGATGAAAGTGTCAGTGACTATGTGGCAGAATTGAGGAACAGATCAGGATTGTAATTTTGGAGACTCTTTAACAATGATGCTGAGAGACCATTTGGTTTGTGGCATAAGTGATGACAGGATGCAGCGGAGGCTGCTGGCGGAAGATAGTCTGGCGTTTGACAAAGCACTGAAGTTTGCACAAGCTATGGAAGCGGCAAGTCGAGGTTTATTGCAGGGTGTGGCGGTTTGGGAAAACCCCCACAAACAGATTAAGGACAGACAGCTCGCTACTCCTGGTTTTTTCCGCTACACTACTGTGATAATGTTACCTTTCATGCATTGTGTTCATGCGTCCTGTCCTTACTGTGACCTAGAGACTCAGATCAATATGTAGATGTGCCTGTTAACCTCTTTGTTCTGCAGCTGGAGCAGAGTCTAGCAAATCTGCCTATTGTGATGTATGTCTCACAAATGCAAATATCTCATGCCTGTTCTGCAGTCCCTTTGATCAGACCAACTGCTGTGAATCTGCTTTGATGTATTGTTTGAGTTAGGTATAAATACTGCACAGGTTCTGTAACACTTCCTCTCATTCTCACTTCAACCTCTGCTGCAGACACGCACTCTGTGTCTTCTTCTCTGAGAGCCAGAGGATCCCCATCCAGCCTGCACACACTTGGGCTGGAGAGGGGATCCCGTGACGGCGGTATGATAATAAACTCTACTTAAAACCTCCAACAATGCCGCTTTATTTCATGCCGCCGCACTGGTGACCCGACACTGAAACGAACACGCTGCCAGCGAACGCAACACCCGGCGGTGATTCTCCGACGACAAGCGAACGTGGCAGCCTGACTGATCTGCCCTCCCTTCTGCTTCAGGGAGACCGCAACGCGGAGTTTCCAGGCGAAACTCCACGGAGAACACTCACGACCGGGAAAGCTGAGCAACGTTTCATGGTGAGATCTGCACGCCTAGATCGGCAGATCCACGCTGGACCGGCCGCGCTCACAGCTCCTCCACACGAGAGCGCATGTACCTCGTCCTTTCTCCGCGACGGCGACTCCCATGGCCGATGGAGCACACGTGGACCTGAACGCACCATGACCGAGCGAGGGACAAGAGCGTCTACTTCCCTTCACCGCTCCAACACATTTAACAGGGATGATTAAGCTCCCTGACCCTGTCTCCCCTCCAGCTGGCCCAACAACGCACGGAGAGTTACGCGGACCGCGCACCACGCACGGGATGCATATGGCTCTACAGACCCCCATCCTCCTTCGCCGCTGCACACAGAGCCTTCAGAACTGCCCTCACACCTGAAGCACGCACGCAGCGTGCACGAAGGATTTGTCAATGGTCTCAGCCACGGCGCACATGGGGAATTCAGCGGTTTTGCGGTTCCCGACGGCTTTTAAGGTTGTGCCCACACCTAAAGTCAACACGCCAGTCCCCCTGCTTTTATGTTTCTCTTACAGCCGCTCCTGCTTTTCTTCACGGCCACTATTAATCCTTGCAGGACTTAATCGCGGGAGGGGCCAGTGACTAATTTTTCTTCTTGTGGACCTCTGCACGTTCAAACGGAACAGCCCTTCGACATTGTGGACCCACAAGCAATTTTTGCGCAGCCCAGACGTTTTCATTGTCTCCGGCCGGCTTTTACTACCCCCACCCCCCTCCACCCCCTCTTGCACAGAGCTTTTCCCTGCTCGCTGCCCAAGCTGCACTATCGAGGTCTCGACCACCTGCCGAGCCCTCTGGGGGGGAGCTGTGGCGGTTTGGGAAAACCCCCACAAACAGATTAAGGACAGACAGCTCGCTACTCCTGGTTTTTTCCGCTACACTACTGTGATAATGTTACCTTTCATGCATTGTGTTCATGCGTCCTGTCCTTACTGTGACCTAGAGACTCAGATCAATATGTAGATGTGCCTGTTAACCTCTTTGTTCTGCAGCTGGAGCAGAGTCTAGCAAATCTGCCTATTGTGATGTATGTCTCACAAATGCAAATATCTCATGCCTGTTCTGCAGTCCCTTTGATCAGACCAACTGCTGTGAATCTGCTTTGATGTATTGTTTGAGTTAGGTATAAATACTGCACAGGTTCTGTAACACTTCCTCTCATTCTCACTTCAACCTCTGCTGCAGACACGCACTCTGTGTCTTCTTCTCTGAGAGCCAGAGGATCCCCATCCAGCCTGCACACACTTGGGCTGGAGAGGGGATCCCGTGACGGCGGTATGATAATAAACTCTACTTAAAACCTCCAACAACGCCGCTTTATTTCATGCCTTATGGAAGCGGCAAGTCGAGGTTTATTGCAGGGCATTGAAAATGTGGCAGTATACCTGGATGACATCATCCTGACTGGGAAAGATGACAGAAATCATCTGAAGACACTACATCAAGTGCTGCAAAGACTGGGGGATGCAGGACTGCTTCTGTAAAGGAGCAGATGCCAGTTTATGGAAAAAGAAGTGAAATTTTTAGGTCACAAGGTGGACAAAACAGGACTACATCCACAACCAGCAAAGGTGGAAGCTGTACAAAAAGCACCTACACCCACCTCAGTGACAGAGCTAAAAGTTTACTTAGGACTGCTGAACTTTTATAATAAGTTCTTACCAAATGTGTCTACAGTGTTGGCACCACTGTACAAGTTACTAAGGAAGGATGAAAAGTGGTCATGGGGACCAGAACAAGAAGAAGTTTTCCAGAGGTCAAAAGAGCTTTTGCAGTCAATTAGTGTATTAGTGCACTATGACGAAAACAAAGAACTGATATTATCATGTGATGCATCTCCATACGGAGTGGGAGCCATGCTAGCGCACCGTATGGTAGATGGAGAAGAAAAACCTATAGGATTTGCATCCAGAACACTCTCAGCTGCAGAATAAAACTATTCTCAGCTTGACAAAGAAGGACTTGGTATCTTTGGAGTGCAGTATTTCCACAAGTACCTACAGTATATGGTCATAAGTTTATCATCTGCACTGATCATAAGCCACTGATAAGTTTGTTCAATGAAATGAAAGCAGTACTACAAATGGCTTCACATAGAATAATGAGATGGGCGGTGTTGCTTAGAGCTTATGAGTATGTGATGAGATACAGAGGTGGAAAAGACAATCGCAATGCAGACGCTCTCAGTAGATTACCCCTGCCAAAGACGTCCAAAAGTCCATCATCAGAAGAAATGGTGCTCGTGTTGGACCAAGAACAAAGTCCACTAGTGACATCAAAACTGCTTCAGAGGTAGACAAGTAGGGATCCGGTACTCTCAAAGGTCCACGAGTATATACAGAGAGGTTGGCCAAAGAATCTGGAAGTAGACTTTCTTGCTTATGAACAGAGGCAGAATGAACTGAGTGTGCAAGATGGATGTGTACTGTGGGAAGCACGTATTGTGATACCAGAAAGGGGATGAGCTCCTCTGATGGAACAATTGCATCAATCACATCCAAGCATGAGCTGCATGAAAGGTTTGGCAGGCGGTTACATGAGGTGGCCTCAAATGGACAGTGACATTGAAGATAAGGTGAAGTTCATGTACAGCCTGCCAAGAGCACAGAAAGGCACCTGCAAGTGCACCACTCCATCCCTGGGAGTGGCCAGACAAACCATGGAGGAGACTACACATGGACCAGGCAGGTCCTTTCATGGGAAAAATGTTCCTAGTGACTGTAGATGCACATTCAGAATGGTTAGATGTTTGCCCAGTGGCTTCAGCTATAACTGTGAGTTGTTTGAGAAACAGTTTCAGTACACATGGTATCCCAGAAATGATTGTGTCTGATAATGCACAGTATTTTGTCAGTGAGCAGATGAAAAGAGTTCATGACAAGAAATGGAATCACACGTCACGTCAGCTCCTTACCACCCTTCATCAAATGGGTTAGCTGAAAGAGCAGTGCAGACCTTTAAAGATATGATGAAAAAGAGCTCAGGTGACACGGTGGAGACAAAATTAAACAGAGTTTTGTTCAGTTATCGTATCACTCCACAGGTGACAACAGGACTGTCTCCTGCAGAGATGATGATGGGAAGAAAGTTGAGGTGTGCACTTCGAGTCACACCCTGACTCGAAACGGAAAGTGGAAGCAAAGCAAGCTAACATGCAAAAGCACGTAGCTTCATGGAAGGAGATGCTGTCTATACAAAAAACTATGGATATGGACCAAAGTGGATACCAGGATTAATACAGGACATCACTGGACCAGTTTTCTACACAGCGCTGCTGGGAAATGGACAAGTGGTGAGACAACATGTGGACCAACTGTTTACCAGACAAAAACAGGATTCAGTGGTAATTCCAGATCTGATGAGTGAGGAGGACATATCAGTGACGAGTACAGAATCAAAGGATGCAAGCATCACTGCGACGGGAGAAGATGACAAGGTGGTACCCTTGGTACAACATAACGAAGAGGAGGGTATACCTGGTGGGTCACCAACTCAGTTGAGGAGGGCCCAAAGAGACCGGAAGCCACCATTGTACATGAAAGACTTTGTAAAATGAACAAGTTGTGATTTAAAAAAAGAAGAAGAAATGAAAGAGTTAAAATGGCATTTGTCTTATGTGAATAAGAATGTTAATTTTGATTTAATGTGAGAAACATGGAGGAATTTTCCATGTAGTTAAAAAGCAAAGAAGATGCTACTGAGTGTAACCAAAGGTAGTGTTATGCTGATTAACAGTTGAAATGGGAGTTTCAATAGGAGGAATGTGGCATAGTAGGATGTTATTACCATTCCGGGCCACTAGAGGTCAGTAGTGCACAGGAATAGAGTATGTGCAGACCATAGATATAAAATGCTAGATTGGCAGTAGGTCACTGGAGCGCGAGATTTCCGGCCGCCATATTGGTACAGGAATCACAACAAATCCACAGCTCAGCTTAACGCACAACACTCTGATTAAGTCTTCATTTCTGTCACCATGGGATGAGACGCCGGGTTTTCCGGCGCTCAGACCAGTCCCTTCTCATCGCTGTCTCTCATTGGGCAGCGTCTCTGCGGGCTCCCAGCTGTCAGTGTTACAGGACGGCTGGGGCCCAATTAATCCTCATCAGCTGAGGCGCTGCTAATGAGGATAAAAAGGAGCAGCTTCGATCACTCGGGGCTGCGACTTAAGCACTGTTATGCTGGAACCCTTACGGTAAGTGTCGAGTATTTGTTTTTAAATAATTTAATGGCGTGTTGTCAAAAATCAAGGTAAAAACTCTGATTTTCATTTGGGAGGTCACTGATTTCTGTACATGCATGACTGCCATGAGTGTAATATATATTGTAATTCAGTATCGATAGTTATGGCAATATTTCTCATGTGATATTAGTATACAGTGTTACATTGTGTTCTTTGTTACTGGGTCAGTATTGGTAGCCAATATTATCAACAATGAACTTTGGGTTCTTGTAACTAGTTTGGTAGTTACTCAAATAGCGTGAGGATAGTTTTTCTTTTTCCTGTATACACTTGGCCTAATGAAAGATTTAGGTTTATCAAACCGTCTTTACACAATAATTACACATATGTGTACAAACATCTACCTCCTGTATCAGACCAACATCATGAAGGTTTGCAGATAGTAATTTACAGATATTGTGGCACATATGTCTGGTTCATATCTCCCACAAATGTATGGCTTATGTGGATTAGGGCTTCACGTCTGGAGGAACAAAGAGTCTGGATCGACGGGGGCCGACAGGAGATGTCGAGGAGGTGTGAAGTTGGACCCTTGTCTCAGAGAGGTGGCCCTGGGGGGATCCCCGGAACATTGGAGAATAAGAGACAATGGTGAATCTTCAGAGACTTGCTTTGTGATTAAATGTTTGCAGAATCACCATGTGACTTGAGTTCTTAATCCCCCGGAGGTATAAGAATGTGATGTGACATGATTCTGCCTCTTCTTTCTATTTGAGAATGTTGGATGATTGTGTTCTGCAATAAAGCCGAACCTGAGGAATGAACTCAGTCTCATCATTGAACACAACTTCCACAATATGTTATTTGAAAATTGAAACTTTACAGATAGAATTTTACATTACCTATTTTGCATTTGTCTATTACAGGGAGGGGGTACAAGAAGATCTGGTGATGATTAATGCAGTCATATCTCATAGACATTACTATTTATGTCTTATATTACATTTTGCCTGACATTACTATAAATATTTGCTATGATGGATAGGAGGGGACAGGGTGGATATTACGTGTGATGAAGATGATGGTGATGATGATGGTGATGACGATGGGCTGGGCTCTGGGTTAAATTAATAAAGCCTACATCTACTGCTTTAAACTGTGTTTTGATTCAATTAACACTTCACCTCACTTTGCAATTGATTAATATGAGCTTGCTGCTTTCATGTTGAGTGCATTATTCTATGCAATAAATTTGTAATGAACATTGGTGTATTGTATAAATTTGTTATGTGGGCCTAAAATCAATAAGAATTTCAAATTGATTTTAAACAACTGCTATACAGATCCAGGTAGATGGGGGGGGGTAGTGTATAATGTCTGTCTAGTTAAATGAAGAAACTTGAATAATTGATTTGTAATTTTTTATTCTCTTTATTTCAAAGTTTACATATCTAGGCCAATTTGTATAGCACAGGCTGAAATATTTCTTTGATAAACATTTTTGACAATTTTTTTGGGGGGGGCAATAAGCTGGTTGCCTGGGGTGGCAAATATAACAAATACAGCCCAGGACAAAGTATGAATTAATCAATTTCGGCCATATATTTATGCATAAATGGCCACGATGAAAGAGGTAGGCTTAATTATTAATCAGGGGGTATGGTAACTTCTTTTTCAGCTCATTTGACAGTTCTTGATTGAGACACTGCAAAATGCCATAATTTAATAATTATGAAGCTCTTAAACACCTAATATTTATGCAGATTATGCTGAAAGTAAACCACTATGCGCTGTGTTGTACTGTGTTGTAAACATGTTCACTGAAGCCTGTCAAACGTTTAACAAAGGAGAATGACCCAAGCAGGTGTCTGCACTGGACCACAGGGATGTGCTACACATATCCTGTACCAAGATGGCGGACGCGCGTCACGCCACCGCAAGCACGGACTGGCCAGAGCTGCCAATCTAGCCTTTTATATCTATGGTGCAGACACTATAGGGCCTTTTCCACTAGCACGCTTTAGCGCGACACGGGACGGCTCAGCACGCTTTGTACGCTTTTCCACAAGCCCCAACACGGTTTAACAGCCGTGATTCTCAGCCCCGCTGCAGGGCAGGGTACAGCAGTGCTGAGCTGTGCCGTGTTGTGACGTTAACAGACTGGTCGCCGCTGATTGGTCAGGTCGTAACCGGCGCTGATTGGTCAGGTTGTAACCGCCCCTCTCCTCCTCCTCATCTACCAAATCTTCACGACCTTCTCAATAAAGTTTTTGAAAAAAAAAAAAAAAGAATCTTCACGACCGCCTTTACTCAGCACGCAACCACTGTTGGCGGTTCCTTTCAGTGTATTGCTGTGCTATTTTCATTTATTCTCTATCAAAAATGGCTTCGCGTAATAAGGGTGTTCCATGGAGCAGTAAGGAGCTGCAGTGTCTGTTCACTGCATTGTCAGACGAACGTATGCAGCGTGAGTTAGACGGAGCCGCCCGGAATGAAAAAATATACCGGGAGGTCTCGACATCGGAGTCCTTTAACGGTGAGTTTTAATTTTTTTTTATTGTGCGTTTTTTCGCAAATATATTCGGTAAGACACTCAGTTTATTTATGCAATAAAAAAGCTGTTAATTTGTGGATGATGATCGCTGCTTAATTGTAGCACACTGCGGACTCAAGCTTTTATTTTAATTATTCATGTGAACAATACGCTGAAATAAGCTTATGTATTCTTGTTAAAAACTATTGTGCTGTATTTTATTGTGTGCATTTTCCTTGTAGAATCATCCCACGCGTCCGCCGCGACAGCCCGTCCGGATTATTCAACCGAGCTTTCCTGACCCACAGCTGGCAGAGACGCTTCATTCATCCGAGTCGTGACCCAGTTTGGGAAGCTGGTGTAGACACTCAGTGGTCGGCGTGTATAAAATGTCGATTAACCTTCATGTTGTGTTGCAAAGTTTTTTTTTTCTTTTAATATTTTGTATATAATAAAATGGAATTGTTTTGGAAAGTGTGGTTTGTCTGTTATAACACTGAATTATAAAACAGTATAATTTCATAGAAATTCCATTGCCTTATCTGATCAAAATGATTCTGATCTTCCTGTCAGGGTCAACCATTGTAAAGGTAATGTAATTTTTAACTAGACCAAAAAACAAATGTTTTTGTAAGCTTTCTGTTCTTTTTATTGAAATATCATAAAAAATTAGCCCCACATGATCCAGTTCTAAACTTTGGGTACATTTTTTATGTTAACTTATAAGAAGTTGCACAGTTGGACTTTAAAATGCAGCAGGAGAGACTGATCAAGCTTACAAGTCAATGTAAAAAAGTAAGTATATGTAAATTGAATGTTCTATCGGCATTCCAAATTCAGAGAATTACAATACTTTAGAAGGAGTGTAGCATCATCTAAACGGAAAATAATAATACTGTTGTTCCAAACGTTGACCTGAAGGTGAAAAACATGAATTTTTTTTAATTCAGTACATCCAAAATGCCCTAGGATGTAAAAAATAATAATTTGGTGTAGGCCAGTGTGCCACGTCTCATTATTTAATACGAATAAAAACAAGTTTCAGCTCTTTATTTCCAGGTCATTTGGCAGTTAATTCAAAACAAAAGTGACTTGTGTTGTTGCAGCTTAATTATGAGATAAAATTAATTGTGAGATAAATCCACAGAGCGAGCAAGGCAATAATCCTTGAATCCTTTTTTGTCTAAATAAGGACTCAGTCGGGTGCGTAACGTCACGGGAGTGTGGCCCCGCCTCACTCAGAATCTGCTGCTGCCCCGCTTCTAAAACCTCCTAACAAACCATCACAGCACAAGCACAACACCAATGGAGACAGAAGCATTCCGAGCCGTACTGAAGTGAACCGAGCCGTACCGAGGTGTGCCGGGCTAGTGGAAAACAGGCTCATGTTCCACATAGATATAAAAGGCTAGATTGGCAGCGCTAGTCAGTCCGTGAAGACTTAATCAGAGTGTTGTGCGTTAAGCTGAGCTGTGGATTTGTTGTGATTCCTGTACCAATATGGCGGCCGGAAATCTCGCGCTCCAGTGACCTACTGCCAATCTAGCATTTTATATCTATGATGTTCCACTCTGAAGACATGTTGTGCCCTCAGTAATAAAGTCAGTTGAACTGAAGATAAACGTTTCTTTATTATTGATATCCCAAGATATCACACATGCATTGTTTATTTTTTGTAGTGTCAGATTTAAAACAAAACAAACAAAATGTCACCTTCACAAAATAGGCTGTAAAAATATTATGCATTATTTTTTTCCACTTTAAAGGCATCAGGCTTTTAAATTGCTAACTGATTTAACTTGATTTAAAAGATTTACTAATTTAAAGTAGAAAAAAATTGTATTTTTACAGCCTATTTGGTGAAGGTGGCAGTTTTTTTAATTATCACTAGTGCAGTGATACAGGCCTGGACAGTGCAGGTTGATGAACATTGATATCAATCAATGTAAACTTGCCAGACTGTTCCCAGTGGCTAATTTTCATCTGTTGTCCAAGGGTTGCAATTTTTTCTTCCCCATTCTATTATGCCGAGAACCAAGCTAGAGGGTGGGAAGTACCATTTTACAGACATGGACAAAATTGTTGGTACCCCTCTGTTAATGAAAGAAAAACCCACAATGGTCACAGAAATAACTTGAATCTGACAAAAGTGGTAATAAATAAAAATTCTATGAAAATTAACCAATGAAAATCAGACAATGCTTTTGAATCATGGTTCAACAGAATTATTTTAAAAAACAAACTCATGAAACAGGCCTGGACAAAAATGATGGTACCCATGGATAATGCAGCATCTGTGTTTGAGTCTGTGTCGCAACTGCCAAACTTTATTTTAAGAGATTTTCATGGACACAGCGATGAAAAGAAAGACAAGAGTGGGAAACGCGGAAAGCGTGGAGGCGTAAGATTAAACCTGAGGAGGCGTCAGCTTAACTGCATTCCTCTTCCTTCCATTATTATGGGGAATGTACAATCCCTGTGAAATAAAGTGGATGAAATTCAAGGAAATGTACGATATCAGAAGGATTTCAAGAACTGCTGTGTCATGGCTTGCACGGAGACGTGGCTTATGGCGCATGACCGGGACCCGGACCTGTGGATCGATGGCTTTGGAGCCCCACTTCGCTCGGATCGGCAGGAAGAGGTAACGGGGAAACGTCAGGGGGGTGGCGTATGTTTATATATTAATAAACAGTACTGTACATCTGTCACGGTCAGAGAGCGCATCTGTACACCAGATGTGGAGCTTCTGTCCGTGTCACTACGCCCCTTTTATCTGCCCAGCGAGTTCCCCCTACTTTTTATAACGACTGTGTACATTCACCCGAGGGCAGATGCTGACTCCGCCTCCAGCACCGTCTTTGATGTGGTACAGCGGTTGCAGTCGATTTCCCCAGAGGCTCCAAATTTTATTCTTGGGGATTTTAACCATATGTCTCTAAAGAAGACACTTAAAAACTTTTATCAGTATGTCTCCTGCCCAACCAGGCGAAAAAAGACATTGAACCTGTGCTATGGATCCATTGAGAGGGCCTATAAATCTATTCCCCTTCCTCCTTTAGGATCCTCACATCACAACTGTGTACATTTGCTGCCCACATATAAAACTGTTCTCAGAAGAGACAAGGCAAAGACCAGACATAAACGTGGGGACAGAGGATTCAGTGCACTGCCTCCAGGAATGCTTTAACTGTACGGACTGGGAGGTTTTCACACTGTCCTGCGGGGATGATTTGGACTCTTTAGTGGATGTGACATGCTCATACATGGCTTTCTGCAGAGACATGATTTTTCCACGTAAACGTGTCAAAATAGTATATCCCAACAGCAAGCCATGGGTTACAAAATCAGTTAAATCCTGCTTACAGAGGAAAGCACTTGCCTTTAAACGGGGTTGTTTCTGAGCTGCAGGCTGCCACAAAAGAGCTGAAGGCCGAAATTTTAAGAGCAAAACAGAATTATAAATCAGAGTTGGAAAGCAAGATGGCAACAAAGAAACTTGGTTCAGCCTGGGCCAGTATGAAAACTATTGCAGGCCTTCAGAGCACAGAGCGCAGTAATTGTGTGTTTTTAGATGGTTTTAACCCTTAGATGCATAAGTGGGGTAACAGTGACCCCTGCGGTTGTTTTTTTTTGCAATATCTTTGTAATTTGAATTTTTTATCATTTAATCTTCCATGTATTCCTCAAATAGGTTGTCTTTGACATGAGGCCATTTGGATTTGTATCTAATTGTTACATTTTTTAAGTAATTGCATTTTTTGTATCAGTACCACACTTTTCCATATGTGGGGTCAAAAATGACCCCAAGCATTTCTCAAAGCTGTCCCTTTGGAATTTCACCACGGTTATAAGTAACACTGTAGACGCTGCAATTAACATCACAGACTGGATGCCGAGGGTAAACAGATGAGGACAATGGGTATTGTTAGATGCAGGTGTCAAAAATGACCCAGCGGTTGTTTTTTTTACAATATCTTCGTAGAAGTTTGTTGAAGAGTAGCTGCAGGTAGAGGAAAGGAGTGGAAAAAGGTCAGCAAAGATGAACTCATGGCCTTCATTGGATTGACCATTCTTGCAGGAAGTGAGAAGAACTGGGATGTATCAATCCGTGAGCTCTTTGGGAGTCCTCTATATAACCCCATGTACAAGGCCACTATGTCAGTTGGACGATTTGAAGATATTCGCCAATTCTTGGGCTTTGATGACAAGAGGACCAGAGCCACCTGACTGGAAACAGACCACTTGGCACCCTTCCACTAAGTATGGGACCTGTTCCTGGTCAACTGCAGGCAGAGATTCATCCCCAGTGATTGTATCACAGTGGACGAACAACTTGCGTCATTCAGAGGGAGGACCAAGTTTATGCAATATATGAAGAGCAAGCCCGCAAAGTATGGCATAAAGATCTTCTGGGCTTGTGATGCAAAAACCCCCTATGCAATTGATGGGATTGTGTACACTGGGAGACAACCAGGGAAGGAGCCAGTAAGAATCTGGGTCTTAACATTGTCATTCAGTTGTGCAGTGGACTCAGACACACAGGTCGCAACATCACCACAGACAACTTTTTCACCAGTGTGCCTCTTGCAGAGCATCTCCTGGAGAAGGGTCTGACTATTGTGGGAACATTGTGACAAAACAAGCCAGACATCCCTCCTGTGATGAAGGCTTCCAAGACCAGGGAGCTCTTCAGCACTGAATTTGGGTTCAATGGCAGCATGACCATGGTCAGCTATGTCGGAAAAAAGGGGAAGGCTGTTCTGCTCCTCAGCACAATGCACCACAGCAAAATGGTGGATGAAAACACCCAGAAAAAAAAAAAAAAAACAGAAGTGATCCACTTCTACAACCAGACATAAGGAGGTGTAGATATTGTGGACCAGATGGTTGGCACCTACACCTGTAAACGCCAAATGCAGAGGTGGCCCATGGTGCTGTGGTACAATGTGATTGATGTTGCCACCCTGAATGCCTACTCCTTTTTCAAGGCTCAGCACCCTGAATTCTGTGCAGGTGTCACAAACGCCCGGCGGTGCTTTCTTGCAGAGCTCTCACATGAGCTTGTGATGCCTTATATGAGAATTTGACTGGAAGGTAACCCACGCCTACCAACCTACATCACTGCAGCAATGGAAAGGTGTGGGGTGATAAAAGCTGCAATCCAACCACACGAGGGAAACGCACAGGGCCAACAGAAGAGGAAGAGGTGTAAGATGTGCACAAGAAAACAAGACCGCAAAGTCAGCAATTGTTGTTGGAAATGCAATGACCCTGTGTGCAGTGCTCACAGCCAGAAAAGGACACTGTGTAACAGCTGCTCACAGTGAGCTCACAAACCCTCACACCTTCACTTATTTATCGCTCAGTATGTTTTCATTATTGCTGTGTACATACTGTATTCAACTTTTAGGTAATATTGTTTCAAGCATTATTTATTTTTGTAATTATAAGAATATTAAATGCATGAGTGAACTGTGAGTGATAGTTTGTTTTTAGGGAGCAGTATCTCAGTTTCGTTGCATTTTATTAGCAATGGAATGACAATAAAGACACTTTGACTTTGACTTTACCTTTTTTTCCCTTTCTGATTGTTTACCTTTTTTACATTTCTGTGATAAAATGTTAATAAAAAGTAATAAATGAACATGTCAAACATGAAATAATTCTTTTGTTGACCAAAATATAATTTAAAATAATAATAATAATAATAATAATCACCCAAAATATAATAAAAATAATCATCTTTAACCAAAATGAAAGAAATTTCTGAAGTTTACAGCATAAAACGCACTTATTCTAATTGGGGTCATTTTTGACCACACTCATGGAAGAGTGTAGGAATTGGTTGGTCATGCATCTAAGGGTTAATTCAGACACAGAGCTGGCTAATGCTCTTAATTGTTTTTATGATCGTTTTGACTCCTTTGATTATTTAGCACAGAAACCCAAGATTTGAAACAGAAACTCAAAGACAATCAGCACTTTAATACTGAGGGGCAGGATGTTAAAAGGGAGTTCTGTGCTGTAAAAGTGAGCAAAAGTCAGGGCCCTGATAATATATGTGGACGCTTGGTAAAGTCCTGTGCACATGAACTGAGTCCTGTATTTCACTACATTTTCAATAAGTCTTTACAGACACAACATGTGCCTAAGATCTGGAAAGATGCTGTGGTTGTCCCCGTTCCAAAATCCAGCTGGCCTAAAACGGTAAATGATTTTAGACCAGTTGCTTTGACTTCAATTTTAATGAAAATTTTTGAAAAACTGGTCAGATTTGAGGTCCTAAAGCAGACTGAGCATGCATTGGATCCTCTGCAGTTTGCCTATAGGCCTCACAGAGGAGTGGAGGATGCCACTGTCACTCTGTTTGACATGCTTTTTAAACATCTGGATTTTAATGGGACACACGCCAGGCTTTTATTTGTGGACTTTTTCTTCTGCCTTAAATATGAGGTTGGATTGTATTATAGTTGAAAGGCTCCTGCAACAATTTGATTTGAGTAATAATCTGGTGGGTTGGATTCTGGATTTTTTAACCAACAGGACACAGAGAGTAAGGGTCAATGGTACATTGTCTGACCAAAAGTGTTCTTCTACTGGCTCTCCTCAGGGGTGTGTGTTGTCACCACTACTCTTCATCCTGTACACAAACATGTGTCGGAGCAGACATGACAACAGACACATTATAAAGTATGCTGATGATTCAGTTGTTGTCAGTCTCCTCCAGGATGGTGAGAGTGGCCATGGCCCAGTAGTTGATGATTTTGTTCACTGGTGTGAGGATTCCTACCTGCAGCTGAATACAACAAAAACTAAAGCTATGATTATTGACTTTAGGAGGAAAACTCCCAGGCACGAAGTCACTGTACTAAAAGGCCAGACCACTGAATGTGTACAATCCTACAAATATCTTGGGACGATTATTGATAGTAATTTAAACCTTGAAGAGAACTGTGAAAGGGTGTGCAAAAAGGGTCAGCAACATTTGCATTGTTTAAGGAAACTTGCACGCTTCCAAATTGACCGAACCATAATGACAATGTTTTATCGGTGTCACGCAGCGCCGCTCATCAGCGGCGCCACCTGCACGCACACCTGCACATCATCAGCAGCGAGGGATTTAAGCCGCCTCGCCCTGAGCTTCGGCCTGAAGCCGTCAGACTTCCCTACGCATCGCTGTGAGTTCCCTTTCATTCTCAGCTGATCATTCCGGTAAGAAGATCTTACCTCTTTTCTCCTCCAAGTCTGCTCCCCTGTGCACAGGTGGATTTCCCAGCGGCGGACTACTCCTCTCCATCGCCTGTTCCTCGCTGCTGCACCGGGCTCTCCAGGTGGCTGTCTACCGGACCTCATCCCTTGCTGTGCCAGTCATCTGTCCTGTCCAAGTAAGCTCCTCTCTCGCTCATATATCTCCTGTGTTGGTGTGTGCCCGTCACCCTTCTCCCTGTGCTTTTCCCATAGGGTTGTCCAGCTGTACGGCCTCCTGCCTCTGTGCCCGAAGCAGACGCCACCACCAACACATTTACATCTCGCAGACACCCTTTCATACACTCCTGTTGTTAATAAAGCTATTTGAACTACTCTGAGCCTGTGTGTGTGCGTCTCCTGAGCCGTGCGTTATGTCAGTACGGCTTCAGCAGAGCGGCTCGGCAGACGGCGGGCTCGCACACCGGCTTACCACTCTCGAGGCTCGAGTGGATCAGATAGCTTATCAGCAGCAGGTGATTTTTAATCAGCTGATTATTATAAATAACCGATTGGACCGCTTGGACCCCCAACAGCCGTTCCCCCCGGCTCGTCAGGGTGGCGCGGCTCCTGCTGCTCCAGCGGCCGTCCAGCAGGCTCCGGGTGCACCGGTTCGGCTCACGCCCATTCCAACCCCCGCCCACTTTAGCGGTAAGCTCGGCGGAGCGCGGGGGTTTATAATGCAGTGTGAGTCCGTTTTCCACCGTGTGCCCGGGGACTTTCCCTCAGATCATAGCCGAATTGGTTATATCGGGAATCTCCTGGAGGGGCGAGCATTAACCTGGACCTACGCCGTAATGGCGAGGCCCAGTTATGCCACCCTCACATATGACCAATTCGTGAGACGCTTCCTGGAGGTCTTTGACCATTCTCGTACCGAGACGGTCCAGGTCGATCGGCTTCTCGCCCTCCAGCAGGGAAGCCGGTTGGCAGCGGACTACGCGGTCGACTTCCGGGTAGCGGCGGAGGAATTAGGCTGGGAGGAACGCTCCCTCTGTGGCCTTTTCCTCCGCAGTCTCAACGATGATCTGAGGGATGAACTGGCTGGGCGGGATATCCCTGAGACGCTAGCGGAGCTAACATCCCTAGCGATCAGTTTGGACAACAGGCTGCGCGAGCGCTCCTCGGGACGGAAGTCGTCTTCTTCTCGCCCTCGTGGAGTCTCGCCGCGCCTGTTCCAAGCTCGCCCCCTGGCGACGCCGCCACCATCGTGCCCCGAGGAGTCGGAGCCGATGGTGACGGGCTGGACAAAGCTTTCCCCTGCGGAGAGACAACGCCGCCGTGAGTTGGATCTCTGCATGTATTGCGGAGATGACCAACACACGGTGAAGCTTTGCCCACGGAAAGCCAGTCGGCGGGGTCCGCGAGTCACTGTAGGGGGCCTCGCGGACGTCAATCGGTTAAGTTCCCTCACACAATTGAAGCTGCCCATCCGTTTCTGTCACAACTCCACTGGGCATCTCACCCATGCACTGGTGGATTCGGGCGCGGAAGGCAGCTTTATTTCTCAAAGCCTGGCAACCCAATTGGGCATCCGCTGTCAGGCACTGAGGAACCCTATCTCCCTGGTCAACCTCTCTCGTGCCTCCCTTGGGAGAGTTACACACCAGACCATCCCCGTCCCGGTTATTATCTCTGGAAACCACCGGGAGGAGATAACCTTTTACGTCCTGCCCAACTCTGTGTCGCCCGTCATCCTGGGGTATCCCTGGCTACGCCTCCATAACCCCGTGTTGGATTGGAAGTCCGCCGGGGTGTCGGCATGGAGCACGTTCTGCATGAGCACCTGTCTACAGTCCGCTGCCTGCTCTCCGTCCGCTTCACCCTCACCTACGGACGCTGCGCCCCCGGACCTGTCCCTGGTGCCATTGGAATTTCACGACCTGGGTATGGTATTCAGCAAATCCAAAGCGATGTCTCTCCCTCCTCATAGGCCCTATGACTGTGCAATCAACCTCCGCCAGGGGGCACCCTTACCCTCTGGACGACTCTACAGTCTATCGGCGCCGGAGAAGGAGACCATGAACTCTTACCTCAAGGAGTCGCTGAGTGCTGGGATAATCCGCCCATCGTCATCACCTGTGGGGGCAGGATTCTTCTTCGTCGGTAAGAAGGACGGATCCCTCCGTCCTTGCATTGACTATCGTGCCCTTAACGACATTACGGAGAAGGATCGCTACACCCTGCCCCTCATGGACACCGCTTTCCACTCCCTCCAGGGGGCCACTTGGTTCACCAAGCTGGATCTCCGCAGCGCATACCACCTCGTCCGGATCCGGGAGGGAGATGAGTAGAAGACAGCCTTCCGTACCCCGAACGGCCACTTCGAATACCTGGTGATGCCGTTCGGGTTGACCAACGCTCCAGCCGTCTTTCAGCACCTCATCAATGACGTCCTCCGGGATTTCATCGGCCTTTTTGTGTTCGTCTACCTGGATGACATACTCATCTTCTCCAAGTCCAGGGACGAGCACCAGGTCCACGTGAGGCGGGTCCTCCAAAGGCTGCTGGAGAACCGGTTGTACGTGAAGGCCGAGAAATGCGAGTTTTACGCGAAGACAACATCCTTCCTCGGGTTCATCATCTCCCACGACCAGGTGCTTCTGGACCCAGAGAAGGTGAAGGCAGTGGTGGAATGGCCCACACCTGCGTCAAGAAAGCAGGTGCAGCAGTTCGTTGGGTTTGCGAACTTCTACCGCCGCTTCGTCCCAAATTTTGGCACCATCGTCGGCCCGCTGACCCGCCTCACGTTCCCTAAGGTCCCGTTCCGGTGGACCGAAGAGGCCGCGGCTGCCTTTCAGGCGCTGAAGGCGGAGTTCTCCTCCTCCCGGGTCCTTAGCCAAGTCAACCCTGCGCTGCAGTGCATCATGGAAGTGGACGCTTCGGACACAGGAGTGGGGGCGGTGCTATCCCAGCGGTCGCCAGACGACGGAATCAAACGGCCCTGCGCCTTCTTCTCCCGGCGCTTGTCCCCGGCGGAGAGGAATTACGACGTGGGTGACAGAGAGCTCCTCGCCATCAAGCTCGCGCTACAGGAGTGGCGTCACTGGCTAGAGGGGGCGGACCTGCCATTCGTGGTCCTAACGGACCACAAGAACTTGGAGTACCTTAGATCTGCCAAGCGCCTGAACGCCCGCCAGGCGCGCTGGTCCTTGTTCTTCACCAGGTTCCAATTTACCATCACCTTCAGGCCTGGCTCCAAGAACGGTCTGCCCGACGCCCTCTCTAGGCAATTCGCCCCTGAGGAGTCGGAGGACACGGTCCACACCATCCTACCCAGGTCGTGTGTCGTGGGAGCCGTCACCTGGGACATTGAGAGCAAGATCCGGAAGGCGCAGGAAGTGGAACCTGACCCTGGCGGCGGACCGGAGGGGAGGCTGTTCGTGCCATCCACGGTTCGGGGGGAGGTCATCCACTGGTTGCACACATCCAAGCTCACCTGTCACCCTGGCTCCTCCCGGATGATTGACCACCTCCAGCGGTCCTTCTGGTGGCCGGGCCTGCGGAGGGACGCTGCCCGCTACGCCCGGGCCTGTCCAGTGTGTGCCACCAACAAATTGGGTAATGCCCCTCCAGCGGGTTTGCTCCAGCCTCTGCCCATCCCTGGCAGGTCCTGGTCGCATATCGCCCTGGACTTCGTCACCGGACTCCCAGTCTCGAACACCTACGACACCGTCCTGACCATCGTGGACCGCTTCTCCAAGGCGGCACACTTCGTCCCCCTACGAGGTCTCCCAACTGCCCTGGAGACGGCGGACCTCCTCATCCAGCACGTGGTCAGGCTGCATGGGATTCCGGTGGACGTGGTCTCGGACCGAGGGCCCCAATTTTCTTCGGAAGTTTGGAGGTCGTTCTGCAACGCTTTAGGAGCCAAGGTGAGCCTCTCCTCCGGCCATCACCCCCAATCCAACGGGCAGTGTGAGCGGACCAACCAGGAGCTGGAGGCTGCGCTCCGCTGTGTAAAGGCGTCCAAACCAACGTCCTGGAGTAACCACCTCGCCTGGGTTGAATACGCCCACAACACCGCTCGCTCTTCTGCTACAGGGATGTCCCCCTTTAAGGCGTCCCTGGGTTACGACCCCCCGCTGTTCCCGGCGCAGGAGAGTGAGGTAACTGTCCCCTCAGTACGGGCGCATCTCAGGCAGTTCCGCTCCATCTGGGCGTCAGCGCGCAATGCGCTTTTACGCACGGCGGAGCGCAACAGAGCCATGGCGGACCGGCACAGAAGACCTGCCCCGGCGTACAGAGTTGGTCAGCAAGTCTACGTGTCGACCCAGGACGTGATTTTAAAGGGCGAGAGGAGGAAGCTGGCACAGCGCTTTATGGGCCCATACCCCATCACCAGGATCATCAACCCGGTGGCTGTGCGTGTAGCTATTCCCCCCTCCCTCCGCATCCATCCCACCTTCCACGTGTCCAAGGTGAAGCTGGCAGTCTCCGACCCCCTTTGCCCTCCTCCTGCTGCGCAACCCGCGCCCCGGATGATTGATGGCCATCCGGCCTGGCCCGTCTCCTCCATCCTGGACTCCCAGCGCCGGGGTCGTGGGTTGCAGTACTTGGTGGACTGGGAGGGCTATGGGCCTGAACATCGGTAGTGGGTACCCTCGTCGTTTGTGTTGGACCCATCGCTCATCGCTGATTTCCACCAAGCGCACCCAGAGAAGCCATCACCAGGAGGCGCTGCTAGAGGGGGGAGTACTGTCACACCGCGCCGATCATCAGCGGCACCACCTGCACACACACCTGCACATCATCAGCGGCGAGGGATTTAAGCCGCCTCGTCCTGAGCTTCGGCCTGAAGCCGTCAGACTTCCCTACGCATCGCTGTGAGTTCCCTTTCATTCTCAGCTGATCATTCCGGTAAGAAGATCTTACCTCTTTTCTCCTCCAAGTCTGCTCCCCTGTGCACAGGTGGATTTCCCGGCGGCGGACTACTCCTCTCCATCGCCTGTTCCTCGCTGCTGCACCGGGCTCTCCAGGTGGCTGTCTACCGGACCTCGTCCCTTGCTGTGCCAGTCATCTGTCCTGTCCAAGTAAGCTCCTCTCTCACTCATATATCTCCTGTGTTGGTGTGTGCCCGTCACCCTTCTCCCTGTGCTTTTCCCATAGGGTTGTCCGGCTGTACGGCCTCCTGCCTCTGTGCCCGAAGCAGACGCCGCCACCAACACATTTACATCTCGCAGACACACATTCATACACTCCTGTTGTTAATAAAGCTATTTGAACTACTCTGAGCCTGTGTGTGTGCGTCTCCTGAGCCGTGCGTTATGTCAATCAGGCTTTTATTGAATCTGTTTTATCCTTTTCTTTAGTGTCATGGTTTGGTTAGATAAAACTGAAACAGAGGAAATCCTTGGATCAGGTAGTTAGATGGTCCAGTCGTTTGCTTGGTGAGTCACAGCTGAGCCTGACATCCCTGTACACCAGACAGGTACAGAGGATGGCTACCTCCATTTTAAATGATGACTCCCACCCTTTGCACTGCTACTTTCAGCTTCTTCCCTCCAGACGGAGGTTTGCTGTCCCAAAAAGTAAAATCCAGTGCTACAAAAACAGCTTTGTTCCTGCTGCTGTTAAAGAGTTGAACAAGATGTAACAATATATTGCACACAATTTAGTTACCTATTTATTAATTTTATTTTATATTTACTTATTTTTGTAGGTTTTTTATTTGGGTTCTAAATCTTTTATTGGGTTTTAGACTTTTGAGTTTTTAACCTCTTTGACTGGTCTTTAACTTTTTAATATGACCCTTCTCTCTTATCTCCTTGTTTTTTTTCTCTTATCTCTTCGTCTTCTGTCCTGATTGGTGAAGACTTGAGTACTTTTATCATGTTTATAGTCAGCTACATGTGTGCCTGTGTTTGTGTTCATGTTGAATGTAATTGTGGTTTGTAAATACGGATGTCACCTGACTGCAAAACAAATCTACCTACGGGTACAAATAAAGTAACCTGAACCACAATTCAAAAGCATTGTCTCATTTTCATTTATTACCACTTTTGTCAGATTCAAGTTATTTCTGTGACCATTGTGGGTTTTTCTTTCATTAACAGAGGGGTACCAACAATTTTGTCCACGTCTGTATATGGTTTTTGGTATGACCCCGTCAGGGGTTGAACCCATGATCTCCCGGCTGAGGGGCAGGTGCTCCACCATTAGGCCACCACTCTACTAATTGAATATAAGTGCTTTTTGAAATGAGGAGACAGAGTGATATGTCTGATCTAACCTTGACAAATTATTTTGAGAACTTAGAAGTATTTCATATATAAATTATTTGTCAAATGTCTTCTTTGCAATGCAGGTCAAAGTTTAGAGTGGTTCCACGTAGTTAATGAGAAACGACTTTTTGTCTTTTATATTTAAACCCTCATCTAGACTCAACCTTTAAATGGCAATGCCTTACCTGTTATCTTATCAAAAGCTGGCAGCTGGCGTTTCTTGGAAGCCTCTCCTTCTCTCCATGAACGTAATAAAAGAGCAGGAGAGAACTGAGGATGCCAGCAGGTTAGCGGCAGAAATTTCACAGAATAGAGGGACTTTATGGCATTGCGCTGACATCATGTCACATGTATGCCGAAGACTGGGTAAGGGTCACATTGTGGGTATTAACTTTAGTGCTCTTTGATCATTTTATTTTTTTTTATCTTGCATGTGTATTTCATGCCCTGGTGTACCTTTTATCAACATTATAATTAAAGAAGAAACATTGTGCACTTTATGGTGGCATTTCACAATCCATAGCAGTATAAGAATGGTCCTAGAGAGAGACACTGGGATACCAGCTGGAAACCTTAGGGCGGCCATGCTAGACTGGCAGGCCTGGAAACAGATACCATTTCAAGTCACCAGCTTGCCGGAAGACTGATTTATTAACTGAATGCAGACCATATTTAACCAGAAAACTGGACTGTGCCCTATCATATTAACCAAAGTTAGTTCCCTTCCACAGCATGTGGCATATAGGAGCCGCACCTACCTCCATTTTGCTGACCCTAGGCCAGACAGCTACTGTGCATTAACTTTCCGCTCCCCATTCTATTATGCTGAGCACTAAGCTAGAAGGCAGAAAGTACCATTTTTTTATATGGCCTTTGGTATGACCCGGCTGGGATTTGAACCCACAACCTCCTGGCTGTGGGGCGGATGCTCTACCACTAGGCCACCACTCCAGTTATATTAACCAAAAGCAACCCAATAATTGTGCTGTTTAGTCCACAGGATTTGGCCCAAATTTATCCTCAAAATAATTTTTGGCATTTGGTGATTGTGGTGGGGGTCTGTCTCTCAAAAGTTACCTTTACAACCACTGGGAGTCGCTGTTAAAAGTACTTTATAAAAATGCATATTTTTAACAGATTTTTTTTTTTTTTTAGTTCAACATTTTAGTGGCTGTTCCATAATATCTGGAACAGTCTGAAACCAGTGCTAGTGCTATTGCGCTATATACAGTACACTTAAAAAGCAGTATTTGAATATATTGTACAAATTTCTCTCTGTGTTGTGTTTTTTTTAATTGATGTTCACACTTTGGGCTCCAGGTGTCCCCAGGCACTCCTAGGCTTGTCTGCTATTAAAAGCTAAGCAGGGTCTGCCTTGGTTACTTCTTAGATGGAAGACTGTGTGGGTGCAGGTGTCATGATGAACTTTCCAAGGACTACTCTGCCTCTTGGCCAAAGATGCTAGTACAGGTACACATCCAACCCAACGATGATGCTGGTGACATTATCATAACTTTTTTTTTTTACATCCTTTCAGAGATGGTTTTTCATCTTTCACTTTTCAAACAAATTTAGACCATATAGAGACGTCTATATGAAGACGTCTTTTCAACGACCTTAAAAAGACGACTTTTCATCTTCCACTTTTCAACCAAATCCGGACATTTTTTAAACGGACGGCAAAGCCATCTTTTCAATATTTTTTCAACCAATTTGTGCTGGAAGGGTGATATACACAAACATTTTATCTTTTATAGTACATGACAGCTTTGACTTTCTCTGCAAGCTGACACAACACGAGGGGGGCTGAAAAGTTCATAGGCTGAACTGAAGCAGGTGAGTGAGAAAGAAAAAATAGTTCAAAAAGAAAAAAGGTATGCATGGGTGTAACCCGCTAAATCCTAGTTTGGCTGGACCATTCTGTTGCAACCCTCCTCGTGCGCTTTTACGCAGCGCACAGAGGAGGGAAAGGATGAATGGATTTACGCGCAGGTTACTCCACACACATTTATTGAACAAAAGACAAACAAACCAACTGTACAAAATAACATAAGTGTTCAGGTAACTAAAGGAGTCCTCAAGGACGCTCAACAGTCTTAGAGTGAGGACCACGGGGGAAATACACACAGTCAATACTCACTAAACCGGAGCAGTCCGAGTAAGTCCACACGTTGCCTGATAACACCTGCAGGTGTTATCAGGTCAAAGAGGTTGCCTAACAGCTGCCGGCCAGAGGGGTGGCTACAGGCACGGAAAAAAAGACAAAGACATAGAAACAACAAGAACTCAAAGATAACACAATACATAAATAATCCAATATCTGAGCCACAGAGAATGGTCAGAACCGAGCCTAAAGACAACACCGGCTCAGTTTGTGACAGAAATTTCCTTCATAATGTAAGGAGACTCTTAAATCTTATTCAGAATGGATCAAGGTCAAAGGTCAAATCTCTTGCTGTCTCCCTTGATGCAGAAAAGGCCTTTGATAGGATTGAGTGGCCTTATCTCCTCGGTGTCCTCTCAAAATTCAATCTTGGTGACAACTTTATCAGGTGGATGTCTCTGTTATATGCTGCCCCTCGTACCTCTGTTATCACAAACGGCCTGAGGTCCTCTGCATTCACAGTGAGACACGGCTCTAGACAGGGCTGCCCGGCCTCACCACTTCTGTTTGCCCTTGCTATGGAGCCCTTAGCGGAGGCCATTAGATGTGATTCCTTGGTAGCAGGCAGAGTTCCACAAATCATAAAATGTCCCTTTATTGTGATGATGTGCTCCTCTATCTAAGTAACCCAGAATCTTCTATTACAAGAGTTGTTGAAATAATTCATTCTTTTGGTAATTTTTCAGGTTACAAGATTAACTACTCTAAATCTGAAGCCATGCCCCTTACCCCTCAGGTATCTTGGTCTCCACTGTGCTCTACCCCCTTCCACTGATCCTCATCAGGTTTTGTTTATCTGGGCATACACATTACTCCCTCTCTTTCTGGCTTATATAAAGCCAACTTTGTTCCTGTAATTCGTAGAATCAAGGAGGACTTGGCCCGCTGGAGCCCACCTTGCCTCTATCTCTCTTAGGAAGGGTCAACCTTGTCAAAATGGTTATACTTCCTTGGTTATTGTACCCCTTCCAGATGATCCCAGCTCTTTTAACAAGAAAATCACTTGCTATTCTTAATAGCTCTTTGACATCTTTTCTGTGGAGGAACATGCGAGCCAGGTTAAAACTTAGAACATTACAGCACCCACTGGATGAAGGAGGCCTGGCGGTGCCAGATTTTAGGTGCTATCAAATTGCTTCCCTCTCTATTTACATTTGGCACTGGTTTAAAAATGACCCGACATCCACCTGGCTTAATATAGAGGCGGCTCTGGTGGCCCCTATTCCTCTTAGCCACATATTATATGCATCTAAGAAATGGGCTTGTCTCAAATTAAAGGGAAATTTTATTCTACAGAATACTTTAAAAATTTGGATGGTGAAGACGCTTGGAAATCAGGGTGGCTCCTTTCCCCTCCTCACACCTATTTATTTAAATCCGGACTCTCCCCCTGGTCTGGCCGACCAAGCCTTCTCCTTGTGGCTTGATAAGGGTGTAAAAACTGTAGGTGACTTGATGACAGAGGGCACTCTGCTGTCTTTCGAGCAGCTCAGTGAGAAGTCATCATCATCGGCGGTCACTCGTAGTCGAGTATGACTGTCCTCCCTCTTGGTCCTTGTGGGTCTTCAGGTGGGCATAGAGGCCAATTCTGGACCCGATTATTCTGCTGCAATGTGGGCAGGGGAATGTAATGGTGGTGGGTTTGGGTTGGTCCTGATTGTTGGTTGCTCTCTCCTTCCTGAGTCTGCGTTTGTCTTGTGCAGCATGATGGAGGTCAGCGTTGTACTGTGCGGCACCCTCAAGGACAATGTTTCTCCAGGTCGCCCTGTCGGTTGCCATATTTTCCCAAGCTTTTAGGGCTATGTGGCACTTATTTAGGTTTGTTTTTATGTTGTCCTTAAATCTCTTCTTCTGGCCTCCTGGAGCCCGCTTCCCTTCAGCTAGCTGGGAGTACAGGACTTGTTTGGGGAGGCGAGAGTCAGGCATTCGGATAACATGACCAGTCCATCTGAGCTGGTTTTGGGCAATGGTGGCAGTGATGGTGGGAAGGTTAGCCTCCTCCAAGACGCTGGTGTTGGTGCGTCTATCCTCCCAACTAATCCTGAGGATTTTTCGGAGGGATCTCTGATGGTGTGCCTCAAATGCCTTTAAGTGTCTGCTGTATGTAGTCCAGGCTTCTGATCCATACAGGAGAGTGGGGAGCACCACCGCTTTATAAACCAGGATTTTGGTTTTCACTTGGAGATCGCGGTTCTCAAAGACTCTCCTCCTTAGCCTTGAGAAAGCCCCACTGGCACTGCTGAGGCGGTGGTGTATTTCATCATCGATGACGGCTTTTGATGAGAGGAGGCTGCCAAGATATAAGAAGTGGTCCACATTTTCCAGTCGGATGTTATCAATGGAGATGTTTGGGGGTATGGCAAGTGTACTGCAGTTTGGTGATGGCTGGTGGAGTATTTGTGTCTTTTTTATATTGACGGCCAAACCGAGCTGTTTGTATGCTTTGGCAAAGGCAGACAAGATGCACTGAAGGTCCTCTTCTGAGAGGGCTACGAGAACGTTGTTGTCAGCATACTGCAGCTCCATAATGGATATGGTGGTGGTTTGACCTTTAGCTGTAAATCGGTTGATATTGAGAAGTTGACCGTCGATTCTGTACGTGATTTTGACTCCCGGGGGCAGATGTTGGTTCGTGATATGGAGAATAGCAGCAATATAGATGGAGAATAATGTTGGAGCGATGACACATCCCTGTTTGACTCCTGTGTCAACCCTGAAGGGTTCTGTTTTGTCTCCACTGCCACTGAGTACCGTGGCAGACATATTGTCATGCAGCAGTCTCAGTACCCGGATGTATTTTTCTGGGCAGCCAATCTTTGCCAGAACCAGCCAAAGGGCCTGACGGTTTACTGAGTCAAAGGCTTTGGTAAGGTCTATGAAGGCCATGTATAATGCTAGATTTTGTTCCCGGCATTTTTCTTGCAATTGGCGAGCAATGAAAATCATGTCTGAGGTGCCTCTGTTTGAGCGAAAACCACTCTGGGACTCGGGAAGAATGCTCTCTGACAGGGGGGTGAGTCTATTGGCCAAGACCCGGGCAAAGGCTTTCCCTATGGTGGACAGGAGAGAAATGCCACGGTAATTCCCACAAACTGCCCTGTCCCCCTTTTTAAAGATGGAGACAATCAAGGCATCCCTGAGCAGTGCAGGGATTTCCTCTGCTTCCCATATTTTCAGGAGCAGGGCATGGATGTGCTTCAGAAGATCAGGACCGCCTTTCTTCAGGACTTCTGCTGGGATGCCGTCAGATCCAGCAGCCTTGTTGTTTCTCATCTTCCTGAAGGCGTCCTGTACCTCATCCAAGCTAGGTGGTTTTCCCATGCTTTCCTCTATGGGCTGTTGAGGGAGTTGATCAAGGGCCTCCATCTCAGGAGTGGTGTCCCTGTTTAAGAGGTCCTTATAATGCTCTTTCCACCTGTCTGCAATTGCCTCCTTGTCCTTCAGAAGTGAGAGCCCATCTCTGGAGCGAAGGGGGGTTAGGCAGCGGTGGCTGGGGCCATATACCGCTCTTGTGGCATCGAAGAATCCTCTCGTGTCTCCAGAGTCGACAAGCTGCAGTGCAGACAAGATGCACTGAAGGTCCTCTTCTGAGAGGGCTACGAGGACGTTGTTGTCAGCATACTGCAGCTCCATAATGGATATGGTGGTGGTTTGACCTTTAGCTGTAAATCGGTTGATATTGAGAAGTTGACCGTCGATTCTGTACGTGATTTTGACTCCCGGGGGCAGATGTTGGTTCGTGATATGGAGAATAGCAGCAATATAGATGGAGAATAATGTTGGAGCGATGACACATCCCTGTTTGACTCCTGTGTCAACCCTGAAGGGTTCTGTTTTGTCTCCACTGCCACTGAGTACCGTGGCAGACATATTGTCATGCAGCAGTCTCAGTACCCGGATGTATTTTTCTGGGCAGCCAATCTTTGCTAGAACCAGCCAAAGGGCCTGACGGTTTACTGAGTCAAAGGCTTTGGTAAGGTCTATGAAGGCCATGTATAATGCTAGATTTTGTTCCCGGCATTTTTCTTGCAATTGGCGAGCAATGAAAATCATGTCTGAGGTGCCTCTGTTTGAGCGAAAACCACTCTGGGACTCGGGAAGAATGCTCTCTGACAGGGGGGTGAGTCTATTGGCCAAGACCCGGGCAAAGGCTTTCCCTATGGTGGACAGGAGAGAAATGCCACAGTAATTCCCACAAACTGCCCTGTCCCCCTTTTTAAAGATGGAGACAATCAAGGCATCCCTGAGCAGTGCAGGGATTTCCTCTGCTTCCCATATTTTCAGGAGCAGGGCATGGATGTGCTTCAGAAGATCAGGACCGCCTTTCTTCAGGACTTCTGCTGGGATGCCGTCAGATCCAGCAGCCTTGTTGTTTCTCATCTTCCTGAAGGCGTCCTGTACCTCATCCAAGCTAGGTGGTTTTCCCATGCTTTCCTCTATGGGCTGTTGAGGGAGTTGATCAAGGGCCTCCATCTCAGGAGTGGTGTCCCTGTTTAAGAGGTCCTTATAATGCTCTTTCCACCTGTCTGCAATTGCCTCCTTGTCCTTCAGAAGTGAGAGCCCATCTCTGGAGCGAAGGGGGGTTGGGCAGCGGTGGCTGGGGCCATATACCGCTCTTGTGGCATCGAAGAATCCTCTCGTGTCTCCAGAGTCGACAAGCTGCCGGATCTCCAGGGCCTTCTTTGTCCACCACTGGTTCTTCAATTTCCTAACAAGTGTTTGTACGGCTGCCTTTGCTTTGGCATGGGCTGCTCTTTTAACCTTGCAGTGAATGTTGTTTTGCCAGGTGATAAAAGTTTGCCGCTTAATGTCGATGAGCTGTTGGATCTCACGGTCATTCTCGTCAAACCAGTCTTGATGTCTCCTCTTTTTATGACCGAGGATGCTTCTGCAGGAGTCCACGATGGCAGTGGAAAGTGTGCTCCAGTGTTTTTCAGTATCCTCTGGGTACTGTTTGGGCAAAGCTGCCCTAAGAGTATCCTGCAGCTGTTGTTGGTAGATAATGTCGTCCAGCAGCCCGATGTTAAGCTTTGGCCGGCTCTGTCCTTTCTGCAACCTTCTTTTCCGCATTAAGCGGATAGACATGGTGGAGCGAATGAGGCAGTGGTCAGTCCAGCAGTCATCTGCACTGGTCATTGCTCTGGTGTTAAGGACATCGCGGCGGTCTTTGGAACGGACTATGATGTAGTCAATGAGATGCCATAATTTGGAGCGGGGATGCATCCATGACGTTTTGAACTTGGTTTTCTGACGAAAAAGTGTGTTGGTGATGACCAGGTTGTGCTCTGAGCACTTAGTTAGCAGTAGTATGCCATTGGAGTTTGTGTTTCCAACCCCTTCTCTCCCCAGCGTGCCGCTCCATAGATGATGGTTTCGTCCCACTCTGGCATTAAAGTCTCCAAGCAGGATTAACTTATCCTCCTTTGGGACTTCAGATAGTATTTTGTCCAGGTCAGCATAGAAGGCCTCCTTTACTTCATCCTGTGCATCAAGCGTTGGAGCGTAGGCACTAATAACGGTGGCCATTTGACTGCAGGCAAGCATCAGATGAATGGTCATTAGGCGCTCGTTGATGCCCACAGGGAGTTCATGGAGGTGGTTGATGAGGCAGTTCTTAATAGCAAATCCCACACCATGGATTCGTGGCTCATTTGCAGGCTTTCCCTTCCAAAAGAAAGTATACCCGCCTTTTTCCTCCTTCAGTTGCGTTTCATCAGCCAGTCGGGTCTCGGGGAGTGCTGCGATGTTGATCTGGAACTTCCTTAGCTCTCTGGAGATGATGGCAGTTCTCCTTTCAGGTTGATCACTGGCTTGGTTGTCCATAAGGGTTTGCACATTCCAGGCTCCAATATGTAGTTTTGTATGTTTCTGACCGCGTGGTGGTGATCCCTCTGGATGCGGTATTCCAGACAGGATTTTGTGAGGCAGGCTATGTTTGGGGTACCCTTTCTAACCCCCTCCCCTACTGGGGTGAGCAGAGTGGATCCTGAATAGGGCTAATAGGGTATAACCTCCCACAGAATAACTTTTTTAGGTATCTGCAAATTCGTAGTTTTATTTCTTCATCTATTAAGCTGTACCCTAATGGGTTCTCTCTTTCACCTATGGAGGAGGTGATTCAGAAACCAGACACTAGAAGACAAATCACTAGGTTTTTGGAGAGTCATTTTCACCTGATATATGGGATGAGGTGCGGTCAGGTAGTGCAAACTACCTTTTTACTAACAAAGCTAGAGAGTTACAATTCAAGATCATATACAGGCTCCATATCACTCCAGTGAAACGTAATAAGTTTAACCCTCTTCTCAAAATTTTGTAATAAGTGTAAGATTTCTGAAGGTTCATATTTTCATTGTTTATTTGAATGTCCTTTTATTGGGTAAAAATTTGTAAAGAAATTGATATTATATTCAAGAAAAATCTAGCCTTCACTACTCTCAGCTGCATTCTAAGAGTAAATCCTACCCCACTGAATCTTCGCTGTTGCAGGTGCTTCTCTTTAGTGCAAGAAGATGTATTCTTCTTTTATGGACCTCTGACTCTGCTCCTACAGTTACACATTGGATTTGTGGTGTGATGGAACTTGTCCCATTAGAAGCTATTAGCTTCTGGTTCAAAGACAAACCCTTTCGTTTTTTTGATATATGGGACCCCTTTTTGAGTTATATAGGAGGAGATGGCCCCCAGGCCCTCTGGAGTGGCCTCTATGATCTTGCATGGACTGAGATGTCAAAGTGCATTGCCAAATACAGCACTATTATTTCCGACTGTGTTCTCAAGATGCAAATCTTCTGCTTCTGACAAATTTGTGTTGTTGTATTTATTATTATTCATGGTTTCCTTTTTTTTCCCCTTGTGTGGAGATGAGCTGATGGGGTGGGAGTTTGGGGGTTGAAAAAGAGGGCTCTCTTCGTTATTTCTTGTTTGCTATTTTGTACTGCTTGTGACCCTCAAAAGCTCAATAAACATGTATATATATAAAAAAAAAAATTATACCATGAATTTGCTGTGATTGCATAGGTCTAATGGATAATTCGGCATGGGGAAGGGGGGGTGGAGCAGCAGCTGAACCGCTGGCACCACGCTAAAGCAACAGCCGTTGCTTTAGCGTGGTGCTAAATTAACCCAGGCATTAACCAGGCAGGCTGAGCTTGGCTCCCTGCAAAGCACTGCTGTCACCATGGGTTGAGATGCCGTCTCGGCACTCAGCCCATGTTTTCCCTCATCCCTGCTTCCCATTGAGCAGCGTCTCAGCTGGCCCCCAGCTGGCAGCATTATGGACAGCTGGGGCCAATTAGTCTTCATCAGCTGGGGCGCTGCCAATGAGGATAAATAGGAGCAGCCTCGATGACTCGGGGCTGCGACATAAACACATTGCTAAGCTGAAGCCCCTTCGTCTGGTGTCAGCTTATACTCCTCTTGCAGCATTCCTGTGTTTGTATCCCGCTGTGAGTATGTACGTCTTGTTACCCCCACGTCCGGTACGAGCTGCTTACCTCTGCGCTGTGCAACCTGTGAGTGTACGTCTGCATGAGTATCTGTGCTCTCCTCATCCCTTCCCCTTTACCCTGAATAAAATATCACGACTCACTGGCTTGCCCCTGGCTCTGATTGCCCGGCTCCCTAGAGCCGGATATGACAGTATGTCGCAGCCAGAAGAGTTGCCGGCGGCCGTGGGTCGCTGTGGAAACGTACCTTTCTGTCGGGGTGTCAGCGCTGCTAGCATGCCGTTTCCCAGGAGTCACTTCCGGCGCCAGGGCGACGAGCTGAGGTCCATCTCGGAGGCTGTCGACGGGACGCTCTTCACCCTGCACGACGCCTCCAACGCGAGACGCTGGCATCCGGGCCGTGCTGAGGAACTCCTGGACTGTCACCCTCACTCTCTGTACCATCTGGAGGACAGTGCCAGGATAGACGCTGCAGGTACACAGCGAGAGAAGCTCCACGGGGTGGATGGAAATCCCGGCAGGGAGTCGAAGTGGGCGACGTCTTTCCCCGCTTCGGAGTCCCGTTCCTGCCGTTACTCCAGTCCGGGAGTTCGCGCCAACCAGAGGACTTCCCCCGACCTGCGCCACGTCACTCGGGATTCCCTTCAAGGAGCCGCAGCTGACAGCAGTTATGTCCGGGGTCGAGTGGCTGTCGCGAGCTCTACTGTGTTTCCTGTCACCACCTTCAGGCATGTGGCGGCGGCAGTGAGATTGATGGTGAGGACTTCAGGGCTACGAAGCTTTCCCGTGCTCGACGCCTTCCTCGTCTCGATCTCCGATCTGGAGCGGCGAATCCTGGGCTTCCCCCTCGCTTCGTCCCCTGGGAGTAGTCGTCATCACATCGCCGAGTCACCTCTGCACGAACCTCGTCCGGATCCAGTTCTGGGTCATCGTCAGGACCGTTCCTCCCACGCAGCTGTCATCCCTTCGCCTCGTCAGTGTGGAGATTCTACAGCCTCGTCCCCTGAGCCTCGTTCCCCCGCTGTCATTCCTGGACATTCGGGCTGGCTCACCCCGGCTGTTTCCCCCTCCTCCTCGACGCGCTTCCTGACCGCTGTGTGTGCCTGGAATCCCGGCCTGGTGAGCTCTCTGCTGGAGACAACGCGAGCGACCCTCAGACGAATTCCCGGGGGGGTCCTCCGTTATCGCCGGGCGGGGAGAGGAAGAAGCAGTATCCACTACAGCAGGCGATACTCAACCTCCAGGGGGCAGGCAAGTCATTGTTTTTTCACACCTGCTTAATGATTTGCTCTGTCACATCCCTGGAGGAGAAGTTCAGGGTTCGCAGCTCCCTGAACTCTCCCCACCTGCTGTAACCTGTATGCCTAATCCCGCATCCTCTGTGTCTCTCTCCGCCGAGCGGTCCCCGGCTCCGGGTCAACGTGGTGGGATATGGAGAGGGCCTGTGGTTCCGCAGCTACATTGCGGACGGAGGAGGGGGACTGACTGCTGCGTGGAGTCTACGCCGACGACTGAGCGTCCCCGGGTCTCCACGGAGGAGCGGTTCGGTCCGGCGGGACGAGATTCTTCTGGCTTCACGCCGAGTGGATCGTCGGCGGGGTTACCTGAGCTGGAGGGATCTCAAGCTGCGCTGACCATCGTGCTGGCTGCGGGGCCCGACGCGGCTAGATGGGAGCCTGACAACGACCTCCTGACGACGGATCCTGGATCTTCGCAGTCCTGGACGGCGTCAGAACCCGAGATCAGGCGAGTGCTCTCCTTTCTTTTCTCTCTTTTTATCCCCGAGCACTTCAGCCTATCTCCAGGGGAGACGAGCCGGGTGCAGCCGTCCGCTGCGTCTGAGCTCGTCTCGCCGGGTTCTGGCGCTGCCGGTGATCCTGATCCCGGTTCTGTTTTCTCTTCTGAGCCTTCTTCCAGGGTCACCGGCAAGGAGTTGCTGTTCCTCGTGGTGCTGGAGGGTCCGGGTTCAACGTTGGAGGTCGGTTCTGGTGCAGTATTCAACGTGGGTTCGCCCGAGACCCAGTCGGGGTCCAACGTGGGTTCGCCTGAGGCCCGATCGGGGTCCGACGTGGGTGCTGCCCCAGTATTGTCCAGGTCCGGTGAGGAGGTGGCCGTTTTCCTGCGGCCTGACGCCCGCCGCCCTCGTCATCGGCTCTCCCCTGAGCCTCTTCCACCGGGATCCGCTCTGATCCTTCGCCCGTCTCAACGGTCCTGGTGGTTGAGTGATGCGGGTCGACGACCCAACCCACAGAACTTTCGGTTCGGTGATCTGGTTCCCCCCACTGGTCTGTTTCCCTCTGGGCAGCCTGGTTCGGCTGCCAGTGGACTGGATTCCTGGGATCTGGGATCTGGGTCCAGAGTTCGCCGTCCGAACACTTCTCTTCCCCTGATTCGCCAGCTGGACAATGGGCGGGGAGATCTCCGGAGCCATCTCGGCTATTTTTGGACTCTGCCTGCCATGCACCTCGGGTGTCACTTTCTTTTATCGTTATTAAGGTCACTTGGGTGTAGTATTTTTGTCCTGTTGGTGGATTCGTATTTATAGTGCTGTGTTTTCCATCGCTCATGCTCAACATTTTACTTTTTGTACTATGTTTTTAGTCCCGTTTTTGCATTGTAGAGTTATGTTTTGTTTTCCGTAACACCATGCTCTGCAGTTATCCATTTATTCCAGTCACTTTCATTTCTTTAGGTGACTGGGTATTTATATATTCGTGTGTGGGGGTTTTTCTTTGCCTGCACTCAGTATTTCTCTTATGTCCTGTTTGTTCATTAGAGTCATGTGCCTTGTTTTTCGTAACACCATGCTCTGTAATTGTCTATTTGTTCCAGTCACCCTCACTTTTCTTGGTGACTGTGTGTATGTACTTAAATTAGCGCTGTGTATAGGTTCCCTTTTATTTAACCGTACTCAGCATTTTTGCCCTGTACCTTTTTGGTGGTTCTTTTTTCCTTGCTCTGGGTCACGCATGGTTGGTACTCTCTGGGTAGTATGTAACCGGCGTGCTGACCCAGTTCTTCTCCCCATCTGTACCTGGGTTAATTATTCTGTTTTGTCAGTATTGTATTTGGGTTTTTCTTTCCCGCTACCCTACATTGCCCCATTGGTGTTGTCCTTCCCTTGGCTTCTTCCCCTCCGGTCCGCCTCCCTTCCTCCCACCCTAGGTGGGGGGGGGGGGGGGCTGGGATGTTCCTGGTCGTTCAGGAGCCCGACCTTGAGGGAGGGGCTCTGTCACCATGGGTTGAGATGCCGTCTCGGCACTCAGCCCATGTTTTCCCTCATCCCTGCTTCCCATTGAGCAGCGTCTCAGCTGGCCCCCAGCTGGCAGCATTATGGACAGCTGGGGCCAATTAGTCTTCATCAGCTGGGGCGCTGCCAATGAGGATAAATAGGAGCAGCCTCGATGACTCGGGGCTGCGACATAAACACATTGCTAAGCTGAAGCCCCTTCGTCTGGTGTCAGCTTATACTCCTCTTGCAGCATTCCTGTGTTTGTATCCCGCTGTGAGTATGTACGTCTTGTTACCCCCACGTCCGGTACGAGCTGCTTACCTCTGCGCTGTGCAACCTGTGAGTGTACGTCTGCATGAGTATCTGTGCTCTCCTCATCCCTTCCCCTTTACCCTGAATAAAATATCACGACTCACTGGCTTGCCCCTGGCTCTGATTGCCCGGCTCCCTAGAGCCGGATATGACAACTGCGATCCACTGGTTCAGCTGCTGCTTCTCCCACCGGTGTCCGACCGGCCACTCCACAATCGTTTGTGGGGAGGCACGCCAAGCCTGCCCCATCCAGCGGTAGATGGGAGTCCCTTTGCAGCCTGATTGGGATACCTGTTTCAGACAGGGATACTTGCTTTCTACGGGCACGATAGCGCTCCTCTCAGTGTGCTCACACAATTATTAAAAGTTAATAATTGTGGAGCAGAATGCCCAGATCAACTGTATATGAGATGAGATGAGATGAGATTCAACTTTATTGTCATTACACATGTATGAATACAAGGTAACGAAACGTGACTTGGCATTTGGGCACGCTCTGCAGAGCGCATCCAAGGCTGGGGCAGCCGCTAGGCGCCAGTCATAAAGAAGAAAAGAAAAAGAGAGGATATGACACAGTAGGCGAGAGAAAAAAACATGTTTTATCAAATTGACGCTTAAGTAAGTAAGCGAAATTTTGATTGCAGGCAAAAAAAACCTCAATGCTTATTTAGCAGACATTTAGTAGACAAATCACACAGCAGGGAGAGAGCAGTGTATGTATATCAGTATGATGATATCAGTGTGTATGCAGTGTTGAGTGTATCAGTTACTGGAGCACAACAAATAGTCTCCTAGGCAACGATAGATGTTATAGTTCATGAACGCTGTCCCTGAAGAGTTCTGTTTATTGCACAGCAGCGGTGTTTGGGTTAGCGAGCCAGCTGACACATCCGCTTATCTCAACTCTGGAGGAGTGAGTTATCCAGGGGCGCCGATCAAGGCCAAATCTGCTCAGAGTATAGGATTTCCCTATTGTCATATTCTGAGCTCACAATTCAAATTAACATTCACTGGCTTTAAATTCATATCATTCCCTGGAGAGCACGAAGCGACTCCAGATGTTTCCCCTTCTAAACACAGATGAACATGTCCGGTAGAGTCCATCTCTCTACAGTGCATGCAGATGGTAAATTCCATGTTGGTCATTTGCCGCTATTTCGTGCACTCCCCATCTGGTCGAATTATTGAGAAGCAGCTCCGCCGGGTCCGCATTTTGATTAGCTCCTCCAGTTAAATTTTCGATACACCAGGAGAACTCCAAAGCCCAATCGGCAGAAATCCTGTGATCGTAAAACCAAAACAGGTAGATGTTTTTCCACATCCTCAGTCAAATCACACAGACACATGAGTTCCAATCCATGGGTCTCTCCACATTTGGGCTCCCCCAGGCCCAATTTTCTGTTTGAAAAGGTGGTGTCAATTGCGTTTAAAGCCCAGCTTATATCCATTTTCCGTATTTTCCATTTGGGTTGAGATCAGCAAGATGGTGAGACGGCACAGACACTCACTCAGACGCAGCAAGCTGGGATTAGGTCAGGAAGGCAGGATAGGAGGAGGGAGGAAAAAAATGCGACTGCTCTCTCTGAAGGCAAAAGGAAGAAAATCATATATCATATCATGTGGCCACATGCATATGTGGCCACATGCACGGTTTGACTAAACGACAACCGTCACCAAACTGGACACAAAAACGCTCAATAACTTATAAAAGATCACACAAATGAGTGATCTGACAAAAAAATAAAAATAAACAAGCGGTTCTTAAACAGTGGCTAATATTGGATGTCCCATTCATTTTCAGTTATTCTGTAATTAATATTCACACAATCAAATAAATCTCAGTTCAGTCCCTTTCATATTCGTCAAAGTCAGCACGTGTGACTGCCTACATACAGGTGCATCTCAATAAATTAGGATGTCATCGAAAAGTTAATTAAATTCAGTAATTCACTTCAGAAAATGAAGCTCCTATATTATATAGATTCGTTACACACAGAGTGATATATTTCGAGTGTTTGTTTCTTTTAATTTTGATGATTATGGCTTACAGCTCAAGAAAACCCCAAATTCAGTTTCTCAAAAACATTAGAATATTACATAAAATAAATTTACAAAAAACGGATTTTTAATAGAAATGTTGGCCGACGAAAACTATGTCCATGTACACACTCAATACTTGGTCGGGGCCCCTTTTGCATGAATTATTGCATCAATGTGGCATGGCATGAAGCTGGTCAGCCTGTGGCACTGCTGAGGTGTTAAAAAGGTCCAGGTTGCTTTGATAGTGACCTTCAGCTCGTCTTCATTGTTGAGTCTGGTGTCTCTCATCTTCCTCTTGACAATACTCCATAAATTCTCTGTGGAGTTGAAGTCAGGCTAGTTTTCTGGCCAGTCAAGCAGAGTGATACCATGGTCATTAAACAAGGTTTTGGCACTTTTGGCAGTGTGGGCGGGTGCCAAGTCCTGCTGGAAAATGAAATTAGCATCTCCATAAAGCTTGTTCATAGGGGAAAGCATGAAGTGCTCTAAAATTTGCTGGTAGATGGCTGCACTGACTTTGGTCTTGATAAAACACTGTGGACCGACACCAGCAAATGACCTCTTTTCAGATGAAACTAAATTTTGCATTTCATTTGGAAATCAAGTTCCCAGAGTCTGGAGGAAGAGTGGAGAGGCACAGAATTTAAGTTGCTTGAGGTCTAGTGTGAAGTTTCCACAGTCAGTGATGATTTGAGGAGTCATGTTATTTGCTGGTGTCCACTGTGTTTTAGCAAGTCCAAAGTCAGCGCAGTTGTCTACCAGGAAATTTTAGAGCGCTTTATGCTTCCCTTTGCTGACAAGCTTAATGGAGATGCTGGTTTCATTTTCCAGGAGAACTTGGTGCCTGTCCACACTGTCAAAAGTACAAAAACCTGGTTTAATGACCATGGTGTCACTGTGTTTGATTGGCCAGCAAACTCTCCTGACCTAAACCCCATAGAGAATTTATGGAGTATTGTCAAGAGGAAGATGAGAGACACCAGACCCAACAATGAAGACGAGCTGAAGGTCACTATCAAAGCAACCTGGACCTTCATAACACCTCAGCAGTGCCACAGGCTGATCACCTCCATGCCACGCCACATTGATACAATAATTCTGTCATGGGTGGCCCTTGCGGGACACTGCATTGAGGGGAACTGCACCTCTGTATTCCACATTCAAACACAGCTTACGCAGCCAGACACGACCTGGCTCAAAAGCACGCTAACTGATGGCGATAAAAAAAAAAAAAAAGTTATTTTCAATAAAGTGAAAAAAAAAAGATAATGCATGGCATGTACTTTTTCCCTGAGGCTGATTTATCATGGAAAACAGCTGAGCTCTGTGGTTCCAGTGATCAGCTGATTGGATCCATCTTTTTTTTTCTCACCAAAGGTAAAAAAAAAAAAAAATATGGGGGGGAAGGCCCTACAACCTTTGATCCACGAATGTAGGACATATCAACCATATGCTGGAGAAATTTTCAGCATGGGACACATATTTTTTCCAGTTTACAAAATTTTTCACCGGGTCTGAGGTGTGTGTGGAAAAAAAAAATGCATTTTGGTTAACATTTAGAGGGTCAAAAATGCGATTGTTTAGGTGGAATAATAATAATAATAAATAAATAAATAATCTTCTCGCATCAATCAAAAACAAATGCTTACAAAAGAGTGACGCCGCTCAGTCTTTTCCAGTCATTTGGCCTCTGTATCGCCCCAGCGCGACGATATGAGCGCCGCCTCAATCTTAGCATTCAAGTTTTAAAAAACTTTTTAATAACAAAATATTGCTAAAATATAAACTGATGCACTACAATGGGTCTCAAATATTTGTAAATGTGTCCTGTTATAGTACTGCATGAGTTTATTGATGATACACAGAAGAAATTCAACATTACACTGAACTCCATCCCTGTACAGTGATATAAACTAAAATAATTATAATGATGACTGAACAACTCCCATTCCCCAAAGTGAAGATACACTATTATGAATATAAGCAATGTTGCAATCCTGGAATTTCCCCATTGTGTGACTAATAAAGGCTTATCTTATCTTATCTTATCTTATCTTATAAGTGATAAAAGATCAGACAAATAAGTGATCTGACAAACAAATAAACAAGGGATCTGAAACAGTCACTAATATTGGATGTCCCATTCATTTTCATTACTTCGGTATTCTGTAATTAACATTCACACAATCAAATAAATCTTAGTGCCATTTACTCCCTTTTATATTTGTCCAAGTCTAACATGTGATTGCCTACATATCGGCTACACCTCTTTGGATTCCACTTTCAAACACAGCCTACATTTGGGCCTGGAAAGCCTGACTGGGATCCCCGTTTCAGACAGGAATACTTGGTTCTACGGGCATGCACTAGTAAGTGAAATTATAACATTTCCTACAGAAGCCTGAATGTACCAGTGCACCCTTGTTAAAAAAAACACTGAGTCAGACGCTCATTAGTTGAACAATCCATTGTACTATGTTGGTTCAAGTCAACCCAGATCCTCAGTCTAGACTCCAAAGCCTTTTGATACAATTTGGGGAAAAAAGGATAGACTTGTTTTTAAGAGGCAAAACAACATCTGCTCAATAGGGCCATCTGGGTCCTGTGCCTGCACCAGTTGCTGCTATTTTCAGACTCAGGGAAGCAAGCAGAGAGCACCAGCTGTTAAAAGTTTCACATTTAAAATCCAGTTTTAGTTAAAAGTTCTATCTGCTGCTCTCTGCTTGCTTCCAGTGTAGGTCACAGATGTTCTTGGGTTCTCATATCGGCTCGGGTGCTGCGCCTTTTCATAACGCCACACAATATGATTGGCTGTACAGTTGTTTTGATGACATAGCGCATTGTGATTGGCTGTCCATATTTGTAGTTTTCTAAAAAAAAAAATTAATTCTTTCATTGTAAAAAATTTTCTTTATATAACTAACAGAACTTGTGATGTTTTCATCTTTTTTTCGTCTTTTACTAATAAAAAATGATTATCTATCTGTCTATGGCCTTATCCACACACAAAAAATACAGCTGTTTATACTTGGTATTCACATTTTATTCACATTTAACACACTGTTTTTGAGCTCTAAAAATGACTTTGAAAAACTCCTTCCAAGGTGAAGACTTGCACTGACTTCGGTTGTTTCCACGGAAAGGTTGGGCCAAGGTTGTCCTGCTATTTTAGCTTAGTTAAAGGCACTTTTTACATTTTGTATACTTTATTGATCCCCAGAGGGGAAATTGAGGGCATCCACCTGGATGGATGAAGCAGCCACGGTACGGCGCTATCCCTTTACCAGTCACACACACATTCACACCTAGGGCCACTTTTTTTTTTTTTTTTTTTTTTTTTTTAAGAGTCGCCAGTTAACCTAACCTGCATGTTTTTTGGCCTGTGGGAGGAAACTGGAGAACTTGCGCAGTAAACCCACGCAGAAACGGGGAGAACATGCAAACTCCACACAGATCACTGTTGGTCAGGGGCTGGGATCGAACCAGGGATCCCATGGCCAAGGGTGAGTTGCTGTGCTACCGCAGTGCTAACCACTGCGCTGCCCACTTTTTACATGTTTGCACATACTAGGGTATCTCACTATGGTAGAATATTGTGGAAAAAGTAAATACGATTTTTTCCAATATATACTACTCACAAAAAGTTAGGAATATTTAGCTTTTGGGTGAAATTTCAGGATGCATCTATAATGCACTATAACCTTTACAAGTGAATTTAATTTGACCTTCTCTAACCTTTTGAATGCACATGTCCAACTGTTCAATGTTTCAGTACTTTTTGTGTAAGTTGCTGTTCTCTAACAAGGTGCTCAATGGCAAAATTCACAACAGGTGTTTGATCCATGAACTGACCAATAAATTTTCTGGTTCAATTAGAATTGCTATTTAAACAGTCCTCTTCATCATGCTGGTCATATTTTGACATCATGAGACCAAGACGACACCTCACAATTGATCAGCTGTACCTCGCCATTGACAACTCATCATTTCTATCAATGCAGCCACGAAAAAAACAGGAAATGTAATAACTATGCCGGGCCAGTAGAGGTCGGAGTGCCACTTTTTTACAGCCACCCATGCTACCATGCCACAGGCACCAAAGCACAGCACCTTGGTGCTTTTTATTGTGAACAGTGCCATGCGGAACCGCATGATGAATGCCACTAACTCCAGGCACATTTAAAGGAGGTGAGAGGTGTAGAAGAGCTTGGAAGAACGAGGCGATGTGATATATAAACCAAAGTTTATTATCAGCTCCTCTAACAAGTCTCATCTGAGTGCAGCAGCAGAAGAAGGAAAAAGAGACCGAACACCTCCGGCTCTAAGAACTTATACTTGCACATAACAAAAGACATGCATATCCAAAGCTGACATCCCTCCTTATCTTAATCCCCCCATTGTCTTCGTACTCCTCCTCATGGCCCTGGGGGGTCAGGGCAGCTCCTCCGGTCTCCACCGCAGTGCCTGGGAAACTCTTTGATCTTCACTGGCGGTTGAGATCTCTTTGTCCTGTTCTGAGGTGTGAAGTCACCTTACATATGTAATCACCAAACATTCTCACATGCTTCAACATATGTAGGTTATGGAATATATGATTAATATAGACCACAGCCCCCCCCCCAAACGACTAAGAAAAGGACAATAGAAAAATTCACAGTTTAAGATAATTACTGTGACATACTAACTGCTACACCTAGAAGGAAGGAACCTGCTACACCCCCCGACCAACAGTGAGCTGTGTGGAGTTTGCATGTTCTCCCCGTGTTGCGCGGGTTTACTCCGGGATTTCTCCGGTTTCCTCCCGCACACTAAAAACATGTAGGTTTAGGGCGCTCGCGCACGTAGCGACCAGCAGCCGGTGGCTTGTCACCAGACTGCAAACCAAGTCTACCTACGGGTACAAATAAGTAACAAAAAAACAAAAAAAAAACAAAAAAAAAAACACCTCTTGCCACAGAAGAAACTTTCCAGCAGCTATGCTCCTAAGAGAGTTCAGTGGTAATCATAACAGCATAGTAAAATCACAAGTCAGTCCTAAACTGTTAAGCACAATTAGTGAACAACTGTTGAGTAGTTTGCATCAGTCTCTGTGCCGTCTGGGTTTTAATCTTCTCCCGAATCTGCTGTGGGTCCGCTTAAGCGTCCTGCTGGGACCTTCCTGTAAGGAATCTGCAGCTTGGGGAGGAGAGTGATTATTTGTTCCCTGCAGGGGGGCTGAGTCTTTTCTCTTGGGGGGTCTACCCCGCCGAGGTGCTCTCGCCAACCGTGCAGGCTCGTCTCTCAACAAGAAGGCAGGTTTAAGTCTGTCAATGCTGACTGTTTCTTTTCTATCCCCAAAATCAAGCACAAAATGCTTATCACCAGGTTCCAGCACTCTGAATGGCCCATCGTATGCTGGGCGGAAAGTTGGTTTTAAAGCTTCATGCCTATCAAAAACGAATTCAGCGTTTTTTAAAGGTTGGGGGACAAAAACCCGTGGAAAAGAGTGATGTGCCGGTCCGGGGAGAGAGTCCGGTCCGTTGCTGCCTAAAAACCTCGGGGCTGGAAGATGCCCTGGCTCTGGGTTCTCTGGTAAAAATTCACCCGGGAGCCTGAGAGGTTGTGCAAAAACTAATTCTGCTGGGGAGGCGTCTAGATCCTCTTTAGGCGCAGCACGCAACCCCAATAAAACCCAGGGAAGTTTATTTACCCAATTTGTATCCGTTAGTGAGGCTCTGAGGGTGGCCTTTAAAGATCTGTGAAAACGCTCGCATAACCCATTAGCCTGAGGGTGATAAGCGGTGGTGCGGTGAATTGTTGCCCCTAAGCTGCTGGACATGGCTGACCAAAGCTCCGAGACAAATTGAGGTCCTCTATCGGACGTGATGTCCGATGGGACACCGAAACGTGCCACCCAGTTTGTCAAAAAAACGCGAGCGACTTCCTCCGCTGTAGTTGACGCCAGAGGGACTGCCTCTGGCCAGCGTGTGGTGTGGTCTATCATTGTTAACAGGTGTGTGAAACCTTGGGAGGAAGGTAGTGGTCCCACGAGGTCGACATGAAAGTGGTCGAACCTTCTAGCAGGGATTGGAAAAGGCTCCAGAGGGGCTTTTGTGTGTTTGTGTATTTTGGCGCGCTGACAAGAAATGCAAGTTTTTGCCCATTCTTTTACGTTTTTGCGCAGGCCAGGCCACACAAACTTTTCGGCGACCATTTTAACCGAGGCGCGCACACCTGGGTGCGCGAGGGAGTGAATTGAGTCGAAAATACGGCGGCGCCATGCAGCTGGGACTAATGGGCGAGGTCGGCCGGTTGAGATATCGCATATTAGGGGGGGCACGCCGTCGCGTAAACCCCTTTCCTCCAGCCTTAACCCTGTTGGTCCAGACAGGAGTGCGCGCACGTCCGCGTCACTACTTTGTTCCTCTGCCATGGCTGCATAATCTATCCCTGCATGGATTGGGGCCGCGTATGTGTCCGTGTTGGTGAAGAGTTCCGCGGCTGAGGTAGTATAATCTGTCTCCTTGCGCTCTGACGATGTCACAGCGCGAGAGAGGCAGTCTGCTACCACGTTAAGTTTGCCTGCCACATGTCGAATGTCTGTGGTGAACTCTGAAATCGCAGCCAGCTGTCTTTGTTGCCTGCCTGACCACGGTTCGGAAATTTTAGCCATGGCAAAGGTGAGCGGTTTGTGGTCTACAAAAGCCGTGAAACTCCGCCCTTCTAACCAGAACTGGAAGTGACGGATGGATAAATGAAGCGCTAGCAGCTCCCTGTCAAAAGTGCTGTATTTACGCTCGGTTTGGTTTAGCGATTTGCTGAAGAATGCCAAAGGTTGCCAGATTCCACTGACATGTTGTTCTACAACTGCCCCTATAGCTAGGTCCGAAGCGTCTGTGGTTAGCGCAATGTGGGCCGAGGGATCGGGGTGAACCAACAATGTGGCATTAGCTAGGGCGCTCTTTACTTCTGCGAAGGCGCGTTCGCGCTCCGGGGTCCATTCGACCGCGTTGGAAGCTTTTTGTTTTCTGAGCACGTCATATAGGGGCTGCATGAGCTGAGCTGCGTGGGGGAGGAAACGGTTGTAAAAATTAACCATGCCAAAAAATTCCTGCAGCGATTTGACCGTTTGTGGCCGTGGGAAACTTTTTATCGCGTGAACTTTGTCTGGAAGTGGGACTGCCCCCTTCGGAGAAACTCTGTGTCCTAAAAAATCAATTTGTGACACGCCGAATTTGCATTTGGCTGGATTGATTATTAACCCGTGCTCTTCTAGCCTCTGAAAAACCATAGTGAGATGCCGCTCGTGTTCTTCCTCAGACGGGCTGGCTACCAGCATATCGTCGAGGTAGACGAAAACAAAAGGGAGGTCGCGTAATACTGCATCCATCATCCGCTGAAAGGTTTGAGCAGCGCCTTTGAGGCCGAAAGGCATTCGCAAAAATTCAAAAAGACCGAAAGGGGTTATTACAGCTGTTTTAGGAATGTCCTCTGCTCGAACTGGGACTTGATGATAACCGCGGACCAGGTCTATTTTTGAAAAAATGCGCGCACCCGCCAGATGCAGTGAAAAATCCTGAATGTGAGGAATTGGGTAGCGGTCATGCGCTGTCGCATTGTTTAATCTGTGGTAATCGCCGCACAGTCTCCAAGAACCGTCGGATTTCGGAACCATGTGAAGTGGTGAGGCCCAGGGGCTTTTCGAGCGTCTAATAATGCCTAATTTTTCAAGGGTAATAAACTCGTCCCGAGCTATGGCGAGCTTGGCCGTGTCTAAGCGTCGAGCTTTGGCAAATACGGGTGGGCCCGTTGTGGGAATAAAATGTTCAACTCCGTGTTTAGCCACTGTGGCTGAGAATTTGGGAATTGTGAGTGCTGGAAATTGGGTGAGGAGTTGATCAAACTTACCTCCTGCTGTGGTGACGCTAGCCTGCACGGGTGGTGGAGAAAGTCGAGCTGAGCAGGGAATAGAAGCAAAGGACAGTGCATTAACCAAGCGCCTGTTCGCTAGATCAACTAATAACCCATGTGCACACAAAAAATCTGCGCCCAACAAGTTAAAACTCACCGCCGCTACAACAAATGTCCATCTGTAGTTGCGGCCGTGGATGCAGAGGTGCAGGCTCTTTTCGCCAAAAGTGTCGATGGTGGAGCCGTTGGCTGCCACCGCTCCATTGCCCCGGGGGCCCATGGCCCGATCTACTTGGGAGGGCATGACAAAACTTAGTTGAGCTCCCGTGTCGATAAGGAACCGCTTGCCGGTGTGTCCGTCCGTCACATATAAAAGCTTGCTTTTTTCGCCGAGAACCGCCGCTGTTAACGGCTCTCGGCTTCGGCGTTTTCCGGAAATTGTGAATTTGCAGGGGGGGAACGCATTTGTAAGCCTTCTCGGCGAAGCGGTGGTGGTAATAACAAAGGTCGCTCCGTCTGTTGCGTCCTGGCCGTGTCGCTGTCACCGCGGGCTGGCTCTGCTCAGTGATCTGTGGCTCCCCATGGCTCCGGACATCAGCGTTGAGGTCTGCGGATGCTGCTGTGGGTGTCTGCTCCTTGCAGGCGTTGACGAGCTGTTGAGCTTCGTGAGCTAGCGTGCGGAAGTCTTGCTGGATGCTGCATAGCATGTTGGCCAGCGTCCCTCTCATGTGTGGCGGCAGCGTACTGAGGAATATGAAATGGAAGAGGAAGTTGTCATTGTCCTCTTCTTTAAGTTGCAGCAAATCCTCCATGAGGGCCTTGGGTCTGCCTCCTCTGTGGCCATAAACCGCCAGGATCCTCTCGGCTCTCTCCTCGGCTGAGGGGACGTAATTTGCCACGATGGTCGCTTTCAGTTCTTCATATTTGTCCTGGGCCGGCGGCCGTTGGATAATGCTCTGCGCACATCTCGAAGTGGCGGCGTTGAGTTTGGCAACGATGTGATAGAACTTTGTATCGTCAGCCGTGATGCCTGCAAGTGCAAACTGGGCTTCAGCTTGCAGAAACCACGAGGCGGGGTCTTCCTGCCAGAAGTCCGGCAGGTTGACGGTGACGGCGTTTGTGTAGACTGTCACTGCTGTGTCCGCAGGGTGAGAGTGCCTTGCTTCGACTCTCACAGCGGCGCTGGTGCTCGGTTGAGCCCTCTCTATCACTTCTGCCGTGGGGGAACGTCGTCCATCTGTTCCCCTGTCTGCATGGGCGCCCGCGTCTGCCTGGGTCGCCACAGATGAGTCGATCGCGGGGGAACGCCTCTGGTCCATCCTCGCGTCAGGGTCACCAGTGTAGAAGAGCTTGGAAAAACGAGGCGATGTGATATATAAACCAAAGTTTATTATCAGCTCCTCTAACAAGTCTCATCCTAGTGCAGCAGCAGAAGAAGGAAAAAGAGACCGAACACCTCCGGCTCTAAGAACTTATAAGATAAGATAAGATAAGCCTTTATTAGTCCCATAATGGGGAAATTCCAGGATTGCAACAGCACAGGGATAGCAACACTCAGAGCAACAATCAGAAGGCAAGAAAAAACAACATCTAGTAAACATATGTCCATATTACTATAAATGTATATATAGAGACACACAGTGCGGAGCATTATGGTTGGTTGGTGAATGTGCAGCAGAAAGTCTAAGCTCTCTCTCCGCGGATGCGGCGGGCCAGCTGGAAGTCTTTGGGCATGATGGTGACCCCCTTAGCGAAGAAGAGACCACCAGGTGGGCCTCGCTGGTCTCCTGCAGAGCCATGACGGCGAAGCTCAGGAAACGCAGGACGGTCTTGAAGTCCTGAGCGATCTCCCTCACCAGGCGCTGGACGGGCAGCTTACGGATGAGCAGCTCCGTGGATTTCTGGCAGCGACGGATCTCTCTCAGAGCCACGGGCCTGTGACGGCGAGGCCTCTTCACTCTGCCGGTGGCCGGAGCGCCTCTCCGAGCAGCCCTGGTGGCTAGCTGTCTCCTGGGGGGCTTCTTCCTCCAGTAGATTTTACGGGCGGTCTGCTTGGTTCTTGCCATCGCTCTTTATTATTCAGTCTTATATTTCTTGCACGCCGCCTAAACTCCAGCCCGGCACCCGCGTCGTTTTCGCTACAGCTCCCGGTATGTCGAGTTTCCCATTAGCACCGGGCGGCGGCCAAGTGCTAGCTAGCACTAGCTCCTCCCCGCTGTAGTGTCTCCCGCTGCAAACCGTGGCTCTGTCCGCCGACCCGGGAGACCCCCGGGGCGATCCGTGCGTCCGTGATATATATACAGAGTGAAAGGTGTAGAAAGAAGAAGGAAGATAAAAAAAATATAAATATAAAAATTATACTTGCACATAACAAAAGACATGCATATCCAAAGCTGACATCCCTCCTTATCTTAATCCCCCCATTGTCTTCGTACTCCTCCTCATGGCCCTGGGGGGTCAGGGCAGCTCCTCCGGTCTCCACCGCAGTGCCTGGGAAACTCTTTGATCTTCACTGGCGGTTGAGATCTCTTTGTCCTGTTCTGAGGTGTGAAGTCGCCTTACATATGTAATCACCAAACATTCTCACATGCTTCAACATACGTATGTAGGTTATGGAATATATGATTAATATAGACCACAAGAGGCACCCAAAGTGTCACGTCAGGCCATTCAAAACAGTTTACATCAGTGTGTTCTGCGTACTAGATGACCTGCAAGGATACTTGACCACACTTGGCACAGGCATCATCTTGCATGGGCCAGGGAGCATTTACGCTGGACAAGGGACCAGTGGGCCTTAGTGCTGTTCTCTGATGAAAGTCAATTCACGATGAGCAGAAATGATGGCCGCCAACGATGTTGGAAATGTCAAGGGGAGAGCTGTGCATCAGCCACTGTTGTCACCAGACGAGCCTTTGGTGGTGGTGATGTTACAGTCTGGGCAGGTGTGTCTAGTCAATACAGAACTGCCCTACACCTTGTGAATGGTACAATGACAAGCCGATATTACCTGAATAACATCATTAATCCAGTCATTGTTCCCCTGCATGACAACACAGGCTTAATTTCATCTTCACGGACGACAATGCTCCAGCTCATCAAGGTCACATGACTAGGCAACGGCTGTTGGAGGCTGGAGTACCTCAAATAGAGTGGCCTGCACTTTTCCAGACCTGAATCCCATAGAAAACCTATAGGATCAGCTGAGTCGCCGTGTAGAGGCTCGTAACTCTGCACCCCACAACCTCAACAACCTGAGGGCCACCCTTCAAGAAGAGTGGAATGCGATGCCTCAGCAGACAATAAGTCGACTTGTGAAGAAATGAGACTTTGTTGTCAAGCTGTAATTGATGCTCAGGGGCACATGACAAGTTATTGAGACATTGACATTTTTTGTTGTGGTATACCCACCACTATTGTTGGCTTTTGTTTCAATAAATTGTTTGAGATGAGGAAATCACCATTGCATGCTTCTACTTAAATGCCCTACTTTCATGATATGATATCACTGTAGTGTGAATGTTTTACATTTTCCCCAAAAGCTGAATATCCCTAACTTTTTGTGAGTAGCAGCTCAGTACCGCCACCTGGGTCCTGCATCTATGGGGGTTACTAGGTACGCTGCTGCAACATATACAGAAGCAAATTGAATAACATCTTAATATGGAACTCTCAAAAAATTAGAAAGCTGACAGTGAAATCAGAGTGTTCTGTGACAATGTCATAATCCTGGGGCAGGGTGGACGTCGTGCCCAGTTTCCTGTCTAGTTTAGTATTTTTTTGTCTGCTGTGTTTGGTTCCTGTTTAATTCTTGTCTTTTTGTATCTGTAGTATTATTATGTACATTTTGGGATTCTGTTGTGTTTGTATCGTTATGGTTTCCCGTTAGGTTTTATTTTGTCAGCGCTGTGCAGCTTCCGGCTGTCAGACTGGTCACCTGTTATTCATTCTGTTATTTTCTCCACTCATGCATCCACACCTGTCACTAATTATGTGCTGTTTATAAGGGCATGGCAAACCTCTGGGGTTAGTCATGTCCTTGTTCCTCGTGGACCCGTCCTCGGGAGCAGAGTTATCATCCCGAGTGTGTTTGGGTCCCGCTGTTGAGCAGAGTAGGAGTGCTCCGTCCAGGTATGTGTTTCCCTTATTTCCAGCCATGAGCCCCCACAGCCTTCGGGAGAGCTCCGGCTGGATTCCGCCCCTGGTTCGGTGTTCCCAGCTTCCCGGCTTGGCATGTCCCCCTGGATGCCAAGCCCCATTCTCCTCCAGCATTTATTATTGTGTACTTGTTTGTTAGTGGCACGAACTCCATGCTTTAGTCTTTGTATGTTGATGTTCTTGTCTGTTTTTATGTTAACCACTTGCACTCCGGGCAATTTTCCTAAAAATGCCAAAAAAAACGTGCCCAAAGTAAATCGAAAGCTGTTATTCAACCCTTTGCAGCATCTTCATGGGGTTGGTCTCATTTAAAAGAAAACACTTTGAATTTTTTGGCAAAAAAAACATAATCTCTCTACGTGCTCCGGCCACTGAGTTACAGTCATCTAAACATACTGAACTTGAAGAAAAAAAATTTGGACACAGTGTTTTTTTGGATACAAATGCTTGTAAATAACACACAGCTGTCCGATCCGGCTGGAAAATGCAACAGAAATGTAGAACCAAGTGTTATCCAGCTGAGATCCAAATTTGGTAACAATACCACAAAAAATGAATATTTTACACAGCTTTGTTCTCAGGCTGTTCCCAGGCGTTATGGAACTGTGCCAAATGGCACAGTTTGGAAAAACGTCTGTAACTTTTGAATAATTCAATGTAGAATCTTCATTTTAGGCTCTAATGAAAGGTCACACTCAGGGCTGTGTCTGTGTCTGTGTGTGTGTGTGTGGGCGGGGGGTCGTTCCCCCCCCCCCCCCCCCCCCGCTACCGAGGACCAAATTCGGCCCTCGCTACATGACGGAATACACTCTTTTTTCTTTTTTTTTTTTTTTCCTTGCATGTTTTCACAGCGCCCCCCCCCCTCCCTACTGTGTGTGTGTGGGGGGGGGACCGTGAACGGACCGTGAACGCCCCCCCTCCTCGCTACAGAAGAGGGCCATCGCTACATGATGGAATAGACTGATATGCTTCCTCCCGCGGACCGGGGAGCGTTCGGACCGTGCCCCCCCCCCCCGCTCCTCTTTTGCAGCAGGGGGGGGAAGGGCGTTCACGGTCCGAACACAGCAAATGAACCGTTTATCGCGGCGCACGCACTTCGTGCGCAGTACAGTTGTAATTTACCAATCGGTCAAAAGTCATTTTTGGATTACAGTTTTCAGGGATAAATAATAATTTAGCTTATAACACCTTACCTCTTCAAAGCAGCAGAGTCGTGGCGAACAGCTCTTCCCACGCGTCAGACGAACGCGACGCTGCTCCGCTCGTGGATCCCGATCAACATAATTCCATTACATATTGCCGTTTTGGCGAATGATTTACGACTTTTGTCGTCGGCCTCCGTCTATTCTGCTGGAATGAGTGCAGGTCCCACTTGTGGGTGTTTTCCATGCTGCTGGGTGAGCCTGGGTCTGTAGTAGATTTGTACAGAGTCCTTCTGCAGCAGTAAATATCGCTTCACCCAGCCAGAATTTCTGTGCTTCAATTGGCTCCTGCGTTCACAGTAGGCGGGTCCTCCTTCCTAGATTTTCATTCATTGGCTCCTCAAGGTTTCAAAAACCCAATTCAAGGCTCTTATTAGTCGAATGAGAGGTCAATCAGATGAACTAATCTGTTCGCGGCTGTGTTTGCAGATTTTTTTTTCAGTGGCGCTTGGAGGGCACACCACCTACACCATCACCATCAATATCCTTATCATGCGTCATGCGCACGAGGGCGCACGAGCGCGCTCTCGCGCGCCCTCGTGCGTCATAGGATGCAGAGACTTGCCCGCCCGCGGAACAACGGAGCGCAAGTGGTTAATAAATGTGCGAACGCACAGAGAGCGTTTCATATCCTACTGTCGCCCGTGAAATGGGCGATTCATGACAGGACACGACCACTTGGACACCAGCCTCTGTGGGTTTTGCAATTTTTCTTTTTTCCGGTAATTTCTTTTCCCCCCCTTTTTTTACCATCCTCAGCAGGTGGAAGACATTTTTCTCAGAGTTTGGGGTGGGAGCTCTGCGCTGTACTCCGGGAGGTGGATGGACATATCGCTGACGTTCGCGTATCTCCCACCCCGAAAGACGCCTTGTGGAACTTAAGCCTGGCAAAGGCTGTGCAGCGTTACCCCCGGGCTCATGCTGCATGCCGAAGGAAGGAAGAGGGTTTTTCTGTTGGAGGATTTACAGCGAGAGTATTGCGGAAGGAGCTCTGTCCATGCATCGAAGTCTGTGCCAGTGAGAGGGCGCTCCCGGACCTCGGCACCATCGGCTCTTCCCCAGCCCCGAGCTCCGGCATCCCGCCTCCGTTACCAAAGACCCGAGCCTCTGCTTCCTTCCCAGGCAACATCAGTGGTGGGCAGAGGAGCCTTGTCTGATCCCACCGCAGCAGCAGGAACCATCGGGCACCGGGGAAAAAAGGCAGGTTGGTTGTCATTCCTTTTTCTTTCATAATGATTTACCTTGCCTTATTCCCGGTGATGAGGCTCAGCTACAGCAGTCAAGTCTAGCTGAGTCCTCACCGCCTGCTGTTGTTGTCTCATCCTCGCCTCCCTCTCCCGTGTGTTTCTTTATGGCCACCGAGAGCCCATCGCCCCTGAAAAGGAGCTGCCAGACAGTGGAGAAACCAGCTGCCCTGGGAGTTCCTGTTCCAGCTCTGTGGCCACGTCCGGGACGGGAGGAAAGTGCCACTTGTGCTCTGAATCCTGAGCCAACAGTTGGTTGTCCCCAGGATTCAGTGGCACAGGAGCCGGCCCCGTCGGTGAGGTCACCTCCAGCAGTAGCCATCCTGCCGGTGTATTGTACTGAGTACCTTATGAAATATGTATAATAAAGGGACCACGAGACCAGAGCGCAGGTTCACCTCATTTACTGGTAGAATCTCCACACACTTAAGCGCATGCGCGCATGATACATTCAATGACCATTCTGTATCACTACATCTCCCCCTTTTAAACCAATGTTTCCCAGCCGTTTACAAAAATTTAAGACTAACATAAATCCTCAAAATAAACTTTGAATGTACACCTTCTGCATCTCATTATTCATCTCATTCTTGTCCCCTCCTCTTTTTTTTTTCACAATACTGCAACATTCAAACACATAACACATAAGAACTTAACTGAGAGGCAGGGTGGACTACCTGATCCTCTCTGTTGTGGTATGGAGGTTTATTCTGCTCCGTGTATACACACAACACTATACTACAAATTCAGTCTTTTGACTGGCTTGACCGCTCTGCCCACTCTGGTGCGTATGCCTGGATCTGGGGTGGTCGATGGTGAAGGCACAACTCTCAAATGAGAGCGGTTTCTTCTGAGATAGCCTTTCGAAGTGTCAACGGCGTAGGTCCTCGGTGTCCCAGCTGATCCGGAAACTACTCCAGTGCGTGGTTCGTTCTTGATCCAGTCTCTCTGGCCTGGCTGGACCAATTTCTTCTCCTGTGCTCTGTGCCGTGTGTTATATCCCTCAGCCTGTTTTCTTTTAAGCTCTTCGTCTTTCAACTCAAAAGCTCTCAAGTCCAGCCAAGCTGGTGTGAGGGTACTTGGACACACTGGGAGAGGTGTCTGGATGTTACGCCCCATTAGGAGCTGCGCGGGGGATGCCCCATGAGTGAGAGGGGTCGCTCTGTATGCCATCAGCGCTTTGTGAGGGTCCTCATTCTTCTGCAACAGGGCCTTCACGGTTCTAACAGCACGTTCTGCTTCTCCGTTGCTTTGGGGGTAACGGGGGCTACTGGTGAGATGCTGGAATTTGTAATCTGCAGCAAACTCTGCAAACTCTGCTGCTGCAAACTGTGGGCCGTTGTCAGTGATGAGTGTGTCAGGCACTCCATGACGGCTGAAGATGGCTTTCATTTTAAGAATCACAGCTGACGCTAGAGTGCTTGTGACGTTAGCAACCTCACTGAATCGGGAGTAGTAGTCAATGACCACCAAGTAATGACCTTTCTTCCATTCAAACAGGTCGGCGGCTAGCTTTTGCCATGGGCATGATGGCAAGGGTGTGGTCAGGAGAGATTCTGGTGCATTGTGACATTCCTTAGCACAAACTTCACACTGGCGTACCTTTTCTTTTATCTGACGTGTCAGACCTGGCCACCATACTGCTTCATGAGCCCTCGCCATACACTTCACCATTCCCTGGTGGCCCTGATGAAGCGTTTCCAAAATGTTTGGTTGCATGCTTGCTGGAATCACTATTCTTTTCCCTTTCATCAGGAGACCATCAGCCATCAACAAGTCATTTCGGTACTGCCAATAGGACTTCAGCTGCGGAGCTGAACTCAGTCTGTCCCAACCTGTGCAGATCAGAGAAGACAGCTGCGCACACACTGGATCCTCTTCCTGAGCATGCCTAATCTGCATCAGTTTCTCTTGCGATGCAGGCAGTTGCTGAATAACTTTGTTGATGTGAGCTCTCACGTCACTCTGGAGCACGAGATCCTCCTCTGTTGTTGCACCTTGAAGGGGAGCTCTTGAAAGAGCATCTGCTGCTATGAGATTTTTTCCTGGAACATGCACAATGGTGTATGTGAACCGCAGGAGTCTCAGTCTGAATCGCAACACACGAGGGGGAATGTCATCAAGTGCTCTTGAGCTGAGGAGACTTATCAAGGGTTTGTGGTCTGTTCTAACCTCAAAGTGCAGGCCCAGGAGGTAAGTTTGGCACTGTTCACATGCCCACGTGACGGCCAGGGCTTCTTTTTCAATTTGGGCGTATCTATGCTCAGTTTCTGTCATACTGCGGGAAATAAAGGCCACTGGCCTCCACTCTCCTGAAGCTTGAAGTTGTGACAAAACACCCCCCAGTCCGTAGGAGGATGCATCTGCTGACACCCTAGTCGGCCTGTCAGTGCAGTATGGAGCAAGTACAGCGGATGAGCTGAGCTCTTCTTTCACCTTTGCGAAGGCTGTCTGTTGAGCTGGCCCCCATGTCCACATGTTATCAGCTTTCAGAAGGTCCCTGATCGGTCCTGTGATCTCTGCAATGTTTGGGGAAAACTTTCCCAAGTAATTCGCCATCCCCATGAATCTTTTGACGTCTGCCACGTCCTTGGGTGGTAGCATGGCTGCAATGGCCCTGATCTTGTCGGGATCTGGCCGTATTCCCTCTCCGCTGACGATATGCCCAAGGAATTTCACCTCAGTCACTGCAAACTGGCACTTGTCGTTCAGGGTGAGGCCTCGCTGCTGTAGGCGTTGCAGCACTCGATGCAGCCTTTCATCATGTTCCTGTGGTGTGGCTCCAAACACCAAGATGTCATCTGCATGACAGACCGTTCCTTCCAGGCCATCCAGCATTTGTGTAAAGCGCTTCTGGAAATGCTCTGGTGCTGAGGATATTCCAAAAGGAAGTCGGTTGAAACAAAAACGCCCGAATGGCGTGATGAAGGTGGTGAGTGGGGACGATTCCCTATGCAAAGGGATTTGCCAGAAACCTGCAGTGGCATCTAGCTTTGAAAAAATTCTAGCTCCAGCTAATTTAGCGAGCGTCTCATCAACTGCAGGGAGGATGTGTCTTTCTCTGCACACTTTCTCATTTAGGTGGGTGAGGTCGACACATATACGGATTTTTCCGTTTGGCTTTGGTACTACGACCATTCCGGAGCACCACTCAGTTGCATCTTCGATGGGTGAAATAACTCCCATTGCCTCCATCCTATTCAGCTCCTCTTGAACTTTCCCTCTTAATGGCAGAGGCAAGCGGCGTGGCACCGCTAGGGCAAATGGAGTGGCATTCTCTTTCAATTTAATCCTATATTCACCCTCTAGCTTCCCTAAACCAGTAAACACTCTGGGATATTGCTTCACATAAGTATTCTCTGTTGCAATGGCATCTACTTGACTAAGCAAGCTGAGGTCTTGTATGGCTGGCAAGCCAAGTAGTGGAGTAGCTAACCCTGGGACAACATACACCTGCTGCTTCACAACAGAGCCCTTGTAGCTCATGTCGGCGGTGAAGCATCCCTGTACTGCGATAGGAACATTGTTTGGTCCACACAGTTTTTTGCTTGGTGGTGAAAGTTTCCCGTGCAGCTTTTCAGAGTACATGTGTTTTGGGATGGCTGTCACTGCAGCGCCGGTGTCAAGCTTGAACACTACCTGCTGGTCATTTACTCCAATCGACCTCTTCCACACTGCACTAGGTGTAGTAGTCATTGTGCCCAAAAACAAAGTCTCCAAACTTTCACTCATGTCCTTCTGCTGAAGTTCCTCCACTCTCATTTTTGTTTTACACAAAGCAGCAAAATGCCCCTTTTTCTGACATTTCTTGCAGTCTGCATTGCGAGCAGGACATTCTTTAAATGAATTTCCATGTGCTTTTCCACACCTGCCACATCTGTCTTTTGCAATTGTCTGACCTGGTCTGTGATTTGTTTTGTTTCCTTGTTGACCCGATTTTTGTTTTTGCTTGAACCTAACTGCATCCATATTAGCTCCTTCAACATCATCCGTGCTAGTCTGTCTCAGTGTGGTTTGTTGCTTTTTAATTTCCTCGTTTTGGCGAATTTTCGTCATTGCTTTCGTTAGAGTTAGCTTTGAGTCGAGTTGTAACTTCTCTGAAAGCATGTGGTCTTTAATACCCACGACTAAGCGATCTCTTATCATCTCCTCTTTGAGGATTCCATACTGACAATACTAAGCTAGCTTGTGGACGGCTGTGATGAACGCCTCGGCTGATTCACCAGGCTCCTGGCAGCGTTTGTTAAACTTGGCCCTCTCGTATATCACGTTATGTTCACAGATGAAATGTTTTTCAAAAGCGTCTCTTACTTTCTCGTAGTCTTTCTTGTCCGCTTCAGCCAGTGCTAAAGTGTTAAGCACATCATCTGCCGAGTCTCCCATAGTGTATATTAGCGAGTTCACTTGATACTCTTGACTCTTCTGGTCGAGTCCGGCAGCCATGCGGAATCTTTCAAAACGTCTGACCCAATTTGGCCAACTAGCGACGTCCCTGAAGTCAAATGCCTCGGGCGGGCTTATCGAAAATAACGTATCCATTACCTTCCGACGTCTTCATCACGTTGTCGCTAGCTTGGAATGCTTGCTAGTTCAGCTCATGAACTTGAAAACTTTTTTTTCCTCTGTACAGCCCAACTGGAAGGAAACTTCACTTACATGCTTTTTAAAGCTTCTGTCTTCATATTAGAGACGGGTCGCCGACTTCTGACACCATGTATTGTACTGAGTACCTTATGAAATATGTATAATAAAGGGACCACGAGACCAGAGCGCAGGTTCACCTCATTTACTGGTAGAATCTCCACACACTTATGCGCATGCGCGCATGATACATTCAATGACCATTCTGTATCACTACAGCCGGGAGATCCACCAGCAGGGGGTGTCAAGCCTGGAGGCCGTTTGGCTGCACTAACCATCATGCCTGCTGCAGGGGTTGTCGCAGCAGAGTCATCGGAGTCCTGGGCAGCGATGGAGCTTGAGCCCAGGCAAGTGCTCAGTTCTGTTTCAACATCTACAGATATTGAGAATTCTTGTCTGACTCAGGGTGAGGAAAATAGTTGCAGATGTCCTCTGCTCCTGAGCTCTCCTCATGGGCCTCCACTGCTGCTGGTGATTTCTCTCCAGTGTTTTTCCCCTTTCCCTCCCCTGAGGTGGCTGTTCTGGGTAGAGACGTCCAGACAGAGATGGCCGAGATGCCCCAGCCTGGATCGCCGGAGTCCTGGACAGTGGTGGAGCTCAAGCTCAGGCAAGTTCTCTTTTTTGTTTTCACGTTTTCTGTCAGAGTGCACCGTGGGTGCAGTGCCTCAGCCTGGGGCCCCATTGGTTGACCGCCTCCTTGGCTTGGTGCTGTCGTGGGTCAGCCTGGTCATCGTGGGTACCATGCTCTGGTCCGGGGCCGCTGTGAGTGCTACGCCCCAGTCCGGGGCCACCATGGGTGCTACCCCCCAGTCCGGGGCTGCCGTGGGTACTGCACCCCAGTCCGAGGACGCCGTGGGTGCCGTGCCTCAGCCTGAGGCCACCGTGGGTGCCGCAGCTCAGCCTAAGGTCATCATGGACTCCCCGTCCTCACTGGAGGTTCCCATGGCGCAGCCTCTTCCCTCGTCTGGCCTACTCACTAACCGACCACCACCATCGCCGGTCCCCACTGTTGGCCAGCAGTTTTTGTTGGAGGCCAATCCACTACAGTGCTGATTCTGACCAGGCGAGTCACTGGGAGCCTGGGTTCCAGCTGCCGGCGCCTGGGAAGGGGGGGGGACGTGTTGTACTCGGCAGACCAGTGGCTCATGTACTCTGGGAGGCCACCTGACGAGTTTTGCCATCTGGTCGGGTGGTTCTAGTACTCTGGGCGGCCACCGGACAAGTTCTGCCTTATGCTCCAGTGGTTTTGGGACTCTGGTAGGCCGCTCGAACTGCCTTAGTCCCTGTCCAAGGTCCCTGGAGTCTCGGCCACCGTAGTGTTCAGGTTGTGGGTCATGAGTGTTTTCTTTTTGTTTTTTGTTTTTTTTATTTATTTGGTCTCGGTCCCTCCGTGCCTGGGTTCCCCCTCCTCCCTCCCCCCCAGGTTGGGTTGTTTTTCTTGCTGGGGGGGGTCTAGTTTAGTGTTTTTGTAAATAAATGTTAATAAATGTGCAAACTCACAGAGAGTGTTTTGTGTCCTACTTTCGCCCGTGAAATGGGTGATTCATGACAGACAAATGGATAATGGATACATTTATTCTTCCCTATTTGAGCAGTATGATGCCAGTGTGTCTGTTACAGTCGTAAAAAGAGAAAAACCAGACACTTTGAAGAAATTTACCCTCCCCAGGACAGTAAGAATAAATGAGCTCAAAGCCCAGTATGAGCAGTCTACACGGGTCCTCTCTGACAGCACAACAATGAGCATACAGTAGTGTGAAAAAGTGTTTGCCCCTTTCCGATTTCTCATTTTTTTGTATGTTTGTCACACTTAAATATTTCATATCATCAAATACATTTAAATATTAGACAAGGATAACAACACAAGTTAACACAAAATGCAGTTTTTAAATGAAGGTGTTCATGATTAACGCTTTAATGCTTGATTGCAACGACTGCAATCAAGTGTTTGTGATAACTGGCAATGAGTCCTTTACAGCGCTGTGGAGGAATTTTGGCCCACTCATCTCTGCAGAATTGTTGTAATTCAGCCACATTGGAGGGTTTTTGAGCATGAACCGCCTTTGTAAGGTCATGCCACAGCATCTCAATCGGATTCAGGTCAGGACTTTGATTAGGCCACTACAAGGTCTTCATTTTGTTTTTCTTAAGCCATTCAGAGGTGGACTTGCTGATGTGTTTTGGATCATTGTCCTGCTGCAGAACCCAAGTGCGCTTCAACATGAGGTCACGAACAGATGGCCGCACATTCTCCTTCAAGATTTTTCTGGTAGACAGCAGAATTCATGGTTCCGTTTACCACAGCAAGTCTTCCAGGTCCTGAAGCAGCAAAACAGCCTCAGACCATCACACTACCACCACCATATTTTATTGTTGGTATAATGTTCCTTTTCTCAAATTTTGTGTTACTTTTACGCCGGATATAATGGGACACACACCTTCCAAAAAGTTCAACTTTTGTCTCGTCAGTCCACAGAGTATTTTCCCAAAAGTCTTGAGGATCATTAAGATGTTTTCTGGCAAAACTGAGACAAGCCTTTATGTTCTTTTTTCTCAGCAGTGGTTTTCATCTTGGAGATGTACCATGCAGGCCATTTTTGCCCAGTGTAGAAGAGCTTGGAAGAACGAGGCGGTGTGATATATAAACCAAAGTTTATTATCAGCTCCTCTAACAAGTCTCATCTCAGTGCAGAAGCAGAAGCAAGAAAAGAGACCGAATACCTCCGGCTCTGTGAACTTATCCTTGCACATAACAAAAGACATGCATATCAAAGGCTGACATCCCTCATTATCTTAATCCCCCCATTGTCTCCGTACTCCTCCTCATGGCCCTGGGAGGTGAGGGCAGCTCCTCCGGTCTCCACCGCAGTGTCTGGGAACGTCTTTGTTCTTCACTGGCGGTTGAGAGTCTTTGTCCTTTCTGAGGTGTGAAGTCGCCTTACATATGTAATCACCAAACATTCCCACATGCTTCAACATATGTAGGTTATGGAATATATGATTAATATAGCCCACAGCCCCCCCCAAACGACTAAGAAAAGGACAATAGAAAAATTCACAGTTTAAGATCATTACTATGACATACTAACTGCTATACCTCTTGCCACAGAAGAAACTTTCCAGCAGCCATGCTCCTAAGAGAGTTCAGTGGTAATCATAACAGCATAGTAAAATCACAAGTCAGTCCTAAACTGTTACAGCACAATTAGTGAACAACTGTTGAGTAGTTTGCATCAGTCCCTGTGCTGTCTGGGTTTTAATCTTCTCCCGAATCTGCTGTGGGTCCGCTTAGGCGTCCTGCTGGGACCTTCCTGTAAGGAATCTGCAGCTTGGGGAGGAGAGTGAGTATTTGTTCCCTGCAGGGGGGCTGAGTCTTTTCTCTTGGGGGGTCTACCCCGCCGAGGTGCTCTCGCCAACCGTGCAGGCTCATCTCTCAACAAGAAGGCAGGTTTAAGTCTGTCAATGCTGACTGTTTCTTTTCTATCCCCAAAATCAAGCACAAAGTGTTTATCACCAGGTTCCAGCACTCTGAATGGCCCATCGTATGCTGGGCGGAAAGTTGTTTTTAAAGCTTCATGCCTAACAAAAACGAATTCGGCGTTTTTTAGAGCTTGGGGGACAAAAACCCGTGGAAAAGAGTGATGTGCCGGTCCGGGGAGAGAGTCCGGTCCGTTGCTGCCTAAAAACCTCGAGGCTGGAAGATGCCCTGGCTCTGGGTTCTCTGGTAAAAATTCACCCGGGAGCCTGAGAGGTTGTGCAAAAACTAATTCTGCTGGAGAGGCATCTAGATCCTCTTTAGGTGCAGCACGCAACCCCAATAAAACCCAGGGAAGTTTATTTACCCAATTTGTATCCGTTAGTGAGGCTCTGAGGGCGGCTTTTAAAGACCTGTGAAAACGCTCGCATAACCCATTAGCCTGAGGGTGATAAGCGGTGGTGCGGTGAATTGTTGCCCCAAGCTGCTGGACATGGCTGACCAAAGCTCCGAGACAAATTGAGGTCCTCTATCGGACGTGATGTCCGATGGGACGCCGAAACGTGCCACCCAGTTTGTCAAAAAAACGCGAGCGACTTCCTCTGCTGTAGTTGACGCCAGAGGGACTGTCTCTGGCCAGCGCGTGGTGCGGTCTATCATTGTTAACAGGTGTGTGAAACCTTGGGAGGAAGGTAGTGGCCCCACGAGGTCGACATGAAAGTGGTCGAACCTTCTAGCAGGGATTGGAAAAGGCTCCAGAGGGGCTTTTGTGTGTTTGTGTATTTTGGCGCGCTGACAAGAAATGCAAGTTTTTGCTCATTCTTTTACGTTTTTGCGCAGGCCAGGCCACACAAACTTTTCGGCGACCATTTTAACTGAGGCGCGCGGAGTGAATTGAGTCGAAAATACGGCGGCGCCATGTGGCTGGGACTAACGGGCGAGGTCGGCCGGTTGAAATATCGCATATAAGGGGGGGCACGCCGTCGCGTAAACCCCTTTCCTCCAGCCTTAACCCTGTTGGTCCAGACAGGAGTGCGCGCACGTCCGCGTCACTGCCTTGTTCCTCTGCCATGGCTGCATAATCTATCCCTGCATGGATTGGTGCTGCGTATGTGTCCGCGTTAGTGAAGAGTTCTGCGGCTGAGGTAGTATAATCTGTCTCCTCGTGCTCTGGCGATGTCACAGCGCGAGAGAGGCAGTCTGCTACCACGTTAAGTTTGCCTGCCACATGTCGAATGTCTGTGGTGAACTCTGAAATCGCAGCCAGCTGTCTTTGTTGCCTGCCTGACCATGGTTCTGAAAGTTTAGCCATCGCAAAGGTGAGCGGTTTGTGGTCTACAAAAGCCATGAAACTCCGCCCTTCTAACCAGAACTGGAAGTGGCGGATGGATAAATGAAGCGCTAGCAGCTCCCTGTCAAAAGTGCCGTACTTACGTTCAGTTTGGTTTAGCGTTTTGCTGAAGAATGCCAAAGGTTGCCAGATCCCGATGACATGTTGTTCTACAACTGCCCCTATAGCTAGGTCCGAAGCGTCTGTGGTTAGTGCAACGCGGGCCGAGGGATTGGGGTGAACTAACAATGTGGCATTAGCTAGAACGCTCTTTACTTCCGCGAAGGCGCGTTCGCGCTCCGGGGTCCATTCGACCGCGTTGGAAGCTTTCTGTTTTCTGAGCGCGTCGTATAAGGGCTGCATGAGCTGAGCTGCGTGGGGGAGGAAACGGTTGTAAAAATTAACCATTCCTAAAAATTCTTGCAGCGATTTGACCGTTTGTGGCCGTGGGAAACTTTTTATCACGTGAACTTTGTCTGGAAGTGGAACTGCCCCTTTCGGAGAAACTCTGTGTCCTAAAAAATCAATTTGCGACACGCCGAATTTGCATTTGGCTAGATTGATTATTAACCCGTGCTCTTCTAGTCTCTGAAAAACTGTAGTGAGGTGCTGCTCGTGTTCTTCCTCAGACGAGCTGGCTACCAGCATGTCATCGAGGTAGACGAAAACAAAAGGAAGGTCGCGTAATACTGCGTCCATCATCCGCTGAAAAGTTTGAGCAGCGCCTTTGAGGCCGAAAGGCATCCGCAAAAATTCAAAAAGGCCGAAAGGGGTTATTACCGCTGTTTTAGGAATGTCCTCTGCTCGAACTGGGACTTGATGATAACCGCGGACCAGGTCTATTTTTGAAAAAATGCGCGCACCCGCCAGATGCAGTGAAAAATCCTGAATGTGAGGAATTGGGTAGCGGTCATGCGCTGTCGCATTGTTTAATCTGCGGTAATCTCCGCACGGTCTCCAAGAACCGTCGGATTTCGGAACCATGTGAAGTGGCGAGGCCCAGGGGCTCTTCGAGCGTCTAACAATGCCTAATTTTTCAAGGGTAGTAAACTCGTCCTGAGCTATGGTGAGTTTGGCCGCGTCTAAGCGTCGAGCTTTGGCAAATACGGGCGGGCCCGTTGTGGGAATAAAGTGTTCAACCCCGTGTTTAGCCACAGTGGCTGAGAATTTGGGAATTGTGAGTGCTGGAAATTGGGTGAGGAGTTGCTCAAACTTACCTCCTGCCGTGGTGATGCTAGCCTGCACAGGTGGTGGAGAAACTCGGGCTGAGCAGGGAATAGAAGCAAAGGACAGTGCATTAACCAAGCGTCTATTCGCTAGATCAACTAATAACCCGTGTGCACACAAAAAGTCTGCGCCCAACAAGTTAAAACTCACCGCCGCTACAACAAATGTCCATCTGTAGTTGCGGCCGTGGATGTGGAGGTGCAGGCTCTTTTCGCCGAAAGTGTCAATGCTGGAGCCGTTGGCTGCCACCGCTCTGTTGCCCTGGGTGCCCATGGCTCGATCTGCTTGGGAGGGCATGACGAAACTCAGTTGAGCTCCTGTGTCAATAAGGAACTGCTTGCCGGTGTGTCCGTCCGTCACATATAACAGCTTACTCTTCTCGCCGAGAACCGCTGCCGTTAACGGCTCTCGGCTTTGGCGTTTAATTTTGCAGGGGGGAACACATTTGTGAGCCTTCTCGGCGAAGCGGTGGTGGTAATAACAAACATCGCTCCGTCTTTTACGTTTTGGCCATGTCGCTGTCACCGCGGGCTGGATCTGCTCCGTGGGTTGAGGCTCGCCGTGGCTCTGGGCATCAGCGTTGAGGTCTGCGGATGCTGCTGTGGGTGTCTGTTCCCTGCAGGTGTGACTGAGATCATCCTGCGCAGTTCGCCCACTCGGGACACGAACCCGCGACCTACCAGTCAACTACACAGTTCGAGCATGGGAGACACAGCACGATCGCGCTGAGCTAAAGGTCCGACCGATAGCTCAGCGCTACCGATACTGTATGAGGCTTTTCGGGAGGGAGGTTTACTAACGTTCTACGCCGAACAGTGCTAGTTGGCATCCGTTACACTCTCCCCCTTAAACCTCACTCCCATCCCGGGTTCACGGCACCATTGTGACTGAGGTCATCCTGCGCAGTTCGCCCACTCGGGACACGAACCCGCGACCTACCAGTCAACTACACAGTTCGAGCATGGGAGACACAGCACGATCGCGCTGAGCTAAAGGTCCGACCGATAGCTCAGCGCTACCGATACTGTATGAGGCTTTTCGGGAGGGAGGTTTACTAACGTTCTATGCCGAACAGTGCTAGTTGGCATCCGTTGCACAGGCGTTGACGAGTCGTTGAGCTTCGTTGGCCAGCACGCGGAAGTCTTGCTGGGTGTTGCATCGCATGTTGGCGAGCGTCCCTCTCATGTGTGGTGGCAGCGTGCTGAGGAATACGAATTGGAAGAGGAAGTTGTCATTGTCCTCCTCTTTAAGCTGCAGCAAGTCCTCCATGAGGGCTTTAGGTCTGCATCCTCTGTGGCCGTAGACCGCCAGGATCCTCTCGGCTCTCTCTTCGGCTGAGGGGACGTAATTTGCCACGATGGTTGCTTTCAGTATTTCATATTTGTCTTGGGCCGGCGGCCGCCGGATTATGCTCCGCACACACCTCGAAGTGGCGGCGTCGAGTTTGGCGACGATGTGATAGAACTTCGTATCGTCGGCCGTGATGCCCGCCAGTGTAAACTGGGCTTCAGCTTGTTGAAACCACGAGGCGGGGTCTTCCTGCCAGAAGTCCGACAGCTTGACAGCGACGGCATTTGTGTAGACCATCACTGCTGTGTCCGCAGGGTGAGAATGCCTTGCCTCGGCTCTCTCAGCGGCGCTGGTGCTCGGTTGAGCCCTCTCTATCACTTCTGCCGGGGGGGAACGTCATCCATCTGTTCCCCTGTCTGCGTGGGCGCCGGTGTCTGCCTGGGTCACCACAGATGAGTCGATCGCGGGGGAACGCCTCAGGTCCATACTCGCGTCAGGGGTCACCAGTGTAGAAGAGCTTGGAAGAACGAGGCGGTGTGATATATAAACCAAAGTTTATTATCAGCTCCTCTAACAAGTCTCATCTCAGTGCAGAAGCAGAAGCAAGAAAAGAGACCGAATACCTCCGGCTCTGTAAACTTATCCTTGCACATAACAAAAGACATGCATATCAAAGGCTGACATCCCTCATTATCTTAATCCCCCCATTGTCTCCGTACTCCTCCTCATGGCCCTGGGAGGTGAGGGCAGCTCCTCCGGTCTCCACCGCAGTGTCTGGGAACGTCTTTGTTCTTCACTGGCGGTTGAGAGTCTTTGTCCTTTCTGAGGTGTGAAGTCGCCTTACATATGTAATCACCAAACATTCCCACATGCTTCAACATATGTAGGTTATGGAATATATGAGTAATATAGCCCACACCCAGTCTCTTTCTTATGGTGGAGTCATGAACACTGACCTTAACTGAGGTAAGTGAGTCCTGCAGTTCTTTGGATGTTGTTGTGGGGTCTTTTGTGATCTCTTGGATGAGTTGGCGCTGCGCTCTTGGGGTAATTTTGGTCGGCTGGCCACTCCTGGGAAGGTTCACCACTGTTCCATGTTTTTGCCATTTGTGGATAATAGCTCTCACTGTGGTTCGCTGGAGTCCCAAAGCTTTAGAAATGGCTAGAAAATTGAACTCAGCTTTCCAAAGATGTGATAAACCACAGTTAATTTATGTTTTAACAGGGAAGCAATCACTTTTTCACACAGGATCATGTAGGTTTGGATTTTTTTTTACCCTTAAAAATAAACATCTTCAATTAAAAACTGCATTTTGTGCTTACTTGTGTTATCGTTGTTTAATATTTAAATTTGTTTGATGATCTGAAACATTTAAGTGTGACAAACATACAAAAAAATGAGAAATCAGGAAAGGGGCAAACACTTTTTCACATCACTGTATGACTGTTCACTGAGAATTTTAGGAAAACATAAATCCAAAAAAGCCCTTTACAGATGGAGAAATAGTAAAAGTGTGCATGGAGGCTGTCAACTGTTGACAGATGTGGACAGGACGGATTGTTCTTGCAATTCAAATATAAAGAGGAAGAACTTGTTGCACTTTCTGTTTAAAAACTGTGTTTATGAATGATTTTGTCTTTTTGAAAACACCTGGGTGAGAGAAAAGAGCAGAGTTCAGTGTCAGCTATTTTATTACACACATGTATGTAATGTCCCAAACTGCAAATACTGAAAAACTGTTCATATTATTCCCTGTTATATCAAACTAATAACTACAGTTCTGATCAATTAAGTCAGATATAAAGCAAGGATCCTTATTTGAGGGGTTGTAATGGTTCAAACCTCATCTGGGGATGAGGACTGACTTATCGGACCTCTTGCAGTTTTAGTTGAGTATCCTAGCATAGAGCATTCAGACTTTCTGGACCACAGGCAGATTTGATATTTGCAATCAAGATTACCCTTTTATTTGAAAAACCTTTTTTTTAAAAAATGAGGGAAATTTGCTGCCTTAGCAGAGGTTTACCTTCTTTGACTTTGATTTTTAAGTATTTTTGATTCTTTTTTTAACATTTGTATTTTCTAAAAGTTAAGACAACTTCATCAATTGATAAAGGAAAGGCACAAATTGGTGTATGAGTATTCCTTGGAGTGCAACAATTAAAGTGTCTAAAGTTCAGTAGTTACTTGTTTGCAAGACTCGGTAGTTTTCCACTGTAGGATTGGGGACAATGTTCAGTCTAGGGGTCTTAAGGTAATACTTTAATTTGCACAAATTTTTGTTCAATCCCAGGTCTGCTTCTGCTTACACTTACAGTATGTGTACAACACTGCATAACATTTTTTTTTAAAATTACCTGGAAAACATAAATAACTAGTTGGTAGAGGTTTTATCAGACACCCTTGTTTGGTGGAGCAGATGTTCCACGTTGATCCACGTTTACCCAGCAAGCCTGGGAAATTCCATGACATCAGATCAGGGGAGTGAGTCCTCCTTTCTGAGCATAAATAACAGGCATCCTGCAGTGAGCAGTGAACCAGAAGAGCAGCAGCATTACAGAAAATGGCATCCAGCGTGGAGAAAATCACACAGGGTAAGTGTCATGGAAAACTTTTAAGTCATTTTACTGCACATGCAAATTCTGCCTTCTTCTTCCAGCTTTGCACTGGAAGATTTATGCCAATTCCTGCATTGTATAACTAGTGATGACTGAGCAGTTGAACTGCTGCATAGAACAATGTTCACACTCATCCAGCTCAAAGAAAAATACTATGTACTTTTACTGTGTCACGAACCGGGCCAGTGTTGTTCTTGGGCTCGGTTCTGACTGTTCTTTGTGGCTTGGGTTACCGGTAGTGATGGCAAAGTCGAAACAGTGTTTTAGTACGTAGCAAAACCTAGGTGGAACTTCTGAATTGAATCACTGTTCCGGGGTCTGTATCAGAAAGAGGATGTCACGTGACTGTTCCATTTCGCGTTTCATTACGTCACCAACTGTTTTGAAACTTCACCGTTGTTTTATGCGGTGATTTTGTTATCCCGTTTCTAAAATGGAATAATAAATAAAATACTGCCATTACACAATATTAAAATACCTATTCTATGCACAATATATGTATTATATAAATACTTTACATGTAAAATACTAATTCCTCGTGTCCTTGCCTGATTGGCTGCTGATTCATCTCCCCACATGCCTAAAACATTTAAAAGCTCCTCTGAAACGTAGTTTGTTGAAGTCTTGCCTCTCTGAGTGTCTTGTACTGAACTTGTTTTTGGATTTACACTATGTGGAAATGGATGGCGTAGAAAGCGTCCCAGGTCAGATGTCTGGGATCACTTCAACTTTCTTAAGGGAAAAAAGTTAAATGTATGCATTGTATGTAACCTCTTTCATTTTGTAACAATACAAGTATGTGGAGACACCTACGGACAAAACATCCTGACGCCTGCATTCCTAGCACAACACAACCAAGCGCTGAATCAAGCCATGGCCAGCATAGTATTTATGGTATGTATTCATGGTCTTTTAATACACGTACGAGTATACATTTATTATTATTTACAAGTTACATATTTTACATATAGTTACATATATTTACAATATATGAAGTTGCATGGCAGCATTCCTCCCAACTCAGTCTTTTTGTTGTTCCTTGACAGGAGGGCAAAACGAATTGAATGTACACAAGCGCCCCCTAAAAACAGTGACTGTTTAGTACTGTGAACTGTGACTGTGAACTAGTGCACCCTCTACAAATACTAATTGAAAAAATATATATTTTCAGACAGATAATACTATAAACCCAAACAAAACACGAAACATCAAGAGATAAAAGAAAACACACACGCACACGAAAAGACTTGACTGTTTCAGTGTAGTATTATAACATTTGGCCACCAGATGTCGCTGTGGGAAGATGTTTCAAATGTTCCAAAACGTCAGTTCTTTTTCTGAATCAGTTGTTCCAAATGATTTGATCTCTCGATCGTTCCATTTCTGCCATCACTAGTTTACCGGTATATTTGTGTATTGTGTTATCTTTTGAGTTTTCTATGTCTTTTGTCCTTGTTTCCTTACCCATAGCCACTGGCTGGCTGGCAGCTGTTAGACAGCCACTCTGACCTACTTTCTTGTGGGCATTGTCTAGCTCCTTCCGGTCCGACTACGCCCCCTCTCTCTCCTGACAGCCAGCTGATTCCACTCCTGTCATTTATTTTCCCGCGTGGCGCCCAGGTGTGCTCAGTTTGTGGAACCAGCAATGCTTGTACTTAAGCGGCGTGTGCCAGTCAAGCATTGCTGGTCTGCTGAATCATCTGTGATGATCTGTCATGCACAAGGGTTTTTTTGTTGGTTTTGTTTTGTTTTGTTTTATTGGGGCCAGGCCACCTTGGGACTTACTCGGACTGCTCCAGCTTGTGAGTATTGGATGTGCTTTTCCCCGGTATTTTCACCTGTGACTGTGAGCGTCCTGTCGTACAGTTGGGGTTTGTTTACCTTTTTGTTCAATAAATGTGTGGTGTTGCTACCCAGTGCATAAATCCGTTCTTCCTTCTCCTCCTCCTGCGCTGCATAAAGGCGCATGAGGAGGCTTTTGACAGTACTGTACTTATAACATACTTTAACATGTATCTTTCATTAGGAATAGAAACCAATCCTGAGATCATGTTTATAAATAGTAAAATAAGCCCTAATATTCATAATAATACAAACATCTTCTCCAGAAGACATGAAATTTTCCTTAAATTGAGCATGTCAGTCTTGATTTTTTTTTTTTTTAAAATGTAATTGCATATTAACCAACTCTAACATCCATCCATCCATCTTCTTCTGCTTAATCCTTTTCGGGTCGCGGGGGGGCTGGAGCCTATCCCAGCATCTTTGGGCGAGAGGCAGGGTACACCCTGGACAGATCGCCAGCCCATCGCAGGATCAACACAGACAGACAGACAACCATTCACTCTCACAGTCATACCTAAGGACAATTTAGAATCCCCAGTTTGATGCCAATTAACCTAACTTGCATGTTTTTGGCATGTGGGAGGAAACTGGAGAAACCCCGGAGTAAACCCACGCAGACACGGGGAGAACATGCAAACTCCACACAGATCACTGTTGGTCGGGGGCTGGGATCGAACCCAGGATCCCCCGACCAACTGTGAGTTGCTGTGCTGCCGCAGTGCTAACCACTCCGCCACTGCGCTGCCCTCCAACTCTAACATGAGTTTACTTTAATACTTGACATTATCAGCCAGCTCCACACAGAAGAGCTTTTACACCAGGACCAATCTGATATGGGCTGATAAAGTTTGCTAAGGTCCTCTATAATCAGTGGGGAGATACTGTGAGGGAGGGGTGACTGAAAATTAGATTAGTCTTAGATTTTCCAAATTAAAAGTATGCGGCTGAGAAATTATCTCCACTGCAAATAAAACATTTCAAAATGTCTATTTTTCTCCCTGCATTATTTTTTTATTGGAAGTGTCTACTCACTTTTATAATTTCTGACATGCTGTGCAGTTTTGTCATGCTCCTCTCAAAACACAGAGGGCTTGTTTGTCTTGGCTGATTTATTAAGGATGAGGGGAGGGGCAAATTGCTTTGGATTAAAGGGCAGCCATGGTTGGGGGTGAGTCAGTTTGGTCAAGCCAACAATTTAGACTAAAGGTGAGAGCCAGCAGAGGTTAAAGGTCAGCAGACAGCCTAGACTCACATATCTGCAGCATCAGCAGAAGAAAAGCAGCTGGATACAGATTGATGTGAGATGACAAGATAAAGTGTTTACTTCAAGTCACATTTGTTAAAGCTGAAATATGGGTATTAATAGTAATATGAAAACCATTAGTGAAATTTATTACTTTTTGAATAAATGGGTTGTTGTTTAAACAATAAATCCACTACTTTTTGAAAATAATTTTGCAAGCTTTGTGGTAAAATATTGACTTCTTTAATGTAAAATTGTATGTTTTTACTTATAATTTTGGGGGCTGTGTTACACCGGCACAGTCTATAATTAGTTGTCACCTGCACGGAGTGCATTTCTTGGCATTTCCAAGTTCATTTCACTATGACAATGCAAAACCAAATTTTTCACCAGGCACGAAGTGCAAAGAGGCTGTCCTCCGTGGAGGCTGTCCGTATACTGCATCGACACTGGAATTGCACACATGCTCCCTGTTCATTCATTCCCCTAAAATATTAATACATTAATATCTAATCTATAGACTCAAATGGTAAGTCCGCAATTAAAATGAAAATGTGAAAGGATTAAAAAACTATTATGTGTATCATCATAGTACTATTAAAATGACGGGTGATTTGAATGAATGAATGAATTTATTTCGGATAGTACAGTATAGGTTAAAAGAAACTGTATAATATAACAACAAGGTCAAATTAGACAAAGACTCCTTCTTCTATACAATTCCACGTGAGTTATCCGAAATGGGTGATGGCTGAAGCCGCAGCTTATATTGCCCACCCATATTCCATCCAAGAATTCAAAAGAGAAAAAAGAGAAAACAAGACAAGAGCAATTACAATTTAAAACAAAGCTAAGACAAAATGTGACTGAGAGAAAAAAAAGAAAACTAAGCTAAGTTAAGCGGTTACTATTCAAAACAAATCTAAGACAAAATGTCACAGAGAAAAAAAGAAAAAAAAAAACTAAGCTACAACACAACACAGGCTGGATATGTCAATCCTTATGTGAGTTTACATGTCGTCTTGTAAATATGTTTGGAGTATTTCTTCCTTTAGTTTTTGTTTAAATTGTCCAAGCGTTGTACATGATTTTAATTCAGGTCCATAATCGTTCCATAATCTGACTCCTTGCACTGAAATAGTGTTGCTTGGTGGTTGTTCTCACTGTAGGCTTTTGAAATATACATGTTCCTCTGAAGTGATATCGTTTCTCCCTTGTTTGGAACAACTTTTGGATATTTGCGGGCAGTGATAAATTCTTCACTTTGAACATTATTATTGCGGTTTTAAAGTCAACCAGATCTTTCAACTTGAGAGTTTTTTGTTTGAGAAAAAGTGGGTTTGTTGGTTCCCTGTAAGCTGCTTTGTTTATTATTCTAATAGCTCTCTTTTGAAGCATAAAGAGTGGATATATGTTTGTTTTATATGTATTTCCCCATACTTCATTACAATATGTCATGTATGGGAGTATTAATGAATGATACAAGGTGTATAGTGTGGGTTGATTCAGCAAATATTTCACTCTGTGTAATATTGCAGTTGATTTGGATACTTTACCTTTAATATAATTAATATGTGACTTCCAACACAGTTTGTTATCAATTATTACTCCAAGGAATTTAGTTTCAGATACCCTGATTAGATTATAACTGTTCAAACTCTCTCCATTAAAATAATGGAAAATCCCAGTCCATGCTGTTTCCTCATGAGCTTCTGTCAGTGTAGTTTCTCTACGCGATTTCAAAACAAGTCACTGAAATAGCATTAAACGATGCGCTTATGACGACAACCCCATTTTTCTTGATCAAAAGCACATTGTCATAAAATGCACCAAAATACCGATGCACACGAGTTTGCGTGCCACCACATCTCTTTGAAATCAGCGTCCTTCTCCCAACACAAAGCCAGTGAACTGTCTACTGGTAATTAGATGGTGTGACACAAAGTGTAATAAACAGACAATGCACTGACAGAAACCAACAAAAGCACGTGCACAAGGTGTGAAATGTGGCACAAAATGCATTGTTGATCCTTATAATAGGGCCCTGGGACTTTTTTCTTTATAAATTTGCTACTTGTTACTCCTTTCATTTCATTGAAGTAAAATTACAAATTCACAAAAAATAACGAAAGATGCAATCATTTCTGGTAAGAACCAGTTATCACAGTATAAACTAGAACATTTCTAACCAATTTTAAAATCTGTGAAATCAAAAGTAACTCAAATAGTAGAAATGTTCATCAGTAAAAGTACAGCTATTTCTTTAAAAAAAAAATGCTCAAGTAAGCATTAGATGCCCATCCATAGCCATTATCGAGTGCATAGTTTGCACACGAACAACCAAAAATCAATTACAAATTCAAGATTCAATATACTCAAGAGCTGTAAGAAAACTGATTTAACCCATACAATGTGCACTTTTCAATACATCTATGAACAGTGTGTGAAACAAAAAAGTCAGTTTGAAAACTGGAGGAGTTACCCAGACAAACCATGTACTGAACCATGTATTAAAATTGCATTCAAAAAAATTACTATGTTCTAAAACCTGTATTTTTTACAAAAATGATCCAAGATCAAAATCCATGTAATATGCACATCTTCAATACATGTACAAACACTGTGTAACATAAATATAACTTGGCTTAAAAACTGTGGAAGGGGTTCATTGGATAAACCCTCAAGCAGAGGGTTAAAGATATTGACACGACCTGTATTATTCAGGTAAGAGGTTAAAGTCACGCTGTCTCAGAATGTTTTTATTTAAACTTTATTTATACAGGGGAGTTCCATTGAGAAGTAACCTCTTTTTCAAGGACGCCCTGTTCACACTCACACATTCAGACCCAGAAGCTGGCCACAACCACAAACTGGCCTGTGGCCAGGGGTTAAGGGCCTTGCTCAAGGCCACCACTGTGGGGTTAAGGAGGGTGGGGCAAACACTTCTATGCTATCTGTCCCACCCAGAACTGATCCTGCCAGTCCAGGGACTGAGCCAACGACCATATGCTCACCAGTCCACATCCCTAACCATTAGGCTACCACTGCCCCACATGTGGGTTGATCTAGTTTTGGGGTCACATGGTCAAAGGTCAAGGTCACAAAGTCATCTGTACTCCAAGTCCAGAACAAATTAACCTAGGGATATCAAACCTGGTACACACGTTGACCTTTAGAATCCTCACCTGTTACTATGGCTTTGGGCTCAAAAAGTTCAATGTAACAAGGTCAACCAACATAGGTGTACAGTATGTCACTGCTGCAAATGCTTGCATTATGTATGTCTGCTGCTCATATCCTTGAAAAATGAGAAGATGAGGAGATACACAGAGCTGTTGCTAGAGTGCAGAGGAAAGGCACGGGTCTGCATCTGAGGGTATTTCTAGTGATTATTGTGTATTTCACATTAGCTCATTACTTAAATACCTGAATTACTGTATGCAGCAGCAACACCAAACCTAGAGACGAGTCTATGAAAGCTGGGTTTGTAACCAAAATTTCCCACAATTTCAGCTACAGTAAAGGTCTGTTTGTCTATTTTGGAAACGTAAAGTCTTAATTGATCATATTGCATTCAAAATTTAAAAAACGTCTGAACTTTGACTTACACCTGTAGATACCTTAGACTGGGCTCATAAATGGTCACGTTAGTGTATTATATAGAATAGAATAGGCTTTATTGTCATTGTACAGTTATCCAGTACAACGAAATTGTGGGTGCTCCACCAGGCTACTGCGCAATAAAGTAAGAGAGAAGGATTTGATAAAAACACAGTTACAGAATGCATAATTAAACACATGACTGAAATAAAAATAAAAATAGCCCATAGGTATACAGTGGTGTGAAAAAATGTTTGCCCCATTCCTGATTTTTCTCTTTTTTTGTATGTTTGTCACACTTAAATGTTTCAGATCATCCAACAAATTTAATTTTTAGACAAAGATAACGCAAGTAAACACAAAATGTAGTTTTTAAATGAAGGTATTTGTTAAGGGGGAAAATAATCCAAACCTATATGGCCCTGTGTGAAAAAGTGATTGCCCCCTAAACCTAAGAACTGGTTGGGCCACCCTTAGCAGCAACGACTGCAATCAAGCATTTGCGATAACTGTGGAGGAAACAACAGTTAAATAACAGCGCTGTGGAGGAACTTTGGCCCACTCATCTTTGCAGAATTGTTGTAATTCAGCCACACTGGAGGGTTTTCGAGCATGAACTGCCTTTGTAAGGTCATGCCACAGCATCTCAATTGGATTCAGGTCAGGACTTTGACTAGGCCACTCCAAAGTCTTCATTTTGTTTTTCTTAAGCCATTCAGAGGTGGACTTGCTGGTGTGTTCTGGATCATTGTCCTGCTGCAGAACCTAAGTGCGTTTCAGCTTGAGGTCACAAACAGATGGCCGGACATTCTCCTTTAGGATTTTTTGGTAGACAGCAGAATTCATGGTTCCATTTACCACAAGTCTTGCAGGTCCTGAAGCAGCAAAACAGCCCCAGACCATCACACTACCACCACCATATTTTACTGTTGGTATGATGTTCCTTTTCTGAAATGCTGTTACTTTTACGCAGGATGTAATGGGAAACGCACCTTCCAAAAAGTTCAACTTTTGTCTCGTCAGTCCAGAGTATTTTCCCAAAAGTCTTGGGGATCATCAAGATATTTTCTGGAAAAGCTGAGATGAGCCTTGATGTTCTCTTTGCTCAGCAGTGGTTTTTGTCTTGGAACTCTGCCATGCAGGCCATTTTTGTCCAGTCTCTTTCTTATGGTGGAGTCATAACCGCTGACCTTAACTGAGGCAAGTGAGGCCTGCAGTTCTTTGAATGTTGTTGTGGGGTCTTTTGTGACCTCTTGGATGAGTTGTCGCTGCGCTCTTGAGCTAATTTTGGTCGGCCGCCCACACCTGGGAAGGTTCACCACTGTTCCTTGTTTTCGCCATTTGTGGATAATGGCTCTCACTGTGGTTTGCTGGAGTCCCAAAGCTTTAGAAATGGCTTTACAACCTTTTTCACACCGATAGATCTCATTTACTTTGTTTCTCATTTGTTCCTGAATTTTTTTGGATGATGTCCAGCTTTTGCGGATCTTTTGGTCTGCTTAATTTTCTCAGGCAGGTCCTATTTAAGTGATTTCTTGATTGACAATAAGTGTGGCAGTAATCAGGCCTGGGTGGGGCTAGAGAAATTGAACTTAGCTTTCCAAAGATGTGATAAACCACAGTTAATTTATGTTTTAACGGGGGAATCACTTTTTCACACGGGACCATGTAGGTTTGGATTTTTTTTCCCCTTAATAATAAACACCTTCATTTAAAAACTGCATTTTATGTTTACTTGTGTTATCTTTGTCTAATATTTAAATTTGTTTGATGATCTGAAACATTTAAGTGTGACAAACATACAAAAAAATGAGAAATCAGGAAGGGGGCAAACACTTTTTCACACCACTGTATACACAGGTATGGTATTGGCTTCCCGGATGGAACTATGTTCATAAGTGTGCGCAGTGCAGAACACACAACTGAATAAATTGCCCAAGGATTATGGAAAATACAGTGCATCCAGAAATATTCACAGCACTTCACTTTTTCCACATTTTATGTTACAGCCTTTTTCCAATAAGGATTAAATAATTTTTTTTCCTCATAATTCTACACACAATACCCCATAATGACAACATGAAAAGCTTTTTTTCATGTTGTCATTGTGGGGTATTGAGTGGTGTGGTGGTGGGTATCTCACAACCAAAAATGTCATTGTCTCAATAACTTGTCATGTGCCCTTGATCATCAATTACAACTTGACAATGACATCTCATGCTGTTCACAAGTCAGCTTATTGTCTGCTTAGGCATGGCATTCCACTCTTCTTGAAGGGCGGCCCTCATGTCGTTGAGGTTGTGGGGTGCAGAGTTATGAGCCTCTACACAGCGACTCAGCTGATCCCATGGGTTTTCTATGGGATTCAGGTCTGGAGAAAGTGCAGGCCACTCCATTGGAGGTGCCCCAACCTCCAGCAACTATTCTCTAATGATGCGAACTCAATGAGCTGGAGCACTGTCGGCCATGAAGATGAAATTGGTCCTGTGCTGTTCATGCAGGGGCACAATGACTGGATTAATGATGTTATAAGATAACATAAGATAAGATAAGATAAGATAAGATAAGCCTTTATTAGTCCCACAATGGGGAAATTCCAGGATTGCAACAGCACAGGGATAGCAACACTCAGAGCAACAATCAGAAGGCAAGAAAAAACAACATCTAGTAAACATATGTCCATATTACTATAAATGTATATATATAGACACACAGTGCAGAGCATTATGGTTGGTTGGTGAATGTGCAGCAGAAAGTCTAAGCTCTCTCTCCGCGAATGCGGCGGGCCAGCTGGAAGTCTTTGGGCATGATGGTGATCCCCTTAGCGAAGAAGAGACCACCAGGTGGGCCTCACTGGTCTCCTGCAGAGCCATGACGGCGAAGCTCAGGAAACGCAGGACGGTCTTGAAGTCCTGAGCGATCTCCCTCACCAGGCGCTGGACGGGCAGCTTACGGATGAGCAGCTCCGTGGATTTCTGGCAGCGACGGATCTCTCTCAGAGCCACGGGCCTGTGACGGCGAGGCCTCTTCACTCTGCCAGTGGCCGGAGCGCCTCTCCGAGCAGCCCTGGTGGTTAGCTGTCTCCTGGTAGTATTATTATTATTAGTAGTAGTAGTAGTAGTATTATTCAGGTAGTATTGGCTTGTCACTGTACCATTCACAAGCTGTAGGGCAGTTCTGTATTGACTAGACACAACAGCCAAGACTGTATCATGGTGACAACAGTGGCTGATGTATAGCGTTCTCCTTGATGTCTCCAACATCATTGGTGACTATCATTTCTGCTCAATGTGAATCGACTTTTATCAGAACAGCACTAAGGCCTACTGGTCCCTTGTCCGACGTAAATGCTCCCTGGCCCATGCAAACAATGACCCCTGTGCCTAGTGGTGTGGTCAGGTACCCTTGCAGGTCATCTAGCACGCAGACCGCGCTGATGTAAACAGTTTTGAATGGTCTAACGTGACACTTGGGTGCCTCTCACCTCCCTTAAATGTGCCTGGAGTTGAGTAGCGTTCATCATACGGGTCTGCAGGGCACTGTTCACAATGAAGCGGTCATCAGCACGGGATGTGGCCAAAGGACATCCACTTCTATGCCTTTCTGTGACTCTTCCAGTCTCTGTATCTCTGTTGCAACCTGCTGATGACACTCTGTGACACTCTAAGCTCAGTGGCCACTTCCATCTGAGAACATTCTTTTTGAAGCTTCGCAATGGCGAAGCTCCATGTCCAGGTCTTCTCCCTGGGTCCCAGAAAATTGTAGCTTGTTCAAAGTCAGAAACTTTGAGAAAAAGAATAAACATTATTTAAGCCATGAAATCAGAGTTCTTCCGATGTCGTGGTAATTGAGAGTAGCTTCTAGTGAAATGTTAGGAAATCAAGGTCAGTCCACTTTGACACAATGATTTAAGGAAAAATTAGAGAAAGTTTAACAGTGATGCCTGCCTGACAGCATATGATATGACGCTGTCCTTGATGTCTTTATGATGTCATATACAATGAACATCAGGACTCGCAATGCCGTCATATAGACAAAAGGACCATGCCGTCATATAAACAATAGGACGCAGCAGTAAATCTGGAAATTGTAAAAAATATCACTCGATAAATTCAAGAACTCTGTCAGTTTGTGTGGAAATCTGGAAATCTTACACCCATTCGAAGCAGTACATCATTGCTATGCCATCATCAAAGATCATAGGACATCTTCAGAGATCAAACGCAGGCATGACTCCTGATCATAGCACTCGCTATGACATCGTCAAAGATCATAGGACTCACAAAGACACCGTCAAAGATCAAAGGCAGGCATGACTGAGTGCTGACGTGCTTGCTTACACCCTTGTTTACACCTGCTTTCTACAGGCATGCAGAAATACTTGCTTATACTTGGTTTTGATGGGCATGCATGGGTATGTACTAGTGTGTATAATATACACACTAGTACATACCCATGCATGCCCATTATATATATTATATAAGCTAAACTAAGCTTCAGTGATTCATGACGAGACACACAGAGAGTTCTTGAATTAAGGACCAGACACGTCTATTACCAGATGGCGTGAAGTACGTGGCAACGCCCCCGAGGACACAGTCCAAGGATGGATAATTTTTTCACACATAAGGAGTTGTTCAGAACTCCTTAAAAGAACTCCTTTATACAAAGATATAGAGTGATGATAATCAAGTCAGTGGTGGTAATGCACCTGTATGCTGGTTGCCAAACGCTAATCAAATCAAAAGGAAGAAGTGATTCATGACTATGTTTCATTATTACTACATTACATGCATTTCCATAAACTTGTCTTTCTATATTTAACATGCATTGAATAAAGTTCGTTTAACATATTTTCAAACATACAATACCTTTAAACCAAGGATTAATGAAACATTTCAAACCAGAATGGTATGTCAGAGTCCACTCTTAATCTTCCAGTGTGTCCTGAAAAATATCTTCTGAAAAATGAGTCTTGTGAAAAGAGTCATTATTGTTCAATTCACATGTTCAACTTGCAGAGAGAAAAATATTCCTGAGTTATCCATTGGAAGGCAGTGTTGGACTTTGAGTTTCAATGAGGAATTTGAGGAGGGTATCTGGACAATGTCACATAGCTATTAAACAATCAACTGTCTCTCTTGGGAGTAAACGCCAGTGAATTTATGAAAGGAAAGCCAAGCCGTTCCTGGTGCCAATAGTGGATTTTTATAGTCCATTTACCACTGGAATGTGGCTTCAAAAGGGTGGTTTTTAGGTGAAAGATAAAAGGGGAATCTTCTCCTTAGCAAAGAATGATTTTATAAATTGGGACCCAGCAGTTAACGTTACACCACCTTGGCTGGGCTCATCACCGATGACGACGAGAAGGCATAGAGGGCAGAGGTAGAGAATCTGCTGCTGTGGTGCCAAGCAAACAACCCGAAACTGAATGTCCAAAAGAACCAAAGAACTCATACTGGACTTCAGGAAGAACAGACAGGACTACCCCCCCTTCCTCATAAATGGCGACCACGTGGAAACCATCTCCACCTTCAGGTTCCTGGGCACCCACATCTCCTCTGACCTCTCCTAGACTGTCAACACCAAGGCCCTGGTGAAGAAAGCTTAGCAGCGGCTGCACTTCCCCCATGTCCTGAGGAAGAACAACCTGGACCAGAAGCTGCTGCTGGCCTTCTACCGCTGCTCAGTGGAGAGCGTGCTCACCTACTGTCTGGGTGTGTGGTACACTGGCTTCACGGCAGAGAACAGGAAGGCTGTGCAGAGGGTAATCAACACCGCCCAAAAAATCATCAGGTCCCTCTGCCTTCCCTAGAGGACATCTCCAGATCCCCCTGTCTCAGAAAGATCAAGGCCATCACAGGAGACCCCTCATATCCCTCCCACCACCTGTTTGACCTGCTCCCCTCTGGATGGCGGTTCAGATCAATCAGGTCCCACACCTCCAGACTGACAAACGGTGTCTCCCCCCTTAGCCATCCGAACTGCAAACAATCAGAGGCCTCACCCCCCTCCCTCCGAACACTCACATGCACAGAACTGAGGACTTTTTTAATTATCATAATAACACACCTGTCTTTGCACTTTGCACTTTCATGTACACTGACCTATCCATGAAACCACTACCATTCCTGTGTACACAGTGCATCCAGAAAGTATTCAGTGCTTCACTCTTTCCACATTTTGTTATGTTACAGCCTTATTCCAAAAGGAATTTAATTCATTTTTTTCCTCAAAATTCTACACACAATACCCCATAATCACAATGTGGAAAAGTTTTTTTTTCAGATTTTTGCAAATTTACTAAAACTAAAACACTAAGATGACACATGTACATACATAAGTATCCACACCATGCTTCACTGTAGGGATGGTATTGGTGTAGTGATGAGTGGTGCCTGGTTTCCTCCAAACATGACGCCTGGCATTCACACCAAAGAGTTCAATCTTTGTCTCATCAGACCAGAGAATTTTGTTTCTCATGGTCAGAGAGTCCTTCAGGTGCCTTTTGGCAAACTACAGGCAGGTTGCAATGTGCCTTTTACGAAGGAGTGGCTTCTGTCTTGCCACTCTACCATACAGGCCTTATTGGTGGATTGAGGCAGAGATAGTTGTCCTTCTGGATGGTTCTCCTCTCTCCACAGAAGAACGCTGGAGCTCTGACAGAGTGGGCATCGGGTTCTTGGTCCCCAATTGCTCAGTTCAGATTGCCAGCCAGCTCTAGGAAGAGTCCTGGTGGTTCTGAACTTCTTCCATTTATGGATGATGGAGTCCACTGTGCTCATTGAGACCTTCAAAGCAGCAGAAATTTTTCTGTACCCTTCCCCAGATTTGTGCCTCGAGACAATCCTGTTTCGGAGGTTTACAGACAATTCCTTTGACTTCATGCTTGGTTTGTGCTCTAACATGCACTGTCAACTGTGGGACCTTATATAGACAGGTGTGTGCCATTCCAAATCATATCCAATCAACTGACTTTACCACAGGTGGACTCCATTTAAGCTGTAGAAACATCTCAAGGATGATCAATGGAAACAGGATGCACCTGAGCTCAGTTTTGAGCTTCATGGCAAAGGCTGTGCATACTGTCATTATGGCCATGCCTGCGAAAAACAGTTGATAAATGACACTTTACAGTGATCAGCTGACACGTTTGGTGAAGACTGCAGAGACCAGTCGAAACAGGTAAAGGTAAAAACATCTCTTATCTCTGTAAGAAAAAATAAAAACTGTTTCCATCAGTCTGCCCCAGGGCAGGCAGGGCTACAGAAGTAGCTTACCAGTGTCTGTCTGTGGAGTGAATGAAAAATGGACCCACTGTAATGTACTTTGGGTATTATGAAAGGCATTATATAAATGCAGTCTTTACATACCCGTGCATACCTGTGCATGCCCATCGAAACCAAGAGTAAGCAAGTATTTCTGCATGCCTGTAGAATGCTGACGTGCTTGCTAAGTACATCTGCTCTCATTCAGTGACGCCTGCCTTTGATCTTTGATGGCGTCTTAGGGAGTCCTATGATCTTTGATGATGTCATAGCAAGTGCTATGCTATGAGTGGTATTTTTTTACGATTTCCAGATTTACTGCTTTGAATGGGTGTGGTTTAAAGTGCTGTGTCCTACTGTTTATATAACGCCATGGTCCTTTTGTCTATATGATGGTATCGCAAATCCTGATGTTTACTGTACATGACATCATAAAGACATCAAGGACAGCATCAAATCATACGCTGTCAGGCAGGCATCACTGCATATGACATCATAAAGACATGAAGGCAGGCATATGATGTCCTATGATCATGACAGACAGACAGACAGACAGACAGACACACACACACAGAGCTTTCTTGAATTTATAGTGATTATTAATCTTGTCTGTATGTGTCCTGTGTTACAGGACTGAATTTCTTTGAAAGCCAGAGAACTGTGGCAGGGCTGAAGGATCCAGAATTTTTTTATGCTGATGACAGTTTTATTTTGAATGACCACACGATGGATGAAACCGCAGAAAGGTTTATCTCCCAAGCAATGGAAATCATCATGGAGGAAGCTGTGAAAAAGGCCACTAAGGTCCAAGAAAAGGTAAAAATGTCTTTATCAGTATACATGTTTTCTGTTATTCCTGGTTCACCTTCATATTGACATTGCATTGGCATTGATCAGGTGTGCGAGTGGCACTCCCCTGAGCAGCTGAAGGAGCTGCTGGACCTGGAGCTGAGAGATGGAGGAGAGTCTGAGTCTGAGATCCTGCAGCGCTGCAGAGATGCCATCAGATACAGTGTCAAGACGGGTAGGTGCTTCACATATTCTAGTTAGAAATTTCTATCCATTAGATCAATGTTTTTCAACCAGGGTGCCATGACAGATCGTTTGGGGTGCTGTGGGAAATTGTCAAGGCCACTAGCAAACCTACAATTGGTGAGCCGCAGGCGTGGGTACCATCAGCATAAATTAACATCTCAACAACTCTTCATGGCGTTTTCAATCTTTTAGGAGATGGGTGTCTGATCTCCCACAAATAACAGTGCATTTCTTCGGTGTATCAAGTTTTGTGTCCTCACATCACTGATGTCATATGAATCCAACGTGAGCCTGGAAGTTGGGGATACCAGTCGTTCCTGATTAGTTGAGTCACCAGCATTTTTACAACTCTTTTATTGCCCCGTATCAGTCGCTGATTGGAATACATTGATGTATAGGTTGCTGTTTGATGTCCTCCGTTTCAATGGACAGGATTGCAAAGTGTGTGTGTGGTGTGTGTGTGTATGGAGTGTGTGTGTGCACTTACATTTTTATTTAGTGGGGCCGTCTGTTGTGTCATGTCGTCATGGAGCTCCATCTGTCCACCCATTGGTACAGGGGCGCCCCGAGAATTGGTGGGGGGGGGCAGAGAGGGCCCTCCAGCGGCTACCCCAGTCCCTGCCACTGGACAGTCTAACATAATTTTATAACTTGTTTTTCTATGCCATATTTTACATGTATTAACAAATATTAACAAAATACAGCAAAGTAGGACAGATCACACTGTCAAGGTGCGTTCAGAACAAACGCGAAAGGGCACGCAGCGTGATTACATTTTAAATTGATTTTGATGTACCACCCCAAGATTTTCAGTGGCCCCCATGTGCCCCCCCCCCCACCCATGAAAAATTTCTGGAGGCACCCCTGCCTTGGTAAGGTCTCATTTTCAAACTAATTTATTCTCCTGATAACTGCAGAATATCTACGCTGACTTGTAAGTAATCATGTCACATTTCATGCTAAATATTTACAAGTCTTGCTGTGCTTGTCATGATTTGCGCCTTCGGGGCTGGGAAGACAGGCCCAAGCACTGAACTGCAGTTTTTGTATTTATAAACGGTAAGAAAAACTGCCCAAAAATAAACTTACAAGTTGTCGGCGAGATGAAAACAGGAATGCACATCGGAACCGGGAAAGGGTTCTGATGGAAAAGGGTAGGTTCCTTGATGAGGCTCTGACAAGGATTGAAGGCAGAGCCAGACTATAAATAGGGCAAACAATTAATCAGACTAAGCTACAAACACAAGATGATTACCAGGTGGGAGTGTCTGGAGTACAAGGTAGGGAGCTTGTGTCAAAAAGAGAAACACAATACTAAGACCAAGATGAACAAAGATGCACAAAGGAACAGACAAAATAATGCTGTGAACAGCAATTACATAAACGGACATAGCTGGCAACTCAAAACACATCCCGAATCAGTACACCGAGAAATAATATATAAACTGAGGAAATACAGGAGGTGAACAAAAATAAGTAGAGATCCTGAGCACGGTGAAACACCGCGCTCTGTCTCATGACAGAGCCCCCCTCCTCCTTAAGGGGTGGAATCCAGACACCCCAGGGTAACATAAAAAAAAGGAACACCCCCCCTCCCCCGCCCCAACAGGAGAAAAAACAATAAACCAACCAGTGAGGGCGGTGGGGGACCCAGGCTAGGAGGGAACAAAAAAAAAAAAAAAAACCCGCTCAGGACCCACACCCAAGCAAAACCAGGCACCTAGGCCCCCTGGACCAGAGAGCTGGACAGTTCAGGTGGTCTGCTAAAGTCCCAGACCTGGCAGATGGTGTGATGGAAAGAGTCGGGTGGCCTACCAGAAAACATGGGCCACCCAAACCAGCGGCACCATCTGTCAGGTGGTCTGCCAGAGTTCTTTAATCACCTGAACAGAAAGGGTGGTCCAGGAGGCAGCTGCCCAACGGTAAAAGCCGGTGATAAGGAGGATGGAGGAGTAGGGGAAACCATGACAACGTCAGGTGGAGGAGAGGGGACCACGATGACATCAGGCAGAGAAAGGAATCCCAACGGAGTTGGGTGAGGACTAAGGGACAATGGTGACTCTGGACTGGCCTGTAGCACCCGCAGTGGCCTCAGGCTGGGGCATTGCAGCACCCACAGTGGCTCCAGATGGGAGCACAGCTGCACCCACGGTGGACCCCAGGCTGGAGCATGACACCTATGTTGGTCTGAGGCTGGAATAAAGCACCCATGACTGCCCCCAACAGGGACACAACATCCACGGAGACCCAGACTGAGGAGGAGCAGCACCCTTGGGGGACAGAGCACCCGCCACCGTGGGTGCTCTCACCACTTCACCTCAGCTGGAGGGGGAGCAGCACCCACGGAGGCCCCAGGCTGGGATGGAGCACCCACAACAACCTCAGCTGGAGGGGCTGGACCCACGGAGGTCTCAGGTGGCGAGGCTAGACCCACGGAGACCCCTGGCGAAGTTGGACCATCCTCAGTGACCCTGGGAAGAGACTCTGAGAGGAGGGACAGAAAAACAGGGTCATGGTCACCGGCGGCAGTGGATCCCGGCAAGGTGAGCTCAAGTGCAGCTGATGGCTGCACTTGGCCATCCCCACCAAGAGCCAGAAAAGATCTCTCCAAAATGGAAACAATAAACACAATGGAGAGCACTTGCCTGAGCTCAAGCTCCACCGCCCTTCAGGACTCCGTCAATCCATGCGGCGATGCCCAGCCCCCTGGAGGTCCAGCTTCGGCTCTGCTGCGGCGGCCCCTGCAGCAGGCATGGTGGTAAATGCAGTCCTGGAAACCCCCAGCAGAGTGACTCATGCAGGTGGCTCATGCGGCATGGCGACAGGAGGTTGGCTTCCTGCTGGCGCTGGATCCTGCACTGCTGAAGCCCGGGGATGCCCAATCGTCGGTGCAGGCTCCGGATCATTGGCAGCACTCTCCCTCCATCCAGAACATGGCTGTGGGGCTGGAACCAGGTCCTCCAGGGTCACAGGTTCCTCCATCGTCTGGCGGCTCAATCCCAGGGCTGGCGGACACTCAGGGGAGATAGGAGGAAACACGGAAATAGCATGTGAAAAATTGATATCTGCACCAGGTGGTGAAGATTTAGTGGACTGCATGGACTGAGCTCCACCACCGGGAATCAGGCAAGATAATTCATTTTTAGGTAACTGGGAATGAAAAAACACTTGCCTGCATTCCCGGGGCATGATGGTTTCTGCTGCAGCAGGCCCAATGTCCTCCCGCTCAGTGGCTGCAGCGGTAATGGGGCCTCCCTGAAAAACATGGAGGAGCCGCCCCTGCTGACTCAGTGGCAGGCGGAGCTGGGGATGAGACAGACGGATTTTCAGCAGCGGGAGGAGACACCGTAGAGAAGAGGGGAGAAGCAGCAACAGACACGGAGGAGACAGTGGACGGGACAGCTGGTGAAGAAAAACGAGAGGAGGAAGCCACTGTGGGAGTTCTTTGATACGGCAAGGAGGGAGCTGCTAACTCGGAAGCGGAGGAGTTCTTCTGGTGGCCTGTTGCTGACGACGCAGGAGCCGGAGCTTGAGCTGGTGGACAGAGGGAGGAGGAAGACGCCTGTCGTGGGGAATGCCTCCTCATCGGCTTCAGTCCCGCCGAGAACGAATCCACCTTCAGCCTGGGAAAGGACAGCTGAAGGGCGGAGACAGTGGATAACAGCTCCGTGAACTGGGGATACTTCCTCAATCCGTGGTGTGCCTCAACAGTCACAACTGCTGCCACAACATTCTCCCAGACTTTCTTTGGACTGCGGGAGGCAAGAGCTTCTGCCACGAAGTCTGGGATAAACCCGACGGCCCATTCCTCCTCCAGGCTCGGAGTCTCAGCCTCCGATCTCCCTTTGTTGGCAGAAGGCCGGCAGGCTGGGGACATGATGATGCTCCGGACAAGACAGGTGAGTGAAAACAATAAACCACAAACTACAGCTGCTGGGTCTTAAACTGGTCAGAGCCTACTGTCATGATTCGCCCCTTCGGGGTTGGGAAGAAAAACCCAGGCACTGAACTGCAGTTTCTGGTATTTATTAACAGTAAGAAAAAGTGCCCAAAAATAAACTTACAACAAGTTGTCGGCGAGATGAAAACAGGAATGCACATCAGAACCGGGAAAGGGTTCTGATGGAAAAGGGTAGGTTCCTTGGTGAGGCTCTGACAAGGAGTGAAGGCAGAGCCAGACTATAAATAGGGCAAACAATTAATCAAGCAAAGCTACAAACAATTGTCAATTGTCAATAACAGCTGGTGCAGACCGGGACATATCACGGTTAAAGAACAACACTGCAACAAAGACATTGAGCTGCTAGCTGTTAGCATGCGGCCTACCTATCTCCTGAGGGAATACTCACACGTGATCTGCATTGTTATTTATGCAAATCTGACAGCAAACGCGGGGACAGCGCGGGACGCCATTCACTTTGTAACTGGCAGGCTGCTGAGAGAACACCCAGATGCTCTCCTACTCATCTCAGGTGATTTCAATCATATTTCACTGTCCCCCATTCTGCCCACGTTCACCCAGTATGTCACATGCCACACTAGAGACAATAAAACACTGGACTTATTCTATGCTAACACTAAGGAGGCGTACACCTCATCACCACTCCCCCCACTCGGGAGATCGGATTACAACTTGGTTCATCTCCTGCCGGTGTACAAACCCCTAGTACACAGACAACCTCCGGTCATGCGCACAATGAAGTTATGGTCTGAGGAGGCAATGGACGCTCTAAAGGACTGTTTTGAAACCACTGTCTGGGAGCAGCTCTGCGATCCACATGGTGAGGACATCGATGGCCTCACTCCCACCATCACGGACTACATCAGCTTCTGTGTGGACAACATCGTACCCATCAAGACCATACGGTGTTGCTCGAACAACAAACCCTGGATCAACCCTGAGATAAAAACACTTCTCAGAGAGAAGAAGAGGATCTTCAGGTCGGGGAACAGGGAGATGCTGAAGTCCGTACAGAGGGAGCTGAGGAAGAAGATCAGAGAAGCTGCAACAGAACAACATCGGCGGGGTCTGGAGAAACCTTAAAACCATCTCTGGGCTCCAGAATACCTCCTCCCAGGCCACAGGAGGCAGGGAGTGGGCGAACAATCTGAACCTGTTTTTTAATAGGTTTGACCAACCGCCCCCCCCCCCCCGACTGCACAACAACCACTGCTGCCTCTAAAGTCATCGAGACCTGCTGTCCACACCCCACTCCACCAACACCCCCCCACTCCCAGCACACAGCCCCCCACCCTGACCCTCACTAAGACCCAGGTGAGGACGGAGCCGAAGAAGATCAAGGCGAGGAAGGCCTCGGGACCAGACGGCATCAGCGCAAAGCTCCTCAAGTCCTGCGCAGACCAGCTGTGTGGGATTGTGGAGCACATCTTCAACCTGAGCCTGAAGCTGGGGAGGGTACCACAGTTGTGGAAAACATCTTGTGTGGTACCTGTACCAAAGACTTTCCACCCCAAAGACCTGAATAGCTACAGACCAGTGGCCCTGACGTCTCACATGATGAAGACCCTGTAGAGACTGCTCCTTGCTCACCTCCGCCCCCTGGTGGGACCAGCGATGGATCCACTCCAGTTCGCCTACCAGCATGGCATTGGGGTGGAGGATGCAGTGATCTTCCTCCTTCACCATTCCCTGTCCCACCTGGAGAAGCCCGGGAACATGGTGAGGATCATGTTCTTTGACTTCTCCAGTGCTTTCAACACCATCCAACCGATGATCCTGAAGGACAAGCTGCTGTGCGCAGGGGTGGACCAGCACCTGTCATCATGGATCCTGGACTACCACATTAACCGGCCACAGTTTGTGAGAACCCAGGATTGTGTGTCCGACACAATCATCGGTAGTACGGGGGCCCCCCAGGGAACGGTTTTGGCTCCCTTCCTGTTCACCCTTTATACTGCGGACTTCTCACACAACACAACGCACTGCCATCTACAGAAGTTCTCTGACGACTCTGAGATTGTCAGCCTCATCTCCAACGGAGATGAAGCTGAGTACAGAGGACTTATCCAGGACTTCGTGGACTGGTGCCATCGGAACTACCTCCAGATCAACGCGAGGAAAACTAAGAAGCTGGATGGTGGACTGCCGCAGGCAAGGACAACCCCTCACAGCACCAGTAAACATACAGGGAACAGACATTGAGATGGTAACATCCTACAAGTACCTGGGTGTTCATCTGAACAATAAACTAGACTGGTCACACAATACCGACGCACTCTACAAGAAGAGACAGCGCAGGTTGTTCCTACTGAGGAAGCTCAGGTCTTTCGGTGTACCTGGGGTGCTCTTGAAGACATTCTACGACACGGTGGTGGCATCAGCCGTCATTTTTGGAGTGGTCTGCTGGGGCAGTGGCATTACAGCAGCCCATAGGAAGAGACTGAACAAACTAATCAAGAAAGCTAGCTCTGTCCTGGGGCAATGCCTTGACCCAGTGGAGGAGATAGGAGAGAGAGAAGGATGGTGGCTAAACTGTCATCTCTGCTGGAGTCCGAGTCCCACCCTATGCAGGACATACTGAACGCACTGAGGAGCTCATTTAGCAGTAGACTACATCATCCTAGGTGCACAACCGAGAGGTTTTGCAGGTCCTTCCTACCTATGGCTGTCAGACTGTATAATCTAAGCAGGGCTGCTCACAGAGATAGCAAAAAAAAAAACGTGACGACCTAATAGTATTGAATGCAAAAGACGCAATAGACTTACACAAATGGTCCCCTCCAGTATACAACTAGGGCAATATCAGTCGCTACGGAGGGTGACAATATGTATGGGTACATATTCATACCATGTAGGGTAACTAAATAGACGGTTATGATGTTTATTCCATCTAGCTACAATGCTCCGCACTGTGCATATACTGTATATTTATATATTTATGTGTACATATGTATATTCACTGCTCTTATTTTTTTATCTTCTTAATTATTGCTCTGAGTGTTGCTATCCCTGTGCTGTTGCAATCCTGGAATTTCCCCATTGTGGGACTAATAAAGGCTTATCTTATCTTATCTTAAACACAAGATGATTACCAGGTGGGAGTGTCTGGAGTACAAGGTAGGGAACTCGCGTCAAAAAGAGAAACACAATATAAACACTAAGACCAAGATGAACAAAGATGCACAAAGGAACAGACAAAATAATACTGTGAACAGGAATTACATAAACAGACATAGCTGGCAACTCAAAACACATCCCGAATCAGTACACAGAGAAATAAAATATAAACTGAGGAAATACAGGAGGTGAACAAAAATAAGTAGGGACCCTGAGCACGGTGAAACACTGTGCTCTATCTCATGACAGAGCTCCCCTCCCCCTTAAGGGGTGGATTCCAGACACTCCAGGGTAACATTAAAAAAAAAAGGGAACACCCCCCCCCCCCCCGCCCCAACAGGAGAAAACAATCAACCAACCAGGGAGGGCGGTTGGGGACCCAGGCTAGGAGGGAACGAAAACAAACAAAAAAAAAACACTCAGGACCCACACCCAAGCAAAACCAGGCACCTAGGCCCCCTGGACCAGAGAGCTGGACAGTTCAGGCGGTCTGCTAAAGTCCCAGACCTGGCAGATGGTGTGATGGAAAGAGTCGGGTGGCGTACCAGAAAACGTGGGCCACCCAAACCAGCGGCACCATCTGTCAGGTGGTCTGCCAGAGTTCTTTAACCACCTGAACAGACAAAATAATACTGTGAACAGGAATTGCATAAACAGACATCACTGGCAACTCAAAACACATCCCGAATCAGTACACAGAGAAATAATATACAGTATAAATTGAGGAAATACAGAAGGTGAACAAAAATAAGTAGAGAGCCTGAGCACTCAGTGCTTACAGTGTGAGCGCAGCAGGACCACTCATGGCTGTTTTCTGGCAGCTCCACAATTCCAGAAAGTTTAGAAGAATAAATAGAAAACTGAATTCCGAAGCTCCGGTGTAGAAGCATTTTGGACTGAAACCAAGGACAGCCCAGCAATGTCAATGAGCCGGTATGTGGCAAATATTAGAACAGTTGTAATGAAAACTGAAAAATGCATTAAAAACATAACTGTCCTACTCAATTTTTCCAAGTGGGGACAAAACTGAGCTCAGACATACAGAGCCCTCCATTTCTCCACAGTCTGGTATAAAGGAGTCTTTGATGATCTAAAGTATGATTCAAGCCTGTATGAAATTGAAGCACAGAATCGAAGAGAGAGAAATTTTTTATTCTCTGAGTGCACTGTGCAGATTTGACCTTGTGTTTTGGTGCCTTTGTTTACATTCCTCCTCGATGAAGATAACGCCGGAGAAGTGGCTTATGTCTACCCATACATCAACAATCAGTTGTTGTCGTCAGCGGATTGGTCTCTCAAGGACATTGCCCATGTGCCTTCTGCAAGGAAGAGGAAAAGAGAGACAGACTCTGATCTCTGACTTGTTTATAAGTCACATGATTATAACATCTATCCACTGCCTGGAGGCGCCCTCTGCTGCTCACTAACAACTGTTACACTCACACTACACAATGACATGCAAATATACACACACTGCTCTCCCTCCCTCTGCTGTGTGATTGTATCTATTGTCTGCTAATGTGCATAGAGGGTTTTTTTCTGTGTAATCAAAATTTGGCTCATGAGCTTATATGAGCTTATACGAGCGTGATTCTGATAACTATGTTTTTTCTCTCTGCCTATTGTGTTTCCCCCCCCTTCCCCCCTTTACCCCCACTGCAGACAGGCGCCTCTATGGCTGCCGTGTCATTGGATGCGCCTAATGTGCGTGCCCAATGTCAAGTCAAATTCCTTGTGTGTTTACTTGTAAATATACTTGGCAATAAAGCTGATTCTGATTCTGATTCTGATTCTGACCAATAACCATAACAGTGATAAGTAAAAAATTTACTATTAAAGATTTATTGTCTGCCAGAATTTGTGATTGTTATAGGGCTACTTAAAGGCCTAAATTGTCACTACATATGCCTTATTAGGCTACAGAATTTAGATTGTTGGAAGGTTTGTGTCATTTGATTTAGGCAACATAAGTATAACTTTGATGATGCAAGCTTTTTTAAAAACAACACAAGAAATTAGACAAAAACATAAAACCTAAGCATGCACAGCACATATGAGTGATGTCGCAGTAGCTTTGTCCATCAATGATATACGTACAGTCTACTATCAGTTTGATGGTATTACTTCCCTCTTTTAAGCAAATCTGAACGCATACTTAAAACCCACACACGCAATTTTTCAAGTAAGATGTTTTTAAAAACATCCTTTGAAGCTTCATTATTATATAAAAGAAAATTTCTTATGACTTATTCCTTATTTCCAAAAGGCCACAAACGGAGCCTTCATTTGTGTATGCCAAGGATAAGTATGGGATGCACTATGAGGGATCAGATCTCAACAACCAGGTCTGGCTCTTAGTTAGCTGCCGGTTTGGTCATGTTTCATGATGTGGGAGACTGTTTCAATAAATAGAATGGGAGTACAGAGAGTAAAATGTTTTGCTGTCCTACATAGATACAGCCAAGGCCACTGACCACATCTCGATCAGTGGGCAGTGGAGAGTTGCCACTGACTGCCACATCTACCGCAGCGCAGAGTTGGAGTGGCCCGACCATCACTCCTAGGCGCCACTATCCACCTGCACCTTTGCCACAATGTCCCTCTTGGTCCTGTCTGTCACCGCACCCTCGGACAACGAAAAGCTTTACACCCCTCAGTATGCCCACCGCTACTCCATCGTGGTCACAAACCGCTTTGCCACTCTTGACCACACAGACAGCCTTGAAGATGCCTGGGAGCAGATAACCACCACTCTCACTCTAGGTCCCACCAGCGTCCTTGGTGATTGCTGCCAAAGGACTCAGCCATGGATCTCTGATGCCTCCCTGGAGCTGGTTGATCGTTGCTGTGAAGCCAGTCTCCAGGAGAAGGATGAGTGCCACAAGCTGATCACAGAGAGATGCTGCAACCTCTGACATGATGAAGCCACTTGGCTCCACCATATTGCCAATAAGGCCAACAACAGTTTCCGAGCAAGGAGCCTCTGGCCTGCCTACCAGTCCATCAAGGAGCTGTGCCACCCCGGCAAGAAACACCAGTCATCGTCCCCCCTGCTAGATGCCAATGGTATAGGCCTCATCACGGATTAAACGACGAAACTCCAATGATGGCAGAAGCACTATGCGAGCGTCCTCTGCAAGCCTCCTCCTCCTCCTTCGGACAAGCTGCAGCAGTATGCCGATGGATGCATTGAAAACGACTCAATCAGCCTGGACCTGCCCTCAATCAGTGAGCTGTCAGATACCATCAAGAAGCTCCCCTCTGGGCCAGCCCCTGGCACTGATGGGAGTTACAGCAGAGATGATGAAGGCTACCCTCACTTCTGTCATCCCTCAGCTGGAACATTTGCTTTGCTTCATCTGGGCCGAAGAACATGTCCCTGGGGAGTGCAGGGATGGGGTCATTCTGTCCTTCTACAAGTACAAGGATGACCGTCAGAGTACAGTCATTTATTGTCTCATCATGCTGCTCTCCATCCCCAGCAAGGTAATCACTGCTGTCATCCTGAGCCGCATCCACCCCCTGCTCCTCACCAAGCACCGTCCCCAGCAGGCCGGCTTCACCTCCTGTCGATCTACAGTGGACTACATCCTTGCCCCGAGTGTTCTGGCATAGCAATGGAGGGACTATCGCCAACCTCTTTATGCACCCTACGTTGACCTCAAGGTTGCCGTCATCTCTCTAGACAAGAACGGGACTTCTACTCCCAACACCACATGCTGGGTGCACACTGAGGGCGGCATGTCGGACCCTTTCGTCACCACCTCAGGAGTCTGGCAGGGATGTGTTGTCATGCCAAACTTCTTTAATGTTGCGATTGACTACTGGATTGACTACTGGATTGACTACTTGTTCCAAGGTTGTCATAGCCAGGAGCGGCACTGGGGTTAAGCTCCCAGTGCTCATAAAATACTCCTAATGGCGTGCGTCTCGAAAAGCCTCTGACAACTAAGTCCAACTCCTAGCCTGCCCGTGTGGTTTAGTCTCTAAGCCCGGCGGAACTGCTTTTACTAATAGGAGAAGGGGCGAGGGCGGATCTCTGGCGCCTTAAAACCAGATGCTTCGGGTAGATGGTGGCTCGTCAACCTGGGAAGGTAGCCCATCTAGGGGAAGGTAAACCCTGATTCAAACCTCTGCTGCCTTGCGGCATACCCGGTCACGGGAAAGGCTTCGGGAGTCAACCCTGAGGAAAAATCCGGAGTCGGAGCCCCTAAGGCAGTTCTATGTTGTGCTCAACATCGTTCTGGCAGCTCCTGCAACGGCGCTGGTGCCAAACTGTAGCAGCCCTGCTGTTCCTTTGGATTCATCAGTGACGTGGAGAGGGGGGACATGCTGCATGGGCAACATCTTGTCCTCCATATCTTCCTGCCCAGGCTTGAATCCTACCAATGCCCAACGCTGGAAGGTAGAACACCGGATCACTGGAGAGGACGCTCCAGCTTCGCCTTTGGCGTAGACAAAACACGGGGAATGACAGTTACCGGTTATAAGCCACTGCTCAATTGGCGTAGAGCATGGCGCCAGGGGTTGTTCCCGATGGTGGGAGGGATCATCAGATCTCACTGGACAGCTACCGCCCGCCTCAAGCTGGGCAGCCCCCAGCCAATAAGGTGTTGTCCCGCCACAGCTTGCTTTCCTCATTGGGTGCATGGGGATAAGGAGAAATCCAAACAGCAGGCTGAGAACCTTCGCACCAGGCAAGACAATAAAACAAAAGAGACCAACTCTAAAACTGGGAACTTGGAACGTCCGCACTATGATGACAGGACTCGCTGCTAACCTAAAGGACATCAACGACACCAGGAAGACTGCCATCATCAATAATGAGCTGAAGAGACTGGGAGTGGATATCGCCACTCTCCAGGAAACACGGTTAGCTGATGCAGGCACACTGAGAGAGAAGGACTACACATTCTACTGGCAGGGAAAGGGCAGTGACGAACACAGGGAACACGGAGTGGGCTTCGCAGTGAAGAACACTTTGCTGAAGATGGTGGAACCGGGCAGCACTGGCTCTGCACGACTTCTCACCCTCCGCCTGAACACCACTGAAGGCCCAGTCACCCTCGTCAGTATGCATGCCCCAACACAGACAGCCACACCAGAGGCAAAAGACGAGTTCTACGAGAATCTCGCAACAACTGTCAGGATCATCCCCAACTCTGAACAACTCATTCTCCTTGGAGACTTCAACACCAGAGTGGGTGCTGACCACGACTCCTGGCCCTCCTGTCTTGGACCTTTTGGCGTGGGCAGAATGAATGACAACGGACAGCGGCTGCTTGAGTTCTGCACATATCACGATCTGTGCATCACAAACTCGTTCTTCAAGACCAAGCCCCAACACAAGGTTTCTTGGCAACATCCGCACTCAAAGTACTGGCACCAGCTAGACTTGATCCTGACCAGGCGCACCTCCCTGAAGAACGTGCTAATCACCCGTTCGTTCCAGAGTGCAGATTGTGACACAAACCATTCATTGGTGTGTTGCAAGGTCAAGCTGCAGCTGAAGAAATTCCATCGTGCTAGACAACCTGGAAAGGCACGGATTGACACCAGCAAGATGGCCCAACCAGAACTTGTTGAGCAGTTTGCCTCCACCTTTGAGAAGGAACTTGGTGTACCACAAGGAGGAGAATCTGCAAAGCAGAAGTGGGAAGAGCTACGAAACACCATCTACCGCACAGCCTTGGCTACCTTTGGGAGGAAGACCTCGAAGTCACAGGACTGGTTTGATGCCAAGTTGATCGAGATGACCCCCGTCATTGAAGCCAAGCGCTCAGCACTTGCTGAGCACAAGAAGTACCCAAACGAGAAGAATCTCCAGATTCTCAGGGCTGCGAGAAGCAAAGTTCAGCAGACTGCACGGCGCTGTGCCAACGAGTACTGGACTCAGCTCAGCCAAGACATTCAAACCGCTGCCATAACAGGGAACATCCGTGGTATGTACGATGGCATCAAGAAAGCACTTGGTCCGGCTCAGAGCAAGACGGCCCCCCTCAAATCTTCCACTGGGGAGATGATCACAGAGAAGAACAAGCAGATGGAGAGATGGGTGGAACACTACTCCGACCTCTACTCTAGACAGAACACCGTGACACCGTCAGCCCTTGATGCCATCGACTGCCTGCCATCCATGGACGAACTTGACGCCAAGCCAACCATCGACAAACTCAGTAAGGCCATTGATAGCTTGGCCGCTGGCAAGGCACCCGGCAACGACGGCATACCCCCTGACCTGATCAAGCACTGCAAAACCGCCCTACTGCTGCCATTGCATGACGTCCTCTGCCAGTGCTGGAAGGAAAGTGCCGTACCACAGGACATGAGGGACGCCAAGATCATCACCCTCTACAAAAACAAAGGGGAGAGAAGCGACTGCAACAACTACAGGGGCATTTCCCTCCTCAGCGTTGTTGGCAAAGTCTACGCACGAGTTGTTCTCGTTCGTCTACAGAAGCTTGCCGAACGTGTCTACCCCGAGTCTCAGTGTGGCTTCCGCGCTGAGCGATCGACGGTAGACATGATATTCTCCATCCGCCAACTCCAGGAGAAATGCAGAGAACAGAACATGCCTCTGTACGTCGCCTTCATCGACCTCACCAAAGCATTCGATCTGGTCAGCAGAGAGGGCCTTTTCAAGATCCTGCCAAAGATAGGATGCCCACCAAAGTTGCAAAGCCTCATCGAATCGTTTCACACCAACATGCAGGGGATAGTGCAGCACGATGGCAACGTCTCAGAGCCATTCAACATACGCAGCGGAGTGAAACAGGGCTGTGTACTTGCGCCAACCCTCTTTGGGATTTTCTTTGCTATGCTCCTGAGGCATGCCTTCAGCACAGCAACAGAGGGAATCTACCTGCACACAAGATCTGACGGCAGGCTTTTCAACCTCGCCCGCCTGAAAGCCAGAACCAAAGTACGCGAGGCTCTAATCAGAGACATGCTGTTCGCAGACGACGCTGCAGTCGCAACCCACACACAGCAGGAGCTTCAGACCCTTATGGACCGCTTCTCCCAGGCATGCAAGGACTTCGGGCTTACCATCAGCCTGAAGAAGACTAACGTCTTGGCGCAAGGCACGGAAGCACCACCAACCATCACCATTGATGACTACAAGCTGGAGGTCGTGAATCAGTTCACGTACCTGGGGTCCACGATCAGCAACAACCTCTCCCTTGATACAGAGATCAACAAGAGGATTGGAAAATCAGCCTTCACACTCGCTCGCCTCACCACACAAGTGTGGGAGAATCCCAAACTCTCTGTCAAGACGAAGATGGCAGTGTACAACGCCTGCGTCATCAGCACACTGCTCTATGGGAGTGAGACATGGACAACATACGCCCGGCAGGAAAAGAGACTGAACTCCTTCCACTTGCGCTGCATTCGCCACATCCTGGACATATCCTGGCAGGACAAAGTGCCCAACACAGAAGTTCTGTCCCGCGCCGGCCTTCCCTCCATGTTCACTCTACTCAGGCAGCGCAGGCTCCGCTGGCTAGGCCACGTTCACCGTATGGAGGATGGCAGAATCCCCAAAGACGTCCTCTATGGAGAACTGGCAACTGGCAGGAGAGACGTTGGCCGCCCACAGCTGCGCTTTAGAGACGTCTGCAAGAGAGACATGAAGGCCCTGGATATCAACACAGAGCGCTGGGAGGACCTTGCAACGGACCGCTCCAAATGGAGAGGCACCCTGACCAGACAGCTCAAGGCGGGTGAAGAGAGACTGACTGCTGCAGCAGATGAAAAAAGGACCCGCAGGAAGAACCGCCACAGACCCAGCAGCACGGAGACCACCCACAAGTGTGACCTGTGTGACAGGGACTGTCATTCGCACATCGGCCTGTTCAGCCACAGGCGGTGCTGTTCCAGCAGAGTAGACGTTTAGGATTCTCTTCCATGGTCATCATAGACCGACGGAGGCCGACGACTACTGGGTCAAGAACATGACGGAATGCTGCTTCAGTCTTGGAGTTCACTTCCACTCCCACTTCACAGACCTATGCTATGCAGACGACGTGGTGCTATTCGCTATGCACATGGACATAACCACCAAGGCACTAGAACTGCTTGTAGAGGAAGCACTGTCCCTGCGCCTCACCATCAGCTGAGCAAAGACAAAGATCCAGTCGCTGTCCGACTTCTTGCCACCACCACAAGTCGTCAACAATGAGCCGGTTGAGGTTGTCAAAAATTTATCTACTTTGGATCTAAGATCACAGCACAGCAACTCACCCTTGGCCTGGGGATCCTGGGTTCAATCCCAGCCCCCGACCAACAGTGTTCTGTGTGGAGTTTGCATGTTCTTCCCGTGTCTGTGTGGGTTTACTCCGGGATTTCTCCGGTTTCCTCCCACATGCCAAAAAACATGCAAGTTAGGTTAATTGGCATCAAACTGGGGATTTAAATTGTCCTTAGGTATGACTGTGAGAGTGAATGGTTGTCTGTCTGTCTGTCTGTGTTGGCCCTGCGATGAACTGGCGATCTGTCCAGGATGTACCCTGCCTCTCGCCCAAAGATATTGGGATAGGCTCCAGCGCCCCCGCGACCCGAAAAGGATTAAGCGGAAGAAGATTTTTTTTTTTTTTTTTAGATTTAGTATACTTTATTAATCCCCAGAGGGGAAATTGAGGGTCATCCACCACCTGAATGGATGAAGCAGCCACGATACGGCGCTATCCCTTAACCATTCACACACAGGGCCACTTTAGAGTCTCCAGTTAACCTAACCTGCATGTTTTTGGCATGTGGGAGGAAACCGGAGAAATCCCGGAGTAAACCCACGCAAACACGGGGAGAACATGCAAACTCCACACAGATCACTGTTGGTCGGGGGCTAGGACTGAACCCACGATCCCACGATCCCCCGGCCAAGGGTAAACTGTGCTGCCGCAGTGCTAACCACTGCGCCACTGTGCAGATGAATGAATGAATGAAAAAAAAAAAAGGATCTAAGATCACCCGCTCCTGCTCATCAGACCCAGAGATTATTCGCCATCTACAGCTGTCTCACCTCCAGAGAGTGTGGCAGAGTGGGAAGAGCCACACGTCCATGAAGATTCAAATCTTCAACATCTGTGTTCCCCGTCCTCCTTTACAGGTCTGAGACCTGGACCCTCTCCACCACAACCACTTGCCATCTGGACACATTCCACCGGACCTGCCTCCGTAACATCCTTGGCATCCATTGGTTTCACCACATCACAAACAACAAGGTCTACAGGAGGGCTGGCTACCCTATCCCCATCTCCACCGTCATCAGAAGAGGGAGGCTGCGGCTCCTCAGCCACATGGTCAGGTTGGACGATGGGATTCCGATCAAGCAGGCCCTCTCCACCAGTGCACTTTCCCTCAGGGCTGGCATTGCCCCCGAGCTCAGCCCAGACTTTCCTGGACAACCCAGGTCGCAGTAATATGACCCCTGACTGACGTCATTGCCCTAGCCCAGGGCTGCCCTGCCTTCAATTGGCTACGATTGGCCACAAGGGTCACTTAAGTGGCCAGGCGAGGATTCAGTTTCTGTTCAGTCATAGATACATAATGACATCTAAATTATAAAGAACAAACTAGCACAAAATGTATTCATGTATTTTTTTTTATTATTATTGGGTTGGGATGAAATGATGAAACTGTTTCATAATCTTGTGATATCTATAGAATTTTTAGAAATAATCATATTTCTATGCCATCTCTGTAGGTCACCCTCATTTCTTCAACCAGCTGTATGCTGGCATGGAGCCATATTCCACAGTCGCTAGCTTCATAACTGAAGCAATCAAAACCAGCCTGTGAGTCATGATATTTGTTTTAACACTTGGAGGTACAGTATCTCACAAAAGTAAGTACACCCTTGACATTTTTGTAAATATTTTATTATATCTTTTCATAGGACAACACTGAAGATATGACACTTTGATACAATGTAAAGTAGTCAGAGTACAGCTTGTATAACAGTGTAAATTTGCTGTCCTCTCAAAATAACTCAACACACAGCCATAAATGTCTAAATCGCTGGCAACAAAAGTGAGTACACCCCTAAGTGAAAATGTTCAAATTGTGCCCAAAGTGTCAATATTTTGTGTGGCCTCCATTATTTTCCACCACTGCTTTAACTCTCTTGGGCATGGAGTTCACTAGAGCTTCACAGGGTGCCACTGGAATCCTCTTCCACTCCTCCATGACAACATCATAGAGCTGGTGGATGTTAGAGACCTTGCGCTCCTCTACCTTCTGATTGAGGATGCCCCACAATGGCGCCTAGCGGCTGCCCCGGCCTTGGATGCGCTCTGCAGAGCGTGCCCAAATGCCAAGTCACGTTTCGTTACCTTGTATTCATACATGTGTAATGACAATAAAGTTGAATCTCAATCTCAATCTCAGATGCTCAATAGGGTTTAGGTCTGGAGACATGCTTGGCCAGTCCATTACCTTTACCCTCAGTTTCTTTAGCAAGACAGTGGTTGTCTTGGAGGTGTGTTTGGGGTGGTTCTCATGTTGGAATACTGCCCTGCGGCCCAGTTTCCGATCATGCTCTGCTTCAGTATGTCACAGTACATGTTGGTATTTATGGTTCCCTCAATGAACTGTAGGTTCCCAGTGCCAGCAACACTCATGCAGCCCCAAACCATGACACTCCCACCACCATGATTGACTGTAGGCAAGACACACTTGTCTTTGTACTCCTCACCTGGTTGCCGCCACACACTCTTGACACCATCTGAACCAAATAAGTTTATGGTGGTCACATCAGACCACAGGACATGGTTCCAGTAATCCATGTCCTTAGTCTGCTTGTCTTCAGTAAACTGTTTGTGGGCTTTCTTGTGCATCCTCTTTAAAAGGGGCTTCCTTCTGGGATGACAGCCATGCAGACCAATTTGATGCAGTGTGCGGCATATGGTCTGAGCACTGACAGGCCAACCCCATCCCCACCCCTTCAACCTCTACAGCAATGCTGACAGCACTCAAACTGTACATCTATTTTCAAAAGACAACCTCTGGATATGATGCTGAGCACGTGCACTCAACGTCTTTGGTTGACCATGGCGAGGCCTGCTCTGAGTGGAACCTGTCCTGTTAAACTGCTCTGTGGTCTTGGCCACTGTGCTGCAGCTCAGTTTCAGGGTGTTGGCAATCTTCTTAGAGCCTATACCATCTTTATGTAGAGCAACAATTCTTTTTTTCAGATCCTCAGAGAGTTCTTTGCCATGAGGTGCCATGTTGAACTTCCAGAGACCAGTATGAGAGAGTATGAGAGCGATAACACCAAATTTAACACACCTGCTCCCCATTCACACCTGAGACCTTGTAACATTAATGAGTCACATGACACCGGGGGAGAGAAAATGGCTAATTGAGCACAGTTTTGACATTTTCACTTAGGGGTGTACTCACTTTTGCTGCCAGCGGTTTAGACATTAATGGCTGTGTGTTGTTGTTTTGAGGGGACAGCAAATTTACACTGTTATACAAGCTGTACACTGACTACTGTACATTGTATCAAAGTGTCATATCTTCAGTGTTGTCCCATGAAAAGATATAATAAAATATTTACAAAAATGTGAGGGGTTCACTCACTTTTATGAGATACTGTATTAATGCTGTTTACTCCCATGCTACACTTTCAAATCATGCCTTGACTTTGCACATTGTGGATTCCTTCAGGTATACATATGAGGTGGCTCCAGTTTTCACCCTGATGGAGGATGCGGTGCTGAGGAAGATGATCGAGCTGATTGGCTGGGAGGAAGGAGGTGATGGAATCTTTAATCCAGGTACACTCCCCAGGTTCTGCCTTCTTCAGTGTAAATGAAGTCTGTAACAGGAATGTGAAAAAATGTCTAAATCGTAAATCTGTGTTTTGTTCCATTCAGGTGGCTCACTGTCCAACATGTATGCGATAAACTTAGCCAGGTACCGTCTCCTCCCAGATGTTAAACAGGTCGGCTTATTTGCTGCTAAGCGACTGGTTATTTTAACATCACAGGAGGTAGGTTTTTGCTGGGACTAAGAACACTAATATGCAAGAACTACAATGATTCCACAAGCAAAACTCAGCAACTATGACTAGGATCCTCTACTTTTATTCTTCACATCCCACAACCAGTTAGTTCCTGCAAAACAACTACAAAACAAATGAAAACCAACAAAGACTACAACCATATAAGATAAGGTGAAAATACAGAGAAATAATAACTGACTTTTATTCACAGCTTCCATGTATTTTACCATGCTTAGATGATCACCTAACCAGTACCTCCTTAAGTAGATCAAGGTGTCCTTGTGTTGCAATTCAACAGATACTAAAACTGAATGGCTGCCATACATGAAGAGATGCTAATTTAAGAGCAATTTTGCATTGGTCTCTTATTTTTTTCCAGAGTTGTACAATTCACACACACAAAAGTATGTGCTCAAACATCAGTGCGTCTTATGTAAACTAAATACTCAACCACAGAAACTTTTTGTTCCCCATTTAATTCGTTGAACTCCTTTCTAAGCTAGAGTTAAATAATTAACTAACCACAGACTAGTGGAAATTTATGTTAGCAAACATCAGCAGATTAAAGACAGCTTCATACAAAGGAGCTCAGTTGTAAGAGAAAAACTTGAGTCAGCAATGACAACATGGACTTGCTGCTGTCATGTAACGAAGAAGAGCAGAGACTGTAAATACTGGTCATCTTGTCAGTAAGGCTGCTGCATGAAATGAGTGGCGGCAACATGCTGTCGAACGAATGGACGGATTGACAGATGGATGGACGGATGGACGGGTCAAAAACGATATACTCTAAGCAGCTTCATTGTGTGGGGTATTAAAAACATTTTTTTAAATGCTAAATTACAGTGCCGGTAGGGCTTTGGCTCTGGGGAATGCAGAAGACTTTTTGTTTGTTTTTTTACTGTTTCTGCTAGAATATGCGTTCCGCGTTCTCCCCATTCAGTAAACTAAAACAAATAATGTGTGTTATCAACATTTGTACTTACGACGTGAACGCACAGTAAGCATAAGCGTGTGCGCCCCTAAACTAATACTTTGTTGATGCACCTTTAACAGAGAATTATCAAAACAGAAGATAACTTGTAACTATGAAAATACACAGTAAAGTGTATTAAAGTCACAATTTTCATGCAACTTTTGAATGTGGTTCTGAAGGAACCCCACTGATCCTGTTTTTCACAGTCAAGGAAGTGGCTAAGTTGGTACCAGATAGTGTAGTAACTAGAAACAGAATCAATGCAAAAAAAAAAAAAAAAAATCTATAACATAATTAAAATATGTGAATGCAAGTTTTATTTGTACAACCAATGGAACAGGATTGCGCCCCAACCACCTTATTTAAACCTATAAATTTTGGTGTTTGTGACTAGTTTGCTTGATTAAATATTGAACCCAAATTCATATAGATAAATAATGCATCATTTTGTTTGTTTTAATTGAGGAAGCCAAAGCAAATTAGCACAATTCAGGCATCTGTATTTGTTTACAAGTTTTGTTTAATCTCTTCTAGAGTCATTACTCCATTTCCAAAGGGGCAGCACTGATGGGCATCGGCTCTAGGAATGTTTATGCTGTACCATCTGATGAGAGGTAAACTACCTTACACACGCACTGTTATGTATGGTAAAATACCCGGGTGAAGGGTGAGGCAAGATGACTGGGTGAACACAGCTTTATTGATGGAACCAATACTGCGGTAACATGGCAGGCACCTGGCAGAGGGCACCGGTCAAAGAGGCCGCAATATGGATGCCCCCTGCCTTATATAGGATGGTGCGGTGACGGGATGGGAAGTGCACGTCACCACACCACACTTCACAATAATGTGCCATTTTAATATATGATTTTATCTCCCCACCCCCTTTAAGAAAAGTCCAGAACCACACACACAATTGAAACCCCCCTCCCTCCAAATTTGGGACTCGAATCATGCACTAAAATAACGAAAAACAATGTACTAAAATGGCCTAAAACATTCATACAAAACAACCTAAAATAGGGCAGATGGGTGGACTTCCGTACAGCCCACACGGCGGGGTGGATTATTCTGCCACCTATACCTAAAGAAAAGTCCATACATTGAACTAAAATCACACACCGTGCTCCCAAACTAAAGAAACGAACATAAAATAATCCCATACCATAACATACAGTCATGTGAAAAAATTAGGACACCCCTTTAAATATTCAGTTCTTTATTAAGAAATGTTCACGTATCTCTGTCTAACCTTGTTTTTGTTTTTATTTGCATTTTTTAAAATTTATTTTAGCCATTGTAAGTGGGAATGAATGTGGGGGTGTCCTAAAAAAGTTGGGGGTGTCCTAATTTGTTCCTCACAATTTGTTTAGAATTATATTTTACAGAAAATTTGAAAAAAGTCTTTAATTCATTTTTAATTGTTTAGTTGTGTTACATGAATCTCCCAGTATTTTTAACATTGGTATTCAATAGCCATATGTCCAAATATGTTTTTAAAAAAACACAGGCTTATACAGGATGTCCTAATTTTTTCACATGACTATATCAGAACACAAGAACTATAAACACTCCATTATTTACAGCACAGTCTCTTGGTTGGGAGAGGTAGAACCGGCGTGCGGGGGCCCAGGGCAGCCCCTCAGCAAGCACGCCCCTGGAAGCGGCAGACCTCCGGGACAATGGCTGATCTTCCGGACGATGGAGCCCCGCTTCTTCACCACCGACACCGACTCCTGTCCAGCCTCATCACCTGGAGCCTCTTCCCGGACACGCCGAAGCTGACTGGCATGCTTCGATGAGCCACCGGACAACCTGAAGTATGCTGGGCCCAGCTTAGCCACTATGCGCAGACACCCTCAATGTTTAGCTGGCTGTCATTTGACCCATCTTTGCCGTGGACATTCTTCACCCCGAACCCGAACCAAGTCCAAAACCCTTAGCGGGGCCCAGCTCAGCCTCAAATATTGCTGCTGAGCATGCAGTTCCTCCATGCTCATTGGTCTGGCCCCAACCTCTTCTAAAACCGTCATGGCAGTCACCATCGTAGCTGCAGACCCTCCATCCCCCTGCGGCCAAGCTCTGGAGGCGCATCTAGGGCTAGCATATTGAGGTTACTCACCGGCGCAGGTGCCTCGCCGCCATGCTCGGAACCCCCCCACCGTATCCCGAGCGCCGGCACTGAGACCCTCCTGCGCAGAACCTGAATGAAGCTGGTCCTGCTTGACCGCCATGGTGTCCATTAGCCCCTCGTCCCATACAACATCCTCATCGACCCTTCAGAACCGGAGGGTTCCATTGGCAATAACCCGACCATTCGTTTCCAGCGTCGCCTTTTATGGCAAAACCCAGTCCATAAAACAAATCACAGCCCATGACGTTATCGCCTCATGCTGTCATGTGGAACATGAAATCAACCATCTTCACAGACTTGTACCAGACTGTTAACTTCAAAGTCCCAACCGTGCACAGCCTGCCACCTCCATAACCATACAACAGCACCGGGTTACCTTTAATCCTGTAGTGGGGGAAAAAATTTCCTCACCGTGGCCCAATTCAGCAATGACCCCTCCGCTCCTGTATCGAGCAGCAGTGGTAGCTCCACACCGTCCAGTTCCACTGTGCAGTACGTGTACCCATTTGTGCTGGGGGACACCGTATGGATGGTCATCGGGGGCGGGCAGAGTGATTTTTTTCCCGTGATACACGGCACACTCTAGCATAATGGTTCAAGTGTATACATCTGCTGCAACGTTTTCCCCTAGCTAGGCAGTCCTTAGCCTTATTGCGGTGTGTTGCAGACCCACAACTCTTACACAGGGGTTTTCCCGGGGCAGACCTTCGGCTGGCAGCGTTGGCTTCCGTAGTATTGTCGTCCAAGCTATCCTCGCTATCCAAGTCCGCAACATTTGCCGCAGTGGGTGGCTCCGGGGGCCGCTGTGACTGGCGCCAGGTTAGCTCAGAAGCTAGCTTGTCTGCAGCCTCCAACTGAAGAGCTAGCTCGACAGCTCTGGCTAATGTTAAGTCATTGGGTGCCGTAAGTAGCCTAACCCGCAATGCGGCGCTGCGTGTGTGCTCCGCAAGCTGGTCACATACCATTTCATCTTCCAATGGCAAAAGCGACACTCGCTAGCTACCTGCCTCACAGCTTCTTCAAAAGAGTCCGAAGCTCCGAGTGTGCGCAGGACTCGCTGGCCCTCAATACCCAGGTTATGAACAAGAAGCGCACGTGCTCTTAACTTGTTGAGCTTACCGAGGTCCAGTGCAGTGACGTAGGTCTGGAAAGCTTCAAACTACATGGGCCGAGGCACCGGCAGTTCGCCTGGCAGCTCAAGAAAGGGGCGAAGTGGTGTGATACACACCTCCATGAGTTAATCCTCAATCGCCAAATGTTATGTATGTTGAAATACCTGGGTGAAGGATGAGGCAAGATGACTGGGTGAACACAGCTTTATTGACGTTACCAATACTGCGGTAACATGGCAGGCACCTGGCAGAGGGCACCGGTCGAAGAGGCCGCAATATGGATGCCCTCTGCTTTATATAGGGCGGTGTGGTGACGTGACGGGAAGTGCACGTCACCACACTTCGCAGTAATATGCCATTTTAATTCATAATATGCACGCACGCACCCACACACCCACCCCCACACACACACACAGACACCGTCCTGTCTGATCCTAAATTGTTTCTAGCTCTTAAATATACAGGCTAGATCTGTGCAGGTTTGAGAGCTATCAAGGTGATTTCACTATTTGTGTGGAGTTAAACTGCGATTCATTAACCAAAACAAGTACTAAGTACAAATGGCACAAAAAACAGTTGCATTTTGTTTTACATCACTTACTGAATTCTCAATGTGTTTTTCAGTGGAAGGATGATTCCCTTGGCTCTCGAAGCTCAGATCAATTTAGCTAAAAGCGAGGTAAGAATCCAGGATCTTGATTATATTTCAAAGCCTTTTGGGTCTCTGGTTCATGAAAATATCAATACAGTTGTGCTTGAAAGTTTACATACAGTACCTCCAGGGTATGTAAACTTATGATAAGGGTCACATTTTAACCAGTAGTTGTCAGTGGTATTCGTGGAGTTGTGCTTTATAAGTTTACATACCCTTTAGGTATGTGAACTTTCAAGCACAGCTGTATAATATACTAGAGTAAGTACACCATGTGTGTTGTGCATGTGTTCAGGGTGCAGTTCCCATCATGGTGAATGCTACAGCCGGAACCACGGTGCTTGGAGGGTTTGATCCCATTGAGGAAATTGCCGACATCTGTGAGAAGCACAACCTGTGGCTGCATGTAGATGTAAGCTTGTCATTTATTTAATCCAATCTACCATCAGTGTTTATCACCCTCATGCATATATACAGTATTATGGTAGCTAAAAAAAAAAAAAAGACTGCCCACTGTACACAATACAGTGGGCATCAGTCAGATAGTGTTCCCCTGCACCACCACACCCCCAGTTTGAGCTGGATCCTGCCAGAACACGGGTGGGTGGCACTGAGTGGTTCAGTTCAGACACAGCGTGTGGTTTGAGTTAGCTCTCAGCATCATGGAGGAAGGGAAAGGAATTGCTTAAATTTTAAGTAATTCCTGCCTGTCTTTTAAGCCTTAAAAGACAGGCAACTTTATTGAATTAACTTTATTGAATTTCTTTAAACTAGCAGAACAGTCAAATTCTAAGGGGGACAAACCTTTCGGTAGTGATGGCAAAATCGAAACAGTGTTTTGGAACGTACCGGAACCTAGGCGGAACTTGTGATTCGAAACGCTGTTCCGAGGTCTGTATCAGAAGGACGGTGTCACGTGACTGTTCCATATCCGCGTTCCATTCCGCCCCCAATTGTTTTGAAACGTCACAGTCGTTATTTGTTTCAGCAAGTGAATACAAATCCGTGTATGGTTCCTTCATTTGTAATTCCAATTCAAAATAAAATCAGGAAAAACAAATTTTTGGTCTCATTTTTGTTTTGTCCTTTTCTAAACTTAGGTAGAAAAAAAATATATTATCAAATTTTGGGACATATCTGTGTTTAATTTTGCTCTTATTGTTTTATAGTCAAAACAAAAATATTAAGTTATTATTTTGGTTTATTATTTTGCGACACCGGAAGTGTTAGTGTTAGTGTTGGTGATGAGTTTAATCAGTTATTTAAAGTGTCTCTAGTTTTATCTATGATGTCTGACCTCCATTACACAAAATTAAAATGCCTATTATATGAAAACTAGTGATGGCAAAGTCAAAACAGTGTTTTAGTGCGTACCAAAACCAAGGTGGAACTTCTGAATTGAATCAGTATAAGCAACTGAATTGCAATATAAGCTGCGGCTTCAGCCATCACCCATTTCGGATAACTTATGTTGAACTGTATAATCAGAGGAGTTATTGTCTAATTTGACCTTGTTGGATTTGTTTCCCCTTTGTTATATTATTCTGTTTCTTTTTAATCTTTACTTTTAATCTATCCAAAATAAATAAATAAAAATCATTGTTCCGAGGTCTGTATCAGAAAGAGGATGTCACGTGACTGTTCCATTTCGCGTTCCATTACGTCACCAACTGTTTTCAAACTTGACCGTTGTTTTATGCAGTGATTGTGTTATCCCGTTTCTCAAATGGAATAATAAAATGCTGCCATTACACAATACTAAATTGCCTATTCTATGCACAATTTATGTATTACAGTGGGGTAAAAAAGTATTTAGTCAGCCACCAATTGTGCAAGTTCTCCCACTTAAAAGATGAGAGGTCTCCAATTTTCATCATAGGTATACCTCAACTATGAGAGACAAAATAAGAAAAAAAAAATCCAGAAAATCACATTGAAGGATTTTTAATGAATTAATTGGTAAATTCCTCGGTAAAATAAGTATTTGGTCAATAACAAAAGTTCACCTCAATACTTTGTTAAATACCCTTTGTTGGCAGTGACAGAGGTCAAATGTTTTCTGTAAGTTTTCACAAGGTTTTCACACACTGTTGCTGGTATTTTGGCCCATTCCTCCATGCAGATCTCCTCTAGAGCAGTGATGTTTTGGGGCTGTCACTGGGCAACACGGACTTTCAACTCCCTCCAAAGATTTTCTATGGGGTTGAGATCTGGAGACTGGCTAGGCCACTCCAGGACCTTGAAATGCTTCTTACGAAGCCCCTCCTTCGTTGCCCGGGCAGTGTGTTTGGGATCATTGTCATGCTGAAAGACCCAGCCACGTTTCATCTTCAATGCCCTTACTGGTGGAAGAAGGTTTTCACTCAAAATCTCACGATACATGGCCCCATTCATTCTTTCCTTTACACGGATCAGTCGTCCTGGTCCCTTTGCAGAAAAACAGCCCCAAAGTATGATATTTCCACACCCATGCTTCACAGTAGGTATGGTGTTCTTTCTTCTCCAAACACGACAAGTTGAGTTTTTACCAAAAAGTTCTATTTTGGTTTCATCTGACCATATGACATTCTCCCAATCCTCTTCTGGATCATCCAAATGCTCTCTAGCAAACTTCAGACGGGCCTGGACATGTACTGGCTTAAGCAGGGGGACACATCTGGCACTGCAGGATTTGAGTCCCTGGCGGCGTAGTGTGTTTCTGATGTAGCCTTTGTTACTTTGGTCCCAGCTCTCTGCAGGTCATTCACTAGGTCCCCCCATGTGGTTCTGGGATTTCTGCTCACCGTTCTTGTGATAATTTTGACCCCACGGGGTGAGATCTTGCGTGGAGCCCCAGATCGAGGGAGATTATCAGTGGTCTTGTACGTATGTCTTCCATTTTCTAATAATTGCTCCCACAGTTGATTTCTTTACACCAAGCTGCTTACCTATTGCAGATTCAGTCTTCCCAGCCTGGTGCAGGTCTATAATTTTGTTTCTGGTGTCCTTTGACAGCTCTTTGGTCTTGGCCATAGTGGAGTTTGGAGTCTGACTGTTTGAGCTTGTGGACAGGTGTCTTTTATACTGATAACGAGTTCAAACAGGTGCCATTAATACAGGTAACGAGTGGAGGACAGAGGAGCCTCTTAAAGAAGAAGTTACAGGTCTGTGAGAGCCAGAAATCTTGCTTGTTTGTAGGTGACCAAATACTTATTTTACTGAGGAATTTACCAATTAATTCATTAAAAATCCTTCAATGTGATTTTCTGGATTTTTTTTTCTCATTTTGTCTCTCATAGTTGAGGTATACCTATGATGAAAATTGAAGGCCTCTCTCATCTTTTAAGTGGGAGAACTTGCACAATTGGTGGCTGACTAAATACTTTTTTGCCCCACTGTATATACTTTCTATGTAAAATACTAATTTCTCGTGTCCTTGCCTGACTGGCTGCTGGTTCATCAGCCCACATGCCTGCAACATTTCAAAGCTCCTCTGAAGTGCAGTTTGTTTGTGAAGTCTTGCCTCTCTGAGTGTCTTGTACTGAGCTGCTTTTGGATTTACATTATTTGGAAATGGATGGGGGTAGAAAGTGTCCCAGGTCAGCTGTTTGGGATCACTATGACCTTCTTGAGGGGGAAAAAAAGTTAAATGTATGCACTGTATGCAACATCTTGCATTTTGTAACAATACAAGTATGGTGGAGACACCTACGGACAAAACATGCTGACGCCTGCATTCCTAGCACAACACAACCGAGTGCTGAATCAAGCCATGGCCAGCGTAATGTTTATGGTATGTATTCATGTTCTTTTAATACACATACGAGTATACATTTATTATTTATACACCTTTATTATTATTTACAATAAATATAATTATGCATTTGATCACTAAAAGAAGCCATATTGTTGTACATTTACATATAGTTATATATTTTACATATAGTTACATATATTTACAATATATGAAGTTGCATGGTAGCATTCCTCCTAACTCAGTCTTTTTGTTGTTCCTTGACAGGAAGGCAAAAAGAATTGAATGTACACAAGTGCCCCTAAAAACAGTGACTGATGTCTATTTTGTGCACAAGCACCCCCTTCAAATACTAATTGAAAAAATATATATTTTCAGACAAATAATACTAGAAACCCAAACAAAGCACGAAACGTTGAGATAAAGACCCGAAAACACTTGACTGGTTCAGTGTAGTATTATAACATTTGGCCACCAGATGTCGCTGTGGGGAGATGTTTCAAATGTTCCAAAACATCAATTCTTTTTCTGAATCAATTGTTCCAAATGATTCGATCTCTTGATCATTCCATTTCTGCCATCACTACCGGTGGACAGTACTGTGGAGACAGGAGGACAGGCAGCACTGTGGTAGAAGTTGGCCTACCCGCACCTGTTGCTAGCAGAGAATAGCGATGGACAGACTCTTTCTTTTGCCTTGTCTGCCTCCTGGCTTTAGTCCATGTGTGAAATCACTTACTATGAAAGGACACAAAACTACTGAAGACCATAGACCAAGTGCCAGAGATACGAAGATTGGTAAAGAAAAAAACTTGGATAGATTAAGCTGAGGATAAGGAGAAATAAGCATGAGGTTTAGAGGAACTTTTACTGTTTTTTTTCCGCTGTCATTGTTGATTATTAATGTTGAAACTGGCTATTACTAATGGTATATACAGAGAGGAAAATAAGTATTGAACATGTCAACATTTTTCTCATTAAACTTATTTCTGATGGAACCATTAACCTGAGATTTTCACTAGATATCAGTAGCAACCCAAGTAATCCAAACACAAAGAAATCAAGGCAACTGTGTTCACAAACAAGTTATATTTAATAAAGTGGAATGACACAGGGAACAAGTACTGAACACATGAAGAAAAAGAGGTGCAAAAAGGCATAGAAAGCCAAGAAACCAGCTGAAATCCATCAGAATTTAGGAAGCCATCCCGTCCCCCATCAGTGCAAATTAATTTCAACTGCTCTCTCTAGACCTTCACAACCTTATTGTTGCAAAACATAATGATGGGATTGGTTACAGGTGCATTTCTAAACTGCTGAATGTTCCAATGAGTACTATTGGAGCCATCATTTGGAAGTGATTTCTTTTTTAAAAATTTTGCACAGTAACTTTGCATATGGAACTTTCCATTTGAAGTATTGTACAACCAAGGCGTGAATGTTGGAATATTGGGCCAGTTGAGGTCTCACCCAGACATCCTGTGTTTAGACTTTTTACTGGTGTCATCCATCTCTCCTTCCTCTGCTCTCACCTCTCCTGAACCCTCTGCCTGAACACTTTCCTCTCTGTCTAATTCAGGTTCTCTCTCCATCTATGGTGGTATACAAACAGATTAGAAAATATCAAGTGTCATGTAAATTAAAAGTAGATACCCAAAAATTTCTAGTACAGGGTACAAAGAGCACCCACTTAAAAACTTGAGTAATGACTTCAGTCTTGAAGGTTTGAGGTTTTTCTCCAAAATGTATAACAATTTTCTTATAGTCTTCTACTTTTCATTGTAAATTTATCTGAATTTGAAACCATTTTCCTCAAATTTGTAATTTCATCTTGTAAAATTGACTTTTCTTGTACATTTGAGACTTTATTATAAATTTGTGTATTGTATTGCTAATTTTTGGCTATTTTTTTAAATAAAATTACTGTTTTTTTTAATACATTTCAAACAGACTGGGGTTTTTTTTACTTTTTCCTTATAACAATTTACATTTTTGACTGTAATTTTGCAGAGCCAGAACAGAACAATAATTTAACTCTGATTTCAAAGAAAAAATACTAATAAAATTGTATTTAATGAAATAAATTAACTTAAATGACCAAAGATGCAGTTATTTCTGTTATATTTCTATATATTTATAGGGTTTTTGGTTTTGTTTTTTTTTTCTCAGAAATCTCCTCACCACCCAGACAGCAGGAAAAACCTCTCTTATTTTGAAATCCAAATGTTGGCACATTTAGTTTGAAGGCTGCTGACAGATTAAAGTCATTGACTTCGTGAATTTCGGTCATCTTAACTTGCCAGGTACATAATAATGAACATAAATTAATTAATATTAACTAAGTTAAAGGTAAAAACAGCTTTTTATTCTTGTCTGAAATAAGAAAAACAAAAATCTAACCATACGTGTTAGCTAAGCAACTCTTCCATTATTGCTCCCGTTACCAGCGGATTAAAACCATGATTAATGCCTTGACTGCTTACATACCTCTTCTGATTTTTCCACGTTTAAAGTACTTTAATAAGCTCGTGTTTCTCTCGGACAGCAACGTTTGTAGCGAGACACTGCTTGCTGGCTGGAACACGCAGGCGGGGCACTTCTGAACTCCGCGTGGATGATGGTCACGTGTGTTGTTCGTGTGCGCGCTTGCGGACCATCATTGCTTCATATATTTTTCTTAAGTTTATATATCCTCATAGAGCGGCAGAAATTTTTCAGGCATGGTGGGCCGCCGCCCAGAAATGTTACCAGAGGAAACCCTGGACGCAAGGTTGAGATGGTTTGGACATGTGCAGAGGAGAGAGTGGATATATTGGACAAAGGATGTTGAAGATTGAGCTGCCAGGCAGGAGAAAAGAGGAAGACCACAGAGAAGATTCATGGATGTAGTGAAGGAGGACATGGAGAGGGTTGGTGCTACAGAGGAAGATGCAAGGAATGGGATGAGATCGAGTCAAATAATCTACTGTAGCAACCCTAAAGGGAGCAGGCGAAAGGAGAAGAAGATCGTACATTTTGACACAAGAGTTCAGTTCCTACTGTAAAGCATTAATCAATATCATTCCTGAAAAACAGCATTCCATTCAATATCTACGTTGAACTAACAAGGGTCACTGTATGGTTATGTTCTCAGTGCTAATGTAGAAGAGTCAGTGTATGTAACTTATTTCTAACTTTTGTATGATTTTATTGTTTAACACTTGCAGAAATCAGAGAAACTGTTCAAAGTTTTCCAATTCATACATTTCCTTCATCAGTAAAGAATTGGCTGCACAATACAACAGGTACCCATTAATATTTTATTTTCTTTTTCCTACAGGCATGTTGGGGAGGAGGAGCTCTTATGTCTAAGGAGCACAAACACCTGTTAAAGGGAATCCACAGGTAATCTCTTTCCTGTACCTCAATTCCATTCAGTTCAATTCAACTTTATTTGTATAATAAAGCGCCTAATCACAACAAAGGTCATCTCAAGGCACTAGATAAATCATAAGTAATTCAGAGAAAACCTCAATGATTGAACAATCCCCTATGAGCAAACACAAGGTGCCAGTGGGAAGGAAAAACTCCCTAATAGAAAGAAACATCCCACAGAACCAGGCTCAGGGAGGGGCAGTTTTCTGCCACGATTGCTTGGAGGGGGTGAGGGGAGAGAGAAGAAAAGAAAGAAGAGACATACTATTCATAACATCATACAGGTAGAACAACGCCCGTACAGATACGATGCTACACCAAAGCTAGGTTAACCAAGAATTACAGCATTTTTATAGGCTTTTTTCAAGTTTTTCAAGCTAGCTAGCAAATCTCATGTGTAGCACTACAAGCAGACGCTTGCGTAGCTAGGGCTAGTTATGGGAACTGAACAGTTGCAGCACATAACTCTAAAGCCTTTGTGGAATGTCTAACAACTTCATTTTTGCTGGTGACCCTAACAAATGATTGTTAAATTTTGTCATGTCTGGACAGAGAGACCCCACATGGATCGTGACCTTATTGTGGTGGGGGGTGTGCGTGCCCTAGTGATCCCAGGAGCTATGTTGTCTGGGGCAATTTGCCTCTGGTAAGGTCACCCAAGATAAACTGATCCTGGATGAAGGGCCAGACTAAGAACGATCCAACCGACTCTCATGATGAATGTGAGAACAAGGATTCAGTGTACCCCGCCCAGTATGGGGTTACCGGGCCCCCACACTGGAGCCAGGCCTGGGGAAAGGGCTTGATGGCTAGTGCCCCTGGTGGCCAGGTTTCTGCCCATGGGACCCGGCCGGGCTCAGCCCGAAGGAGTTACATGGGTCCGCCCTCCAGTGGGCTCACCACCTGCAGAAGGGACCATGGGGGTCCGGTGCTATGTGGATCAGGTGGCAGTTGAAGGCAGAGACCTTGGCGGTCTGATTCCAGGCTTCTTAAACTGGCTTCTGAGACATGGAATGTCACCTCTCTGGTGGGGAAGGAGCCTGAGCTGATGCATGAGGTTGAGAGATACTGGCTAGATATAGTCTGCCTCACCTCAACACACAGCTCTGGTTCCGGAACCAGTCTCCTGGAGAGGGGCTGGAGCTTGGCCTACTCTGGAGTTGCCCCGGCCGAGAGGCGACGAGCAGGGGTGGGTATTCTTGTATCCCCCCACCTTACTGCCTCTATATTGTAGTTTTCCCCGGTGGATGAAAGGGTTGTTTCCATGTGGCTTTGGGTTGGGAAACGGGTCCTGACCATCATTTGTGCCTATGCACCAAGTGATGGTTCAGAGAACCCACCTTTTTTGGAGTCTCTGACTGGGGTGCTGGAGGGTGCTCCATTTGGAGACTCCATTGTCCTACTGGGGGACTTCAATGCACACGTGGGCAACGACAGTGAAACCTGGAGGGGTGTGATTGGGAGGAACGGCCTGCCCGATCTGAATCCGAGTGGCGTTCAGTTGTTGGACTTCTGTGCTATCCACAATTTGTCCATAACGAACACCATGTTCAAGCATAAGGGCATCCATATGTGCACCTGGCACCAGGACACCCTAGGTTGCAGGTCGATGATCGATTTTGTTATCGTGTCATCAGACCTGCAACCGTATGTCTTGGACACTTGGGTAAAGCGAGGTGAAGAGCTGTCAAGTGATCACCACCTGCTGGTGAGATGGATCCAATGGCAGGGGAGGATGCCATTCAGACCTGGTAGACCCAAACGTATAGTGAGGGTGTGCTGGGAACGTCTGGGTGAGGCCTCTGTCCGGGAGGTCTTCACCTCCTACCTCTGGAAAACTTTGACCACATTCCAAGGGAGTCTGGAGACATGGAGTCTGAATGGGCCATGTTCTCTACCTCCATTGAAGCTGCTGTCCAGAGCTGTGGCCTCAAGGTTGTCGGGGCATCTCGTGGTGGCAACCCCCGAACCAAGTGGTGGACACCAGTGGTGAGGGGGGCCATTAAGCTGAAGGAGTCCTGTCAGGCTTGGTTGGCTTGTGGGACTCCCGAAGCAGCTGAAGTGTACCGGCAGGCCAAGCGGAGTGCAGCTCGGGTGGTTGCTGAAGCAAAAATTTGGATGTGGGAGGAGTTCAGTGAGGCCATGGAACAAGACTTTCGGTCGGACTCGAAGAGATTCTGGCAAACTGTCCAGCGGCTCAAGAGGGGGAAGCAGCTCCCTGTCCACACTGTGTATGGTGCTGATGGGGCACTGCTGACTTCAACTGGGGATATCATCAGGCGGTGGAAGGAATAATTCAAGCATCTCCTCAATCCCACTGGCACACTTTCCACAGAGGAAGCAGGGCTTGTGGACAAGGGGGACGACTCACCCATCACCGGGGCTGAGGTTGCCAAGGTGGTTAAAAAGCTCCTTGGTGGCTGGGCCCCAGGGGTGTACGAGATTCACCCTGAGTACCACAAGGCCCTGGATGTTGTAGGGCTGTCATGGTTGACACGCCTCTGCAACATTGCGTGGAGGTTGGGGACAGTGCCTTTGGCATGGCAAACCAGGGTGGTGGTTCCTCTCTTCAAAAAAGGGGACCGGAGGGTGTGCTCCAACTTTAGAGGGATCACCTCCTCAGCCTCCCTGGGAAGGTCTATGCCAAGGTACTGGAGAGGAGAGTATGGCCGTTGGTTGAACCTCAGATTCAGGAGGAGCAATGTGGTTTTCGTCCTGGCCGTGGCACATCGGACTAACTCTTTACCCTCTCGAGAATCCTCAAGGGTTCGTGGGAGTTTGCCCAACCAGTTTACATGTTTTTTGTGGACTTGGAGAAAGCATTCCTCCGCTTCCCTCGTGGTTTTCTGTGGGGGGTGCTTCGGGAATATGGGGTATCGGGCTTGTCGTTACGAGCTATCTGGTCTCTATATGATCGTTGTGAGAGTTTGGTTCATATTGCCAACACTCGGTTGGACTCATTCCCAGAGAGAGTTGGACTCCGCCAGGGCTGCCCTTTGTCACCGATCCTGCTCATAATTTTTATGGACAGGATTTCTAGGCGCAGCCAGGAAACGGAGAGTGTCATGCTTGGTGACCATAGGATCTCATCTCTGTTGTTTGCAGATGCTGTTGTCCTGTTGGCTTCATCCAGCAATGACCTACAGGTCTTACTGGGACGGTTTACCGCTCAGTGTGAAGTGACTGGGATGAGAATCAGCATCTCCAAGTCCGAGTCCATGGTCCTCAGCCGGAAAAAGGTGGCTTGTCCTCTCCGGGTTGGGGACAAGCTCCTGCCCCAAGTGGAGGAGTTTAAGTATGTCGGGGACTTATTCTCGAGTGAGGGGAGAATGGAGCGAGAGATTGACAGATGGATCGGAGCAGCATCTGCAGTGATGCGGACGTTGTACCAGTCCGTTGTGGAGAAGAGGGAGCTAAACTCTTAAGGCAAAGCTGTCGATTTACCAGTCAATCTACATTCCTGCCCTCACCTATGGTCACAAGCTTTGGGTAATGACCGAAAGAATGAGATTGCGGATACAAGCGGCTGAAATCAGCTTTCTTCATAGGATTGCTGGACTCACCCTTAGAGATGGGGTGAGGAGCCCAGTCATCCGGGAGAGGCTCAGAGTAGAACCGCTGCTCCTCAACCTTGAAAGGAGCCAGTTGAGGTGGTTTGGGCATCTGATCAGGATACCTCCTGGATGCCTCCCACTTGAAGTGTTTCGGGCACGTCCCACTTGGAGGAGACCCCAGGGCAGACCCAGGACTTGCTGGAGAGACTACGTCTCCTAGTTGGTCTGGGAACACCTTGGTGTCCTCTCTGAATAGCTGGAGCAGGTGGCTGGGGAGAGGGAAGTCTGGGCTTCTCTGCTTGAACTGCTGCCTCCATGACCCAGACCTCCGGAAAAGCGGTAGAAGATGGATGGATGGATGGATGGATAGACAGAGAGATCAAGCTGGAAAAGGATGTACAAGCAGGTTAGGTTGATTAAGGACAGAGATGATAATGCTAAGTGACGAGAGTGTGTTGAGAAGTTGGAAGGAGTACTATGAGGAGCTGATGAATGAAGAAAATGAGAGAGAGGAAGTTCCGGGGATTAGCAAGGCAAAAGTGAGGACAGCCATGAAGAGTTTAAAGGCAGTTTGTCCAGATGACATACAGTGGGGAAAATAAGTATTGAACACATCAACATTTTTCTCCTTAAACATATTTCTGATGGAGCTATTGACCTGAGATTTTCACCAGATATCAGTAACAACCCAAGTCATCCATACATACAAAGAAATCAAGGCAATTTTGTTCACAAAACAAGTTACATTTGATAAAATGGAATGACACAGGGAATAAATATTGAACACATGAAGAAAAAGAAGTGCCAAAAGGCATAGAAAGCCAAGAAACCAGCTGAAATCCATCAGAATTTAGGAAGCCATCCCATCCCTCATCAATGCAAATTAATTTCAGCTAGTTAAGTCCTGACTGATGGCGTTTAAAAAGGTCTGTGAATATCAGATTGCCACACCACAAAGAACTCATGATGGGTAAAAGGCATTCACTTATATAGCGCTTTTTCTCATTTCTAAATGACCAAAGCGCTTTACGGATCCTGCTATCCACCCATTCACACACTGATGGCAGCGGGGCTGCCATACACAGGTGCTGGCCTGACCCACCAGGAACAACTGGGGTAGAAGCAAAGAGCTCTCTCTTGACCTTTGCAACCTTATTGTTGCAAAACATAGAGATGACATTAGTTACAGGTGCATTTCTAAACTGCTGAATGTTCCAGTAAGCACTTTTGGAGCCATCATTCAGAAGTGGAAAGAACATCATTTTACCATAATCCGGCCATGACCAGGAGCTCCTCACAAGATTTCTGACAGAGAAGTCAAAAGAATTATCAGAAGAGTTATCCAAAAGCCAAAGACCACTCGTGGAGAGTTCCAGAAAGACCTGGAGTTAGCAGGTAATGCTGTTTCAAAGAAAACAATAAGTAATGCACTCAACTGACATGGACTCGATGCTCGCTGAACTCACAAGACTCCATTGCTGAAGAAAATGCATGTTGAAGCTCATTTAAAGTTTGGTGCACATCATTTGGGCAACCCAGTAAAATACTGGGAGAATGTAGTCTGGCCAGATGAGACCAAAATTTAACTTTTTGGATTCCACAACACACAGCATGTTTGAAGGAGAAATGGCACTGTACATCAGCCCCAAAACACCATACAAACAGTGAAGTTTGGAGGTGGGAGCATCATGGTGTTCATATAATTAAAGGAAAGATGAATGGACAAATGTACAGAGACATCCTTGACCAGAACCTGTTGCCATCTGCCACGATGCTGAAGATGAAATGAGGGTGGACACTTCAGTAAGACAATGATCCCAGACACACAACCAGGGAAACTCTCAACTGGTTCCAGAGAAGGAAAATAAAGCTGCTAGAATGTTCCAGTCAGTCACCTGACCTGAATCCAATTTAAAAATCAATGGAACAAACTGAAGATCAGAGTTCATCGAAGACACCCACAGAACCTTCAAGATTTGAAGACAGTTTGTGAGGAAGAATGGACTAAAATCACTCCTGAGCAATGCCTGCACCTAGTTTCTCCATACAGGAGGCATTTGGAAGCTGTTATTACCAACAAAGGCTTTTCTACTAAATACTAAATGAATTTCACCAAGTGTGTTCAATACTTATTCCCTGTGTCATTCCACTTTATTCAATATAACTTGTTTTGTGTACACACTTGCCTTGATTTCTTTTATGTATGGATTACTTAGGTTGTTACTGATATCTGGTGAAAATTTCAGGTCAATGGCTCCATCAGAAATATGTTTAAGGAGAAAAATGTTGACGTGTTCAATACTTATTTTCCCCGCTGTACCTGTGGAGGTATGGAGAGATTTAGGAGAAATGGCAGTGGACTTTTTAACCTGATTGTTTAACATAATCTTGGAGAGTGACAGGATGCCTGAGTAATGGAGAAGTGTTGTGAAACAGATTTTCAAGAACAAGGGTGATGCTCAGAGCTGTAGTAACTACAGAGGCATAAAGTTGATCAGCCAGCTATGAAGACATGGGAAAAAGTTGTTGAAGCTAAGTGAAGAGGAGAGGTGACAATCAGCGAACAGCGGTACGGTTTCATGCTAAGAAAGAGTACTACAGATTAAATGTTTGCTTTAAGAGTGTTGATGAAGAAGTATAGAGAAACTCAGGAGGAGTTTAACTGTGTCTTTGTGGATCTAGTGAAAACAAACGATAGGGTGCCAAGAGAGGAAGTGTGGTTCTGTAAAGAAAGTCAGGAGTGGCAGAGAAGTATGTGAGGGTGGTGCAGGACATGTTTGAGGACAGCGAGACAGTGGTGAAGTGTGCTGTAGGACCGACAGAAGGATTCAAGCTGGGGGTGGGATTACATCAAGGATCAGCTCTGAGCTCCTTCTTGTTTGCCATGGTGACGGACAGGCTGACAAACAAGGTCAGGCAGGAGTCCCCGTGGACCATGATGTTTGCAGACAACATTTTGATCTGTAGTAAGAGTAGGGAGCAGATGGAAGAGAACCTGGAGAGGTGGAAATATACTCTGGAGAGAAGAGGAAGACTATGATGGTGTATGGTCTATGTGGACTATGATGTTTGCACATGACAGTAGAAGCAAGACAATATACGTGCGTGAATGAGAGGGAGGCAGATTTTTTTTTTTTTTTTTTTTTGTTACTTATTTGTACCCGTAGGTAGATTTGGTTTGCAGTCTGGTGACAAGCCACCGGCTGCTGGTCGCTGCGTGCGCGAGCGCCCTAAACCTACATGTTTTTGGTATGCGGGAGGAAACCGGAGAAATCCCGGAGTAAACCCACGCAACACGGGGAGAACATGCAAACTCCACACAGCTCACTGTTGGTCGGGGGCTGGGATCGAACCCACGATCTCATGATCCCCGCGATCCCCCGGCCGAGGGTAAAACTGTGCTGCCACAGTGCTAAATCACTGCGCCACCGTGCAGCCCGTGCAGATATAACAGTAAAGATACAAGGAGTAGAGGTAATGAAGGTGGAGGAGTTTAAATACCTGGGATCAACCATCCAAAACAATGGAAAATGCACAAGAGAGATGAAGAACAGACTGCAGGCAGGGTGGAGTGTGTCGAGACTAGTGTCGGGTGATTTGCGACAGAAGGATAGCAGCAAGAGTGAAAGGTAAGATTTACAAGACGATCATGAGACTGGTTTTGTGGTTTTGAGATGGTGGAGCTGACAAAGAAATGTGGAGCTGGAAGTGGTAGAGTTGAAGATGCTAAGATTCTCACTGGGAGTGACTAGGAGGGACAAGATTGTAAATGAGTACATCAGAGGAACAGCTCAGGTTGAGCAGTTTGGAGACAAAGTAAGAGAGGCAAGTCTGAGATGGTTTGGACATGTGCAGAGGAGGGATAGTGAATATATTGGACAAAGGATGTTGAAGATAGAGCTGCCAGGCAGGAGGAAAAGAGGAAGACCACAGAAGATTGATGGATGTAGTGAAGGAGGACATGGAGAGGGTTGGTGTTACAGAGGCAGATGCAAGGGATCGGGTGAGATGGAGGCAGATGATCTGCTGTAGCAACCCCTAAAGGGAGCAGCCGAAAGGAGAAGTATTCATGTCTTTTAAAAAATTTGGATGTGCCATGTACATTTGTTTCATGACCAACTTTTTTTCTGGAAGAAACGTTCTGTTTTGTACCTGCAGAGACAGTGATCAAGGAGCTTTTAAAATTTAGGTTTTTTGAAACCTCTGCCATCTGCTTCAAAAAAAATTGAAATGGCAGTGAATGTTTATACTGTTTTTCCCCAGAGATAAAACAATGACTGTAATCGTACTCTGTCCTCTTTCTTTCTTTGATAGAGTTAATTCTGTTGCCTGGAATCTTCATAAGATGCTGATGGCATGTTTGCAGTGCTCTGCTTTTCTGGTCAGAGATAAAACGGTGAGACAAGCTTGCTTATTAACTGATTAATCACATCTCCTATACAAGAAAAAAAATACTACCTCCATTGAAGACAGGAAGTTCTATAGCACAGAAATTAAGTAGTGAGAAGACCTCTGTCAGTTAGCCCTGCAGCCAGATGCAGAGCAACTGTCCTATCTAATATAGAACTATGAAATATGTACACAAATATCAAATGGGTTTGTAACATTATCACAGATGTGAACACACACTTGCAAGACACCTGCCCTCAAAATCCTGAACCTCCATGTCCACGCACAGTGCCACACTGCAGCTAGGGAGTGCTATATCCCCATCACACAGCTGCATATGTCATGAGTCACCCTTCAGGGCAGAGAAGAGAGATCCACACGCTGGACTGCAGTTTGTGATATTTATTAACCAGAACACAAAGTCCCTAACAGTGGGGAAAAAGAGGACCTGGACTGGGCCAGAGCTGCATCCTCGGAGGTCCCGGGCTGTGACAGAGCACCCGCAATGACCTCAGCAGGAGGAGCTGGGCCCACAGTGATCTTGGGCGGCGAGCCTGGACCCATGGAGACTTCTGGCAAAGCTGGATAATCCTCAGTGACCCTGGGGAAAAGCTCAGATGGGAGAGGCAGAGAAGCAGGGTCAGGGTCACCGGTGGCAGTGGAGCCCAGCGAGGTGAGCGCAGGTGCAGCTGACAGCTGACAGCTGCACTTTGCTCTCCCCAGCAAGAGCCAGACAAGACCTGTCCAGCACAGAAACAATGAAAACAGAGGAGGGCATTTGCCTGAGCTCAAGCTCCACCGCTGTCCAGGACTCCATTGATACAGGCGACGACTCCTCGGGCCCGACCCTCTAGAGGTCCAGCTCAGACTCTGCTGTGGCGGCCCCAGCAGCAAGCACGGTGGTCAAGGCAGTTCCGGGACCCCCCAGCGATGTGACCCACACAGGTGGCTCACCCAACATGGACACAGGAGGTCGGCTTCCTGCTGGCACTGGATCTTGTTCTGCTGAGGCCAGGGGACACTCCATCGTCGGCGCAGGCTTGAGCTCGGTTGCAGTGCTCTCCCTCCATCCAGACTATGGCTGCGGGGCTGGGACCAGGTCCTCCAGGACTGCAGGTTCCTCCACCATGCGGCGACTCAATCCAGGAGCCGACGGACACTCAGGGGAGAGAGAGGAGGAAACACGGAGGTAGCAAGTGAACATGTCTGCAGCAGGCAGTGAGGACTCAGTGGACTTCGTAGGCTGAGCCCCACCACTGGGAATCAGACAAGATAATTCATTTTTAGGTAACTGGGAATGAGAAAGCACTTGCCTGTATTCCCAGGGCATGATGGTTTCTGCTACAGCAGACCCAGTGTTCTCCTTCTCAGTGGCTGCAGTGGTAATGGACCCCCTTGAAGAGCATGGAGGATCCGCCCCTGCCGACTCAATGACAGACAGAGCTGGGGATGAAGCGGTCTTATTGTCAGCAGTGGGGGAAAACGCTGTGGAGATGAGGGAAGCAGCAGCAGCAGCGGAAGAAGAGGAAGCTGACAGGATCGCCAGTGAGGAGGAGCTTGGATGAGAAAGGGAGGCTGCTGTGCAATTTTCTTGACATGGCGGAAGAGAAACTGCTGGCAAGGAGGTGGAGGTGTTTCTCCGGTGAGATTTCCCTGGGTGATGGCGGGGAGCGGGAGGCAGAGACGTCGGCTCCTGGAGAGGTGGAAGAGGGCCCGGTGGAACCTCCTTCAGTTCCTGGGCGAGATCCAAGAGGAGCCATGGCTTGTATTCTAGTAGGAGCTCTGTCTCCGCTAATTGGACCTGCCTACGCTCCTCCAGCTCCTCGGCCAATGATGTGAGCCACAATTCAGGAGGAGAGGGCAGGGCTGCTGAGTCAGGGCTAGACGATGTCCATTCGGGACCTCCGGGGACCGTCTGGTGGCTGGACGAGGGTTCAGGTTCCGGACAGGACAAGCAAATCTTCCGCCCCCGGGTGCGCTTCTTCTTGAGCCCCGGTGGTGACAAAAGGAAGTTCCCCATCTGGGCACAGAGTTTGCAATGTGTGTCGAACACTGAGGCGAGGAAAACTGAGACCCGCTCAGTTCCAGAGGTTGGGAGGAGCCTCGATCACCCAGGCCACTCCGTCCATGAACCTCCAAACCTCCTCGGGAGAGCGGGAGGCTCCAGCCCCTGAGGCAAAACTGGCAATGAGCGTAGCTGCCACACACTCCTCTTCGCCCAGCCCCAGAGCTGAAAAATCTAAGGCAGCAGACATACCCAAACCCCAGGTGAAAGACAAAAACTGGGGGGAAGCAGAAGGAAAAGGCTACCTTCACCGCTGCTGGTGAATTAAGTTGGCTGGATGTGTTTCTGGCCCAGACAACTACCAGAAATTGCCAACCCACAGATGAGAGAAACAAAAAACCCACAAACTGCAGCCGCTGGTTTCTCTAATTGGCCGGTGTCTTCTGTCATGAGTCGCCCTTCAGGGCAGAGAAGAGAGATCCACACGCTGGACTGCAGTTTGTGATATTTACAGACGTGGACAAAATTATTGGTACCCCTCTGTTAATGAAAGAAAAACCCACAATGGTCACAGAAATAACTTGAATCTGACAAAAGTGGTAATAAATAAAAATTCTATGAAAATTAACCAATGAAAATCAGACAATGCTTTTGAATTGTGGTTCAACAGAATTATTTTAAAAAACAAACTCATGAAACAGGCCTGGACAAAAATGATGGTACCCCTAGAAAAGATTGAAAATAATGTGACCATAGGGACATGTTCAACCAAGATGTGTCCTCTAATTAACATCACAGGTGTCTACAAACTTGTAATCAGTCAGTCGACCTATTTAAAGGGTGAAAAGTAGTCACTGTGCTGTTTGTTGACATGGTGTTTACCACACTAAACATGGACCAGAGGAAGCAAAGGAGAGAGTTGTCTCAGGAGATTAGAAAGAAAATTATAGACAAGCATGTTAAAGGTAAAGGCTATAAGACCATCTCCAAGCAGCTTGATGTTCCTGTGACTACAGTTGCACATATTATTCAGAAATTTAAGATCCACAGGACTGTAGCCAACCTCCCTGGACGTGGCCGCAGGAGGAGACAGATAATACGAATGGTAACAAAAGAGCCCAGAACAACCGCTAAACACATTCATGGTGAACTCCAAGGTCAAGGTACATCAGTGTCAGATCGCACCATCTGTCGTTGTTTGAGGCAAAGTGGACTTCATGGGAGACGACCAAGGGGGACACCACTGATGAAAACAAATCATAAAAATCCAGACTGGAATTTGCCAAACTGCATGTTGACAAGCCACAAAGCTTCTGGGAGAATGTCCTATGGACAGATGAGACAAAACTGCAACTTTTTGGCAAGGCACATCAGCTCTATGTTCACAGATGCAAAAATGAAGCATACCAAGAAAAGAGCACTGTCCCTACTGTGAAACATGGTGGAGGTTCTGTTATGTTCTGGGGCTGCTTTGCTGCATCTGGCACAGGGTGTCTTGAATCTGTGCAGGGTACAATGAAATCTCAAGACTATCAAGGTATTCTAGAGAGAAATGTGCTGCCCAGTGTCAGACAGCTTGGTCTCAGTCGCAGGTCACGGGCCTTGCAACAGGATAATGACCCAAAACACAGCTAAAAACAGCCAAGAATGGCTAAGAGCGAAACATTGGACTATTCTAAAGTGGCCTTCTATGAGCCCTGATCTAAATCCTATTGAACATCTGTGGAAGGAGCTGAAACATGCCATCTGGAGAAGGCGCCCTTCAAACCTGAGACAACTGGAGCCCTTTTGCTCATGAGGAGTGGGCCAAAATACAGTACCTGCTGAGAGGTGCAGAAGTCTCATTGGCAGTTACAGAAATCGTTTGATTGCAGTGATTGCCTCAAAAGGTTGTGCAACAAAATATTAAGTTAAGGGTACCATCATTTTTGTCCAGGCCTGTTTCATGAGTTTGTTTTTTAAAATAATTCTGTTGAACCACAATTCAAAAGCATTGTCTGATTTTCACTGGTTAATTTTCATAGAATTTTTATTTATTACCACTTTTGTCAGATTCAAGTTATTTCTGTGACCATTGTGGGTTTTTCTTTCATTAACAGAGGGGTACCAACAATTTTGTCCACGTCTGTATTAACCAGAACACAAAGTCCCAAACAGTGCATAAACAGAAAATACAAACTGAAATACAAGGCAAACTTACGGCGCACCAGAACAGGGCCAGGATTCTGGTGGAGACGAAAACTGAGACTCCGGCAAAGAAAAATGAAAATAACAGCCCTTAAATAAGGCTAGAAACAGTCAAACACAAATAGTAACCAGTGTGAAACACATGAGCGGACTGGGGAGAAAATGACAATCAGCTGTGAGTAATGGGAGAGAATGGGCTGACAGTTGACAGGGATCCCATCCACATGGAGCAGAAACCCGGAAACGTCACTGACAGCTGTCAACTCAGAGGGACAATATAACAGAATGGAAAATAAAATAAGATGGCAAAAATAAAGTGGAAACAAATAAGGACAACTACACCCAAATCTGTAAATAACAAAATTGCACTGAACGTAACCAGGAAAAATAAATCATACAAAGAAACAATACCAAAAATGTGAAAACAAACTAGAAATAACACCACAAGCAAAGACCTCCAAAATACATTATTGAACAAATAAGGGAAAACAAAAAAGCAAAGCGACAAAGCACGGTGGAATCCCCCCTGTGCACAGATTGTGACAGCATAGCCCCTGCTAAGCCTCTCCTGGTCAGAGTTGTAATGGACCATTGGGGGGATTCCCATGGACCATTGTAATGGTCCATTGTAATGGGCCATTTTCTTATTGTAACCCCCAACTCATTTCTATCCCTTCAAGATAGTGCTGTGACCAAATTATTGAATAGGGGGTGGCAGTGGTGTAGTGTAGATGACTATTAATCGTAGGGTCAGTGGTTCGATTCCCACTCTGTGTGCAGTCTGCATGTCAAAGTGTCCTTGAGCAAGACACTGAACCCCCAGTTGCTCCTGGTGAGTCAGGCCAGCGCCGTTGCATGGCAGCTCCACCGCCATCAGTGTGTGAATGGGTGGATAGCAGGATCTGTAAAGCGCTTTGGTCATCTAGAGATGAGTAAAAAGCGCTATATAAGTGAATGCTGTTATGTCGGTAATAGGAGCCAAGGACGAGACAGAGTGTTGAACTGGACACAGCTTTATTTGTGACTCACTCTCACAGTACATGCACATCCGTCAGGCTGAGAGGAGGCCAAGAGACCGCCCCTCTCCTTCACAGCTCTTTTATACCCCAGGTGGCGGCAGAACCGGAAAGGTGGAGCCACCACCCATCAGAAATACCTAAACAATCTATCACATTCACTCAAAACAACTAAAACTAGGGGGGAACAGGTGAACTACCATCCCACCCCCACACAGCAAGACAGCAGATTTCCAACAATCTTCAGAGAAAAAAAGTCCAAGTACCTTTATTGGTCTCCCTTGGGAGAGATTTGTCTTGGACAGAGATCTGACAGAGATCGGGGTCTGCCACACATCAAAACATAGAATAGAACAAACAATCCACAGGGATTCAGAGGGAGATTGGGGAAGTAGGCAGAATTACCAGACAAAATCTTAGGAAGTAGATCCTCTAAGGTAGTGGTGCCCAACCAGTCGACGCTTACAGGTTGATTGCAAAAATTCCTTTTCTAACCTCTTAAAATTCTGCTGTTCCACATGGAACAGCAGAAATGCGAATGGGCAGCGTGAATGCATACAAAGTGAATGGAAAGAGGCGAGTACACGCGAAATTGCACAGTCGTGCGTTTGCGTCCGAGACTAGCTAGCTAGCTAGCTGCTAGCTTTGAGATTCTGCCATCACCGGAATAAAGGTATCACCATTGCAGAGTAACCTAGTTTGAAAATTTGACTCACTCACCTGGAGACAGGAGGACCGGGAGCTCTTCAGCTGAATCGGGATTTTGGAGTTATTTACCCACAGTTTCCTGCACAGACATGCTAGCAAGCTAGCAACGTAAACACCCATCATCTTGTGAAGTTTTGGAGGCTTGAGACAACATTTTCAGGTGAGTACCCCGTGGGATAATGCAAGCCTAAGCATGACGTTATTTTGGGAATTTCCATAGCAGGTTGAACACAGCTGCAGAAGTTTTAAAGGCAACTTTGCCTGTCGGCATCTCACTCAGAAGAGGAATTCATGTCTGTTAGCATGTTTATATTGAGTTATTGTGCAATCATGCTGCGCGAAAAATTTGCCCATTCGTGTGTGGTGTGAATGCACCTTTACAAGGTGTTCAGTCTGCTTTATGTTGCCTTGAGAGCTCTTATTGTAGGAAAAAGCTGAAGAAATTCACTACGATATTGCCAATAATTTCTTCATTTTGGAGTGAGAAATAAGATTTGTGGTGTGAGAGTGCAAAAGAGTGAGACTCACACCAAAAGGGTGAGAGTTGCCAACACTGACCTGCCCCATCATAGCCATTTAGTTTTGACACAAACAGGTAGGTACCCTGTGCTAATTAGCAAGAAAACAGACATGTGGCCATGTGGCCCGGTAAGTTTAGCTTCAAGAGCAAAACGTATTCTGCACGAGATCCCTATGGTCTGACAACTATGAAGAAGATAACAGATTTTCCAATAATTACTCATCTGTCCACTCTCATGTACAAGTTTCCATATGCAGCTGGAAAGTATGAAGTGTATTGCGAATGCACTGAATCTAAAATTAGAAAAGCTACACACAAGCAACACAGGTAGGATGGGGTGTAACAAGCTGCCCTGTGCAACTTTTTGTCCCGTTTACCCTATATCTCATGCTGTGTACAGTATTTATATAACAAACTGGTATCATCGTAAACTTAGCTTTACAAGGTTAACAAGACAATGCTAACCTCATGTGTGACACTGTTGAACTCCAAACAAATCCAACAAAACCAGATAAGTTGAGTGGAATTCTTTGACATTTCAGTGTTTTGTTTTTGTTTTGTTTTTTTAAGCAAATGAAAACCAAACAGCCCAGTCCATAAAAATGTGTATAAGTTGCAGGTTTACCCACCATTAGAACATGTGCAACATAGTTTACACATAAAACTGACTTTTTCTGTGTGGCCTTTACACATGTTGTATATGTCGGTACAATGGATGCCCTGGCAGAGAGGAGTAGTGCAGCACCATCTAGTGGTTGTGAAAATAACTACAGACAAAAAAAGTAGAGCAAACGGAGGAAAGCAGTGGAAAGTGCCTTCTGATAGTAAAGTTTTAAATGGTTTGTTTTTAAAAATGCTTAAAAATAAGCCCTTCACCCTACCATTACCCTGACCATTACAGTTACAGTATGTAGGTGACAAAAGTGAAGGTGGGAAAGATCACATGTAATAGCTACGAACTGCAGGGAGAAGCTGTGACGGTTACACAATGTCCTGTAAGTGCACCAACATGCCAGTTACATACTTGGTCATGTTATTGTGTTGAACTATTACATTACAAAATATTACAGTTCACTTAATGAGAACTGACTTACTGTATCTTACAGTCATAGACTCTATGCAGTATGATTTTGCCCTGTGACTGTGCATGCAGCCAGTGCTGTTTGTAAACAGGAAACCCATCTATTGTCCTTGTTATTTTGAATCCCCAGAATCTCCTTCAGCGTTGCCACTCTGCTCGGGCCTCCTACCTCTTCCAGCAGGATAAGTTCTATGATGTCAGCTACGACACTGGGGACAAATCGATCCAGTGCAGCAGGAAGCCAGACGCCTTTAAGTTCTGGCTCATGTGGAAGGCTTTGGGGACCAGAGAGATGGAGAGGAGGGTGGACCGAGCCCTCAGCATGGCCAGGTCAGTCTGAAGAAACACACTCATCCCCACCTGCAGCACAGAAATATCAGTGTGCTGGAGTGCTGACTTTTGACGCTAAACATACTTTAATTTTGTAGGTATCTTGCAGAAGAGATCAAGAGGAGAGACGGATTCCAGCTGGTGACTGAAGTAAGTTCCAGAAAGCCTCATTTTACTGTCTACTGTTGTGTTGGAGTTTGGGCTGTTATTTGTGTGGTACAGGTGGTGGCTCCATCTTCCAGTTCTGCCACCACCCGTGGCTATAAGAGAGCAGTGGGCAGGAGGGGCGGTCTCTTTGCCACCTCTCCTGCCTGACGGCTGCACTAGTGCTATATGGTACCTCTCTAATAAACCTGTGTTCAGTTCGACACCAGGCCTCGTCCTTGGCTCCATATACAAACATAACATTTTGGCGACGAGAATAAAAGTGGATTAAAACAAGGTATGGAAGCATGTGGGCTTAGAATTCGGCTGTTTTTGGAGCTCTCCAGCGAGCCATCGGTCCCTTGGCCGAGGTGGTGCACTGCTTTCTGGATGTATGTGGTGGCACTCGACCTTGGGAAGGTAGAGAAGTTGTGGGCACGTGAGTTGTTGGTGCACAATCCTGGAATGGAGCAAAAGCATGTTTTGAGCACACTGAGTGACTGTGTTAGCTTTGTTGAAGTGGTTGAGCTAATGGTGCGCTATTTTCGTGCCCCGGGAAACGTCATGGTTTGCAAGATTCGGTTTCGACAGCGCCACCAATGGGTGGTCGAGTGTGTTCAGCGGTTCATGGTGGACTTGGAGCTGTTGGTCAACGAGTGCCAGCCTGGATGATTGGGAGAGAAGATGATTCATGACCAGTTGGCAGAGTATAGCTACAGCATTGTGTTGGGGTCGAAGCTGCTTATGTTTTCGGGTAAATTGGCACTGCCTACAACCATCAAGGTAGCTCAACAGCTGGAAGGTGCAGATAAACTGTCACGGGAGCTGAGTGAGTGCTTGTCACACCGACATCTGGGATCACTGCTGACCGTGCATGCAGTGGACCCAGTCAGCGTTGAAAGTATGAAGGACGACGCTAGCACTGTGAATGTGAGGTCTGCTCCAGGAAAGCCCAAAAGCGAGGGCTGTGGCTCTATGAAGCACTGTTTCAGAGCCAAAGATTGTTCGGCAAGAGAGCGCTGCGGCAAGTGTGGCCACTTGCTTTATGTCACCAGAGCATGCTACAGATCTGACGAGGTCCGTGGTACAAAGAGGACTCTCACACCCTCACGGTTGTTCACGTTGTGTCTCCGAGCACCAACAGACACACATACTGTATGATGGAGTTGGACGGGGTGGAAATGGTTTTGTGGATCGACACAGGAGCGGTGGGCTCCGTGCTGGACTGGACGACCGTGAGAGGTTTTTCTCCGCACATCAGGATTGAGAGTGACCTGGCGCCGCTTTGTGGTTGTGGAGGAGGACGGCCGGTCACGGTGGGAACATTGAAACCGACGGCTCGGTGCAAATCAGCTAAGATGCGGGACTGTCCGTTTCTGAGAGTGGTGGACAGCGCAGTGTGGGATGAGGAACTGCCTGGCACCCTGGAGAGTGAGCAAGACCAATATCACTCAGGATCATCACAGGAGGGTCCCTGCACCGGAACTCAAGTTGCCCTGGAAGAGGGTACTGGGTGGCACAGCGGGACGCCTGTGACGATGGGCAACGTTGAGAGGCTGGCTCCATTTGTTCCCGGTTTTCAGCTGGAAGGTGCCGGTGAACAAAGTGTCACAATGGCGATGGCGGTGGCAGAGTTAAAAGAGGTCGGGGCCGGCCTGTCTGGCACGGTAGAACAATGTGCCAAGCAGAGACCCCTCTGGGGGTCAAGGACTGGATTTGGGAGGAGAGGCGATCAGAGCAGGTACGGGCCAGTCGGTGGGTGGAGGAGCACCAGGGACGCTCATGCGTTGTGGCCAGATGGGAGGATGCTCATCTCCAGCTGCCGGACGGTTTGTGGGGGCACCCAAGCAAACTGCAGCATGCCCGGGAGGGGACTGAGGGACGTGGACCTGGACAAGCAGAGCAGCCGGTGGTGATGAAGAGGGGGTGCACTGGTACTGAGGCAGCCTGCTGCGGCCCGGTAGGCTGGCTGCCTTCAGGGGCGGACTGATGACAGGCGGTTCAGGGGGCCCACGGACTTGTTTTCTCCAGCTGTACGTAAATAGGTTGATTTTATGTATGTGTTCAGAGTAGTTTGTTGTTTGTATATATTCTGAGGATCATTTTATGTATTTTGTTTTAGTTTGAGGAACACGGCAGTAATTTTAGTTATAAATGGACTTTCATTTAGTTTAAGTGGCAGAATAATCCGCTTTGCCATGTAGGGTGGGACAGCAGTCCACCTGTTCCCCCTAATTTTAGTTGTTTTGAAGTGACTGTTAGGCCATTTGTGTTGTGATACTCAATTAGTGCGTGATTTGGGTTCCAAATTGGGGTGGGTCCGCATTGTGTGTGTGGTTTTTTATTTTTGTGAAGGCGGGGAGAATGTTGTGTTGGAGTTTGGGTTCTTATTTGTGAGGTACGGGTGGTGGCTCCATTTTCTGGTTCCGCCACCACCCGTGGCTATAAGAGGGCAGTGGGCAGGAGGGGTGGTCTCTTTGTCACCTCTTCTGCCTGACGGCTGCGCTAGTGCTACATGGTGCCTCTCTAATAAACCTGTGTTCAGTTCCACACCTAGCCTCATCCTTGGCTCCACATACGGACATAACATCTACCAGCATATTTATTTATTTTTTTTTATCTTTTATGTTTTAGGGTGGTATAATGGTGTCTAATGAACCTTTTTTTTTCTGCAGCCTGAATATGCAAATGTCTGCTTCTGGTACATTCCACCAAGTCTGAGGATGCTTCAACAAGGGCCTGAGTTTTGGAAAAAGCTTCACACTGTAAGGAGCAACTGTAGTTGACAAAAACGCTTGACAAACACTGGAGATTTCAAGATGTTTTAATACAAAGCTTGATTAACTTGATTTCTAAAAGGTTACAACACCACTGCATTAAAATGCTATACAGCTGTCACCTGGGTTACCATGGTAACCAAAAATCTACCTGCTTCCACATTATTTACTAATATTTGATCGGCCGAGAGTAAAGGTTCATCTCAAAAAAATTAGAATATTGTAAAAAATTTTATTTATCTTTCAGAACTTAATTCTAAAAGAAAACTTTCATATATTTTATATTCCTTACAACATAAGGGAAATATTTCAAGTCACTTTTGTTTAAATTTTATTATGATTTATCGTTTATGAAAATGAGGAATGTACAAACCCCAATTCCAGTGAAGTCGGAACATTGTGTAAAACCTAAATAAAACAGAATACAATGATTTGCAAATTATTTTCAACCTATATGGCAATGGCAATATATATGGCAATATAAGCTGCGGCTTCAGCCATCACCCATTTCGGATAACTCACGTGGAATTGTATAGTAGAAGGAGTCTTTGTCTAATTTGACCTTGTTATATTATACAGTTTCTTTTAACCTGTAATGTACTATCCGAAATAAATAAATTCAAATTCAAATTCATATTCAAATGAATACAGTACAAAGACAAAATATTTAATGTTTAAACTGATAAACTTTGTTTTTTGCAAATATTCACTCATTTTGAATTTGATGCCTGCAACACGTTCCAAAAAAGCTCGAACAGGGGCGTGAAAACACTTGGAAACTAGAGGAATGCTCAAAAAACACCTTTTCGGAACATTCCACAGGTGAGCAGGTTAGTTGGAAGCAGGTGAGTTTCATGATTGGTCTAAAAGGAGCATCCCTGAAAGGCTCAGTTATCAGGATGGGGTGAGGTTCACCACTTTGTAAACAACTGTGTGCGCAAAAAACCCATTGTCAGTTAACACAGTTCGTCGTTACATCTACAAGTGCAAGTTAAATCTCTACAATGCAAAGCAAAACCCATATACGGTGGTGTGAAAGTGTTTGCCCCCTTCCTGATTTCTCATTTTTCTGGATGTTTATCACACTTAAACGTTTCAGATCAAACAAATTTAAATATTAGACAAAGATAACACAAGTAAACACAAAATGCAGTTTTTAAATGAAGGTGTTTATTATTAAGGGGAAAAAAAATCTAAATCTACATGGCCCTGTGTGAAAGTGATTGCCCCCCCCTCTTAAAACATAAATTAACTGTGCCTTATCACATCTTTGGAAAGCTGAGTTCAATTTCTCTAGCCACACCCAGGCCTGATTACTGCCACATCTGTTCTTAATCAAGAAATCACTTAAATAGGACCCGCCTGACAAAATGAAGTAGACCAAAAGATCCTCAAAAGCTAGACATGCTGCGATCCAAAGAAATTCAGGAACAAATGAGAAACAAAGTAATTGAGATCTATCAGTCTGGAAAAGGTTATAAAGCCATTTCTAAAGCTTTGGGACTCCAGCGAACCACAGTGAGAGCCATTATCCACAAATGGCGAAAACATGAAACAGTGGTGAACCTTCCCAGAAGTGGCCGGCCGACCAAAATTACCCCATGAGCACAGTGATGACTCGTCCAAGAGGTCATAAAAGACTCCACAACAACATCCAAAGAACTGCAGGCCTCACTTGCCTCAGTTAAGGTCAGTGTTCATGACTCCACCATAAGAAAGAGACTGGGCAAAAATGGCCTGCATGGCAGAGTTCCAAGATGAAAACCACTGCTGAGCAAAAAGAACAAATGCTCATCTCAGTTTTGCCAGAAAACATCTTAATGATCCCCAAGACTTTTGAGAAAATACTCTGTGGACTGAGAAGACAAAAGTTGAACTTTTTGGAATGTGTGGGTGTAGTATTGTAAGTGATGCCTTTATTTGTGAATTGCGGTGTAGTGGTGGCCACTTCCTCTTCTGCCACTGCACCACCCCATAAATACCAATGGGCATCTCCATCAGGCCTCTTTGCCGATGCCCCTGCCCAACGGTTGTATTGTGCCTACTTACATTCAGTAAAGCTGAGTTCTACTGTGCACCTGGCCTCGTCCTTCAAAAGGTAATTTCATACATAGCAGTGTGTCCCATTACATCTGGTGTAAAAGTAGCACAGCATTTCAGAAAAGGAACATCATACCAACAATAAAATATGGTGGTGGTAATGTGATGGTCTGGGGCCATTTTGCTGCTTCAGGACCTGGGAGAATTGCTGTGGTGTAATGGAACCATGAATTCTGCTGTCTACCAAAAAATCCTGAAAGAGAATGTCCAGCCATCTGTTCGTGACCTCAAGCTGAAGCGCACTTGGGTTCTGCAGCAGGACAATGATCCAAAAGACACCAGCAAGTCCACCTCTGAATGGCTGAAGAAAAACAAAATGAAAACTTCGGAGTGGCCTAGTCAAAGTCCTGACCTCAATCCGATTGAGATGCTGTGGCATGACCTTAAAAAGGTGGTTCATGCTCAAAAACCCTCCAATGTGGCTGAATTACAACAATTCTGCAAAGATGAGAAGGCCAAAATTCCTCTACAGTGCTGTAAATGACTGATTGCCAGTTATCGCAAACGCTTGATTGCAGTTATTGCTGCTAAGAGTGGCTAACCAGTTATTAGGTTTAGGGGGCAGTCACTTTTTCACACAGGGCCATGTAGATTTGGATTTTTTTAAACACCTTCATTTAAAAACTGCATTTTGTTTACTTGTTCTACTCTGAGCCTCTCCCGGATGACTGAGCTCCTCACCCTATCTCTGAGGATGAGTCCAGCAATCCTACGGAGAAAGCTCATTTCAGCCGCTTGTATCTGCGATCTCGTTCTTTCGGTCATTACCCAAAGCTCGTGACCATAGGTGAGAGTAGGAACGTAGATTGACTGGTAAATCGACAGCCTTGCCTTAGAACTAAGCTCCCTCTTCACCACAACAGACCGGTACAACGTCCGCATCACTGCAGATGCTGCTCCAATCCGTCTGTCGATCTCTCGCTCCATTTTCCTCTCACTCGTGAACAAGACCCCAAGATACTTAAACTCCTCCACTTGGGGCAGGAGCCTGTCCCCAACCCGGAGAGAACAATCCACCTTTTTCCAGCTGAGGACCATGGACTCGGACTTGGAGGTGCTGATTCTCATCCCAGCCGCTTCACACTCAGCGGCAAACCGTCCCAGCAAGAGCTGTAGGTCATTGCTGGATGAAGCCAATAAGACAACATCATCTGCAAACAACAGAGATGAGATCCTGTGGTCACCAAGCATGACACCCTCCGTTCCCTGGCTGCGCCTAGAAATCCTGTCCATAAAAATTATGAACAGGATCGGTGACAAAGGGCAGCCCTGGCGGAGTCCAACTCTCTCTGGGAATGACTCCGACCGAGTGTTGGCAATACGAACCAAACTCTCACAACGGTCGTACAGAGACCGAATAGCTCGTAACAACAAGCCCGATACCCCATACTCCCGAAACACCCCCCACAAAATTCCACGAGGGATGCTCCTCCACATTGAAAGGAGTCAGTTGAGGTGGTATGGGCATCTGATTAGGATGCCTCCTGGACGCCTCCCACTTGAGGTGTTTCAGGTACGTCCCACTGGGAGGAGACCCCGGGGCAGACCCAGGACTCGGTGGAGAGACTATGTCTCCCAGCTGGTCTGGGAACGCCTTGGTATCCCCTCTGAAGAGCTGGAGCAGGTGGCTGGGGAGAGGGAAGTCTGGGCTTCTCTGCTTGAACTGCTGCCTCCGCGACCCGGACCTCCGGAAAAGCGGTAGAAGATGGATGGATGGATGGATGGATTTTGTTTACTTGTGTTATCTTTGTCTAATATTTAAATTTGTTTGTCACACTTAAATGTTTCAGATCAAACATACAAAAAAAAAAAAAAAAAGAGAAATCAGGAAGGGGGCACACACTTTTTCACACCACTGTATCAACAACACCCAGAAACACCACCAGTTGCTCTGAGCCTGAGCTCATCTGAGAAGGACTGGTGCAAAGTGGAAAAGTGTGCTGTGGCCTGATGAGTCCACATTTCAAATTGTTTTTGGAAATCATGGACGTCGTGTCCTCTGGGCTAATCAGCACAAAGTTCAAAAGCCAGCATCTGTGATGGTATGGGGGTGTGTTAGTGCCCATGGCATGGGTAACTTTCACATCTGTGAAGGCACTGAATGGTTCATACAGGTTTTGGAGCCACATATGCTGCCATCCAAGCAACGTCTTTTTCAGGGACGTCCCTCCTTATTTCAGCAAGACGATGCCAAGCCACATTCTGCACGTGCTACAACAGCATGGCTCCGCAGTAAGAGTGGGGGTACTACATTGGCCTGCCTGCAGTCCAGATCTGTCTCCCATTGAAAATGTGTGGCACATTATGAAGTGCAAAATATGACAACAGAGACCCTGGATTGTTCAGCAACTGAAGTCGTACATCAAGCAATCAACAATTAGTGTCCTCAGTTCCTAAATGCTTATTAAGTGATGTTAAAAGGAAAGGTGATGTAACGGTGGTAAACATGACCCTGTCCCAGCTTTTTTGGAATGTGTTGCAGACATCAAATCCAAAATGAGTGAATATTTGCAACAAAGCAAAAAAGTTTATCAGTTTGAACATTAAATATCTTGTCTTTGTAGTGTATTCAATTGGATAGGTTGAACAAGATTTTTAAATCATTGTATTCTTTTTTTTTTTTTTTTTAATTTACACGTGTCCCAACTTCATTGGAGTTGAGGTTTGTATGTTTCCTGGCAAACCACCCACACACAAACCACTTACTTTGCACGCACTCTCAAACACACACACACACACGTCTCTCCTTTAATACATAGGTGCAGATACGGATTCGTGATGAGAAACAGTTTGTCTTCTGCATGTTTCAGTTATGTTAGTCTGTTCGTCTTCTCTGTTTGTCCCCCCCCCCCCTCCCGTCGGGTCCTTCATGGGTAAAACAATTTTTAAAATATTAAAAGTTATTATAAGAGGAGTTTATAAACAATATAAAGTACATATATATGTACTGTATAAAGCTCCTTTTGGCAAAGTAAATCTGTTTGGCACAATAAGGGAAGCAGATTTCTGTTCTGCTCACCTAGCTGCTTGACAGGACCGGGGGGGGGGGGGGGTGAGTTGAGGTTTGCAGTATCTCAGCTTATTAGAATATTTTATTTTGAGTTTTCCTAAATTACTAACGCCCATGCTGCAATGCTGACTTCTCTACCCAAGGAACAGACATGCTTTTTGGAGAGAAAAAGCCATGCCACAGGCCCAAGTTTACCCATTTGGTAGGACGGTTCAGGACAAATCAGGCCTAATCCCGTTTAGTCTTGCAAATGAAGACTCGGGAAGAACAATGTGATCATCTGTCACTGCACAGCAACAAAAAAAATTCATGGCAATATTCGTCGGTTCAGACATTTCCACAAACCACATTCTGCAGTGTCTGTTCATTTGGTACTGTATTTGTCATGCATTTGACATGTGACAGTAATAATTCACTGCAGTGTCCTCCATCTGCCTCCAGGTGGCCCCCGTGATCAAAGAACGCATGATGAAGTCGGGCAGCATGATGGTGGGCTACCAGTCCCACAAAGACAAGGCCAACTTCTTCAGGATGGTGGTGATCAGTCCACAAGTCAGCAGGCGGGACATGGACTTTGTCCTAGATGAGATCCACAGTCTGGGGAAGGACTTGTGACTGTGACATGTGTCCACTAAGAGTGTTTGTTTGATGGTGGACCTAAAGCGAATAAATTGGGATGACGGGTGTAATTTGCACATTTGTATGATGATCTCTTATTATATGATGGTTTCAAAATCGCAAATATCTTAATACTAGCATCAGTTAATTTATAAAATAAACTAAAATCACAGTGTTTCTGGGACACCTGGTGGCTTCGTGGTTGAAGAAGAATACCTTCTGCTGCTCCACGGTTGATCGCTGGTTTGTTTTCCGTTCGATGTAATCTTATCTGTCTCTCCACCTTCTCTGCTCCCTCATTTTCTTCACTGCTCCTGTCTAAAAATGCCAAAATAAATCTTTTAAAAAAATATATAAAATGTTTTAATTTTTCAAATGTTTACATTTAAGTATTTAAATGTTTCTCGTGCATGTTGTTGACACTCTAAGTCAGGGGTCATCAACTGCATTTGTCCAAGGGCCAGAATTTTTGTCGACAGACACTGAAGAACGGATGCGCTCATAAAATAAAATAAAATTAATATTGTTTCCTAAGTAATATACAGTTGAAACCAGAAGTTTACATACACTGTATGAAAAGGCACATAACCTATTTTTTCTCACTGTCTGACACTGAATCAGCTTAAAATTTCCCTGTTTTAGGTCAGTTAGGATTAACAAAATTATTTATATTTGCTAAATAAATTTTTAGAGAATTTTGTTTTACTTTCTTCAAAGTCAGGAGTTTACATGCACTAGGATTACTACGCCTTTACACAGTTTGGTGAAGCCCAGATGATGATGTCATGGCTTTGGAAGCTTCTGATAGGTTATTTGACATCTGAGCTAATTGGAGGCACACCTGTGGATGTACACCTCAAACACACTGCTTCCTTGTGCGACATCATGGGAAAATCAAAAGAAATAAGCCAAGATATCAGGAAGAGAATTGTGGACCTCCACAAGTCTGGATCATTCTTGGGTACAATTTCCAGATGACGGAAGGTGCCACGTTCATCTGTTCAAACAATTAGACGCAAGTATAAACACCGTGGGAATGTGCAGCTGTCATACCGCTCAGGAAGGAGATGGGTTCTGTGTCCCAGAGATGAATGTGCTTTGGTGTGAAATGTGTTTATCATCCCCAGAATAAAAGTAAAAGACCTTGTGAAGATGCTGGCTGAAGCTGGTAATTGTGTTATTATCCACAGTGAAACGAGTCCTGTACCGACACGGGCTGAAAGGCCACTCAGCGAGGAAGTCATTACTCCAAAAGCAACATAAAAAAGTATGATTACAGTTTGCAAATACACACAGGGACAAAGACCTTAATTTTTGGAGACATGTCCTGTGGTCTGATGAAACTAAAATTAAACAGTTTGGCCTTAATGACCATTGTTATATTTGGAGGAAAAAGGGGGAAGCTTGCAAGCCTGAGAACACCATCCCAACTGTGAAATACGGGGGTGGCAGCACCATGTTGTGGGGGTGTTTTGCTGCAGGAGGAACTGGTGCACTTAAATTTAACTTAACTGTAATTAATCGCAGGAAAGTTACACAAGTTTTTGTTGTTTTTTTTTTTCCAACACATACACTTCTTTACCGGAGTGGTGGGTTAGAGGTTGAGCACCTACCCCACAACCGGGAGGTCAGGGCTCAAGTCCCGGCCAGGTTATCCTAAAGACCATATAAAAAGGGAACTTCCTGTCATCCAGCTTAGTGCTAAGCAAAAATGGAACAGAGGAGGGAAATGTGGGCAGCAGTGGCTCAGGAGGTGGAGTGAGTCGTCTAATAACCGGAGGGTTGGCAGTTCAAATCCCGCTCTTCCCAACCATCCTGCCGTTGTGTCCCTGGGCAAGACACTTTACCCACCTTGCCTCCAGTGTCCATGACACTGAGCATGGATGTGTCTAAATGTTCGGTAGTGATCGGAGAGGCCGTTGGCGGGGATTGGCAGCAACGTTTCTGTCAGTCTGCGCCAGGGCAGCTGTAGCTTATCACTATCATTGTCTGTGGAGTAAATGAATAATGTATCCATTGTAAAGCATCTTTGAGTGCCTATGAAAAGCGCTATATAAATCTGATGCATTATTATTATTATTTACCTCAGAATAAGTTTTAGAACATGTCTGGTCTGCTTGTCATGGCAATCAGCCTTGACCATAACTTGACAGCACTGCCTTGCGAGCTCTTATCTGAAGGGAGTCAACATGATATTGACACTATTTTCTTTATTTTGGAGTGACAAAAGACTGAGACTTGGCAACACTGATGTAGTGTTCCTAACTATAGACAGTATCCTAAGCCTATTTTATTTATTAATGTTGCCTAAATTTACTAATCCAGTAGGAAATATTAAAAATAATACTAAACTGCTCATGTCCATTTGATTTTGCTGTGCTGATAATAAATAAGAAAAGAATGACAATATCAGAAGTAAGGCAATTATATAAATTGTGTGGGAAATGGGAGAGTAATAAAGTCACATCAAAGAAATGAGCAAAAGATGAGAATTGTTGGCATTCAAGAAACAAACACCCGTGTCTGTTAGTGACCTCTGCTGGCATGCTGACTGAAAACAGGACCAGCATAGAGGCAAGACGTTATTTTTTTCAATTCACAATAGAGAAACTAAGTCACGCTCCCTCTACTTCCACACATGGGACCTTAAATCAGAAAAAATCTCCATTGAAATGAATGGCAAGAGCGAAATTATCCCAATCGAATTTTGCCACGAGTTCCACATATGTTTGTCAATTTAAAAAATAATTTTCCATGTAATTAAACTTGTCCGCTATCATATAATAACAGAGTAATATTTACTTTTTGTGAAAACACCTAGTGGACATCATCTCCCATCGCCCCACACAGAGCTGCTAGCTACTTTGGGGCCCTAAACATAAAAAAAAAAAACACTCAAAACATTTTCAGTGCAATCTTAAAACTGAAGAAAACCTTTCAACATATCACATCAACAACATACAGTATACGACAGGCAAAAATAAACAGCCCCACCCCAAATACGTGGAAGTGCAGCTTTCAGTAAATAAGTCAAAACACCATCCATCCATCCATTCATCTTCTACCGCTTAATCCATTTTGGGTTGGGGGGGGGGGGCTGGAGCCTATCACACCATCTTTGGGTGAGAGGCAGGGCACACCCTGGCCAGATCGCTTGTCCATCACAGGGCCAACATAGAACACCTTTCACTCTCACATTCATGCCTAAGGACAGTTTGGAATCCCCAGTTGATGCCAGTTAACCTTGTCGTTGGCCTGTGGGAGGAAACCGGAGTACCCGGAGAAAACCACGCAGACACGGGGAGAACATGCAAACTCCACACAGAAGGGTCACCGATGGAGAGGGGATGGGATCAAACCCACGATGGTCAGGGGTAGAATCGATCCCGTGACCTTCTTGCTGTGCTGCCACAGTGCTAACCACTGCTGCACCAAGCTGAATAGTCAAAACACCATATTGTGGAGAGTGTGGAAGGACGAGGCTGAGTTTATTTCACAAGTCCAGTTTTATTCACATTCTCCAACATCCAAAAACAGAAAAAAAATGAATCCCCCAACATCTGTCCCTTTTATACCCCAGGACATCAAAGAACACAGTCACATTGTCTTTTAATCCCAAGACACAATGCATCTCCCTCCAGGTCTTCTCCCCTCCACCTAAAGTCATTGGTGGTCAGGAAATCCCTCAAGGCCATCTCTTTGCATACAAAAGGCCAGATCTCACATCCTCCTGTTACCCCTAGGAGGTTCAGTCCTTTTGTTCCTCTGAGATGTGAAGCATACAATAAGCACACAGTAATATATATGTGAAGCATATGAAACCCACATATGTGCCACATGACCCCCCCCAAACGTCTAAGATGGAACAACATAACCACAGATTGCATGTCATAATAAAATCACTACATATCAGTTCACGTGCCGCTTGGGCCTCAGTCTTCTCCCGTATTTGCTGTAAGCAGGCTGCACCACCTCCGCAGCGTCTTCCTGCTGTGGAGCTGCTGCCTGAGGATGAGAACTGTTAGTCAACCTCTGTGGGTGTTCTGGGGAATGCTCTCTAGGGGGTCTGCCGCGCCGAGGAGCCTTAGCCAACTGCACACCTTCGTCAGCTATCACAAAAGCGGGTTTGAGCCTGTTTATGCCAATCATTTCTTTTCTGCCCCCCAAATCTAGCAAAAAATGCTTATCCCCTGTTTCCAGCACTCTATATGGTCCATCATAAGGTGGGCGTAAAGGTGGGCGATGGGCATCATGTCTGACAAAAACAAACTCTGCATTTTTTAAAGCCTTAGGCACAAAAACACACGGAAAACTGTGGTGAACGGGGCCAGGTAGCGTGCTCGGGCCCGTGCTATTCTGTAACCGCTGAGCCGGGGAGCACTCTGGCGCTGGGTTATCTGGGAGAAATTCCCCGGGCAGCCGAAGTGGCTGTGCGAAAACTAGCTCAGCTGGGGAGGCTTCTAAATCCTCTTTAGGTGCAGAACGCAACCCCAAAAAAACCCATGGTAGCTTGTCCACCCAATTTGCATCCGTAAGCGACGCTCTGAGAGCCGCCTTCAAAGACCTGTGAAAACGTTCGCATAACCCGTTAGCCTGCAGGTTGTACACGGTCGTGCGGTGGATCGTTGCCCCCAGGCAACTTTGGCCATCGCTGACCAAAGTTTGGAAACAAATTGAGGGCCTCTGTCGGTCGTAATGTCCGACGGGACTCCAAAACGCGCCACCCATGCCGTTAAAAACGCGCGCGCCACCTCCTCGGCTGTGGTTGACAACAGCGGAACCACTTCCGGCCAGCGCGTGGTGCGGTCAACCATTGTCAGAAGATGTGTGCACCCTTGTGAGGGCGGGAGAGGGCCTACAAGGTCCACATGGACATGATCAAACCTTTTAGCTGGAATGTGAAATGGCTCCAAGGGAGCTTTCGTGTGTCTATGAACCTTGGCTCGTTGACAAGCCATGCAGGCTGCCGCCCACTCTCTAACTTGTTTGCGCAGGCTCGGCCATACAAATTTCTCTCCTACCATTTTGACCGACGCGCGCACTCCCGGGTGCGCCAGAGAATGGATCGAGTCAAAAACGCGGCGGCACCATGCGGGTAGTACCACAGGACGCGGTCGCCCAGTGGAGACATCGCAGATTGGGGGGGCATACCGTCTTGCAGCACCCTGTTCTCCAGCCTTAACCCTGTTGGTCCAGACTGGAGCGCGCGCACATCCGCGTCGCTAACCTGCCCCGCGGCCATGGCTGCAGAATCTACCCCTACGCAGGCTGGAGCCGCCACGGCGCGCGATTGGCAGTCCACCACTACATTAAGTTTACCCGCCACATGCTGGATATCGGTAGTAAACTCCGATATCGCGGCCAGCTGTCTCTGCTGCCGGCCCGACCAAGGTTCTGAAATCTTGGCCATCGCGAAAGTCAGCGGCTTGTGGTCAACGAACACGGTGAACCGGCGTCCTTCCAGCCAGAACTGGAAGTGGCGAATGGCCAAGTGGAGAGCTAACAACTCCCTGTCGAATGCGCTGTATTTTCGTTCGCTATCGCACAGGGTCCTGCTGAAAAAGGCGAGCGGTTGCCAGGCTCCGGCTACACACTGTTCCACGACCGCCCCTATGGCCACATCTGACGCGTCAGTAGTGAGCGCTATGCGGGCCGTTGGGACTGGATGTGCCAACAACGCAGCGTTTGCCAGGGCTGTTTTGACTTCAGAGAATGCGCGCTCTCGTTCCGGAGACCATTCAACTTTATTTGTGGGTTTTTGTTTTTTTAGTGCAGCATACAATGGTTGCATGAGCTGCGCTGCGTGGGGGAGGAAATGGTTATAAAAATTCACCATTCCCAAAAACTCCTGTAACACTTTGACCATTTGTGGTTGGGGAAAATTTGTTACTGCGCGCACTTTGTCAGGCAGAGGAACCGCTCCTTCTGGGGAGACGCGATGCCCCAAAAAATCAATCTGCGTCACCCCGAACTGACACTTCGCTGGGTTGATTATTAACCCGTGCTCTGCCAACCTCCGGAAAACTGCTGTGAGGTGGTTTTCGTGTTCGTCTTCGGATGCGCTGGCTACCAATATGTCGTCCAGGTAGACGAACACAAAGGGGAGATCGCGCAAGACCGCGTCCATCATGCCTTGGAACGTCTGCGCCGCACCTTTAAGCCCAAACGGCATGCGCAAAAACTCGAAAAGCCCTAAAGGAGTTATTACCGCTGTTTTGGGTATGTCCTCAGCGCGCACTGGGACCTGGTGGTAACCGCGTACCAAGTCTATTTTAGAAAAAACGCGTGCTCCCGCCAAATGAACTGAAAAATCTTGGATGTGCGGGATCGGGTAGCGGTCGTGCGCTGTAGCGTTGTTCAACCTGCGGAAATCACCGCAAGGTCGCCACGAGCCATCAGCTTTCGGGACCATGTGAAGCGGTGAAGCCCATGGGCTCTTCGAACGCCTGATGATGCCCAACCTTTCCAGGTTGGCGAACTCCTCGCGTGCTATGGTCAGTTTAGCTGAATCCAAGCGCCGAGCTTTTGCAAAAACGGGAGGTCCGGTGGTAGTAATAAAATGTTCCACCCCGTGTTTAGCCACGGTCGCCGAAAATGTTGGGACCGTGAGTGCTGGGAACTGAGTGAGGAGTGTGTGGAACTTACCACCTGCAGCTGTGACGTTGGCTTGTGCTGTTGGAGGGGCCACTCGAGCTGTACAGGGAATAGAATAAAAAGAGAGTGCATTAACCAGGCGTCTGTTAGCAAGATCGACCAACAAACCATGTGAGCACAAAAAATCAGCCCCTAACATGTTGAAATTGACTGCCACTATGACAAAAGTCCACTCGAATGTACGGCCGTGTAAAGACAGAAGCAGAGTCCTCTCACCGAAGGTCTTAATCGCCGAGCCGTTCGCTGCTGACACCCCGGGACCACTGGAAGGCGCCAGCCGGTCAGCGTAGGAAGGTGTGATGAAACTCAGCTGGGAGCCTGTGTCCACGAGGAAATGCCTCCCCGAGTGCGCATCCCTCAAGTAGAGCAGTTTGTTCTCCTCTCCGAGGGCCGCAGCTGCTACCGACCCCCGGTCTTGGATTTCCCGAGCGCTTGAAATGGCACGGTGGAATGCACTTGCGTGCCCTCTCTGCGAAGCCGCGATGGTAGAAGCAAAGGACATCGTCTGCTCCGTGTCTCCTGGCCCCTGCCGCCGCCATCGTCGGTGAGTCTGGTGCTGCAGCCTCTGGCCCCCTGCCATCTCCGGACGTTGCGCCTAGCTCCGCTGCTGCAGCCATAGCCGCACACCGTTTATTGGCGTTGACGAGTCGTTGCGCCTCCTGGCCCAGCTCGTGGTAGTCTCGTCGGGCCAACAGTGATGAACTGGCCAGGGTCACTCTCACCGCTGACAGTAGGGTCCTGAGGAAAAGGTGGGTGAAAATGAAGTTATCATCTTCGGAGTCTCTCAACCTCAACATCTTCTCCATCAGGTCTGCAGGTCTGTCGCTCTCAAGTTCAGTTAGCGCCAGGAGCCCCTCTGCTCGCTCCTCCACCGAGGGGATGAAGTAACGGATGAGTGCAGCCTTCAACATGCTGTACTTGTCGCTGTCCGGCGGGTGGTTGATCAGGCTCTCCACTCACTGGGCTGTGTGGTTGTCCAGCTTTGCAACCACATGGTAGAACTTTGTGGCGTCTACTGAAATCCTCCGGAGGTTGAACTGCACCTCGACCGCGTTAAACCAGGAGCGCGGATTGTTCTGCCAGAAGTCCGGTAGCTGCACTGTGGCTGCATTTGTTTGGCTGGCTCCTGACGAGTCTGGCTCGGGAGAATTGCTTCTGCTCATGATACGTCTTAGGGTCACCAGTGTGGAGAGTGTGGAAGGATGAGGCTGAGTTTATTTCACAAGTCCAGTTTTATTCACATTCTCCAACATCCAAAAACAGAAAAAAAATGAATCCCCCAACATCTGTCCCTTTTATACCCCAGGACATCAAAGAACACAGTCACATTGTCTTTTAATCCCAAGACACAATGCATCTCCCTCCAGGTCTTCTCCCCTCCACCTAAAGTCATTGGTGGTCAGGAAATCCCTCAAGGCCATCTCTTTGCATACAAAAGGCCAGATCTCACATCCTCCTGTTACCCCTAGGAGGTTCAGTCCTTTTGTTCCTCTGAAACGTGAAGCATACAATAAGCACACAGTAATATATATGTGAAGCATATGAAACCCACATATGTGCCACAATATTTCCATTATTAGTGCTACAGATTATAAAATCAGTCACACACTGTAGAATTAAGCAATATTACAAGACGAAGTATGATATTATGAATATAGTAACTCCAGGTGTGGTACAGCTGATGCCCACCACACAGTTCCAGCAAGCACAATTTATTAAATGACAGCAATACTGGACAAAATATTATGATTTGTTCGTAGCCAGTAACTGTTGCATAACATCTCAATCAGCATGAAGACGTCTATTGTCGTTTCACACACATGTAAACAAATTAAATATTGTCAAGTGCAAAAGTAATGTGTTTATAAAACATATACCTGTTGAGTCAGTACTGAAGAAGACCCCAGATCAAAACATATCCAGTGCCAGTCGTCAGAACCACCGATAGATAGCCAGTAGCTAGTAGTTAGCATGCTAGTGATTTAGCACACTTTGCTTGCTTTTCTTCACATTTTCAGATGAAACAAAGAGACTATCACCAAAAAGGTATTGTGGTTTGTTAATCGAGACAATAAATCAAGCTCTAGCACTGCCTATTTTTTAAACAAACATGAAATAGCTTGATAATAGCTTAAAGAGCTTAATGACGGAAGGGTAGACAGATAGGCGGAAACTGTTTTTTTCAAAAGGGTGGGACTTTCGGGTCACGGGTGTATAATTTCTTATCAAACACTGTGGAAATTAAGGTATCCAAAACAGTACTGCAATTGTCATAGTTGATAGTAAATTACTGTTAGTAATTAATGGTTACATGAACACCTTTGAAGTGAAGTGATACATATCCAGTGAAATTGGAGTGCCATTATCATGGAATATAGTAACTCCTGGAATCCCTATTGTCCAATCAAATTGCTCGGTTGGATTTAACTGTTGTATAAAAAAAGTTATAAAACTGTCCAAGTTTTGCAAGGTTATTAGATCAGGCTAAAAGACATTCAGAGTACAATCTTTAATAAAACACGAGAAATCTATAACATACCAGTGCATCTAAGTAAATCATGAAAAAAGTTATTTTACAAGTTAAAGATAAACTTTCATATATTCAATGTTAATTCCATACACAGTGAAATACTGTATTTCAAGCCTTTATTTCCCTTTGATGACTTTATATATATATATATATATATAGATACATTTTTGTAATTAGAAATCACGACATTCTAATTTACTGAGATGCACTAGTATAAAGTTCCTGTGTTCTGTATGTTATCTGAGCCTGAAATGGTTCTAGGTCAGGGTTCTGGTTCCGGTTCTGTTCCAGAGTGTTGAGATCTGCTGTAGATGAATGTGGGTGATCCTGTCTGCCTCTTTGCAAATTTCAGCAATGACCTTAAATCAATTCATAAATGCAAGCAAGATTAATTAGCAATTTTTAATTTTTTTTCAAGAATGTTTTTTTTTCTCTCAAACTTCATAAATCAATTGAAATAAGAGTCAAAGGTTTAAATTAAGTATAAAGTGTCATGAAAGCAACCTCTGGCAGGCAGGAATAAATGGACTCATGGCAGGCAGGACTACGGTCTAACTCAATTTGTTCTCCACAAACACAAAATCAATGGCAGCTCGAGGGCTAAACACAAAGTGAACCATGGAAGGCAAAACACGCTTATATATACTGGACTAGGATACAGACAAGGATGATGGCCAGAGGGAAAATCACAGTATGACACCACAACGAGAAATGATAATGATAATGATAACAATCAGGGAACACAGGAAAGCTGAGCTGACAATCAGGGAAAACAGCAACACATAAGAAGTGGCTACAGATACGGAAGACATGAGGGACTTGGAACAATAGGTAAACAAGTACAGGAGATACACACGAGACTTGCAAAGAAGACCAGGGGGGACACAGAGAACAACAACAACAGGGACAACGGGGATGACACGACAGACTAAGGATCAGGGAGTACAAAGGACAATCACAGAGGAGCTGTGGGGAACACAGAAGGCAATACACAGATGATAATAATAATAATCATCATCACAGAGAGACCAAAAATAACACAAAGCGTGATCGTGACATAAAGACTTTAATTAAACAACAAACAGCTTCTTCTTTCTTCTTCTTCTTTCGGCTGCTCCCTTTACGGGTTGCCACAGCAGATCATCTGCCTCCATCTCACCCTATCCCTTGCATCTTCCTCTGTAACGCCAACCTTCTCCGTGTCCTCCTTCACTACATCCATGAATCTTCTCCGTGGTCTTCCTCTTTTCCTCCTGCCTGGCAGCTCCATCTTCAACATCCTTTGTCCAATATATCCACTATCCCTCCTCTGCACATCTCCAAACCATCTCAGCCTTTCCTCTCTTTCTTTGTCTCCAAACCGCTCAACCTGAGCTGTCCCTCTGATATACTCATTTCTAATCTTGTCCCTCCTAGTCAGTCCCACTGAAAATCTTAGCATCTTCAACGCTGTCACCTCCAGCTCCATCTCCTGTCTTTTTGTCAGTGCCAAACCATACATCATAGCAGATCTCACTACTGTCTTGTAAATCTTCCCTTTCACTCTAGCTGCTATCCTTCTGTCACAAATCACCTCTGATACTCGTCTCCACCCATTCCACCCTGCCTGCACCATCTTCTTCACCTCTCTTGTGCATTTTCCATTGCTTTGGATGGTTGACCCCAGGAATTTAAACTCATCTACTCTAACGCTACTCCTTCCATCTTCACCGTTGCACCTGCCTCCCTCTCATTCACACTCATGTATTCTGTCTTGCTTCTACTGACTTTCATTCCTCTTCTCTCCAGAGCATACTTCCACCTCTCCACGTTCTCTTCCACCTGCTCCCTACTCTCACTACAGATCGCAATGTCATCTGCAAACATCATGGTCCATGGGGACTCCTGCCTGACCTCATCTGTCAGCCTGTCCATCACCATGGCAAACAAGAAGGGGCTCAGAGCTGATCCCTGATGTAATCCCACCCCCCACCTTGAATCCATCTGTCACTCCTACAGCACACCTCACCACCGTCTCGCTGTCCTCATACATGTCCTGCACCACTCTCACATACTTCTCTGCCACTCCTGGTTATTTGACGACCCACTCTACCTTCTGAGCCGCTGCCGCCCACATTTCCCTCTTCCGTTCCAGTTTTTGCTGAGCACCAAGCTGGATGGCAGGAAGTTACACTTTTATATGGTTTTTGGCATGACCCGGCCAGGACTTGAACCCCGACCCCCCTGGTTGTGGGGCGGACGCTCTACCCCAGGCCACCACTCCAGGAATTTAAGATAATCAATTTAAGATAACTTAATTAATGTAATCCATTAAATTATTTTGCTATGTGTGCAAGATGTCCCACCCATGGAACGTTTTACATTGGCTGGACACTGGCTAAAATGGTAAGGGATTTAAATCTAGAGCTGTAAATCAGGTATGTGTCTGTTAGTATATTACCAGTTTTCTCCAAAGTTTTAGAAAAAAAAAACTGTTCCTACACAATTATTGTGTCATGCGGTGGCCCTCGCGAGCCACCATGAGATGCCACACTGTCACCAGAGAGTTGCGTTGATGTCTTTATTAATGGTCAAAACACTAATATAACATACATGCTGGGAGGCATAAGGCTAACTAAGCTCACTTACGGGTCCACAGGATTGCATGTTAGACGGTCCAAATACGACACTACAATTACGTTGATGCAATTACGACGACGATACTGCTGCAAGATGCTGCCGCTGGCGCCGGTTTAAGAAGCCGGCCGCTAACGACCACAAATGCAGCACAGCTGTTCAGACCTTGATAGCCGGAAGCTCCCCCGAGCGCTGTCACAATAAGAGCTCGGAGAGCCGGAATAATAACACCACCATCAAAGCCTGACAGGAATAATGTATGGCCCGAGCGCGAATAATATTAGCGCTCGGATCATGACAGTACCCCCCCTCAAGGGCGAGCTCCTGAGCGCCCAGTAACACCTAGCCCCACCCCCCACCCCCCCAGGGCGGACAGGTGGGTGAGTAGGCAAGGAGGAGGAGACACAGACAGAAACAAGGCCCCAGAAGAAAAAAGGAAAACACACATCCCCTGACATACCCATCCCATTTCAAACAGAAAACAACGGAACAACCAGGGCACTTATTTACAGGGCATGCATGAATTACAATCACATGGGGCACCCAAACATACGCATGGGGCTACTGAAGTACAGGGAAAAAAACACCATGGTAACATGCTACATTCCCTTTGACAGGGGAAGGAGAAAAAAAAGCTTGCTATCCCAAACATAAGCATGGAGCTACTGAGGTCAAGCAGCACCTGAACAGAGCATAAAACTACAATAACAATCCATACGTGGTTCAAAAACAAAAAGGAGCATCATCTTTCCAAAAGCCCAGTGAAGAGGAATGTAGGAGGTATTCAAGTTTAACTCAGGAAATGAACATTAATCTTGGAAATAGTCTTAAGTACAAGGTCACCATTTGACAGTCACCAAATGTACCCAAAAAGGTAAAAGTCAGACATAAATTGCAAAAACAGTCGCGCCTCTCACATGAGGACCAAATCACAATCACCAATATACAAACAGTTTCAAATTACTCGCTAGAGTGTCTTAAATCAACAATGACAACTTACGGGGAGTCCCTTAGAATTTTAAAACTGAATTTGTGAACATGATCAAAAAGAGTCAATTTATTGCCCCCGATGACCTTCACACCATACAGTCCAAACAAACGGCGGCAGGCGGAGACCAAATACCACAGGAACAGTTCCAGCAGTCTCCCTGCATCCGATGGCCGGCGGGTGGTCACGAGGAACAGAACGAGATCAGGCGGCCTGCCCCAGTCCCAGGCCCCGAGAGACAAGTCCTCCGGCGGCCAAACCAGGTCGCCCAGTAACAGATACAATTTTTCGGGTGGCCGACCCAAGGCGCCAAACCAGCTAAACAGTTCCTCGGGTGGCCGTCCCGCATCCCTCAGCCACCAGAACCGTGGAGGAATAGTGTGCAGTGGCCTCCCTGACAGGAAAACTGCATAGGAGCGCCAAACCGCAAGAAGAAAACCTCCAATGGCCCCCAGCAATGACGACCCAGACTGGCGGCTCTTGAGAGGGGAATAATCAGGAAGAAGACGAGCCCACATCACATCAGACGGCGAAGGGTCTGCAGCTCCTCCACCGACCTTGACCCATACCAATGTGGCCGTTGTAGCTCCGCCCGCGTCGGACGCCAATTGGGTCACAGCTGCACCGGCGTCGGACCCCCACTGGGTCACAGCTGCTCCCGCGTCAGACCCCCACTGGGCCTCGTCGGACCCTGACTGGGTCGGCACCGCATCGGCAACGACCTCCACCTCCGAACTTGGGACCTCCTGCACCGTGAACTCGACAGACTCCAAGCCGGTGACACTGTGAAGAGACTCAGAGGACAAGTGAGGGCCGGGATCAGTATCCCCGGCAGCGCCAGAGCCCAGCAAGACGAGTTTGGGCGCAGCAGACGGCTGCCCCTCGCTCGCCTCCCCGCTAGGCAGGCAAAAATGCTCTAACACAACACAAAGGAAAACAAAGAAGAGCACTTGCCTGCACTCGGGCTCTGGAGCTGTCCAGGACTCCGTCGATCCAGGTTCGGGTAGAAGCTCGTCGTCGGGCTCCCACTCAGCTGCATCGAGCTCCGCAGCCGGCATGATGGTTTCTGCAGCCGGATCCTCTGGTGCTGATGTCCGCGCCAATAACCCGCACAGCGTGGCGGCAGGGGACCCTCGACCCACCGGTTCGGGCTGCTCCTCCGTGGAGACCCGGGGACGCTTCCTCGCCGGCTCAGGCTCCACGCCGCAGTCCGCTCTTCTCCTCTGCCCATGACGTGGCTGCGGGGCAGGAATTGTTCCCAGAGCCGCAGCCCCCCCCCCCCCCCCATCCGACGACGTAGGCCTAACGCCGAGGACCGCTCAGCAAGGGGAGACACAGAGGTAGCAGGTTCAGGTAAGACGATTACAGCCGGTGGCAGGAGGGGGGCTGCAAACCCCAAACTCCCCCCCAGGAGTCAGACAAGGCAGAACACAATTATACGTAGGAAAGTGAACTTGAACTTGCCTGTCTCCCGAAGGGAGGGTGGTGCTGGCTGTAGTGGGCGTTGCTCCCTCCTTCTCCTGCAGGATGATGTCAGAGGGCCCCCTGGAAGGACGAAGGGGAGCCGCTTGCAAGGAACCATGGACAGGGCTCACCAAAGCAGGACTCTTCACACACACCGCAGCTGGCTGGTTGATTGGGCCATTCCGGTGGCCCAGAACTGGATCCGGAACTGGAGCTTGCTGGGGATGCCTTTGGCCGTGGCGCCGATGTCTACGATGGCCCCTGGATGGTGCGAACTCCTGGAGTGGATCGAGGGCAGGAACGGGATCCCAGAGCGAGAAGCAGGAACGCCTCCTCCTCTGCTTCATGCCGTAGTCCTCCTCCACCATATGGAGTATTTCGCCTTGCGCGGCGATGTCATCCCTCCTCACGCCGACTTCTGGGTGGTCAGCGTAGCGGGGAGAAAGATGATTGAACACGTCCTCTACGCAGTCCAGGTACCAGAGTACGCTGCGGTCGTAGTCCAGGAGGGAAGCGGAGATGAGTGTCTCGTCCACGTACTCCAGGGCGTCCGCCAACTCGTGGCTCGGACTCCGGGCGCGGCCCCTCCGCGACGGCATTGGGTCCACAGCACACCGTACCCAGACAGGGAAAGAGCAAAGTCCACTTAAACACAAACTTACTGGCGAAAGGCGTCTCGGGTTGGCGTCACCGTTAAAATGCCATTTTGGCAGCAGTATATTGTCATGCGGTGGCCCTCGCGAGCCACCATGAGACACCACACCGTCACCAGTGGGTTGCGTTGATGTCTTTATTAACGGTCAAAACAGTAATATAACATACATGCTGGGAGGCATAAGGCTAACTAAGCTCACTTACGGGTCCACAGGATTGCATGTTAGACCGTCCAAATACGACACTACAATTACGTCGATGCAATTACGACGACGACACTGCTGCAAGATGCTGCCGCTGGCGCCGGTTTAAGAAGCCAGCCGCTAATGACCGCAACTGCAGCACAACTGTTCAGACCTTGACAGCCAGAAGCTCCCCCGAGCACTGTCACAATAAGAGCCCGGAGAGCCGGAATAATAACACCACTGTCAAAGCCTGACAGGAATAATGTATGGCCCGAGCGCGAATAATATTAGCGCTCGGATCATGACATATTGGAGTATATGGAGTCTAATAATTACTTACATCCTATCTATGGCTTCTGACCAAATTATTCAGCTGAGAGTGCTAACTCCTACTTGTTAACAAATTAAAAACAAAAAAAGTCAACAGATCAAGGTCAGGTTTTAGGAGCTGTTTTACTGGACCTAAAAAAACTTTTGATCCAGTGAATCATTACATTTTAGTTACAAAAAATATATAAATTCTTAACCGCGAGGCAACGTCACAGTCACGTGACGGCTGCTGCCAAAAATAGACCGCAGTGAAAACAAACCCACGTGTCTGCAATCACCGCGTGCTTTCCATGCTACCATGGCGCACGAGTACAGCAATACGCTCGCTCCTACGGCGAAATCACGCTACAACGCCAAACTACAGACATCAGGTGAGTTATTTTACTTATCACTGTTCAAATGACATCAGAAACTGCATCTTGGAATTGCATAACTTCTGCAGTGGAATCATTCTTCAAGTCAAGGGCACTGTGAGAATCATTGTCACATTTGTCAGTTGCATCCATTGCTGATTCATTATGCCCCAATGCACTAGGTGATTTGGTTTGAGATTCTGAAATAAGTAAAAGTTACCCTGATGATAACAGTATTTCAAAACATTATATATACGGGAGTTGGTAAGGCCATGAACACACATGGAAAATAAAAACAGGTGATTTTACCAGTATTGTCTTCAAGTTTTCTCCTCTTTTGTGTCCTCTCATACCTCTGCAGTTGTTGTTTGGCATGCTCATAGCTACCTTTTTGTGATGGCAATATACAGGGAATCTAGTCAGGATGCTCCATGTCCTTCTTGACTGGCTTCCCTGGAATATATTATTAGTGCGGCGGCAAGAAAAAATAAGCAGCGATGGAGTTTTAAGTTGGTTTATTGAATCATACCGCCTTCACAGGAACTCGGCTCCAGCCCATAGTGTGAGCAGGCTGAAGCTGAATTCCTCAGGCTCTCAGAGAAGAGGAGACACAAAGTGCGTGTCTGCAGCAGTTGAAGGAGTCAGTGAATGAGAGGCAGATTTACAGAACAGTGCAGCATATATACCCAACTCAGACAATACATCAAAGACATTCACAGCAGTCCATCTGGGCATTTGCATATCAGAGGTACAGACAGGATGCATGAACACAATGCATGGATGACACTTTAACCTCACAGCTGTAAACTCAGCATGCAGCGGAAAAAACCCAGGAGTAACGAGCCGACTGTCTCTGTGTGTTGTGGGGGGGTTGAATCAACCCGCCACACGCTCCCCCCCAGAGGGCACGGCAGGGGGCCGAGACCTCGATGTTGCAGTTTGGGCAGCGAGCAGGGAAAAGCTCTGTGCAGGTGGAGGGGGAGGGGGAAGGGGGGTAGTAAGTGCTGACCGGGCGCGCCAAAAATTGTTTGCTGCTCCGCGATGTCGAGGGGCTGTCCCGTTGAACTTGTGGAGATCACCAGAAGAAAAATTAGTCTCTGACTCCTCTCGTGGCCATGAAGAAAAACAGGAGCGGCGAGGTTGCGTAAACAAAAGCAGAGGAACTTGGCGTGTTGACTTTAGGTGCGTGCGCAGCCTTAAAGCCCTCGGGAAAAGCAGACGGCTGAATCCTTTGTGCGCCGTGGCTGAAACCATCAGTGAATCCTGTGAGCGCGCTGCGCGCGTGCTTGCTTCAGGTGAGCGCGCAGCCCTGAAGGTTCTGCGTGCAGCTGCGCAGGACAATGGCGGTCTCTGGAGCCATTCTTGTTCCGTGCGTGTTGCGCCGTCCTCGTCACCCCCGGTGCGTGTGCCAGGGCTCCTTGCGTGGGTGGGCCCGTTGGAGAGGAACCAGGGTCGGAAACTTGGTGGAGATCGGCGCAGTCGGCGCCAAAAAACATCTATGATGAGCCGTGGCTGCAGATTAGTCATGGTGCGTTGGAGCGTTGAGGGGAGATAGACGATCTTTGTCCCTCAGGCTGTCCCGCATGGACGCCCCGATCTCGGCGAGGGTCGCGCCATGACGTTTACTGCCGTTTACCCGGTCTTGGGCGATGTCCGGAGAGTAACTCGCCTGCCGTGGGCTCTGCATTGAGGCCTCCCTGAAGCCGCAGGGAGGGCAGATCAGTCAGACTGCTGCGTTCGCTCGTCGGCGGAGCATCACTGCCCGGTGCTGCGTTCGCCGGCAGCTCGTTTTCTTCGGCGTCGGGTCGCCAGCGTGGCTGTCCAGACCAGAAGGTTGCGTTGCACAAAGCGTGTGCATGTTTGGGGTCACCAGTGAAACGTTCACTGGCAGTGTGTTCTTTTCTGCCTTCAGGTCATGGTGCGTTGGAGCGGCGAGAGGGAGGAGACTTCTTGTGTCCCTCGGCCGGTTCAGCGTGGATGTCCAGACCAGAAGGTTGCGTCGCACAAAGCGTGTGCGTCTTCGGGGTCACCAGTGCGGCGGCATGAAAAAATAAAGGCAATGGAGTTTTAAGTTGGTTTATTGAATCATACCGCCTTCACAGGAACTCGGCTCCAGCCCATAGTGTGAGCAGGCTGAAGCTGAATTCCTCAGGCTCTCAGAGAAGAGGAGACACAAAGTGCATGTCTCCAGCAGTTGAAGGAGTCAGTGAATGAGAGGCAGATTTACAGAACAGTGCAGCATATATACCCAACTCAGACAATACATCAAAGACATTCACAGCAGTCGATCTGGGCATTTGCATATCAGAGGTACAGACAGGATGCACGAACACAATGCATGGATGACACTTTAATCTCACAGCTGTAAACTCAGCATGCAGCGGAAAAAACCCAGGAGTAACGAGCTGACTGTCTCTGTGTGTTGTGGGGGGGTTGAATCAACCCGCCACAATTAGTTAAAAAAAGGGTAGGATTGATGCATCTATATTACGCTTCCAGGTATCAACTTTAAAATGTGATGTATTTCTGGCTAATGCAATGATTGCATTCTTCACAGATTACACACACGCACAAAATAAAAACTCAGATTTTGCCCCATAAGGACTTACCTGTGATAAAGAGGTCACAACACACAACCCTGCTTTTGGCTGGAGACCACTTGCTCCCATCATCATTCTGTTGTTTGCATGATGCTATCCATTTGTTTCTCCTCTCAGGGCTTCTGTCTCGACTGGGAAGCTTGTAGAAACTCAACTTTCTGTCTTTCATCATGTTGTGGTTGGTGCAGCCGTATATCACGCATGATGACGGCATTTTAACGCAGAAATCAACCCAATCCAATTAACTTATCACACCTCCGACGCTGCAACGTGGGTTTGTTTTCACTGCGCTATGACATGACCCACTTTTACGCGCCACGTGACCACACAGTTACCCGGATGTGCCTCGGTTATCAATAGATCAATTTTTCAAATCTGGCCATGCAATATTTTCGTCTTTTCTGTGTGACAGACAACAATGTGTAATGGTGAATAATGGAAGATCTTCTTTCTTAGCCTCTTAAAATTCTAGTTTTCCACCCACAGAATGTTTCACATTGGCTGGAAATTGGCAGGAATGCTAAGGGGTTAAGTATGCATTTAAAATTAACGTGGAAGTTACTTTTCCAAGTAACCAGTTACTTTAATCATGCAGTAATTGGTAAAGTAACTCAGTTACTTTTGAAAAGAAGTAACTAGTAACTGTAATTAGTTACTATTTTTTAGTAACTTGCCTAACACTACTCATTTCTAATCTTGTCCCTCCTAGTCAGTCCCAGTGAAAATGTTAGCATCTTCAACTCTGCCACCTCCAGCTACACATCCGGTCTTTTTGTCAGCACCACCATCTCCAAACCATACATCATAACAAGTCTCACTTCCATCTTGTAAATCTTCCCTTTCACTCTTGCTGCTACCTTTCTGTCACAAATCACCCCTGACACTCGTCTACACCCACTCCACCCTGCCTGCACTCTCTTCTTCACCTCTCTTCTTCAGCTACTTCCGGTACTTCCGGTGCTGCACTTGTAATGCTTGATATGAGCCGAGAATTTTAAGCAAAACCATCAAAATAAGGACTTCTGTTGGCTACCAACAAACGTGGGGAATACCCTTACGACCCAGTGCTGACCTGGTGAAGGTTCTGGCAGATCTGGCTCCGTTTCGCCCCGTTTCCGACCTCTAAAGGCTCGCCTCTGATGCTAACCCAGATGCTAACCCAGAGTAACTGCAGCAGTGAGAAGGTATTCTTTACATCTGGCCATCTGGAGCCGAGGAGAGAAGGATTTAAAAGGAGGACGAACCAACCGAGGCAGCGATTGGGAGCTCGGGCGCGGCGTTGGTGAGAGACGGGGGCCACCTGGATCCAGCAGGACAGTGGTCTGAACCGGTGCCCAATTGCGAGGCCCAGCCGAGGAACGACCAGACTGACGGCGGTCGGTGACGGGGCCTAGACGGGGCCCAGCGGAGGAGCCGCCTAGCCAGACGGCGACGAGTGGCTGTGATCGGTGGATTCCGGCTGCGCCGGCGGTGCACGACATAACTGGCCAGGTAGACGGAGGCAGGCGCCGGCGATAGACGGCGGTGATCTGCGGAGCTGAGCAGCGTCACTCGGCGGAGAAGCTGCGCAGGAGCGGCGGGTCCAGTAGTGACCGAGCTAGTTGAGGCCTAGCCGGATTCTCTGCTTATTTCTATCCACAGGTCAGTAAAATGCCACCCAAAAAAGAGGAAATGGAAGAAATTAAAAAAACTCTGAACTTTGTGTTAGATGAACTGGCCAAAGTGACTAGCCAGCAGGACAAAATATTAGACCTAATACAGGAGGTACAAGCCCTACATTCAATAATAAAAGAAAAAGACAAAAAATTATGGACCTGGAGCAACACGGGCGTCTTTTGGAGCAACGCGTTGAGGATCTTGAACAAGGTTCTCGCATTGATGACATAGTTATAAGTGGACTAGACATCAGATAGCAGTCGTACGCCCATGCCGCTACAGGACTGAGTGGTGAACATGCTTCCATAAGTGAATCAATGTCCTTAGAAAACCAAGTGCTTCAGTTCCTTAATGATAAAGACATTAAGGTAGAAGCCAATGCGATCTCAGCCTGTTATGCTTTACCGAAGAAAGATAACAAAACAAAGAAATCAATTGTGATGCGCTTTGTGAACAGGAGGGTGAAAAATGACATACTGAGGCAGGCCAAAAAACTAAAGGAAACTCAAGTTTACCTAAATGAACACCTGACAAAAAAACCCGCTGAATTAGCACGGCAGGCACGGATGCTAAAGAAACATAATAAGATACAGTCAACCTGGACAAGAAATTGTAGAATTTGGATTAAACTAAATGGAACACCTGAGCAAGCAAAAAGTATAATGATCAGAGATGCTACTGACTTAGATAAATACAAATGAACACTGACTATGAAACACAGAGTGAGGAAACTCAAACTCTAAAAATATGCCACTATGCTGAACATAAACCACAAGAGATGGAGAATGATATTGATCCTGATAACCACTTTTTCAATAATATTCATAACCACTGTGAATATTACACTGAAAAGCAATTCAAAAGTCAAGTGCAATTAGATGGTAAACTGTCAATAATACACTTCAATAGCAGAAGTCTAAACAAAAACTTCTCACAGATTCAGGACTATTTAAAACAGCTAAACAGAAAATTCACAGCTATAGCAGTCTCTGAAACCTGGCTTAATGCAGACCAGGCTCCCCTGATGGCAATAGAGGGATATCAGATGTTTAACATTAACAGATCTCAAAAAAAGGGTGGTGGTGTTGCACTATATATTGATGACCTATATAGATGTAAGCTTGTAAATGAAATGTCCTCAGCACTACCAGGGATTCTGGAATGTGTTACTGTTGAGATTGACCTAGACAAAACAAAAAATCTAATCATAAGCTGCATATACAGAACGCCGGGAACTTGCATTGAGACATTCAGAGATAAATTAGTCGAGCTGTACAATAATATTACTAGTAAGAAAATGGTAGCAATTTGTGGAGATTTCAATATTGACCTACTTAATCCACATCAACTAACTAACTACTAACTAACCTGCACTTATATAGCGCTTTTCTAGTCACAAACAAAATGTAGTTACAGAGTTCATGAACTCTATGTACAGCATGAGTCTATATCCCACAATAACACATCCCAGTAGAATCACAGCTCACTCTGCTACACTTATTGACAACCTGTTTGTCAATGTTCTCGACAAGAAAATAGAAAGTGGATTATTGATAAATGATATAAGCGACCACTTGCCAATCTTTGCACTTATCCATGGCCACACGGGGCCCAACCCAGGAAAAATCTCAAAATCGTTCAGACACAAATCACCAAACGCAATCAGTTCTTTTAAAGAGGACTTGCTGAAGCAAGACTGGACAGAAGTCTATGTATCAGATGTAAATGAAGCCTATGACACATTTACAAACATTGTAACCACTCTTTATGAAAAAAACTGCCCATTAGTTAAAAAAAAGCTTAAACACAAATTTACTGACAAACCATGGCTAACCAAAGGACTACAAAAGGCGTGTAAAAAGAAAAATTTATTATATAAAGCTTTCATAAAGAAAAGGACAAAAGAAGCAGAGCAGCGGTATAAAACATACAAAAATAAGTTAACATATATAATAAGATGTAGTAAAAGAGACTATTACAGTAAAGAACTGGAAAAAAACAAAGACAATATTAAAAATACATGGACAATAATCAACAGTATCCTTGGAAATAAAAGCAGAAATACCAGCTACCCAACTAACACTCCAAAAAATAATAAATCGACTCCAAATGTGAATATAGCTTCACCTGCAGATGAATTTAATAATTTTTTTGTTAACATTGGACCTAAACTGGCCCGAGAAATACCCACTACGGTGCCAACAGGTGATTCAATATGCAATAACACTGCTGTAAAAGACACCATCTTCATAAAGAACACAGACGAAAGAGAGGTCATTGAAATTGTTAAATCGTTCAAAAGTAAAACATCTACTGACTGCGATGGTATTGATATGCTACTAGTCAAAACTGTTATCGAATGCATAGTGAAACCACTGACGTATATCTGCAACCTGTCTCTCCAATCAGGTATATTTCCCAATGCAATGAAAATAGCTAAAGTAATTCCGATTTACAAGACAGGCGACAGAGGGGAACTCTCCAACTACAGACCAATTTCACTATTACCGCAATTTTCCAAGATACTTGAAAAAATATTCTATGAGAGAATTGACAACTTCATACTGAAGAATGATTTATTGTGTGAGCAGCAATATGGGTTCAGACACAAAAGGACAACAGCATATGCCTTAATGGAATTTACAGAAAAAATATCAACAGCCATTGAAAATAAAGAGTATTCAGTTGGAGTATTCCTGGATCTTAAAAAAGCATTTGATACAGTAGATCACAATCTATTATTAAAGAAACTACAAAATTGTGGTATCAGAGGGGTAGCACTGTCCTGGTTAAGAAGTTACTTAAAGAATAGATATCAGTTTGTATGTGTTAACAACAAAAACTCAGAGCTACTGAAGGTCACCTGTGGAGTCCCACAGGGTTCAGTTTTGGGACCATTATTATTCAATATGTATATAAATGATATATGTAAAGTTTCAGAAAAAATGGACTTAATATTGTTTGCTGATGACACTAACCTGCTATGCAGTGGAAACAACTTGGAACAACTTCTGGATACACTCGGAAAGGAATTAGGAAAGCTGAAACTGTGGTTTGATTCAAACAAATTAACGCTCAATTTAAGCAAGACAAAATTTATAGTCTTTAACAACCATCACAACTACCCAGTACCCAAACTCAGTGTAAATGGTGTAGAGATTGAAAGGGTATCCGAAACTAAATTCCTTGGAGTAATAATTGATAACAAACTGTGTTGGAAGCCACATATTAATTATATAAAAGGTAAAGTATCCAAATCAATTGCAATATTACACAGAGTGAAAAATTTGCTGAATCAACCCACACTATACACCTTGTATCATTCATTAATACTCCCATACATGACATATTGTAATGAAGTATGGGAAAATACATATAAAACAAACATATATCCACTCTTTATGCTTCAAAAGAGAGCTATTAGAATAATCAACAAAGCAGCTTACAGGGAACCAACAAACCCACTTTTTCTTAAACAAAAAACTCTCAAGTTGAAAGATCTGATCGACTTTAAAACCGCAATAATAATGTTCAAAGTGAAGAATCTATCACTGCCCGCAAATATCCAAAAGTTGTTCCAAACAAGGGAGAAACGATATCACTTCAGAGGAACATGTATATTTCAAAAGCCTACAGTGAGAACAACCACCAAGCAACACTGTATTTCAGTGCAAGGTGTCAGATTATGGAACGATTTTGGACCTGAATTAAAATCATGTACAAAGCTTGGACAATTTAAACAAAAACTAAAGGAAGAAATACTCCAAACATATTTACAAGACGACATGTAAACTCACATAAGGATTGACATTTCCAGCCTGTGTTGTGTTATAGCTTAGTTTTTCTTTTTTCTCTGTGACACTATGTCTTAGATTTGTTTTTGAATAGTAACCGCTTAACTTAGACTAGCTCAGTTTTCTTTTTCTCTCAGTCATATTTTGTCTTAGCCTTGTTTTAAATTGTAATCGCTCTTGTCTTGTTTTCTCTTTTTTCTCCTTTGAATTCTTGGATGGAATATGGGTGGGCAATATAAGCTGCGGCTTCAGCCATCACCCATTTCGGATAACTCACGTGGAATTGTATAGTAGAAGGAGTCTTTGTCTAATTTGACCTTGTTGTTATATTATACAGTTTCTTTTAACCTGTAATGTACTATCCGAAATAAATAAATAAATTCATTCCTTCAATTCTTATGCATTTTCCATTGCTTTGGATGGGTGACCCCAGATATTTAAACTCATCTACTTTGACTACCACTACTCCTTCCAACTTCACCATTGCACCTGCCTCCCTCTCATTCACACTCATGTATTCTGTCTTGCTTCTACTGACTTTCATTCCTCTTCTCTCCAGAGCATACCGCCACCTCTCCAGGTTCTCGTCCACCTGCTCCCTACTCTCACTGCAGATTACAATATCATCTGCAAACATCATGGTCCACGGAGACTCCTGTCTGACCTCATCTGTCAAGAAGGGGCTCAGAGCCGATCCCTGATGTAATCCCACCCCCACCTTGAATTCACTCCTACAGTGCACTTCACCACTGTCTTGCTGTCCTCATACATGTCCTGCACCACCCTCACATCCTTCTCTGCCACTCCTGACTTTCTCATTCAGTACCACAGTTCGTCTCTTGGCACCCTATCATATGCATTGTTTGTATAATGACAATAAAGGCTATCGATCTATCTTCTCTAGATCCACAAAGACACAGTGCAACTCCTTCTGACCTTCTCTATACTTCTCCATCAGCACTCTTAGAGCAAACATTGCATCTGCAGTACTCTTTCTTGGCATGAAACTGTACTGCTGCTCACTGACTGTCACTTCTCCTCTTAACTTGGCTTCAACAACTCTTTCCCATATCTTCATAGTGTGGCTGATCAACTTTATGCTTCTGTAGTTACTACAGCTCTGAGCATCACCTTTGTTCTTGAAAACTGGTACCAAAACACTCATTCGTCAGGCATCCTCTCACACTCCAAGATTGTGTTAAATAGTCTGGTTAAAAAGTCCACTGCCATCTCTTCTAAATATCTCCATACCTCCACAGGTATGTCATCTGGACCAACCACCTTTCCATTCTTCATCCTCTTCAAAGCTGCCCTTACTTTTGCCTTGCTAATAAACTCGGGACTTCCTTGTTCACCATCTTTTCTTCATCCATCCTCCTCTCGCTGTCATTTTCTTTATTCATCAGCTCTTCAAAGTACTCCTTCCACCTTCTCAACATGCTTGTCATTTGTTAGTACATTGCCATTTCTGTCCTTAATCAACCTATTCTGCTGCACATCCTTTCCAGCTTGAGCTCTTTGTCTAGCTCAGGGGTCGGCAACCCGCGGCTCCGGAGCCGCATGCGGCTCTTTCATCCCTCTGCTGCGGCTCCCTGTGGCTTTGGAAAATAAATAATGAGTATTTAATTAAAATGTATTTTATTTTAGTTCATTAGTTTTTAAAATGTAATTCTAAATTTGAAGATTATGGTGATCTTGTAAAATCTAAAAAAAAACGTGTTAAAGTTTAATCACCGTCAGCAAAAATCAACACGATTACATAAGTGCTCGGCGCTTCCCCGAAGTCGTCTCCCGCGATAACCCGGATGTGTTGTGTTCAAGCTACTGCTGTATTGCAGTGGCTTGACAGTCCTGCAATTGGATAGTTGCAAACGATTGGACCAATCAAATGGCTCGTTGTATGCTTTTTCAAAGATTCATGGCGGCGTGTTCTCAGGGATGTGATTTTCTGCTAATTCGCCGAATTCCGCTTTATCTTCCAGGAAGATAAAGTACGTTAAGTACATTAGCGGCTTGTGGTCCACAAACGCAGTGAAGCTGCGCCCTTTCAGGCAGGACTGGAAGTGGAGTATGGCCACTTCCGGTAATCGGTATGGCCAGGTGGAGAGCCATTAACTCTCTGTTACTGGCGGTGTACAACGGCTGTATGAGCTGGGCTGGCGCGAGGGAGGAAACGGTAATAAAAGTTAACCATCCCCTTTTATGATTCCAAACAGTTTGAAATTGACAGTGCACAGTGGACATTGACTCATAACTTTTGAATATTTCTAAGACTTGGCTACATCAGTGATTGTGCAAAATGAACTGCTCAAGTCTCAATGGAGATTGAAACTGGTGATCTGAAATGAATGCTGAAATTATAAAAAGTAATGGTATGTTGGAATTTTATTTCTATTATGGAACAGATAAAATTAACTGATTTTGATTTGATCAAGTGTTAAAGCATGTGATGGATAATGCTTGTTGGAATATTTTAGGAATGCTATCTTCTTGGAACATAAGTCAATATTATACATTAATAAGTGGCATTCAGCTGTTTGTTTTATGTCATTTAAGCACAGTTCTGGTACTTAAAAATCATAAAAACCCAGGAGCTTCGGGGGGCTTTGCCTCCCTTGCCCCCCCCCACCCCAACGGGGCTCTGCCCCGGACCCCGCTGGGGGACTATGTCCCCCAGACCCCCTACTGAATTTTCAGATAATTTCCCCAACCCCAAATCAGATCGCTGGGTCGTGTTGGAATTCTGAGCTTTCGGTATTGTTTTCAGCGGAATTATGAGATTTTTATCGAAGGATCAGTGCTAGAAATCGCATTCTCCTTTCAACCCAATGTCAATCTTCAACCCAATGTCTTTTTTTTTTTTAGAGTTCAAAATGTTTTTGTTGCATGCAGAAATGTAATTTTGTTTTCTCTGCAGGAGTTCCCTGATTTCATAAATGCAACACATTATAGTTTGTTTATACATAGCATAAAGGGAAAAAAAAAGTTATATGCAGTGTTATTTCATTTTAAGTGTCAAAAGGGTTTTTGTGGCTCCCAGTGTTTTCTTTTCTGTAGGAAACGGGTCCAAATGGCTCTTTGAGTGGTAAAGGTTGCTGACCCCTGGTCTAGCTAATCAATGCAAGTCCTTTTCTCCTTCCTTATACCCCATTTCCACCAGTATCACCTGGGCTTTACTTTTTTTTTTTACTTGTTTCGGTTTTTCGCCATTTCCACCCAAGTCCTCACGGTTTAACCGTTACGATTTTCGTGCCTGTTCAGAGGCAGGGTACAGCCGAGCGAAAAGCGAGGTGTGAATTGACGTCAATCGACTGCTAAACGCTGATTGGTCAGGGCGTAACGTCACCAAACGCGTCCGTTTTGTTTTCTGTTGAAGCTACACGTCCGCCATTTGTAGTTTCAGCGAGTAACTGCGGTGACTGGATTCACAATTGTGTTCTCATATAACAATGTCCACGCGCAAGTTTATTCCATGAACAAACGAGGAGGTGCGGACTTTTCTGTCCCTCGTAGCCGATGACTACATCCAGAGCGAGTTGGTGGGGCAACTTGCAATGAAAAAATATACCAGGAAGTGTCCGGCCTGCTATTATTGGCAGAGAATTTGGACTCGACACAGCCACGCAATTGGAAAACGGTGACGGTGAGTGTTGTTTTGTTATTGTCCGTCTTCTTGCCTTTCGGTCAAAAGCGCACTTTATTTTAGCAATAAAGAAAGTTGTTTGATTGTGGGCAATTGTGGTGATGGCTAGCCCGCTAATAGCTAGCTACCTCTGTACCTTGCTGCTACCTGGCATCAAGCTGCTGAATCGCGCTTTTATTTCAGTATTCACGTGAACAAAATGCTGACGTAAGCTTATTGTATTCTGGTTAAAAAGTTTTGTGTTTGCGGTACATGTTGCACTTTGTTTGTGAGCTTTATTGTGTGTTTTTTCCTTCTATACAGTTTTCAAATCCCTTGGGGTCCGCCTCACTGGACTGCCCCAGCATCTCCCGGTCAAGCGCTGGTAAGGCACAACAAACTGCAAATTACCACCCGGTTGTTTTTATATGTGACTGTTTTCTATAGACGCATAACAAGGAATTTAAAATGTCTTTCTGCGTTTATAAAAATACTAGATTCAGGGATGTTCATAGTCACAGTGGCCCAGTGTTATAGGTGTGTTGGTGGTGAAATACTGTTGTATTTTCACAAAAAAAAAAAGGAGCACATGTACCGACTTCAAATCAAAATGCTTGATTGAAATTCTTCAAGTCAGCTAACACTATTAACCCATTCTGATTTATGAGGCCACAGTACAAAGAAATTCTTTTAAAAATAACCCATTAAATCAGAATACTTTTTACAATTAATCCTTTTTGAAATGAAGGGGGGCCTAACCACATCACCACAGAAGTTGCTTATAGTCCACTCTACTGAGGGGCAACAACATGACAGTTGAGCTTAAATACAGCAACGAAGCATCCTACCACAGGCTTTCAACAGTTTAATTCCATATTATTTTTTCTGACATGTTTTGATCCGGTGTTATCTAAATACAATGACTTCTGTCTTTCATATAGGCAAGCTGAAGAGGTCCAGCAACATTGCAGACCTTGCATCACTGATGGCCCAGAATCATGCTGAGGAGATGCGGATCCATGAAAGGATGCTCGAACAGCGCGAAAGACACCTGCAGTTAGCCGCATTAAGAAGGGATGAGCTGACAGAGACGGCTTCCTTCCACGGAGCCTTCCGAAACCATTTTGGCAGTCTGGTCGAAGTACTGAAAGCTCCCCATTTGTTAACATGTTTTGGGAATATTTGTAATGTAATAAAATGTTAGTCTTTTGGATAAAAGTGTGGTTTGTATATTATAACACTGGATGATAAAGGCGAATAATTACATACACATTCCATTGCCTCATATGACCCTAATCCTGCTGTTCAGCCATAAAGGTGTCAAGATTTTTAATGGTAATGTAATTGTTATTGTTAAATTTAATAAATATTACCACTGCTGTATCCATTGCTCTACATTGGGTACAGTTTTTAAGTAAAATTGTAAGCAGTTGTACAGGTGTAATTTACATTCAGCAGTAGACACTGATAAAGGTGAAAGTCGAATTGGGTAAAAGGTAAGTACATGTGAATTGAATGTTATATCGGCATTCCAAATTCTGAGAATTCCAATAAATTATAAGCAGTCTAGTATAATATAAAGCGAAAATACCCATACATGTAAACCCAAATATAACATTTTCGATGTTGTAAACGTTGACATGTATATGATAAACCTATGCTATTGTGATTCAATAGATCCATAGTGATCTTTGGTTTGAAAAAGAAAATTATAATTTGGTGTTGGGCAGTGTGACAATGTCAGTGTATTTAGTAGGATTAAAAAAAGTTTCATCATAAAATTTCTAGGTTCATTGGCAATTCCATCAAACCAAAAGTGAGTTGTCTAGCTGCAGCATATTTTTTTTGAGTCATTTCTACGTTGTTTTAGTGTGTAATTAGCCACCACTGAACAGATAACCCTTATAAATAACAATAGATTGGAAAAATGATACACAATGGGCCTAGATTTGGATTGGCTTTTTTATAATATCAATTATTTGGTAAGTTAAAGTTAACTGGACGTATAACAAGTTTCCACATATAATTCCAAGGTCAATTGGCAATTCCATCAAATCAAAAGTGACTTGGCTAGCTGCAGCATTTTCTTTGCAGTCATTTTCTACGTTGTTTTAGTGTGTAATTAGCCACCACTGAACAGATAACCCTTATAAATAACAATAGATTGTACAATGATACTCAAATGATACACAATACAAAAAATGGGCCTAGATTTGGATTGGCTTTTTTATAATATTTTTAATTATTTTGTAAGTTAAAGTTAACTGGAAGTATAACAAGTTTCCACATATAATTCCAAGGTCAATTGGCAATTCCATCAAACCAAAAGTGCGTTGTATAGCTGCTGCTTTTTTTGGGAAGTCAGTTTATCATCAGTGCATCATTATTACACAATATACAAAATGGGTCTAGATTTGGATTGGCTTTTTTTATAATATTATAAATTATTTGGTAAGTTAAAGGGGTTTAGGATTAAGCTTCTGCATAATTTTAAATTACCCCGGTGTTTCAGCATTTAATTAACCGTCTGTTAACATTTAACCGTTTTGAACAACAGAGGCGACGTAGTTTAAAAGTGCACAACATTTTATTTAAAAAACACGTTTGACATATGTATGCACATGAACACTGAACAAATAAAATTATCTCTGAATGATCTCTGCTTCATATGCAGCTGCTTCAGATTCCTCCTGGGCAACCGCTATTCTCCTCTCCTGCTCCAACGTGTGTTGTCTCAATCCACATCGTCTTCTCCTGTAAAATTCTCTTGTCTCGTTAAAGACATTCATTGTGTTAAAAACCGTGGAAATCCTCCGCTCGTAATCCGTTATTTTTTTCTGTGTTGTTGAGCAGTCAGTCTCGTCCTTTATACGTCAGCAGTGTAGCGCCACCTCGATCCCGCCCACCCCAGCAATTCTCGGCTTTCCGCGGTTGTGATGGAGGCGCAGCCGCGGGAGAAACAAGTAGTAAAGAAAAGAAAAGAGTAGCGCAGAACTATATAGTGGAAATGTGGCTTTAGTGTCCAGCCTCTCATACAACTCATTATATACCTTTTCCTTTGCGTCTGCCACCTCTCTCTTTGCCATGCACCTAGATTCCAAATACTCCTGTCTACTTTCTTCATCTCCCTGACTATCCCACTTTTTCTTTGCCAACCTCTTCCTTTGAATACTTTCCTGTACCTCCTCATTCCACCACCAAGTCTCCTTGTCTCCCTTCCTCTGTCCACTGGATACACCACATACCTTTCTATCCATTTCCCTCCATACTTTTGCTGTACTTTCCCAGTCATCTAGTAATCCTTTCCTATCACTGAGAGCCTGTATCAACTGCTTCCTGAACTCTGTGCGACCTTCTTCCTTCTGTAACTTCCCCCACTTAATCTTTGGCTCTGCCTTCACTGTTTTCATCTTCTTGCTTGCTTTGCATCCTACAGACTACTATCCAATGCTGTCTAGCTACATTCTCCCCTACCACCACCTTGCAGTCTCCAATCTCTTTCAGATTTCTCCTTCTGCATAAGATGTAGTCCACCTGTGTGCACCTTCCTCCACTCTTGTAAGTCACCCTATGTTCCTCTCTCTTCTTGAAGTATGTGTTCACCACAGCCATTTCTATCCTTTTAGCAAAATCCACAACCATCTGTCCTTCCGCATTTCTCTCCTTAAGACCATACCTACCCAGGACCTCCTCATCACCTCTGTTCCCTTCACCTACATGTCCAATAAAGTCCACTCCAATCACCTCTCTCTCTCCCCTGGGAACACTCTACTACTTCATCTTGCTTACTCCAGATTTCCTTTTTCTCTTCTACCTGACATCCAACTTGTGGGACATACGCACTGACAACATTCAACATCACACCTTTGACTTCTAGCTTCAAACTCATGAATCTGTCTGACTCCCTCTTTACCTCCTGAACACTCTTCACATACTCTTCCTTCAATATTATTCCTACTCCATTTCTCTTCCTATCTACACCATGGTAGAACAGTTTAAATCCCCCTCGAATGCTCCTAGCCTTGCTTCCCTTCCATCTGGTTTCTTTAACACACAGTATATCTACCTTTCTTCTCTCCATCATATCAGCCAACTCTCTGCCTTTACCAGTCATAGTCCCTACATTTAACATCCCTGCTCTCACCTCCACACTTCTACCTTTCTTTTTCTCTCTCTCCCTCCTAACATGCCTTCCTCCTCTCCTCCTCCTCCTCGATCTTCAACCAACAGTAGCCCAGTTTGCACTGGCACCCTGTCGGTTAACATCACTGGCGGCGGTTGTTGTTAACCCGGGCCTCAGCCGATCCAGTATGAAAGTCTCATTCGTCATGATCCGCATGTTAGATTTGAAGGAAGGCTCTGGGAGACGCTGCTCCTCTCGACGCTGCTCCTCTCGATGCCACCACCAGCTTCAGCTCTCTCCAGGGCGCACACACACATCAGCTCACTAGGGCTGGGAACGATCCCTAATTTCCAGAATTGATTCGATTCTGAATCGATTCGATTCTGATTCGATCCAATCCAATCCAATCCCAATTTGATCTGGGAAATTACCATTTTAATAGCCATTTTACTTCAGAATCAACTTTATTGCCAAGCATGCTTTCACATACAAGGAATTTTACTTATCACTAAGGTGCGCTCGTGTTAAGCGCTCCCTAATGACGTGGCAGCCACTTACAGGCGCCTCATACAGTGGGGGGTAAAGAGGGGGAGGGGGTGACACATTGGGCAGAGAGAAAAAACAGTTATCAAAATAGAGCTCAAGTGAGCAAGATTGTGATCACATAGAAAAAAACCCTCTAATTGCACACTTAGCAGACAAGATACAGATCCACACATTAACAAAGCGAGAGAGACCAGTGTGTGTATGTCAGTCATGTGATATCAGTGTGAATGCAGTGTGAAGTATCAGTTACTGGTGCACAACAAAAAATCCTCTCCTAGGCAACGACTAGATGTTATGTCCCATGGTATTCTAAACATAGATAACATGTCCACAGAGTTCATCTCTCTTCAGTGCATGTCAGATAGTAAAGTTCCATGCTAGTCACATGATGACGCTGTCCTTGGAGAGTTCAGATTGCTGCACATCAGAATGTTTGGGTTAAAGAGGAGCCAAAACTCCCTTCTGCCTTATCTTTTCTCCTGGAGGAATGAGTTCTCCCAAGGACGCCGAATCATGGCCTGATGAGCACAGTTCACTTAGAGCATAGAATTTTCATCTCTCATGCGATTCTGTGCATCACAATTTACATTAGCATTTACAAGCTTTAAAATCATTCCCTGGAGAGCACCCAGCGACTCAGATGTTTCCCACCTTCCGATTCAGTTCGCCATTTGCCGCCATCAGTGCCCTCCCCAGCTGGTCGAATTGTTGAAGGAGCTTCGCCGGGTCCGCATTTTGATTAGCGCTTTCCAACTTCTTTAATTTCCAATACATCAGGAAAACTCCAAAGCTAAACAGCAGAAATCCTGTGATCATGAAGCCAAACACATCCACATTCGAAAGATCACACAGACACATGAGTTTCCAATTGTCCCATGAGTCTCTCACTTGGGCTCCCCCGGGCCCCATTTTCTGTTTGAAAGTGGTGTCAATTGCATTTAAAGCCCAGCTCACCAATTCCATAATTTTACGTTTGGATTGAGATCAGCGAGAAGAAGAGCAAGACACAGACAGGACACAGCAAGCTGGGATCAGTCAAGGGAGGAGGAGGAGGAGAGGAGAAGAAATGCGTCTGCTCTCTCTGAAAGCCGGAAGAAGAAGAAGGAAAAAAAAAACTTACCAGGAAAAAAAAAACTTTGAGACCTAATGCTGCAAGTTGTACCAAGAATACTCTAACTTTGTTAATACAAAAATTATCATATTGTGGCGGATGAAATAAGGGAACCCAGATGTGGAGGCACGGAATAAGTGCAGGCAGGACACGGCGAACTGAAGTTTAAAAGGGTGTTTTATTCATCCTCCATCACGAGAGCTCACCCCAGCGCTGTGGGAGCGCGCTGGAGCGAGCCCTGTGTCTCTAGTCAGCAAACAGGCAATGCGTGTGATCAAAAAGAGAATAAGAGAGAGAGCAAGCAATATGGTTGACTTATATACCCAGCTAGACAATGCATGCATGGCACATTAGCATCACAGTAACTGCAGGAAGGCATGGACATTTGCATTAGAGTCACCCATATCAATAGCAGGATTACTGGCGCAGGGATTAGACCAGTGCTTCTCAATTATTTTTTGCAAAGTCCCCCCTAGGAAAGAGAAAATATTTCGCGCCCCCCCAACTCGCCGCAGTGACTATAAGATCATTATCTATAAAAATTGTATAAGTATACCTAAAATTGTATCCTTTTTAACATTAACAAAAGAAAAAAGCAATATAAATCAACTTTCAACAAATATTAACTTTATTTTGCCACACAGAAACCCTGTTATAGTCTAAAACAGAGAAAAAAAACTTAAAGTGCATCAAAGTGCCTGAAATAAAAAATATGTCAATCCTTATTTAAACTAGAAACATTTTTGACCAACTGAACCATTTGATACTGAGAAAAATAATTCAATCAATAAATAATATTAAATGTAAATTGATCTGGAACATTAACACAGGAGTACCAATATATTTAACATTTTAGTCTGAAGAAAAAGGTAGAAAAAGGCAGTATCAACTCCTCTGCAATTGTGTGGGGGTTTTTGCACTGCGCAATTTGGTGCGCCACTTTAAATGATGCTGAAAGTGCTCGCTGGTTTACTGATGTAGCGTTCACAAAGTGGGATGATTGTTGGCCGTACTCCGCACGTTTTCGCTGAAAAAAATCAAGCGGCTTATCAACGTGTTGAGGATGTAATGTCTGTAGGTGACGTCTTAATTTATTTGGCTTCATGCTGTCCGCTGCCAACACTTTCAGACACAGTGAACACACCGGTCTTTCCTCGTCTCCCACCGTAGTCACAGTGAAGCCAAGCGCTAGATAAGCTTCGTCATATTTCCTCGTCTTAGCTTTTGGGAGACTTTCATTTGTCTCTTTACCTCTGTCTCTCTCCACCTTTCTTTTCGTTACTGTTAAATATTTCTCCATGGTGTCTCTCGAGGGGTTTGTTGACAGCAATTTAAAAAGTTTTAAACTCCCGCACAGACTTTGACAATGAGAGCGCCACTGCACCACCTGCTGCCGTGGATGTGCAATTACACTTTACACGGCAAAAGCAAAGCCTGTTCCCCGGGGTCACACGCACCCCCTCCCGGCATCCGCCCCACTATTTGAGAAGGACTGGATTAGACAAAGAGAGGCTGCCTATTGATATCAGTCCATACATCTCACTGTTCTGCTAATTGCTCCAGTTGAGCGCTCTTCTTGTCCGTAGGCTGTGGGGGTCGCCCACACTACTCCCCCCCAGAGGGCTCAGCAGGGGGCTGAGGCCTCGATCGTCCGGCTTTGGTAGCGAGCTGCGGGAAAAGCTCTGTGCAGGCGGAAGGAGGGGGGGTGGGGGTAGCAAGTGCCGGCCCGGGACGGCGAAGTTGTCTGGGCCGCGCACAAATTGCATGTGGATCCACGATGTTGAGGGGCTGTCCCGTTGAATGTGGCGGAGATCCACAGTGGCTGTGAAAAGAAACATTTGTCTCTGACTCCTCTCACGGCTAAGTCCTGCAAGGATGCGCAGCGGCCATGAAGAAAAAAGCTAAAGCTGAGGGACTTGGCGGGTTGGCTTTAGGTGCGGGCGCAGCCCTAAAACCATCGGGGACAGCAGACGGCTGAATTCCCATTGTGCGCCGTGGCTGAGACCCATACAAAATCCTGTGTGTGGGCTGCATGTGTGCGAGCAGCTCTGAAGGTTCCGAGGATGGCGGTCGGCCGCGTTTCTCGGGCGTGTGCAGCGGCGGAGGACGATGGCAGTCTGTGGAGCCGATATTGTCCCGTGCGTGGTGCGCTGTCCTTGTAACCCCCCGGTGTGCGTGCGGGGGTTCGGTGCATGGGTGGTCCGCTGTTGAGAGGTGGGTCAGGGTGCTTGCTGGAAATCAGCGTTGTCGGCGCCGATGGTCCTCCCCATTCGGGCTGTTGTCGTGGTGCGTTCTGGTCCACACGCTGCATTCTCCGTTTGGCCCTGGAGGTCGCCGTCGTGGAGAGAGGCCGAGGTGCGTGCGCGCTCGTGTGGATGCGGAGGAGCGGTGAGAGGGAGTAGACGCTCTTTGTCCCTCGGCCGGTCCCAGCGTGGATGTCCCGATCTCAGGCGAGGGTCGCACCATGACACTTTCTGCAGCCTTCCCGGTCGTGGATGATCTCCGAGGGAGTTCGCCTGGTGTCGGTTCTGCGTCGAGGTCTCCCGTGTGGCAGAAGGGAGGGCAGTCCATTTGCGTCAGGCAGCTGCGTTCGCTTGTCGTCGGAGTCACCGCCGGGGGCCGCGTTCGTTCGTCGTCAGCGTGTTCTTGTATTCGGGGTCACCAGTGTGGCGGATGAAATATGGGACACCAGCATGGAGGCACGGAATAAGTGCAGGCAGGACACGGCGAACTGAAGTTTAAAAGGGTGTTTTATTCATCCTCCATCACGAGAGCTCACCCCAGCGCTGTGGGAGCGCGCTGGAGCGAGCCCTGTGTCTCTAGTCAGCAAACAGGCAATGCGTGTTTGCTGACTAGAGACAAGAGAGAGAGCAAGCGATATGGTTGACTTATATACCCAGCTAGACAATGCATGCATGGCACATTAGCATCACAGTAACTGCAGGAAGGCATGGACATTTGCATTAGAGTCACACATATCAATAGCAGGACTACTGGCGCAGGGATTAGACAAAGAGAGGCTGCCTATTGATATCAGTCCATACATCTCACTGTTCTGCTAATTGCTCCAGCTGAGCGCTCTGCTTGTCCGTAGGCTGTGGGGGTCGCCCACAATATATAGAACTGACCCAAAATCAGTTACAATAATGCACTTATTATTTAACTTGTGATTTCACAAAGTGCTCACAAGTGCTTTTTTTAGTGCAAAGGGTGTGTAGTGTCAAGTTAACAATGCAGAGTAAGTCAACAAATTCAATGCATGAAGCATGTCTACATAATCTCAGTGTATTTCAGTCCCTCCAGGATTTCGTCAGCTGTTTTCGTGATTGTTGTGGCCCAAAAAGTCTGAATTTGTGGGAACTTTTCCAAAAAGTTGACATTTTTAGAGGTTTTTTTGCACTGAAAGTTGTGTGAGGAAGTACAGATTTTAAAGTAGCTGCTGTTTCCATAGTTTACAGTGATGCTGTTCTATGTAATACCACAAGAAAAGCATAGGATTGCCAAAAATTTCCTGTTAAACAATGATTTATGTAGAATTAAATGCTCAGTAAAATTGTCAAAAAATGACCAACATTGTATTCTTACTGAGAACTTAAAAAAAAGAAATAAAAGAATTAGTCATTACAACAACTAAACTGTCATGAGTCTGCGCTCAGTGTTCTCACAGAGCTCAGACTCTCAGTTTATGTCTGAGTATTTTATGTCTGTTATGATTATTTTGTCTGTTTCTGTCTTTATTTTTGGGTTTGTGACATAATTGCCCTTCCTCCTTCCCAGACACTCCCTCCAGCTACTCACTCTGTTTCCCAGCCATCTCAGCTGTGAGTAGTTGAATAATCAGGTCACCTGCTCGCTCAGCTCCCCGCACCTGCTGCTCATTTGTTCTCATGTATTTAAGCACTGCCAGCTCACTTTCTCATCACGGCAGTCTTAACTGGTTAACGGATGGACTCACTGACTGAATGACTGATTCAACAGTTGTCAACCCTCCTCTCGCAGTGTGATTCCGGCTCTGGAGAGTTATTCTGCAAGTTACCATTCTCCTCAGCACTTGCAGAGTGATTTCAGCTCTGGAGTGCTTTTCTGTAGGTTTTCTTTTCTTCCGTTCACTCGCAGGGCGATTCCGGCCCTGGAGTGCTTTTCTGTTAGTTACCTTTAGTTTGTATTTTTGTGTATCCTGCACAGTTTGGATCTTATGTTCGTTTTTATTAATATAAAATCACTACTGCAGTTCAGCGCGTTGGTCTGTCTCTGCCCCGGAGGGGCCATTCCTGACATAAATTGCATTGAATGCATAATGGAGTATGGAGAAAATTATGGCAGCACCTTCTTGAATCTTGAATTTACAACCTAAGACCCTGAAAATTTTGAGGTCTTCTTCTGTGCTGAAATCCATAACAAAGCAGAGATGCTCCTCCACTGACAACCTCTTCCCTTCAGAACGTCTCAGTGCAGGATGGAGCTTGGAGTGGAAACCCAGTCTTCACAGATCTGAAGGGGAGGTGAAAAGAATAGATTTCACAGTAAAATTAATCATTTTTAAATTGCCACACCACAGTAGGGTTTAATAATTTAGTTTGTTTTATTTTTTGTTGTTTATATTTTAACTGCAAATTAACTTTCAATTTTTGAAAAGGGTTTCATTTGGAGTGTGTGAAATCAAAGGCAGATTCATTTCAGACGATTTATTACACACACACACACACACACACACATCTTTCAAGCACAGAACAGACTGACATTTAAGCAGAAACTCTCCCCTTAAGTTTCATGGCATTTACATCACACACAGCATGACATTTGCATCACACTGCATTCAACATCCTTCATCCCTGACTCCTTCCTGCCATCTTACCAGGAACCTCCTGCTCTTTGTTGTCCCAAGTTTATCCACTGTCCCCTGTCTGAGATGCTAGATAATCTGGCTCTCCTAAGGTGCTACATTCAATTCATTTCCTGGGAAGATTTGTTCATTTCAGTTTAGTTCTATTGATCAAAAATTGCTCATACTACAGCCTTTATTAATTCTGCCATTTTCATTTTATTGTGACTCATTATCTTCAAATCTCTCACTTATGTGCTAGAAGTCCATAATCTCATAAAATATACCTTTATTCTGCATTTATTCACAGCGCTTAACCAACAGTTAACTCTGTATCAAGTTTGTAAAAGAAACCACCATCATGCCGGATAAATTATTAATTTACGACACAAATGTTTAAACAAATAAATGATGTTTTACTTACAATTTCAGCAGCTCCAAGTCTCCCTCTTTCAGCCAGTCTCCGTGCCTTTTCAGTTTCAGTCGTCACATTTATTTTCCAACACAGCTCTGCATGTAGTACAAAACCGTTTCTCCACTCATGTAAACACAGAAATAAAGACGTGTGCATGCGCGGCAGGGAACTCTTGCCGGATGAGAACTGTTTTAACACCACAGAAGAAGACCTAGCATATCCGTTAGCTTGTTAGCTGTTAGCTCCGTTAGCGCTCCAGGTGTTTCTGGTTCTTGGCCACGGTTCCTGGCTCACTGACCCGGTTTCAACCTGATCAGACTCAGCAGACGTTTACAGACATAAAAGCATTATATTTAAAGATTGATCCGCAGATTTTGTGGATCGATATCAGCTCAGTCAAACGTGGATCGATCTATATCATTGTATCGATCTTTTGAACCCACCCCTACAGCTCACGTTCCACCTGTTTTGCTTGAGCTGTTTGCACTGCGTGCTTCACCTGAGTTGTGGACTCCACCTGTTTCGTCCGAGCAGTTCACCCCACCATGTTTGTCCAAGCAGCCCACTCAGTCTGCTTTTCCTGAGGCCATCGTTCCTGCAGCTCGTCCTGAGGCGGTCACACTGGCAGCAGAGGATCAGGAGTTAAGGCAAGTTATTTTCACTTCTTTTACAACATCAGTATTAGAAAAACTTGCCTGGCTCCTGGTACTTTTGGTGTCGCCCCACTCACTCCCTGTCACGATCTGAGCATGGGGGATTTCACCGTGCTTTGTTTCTTTGCTTTTTGTTTTTTCCTTATTTGTATAATGCTGTATTTTGGAGTTCCTTGCCTTTGGTGTTATTTCTACTTTTTCACATGTTCAGTATTGTTTCTTTTAATGAATTATTTTTCCTGGTTACATTCAGTGTAATTTCGTTATTTTCAGATTTGGGTTTAGTTCCACTTTATTTTTGCCATCTTACTATATTTTCATTCTGTTGGTTTCTCCCTCGGGTTGACAGCTGTCAGTAGCGCTTCTTGGGTTCTGCTCCGTGTGGGCGGTGTCCTGTCAGCTGTCAGCCCATTCTCTCCCCTCTGATTGCTCACAGCTGTCATTTCCCCCCCCCCCATATGATTCACACTGGTTTCTCTTTGTGTTAATGGTTGTGATCCTATTTATTAAGGGCTGTTATTTTCATTTTCCTTTGCCGGAGTCTTGAGTTTCCTTTCCTTTGTCTCCACCAGAGCCCACCCCTTGCTCTGGTGCATTTTATCTGTAAGTTTACTCGCTTGTTTGGATTTTGTGTGAGAGCACTGTTTTGGACTTTGTGTTTGTTGTTTTCAATAAATCTCGCTAACTACAGTCCAGCGTGTGGGTCTCTCCTCTCTGCCCCAAGGGGCATTCATGACACTCCCTGCCTTTCTTCCCTGTCCGAGGTGACTGCAGTGGGGGTGGCTTTCCAGGCATCTGGGCCGGATGCTCTCGCACCTCAGCAGCTGTCACTGGTGGTCAACGCGCTTTAGCCACCGTCTGTTCCCGAGGCCGATGCGCCTCCGTTGCCTGTTCCTGAGTTTGGCAAGCCTCAGCCATCAGCTCCCAAGGTCAGTGCACTCCAACCATAGGTTCCAGAGGCCGGTGCGCCTCTGCCATGGGTTCCAGAGGCCGGTGCGCCTCTGCCATGGGTTCCAGAGGCCGGTGCGCCTCTGCCATGGGTTCCAGAGGCCGGTGCGCCTCTGCCATGGGTTCCAGAGGCCGGTGCGCCTCTGCCATGGGTTCCAGAGGCCGGTGCGCCTCTGCCATGGGTTCCAGAGGCCGGTGCGCCTCTGCCATGGGTTCCAGAGGCCGGTGCGCCTCTGCCATGGGTTCCAGAGGCCGGTGCGCCTCTGCCATGGGTTCCAGAGGCCGGTGCGCCTCTGCCATGTGTTCCAGAGGCCACAGACGCCACCAAAAAAGGCCTCAGCAGGCGGGCAGTGGTGCCCCATGAGCCTGGGGTGGGAACTCTGCAACGCACTGATTAAGATTAACCATCTTATTTCTGGTGCTCCCTCAGCTCATAAGCTCCATCAGGTTGGATGGGAAGCGATCGGTGCACAGCCATTTTCAGATCTCTCCAGAGATGTTCAATTGGATTAAAGTCTGAGCTCGGGCTGGGCCACTCAAGGACATTCAGAGTTATCTTGAAGCCACTCCTTCAATATCTTGGCTGTGTGCTTAGGGTCACTGCCCTGCTAAAAGATGAACCATCGCCCCAGTCTGCGGTCAAGAGCGCTCAGGAGCAGGTTTTCATTTAGGATGTCTATACATTGCTGCACTCAGCTTTCCCCTCTATCTTGACTAGACTCCCAGTTCCTGCCACTGAAGAACATCCCCACAGCACGATGCTGCCACCACCATGCTTCACTGTAGGGATGGTATTGGCCTGGTGATGAGCGGTGCCTGGTTTCCTCCAAACATGACACCTGGCATTCACGCCAAAGAGTTCAATGTTTGTCTCATCAGACCAGAGAACTTTGTTTCTCATGGCTTGAGAGTCCTTCAGGTGCCTTTTGGCAAACTCCAGGGGCGCTGCCATATGCCTTTTACTAAGGAGTGGCTTCCGTCTGGCCACTCTACCATACAGTCCTGATTGGTGGATTGCTACAGAGATGGTTGTCCTTCTGGAAGGTTCTCCTCCCTCCACAGAGGAACGCTGGAGCTCTGACAGAGTGACCATTGGGTTCTTGGTCACCTCCCTGACTAAGACCCTTCTCCCCCAATCACTCAGTTTAGACGGCAGGCCAACTCTAGAAAGAGTCCTGGTGGTTCCGAACTTCTTCCATTTACTGACGATGGAGGCCACTGTGCTCATTGGGACCTTCGAAGCAGCAGAAGTTTTTCTGTACACCTCCCCAGATTTGTGCCTCGAGACACTCCTGTCTTGGCGGTCTACAGACAATTCCTTTGACTTCATGCTTGGTTTGTGCTCTGATATGCACTGTCAACTGTGGGACCTTATATAGACAGGTGTGTGCCTTTCCAAATCATGTCCAATCAACTGAATTTACCACAGGAGGACTCTAGTTAAGCTGTAGAAACATCTCAAGGATGATCAGTGGAAACAGGATGCACCTGAGCTCAATTTTGAGCTTCATGGCCAAGGCTGTGAATACTTATGTACATGTGATTTTATAGTTTATTTTTTAAATAAATTTGCAAAAATCTCAAAAAAAAAAAAAAATCCCATTGACATTATGGGGTATTGTGTGTAGAATTTTGAGGAAAAAAATGAATTTAATCCATTTTGGAATAAGTGTCATATTGACTGGACAAGCAGCCTGAGTGCAAAGTGCAATCACCAAATGAACACACAGAAAACGTTTAACCTTTTATTGAATTTTCAAAAACCGCAAACTTGGGGAAAAGTCAGTCACTCGCCAGAGGAGCAGCAAACCTGCAGAGGATGAGTCGAGGCTGATTAGAGAGGAATGGAGGGGAATACAGTATGGAAGTCTAATTGATACCACTTATGTGGGAGGAGAGGAGTGACCGGCACAGAGCCCAGTGAAGGAGGGGAACCAGCAGGTCGGAACTGCTGGTAGGCGTATGAGGCATGGAGTCTTACCGGGTGGAGTAGATGAGCTGCGTCATGGAGGAGCAACAGGCTGGCGATCGCATCAAATCCCTGAAGACGCACCACGGCGTTGGCAGCAACCTGGAAGAGATGGAAGGAGAACGTGTGTAAGGTAAAGTCAACCCACAACACAACCACTTACTTGATGACCTGTCGGCTTAGCACAGTATACCCAAACAAGCTAGTGCTGAATCACTGAAGAGCACTTCCTTATAAACGCTGGCCCAGCAGGAAACAGCAGGTGCGTCTGATGAGACAGGTGAACGGGAAGGAGGGGGCTAGCGCTCGCCAGCACATGACAATGCCCCCTCAAGGAATGCCTCCTGGCGGTCCCCCAGGCTTCTCCGGGTGGGTTCGATGGTAAGCCCAGACCATACCTTTGTCATGGAATCCAGACCAAAGGACCCATGACCAATGCTCCGGGCCATAGTCCTCCCAGTTGACCAGGTATTGGAACCCCCGGCCCCGACGGTGAACATCCAGGATCTCTTTGACAGTGTGGGTAACGTGCCCATCAAGGACCCGGGGAGGAGGAGGTGGCTCCGGGGGAAGACAGAGAGGGCTGGAGGAGAGAGGCTTGACCTTGGAGACATAGAAGGTAGGATGCGCACGGAGCGCCCATGGGAGTTGGAGCCGGACAGCAGAGTCGCCTACGTTGCTGGTGACGGGGAAGGGACCCACGAACCAGGGAATGAGCTTCCGAGACTCAGCTTTGAGCAGGACCTGATCTGTGGCCACCCAGATCTGCTGTCCAGTCTTGTTTTCTGGCGCCAGAACCCTCTTGCAGTCAGCATAGCACTGATTGCGCTCAGTGGAGCAAAGGAGAACCGCTCTGGTAGATCTCCAGGCCCAGCGCCAGCGATGAAAATGGGCCCCCACAGACGGCACCACTACCTCTCTCTCAGTCATCGATAGCAGAGGGGGGTTGTAGCCCACGGAAGCTTCAAATGGCGATCGCCCTGTGGCCAAAGAGATCATGGAATTTAGTGAATACTCCACCCAGGTCAGATGGGAGCTCCAAGAAGCAGGCTCATCGGCTGCCTCGCAACAAAGGGCAGCCTCCAGGGACTGGCTGGCACACTCAGCCTGCCCATTGCTCTGCGGATGATAACCGGAGGTGAGGCTGACGGTGGTGCTGAGGCAGTGGCAGAATGACTTCCATACCCATGAGAAACTGAGGACCCCGGTCAGACACAATAGCCATAGGAATACCGTGCAGTCTAATAACGTGGTAGGACAGTAATTCAGCAGTCTTGGAGGCGGATGGTAGCTTGGGGAGAGGAACCAGATGCATGGCCTTGGAAAATCTGTCCACAATGGTCAATATCACCGTGTTACCATGGGAAGAGGGAAGACCAGTGACAAAGTCCATAGTGATATGGGACCAGGGCCGGCTGGGGACGGGGAGGGGGTGAAGAAGACCAGTGTGGGTGGGGGGAATTTATTATGGGCACATGTTTGGCAAGACTTCACGTACTACTGCACATCCCGCCGCAGCGTGGGCCACCAAAACGCTCGCCTAATAATGTCCACAGTATGTACCACCCCAGGGTGGCAGGCGAAATGTCCAGTGTGCCCCCCACTGGATAACTTCACTGTGGAGGGTGGCAGGGACGTAAAGGTGATTAGAGGGACAACCCGCTGGTTTGGGCTCTGAGGACTGGGCCTGGTGGACTCTACTCTCAATCTCCCAGGTAAGGGTTCCCAGGACGCACAAAGGCGGAAGAATGGGCTGGGAGTGGGGGTGAGCCAGGTCCTGACTGAACTGCCTGGAGACAGCATCAGGCTTCCCATTACGGGAGCCGGGCCTATAGGTGACATTGAAATTAAAGCGCTGAAAAAGTAGGGCCCAGCAAGCCTGACGAGGATGCAGCCGGCAGGCCAACCGCAGATACTCAAGGTTCTTGTGGTCGGTCCACACGAATACAGGGTGAACGGCTCCCTCCAGCCAATGTCTCCATTCCTCAAAAGCCAATTTAATGGCAAATAGCTCACGATCCCCAACGTAGTAATTCCTCTCGGCTGGGGTGAGCTACCAAGAGAAATATGCACACGAGCAGAGCTTCAAGTCCGGGGGGAGCACTAGGACAAAATAGCGCCCACCCCCGTTTCTGAAGTGTCCACCTCCAGGGTAAATTGGAGCTGGGGGTCGACCTGAGCCAAGATGGCTTTATCTGCGAACAGGCCCTTTAATTTGACAAAGGCCTGCTCAGCTGCCTCAGTCCATAAAAATGGTACCTTAACAGAGGTCAGCTGTGTTAAAGGCTATGTTACCCCACTGTAGTTACGGATAAACCTGTGATAGAAATTCACAAACCCCAAGAAGCGTTGCAGCTCCTTGCAGGAGTGGGGTGTTGGCCAATCCAGCACAGCCTTCACCTTGGTCGGGTCAGCTCTCAGCTCTACCTCCGCTACAATAAAGCCAAGGAAAGAAGTGGAATTGGTGGAAAATTCACACTTCTCAGCCTTGACATAAAGTTGGTTTTTTAAGAGCCGCTGTAACACGGTTCAAACATGGGTTTCGTGCTCCTCAGGCATGCAAGAAAAAAAATCAGGATGTCATCCACATAGACAAAAACAAACCGATTTAACATGTTGCAGAGGACGTCATTGATTAAACGTTGGAAAACAGCGGGGGCGTTAGTTAACCCAAAAGGCATGATTAAGTACTCAAATTGCCCCAAGTGTATTTTAAACGCTGTTTTCCACTCGTCCCCCTCGCGTATTCTGACTAGGTGGTAAGCGTTGCGTAAGTCAAGCTTGGAGAATACATGCGAGCACTGCAGGAGCTTGAATGCAGAGTTCATCAGGGGCAGAGGGTATTTATCTTTGACTGTTAGAGCGTTAAGCTCACGGTAGTCAATGCACAGACACAGAGACCCATCCTTCTTGCCAACAAAGAAAAACCCCGCCCCAAGGGGAGTCGTCGAGGATGGCCGAATGAGGCCGGTGTTCAGATAATCCTTAATGTACCTCTCCATCGCCTCCCTCCCAGGACCAGAAATATTATAGAGCTTGCTGGATGGCAGCCTCACACCCGGAAGGAGGTCGATGGCACAGTCACACGAGCGATGCGGAGGAAGTGCTAATGCTCGTGACTTGCTAAAGACCTCCCCGAGGTCGTGATAAACCTCGGGCACGAGGCTAAGGTCCAGCGGCTCGACCTGAGAAGAGGAGATGGGGAGGGACGGTGAACACTGGGCCGAATTTAGACATGTGGCCAAATAGTTAGGGCTCCAAGAGGTGATGGAATTTTGTGCCCAATTAAGAATTGGATTGTGCCTCCGGAGCCACAGATACCCTAGCACTACCACGTGAGAGGCACGTGGAAACACGTAAAAAGTAAGCCCCTCCCGGTGGTTACCAGACAATAGGATGGATAGCTGCGCCATGCAAAGAGTCACGGACACCACCGTCTGGCTAGAAAGGGTATGAACGGGACGGAGAACCAGCAGTTTAACCATCGGAATCCCCATCTCGTGAACCAGCACAGAGGAGATGAAATTACCCTTTGCCTCGGAATCGATTAGGGCAGAGACTCCCCTCTCAATCCAGGGAAAATGAACCAGGGCCAAAATAGAAAAATTACCTGGGGGATCAGGTTGAGTCCCACCCGCCAGACCACCCGCGGCTACTGACGGGCTGTGTCTTTTGGCCGTAGGTGGCATGTGTCCCACTTGTGCTTCAGCGACCCACAATAGACACACACCCTGATTCGCCGCCGCTCAACCTCTGCCCACGGAAGGCGAGCAGAGCTGAGCTCCATGGGCTCGGGGGCGGAATCGGACTCACCTAGGTCAGTAGGCGCTGGGAGTGTCCATGTGGCGAATGGGCAAGAGGAGACGCCGCACTTCTGGGCGCACTCACGGTACCGGTTATCCAATCCAACTGCCTGATCTATAAGGCCATCCAAGGTGGCAGGAGCAGCATGAACCGCCAGGTCTTCGGAGACGAGGATTTAATCCGTGGAGGAACGTGCAGAGCAACTTCGTTCCACCCCGAATCAGCTGCCTCGCCCTGGAACTCCACTGAGAAGTTGGCCACTGACTGCCCTGGTGGAGCGACAACAGGCAACTCATGACTTCACTCTCGGTACAGTCGAAAGTGCGGGAAAACTCGGACACAAATTGGTCAAACGTTGGTGGCGAATCTCTGACTATCGATAACAGCCCACGTCCAACTAAGAGCACGACCCCGAAGCAGAAGAGTAAATTGATGAATTTGAGATGTCATTCAGGAACTCCCCCTTCACCTGCTTGACGAAGAGCAGAATATGACACAAAAAATCCTTACATTTCCCCACCTCCCCTGCGTATGGGGCAGGAGTGGAAATGGAAAGAGTTTGGCAGATAATAGAAGAAGGCAGAGCAGCAGGTGGAGCAGCCAGAGCAGACGTGTGGCCCAACTGATCAGAAATGACACTCAGCTGCTGCGTGATAATCTGCAACAGCTGTGTGTTCAGCCACCTGCCTCTCTGTAACATCGAGGCGGTGGAACGCGGTGTGCTCAGCTGAAGAAGCACCAGCCAGGCTGTGACCCTGGCTTGCTCGTTCTGTCATACTGGCTGGACAAGCAGCCTGAGTGCAAAGTGCAATCACCAAATGAACACACACAGAAAACGTTTAACCCTTTATTGAATTTTCAAAAACCGCAAACTTGGGGAAAAGTCAGTCACTCGCCAGAGAAGCAGCAAACCTGCAGAGGCTGATTAGAGAGGAATGGAGGGGAATATGGAAGTCTAATTAATACCACTTAGGTGGAAGGAGAGGAGTGACCGGCACAGAACCCAGCGAAGGAGAGGAACCAGCAGGTCGGAACTGCTGGTAGGGGAATGAGGCGTGGAGTCTGACTGGGTGGAGTAGATGAGCTGCGTCATGGAGGAGCAACAGGCTGGCGAGCACACCAAATCCCTGAAGACGCACCGCAACGTTGGCAGCAACCTGGAAGAGATGGAAGAAGAAGGTGTGTGAGGTAAAGTCAACCCACAACACAACCGCTTACTTGATGAGCGGTCTGCTTAGCGCAGTGTACCCAAACGAGCCAGCGTTGAATCACTGAAGAGCACTTCCTTATAAACGCTGGCCCAGCAGGAAACAGCAGGTGCGTCTGATGAGGAGACAGGTGAACGGGAAGGAGGGGGCGAGTGCTCACCAGCACATGACAATAAGGCTGTAACATAAAATGTGGAAAAAGTAAAGCGCTGAGACTACTTTCTGGATGCACTGTACACACCAGAGTGGTGGCTCAGTTGGTAGAGCATCCACCGCACACCCGGGAGGCCGGGATTCAAATCCTGGCTGGGTCATGCCAAAGACCATATTAAAAAAAAAAAACCAAGCGGAATTTCCTGCCATCCAGCTTGGTGCTCAGCAGTAATGGAGCGGAGGACGGAAAATTTGTGGCGGCGCCTTGCATGGCAGCAACCCCTCTGATTCTATATATATGTGTGATTGACACTGTAGATAAGAGAAACAATTTCATTCTACTGTACATGATTGGCTGTATGGATCTGAATGACAATAAAGATGGCTTATCCTTATAAGTGAGTTACATTTGTTTAATTGTTTATGTAAATTTTCAACTTTTTTGATGTTAATTTGTAACTTTTCTTCATAGTCTGCAACTTTAATGTAAATTGGTAACTTTTTTCATTAAAATTTGCAACTTCTCATTTAAATTTAGAACCTTCTTTTTCTTATTAATTTGGAACTGTTTTCATATAAATTTGCAACTTTTTGCTGTAAATTTGCAACTTTTTTCTTGATAGTTTTCATGTTAATTTCCAATAATTTAGGACATTTTTCTTGTACATCTGCAATTTTTTCTTGCAAATTTGTGACTTTTCTTGTAAATTTCAGAATGTTCACATTTTCTATTCTGGAGAAAATGTTCTGTTTATTGTCTCCCCCCACCACCACCACCACCCCAACAGTGAAATGAAATGTCTGGTCCTTCACCCAGGTCTAGTTTGTCCTACCAGAGACAAACTGCCCCCATCAACACAGCTCCTGGGTTCAGTAGGGCAGAGTTTTTCAACCAGCGTGCCTCGATACATTCATGTTTCTGTGGGAAATCATCTAATTTCTGTGCACAACAACGGCAAATTATTTGTAATTATTTGGACCAATTAACAAGAAAATTAGAGGCTCAAACTTTGCCACGTTTCCCATAAAGAAGTATGCGTATCCCATGGATTTTTTTTTTTTTTCCCAGGCAAATCCACGAGGGTGTAAAAATCTGTTCACACTCTTTAGGTTCCCGCAAGGTTAGCTTTCACTAAAACTTTGGAACAATGACTAGCTATGCCATGTGTCAACACAACGGAAATAAGCTATAGACAGCTTGCTCCTTCTGTAATTGATAACATGGTGGATAGTGTTTCAGCTTCTCTGCTTCAGGCTCTAGACTTGGTGGCTCCCTTAAAAAAGAAAAAGTCTAATCAGAGATTTTTAACTCCTTGGTTCAACACAGAAACTCGTAGCTTAAAACAGAAGACTCGTCAATTAGAAAGAAAATGGCGCTCTACTAATTTAGATGAAATCTATTTAGCTTGGAGAAATCATCTTTTAATTTACAAAAAATCTCTTAGAAAAGCTAGAACGAGTTATTACTCTGCATTAATAGAAGAGAACAAGAATAATCCCAGGTTTCTTTTCAGTACTGTAGCCAGGTTGACAAAGAGTCGGGACTCTGTCAATCCTAGCATCCCCTTAGAGCTTACTAGTCAGGACTTTATGAACTTTTTCAATAATAAAATTTCATCCATCAGAGATAAAATCATTCAGATTCTTCCCACAGTTAACTTAAATACTGTAACTACTACAACTCCTTCTATTGATGTCTGTCTTGATGAGTTTACTCCAATCGACCTTTGTGAGTTAGACAAAATAGTTTCCTCATCCAAACCTTCAACTTGTCTTTTAGACCCTATTCCTACCAGGTTATTTAAAGAAGTCTTCCCACTTATTGGTAGCTTTATTCTTCATATAATCAATTCTTCATTAACTTTAGGCCATGTACCGCAGGCTTTTAAAACGGCTGTAATTAAACCCTTACTCAAAAAGCCAACGCTAGATCCAGGAGCTTTAGCTAACTATAGACCAATCTCTAATCTCCCTTTCATTTCAAAAATCTTAGAAAGAGTTGTTGCTACGCAATTATTTGACCACCTGCAGGGAAATGGTTTATTTGAGGAGTTTCAATCTGGGTTTAGAATCCATCATAGCACTGAAACAGCCTTAGCGAAGGTCACTAACGACCTCCTCATTGCATCTGATAATGGACTAGTTTCTGTACTTTTCCTTTTAGATCTTAGTGCAGCTTTTGATACTATTGATCATAATATTCTACTTGATAGATTAGAACACTATGTTGGACTTAATGGAACTTCGTTGCAGTGGTTTAGATCTTATTTATCTGATAGGTTCCAGTTTGTTCATGTAAATGATGAGTTTTCTCTCAGCTCAAAGCTTAGTCATGGAGTTCCACAGGGATCTGTGCTTGGCCCTACTCTTTTTAGTTTATATATGCTTCCGTTAGGCAACATTATTAGAAAGCACTGTATACATTTTCACTGTTATGCAGATGACACACAATTATAACTGTCAATGAAGCCAGATGATACTAATCAATTAGCCAAGTTAGAAGCCTGTCTTAAGGAAATCAAAGCTTGGATGACTTGTAATTTCCTGCTATTAAACTCAGATAAGACTGAAGTCATTCTTGTTGGTCCAAAAAACCTTAGAAATTCCTTTCCAAATCAAACTTTCAGTTTGGATGCAGTTACTCTCTTAATAGCTCTGTGAGGAACCTTGGAGTTATTTTTGATCAGGATTTGTCCTTCAATTCACATATTAAATTTGTTTCTAAGACTGCCTTCTATCATTTGCGTAATATTGCCAAGATTAGGAGCATCTCGTCTCAGAGTGATGCTGAGAAGCTGATCCACGCTTTTGTTAGCTCGAGATTAGATTATTGTAATTCTTTATTATCAGGCTGTCCTAAAACATCTTTAAAAAGTCTTCAGCTGATCCAAAATGCTGCAGCAAGAGTTTTAACAGGTACTAGAAAGAGAGATCATATCTCTCCAGTTCTGGCCTCCCTTCATTGGCTTCCCATAGAGTTTAGAATTAAGTTTAAAATCCTTCTTCTTACTTACAAAGCTCTAAACAATCAGGCTCCTTTTTATTTAAAAGATCTGATACTACCGTATCATCCTAACAGAGCACTACGCTCCCAAAATGCAGGTTTACTTGTAATACCTAGAATCTCCAAAAGTACAATGGGAGGCAGAGCCTTCAGTTATCAAGCTCCTCTCCTGTGGAATCAGCTGCCAATCTGGATTCGGGAGTCAGACTCGATCTCTGTTTTTAAGAATAGGGCTAAAACCTACCTTTTTGATATAGCCTACAAGTAGGGAGGGATCATGTGTTTCTGAACCCTCCCTTAGTTATGCTGCTAATAGGTTTAGTCAGCCGGGGGACCTCCAGTAATGCACTGGGCCTCACTCCTTTCCTCACTCTCTATGAAATATTTTTTTTTTGCTGGTCATTAACATTTGTTTGTTCTCTCCCATAGATTGAGTCCCCATCGTGCCGTTTGCTCTCTACATGTCTGTTCTTTTCTTCTTCTGTCCCCTCACCCCCCAGCCAGTCGCAGCAGATGACTGCCCCTCCCTGAGCCTGGTTCTGCTGGAGGTTTCTTCCTGTTAAAAGGGAGTTTTTCCTCTCCACCGTCGCCAAGTGCTTGCTCACAGGGGATCGCCTGATTGCTGGGGTCTTTCTGCAACTGTGGGGGTCCTCCCTACAGTTGATAGTGCTATGAGATGACTGTTGTTGTGAAATGGCGCTATATAAATAAAGTTGAATTGAATTCGCTTTGCACAGTGCAGTGGCATTGCTGTCAGGACAGTCTTTTTTCCACTGTTCATTTCTTCTTGAACAATGAAGTCTGCCTCTGCTCTGGTTGAAGGTGAAACTCATTACAAATTACGTTACAAACATTTCTCTTTTTGTTCAGGAAGTCTTCGTTTCCTTCAGCAGATAAATTAACAAGTTCTACATGTCGCTCCAAGACAGCCCAGCTCTTTCATCTAAAGACTCTCTCCTCTTGTCTTTGAGAGGATGGGTTTTATCTCAAACCTGTCTATTTGTGTCTAACACACATAGATTTAATGGTCTCAGATTCCCCAAACTGCTGCAGGATCCTGGCTTGTTTTATGGGCCAGTGAAGATGGTGCCTGATGGGAAGGCTCAGTGTTATAGATCTGTTGGCTCATTGCTCAGTGAAGACATACAGTACTGCTGGTTCCAGTGCATAGAACATATCAGAAGAAACGTGAGTACTGTGTTCTGTGTGCAGCACGGCATTGTGTTTTAGTCATCATTTATATGGAAAATTAGGTGGATAAATATTTTTGTAATTAGAACTAGAAAACTACATACATACACTATATATAAAACTAGATATACATTTGTTTTTACTAATGAGGTGGGTACCTCTATAAATATCACTGATATTTCTGTTTTGTACAAGTATATTGGATAAAACAATATCTTCATGAATTATGGTTCACTTTACATGTGGTAGAGTATTTAGAAAGTCTTAAAGTAGAACTGAACTGAACGGCATTGAACGGCACTGGGTGATAGTACATACAATTATAAAGATAATTTATCATTGGCACCCCCTCCACAAATCCCGGAATCTTGGAGAAAATCGCGATTTTGAATTTCCCGCCCTGAAAAATCAGACAAATCCGCCGATTAACCGGAAGTGCAGCCGGAGTTCCGCGTGACGTCACGAGTGTGACCCAGTCCTCATGTTTACCATTGCGAGCACGTCGACACTGGTTGTTTTTGGTGCATTTTGTCGTGATAGTCGACTACAAAACACTTCCAACACCTGGGAAGATCTGTTCAGTGGCCAAGGAAAGCTGTCATGGCGATGAAAGAAAAGAAAGGGGGAGGAAAAGCGACTGGGAAGCGATGCATTTCTAGATATACAGTGATCCCTCACTTATCACGTTTAATGGGGACCAGAACCGACCGCGAAAAGTGAAAAGCCGCAAAGTAGCGTCACCCCCCCACCCCCCACCCCAAGGGCGTCACAAGCACTATTTTGCACAAAAAGGCACAAGAGAACAGCGAAAAGTGCCACTAAGCAACACGAGCGATAAAGAACAATGAATGCGGTCTTCCTTCGCTGGGTAAAACGTCTCGGCCAATCAGCTTGCGAGATTCCCGAGCGGTGAAGAGGTGGGCGGAGAGGAGTGGAGCGGTGGTCAGAGAGGTGGATTTTGAGTTGTGCGGGCTCAGGTATCAACAAGGAGAGCCCGCACAACTCAAAATCTACCTCTCTGACCACCGCTCCACTCCTCTCCGCCCACCTCTTCACCGCTCGGGAATCTCGCAAGCTGATTGGCCGAGATGTTTTACCCAGCTTCGCTCCCTGCCGAGCGCCTATACCCAGCGAAGGAAGACCGCATTCATTGTTCTTTATCGCTTGTGTTGCTTAGTGGCACTTTTCGCTGTTCTCTTGTGCCTTTTTGTGCAAAATAGTGCTTGTGACGCCCTGGGGGGGGGGGGGGGACGCTACTTCGCAGTTTTTCCACTTTTCGCGGTCAGTTCTGGTCCCCATTAAACGCGATAAGTGAGGGATCACTGTAATAAGTTGGAAAAATGCTGATGTTTTTTTTTCCCTTTTTTATTGTTAATTTTCCTTATCCTGACACCCCAAACATGCCAAAGTAAAGACTCACCATTCTGTATTCAATAAGCGACTCTCCTCCCCATCACTGCTGCGGTCTGAGTCGGTGCCGGAATCCCCCGAAAATTCTGGCTCTAATCTGTACGGTTCGATGCCTCCCTCACTCTCTTCCTGTTCACTTGACACTCCTGCATCCTCCTCTGTCTTGTCACCGATCCTGAATGCTTCTTCACTCTGAAAACTCTGGTGTTCTTGACTGCTGGAACTGCTATCATCTGCCATTGTTGTTTTGATAAGGGTCACACTCGTGACGTCACGCAGCGTCGTCTGCACTACTTCCGGTTTGTTTGGCACTGCCAGCCAGAGGCAAAAGTTTATCGGCTTATAGCTTGGCCATCGCACGGCCTAAAAATTTCTTTTATGTGTTGAAAAATACAATAGGTAATAAGGAATTAATCTGCTATTCTACTTTTTTGGCAAAAAGGTGAGTTCAATTCTACTTTAAAAGAAATATGAGGAGGAGTAGAGCAAATATGATTCAATGATGGATCACTTTTAAGAACATTCCAGTGTTTAGAAATAATATTTTTATTTTTACCTGCTACAGGTGAGAATTCAGTGGAAAAGGTAACTCTGGAAGAGGTTGTAGGATTCCCAGTTTTTTTCAATAGTAGTGACCATCTACATGCCAGGCCCTCTGATAGGCTGCAGAAATATAGTACTCTAGAGGACAACCTCGTTCTTGAAAGCGCTGTTGCATCTCAGTAGCTTGCAACTGGAATTCATTACCCTATTCTTAAAAACAGAGATCGAGTCTGACTCCTGAACCCAGATTGGTAACTGGTTCCACAGAAAAGGAACTTGATAGCAGAAGGCTCTGCCTCCCATTGTACTTTTGGAGATTCTAGGTATTACAAGTAATCCAGCATTTTGGGAGCGTAGTGCTCTGTTAGGGTAATATCAGATCTTTTATATAAAAGGGGGCCTGATTATTAAGAGCTTTGTAAGTGAGAAGAAGGATTTTAAACTTAATTCTAAATTCTATGGGAAGCCAATGAAGGGAGGCCAGAACCGGAGCGATGTGATCTCTCTTTCTAGAACCAGTTAAAACTCTTGCAGCAGCATTTTGGATCAAATGAAGATTTTTTAAAGATATTTTAGGACAACCTGATAATAATGAGTTATGCTGGCACCTCCCGTCCGGGTCGTCTCCGGGGTGTTCGCCTTGCGTTCCGTTGTGCGTTAAGGGTCACCAGTGTGGAGAGAGGAATAATCAGGCGAAGAGGTTCAGGGCAGCACAGGTTTTATTCATCTCTCTCCTACATTCTCTAGAATCACGAGCATCAAAAGAGTAACAGGTCACAGGCACCTCTGCTCTTATAGCATACCACTCGGTCAGCCTTCACATCAAAGCCTTTGCAATTCCCATTCCCTTTGTCACTGTTCACATCAACCCACCAACCCCCGTATCAACACACAAACCCCCATGATGATTCCCCTTGTCCTTCTGTCTGAGCGTAAACATACTGAGGTGGATTCCCACACCATCATATTTCTTTTTCTCCTCCTCACAGCTGAGAGTGAAAGAGTTGAAAATCTTTTCAGCCTCGCTTCCCATTGCATATATTAGGGAACTCACTTGTATTTCCTCATCGTCTTTGTTCAGTTTTGAAGCCACCCTGAAGCAGGAAAATCTCTGCTGCCACTCTTGCCACTCCGCAGGGCAGTCAAATCTGAACTCACTCTGAGGATTAAACTTTGTCATGGCGCTGTTTTACCGGCTTCCAGACCACTCTGACACCGTGTAATGTCTGTAGTGTAGAAGCTGGGTTAATCATCTCAGACTGGATGCAGAGGGTAAACAGAGAAGGACAATAGGTATTGAGATGAGAGAGATTATGGTGAGGTAGCAGGAAGAAGTAGTGGGGGGAGGAGGGTTGAATGTATTGTGATGCGAGATGTCATGCAGCTGTGAGATGGGCGGTTGATATAAAAGGAGAGACCCTGGTGTATTGATATATGCTTTTTCTGTGTATGACTGATGTGAGAGTGAATAAAGTCATCTGCTGCATAAGTCTGCCTCCGTTATTTGCACTCTCCACACTGGTGACCCCTTGATGAATTATGGAACACGAGGCAAGAACCCCGGAGTCAGCCCGGACGGGAAGCCCCAGCAACACGGCAAGCATCCCAGAGACGGCCCCGATGGGAACCCCCAGCAACGCATGCGCTGTTTCAGTCAAACTCCCTGACTTTTGGCTGCACGACCCGCGGTCTTGGTTCCACCACACCGAGGCCCACTTCGCGCTCCGGGGAATAACGGCAGATGACACCAGATACTACTACGTGGTTGCAGCACTGGACGCAAGCACAACTCAGCAGGTGGCGAGCCTGCTCCAACAGCCTCCAGCCCACAACAAATACGAGGCTCTCAAGACCGCGTTGACCCGGTGCTACACACTCTGACTGCGAGAGAGCGGAAAGGCTTCTGACGCACTCCGAGTTGGGAGACGGGTCGGCGGTCGAGTTAATGGAGAAGATGTTGGCGTTGATGGACACAGATGACGGGCATTTCCTCTTTGCCCACCTTTTTCTCCGGAACCTCCTGACGGCGGCCAGGGTGGTCCTTGCCAATTTGCCGCTGCTGGCTGCGCGCAACTACCGGGTGCTAGCACAAGAGGCAGATTGGATTATCCTCACCACCAGAGCCCTCGCAGTGAACACAGCGCCGTCGGAACCCAGTGAGACGGCCAGCGGGGGCAAGGAGCCGATGTTTTCCAGAGGTTGGAGGAGCACAGATTAATAATCATCCCGGCGAAATGCCAGTTCGGGGTGACAGGAATCGATTTTTTGGGCCACCGCATCTCACTGGAGAGCGCGATACCCTTACCAGACAAAGTGCGCGCGGTGGCAGATTTTCCCTGGCCTCAGACGGTCAGGGTGCTGCAGGGGTTTTTGGGGATGGTTAACTTTTATAACCGTTTCCTCCCCCGTGCAGCACAGCTCATGCAGCCGCTGTACGCCGTGCTTAAGAAACGGCAGCCGGAGAACAGAGTCGACTGAACTCCTGAGCAAGAACAGGCGTTTTCCGAGGTTAACAGCCCTGGCAAAAGCCGCACTGCTGGCGCACCCGGACCCAGCAGCCCAGCTAGCGCTCACTACTGACACCTCAGATGTGGCCATAGGGGCCGTCATGGAGCAGCATGCCGCCAGTTCTTGGCAGCCGCTCACCCTTTTTAGCAGGTCTTTGCGCGACAGTGAACGTAAATACAGCGCGTTCAACAGAGAGTTACTGGCTCTCCACCTGGCCATATGCCACTTCCAGTTCTGGCTGGAAGGGTGCAGCTTCACTGCGTTCATGGACCACAAGCCACTAGCGTACGCGATGGCCAAGGTTTTGGAACCATGGTCGGGCCGGCAGCAGAGACAGCTGGCCGCGATCTCGGTGTTTACGACCGACATTCAGCATGTGGCCGGTAAACTCAACGTGGTGGCGGACTGCCTCTCACGCGCATTAGTGGCCCCAGTCTACGTGGGGATAGACTACACGGCCATGGCCGCTGAGCAGATCAGCGATGTGGACGTTTGCGCGCTGCAGTCTGGACCAACAGGGTTAAGGCTGGAGAGCAGAGTACTGCAGGACGAGGGCCCCCCTAATCTGTGACGTCTCCATGGGCCGCCCGCGCCCGGTGGTCCCATGCACTTGGCGCCGCCACGTTTTTGAGTCGGTTCACTCCCTGGCACACCCAGGAGTGCATGCGTCAGTCAAAATGGTGGGAGCGAAGTTCATCTGGCCAAGCCTGCGCAAACAGGTGAAACAGTGGGCAGCAGCCTGCGTAGCGTGCCAACGAGCCAAAGTGCACAGGCACACAAAGGCCCCCTTGAAGCCATTCCATATCCCGGCTAAGTGGTTTGACCATGTTCACATGGACCTCGTGGGCCCCCTCCCACCATCGCAGGGGTTCACGTACCTCCTGACAGTGATGGACCGCACCACGCGCTGGCCCGAAGCAGTCCCGCTAGCTTCCACTGCGTCCACAGAAGTTGCACGAGCTTTTTTGGCGACATGGGTGGCTCATTTCAGCGCCCCTTCAGATATCACGTCCGATGGGGGCCTGTAGTTTGTTTCCGACCTCTGGTCCACGATAGGCCTGGGCATCACAATTCATCGCACGACCGCGTACAACCCCCAGGCCAATGGGTTATGCGAGCGTTTCCATAGATCGCTTAAAGCGGCGCTCAGGGCTTCGCTTAAAGATGCAAATTGGGCAGACCAGTTGCCGTGGGTTCTATTAGGGTTGCATTCAGCACCTAAGGAGGATTTGGCAGCCTCCCCAGCAGAGCTGGTTTTTTCCCCAGCTGTTGCAGCTCCCAGGGGAATTTTTGCCGGACAGCCCCGCGGCAAACATTGATCCATCCCCGCTTTCACCGCATAGCACAGTGGCAGGGACAGTACCCGGTCCGGTCCACCACTGTTTTCCACGCGCTTTTGCGCCAAAGGCCTTAAAGGACGCAGCGTTCGTATTTGCCCACCGGACTCCCTTGCGCCCGCCCTACGATGGCCTGTTCAGAGTGCTGGAATCCGGGGAGAAACATTTTGTGTTAGACTTGGGGGGGACGCAGGTAAACAGTCTGTATAGACAGGCTTAAGCCCGCTTTCGTTTTAGCAGACGAGCAGGTGGTGTTGGCCCGAGATCCTCGGTGCGGACGACCCCCACTGAGAGCTCCCCAGGTAAATGAATCATCAGATCAGTCACAATGGCATGCTAAAGATGTTCCCCACCCCCCAAGTCGCAGACCCCCAGTTACAGCCGCTATGGATGTAGGCTGAACCCCAAAGGATATGAGGATCAAGGCTCAGTCTGAGTTCTGGGGGGGGGGGGGGGGGGGGGGCGGTGTGGGAATCCATCTCAGTATGTCAGTATGTTTACACTCAGATGGAAGGACAAGGGGAATCGTCATGGGGGTTTGTGTTTTGATGCAGGGGTTGGTGGGTTGATGGGAACAGTGACAAAGAGAATCCATCCATCCATCTTCTTCCGCTTATGCAAAGGCTTTGATGTTAGTGCAGCACCACAGAAGGCTGACCGAGTGGTATGCTATAAGAGCAGAGGTGCCTGTGACCTGTTACTCTTTTGATGCTCGTGATTCTAGAGAATGTAGGAGAGAGAGATGAATAAAGCATGTGCTGCCCTGAACCTCTCTGCCTGATTATTCCTCTCTCCATAATGTCATGCTTAAGAAGTTTGAGGACTATTTTGTTCCACAGCGGAATATTATACATGAGCGGGCATGTTTTTGTCAGAGGAATCAGCAGCCAGGAGAAATGGCAGAAATGTATATAAGGACTTTGTACGAATTAGCTGAACACTGCGACTTTGGGAAGAAGAGGGATGAGCACATTAGGGATCGCCTGGTTGTCGGAATAAAAGCCAAAGAGCTGTCCCGACGTTTTCAACTAATGGTGGACTTAACGCTGTCAAACAGTGGACCAAGTGCACCAGGCAGAGGAGATAGCGAGGCAGGTTAATCTCCAGATGAGCCACCCTGAGTGCCAGCCATCTAATGTTAATGCAGTGAGGCGACATGGTTGCCCGCAGAGAGGAAAAGACAAGCAGCAGCATGGAGACAACAGCCCATCACCACAAAAATGGAAAGAGTGTGAGAGGTGTGGCAAGCCTCAGCACGTTGATGAGAGGGGGTGCCAAGCATTAAAAAGTAAGTGCAACAAATGTCAGGAAAAGGGACATTGGCAGCACATGTTCCACTCAAAAGCTGTAAGAGAGGTCAGAGAAGACAATAAGCAGCTATACTTTCTTGGAGAAGTGGGCACCCAAGACAATAAAGATGACTGGACTGTAAAATTAACCATAGCCAACACTTCAGTAACCTTTAAAATAGACACTGGAGCCAATGCAACAGTTATCACTAAAGAGACATTTAAAAAGATGTGGCCTATAAATAAGATAAGATTGTGGCCACACATATGTGACCTACTTTGTGACTGATGTAAGGCCTCACATTTTAGATAAGAGCAAAGACAGAGCTTCCTTGGAGATAACAGGAAGCCGTGAAGGTGTTAACTTTGGTATGCAGGGCCTGAGACTGTGGGGGTGATATTAGAGGATTAAAGAGGAGATGCATTGTTACTGGCGATTATAATGCAATGTGACTTGTGATGCAATGTGACTTGTGAACTGTGAGAGTCCTGGGATTTAAGGACGAGAGTTTCCTGTGATGTTCTCTTTCTTTGAGATGTTGGCGAATGTGAATAAAACTGCCTTGAGAGAAATCTGTCTCATCATTTGCACATTCCCACAAGATAAGATAAGCCTTTTAGTCCCACAATGGGGAAATTCCAGGATTGCAACAGCACAGGGATAGCAACACTCAGCGCAACAATCAGAAGGCAAGAAAAAAAAACAAGAGCAGCTAATATACATATGTACATATTACTATAAATATATATATATATATACATATACAGACAGTGCAGAGCATTGTAGCTAGATGGAATAAATATGTAGATATATAAACACACAGTACGGAGCATTGCAGCTAGGTGGAATAAATATGTAAATATATAAACACACACAGTGCAGAGCATTGTTGCTAGATGGGATGAAACAGCACAACTGTCTACTTAGTTATCCTACATGGTATGATTATGTATCCATACATATTCTCACCCTCCATAGCGACCGGTATTTTCCTAGTTGTATGCCGGAGGGGACCATTGTGTAAGTCTATTGCATCTTTTGCATTCAAAACTATTAGGTTGTTACGTCTTTTTGCTATCTCTGCGAGCAGCCCTGCTTAGGTTGTACAGTCTGACAGCCGTTGGTAGGAAGGACCTGCGAAACCTCTCGGTTGTGCACCTGGGATGATGTAGTCTGCTGCTAAATGAGCTCCTCAGTGCATTCAGTATGTCCTGCATAGGGTGGAACTCGGACTCCAGCAGAGATGACAGTTTAGCCACCGTCTCTCTCTCCTATCTCCTCCACTGGGTCAAGGCGCTGCCCCAGGACAGAGCTAGCTTTCTTGATCAGTTTGTTCAGTCTCTTCCATGCAGAGAGGGCTGTTCAGATAGCCAAAAGCATACTGAAACAGGAAAATCCCCTCCTAGCCCTGATGACCTATAGAGCTACGCCAAGTTCCTCAACTGGGATAAGCCCAGTAGAGCTCCTGATGGGAAGGAAAATTAGAACACTACCCACCTTACCGTCTAACCTAGAACCTAAATGGCCTGACAAGGACAAAGTAAAATGGGCAGATGTTTCAGCTAAAGAGAGACAAGCCTACTACTACAACAACAGAAATGGAGTGAGGCTTCTACCACCACTGAGCCCAGGAGACTCTGTATTCATGAAGTTGGATGTACAGAAACGGTGGACTACACCAACCGTTGTCCACAGTCACAGCTCCACTCCCAGGTCCTATGTAGTGGAGACAGCCCATGGTGAACAATACAGGAGGAATCGGTGCCATCTGTTGGTCGCGCCTAAAGTCCCGAAACCTGTCAGCAAAGGTCCAGACCCAGTTTTATCCATGGAGAACAATGACACTGTGGTACCTCAAGCTAAAGAAACAACAGCTGACCACACACAAGCAACTGTTACACGGTCTGGTAGAGTGTGCAAAAGAGTTGTTAAATTGGATTTGTAAAACCATGTTGTAAGTCACTCTGAAAGAGGGGGAAATGAATACATTGTTAAATAATGGCACATAAAGGCGTTTGAGTTGTTATACTGTGGTCATTAATGTTCCATAAAGGTGATGATAAAGAGGCATTTTTGGGAAATATGTGAATTGCCCCACTGTTAGACCAGGTAAATGCTAAAGATTAATATTACTGTTTTGAGTTTAAAGCACTGAGTCCGTGTATAGGAATAATAATCAGCTGTGGTAAGAAAAGTGTCATCCATTCTAATAAAGTTCAGTGTAAGTGGTCATTACCTCTTAAAAGGGGGAGATGTAATGTATGGAGGTTATCACAGTGTGATGTATCCCTACAGGGAAGCGTGCACGTAAAATGCGCATGACATATGTGGGCTCAAGTTCTTGCTGCTGATGGCAGTTCAAGTGCTGATGTTGGTAATAAACATGAGCGCAGGCTACTGAAGAAATCATGTCTCTCGGTTATTGAGTCTCTAATTATCTTTTATGTCCTGTTGGATAAGTATCGACAGACATTACACTAACTTCTAGCAACCGGTATTAGATACGTTTTGATCTGGGATATTCTGAAGTATCGACTTAACAGGTATGTTTTATAAACACTTATTACTTTTGCACTTGACAATATTTAATTTGTTTACGTGTGTGTGAAATGACAATAGAAGTCTTCATACTGATTGAGATGCTTAGCAGCAGTTACTGGCTAGTGGCTACATTCAGAAGGGACTTTTTTCTCAGCTGTGCAGAATAACTGGTTAAACAAACAAATCATAATATTTTGTCCAGTATTGCTGTCATTTAATAAATTTTGCTTGACAGAACTGTTTTATAAAAGCAATATTACACTTGAGTTCGTTATGGGATTATGAATATACAAACTCCAGCAGGGCATGATTCGAGCCGAATCACGCCCTGCTGGAGTTCATATCCACCTTATTCCTAGCCCCCATGATGCCTTGTGTGAATCATGTGCGCAACTTCCGGTACTAGTTTAAAACGTGGAGTTGTCACTGAAACAGGACACTTTTTCCTTGTTAATAAACAATGACTTTGGCATCAAAAACGCAGAAACACGGCCTTTTGCACCTCAAAAAGAGTAGTATAATCATACCACTTCCCACGACTATCATGGGATGAGAAGATGACCTTAAAAAGTGGCCTGGCAGACAGTAGCTCCCTTAGTTAGCTCCGCTGCTAAAATGCTAACACTGTAAACAAATAAAAGCTCTGAGATATATCAATGTCTCCACCTCAATAAAATCGGTTGCATTTTGTTAAAATATGTTGGACATAATCAAATTTACCTCAGAGCAAACGTAGAATCTAGTCAGCACCACAAAGAACCACAACACCGTGTTTGTGTGTTTTAATGTCGGGGTAAAACAGATGGCTGCAGCTGTCTGTATTTACCCCGAAATTAAAATGCTCATGCTGCTGTCATGCCATGAATGCTTGTTATTTAACTTAACAGACCTTAAGACAGACTTAGACCTTTTCTGACAATTGTTCAAAATTTTATTGATCTATACTGTATTTTGTGACAGTTTAAAAAATTAATACATACTGAAGTTACTAATATTAAGTCCATGTCGTTCCATGGCAGTGCAACGAATGCAAAAAAAATGAGAAGCTATTTGATATCTTTCTTAAATTGTTAAGCTTTAGGAAGCAAACTGTTACTATTTTTTATTTATCATTTTACTTCATGCAGCCTTGCATCTGGTGACATGTATAAACGTCAGATCTGTGACATTCATACAAGTGAAAACATACCTCGTGCTGTTGTGTTTGTGCTGTGTATGTACCAGCGATCATACCAACAGTCCTTTTTAGTTTCCGGTGCATGATCTACTCATTGCTGTTGAAACCACAGATTTAGCTGTACTTATTTGTGAGGAGCCTCACACCACGAACAGCAACAAGTGTAATGGTCTGAACAGGGCTGCAGCCTCTGTTCACACTTTTTGTTCCCTTTTGGACTTATTACTATTATCACTGTCAGTACTATTATTATCTGTGTTCCTGCTTCACTCATTAGTTCAAGTTTATCTGTGGTCACAGCACTTCAGTTACTTCTGCTCATTATTAGTTGTCCTTTGTGTTAATTATTCTCAGCTGTTGCCATGATCCAAGATGGCGCCCACAGTGGTCGCCATGGTGCTTCGCTGCGCTTTTTTTTTTGTTTGTTTTTGTTCGTCAATTGTGTGTCTGCCTGCTCTTACACCCGTGAAGAGCTACTAAATATCAGGACTTTCACTCCCACGGACCTACTCCCAGCTTTTTTGGCTCCTGCCGCCGATCTGGTTCACTTTATAGCCCAAGAAGTGAGACGGCGAAAGAGAGGAAGACGAGCGGGCGCCCTCGTGTGGCTTCGCAGGAGAGGCACGCGCATGGCTTTGCCTGGAATCTTTCTGTCCAATGTCAACTCTCTTTATAACAAGGTAGATGAACTGAGACTGCTGATGCGATTTAAGGACCTCTCCACCTCATGTGCCGTCTGCTTTACTGAGACCTGGCTCAAGGAAAAGACACCGGACAGCGCGCTACTCCTCGAGGGATTTCAGCTGTTTCGTGCAGACCGCGACATGGGGCTCTCCAGCAAGACCACAGGTGGAGAAGTCTGCTTCTACATCAACAGCAGCTGGTGCTCCGATGTAACTGATCTCCCAACACTGTTCTTCCGCTCTGGAATATTTATTCATCAACTGCAAGCCATTTTATTCCCCGCGTGAGTTTGCTTCATTCATCCTGGCCGCTGTTTACGTCCCGCCCGACGCGGACATGCACGAGGCTCAGCGCACGCTCGCGGATCACATTCAGCAAGCGGAGCGGACTTTCCCGGACTCTCTGGTTATTGTGGTTGGCGACTTTAACCAGAGCAACCTGAGCCACGAACTCCCCCGGTACAAACAGTTTATTAAATGCCCCACCAGAGGAGGGAACTCGCTGGATCACTGTTACACTACGTGTATCGCGCTGTTCCCCGTGCTGTGCTCGGACTATCTGATCACGTGATGGTCCACCTGATTCCCACATACAGACAGAGACTAAAGCTCACAAAACCTGTTGTGAGCACTACGAAGAAATGGACCAGTGAAGCTGTGGAGGAGCTGAGTACGTGCTTGGAAATAACTGACTGGGACATGTTTAAAGGAGTCACGCATGATCTGGATGAGTACACTGTGACCTCATATATCCACTTTTGTGAGGAGAGCATTCTTCCATCGCGCACCAGGGTGAGTTACTCCAACGACAAGCCCTGGTTCACAGCTAAGCTCAGACAGATCAGGAAGGAGAAGGAAGCAGCGTTGAAAAGTGGAGACCGGGACTGCTACAGGGAGGTCAAATACCGGTTTAGCAGAGAGCTAAATCTGTGTATTCTGAGAGACCCCAGCAGCAGTTCACTGCTAACGACTCTGCTTCTGTGTGGAGAGGACTGAGGCAAATCACCAACTATCGGCCTCAGGCTTCTAAGGGACAGGATGACAAAGCCCTTTGTCAAAGACTGTCCCAACACTATGCCAGTTTTAACACCTCGTCAGCTGTGTCCAACTCCCCCCTCCCCCCAGCACCACTGCCTCCATGGTCCCCACTTCATCAAAGGTGCCCCCCCTCCTCTCCCCCTGCCCTTGCCATCAGTGAGCAGGACATACACAGACAGTTCTCCAGACTGAACCCGCGCAAGGCCCCCGGTCCGGACGGCGTGTCTCCCTCCACCCTGAGACACTGTGCGGAGGAGCTGACTCCTGTCTTCACAGACATTTTTAACACCTCCCTGAAGCCATGCCACGTGCCGGCCTGCCTCAAAACCTCTACCATTGTCCCTGTCCCCAAGAAGCCACGGATCACTGGACTTAACAACTACAGACCTGTAGCACTCACCTCTGTAGTCATGAAGTCCTTTGAGTGCCTGGTCCTGCCCCACCTCAAGACCATCACCACTCCCCTCCTGGACCCGCTGCAGTTTGCCTACAGAGCCAACAGGTCTGTGGACGACGCAGTCAACCTGGCCCTCCACTCCATCCTGAAGCACCTGGACTCCCCAGGAACCTACGTCAGGATCCTGTTTGTGGACTTCAGCTCTGCATTCAATACCATCCGCCCTGCTCTGCTCCAGGACAAGCTGTCCCTGCTCAACGTGCCTGACACCCTCTGCAGGTGGATCACCGACTTCCTGACGGACCGGAGGCAGCATGTGCAGCTGGGAAAGACTGTCTCAGACTCTGTTAGCATCAGCACCGAATCACCCCAGGGCTGTGTACTTTCCCCCCTGCTCTTCTCCCTGTACACCAACTCCTGCACCTCCAGCCACCAGTCTGTCAAGCTGATCAAGTTTGCGGACGACACCACCCTCATCGAGCTCATCTCCAATAGCGACGAGTCCGTCTACAGAAGAGGTGGCCCAGCTGGCGTCCTGGTGCAGCCACAACAACCTGCAGCTGAACGCTTTGAAGACAGTGGAGATGATCGTGGACTTCAGAAAAGTCACAGCCCCTCTGCCCCCCCTTACCCTCACAGACTCTCCCATCACCACTGCGGATTCCTTCCGCTTCCTGGGCACCACCATCACCCGGGACCTCAAGTGGGAGCCGACCATCAGCTCCCTCATCAAAAAGGCCCAGCAGAGGATATTCTTCCTGCGGCAGCTGAGGAAGCTCAAGCTACCCACCAAGATGTTGGTGCAGTTCTACACAGCCATCATCGAGTCCATCCTCACCACCTCCATCACCGTGTGGTACGCAGGAGCCACCGCCAGGGACAGACTAAGACTGCAGCGCGTTGTGCGCGCTGCTGAGAAGGTGATCGGCTGCAAGCTCCCATCCCTCCAGGACCTGTACATCTCCAGGACCCGGAGGCGTGCAGGTCTGATCATAGCCGACCCTTCACACCCTGGACACGCACTGTTTGCCCCCCTCCCCTCAGGCAGAAGACTTCGGTCCATTCAGACTAAAACCTCCCGCTACATGAACAGCTTCTTCCCCTCTGCCATCAGACTGCTGAACAGTGACTTATTAGACTCTCGTGCACTACGTACAGCAGCTCAACCGGACTCATGACAATTATCACTGTTTTCTTTTTGCACTACCGACTGCACTATGTGGAACTCCACAATATCTGCTGCTTGTTAATATATTTAAAAATTGCATAGATTAGTATTACTTATTCATATTCTACCTTTTATTGCATGCATAGTTTTTATTTTTATCTTTAGTGCTACTCCATGTTTAATGTTGCAGCATTGCACCGAGACAAATTCCTAGTTTGTGTACTAGGTGAACAATGGCAATAAATCTCATTCTGAATTATTCTCAGCTGTTACTGATTGTGTTTAATCACCACCTGCCTATATATTCTGCACTCATCTCACTCCTGGCAATCTACTGTTTAAATCGAACTACAAGAAGTCTATTAGTTTTTTACCTTTTTTCCCACTCATAGCTGCTCACAGTTTTCCACATTTATCCTGTCGTGCAGTGAATGTTATTTTTCCAGCCTCGAGCTGCATTTTGTGTTTCTCATAATAAATAATGTTCCCTTTTTACCTGGCGAGTGGGTCCTGTCCCCCTCCCCTTCCCCGAAGGGGGCACCGTGACAACAAGTACCAGAACTATGCAAAAACATTCAAAAATATAAAAACTACAAGTGCTGAAACTATCTCCCACTTGACTGCAAAACAGGTATGTGGGCTATACATTAAAACGAATTTGAAACACTTTTGAAAACGTTTTTTTAAATGCCCCACTACTCCACTCTTGCTGACTGATTTAACACTACTTCAGCCGAAACTGGAAGTTGCCCCATAATTGTTTCTACAGCAGCGTCCTCAGGAATAAGGTGGAGATTCATGATACCAAATTCTCTCATGTAATATTGCTTAATTACCAATCTATAATCAGAATGTCATAACTTAAGTAACTGCAGAATTGATGGTAGGCTGGTTTTTCTTGTGCAAATGGGTTAAAAAGTAAAATACTTAATCTAGATGTGACTCTTTGTTGTTCTTTCCCTGTTTATTAACGCCAGTGTTGCGTTGGGTTGATCTGTGGAAGATAGGCTTACACACTGCATGAGTCACAGCTCAAGGTCATTTCTGCACATGCCCCTCTGTCTAAAGCTGTATTATCATTTGTTCAGGAAAACACACATCTGATACCTTTATGCACAGATGCATCACTATGACAACTGCTTTGTTGTGGAGCTCAAAATTTTAGTTGTACTGTTGTTAGTCTATGCATTTTGTAAAAGGTACTGTTAGTAATTACAGTTTTCAACTATTCTGTATAAGCCTATGACAACACCATTAGAACATTTCTGAACTTGAGTTTTGGCTTTTTTATTTTGATGTGCCACCACAAGATTTTCAGTGGTCCCCATGTGGCCACCCCTATGAATTATTTCTGGAGATGCCCCTGTGGAGTCCGCCTGCATCTGACAAGCAAGTATTAATAATGATTCATATTTTCAATACTGATTAAATTCATTAATGTGTATAATTGGACATAAATACAGTATAGGGAAATACCCTCCCCTCCCAACATCATCACCAGGTCTGTGTCTTGGGCAGATAAGGTGACCACAGTCTGTTTTAAATGTACTATATCTCAACCATTAGTGGGCCTGATCCAGACACCCAAAACCCAGCCAGATCTGGCAACCGTTAATGGTTTAGATCTGGCTGAGTTTTAGAGAGCCGTTGCCAGATCATAGCTGAATGTGTCAGAACTCAAATAGAGTCGGTCAGAATTGGCCTGATTCCGTTGGCTACCTGGGTATGGAACCCCTCCAGAGCCACTGGCACCTACTCCCTCTGTTATGGGTTTTTGATAACACAAGTTTACAATCAAAATGTTTGTTTAAAAAAAAAAAACAATGGGCCTCATGCAAGAGTTGTTAGTAATGGATGCAATGATATACAAACTTGGCATGAGATATTAGGACACTGTAATCATAATGACATACTAAAGTTAGAGGAAGTTGTTGAAGGGATGAAGATTAGATCGTTGAAAGCAGACTAGCAAAGGAGTTATGGGCCTATGCTGCAATGACTGCTGCAGTGATCTGCAATAGGTGCTACAGCAAACATATGGATCAGAAACCTTATTTTATGTTAACAGGAAGAAAACCAAATCTTTCAAGAATAACAGCATTTGGCTCTGCATGTTATGCATACAAACAGGACAAGAAAAAGGTTGACTCCAAATGTGAAAAAGGAGTATTTGTAGGTTATGACCAAGATAGTCCTGCATACTTAATATATTACCCCAAAACAGAGAAGGTCCTAAAACACAGGTTGGTGAAGTTTATCACTAAAAATACAGTTGAATGTCAGACAAACAGAACCAGGTGTGACTGATGAAAGCTTAGATGAACAAAGGTTCAAGCCCTTTACGCCAGAGAGCAGAGGCATAATGGAAGTTCAAATGGTGCAGAAAGAAAACAACCAGACTGTTCATTCTTCTAACAACGAAGAAGTTCAAAGTGCAGATCTTAAACACTATGAAGGAGCTCAAGTGATGCAAAAAGAGGACTATTTTGACATCATAGGGAGAAAAAAATCCCCTGCAATACCTGACAGATTATGAATGCAAAGTTGAATGTGAAGATGACTCATCAGTCGACATACTGTTATAGGGCAACTTGTGGCATCCCACAAACTTTTAGAGAAGCTGTGAGATCAAAAGAGTCAGAAAAATGGATGGAGTGTCATGGTCCGTGTGCTGACTTTGTCGGCACTCGGATTGTCCGGTTGTTCTCCGTTCTCTCAGGCGCACCACTAGGCCTCCGGGCTTTTATTCTGACAGCGTCTCGGTGGGGCTTCTGGCTGTCGGAGCGGAGCTCCGCTGAATGGCAAGATTCCAATCAGCTGATGACCTTTCATCAGCTGATTAATCTGTCAAAGCCCTATTTAAGGGAGCAGCTCTGTTTGCTCGGGGCTGCGACCTCGTTTATGGATAACGCTGGTCTCCCCAGCATTAGGCTGGAGTCCCTACATCCCAGCTCCAGTCATCCTCTGACTCCGCTCTGCTTTCTGTAAGTTTATTCCTTAATCAGTGTATCCTTGCCTTGGTCCTTATTTGCGTTTAACCCCTCGTGGCTCATTATTTTGTACCTTTTTGTCCTGTGTTAATAAATACGCAAACTCACTGGTCGCCTATAGCATCTCATTAGTGGTCCGTGAGGGCCGCATCATAACATGGAGGCTATGAAAGAGGAGTTTATTTTCTGGAAGTGGGCATGAGGTGAAGGTGTCATTTTCCATGAGAGAATTAAACATACAGTGGGGGTAGGTGGGTATATGTATTAAAAGAAAATGCAGATGGATCAGAGATACATAAAGCCAGATATGGGGGAAAAGGCTACAGCCAGGTTGAAGGGATAGTTTACAAAGAGACCTTTTCTCCAACAGTAGATATGACGTCAGTGTGCAGCTTAATGCAGATGGCAGCACAATATGACTTGGAGCTACATCAAATGGATGTTAAAACAGCATACTCGCATGCTCCCATTGACTGAAATAAATATCGAGCAACCAGAAGGTTTTCAGATAAACTCAAAAAAGGGAGAGAAATTGGTTTACTGTGGGGGGACTTAGACGTTACATTCTCCACTCAGACTGAATGGCACAGGAGGAGAGAAGCTGATGGGGGGGGGGGGGGGGGGGGGGGGTCGAGACGGGACAGCGGAGGTGGAGACGCTAAAGGACTGTTAGGCGGATGCGCCGGGCAGACTGTGGCTTCTCCACTGGACTGCATGTTAATGCGCCGACAGGCTTGGTGAGGATGTGTATTGTGATTGTGTGTATTGTGGTGTGAACCCCCAGGTCGCTAGGCAAGGATGTAAGATTTAAAAGAGAGATGCCCAGTGACCTGGGTGATTCTTGTTGACTCGTGGTTAGAGAGAATAAAGTCCACTCTGATCCAGCTCACGGCCTGGCTTGCTCATTTCTCTCTACAATACAAATTAAACAAGTCCCTATATGGCCTAAAACAAGCAGGCATAAACTGGGATAAACTCCTACGTGATCATCTCATTGAAAATGGGTTTAAACAGAATTCTGTAGACCATTGTGTATACAGTAGGCAAACTGAGAAAGAAAAAATAATATTAGTGATATGGGCTGTTGATCTTATAATAGCAGCTGATAAAAAGACTCACTGAACAATGTGGAAGAAATGCTAAAGATAAGGTTCAACATGAAAGATATGAGGAGACAAATATTTCTTAGGCATTGACTTCACACAAGAGAAAGGACAAGTCTGGATGGATCAAAAGAAATACATTGATAAGATACCTGACAGATTTGGCATGACTGATTGTAAACTGAGACAAACACCATCTGAGCAGAAGCTTAATTTCAAAGTGTCATGATTTACTAACACAATCAGCCCACGTGCAAAGTGTTACACCAGAGAACACACACAACGCCGAGAAGCAAAGTTTAAACACAATTTTATGGAAAAGGAATGCAGCAAACATAGCGGAAAAAACCTCACTCATCAGAAGAGCGCCCAGCCTGTAACGGGAGAAATGAGAGCGGATTAGAGCGAGGAGGGAGACAGATAATGATTTTTGAGAATGCTTATGAGTGGGAGCAGAGAGTCCGACGAGGAACCCAGGATGGCAAAGATGAATGGAAACAGGTGCTGCAGAAGACACAGGCAGGTGGAAGTCTGACCGGGTGGAGTGGGTGAACAGGGATGAAGATGATGGACCAGGTGAGCGCACAACAAAATCCCCGGTGTCACGGCTGGCCCTCACGAGCCAGCATAAGACGCCTCAGTTCAGTAAATTGCAGTTCAGTTCTTTTATTTATAAAGCATAGGACTTAGGTGTACAACATAACTTTGCCACGCAGGCTTCGTTACACAACACAACATAAATTCACAATAGAGAGTTATGGCAGTGACGAGGAGCTCTCGTCTGCCGTAGTTAGGAAGGAACGTCAGCGAGGGAGAAGACAGTTCCAAATAAATCACTTACATGCAGCGGGGTACGTCGAGGAACCCAGGGAGCATGTGGTAAGGAGACAGGGGAAAGTCATAGGACTTCTGACAAGACAGCCGCGCCGTCCAGTTCACTCGCACTGACATTTAAAGCCAGCTGCTCATGATTGGAAACGCGGCACAGCTGCCCAGGTTCTGACAGCTGAGAGCTCCCGAGCGTCTGGCCAATCAGAGCCCGGGAAACCCGTGTGACGACACCAGCTGTCAAAAGCTGACAGGGATGAGGAATAACCCGAGCGCGGACAAAGCGCTCGGGATATGACAGGGCCCCTCCCTCTACGCCAGGGGTGTCAAACTCAAATTCACAGTGGGCCAAAATTAAGCAGTGAAGTAAAGTCACGGGCCAAACTCAATATTTATTGAAAAATTAACTGCAACTGATATGTAATATTTAACCTTTTCATATGGAAACAAACTTTAGTTTTGCTTAAACACAGAATCTGGAACAACCAAAGCTTGATATTACAAACACATGAGAAATTAAATTTGAAATAAAAGACACATCAGTGGTATTCATTTCTTATTTAAATAAATAAATAAATAAAGTATGTCTCTCCCCGTATCCTTTCAAGTTCCTTTTTAAAGTAAATCTTTTTCAAAGCCAACAACAAAAGAACCAAAAATAATAATGTCATTCAATAAAAATCCAACATTTCAACTATTAACAGACCATGCCTTGCAGTAGAAAAAGTGCATAAATAACAGATATATTCAAGCTCAGTTTGCTACACTCTGATTTACTCTGCACATTGGTCTAAGCCAGATACCTGGCATCTTTTCTTAGATGCAAGTTCATCAATGTCTGGGGTCAGGCTCTGAGCTGAGGAAAACCTCAGGACGGAGTGAAGGTGTTCATCAGTGAGTCGACTTCTGTGAGGTGTTTTGTTCACCTTCATCATAGAGAACAGTTGTTCACATAGATATGTGCTGCCGAACATTGAGAGCATCTGAGCAGCTTGGGTGCGTAGTTGAGGCATTGTGTTGGGGAGGAAACAGGGAAACCGCGCAGCACCAACAGAGTCATATTTTGATTTGAGCATGTCATTACATTGGAGTTCAATTAGCTCCATTTGGAGGCTGGTTGGTGCGCTTTCCACATCGATCGCAAACGGGTTACTGAGAATGTTCAAATCTCCCTTTCTGAGCCTCAAAGTCGGCAAATCGCCGGGAAAACTCGGCGCTGAGCGCGTTGATTTTTTCAGCAAACTGTGCGCTAGGCAGCACGGCAGGAGAAATTTGCTCTGCCATGGTTTGGCAGCACGGAAAATGACCCAAGTTTCCTTGCAGCATCTGAGTCTTCCACAGACACAACTTAGTTTTAAAGGCCCTCACTGCTGCGTACATGTCTGTGATGATGTGGCCCCGTCCCTGAAGCTGCAGGTTAAGCACATCGAGATGGCTCACAATGTCAGACAAAAATGCAAGCTCACACAGAAACTTTTTATCTCTCAGCTCTGTTGTGTCCTTCCCTTTGTTTTCCATAAACTGACAGATTTCCTCACGTAGCTCAAAACATCTGTTCAGTACTTTTCCTCTGCTTAGCCATCTCACCTCTGTGTGATAGGGCAATCTCTGTATTCCGAATCCAACTCCTCCAGAAAAGACTTGAACTGCCGGTGATTCAAACCTTTGGCTCTTATGAAGTTGACTACTCGTTTTATAGAGCTCATAACATGTTCCATTTGCAGAGCTTTGCCACAGAGCGCTTCCTGATGTATGATACAGTGATAAACTGTAAGTTCACCTGCATCTTCCTCCCGCATCTTCTCCTGAATCCTGCCGACCAATCCACTCTTTTGACCGCACGTCGCGGGCGCACCATCTGTCGTCAGTCCCACAAGTTTATCCCAAGGCAAGCTCATTTCAGTTATACATTTGGATACCTCTTCAAAGATATCTTTTCCTGTGGTGGTGCCATGTATTGATTTTAATCCTAAAAGTTCCTCTGTGACGCACAGGCTCGAGTCTACTCCACGGATGAAGATTGACAGCTGGGCAGTATCAGACGTGTCGCTGCTCTCATCCACAGCAAGGGAGTATGCAATAAAATCTTTTCCCTTTTTTATTAGTTGTTCATGTAGATTAGTGGAAAGCTCACACACGCGCTCAGCCACGGTGTTTCTGCTCAGGCTCACATTTAAAAATTCTTGCTTTTTATCTGGGCACACGATGTCGCAAACTTTGACCATGCACTTTTTGACAAACTCTCCCTCATTAAAGGGCCGGGCTGATTTTGCTATCTCTGCTGCCACAATAAAGCTGGCCTTTACAGCAGCTTCACTTTTTGCTTTTGCTTTCATGAACATAGTCTGCCGGCAAACCAGACTTCTTTTCATCTCCTCCACCTTCTGCTTTACGTCCAGGTCCTTGTACTTTTCATAATGTTTTGTTTCATAGTGTCTTCTTATGTTATATTCTTTCGTTACAGCCACGTTAGCTCCGCACACAAGACAAACAGGTCTGTCCTTTATATTCGTGAACAGATAATCTGCCTCCCACCTGTCTTGAAAGCTCCTGTTGTCCATCTTTCGTTTGGCCATTTTTGTGGAGGGTGAAATTAATTTGTCCGATGTGACTGGAGCATGGTTGTCAATGACTGTCAACAGAAAAAAAGAGCGCTTGCCGGTTTCGACTGCGCGCCAACATACTAGCAAAGCATTGTGGGATTTGTAGTATTAGCGGTACAGTATATACCACGGGCCAGCTCTAATGCACATTTGATATGATCTCGTGGGCCAATTATAATTACACTGTGGGCCAAATTTGGCCCGCGGGCCTGAGTTTGACACATGTGCTCTACGCGAACTCCTGGTCGCGCGTAACATCCAGACCCCCCCCACCCCACCCCAGAGAAGGTGGAGGGGGAAGCAGGTGGAGGGAGAGCAGGGCCAACTCACAACAAGGGGACAAAAACATCGGGGAAGGGAGGGAGAGAGAAAAAAAAGGCAGAAACCGTACATAAACGGGGACAAAGATGAATAAAAAGAAAAGTCAACGCTAGATGGACATCACTCACACATAACCACAAAAAGAAAGCCAAGATGAGGGTACAAGGAACACTAGTCAATACCACAAGGCAGGATCAAGGAAATAAAAGGACAGATAATACCTTCTTCTCCAAGTTAATGTGTACAGAAAACCGTCAAAACCAAAAGACAACACAGGTGCCAAAAAAAAAAAAAAAGGAACTAGACCCGAGTAAGGGAGTAACATAGGAAATAAACAACCACACCCTAAAGAAACATACAATACTCATGATAGCCATGGCAAGAGAACATATGTCCATCCATGGAAAACAGTCACCTTAAACATGAAGTCCAATCCCCAGTGGGGTATTTCAGTCACAAGTCAGTGGTGGGGCAAGAGAAGGAGAGGAAAAAAAAAAACCATTGGGGAATAGAGTAAAACAACTCCGCTCAGGAGGCCTCCCAGCACCCAGCATCCAGGCCGCCAGCAAAAGCAGCGAAACGTGCCCTAACGGCCCAGCCAAACCCCGGGCCGAGGGAAACCATGTCTCCGGTGGGCGGACCAGGGCGCCAAAAGAACCATCCAGCTTGTCAGGAGGCCGGACCCGGACGCCAAAAGGAAAGAGCCGGTCACCGGGTGGTCGGGCAGTATCGGCCTGCCAACAGAATGGCTGGGGGAAGGTCGGCGAACCGGGCCAGCCGGAATTTACCCCCGCAGTCTCAAAGGCGGGGAAAAAGGGGCCACGGCGAGGACGGGGCATGGCCTGGAAAGCGCTCAGCGGCGGGTCAGCTACACAGTCTCCAGAACCCACCTGGGTCAAAACGACCATGGTGCCGAGCGCCGATTGAGCGAGAGCGGCACCCGCGTCGGACCCCGATTGGGCCGGAACCCCCATGACGTCAAGCTCCGATCGAGCGAGAGCAGCACCCGCGTCGGACCCCGATTGGGCCGGAACCCCCATGACGTCAAGCTCCGATTGGGCGAGAGCAGCACCCGCGTCGGACCCCGATTGGGCCGGAACCCCCATGACGTCAAGCTCCGATCGGGCGAGAGCAGCACCCGCGTCGGACCCCGATTGGGCCGGAACCTCCATGACGTCAAGCTCCGATCGGGCGAGAGCAGCACCCGCGTCGGACCCCGATTGGGCCGGAACCTCCATGACGTCAAGCTCCGCTTGAACCGGCGGAGCACTCCTGGTGGACCCCATGCCGAGAGCCGGACCCTCCAAGGTGGCACCAAGAGCAGGTTCGCCTCCAGTGACCCTGGGGAGAGGCTCAGAGGGACAAAAGGAACCGGGATCAGGATCACCGGCAGCGGCAGGGCCCGGCGAGACAGGCTCGAGCGCAGCAGACGGCTGCACCCGGCTCGCCCCCCCCGAGAGACAGGCAATAATGCTCCAGAAAGAAGAGGAGGGATAGAAAATAGAGCACTTGCCTGATCTCGGGTTCTGCCGCCATCCAGGACTTCGATGCTCCGGGTTCAAACGGGAGGAGGTCGTCGTCCGGTTCCCACTCCGTCGCGACGTCATCCGCCCCTGGAAGAGGGGCTCTTGCAGCTCGAGGACCCCCCGACGTCATCGTCCACGCTAGTTGTTCATGTGGCGTGGAGGTGAGGGGCTCTCGGCCCGCTGGACCGGACTGTTCATCTGCGGAGTCCCGGGGACGCTCCGTCGTCGGCACAGGCTCCAACCAATCGTCCGACCTCCTCTGCCCAGAAAATGGCTGCGGGGCTGGGGTCTTCTGCCCCAGGGCCGCAGGCTCACTCCTCGTCTGGTGACGCTCCTCAGAGGTCGAAGCGTGCTCAGCAGGGGGAGACACAGAGGCAGCGGGTTTAATTAACATATCAGCAGGGAGTTGAGGCTCGGGGGGCTGCAAACCCCGAGCCTCACCCCCAGGAGTCAGACAGAACAAATCACTATTAGATGGAAAAAAGTGAACTTGAACTTGCCTGGCTCCCGGAGGAGCGGTGGAACCTGCCGTTGGGAACGTCATTCCATCCTCCTCCCACCGGGTGGTGGCCGGAGACTCTCTTGGAGGGGAGGGGGCCACTTGGGATGGTGTAGCCGCGCTGTCCACTGGAGCAAAACTTCTCAAACTCCCAGCCGCTGGAGAAGGCGTCGAAGCGGAGGGGGCAACAGCCAAGTCAGGCCGGGCGTGACGCGCTGACAGCTCAGCGGGGAAAGCAGGCCCGGGGGGAAAGGCTGCTGGGGTCTCCTCCAGGTGAGACGCCGAAGAGACAGCAGTGGGATGAATGGGGTCAGCCCAGTGAACCGGAGCGGATTCCGGAGGGGAGTCACGCTGAGAACGTCTCTGGCCACGGTGTCGACGTCTACGACGGGCCCCGGATGGTGCGAACTCCAGGACTGGATCGAGGGAAGGATCCGGATTCCAGAGCGGGCAGCGGGAGCTCCGGTCACTCCGCCTTTGGCCTCGTTCCTCCTCGATCTCCTGGAGCGCCTCGCGGTGGACGGCGATCTCTTGTCTCCTCGCTTGGACGTCCAAGTGGTCGGTGTAGCGGGAAGACAACCGGTCGAGCATTCTCTCAGCGCAGTCCAGGTAGTAGTGCGCTTCGGATGAGTCGTCAAGGCTGGCGGAAGCGCTGATGAAGTCATCCACCTCCTCCAGCGCCTCAGGCAGCTGGAGCCAGAGATCACTCCACCTTGCAGCCTCCTCCTCTTCGTACATCAGAATTGTCTGGCGTTGGGCAGCGATGTCGAGTCTCCTCGCGTCGACCTCGGGGTGACCGTTGTAGCGGGAAGGCAGACGGTCAAGCACCTCCTCAGCCCGGTCTAAATACCACTGTTCATCGGGCTGATAACCGAGGAGAGGAGGGGCGAGGGAGGTGTCTGGATGCCCATCGAGGTCGGAGGCGATAATGAGGATTTCATCTATCTCCTCCAGCGCCTTGGTCAGCAGGACGTGGGAACCCCGAGAATGACTCCGCTGAGATGGCATATTTCCAACGCCGCGTACCTGGACAGGAAGGACAAAGTTCCCAGAACGCAACTTACTGAGAACGGCGTCTCCTTCTGGCGGCTGTCTACTGTCACGGCTGGCCCTCACGAGCCAGCATAAGACGCCTCAGTTCAGTAAATTGCAGTTCAGTTCTTTTATTTATAAAGCATAGGACTTAGGTGTACAACATAACTTTGCCATGCAGGCTTCATTACACAACACAACATAAATTCACAATAGAGAGTTATGGCAGTGACGAGGAGCTCTCGTCTGCCGTAATTAGGAAGGAACGTCAGCGAGGGAGAAGACAGTTCCAAATAAATCACTTACATGCAGCGGGATACGTTGAGGAACCCAGGGAGCATGTGGTAAGGAGACAGGGGAAAGTCATAGGACTTCTGACAAGACAGCCGCGCCGTCCAGTTCACTCGCACTGACATTTAAAGCCAGCTGCTCATGATTGGAAACGCGGCACAGCTGCCCAGGTTCTGACAGCTGAGAACTCCCGAGCGTCTGGCCAATCAGAGCCCGGGAAACCCGTGTGACGACACCAGCTGTCAAAACCTGACAGGGATGAGGAATAACCCGAGCGCGGACAAAGCGCTCGGGATATGACACCCGGGGACGCACCGCAGAGATGGCAGCAACCTGAGAATGAGAAAGGAAAAAGACAGTAAATTCTCTGGGTTCCAAAAAACACTGAATACTTTACTTACTTAAATATTTGATCGGCAGTATACCCAGCGAGCCAGCGCTGGAGCGTTCACAGACTGATCCTTTTAAGCGCTGGCAGCGAGGAGACAGCTGGTGTCTTGATTACCTGCGGAGCCGGGGACTCTCCCACAGGACGGGAGGGGGGAGTGCACTCACCTGATCATAATACAAAGATGATGTGAACCTGCAGATCCATGACATTATCGTGAGATAGAGTCCCCACTAATACACATGATGACACACTGTAAAACCAAATAGTTCACAGAACTCAAAACTTATGTGAAAACCAATTACCTAATAAATTTTAAGTAAATGAAATAGTTTTTTTGAGTAATCTTAAATTTAAAAATGCATTTTCAGCAAATATTTTAAATATTTTATTTTAAAGTTTACTCAAAAAATATTTGCTGAAAATGTATTTTTAAAGTTTACTAAAAAAAAAATGCTGAAAATGTAGTATTGAGGTATCTGAAAGGGACCAGAGATCATGAACTATGTTACAAAAAAAATGAGAGGAAACTTGAACTCATAGCATATTGTGATGCTGATTGGGCTTCAGACCACAATGATAGATGGAGCACTACTGCTTCAGTTTGAACAAATTAGGAACCACTGTTTCGTGGAAATCAAGGAATCAACAAACAGTAGTTCTGTTGACCTGTGAAGCTGAGTACATGGCTCTTACTGCAGCCACACAAGGAGGCCTGTACCTCTTGCAGCTATTGAATGATATGGACAAAAGTTGTCAGTATGTACCTGTGAAGATTCACGAGGACAATCAAGAAGCTATTTCTTTGTCAAAGAATCCGGTGAACCGACAAAGATGCAAACATATGGACATTAAATACCACTTAATCAGATCGGTGTTGAGTGATGGCAGAATAAGTGTTGTGTACTGTCCCACAAGTGAAATGGTGGCAGATTTGTTCACAAAACCTGTTACGAAGGTTAGTTGTGAAAATTTCCAGTTATTTGTTTGACACTAAACTGTGAATATGTTACATCAGCTTAGAGCAAGTGGGGGTGTTGGATTATGTGTTAGATGGAGTGTGTGCTCTTGTGCTGATGTTGCTCTTTGTACGCAGATATTGATGACATGCATGAAGCATGCCTTACATTCTGGGAGAGAGAAGGAGAATAAAATTAAGCACGAGTGTTCAAGAGAGTTTTGGCTACTGTGCGTTTTTCCTCCATTAATTAATGGCACTCCATGGTTATCCGACCCTTTGTAATGTCGACCTCAGCACCTTTTCAGCGTTCAAAATCATACCAGATGCAAAACAGCCCAAACTGTTGAAATGCGTCATCAGGGCTGTTTCCTGGTTTTTTGGGGGGCCCTGTGCAAGATTATATTTTGGGCCCCAAATGTATCAATTTGGCTCAACCCAGCCACAGGGGGTGCACAAGCCAGTGTACTCCTAGTGCTGGTCCCAAGCCCGGGTAAATGGGGAGGGTTGTGTCAGGAAGGACATCTAACGTAAAACCTTTGCCAAATCAAACACGCGGATCATGATGAATGAGACTTTCATACCGGATCGGTCAAGGCCCGGGTTAATAACGACCACCACCGGTGGCTGTTAACCAACAGGGTGCCGGTGAAAACTGGGCTACTGTTGGTTGAAGATCTAGGAGGAGGAGAGGAGGAAGGCATGTTAGGAGGGAGAGAAAAGGAAAGGTAGAAGTGTGGAGGTGAGAGTAGAGATCAAAAATGTAGGAACTATGACTGGTAAAGGCAGAGAGTTGACTGACATGATGGAGAGAAGAAAGGTAGATATATTGTGTGTTCTAGAAACCAGATGGAAGGGAAGCAAGGCTAGGAGCATTGCGGGCGGGGGGGGGGGCGGGGGGTTAAACTGTTCTACCATGGTGTAGGTAGGAAGAGAAATGGAGTAGGAGTAATCTTGAAGGAAGAGTATGTGAAGAGTGTTCAGGAGGTAAAGAGGGAGTCAGATAGAATCATAAGTTTGAAGCTAGAAGTCAAAGGTGTGATGTTGAATGTTGTCAGTGTGTATGCCCCACAAGTTGGATGTCAGGTAGAAGAGAAAGAGGAATTCTGGAGTAAGTTGGATGAAGTGGTAGAGAGTGTACCCAGGGAGGGGAGAGAGGTGACTGGAGTGAACTTTAATGGGCATGTAGGTGAAAGGAACAGAGGTAATGAGGAAGTCCTGGGTGGATATGGTCTTAAGGAGAGAAATGTGGAAGGACAGATGGTTGTGGATTTTGCTAAAAAGATGGAAATGGCTGTGGTGAACACATACTTTAAGAAGAGAGAGGAACGTAGGGTGACTTACAAGAGTGGAGGAAGGTGTACACAGGTGGACTAAATGTCATGCAGAAGGAGAAATCTGAAAGAGATAGGAGACTGCAAGGTGGTGGCAGGGGAGAATGTAGCTAGACAGCATCGGTTGGTTGTCTGTAGGATGACTTTGTAAAGCAAGAAGAGGGAAACAATGAAGGCAGTGTCATGAAGCACCCGTTTCACGGGCGAAACAAAGACACCAAACGCTTTCTGTGGGTTTGCACATTTATTAACATAAAGACAGACAAAACACTAACATAAAAATACTAAATAAAAAAGTGTGTGGCGCTAACAAACAGATACACAATGACAAACGCTGGAGGAGAGTGGGGCTCGACGTCCAACACCGAGCAAGGGGCGGAATCCAGCGGGAGCTCCCCCAAAAGCTGTGGGGGCTCACAGCTGGAAATAAGGGAAACACATACCTGGACAGAGCTCTCCTACTCTTCTCAACAGCGGCCCCAAACACACTGAGGACGGACAGCTCTGCTCCTGGGGACAGGGTAACGTGGAAGAAGGACACAACAAACCACAGAGGTTTGCCGTGCCCTTATATGCAAGCCATAATCAATGACAGGTGTGGATACATCAGTGGAGAAAATAACAGAATGGGTGACAGGTGTGCAGATCCGACCAGTTTGACAGCCGGAAGCTGCACAGTGCTGTCAAAATAACACATAACAGGAACCCATAATAAACAACAACCCCAAACATTTGAACAAAACTAAAAATACAAAACGACGACTTCCGGTTATGGCTGCCACGTAGGACGGACGTGTCTCGCTCTGCTCTGCTCCTGGAGAAAAAAAATCAGCAAATAACTCTCTCATTTGGGACAGAACGTATCCCAGCGTTCGGGCGAGGATATGTCGGCAAAGCCTAAGGCTGGAAAACCAGGTAAAGGAAAAAGCGAGCCGCCGAAACAGTCCAAATTAACGGACTTTCAGGTCTGTGACGCAGCAAATAAAACTCCATATATGGCGGAGGAGGCTGGCAACGGTGCGATGTCTGCGGGGGGAGGCGCAGATGCGCTGATGGCTGCCATGAGTTCAATGAGAGCGGACTTTTCCTCTAGATTTGATGGGATTATGACAGCGTTGGAAAGAATAAGAAAGGAATTGGGTGACTGTGTAGAACGAACGGCGTAGATGGAGCTCCGTCTTGCTAGTGCTGAAGATGACGTCACCCGTCTTCAATTAAAGGTGCGCACTTTGGAAAAAAAAAATAAATCTCTGGAAGATAATATTTTGGATTTGGAATCTCGGTCGAGACAGAATAACTTGAGGCTGGTGGGTCTTCCAGAGGAATCAGAAGGTCGGGACGTATGTTCCTTTCTGGAAAAGTGGATTCCGGAGGTGCTGGGCAGCGAGGAGTTGCAATCAGCAGTGGTTCTGGAAAATGCACATCGTATTGGCCCACGGAGAGATAAGGGACCGCCGAGGACCTTAATTATGAAGTTTCTTAGCAACAGAGACAGGATGAAGATCTTCAACGCTGCACGAGCTAAAGGAGAGATTAAACACCAGGACCAGCAGGTGCGGTTCTACCCAGATTTGGCCACAGGAATCCAGCAATTGAGGAAGCAGTTTGATCCCGTACGTAAGGAGCTGCGCAACCTTGGGATTCGTCATGGTGTAATCTATCCTGCGAGACTGCTGACCACATATGAGGGCAGAACCCACATCTTCAAGACCCCAGAGGAGGCGCAGGAGTTCATCAAGAAGATCAAAGAAGAAGAAGAGACTGGTGGGAGCTAAGCATGAACAAAATATAAGGTAGAATAATTAAGCATTTGCACAGGCATCTGACTGACTTGAAGTAAATAGTAAGTTTACAAAATATAGATTGTATTATATATTAAAAAAACAAAACAAAAACAAAAAAAACAAAAAAAACTATGATGTACAAAGTTGTTAAAAATTTTGGAGTTAAGTTGGAAAACTACAGAGGAGAGTTAATGTTACGTCATTAAAAGCAGTAGAGTTAGGGTGATTGGGAGGATGAAGAAGGAGTGGCTTAGGCTGTTCCCCGTGGGTGTGGAACGGTCGATGGCTATATCGGGAGACAGAATTTTTCTTTTGATTTTGGGGGGTTTGCCACAAGTGTGGGAAGGGGAAATTTGTTTGTGTGTAGTTTGTAGGATGAATGTTCAACCACTCATGTTTTTGCTTCTCTGTATGAGCATGTTTACACTGCAAGGTAATCCCAAACTCTCTATTGATCATAAACCAAAGTGTTAATCTTAATTTAACTTCATGGAATTGCAGAGGTCTACAAAATTTAAAAAAACTTAAACAAGTTATGAATAAAATAAAAGACATGGGTTCAAAAATTGTGTTTTTACAAGAAACTCATCTAATAGAGGAGGATGTTAAAAGAATTAGGAGTAGATGGCAGGGAAGTGTATTCACCTCTTCATTTTCATCCCGAGCCAGGGGAGTTATGACTCTCATACATAAATCAGTTCCTTTTCAAGTGAAAAATGTAATTGGAGACAAATTTGGAAGATATGTAATCATTCAAGGTTCTTTGCTATTAGAAAATATAAATCTTGTGAACTTATATGGTCCCAATATAGATGATCAGAAGTTCTTTGCTAATTTATTTCTTATTTTATCATCACTTACAGGGCAACATATAATAGCAGGGGATTTTAATTGTACATTGAATCCAGGTATAGATAGATCAACAGGACTGGATTGTACGCACATTGGATGTAGGATGACTATTAATCATTTTATGAAAGAATTGAGATTGTTAGATATATGGAGAGAAATGAAACCACAAGTTAAAGCCTATTCTTGTTATTCCAGTACCTACAAGACATTCTCACGTATTGATTATTTTTTGATTTCCACAGAATTAAGGTCCAAGATTCAAAACTGCTTTTATGATAACATCGTGATCTCTGATCATGCACTCTGTTGTCTAATATATGTAAATAAAAAATTGACAAAGGAATCAGGTAGATGGCAATTTCAGCATAAATGGCTTCAGGATGAGGAATTTGTCAAGTATATAGAAAAACAGATAGACGAGTTCTTTGACATCAATACTACACAAACATCAGCATGTGTAAAGTGGGAGGCTTTCAAAGCTTTTATTAGGGGACATATTATTAGTTATACAGGATCAAAATCTAAGAAGACTCGAGAGGAGAGAGCTAAATTGGAACATAAAATAAAAAGTCTTCAGGAAAAAGTGTATGCAGGAAGTGACCCAAGGTTGGAGAATGAATTACTGATTTTGAGAGCTGAATACGACAAAAAATCAGCGAATAGAGCTGCCTCGAGTCTTCTAAGATTGAAACAATCTTTTTATGAACAAGGTGAAAAATCAGGAAAATTATTAGCATGGCAGATTAAACAATTAGAAATTAAAACACCAATTACCAGTATTATAAGTAACGGACAGGTAGTTATAGATCCTTTAGAAATTAATAGAGCCTTTAGAGATTACTATGAAAAATTATATGATACCAAAAATGAACCTGATTTAACAAAACTAAATGGGTTTTTGAACGAACTATCTATACCGTGTATTCCAAATGAAAACAGGGAGATATTGGAGTCTAAAATTAGTCAAGAAGAAGTTGGGCTAGCCATTGATAATATGAAATCAGGAAAAAGTGCAGGACCAGATGGTCTTCCAGTTGACCTTTATAAAAAATTTAAGAATAAATTAATAAAACCTTTTTTGGAAATGGTTCTAGAAGCATTTCAAAATAATAATTTACCATCATACATAAATAATGCCTTAATTATACTGCTGCCAAAACCAAGTAAGCCCTCTAATAAATGTGAAAATATGAGACCAATAAGCCTATTAAACGCCGACCTTAAGATAATCTGTAAAATTTTAGCAAGACGAATACAAGAAATTTTACCAAATATTATTAATCGAGATCAGAATGGCTTTATAAAGGGTAGACAAGGCTTCCATAATGTAAGAAGACTATTTAATATTATTTATTTTAATAAAGAAGCACCGGATACAGCTCTCCTATCATTGGACGCCGAAAAGGCCTTTGATAGAGTTGAATGGCCCTTTCTTTTTGAAGTCCTACAAAGGTTTGGACTTGGAAATAATTTCATAAAATGGGTTCAAATAATATACAATAATGCTACAGCAGAAATCCTAACAAATAACAATATTTCAAAACCAATAAAAATCAATAGAGGATGTCGACAAGGCTGTCCACTTTCACCTTTACTGTTTACTATGGCAATTGAACCTTTAGCGATAGCGATACGTTTACATTCACAAATATATGGAATTAAAGTTGGACCAACAGAACATAAAATCTCCCTGTACGCCGATGATATAATTTTGTTTATGTCGAATCTAAAAAAATCAATTCCAACCTTGTTGAATTTAATAAAGAATTTTGAGGAAATATCAGGATATAAAATAAATAAAACTAAATCTTCAATATTAATGCTAAATGAGACCCAGAGAAATTACCCAGCCCCTGAGGTAAATCAATTCAATGTTGTAAATCAGTTTAAATATTTAGGAATCCAAATTGTGCCTAAGCTAGAATCAGTCGCCAGTGTCAACTATGAAGCCTTAATGTCAGATATCAATGAGTTAACTCAGAGATGGATGTCACTACCAATGTCGATGATCGGGAGAATCAATATACTTAAAAGTAATATTTTACCTAAAATACTTTATTTATTTCAATACATTCCCTTATCACCACCTTTAGATCTATTCTCAAGAATAAAAAAAAAAGTTAGTGGAATTTATATGGAACAACAGGAGGGCTAGATTACGTTTGTCTTTATTATATTTACCATTTGATCGTGGAGGTCTGAAATGTCCAAATTTTATGTTGTATTATTGGTCGGCACAACTGAGGTCTATGACATATTATTTTTCATCAAATGATCTCCCTCACTGGACTGAAATGGAATCATACAATTTACCTTTACCTCTTCCCATATTCATATACTCAGATTCGGCAAAAAATTACAAAAACAAGTTAAAAATCCATTTGTAAAGCATATGATCAAAATATGGTGTGAAGCTAAAAACTATTTAAAAGAACCACAGTTATTGTCACAATTTAGTCCAATATGGGGTAATCAATATTTTAAACCAGGGAGAGCGGACGCTGTATTTAAAGTATGGAATTTAAAAGGGATACAAAAGATTCAGGATTTATATTTGCCATGTGCAGATAACATAATGTCTTTTGAAGAGCTGAGGATCAAATTTAATCTCAATAGAACACATTTTTTTAAATATCTTCAACTTAGAAACTTTATTCGATCAAATCAAAATAAAGCTCTCACTCGACCTATTTATTCATCCTTGGAAAAAATGATGATGAAAGATAGTAAAAGAAAGGGTATTATTTCAGAGTTTTATAACTCATTGACACTATCTTCAAGTGAAAATTCACTGAAAAGATTAAACTACTGGAAAGAAGATCTGCAAACTGAAATTTCAGAGGAACAATGGGAATTGGCTTGTACAGAAGCTCAAACCAAATCAATAAATGCACGCCTTAAATTGATACATTTCAAATGGTTAATGCGGATGTATGTTACACCGGAGGAGTTAAATAGATATAACAAAAATATACCAGATACATGCACAAAATGCATGGAAAGTAAAGGAACCCTATTTCATTGTTTATGGGAATGTAGATTAATAAGAATGTTTTGGGAAGAGGTGAGGGTAACAATTGAAAAAATAATCTCAAAACAAATCATATTGAATCCTAAACTGTTTTTGTTGGGTCTGTACCCAGAAAAGCATAATTTTAATAAAAGTGAAAGAACATTCATAGACCTCAGTTTGCTTAATGCCAAAAAATGTATTGCACTATTATGGAAAAAGACTCATAGACCAGATGTGACTCAGTGGTTAAGACAGATGTTAACAAACCTTCCATTAGAAAGAATAACATATATACTGAAATCAAAGGAAATTGTGTTTGAGAATATATGGAGACCTTTTATTGATTATGTAAAAAATTTAAACATAACTCTTGAAGAAGAAGGTGAATGATGTGTGTGGACCTTGTAAATTCCAAACTGGTGAACATAATATGTATACTTATGTATTGGATTGTCTAGACTAAACAGAGGAGCATTGTTGAAGATTTGATTTTGTTGGTGGTTGTTGGTGTTTTTAGTGTATTTTTTTTTTTTTGTAGTACTTTAGTGTTAGTGTTTGATTGTTTGTATCATGTTTGTTAAAAAAAAAAAAAAGGTTCAATAAAGATATTGTGGAAAAAAAAAAATACAAAACGACACAATAACTAAACCAGATAAATGGATAAATGGATAAATCAACAGACAGAAAAACACCAAACTTAACAGAAGGCTGGGCACGGTGCCCACCTGTGCCCAGGATTATGACAGGCAGAGGCAAAGATTAAGTAGGGAAGTTACAGAAGGAAGAAGGTTGCACAGAGTTTAGGAAGGAGTTGATACAGGCTAGGGAAGAATAACCAGATGACTGGGAAAGTACAGCAAAAGTATTGAGGGAAACGGGGAGAAAGGTACAGTATATGGTGTATCCAGTGGACAGAGGAAGGAAGACAAGGAGACTTGGTGGTGGAATGAGGAGGTACAGGAAGGTATCCAAAGAAAGAGGTTAGCAAAGAAAACGTGGGATAGTCAGGGAGATGAAGAAAGCAGACAGGAGTATTTGGAATCTTGGTGCATGGCAAAGAGAGAGGTGGCAAAGGAAAAGGCATATAGTGAGTTGTATGAGAGGCTGGACACTAAGGAAGGAGAAAAGGAGTTTCATCGACTGGCTAGACAGAGAGATTGAGCTGTAAAGGATGTACAACAGGTTAGGTTGATTAAGGACAGAAATGGTAATGTACTAACAAATGATGAAAGTGTGTTGAGAAAGTGGAAGGAGTCCTTTGACAAGCTGATGAATAAAGAAAATGAGAGAGAGAGGAGGATGGATGAATGAAAGATGGTGAACAAGGAAGTCCCGAGGATTAGCAAGGCAGAAGTGAGGACAGCTTTGAAGAGGATGAGGAATGGAAAGGCAGTTGGTTCAGATGACATACCTGCGGAGGTGTGGAGATGTTTAAGAGAGATAGCAGTGGACTTTTTAACCAGATTGTTTAACACAATCTTGGAGAGTGAGAGGATGCCCGAGAAGTGGAGATGAAGTGTTTTGGTACCAGTTTTCAAAAACAAAGGTGATGCTCAGAGCTGTAGTAACTACAGAGGTATAAAGTTGATCAGCCACCCTTTGAAGATATGGGAAAGAGCTGTTGAAGCCAAGTTAAGAGGAGAGATGACAATTAGTGAGCAGCAGTATGGTTTCATGCCAAGAAAGAGTACTACAGATGCATTGTTTGCTCTGAGAGTGCTGATGGAGAAGTATAGAGAAGGTCAGAAGGAGTTGCACTGTGTCTTTGTGGATCTAGAGAAAGCATACGATAGGGTGGCAAGAGAAGAAGTGTGGTACTGTATGAAAAGGTCAGGAGTGGCAGAGAAGTATATGAGGGTGGTGCAGGACATGTAGGAGGACAGAGAGACAGTGGTGAAGTGCGCTGAAGGAATGACGGATGGATTCAAGGTGGGGGTGGGATTACATCAGGGATTGCCTCTGAGCCCCTTCTTGTTTGCCATGGTGATGGACAGGCTGACAGACGAGGTCAGGCAGGAGTCTCCATGGACCCTGATGTTTGCAGATGACATTGTAATCTGCAGTGAGAGTAGGGAGCAGGTGGAAGAGAGCCTGGAGAAGTGGCTGTATGTTCTGGAGAAAAGAGGAATGAAAGTCAGTCGACGCAAGACAGAATACATGAGTGTGAATGAGAGGGAGGCAGGTGCAACGGTGAAAATGGAAGGAGTAGAGGTAGTGAAAGTAGATGAGTTTAAATACCTGGGGTCAACCATCCAAAGCAATGGAAAATGCACAAAAGACGTGAAGGCAGAGTGGAGTGGGTGTAGATGAGTGTCAGGGGTGATTTGTGACAGAAAGGTAGCAGCAAGAGTGAAAGGGAAGAATTACAAGACGGTTGTGAGACCTGTGATGATGTATGGTTTGGAGATGGTGGTGCTGACAAAAAAGACAGGAAGTGGAGCTGGAAGTGGCAGAGTTGAAGATGCTAAGCTTTTCAACGGGAGTGACTGGGGGGACAAGATTAGAAATGAGTACTGCGGGGAAAATAAGTATTGAACACATCAACATTTTTCTCATTAAACTTCTATCTATAAATACATGAAATCTCTGATTGTGTGTGTGTGTGTGTGTCTGTCTGTCTGTCTGTCTATCTATCTATCTGTCTGTTCCATGTATATCTCTTGAACTGCTTGTCAGACTGGCCTAAGATTTTATACGTGCTTTGCTGAGATTACAAGGGTGGGCATCCCCGAGGATGGAGTCGCTCAGTCAAAATATGTAATTTTATCAATAAAAGTTTAGCCACCGCTCTGTCACTGCTCTGTCTCTTTATGTCCTTCACTGTGTGCAGGGTTTCAGATTTATTCTGTGCTGATTGGATAATATGCGGCATTACGACCATGCTTATTGGATAATACATGGCATTACGACCATGCTGATTGGATAATACGCGGCATCACGACCATGCTGACATAAGAATTACTCTTCGTGTGGTTTCACTTTTATTTTTTGCACTTAAATAATATGATATATAGAGGTATGTTAGTTTTTAAAATTTGACTCCACAATTTGACTCCACAACCCAGAAGTAGAGCAGTTTTATTACACAGCGCTGCTAGGAAACAGAAGAACACAATGGAAAAATTAAACAACCTTGTAGAAATGACTTTGGCACCTCTCTGATAGGGCTTTTAGTGAAATCACATCTCAATTAGAGAGAGAGAGAGAGAGAGCGAGAGAGAGAGAGAGAGAGAGAGAGAGAGAGAGAGATTTTGATTTTTCAACACACCTTTATTGTCACAAGTTCAACAGAAAAACACAACTAAAACAACTAAAAGAAGCAATGGAAAAGAAAAATGACTCACTGACAAGAAATCAAAGACACAAGTAACCAAACCAGGAAAACTAAAACAAAAAACTTGCTTCTTACATCAGGATTATACCATAGGTAATTTTCCCCTCAACACAACACAGGATGTGCTTAAAGCACTACATAGCCTCAAAGGTTTCAACATTTTGCATCAGATGATAGTAATTGTAATCAATCATTATTCGAGCCTTAATCATGTCAACCAGCATGTCTTTTACATTACAATCCAGTATTTGTTCAATTTTTCTTTTCCTACTAACATAAATAGCCATTTTAGCCTGACCCAGGATGAAATTTAAAAGTTCACTCTTTTTCTTAGTTCTCTGCCTATATGGAAAGCCCAAGATAAAAATCTGCAGGGAAAAGACTTCTCCAAACAGATAAAACAGCTTCCCCAAAAAAACAAACAACAAATGCAGTCTGTTACAGTCCAGAAAACAATGAAACACAGTCTCTTTCTGAGGACAAAAAGGACAAACCTCAACAACATTTGGGTTTAAAATGGAGATAAAAGCATTTACAGCCACAGCACCATGTAAAACTCACCATTGTAGGTCTCCAACCTTCTTAGTTAATGGTGGTTTATAGAGTGCTCTCCAGGCAGGCCTCACCTCTGAACCCAAACCCAAGTGTTTCCTCCATGGTGTATCAGCTCGACCTTTTAACTTATTTACATTTAAAACTTTCACCAAAAGTCCATACATTTTTTTACCCGGAGAGTCACAAATGTTAATGTGTTCAGAGTTTAAAAACACACCAGTGCCATCTTTAAAATCAGGAGATAAAACACTAAAAGGAAAAAGCTCATCAGAAGTTCGCACAGAGTTTTTGCAGTGTAAAACAATAGCAGAGTGTTCTTCTGCAGACAGGCAGTCTCTCCAATCTTTCAGCAAGTTCATTATAGTTCTGAGTGAAGAAACGCCAAGAGCAGAGCACAGGGCAGCAGCATTGTCCAAGTTAGGACCACATAAATTTACCAAGTGTCCCAGTGTTGTGACCTTTGCAGAAATGAACTTTTTTAAAACAGAAGGTCCTAAAGCATTGCCCACATCAAAACGGGTCCCGAACACAAGTGGTTCCTTTAAAAGCCAGAAAGGTGACAAGGAAGCCTGGGGAGAGTTCTTTTTAAAAAGTCCCCAGATTTTAAAAGCACTTTGGTAAAACTGGGGAAGTTCTGGGAGTTTTTGGCTCCTTAAGTCCATTAAAAACAGCGACTCCTCTAGTCCAAGCCCTCCACAGCGAGCCAGGACAGCCCTGGCAATAGGTCTCCACACAAGGTCGAGGGGGCCACTCAGCAGTCGCTGAATGAACTGCAGGCGGAAGACAGCCCCCCTGCTGGCCAGATGGATGAGCCCTTGACCACCTTCTTCCCTCGGTAAAAACAGGATGCCCTGTGGAACCCAGTGAAGACGGTCCCAGAAAAAGTCCACGACTATAGATTGCACTCTGGCCAGCAAATTGGGTGGAGGGTCCAGACAAGACAGTCAATGCCACAGCATCGAAGCAATCAAGTTGTTGATGATTAAAACACGACCTCTGAAGGACAAGTTTGGCAGAATCCATTTCCATTTTTTTAGTCTTCCTTCAACTTTTTCTAAAAAACACTTCCAATTTTTCCCAGTAAAAGTCTGATTTCCTAAGAACACACCAAGATATTTAAAACCACCTTGTGTCCACGAGAGGCCACCAGGTAGGGCAATTTTTTGTGGTCTCCCCCCCACCACAACAGCTTCACTCTTACCCCAATTCACTCTTGCTGAGGAGCACTCACCAAAAAGATTGACAGTTCTTAAAAGGTAGTCTACATCATTTTGATTTCTTGTAAAAACAACAACGTCATCAGCATAGGCAGACACTTTAAAAACAGAGTCAGAGTTGGGGACTTTAAAACCAGTGAGGCCTTGCCTTAGTTTACAAAGGAGGGGCTCAATGGCAAGAGAGTACAGCATACCTGAGAGGGGGCAGCCCTGTCGGACACCCCTCTCAACTTTGAAAGGATCACTCAAACCACCATTAATCTTAAGAATACTCTCAATGTCTCTATACAAAGCCTGGATCATGGCGATGAACCCTGAGCTGAAACCAAAGGCCTCTAATGTCTGCCAAAGGTATGGATGTTCAACTCGGTCAAACGCCTTTTCTTGGTCTATTGAAATAAGACCAAGTTCTTTGACCAATGAGCTGGAGAGGTCCAAAACATCACGAATTAAAAAAATGTTGTCTGTAACCAACCTACCAGGTACACAGTAGGTCTGGTCTACATGTATGACCTGCTCCATCGCCTTCCTCAGTCTGGTAGCCAACACTTTGGAGAGAATTTTGTAGTCAGTACAGAGGAGGGCCACCGGACGCCAGTTTTTAATGTCTTTCAAGTCGCCTTTCTTTGGAAGGAGGGTGAGGACTGCTCTCCTACAACTTAGGGGCAGGTGACCCTTCCCCAGACTGTCAGACAGTACTTCCAGCAAGTCCTCACAGATCTCAGACCAGAACGCCTTGTAGAACTCCGATGGTAGACCATCTATCCCTGGGGCTTTTCCACACTGAAGAGACTGGACAGCCACTGCTAGTTCTTGCAGAGTGATCCCGCTCTCCAGCTCCGCATTCACACTAGCCATCACCTTTGGCAAGTCCGTCAAAAAATGACTCAGTGCATGTGGATTCTCAACGAATTCTTTCTTAAAGAGATCCTTGTAGAAAGCAACTGCAAAGCGACGGATCTCCGCAGACTCATGGATCGGCCGCCCGTCCTCGGAGCTAAGAGAGTGGATCATCCTCCTCTGACCATTCTTCCTCTCCAAACCAAAGAAAAAATGAGACGGAGCGTCCATTAGTGCGATGTTCTGGAACCTACTGCGTACCACAGTGCCCCTGGCAGCCACACCCAGTAGGTCAGTTAAAACAGACTTTTTGCCATTGAGGGCCTCAAAATGTCCTCTTTCTCCTGTGGAGCCTGCCAAAGACTGCAGCTCCACTACTTCTCTCTCCAGGTCCCTGACAGACCTGGCCAAGTCTCCAGAGACATTGCGAGTATACTGTAGGCACAGATTCTTTATTTGGCTCTTCCCTACATCCCACCACTGCTGCAAAGAACAAAAATTTGATTTTGTTAATTTAAAATTACTCCAAAAAAACATAAAAGCAGTTTTAAAACTGTTATCCGATAAAAGTGATGTGTTAAAATGCCAGTATGCACTACTGCACTTTATATTCTTGATAAAAACACAACACTGAACCAGGGAATGATCTGTGAAGCCAACAGGGACTATAAAAGCACTTTTAAAAATGCTAAAATGGTGCTTAAAACTGTAAACCCTATCCAGTCTAGCTAAGGACAAAATATTGTCCTTTCTATGGCTCCATGTGTACTGTCTAGCCTTGCCATGAAAATTTCTCCACACATCACACAGATCATGAGCTTCTATGAGACCTTTTAAAACTCTCTTGGATGCAGCATGTGGCTCTGGGTGATTCCTATCCATAAGAGGATTTTCTGTACAATTAAAATCACCTCCCACAAATAAAAAGTTATCATTACTGCAATTTTTAATTGTGTCATCTAAAATATTTAAAAAGGCCAATCTTTCTGTGCCTACGGTTGGAGCATACACATTTATAAAAACAACTTTCACATTCTCAAAAACAGCTCGAACTTTTAAAATGTGGCCTGCAATTATCTCATCAATGTCATAAGAAAGTGGAATAAAATCTCGAGAAAATAAAATACCCACTCCACCACTGCTGCTGCTTTTATGACTAAGAATAATTTCCCCTCGAAATTCCCTCCTCCAGTCAGCAGCATTGTCCTCAGAACTATGAGTCTCCTGAACAAACAGAACATTAATTTTCTTGCATTCTGCAAGAGTAAAAACACACGCTCGCTTAGACATTTCTCTTGCTCCATTGATGTTGAGTGTGCCAAAATTAAAACTGCACATGCATATAAGAGGGCAAAACCAATACAAAAACAGAAAAGAAAGAATGAGCGATAAAAGACTAATCATCCTGGGCAATTTGGTTCTTAACTTTTAGCACAAGCTTTTTTAGTCTGTAGATCTCCTGATCAGTGAAACTTTCCTGCTCAAGCTCTCCCCTATTTTTCATGTAGACCCGAGCAGAGTCAACAAAGCGTTTTAGATCGGGGAAGAAATTTTCAACTTTAACCATTCTGGATCCCTTAGTGTCCTGCAAAAACTTCTGTATTTTTGTGAAGGGGTAACCACCTCCACTGACCACATCATCACTGCTTTCACCATCACTCTCTATCTCAGACCCAGCATAAGAATCGGGTTGAGATAGAGAAACCTCAGAACTGTCTTTGACAACCCTTTTTACTTTGCTCCTCTGCTGTTTGGTTTCCAAATTCTTTCGCTTGATTGAGATTTTACATAACTCTTCATCTAATTCAATGTCATCCTCATCCTCCAACACTGACTCAGCCACCCTGGTAGCTGTCTCTTCTTGTTTTTCACTCACCCTGTGCTGTGGTTTTATATTCATTTTTCTAGTCCCACCATCTACCTGGGCCTCATTTGGCTCATCTGTCTGATCCTCAGCGTGATCCCTCTCGGTAATCTCACCCTTGTCCGCAATGTTGGTCTGTGCAGCAGCCCTGCGATGTGCTTTAACTTTTGCTGCGGCTTCATTTATGATCGACAGGCTGGCTGCGGAGGGCGGCGAAGCCGCCCCGCCGCCAGACGGCCTCACGGCCTTGGCCGAAGTGCCCGACGGCGCGGCAGCGCCATCAGTCTCGGAGGGCGGCGAAGCCGCTCCGCCGCCAGACGGTCCCGGGGCCGCACTAGCGGCCTCCCCCGAGTGATCACCCCCCACTCCCTGAGGGCATGATCGAATCAAGTGTCCCTCCATTCCGCAGCCGAAACACTTCATATTATCGGAGGTGATGTGGATGGTGTAATCAAAGCCGTCAATCCGGTATTTAAATACGAGGTTGAGGCTTTCCTCGCTATTCTTTAAAATCATGAGCACCTGTCGCCTAAAAGACATGACATGCTTTAAACGCGGGGACTTACAACCGAGAGGGATGTGCTTAATGGGGGACAAAAGCTGCCCGTGTCTCGACAGCTCCTTCTCCAACAGCTCATTCTTTAAAAATGGTGGGACATTTGAGATCGTAATTCTCTTCGCGGGATTTACCAGAGACAGAACAGGAACCAGTGTGTCTTTAATCACAACCCCGCTCTCCACTACCTGGTTAACTTTTTCCACACTATCGAGGAAAATCACCACGGCACTATTCATTCTCGAAGCTGCTCTAACGCTTTCATAACCGACCAGCTCCCCCCACAGCCAGACTACACTCCTCCACTGAGCAGCTGACAGCCGGAGTCAGTTTGACAGCATGCCGGCGTGTCAGCTTCTCGAACCCGGAGCCTCGCTCCAAAACCATGCTGACCAGCAGAGCTGGCAGCAGAAACCCCCCTCCCAGAACGCCTACCCCACCCCAGCTACAGAAAACAACAAAAATTAAGATTATTTAGCAGAAAAAAAACCTTAAACACAAAAAGATAGAGAAAATTTTGAGATAAATCACTCACGCTGTCACACGCTCTCAGCTCGCACTCACGACCACGCCCACTCAGAGAGAGAGAGAGAGAGAGAGAGAGAGAGCAGGAAGAGGGCTCTATAGCTCTGCCTAATTCCTGTTTATCAGAGTTTAACACAACATATTTGTTCATAAGAATGCAAACAGAATATGTATAGAATATGTGTAGAGCATAATGGGAGATTACCTACAGAATTATTATTTTGGCACTCAAACTTTTCATAACCCTTTCAGGTAAAAGTACTTAAAAACAGTGTTCTTCCATCAACTTTCAAATCATATCCGATGCAAAATAGCCCAAATTGTTGAAATGTGTCATCAGGACTGTTTCCAGGGGTCTTATATACAAAGGTACTTAGGCAGAAAAACATGGTGTATGTCCTTTTCCACACAAAGTTTCAGATATATCAAGAATGAAGTGACCGTGGAAAAGTGTGCAGCCGTGTGGCGGGTTGGTGTAACCCCCACAACAGACTGGACAGACACAGCGCTCGGCTAGAGCAATTAACAGAACAGTGAAATGTGTGTATTAATGTCTACAGGCAGCCCCACTTCTTCTGGCTCACTACTGGGATGTTAATGTGCCTTTCATGCATTGTGTTCATGCATCCTGTCCTTACTGTGACCTAGAGACTGAGATCAATATGTAGATGTGCCTTGTAACCTCTTTGTCTTGCAGCTGGAGCAGAGGCCAGCAATCTGCCTATTGTGATGTATGTCTCTCAAATGCAAATGTCTCATGCCTGTTCTGCAATCTCTTTGATCATACCAACTGCTGGGGAATGCTCTTTTATGTATTGTTGTAGTTGGGTATATATACTGCACTGTAATCCATGCTCTTTCTCTCATTCACTCACTCTTCAGCTGCTGCTGCGGACACACACTTTGTGTCCCTCTGCCGAGAGCCGCTGGGCTCGCTCCCGGCGCGCATGCACGGCGCCGGGAGCGGAGCTCGTGAAGGCGGTATGATTTAATAAACTCTACTTAAAACCTTCACCAACGCTGCTTTATTTCATGCCGCTTCACAGCCCCACACCAACTTCATGGCTGGCGTATGTACGTTTCTACTGTCATTGGTCCGCTGGCGACAGGCGATGCTGGAACACTGTTAATGATGTGAAAACAATTACTGTACACACCAGAGACACGATGATGTAATACATCCACGTGGTATCACCCAGCCACTTTTCCCCGAGATATATAAAGTAATAAAAAAATATATAAAAATATGTACAATAGAAATACAAACAAATGTAAAGCGTAACAAAAATGTGAAAAAAAGATTAATTCAGAAGTCTTGGATTGTGGAAAATGTATAAATCAAAAATTTAAAAAATACAGAAAGATGAAAATATACATAAAAATAAAAACGATAAATAAATAGAAAGTATGGAAATAATTCACAAATCTGGAATAGCATAAAACAAGAAGTTGAAACATATACATTAAAATGTATATTTATTTTTTCAACCTGTGTTTTTTATTTTTGTTTTATACATTTTCTTCAGGATGTGAATAATTCATGTTTCCATGTTTTTTTTCTGTTTTTTTCCATTAATATTTTTCAACTTTGTAACTTTTTTCATTTTATACATTTTCTACATCTCCAGAATTATTTGTGCTTCCACACTGTTATACTATTTGTTTGTGTTTCTATCATATGTAGCATATACAGTAGCTTTTAACAAGCAGTTCACCAGACTTCTATGGTGAAACCAGCAGCCATCTTTGACTGAGTTTATTCTCTCCCCACAACAGCGCTCATCCTGATGGTTTTTCATTCATTCATTCATCTTCTTCCGCTTAATCCTTTTTGAGTCGCGGGGGGCTGGAGCCTATCCCAGCATCTTTGGGGAGAGGCAGGGTCCACCCTGGACAGATCGCCAGTCCATCACAGGGCCAACACAGAGAGACAGACAACCATTCACTCTCACAGTCATACCTAAGGACAATTTAGAATCCCCAGTTTGATGCCAATTAACCTAACTTGCATGTTTTTGGTATGTGGGAGGAAACCGGAGAAATCCCAGAGTAAACCCACGCAGACACAGGAAGAACATGCAAACTCCGACATAAAAATTACAACACAAGAAAATCTCAACAGAACAACTTTATCACAGTAACTGACCATTTAACTTGTTTTTAAACAATTTGCTTAAAGGGAACATGCTTATGTTTACACATTAATCATTTCCCATCAGCCCTTGTGGTTGCAGTCCCCGGCCTGCTACAGTATATATTTTCACCTTTCTAAATCAAGAATACAATAACCATAGAATTACATTTTTTATGTCAGTTGAAGTCATTTCAAATGTGAAGTTCCACTTCTTCCCACATGTAGACATGATTTCAATCCTGCTGTGAGGACAAGCTCACATGCAGGGCATATTTACATCTATTTGCATATTTAAATGCAAGTGTGTCAGGCGAGGAGTCCGGTATTTCCTCATGTGTTCAGTTCCAGGTAGATCGGGCTGTACACCAGTGAGGTGCAGCCTTTGTGTTCTCAGCAGCAGTGCTGTTATGTCTGTAGAATGAGGACAGCGCAGGCAGTGACTGTACTGAACAGTGGTTTTATTAAACACACTGTTGGCAACACGTGTTACAACAGATAGCTGGTATGCTAGCTGGGGTTTGGCATAGGCTGGCGTTGGTACAGAGGCGGAGCGCCAAAGAGGCCGAGCACCTTCTGTCGGTCTCCTAATATAGGCACGGCGTGATGACGTCACCCATGCCTGCCTCCTTACATCCGTGCAGCCTGTTGTTAGTATGCGGATATCTAACGAGGACCAATGAGAGTCTTTCCCCCAGGATGGAGCTCCTTGACTACTGGTCTTCCATATTATCAATTATTTTCTGTTACTCCACCTGCTTACACTTATTCGCGCACCACAATGCATCCCAGATGCAGGGCCTTCTGACAAAAAATGGACCAGTGGGCATGTACCATAAACTTTACAGTCTGTCTTGTTAAAGAGGAAAAAAAAAATCACTATCTCTTAACATCCAGAGCCAAACCACAATTCTGGATATAATTTTAAGTTTCAGTGGCCCACAATTGGCAAACATTGGGTCTCATACAATATTTGGTTAGTCAACAGCATTAGTACTAATGAGCCACTCCTGATTCAAAAAATGCTCATATGCCCTCCAAACGTGTAAACTGCATGTGTAAAAAATGATTTCCACCCATGTGTAATTGAGTGGGTATGCATGTGAAATGAATATTTTCATAATCAACACTCTAAAACTACCATATAAGGTCACGCTTTCCAGGTGTGTGTGTGTGTGTGGGGGGGTCTTGAAACACTGTCATGCCACCTATACCCATGATCCAGACAAACTGCAAAGGTACATACATGTTATCAAAAACTCAGATATTTTGGCCATATATATGCAACAGTAACAGTTCACTTACACTCTAACTAAGGAGGAGATGCTCATTTTAAAACATTAGATAGATAGATAGATAGATAGATAGATAGATAGATAGATACTTTATTTCGAACAAAAAAGTAAAACAAAAACAAAACAAATGACAAATGCAATAAAGTAACAGTATACACTGTTCGAAAGGGAGAAGGAAGAAGTGAACACTTATTAATTCCAACTCCTCTTTTCCATAAATACACCCATGTGAATTATATACAAATTACCACATTTAAGACCCCAAGTAAACAATTAACTGTATTTTGTACATATCAACATTAACACCCATCCATCCTAACATACATTGATGTCCATACATCAAAACCAGCCTCAAACAACACAGATATACACAGTACTGTCCCACCCACCATTCCATAGTGTCCCAGAGTGAGCATAGTGAATTGTATATATAAATACTACCCTTCTAACATATATCCTTTCAGCAAATAATGTTTATACCTCTTTTTGAATTGTTTTCTGTTTGTACATAGTTTCAGTTCCGGCTCCAGGCTGTTCCACAAATCCACCCCACAGACAGATATGCACAGACTTTTCTTGGTTGTACGTATCTTGGGTTTTGTAAAGTTTAAGTCTCCTCTCAAATTATAATCATTGTCTCTTTTTTTAAATATTTTTTGTATATTAGTTGGGAGTTGATTATTAATTGCCCTGTACATGACTTGTGCTGTCTTAAATTTAACTAAATCGATGAACTAAAACATTTAACATGTCCCATCAGCTGCAAGGGCTGCTGGGAAATGGAAAGCCTGTTTTCTTTTTGGGTGCCAAACTGACACATTTCTTCTTCTTCTTCTTCTTCTTCTTCTTCTGGCTGCTCCCTTTAGGGGTTGCCACAGTGGATCATCTGCCTCCATCTCACCCTATCTCTTGCATCTTCCTCTGTAACACCAACCCTCTCCATGTCCTCCTTCACTACATCCATGAATCTTCTCTGTGGTCTTCCTCTTTTCCTCCTGCCTGGCAACTCCACCTTCAACATCCTTTGTCCAATATAGCCACGATCCCTCCTCTGCACATGCCCAAACCATCTCAGCCTTGCCTCTCTTACTTTGTCTCCAAACCACTCAACCTGAGTTGTCCCTCTGATATACGGTGGGGAAAATAAGTATTGAACACATCAACATTTTTCCCATGAAACATATTTCTGATGGTGCTGTTGACCTGAGATTTTCGCCAGATATCAATAACAACCCAAGTAATCCATATATACAAAGAAATCAAGGCAACTGTATTCACAAAACAAATTATATATAATAAAGTGGAATGACACAGTGAATAAGTATTGAACACACTTGGTGAAATTCACTTAAAATTTAGTAGAAAAGCCTTTGTTGGTAATAAGCGCTTCCAGATGCCTCCTGTATGGAGAAACTAGGTGCAGGCATTGCTCAGGAGTGATTTTATTCCATTCTTCCACACAAACTGTCTTCAAATCTTGAAAGTTCCGTGGGTGTCTTCTATGAACTCTGATCTTCAGTGTGTTCCATAGATTTTCAATTGGATTCAGGTTGGGTGACTGAATGGGCCATTCTAGCAGCTTTATTTTCCTACTCTGGAGCCAGTTGAGAGTTTCCTTGGCTGTGTGTTTGGGATCATTGTCTTGCTGAAATTTCCACCTTCATTTCATCTTCAGCATCTTGGCAGATGGCAACAGGTTCTTATCTAGGATGCCTCTGTACATTTGTCCATTCATCTTTCCTTCAACTATATGAAATCTGCCTGTGCCATGTGCTGAAAAACACCCCCACACCATGATGCTCCCACCTCCAAACTTTACTGTTGGTATGGTGTTTTGGGTCTGATGTGCAGTGCCATTTCTCCTCCAACCATGCTGTGTGTTGTTTTGGTCTCATCTGACCAGATTATATTCTCCCAGTATTTTGCTGGTTTGCCCAAATGTTGTGCAACAAACTTTAAATGAGCTTCAAGATGCTTTTTCTTCAGCAGTGGAGTCTTATATTCTCCCAGTATTTTGCTGGTTTGCCCAAATGTTGTGCAACAAACTTTAAATGAGCTTCAACAAGCTTTTTCTTCAGCAATGGAGTCTTGAGAGGTGAACGAGCATAAACCCCATGTCTGTTGAGTGCATTACTGTTTTGTTTGAAACAGCAGTACCTGCTAACTTTAGGGGCCTCATGCACAAAGACTTGCATCGATTTCCTACTGATAGATGATGTACGTTTAAAATCAAGAAAACGCTGTAAGCAAAAAAAAAATACAGATGTATGAAACCGTTTGTACGCAGGAATCCAAGCACATTTCCTTTGTACATTCCAAACTACTTGAAATTGAATGCACGTGAGGAAATACCAGATTCCTCCCTTGACACACCCGATTTGAATATGCAATTAGATGCAAATAGGTATGCAAATAGATTTATATAAGCCCTGCATATTTGATTCTCCTGTATCCACGATCAAAAATAATGGATTTAATGGAATTTCACGGACTGTGAATGATCGTGACAGACAGACAGACAGACCGACAGAGACAGACAGACAGAGACAGACAGATAGACACACACGCAGAGAGAGATTTCTGTCAAGGTCAAAGGCAGGCATCACTGAACGAGTGGTGACATCAAAGATCGGGGGCGGGTTTCACCGTGGTTGCTGTTGCCATGGTGGCCATGTCGGGGATTGGGGGCAGGCATGCAGGAGGAGTACTTGCTTGTGCTTGGTTTCTACGGGCATGCAAGGGTACCATGTTGGGGATCAAGGGCAGGCATGCATAGGTGCTTGCTTGCATTTGCTTTCTACGGGCATGTAGAAATACTTGCTTATACTTGGTTTCTGCGGGCATGCATGGGTACAGTATGTATGTCATATCAGGCATTGGTTTGCTTGCTACCGGATAACCATGAAAACCGGTACTACCTGTCTCATGGGTTGGGCCGTCGGCGACTCAACCGGCAACCACGCCCTTCCGAGGGCGTGGAGGGTGGAACTGGGCATCCTGGCAGAAGTGAAAACAATATATCACAGGTCTGTGGTGGACCATTCCCAGTTACACAGGGTGAGACTGGACATCCTGGCAGATAAGCACATCTGTGGTGGACTTTTGCCAGTCGGTGCATCGTGACATGCACTACACAAAGAACAGAGTTAAACAAACCTATCATCTGGTCAGTCACTGCAACAGATACTTGGAGTCAGTTTGTCTTGGCCTGTCCTTGCCACTGATAATACCTCTATCTGCCAAGAATGTGCTGCTAGTCCAGCAAAAGCTGGCGGTACTCAAATACTTTGCAAGCAGTTTTATGAAATGGTTAGTCAGAAAGCAACTCATACTGGCTCAAATGTTGCCCTGGTTAACAAGGTCAGGAGTTCCTGGCAGCGGAAGGTGAAGGACAGAGCTGCGTGGAGGAATCTGATCAGACCTAAATGAAACAGTCATTGTCGCCCCCGACAGACTGCTATGATGATGATGATGAGTTGGAGGCGCTGCTGAATGAGGTAGTGGCACGTAAAAACGTTTTGGTTGGCGCGCTGTCCTCCGGCATTAGTGCTGGATACAGGGAATTCAATAGCCTGCTCACAGCCCTATAAGATTAGTTTATTGTTTCCTTTATTCAGACAGGGATAAGAAGGAGAAGTTTATTTAACTTTGACATATTCAGACCGATGTCTGCAGTCGTCCTCAGAAGTGTCAGCTGATTGCTGTGATTTGGAGTGTGTATAGCTCAGTGGTTACAGTGCCAGATTTTAAAGCAGTTGTCATCACCCGCAGCTCACGGGCTTCCACCTCAGCTGCGCGCACACCTGCACCTCGTTAGTGTGCCGCTATTTATTCCATCCTGCCCTGAGCTGCAGCCTGGAGCCGTCTGTCTCCCAACATTGGAATCTCCCAGCAGCTTCCTCCTCATCAGGCCTGCTGAACTACGCTGACGGACACGTAAGCTGTCACTATTGTCCTCTCACCTTCTTCTCTCAGCCTCCCCTGTGCACAGGTGGATAACCCGGCGGCGGACTACCCTCCATTGTCCCGCCGCTCCTCTGCCTCACCACTTTGCCCGGACGCACAGCAGGACGTTGTCTCCCAGGCTTGGGACCTGCCAACGCCAGCCACTTCTTCTCTGCAAGTAAGCACAGCTCTAGATCACGTTCCTGTGTGGTTGCCTAGCTAACCCCTTTTCTCCTCTCTCCCATAGGGTTGTCTGGCCGCATGACGTGCTGCTCTGTCCTGGCTTGCATCCTCCACCGGCATCACACATTAATCACTCACACACGCATCCATACACTCACCTTGTTGTTTAATAAAGGTGTCAAATCTACCTGAGCCTGCGTGCGTGTTTCCTGGGCCGACAATATGTCAGCAGTAGGTTGCAGGTATAAAACCAGCTGCGACTTAATAAGTGCACACTTTCTTGTGTCATCCCATTGTTTTCATATGTATGTTGAATCTTCTATACAATGTTATTTTAAACGATGAATCAGTCAATCAATCAATTAATTTGTGACCAGCCGGGTCGATCAGCTGGTTGAATTAAAGGAAAACAGTCACGAAAAGAAGACAATGTGAACCTCTTTAGTGGGTAGCCACGGTCACCTGTCAGTTGAAAGCAGATCATATTAGACTCGGCAATTACATATTTTATGTCCAAAGTGCAAATCTCATCCTTTATAGTTATATACAACTTACATGGATTACACACACTACTAAATGAATGAAGTGCGCCGGGGAACAGGTGAGACTGTTGCATTTCAAACTTTACGCATGTGTTTATTGACATAACTACTGTACACACAGAGGCAATTGGGGGATTGGTAGAATGCTGTGAAACTCTAATTTAATCAGCAAAAAAAGAAAGTCACTTACTCAGATCCTTGAGTTGTAATGAAGCCTTGAAGACAGGGCGATATTTGGGGTGCACAGGCACATTCCACAAGGACTGCCTGTGGAAACCTAAACTGGCTGACAAGCCAGTCATGATCATGAGCCAGAAAATCTTCTGTCTCTAAATACCCTTTCTCTTCTCACTGTGCAATTTGCAATATCCTCTAATCCTCTGTTGTTAGAGGCATTTTCTGCACTTCTTTGCACTTACTTTTATATCCACTCATCTAATTGCGCACACTTGGATGTTTGTTCATCATGTGCCTCTGGTGTGTACAATAATTTTCATGTCATTATCAGTCTCCCAACATCATCTCTAAGTGTAGCCAATGGAACAATAACAGTAGAAACGTACGTACACCAGCCATGAAGTTGGCATGGGGCTGTACATATTTCCACGGACATTTAATTCTTGATACATCTGAAATTTTCCGTGGAAAAGGACGTACGTCATATTTTTGTGCATAAGTACCCTTTGTACATGAGGCCCCAAGTCTTTCTGGAGCTCTCCACGAGTGGTCTTTTGTTCTTACATACCTTTCTGATAATTATTTTGACTCCTCTGTCAGAAATCTTGCGAGGAGCTCCTGGTCATGGCCGGTTTATGGTAAAATAATGTTCTTTCTGTCATGTACTGAGTTTGGGATTTTCCCCCAAACTCAGTTTCATGACTTCCCTGTGTATTCATATTGGTCTACCATATTATTATGTCTTGTGTGTTCCTTGCCGCCCTCCATTATCTCTGTATTGATCTGTGTCTGTTCCCGGTATTTAGGTTCTGTTGCTATTTTCCCGTTGTGTTTGATTTCTGCAGTTGTTATGTATTATTTTGGATGTTATTTTATTTTTGTGTTTTCCTGTGTTTCCCTTTTCACTTTTGACAGCAGTCAGGGTTGTGCAGTCTCGTATGGATGTGCCCTGCCGCTTATCAAACTGCTAGCTGCCCCTCCCTCACCGGTCACACCGTCAGCCGCTCTTCCTCATTATTAATACCAGCTGTATTCAATTGTTAGTTGTTGCTGCCTTCCCTTACTCAAGTCAGCCCACATCCGTCTCGCATTGTAATCAGTTTGTTCCCTATTTAAAGAAGATTGTTTTTCATTTTCATTGTCGCTGTCTCATCGTCTCTGTAAAGGACTGTTTCTCCCTTGTCTCCACCAGAGCCCAGTCTCGCTCTAGTGTGCCATCTTTGTAAGTTGATTCCTCGTTATTTCGTAGTTTGCTCACTTTGCATTTGTTTCTGTTTTTACCAAATAAACTCACAAACTCACAGTCCAGCGACTGGGTTGTTTTTTCCTCTCCGTGCGCCGCATAGAGGCGCACATATGACAGTAGACAGCAACCAAGTGTCAACCCAGCTGCTTTGAGTTTCGTGCATTTTTTCCCTTTTGTGTTTTTCACTCACCTGCAACCGGAGCTCACAATGTCCCGGCTTGCCGACCTCACCAAAGGAGGGAAGGCTCAACAGTGGGGTTTCCCAGCCTGGAGGAGGAGTGGGCGGCGGGATTCATCCAGGATTTCATAGATGATGCTCTCAACGCCTGGGGTCCCAAAGAAACATGGAATTGTTTAAATGGAGCAGTGGGTATTCTGGAGGCACACCCAGGCCTGTGGAGTTACCCACAATATGCAGAACTGTTATCTGTCACGCCGCGCCGCTCATCAGCGGCGCCACCTGCACGCACACCTGCACATCATCAGCGGCGAGGGATATAAGCCGCCTCGCCCTGAGCTTCGGCCTGAAGCCGTCAGACTTCCCTACGCATCGCTGTGAGTTCCTTCACCCTCAGCTGATCATTCTGGTAAGAAGACCTTACCTCCTTTTCCTTCCAAGTCTGCTCCCCTGTGCACAGGTGGATTCCCCGGCGGCGGACAACGCCTCTCCATCGCCTGTTCCTCGCTGCTGCACCGGGCTCTCCAGGTGGCTGTCTACCGGACCTCGTCCCTTGTTGTGCCAGTCATCTGTCCTCTCCAAGTAAGCTCCTCTCTCGCTCTTATATCTCCTGTGTTGGTGTGTGCCCGTCACCCTTCTCCTTTTGCTTTTCCCATAGGGTTGTCCGGCTGTACGGTCTCCTGCCTCTGTGCCCGAAGCAGACGCCGCCACCAACACATTTACATCCCGCAGACACACATTCATACACTCCTGTTGTTAATAAACTATTTGAACTACTCTGAGCCTGTGTGTGTGCGTCTCCTGAGCCGTGCGTTATGTCAGTACGGCTTCAGCAGAGTGGCTCAGCAGACGGCGGGCTCGCACACCGGTTTACCACTCTCGAGGCTCGAGTGGATCAGATAGCTTATCAGCAACAGGTGATTTTTAATCAGTTGATAAATATAACTAACCGATTGGGCCGCTTGGACCCCCAACAGCCGTTCCCCCCGGCTCGTCAGGGTGGCGCGGCTCCTGCTGCTCCAGTGGCCGTCCAGCAGGCTTCGGGTGCACCGGTTCGGCTCACGCCCATTCCAACCCCCGCCCGCTTTAGCGGTAAGCTCGGCGGAGCGCGGGGGTTTATAATGCAGTGTGAGTCCGTTTTCCACCGTGTGCCCGGGGACTTTCCCTCAGATCATAGCCGAATTGGTTATATCGGGAATCTCCTGGAGGGGCGAGCATTAACCTGGACCTACGCCGTTATGGCGAGGCCCAGTTATGCCACCCTCACATATGACCAATTCGTGAGACGCTTCCTGGAGGTCTTTGACCATTCTCTTACCGAGACGGTCCAGGTCGATCGGCTTCTCGCCCTCCAGCAGGGAAGCCGGTTGGCAGCGGACTACGTGGTCGACTTCCGGGTAGCGGCGGAGGAATTAGGCTGGGAGGAACGCTCCCTCTGTGGCCTTTTCCTCCGCAGTCTCAATGATGATCTGAGGGATGAACTGGCTGGGTGGGATATCCCTGAGACGCTAGCGGAGCTAACATCCCTAGCGATCAGTTTGGACAACAGGCTGCGCGAGCGCTCCTCGGGACGGAAGTCGTCTTCTTCTCGCCCTCGTGGAGTCTCGCCGCGCCTGTTCCAAGCTCGCCCCCTGGCGACGCCGCCACCATCGTGCCCCGAGGAGTCGGAGCCGATGGTGACGGGCTGGACAAAGCTTTCTCCTGCGGAGAGACAACGCCGCCGTGAGTTGGATCTCTGCATGTATTGCGGAGATGACCAACACACGGTGAAGCTTTGCCCACGGAAGGCCAGTCGGCGGGGTCCGCGAGTCACTGTAGGGGGCCTCGCGGACGTCAATCGGTTAAGTTCTCTCACACAATTGAAGCTGCCCATCCGTTTCTGCCACAACCCCACTGGGCATCTCACCCACGCACTGGTGGATTCGGGCGCGGAAGGCAGCTTTATTTCTCAAAGCCTGGCAACCCGATTGGGCATCTGCTGTCAGGCACTCAGGAACCCTATCTCCCTGGTCAACCTCTCTCGTGCCTCCCTTGGGAGAGTTACGCACCAGACCATCCCCGTCCCGGTTATTATCTCTGGAAACCACCGGGAGGAGATAACCTTTTACGTCCTGCCCAACTCTGTGTCGCCCATCATCCTGGGGTATCCCTGGCTACGCCTCCACAACCCCATTCTGGATTGGAAGTCCGCCGGGGTGTCGGCATGGAGCACGTTCTGCATGGGCACCTGTCTACAGTCCGCTGCCTGCTCTCCGTCCGCTTCTCCCTCTCCTACGGACGCTGCGCCCCCGGACCTGTCCCTGGTGCCACTGGAATTTCACGACCTGCGTATGGTATTCAGCAAATCCAAGGCGATGTCTCTCCCTCCTCATCGGCCCTATGACTGCGCAATCAATCTCCGCCAGGGGGCACCCTTACCTTCTGGACGACTCTACAGTCTATCAGCGCCGGAGAAGGAGACAATGAACTCATACCTCAAGGAGTCGCTGAGTGCTGGGATAGTCCGCCCATCGTCATCACCTGTGGGGGCAGGATTCTTCTTCGTCGGTAAGAAGGACGGATCCCTCTGTCCTTGCATTGACTATCGTGCCCTTAATGACATAACGGAGAAGGATCGTTACACCCTGCCCCTCATGGACACCGCTTTCCACTCCCTCCAGGGGGCGACTTGGTTCACCAAGCTGGATCTACGCAGCGCATACCACCTCGTCCGGATCCGGGAGGGAGATGAGTGGAAAACAGCCTTCCGTACCCCGAACGGCCACTTCGAATACCTGGTGATGCCGTTCGGGTTGACCAGCGCTCCAGCCTTCTTTCAGCGCCTCATCAATGACGTCCTCCGGGATTTCATCGGCCTTTTTGTGTTCGTCTACCTGGATGACATACTCATCTTCTCCAAGTCCAGGGACGAGCACCAGGTCCACGTGAGGCGGGTCCTCCAAAGACTGCTGGAGAACCGGTTATACGTGAAGGCCGAGAAGTGTGAGTTTTACGCAAAGACAACATCCTTCCTTGGGTTCATCATCTCACACGACCAGGTGCTTCCGGACCCAGAGAAGGTGAAGGCGGTGGTGGAATGGCCTACACCTGCGTCAAGGAAGCAGGTGCAACAGTTCGTTGGGTTTGCGAACTTCTACCGCCGCTTCGTCCCAAATTTTGGCACCATCATCGGCCCGCTGACCCGCCTCACGTCCCCTAAGGTCCCGTTCCGGTGGACCGAAGAGGCCGCAGCTGCTTTTCAGGCGCTGAAGGCGGAGTTCTCCTCCTCCCGGGTCCTTAGCCAAGTCAACCCTGCGCTGCAGTGCATCGTGGAAGTGGACGCTTCGGACACAGGAGTGGGGGCGGTGCTATCCCAGCGGTCGCCAGACGACGGTATCAAACGGCCCTGCGCCTTCTTCTCCCGGCGCTTGTCCCCGGCGGAGAGGAATTACGACGTGGGTGACAGAGAGCTCCTCGCCATCAAGCTCGCGCTACAGGAGTGGCGTCACTGGCTAGAGGGGGCGGACCTGCCGTTCGTGGTCCTGACGGACCACAAGAACTTGGAATACCTTAGATCTGCTAAGCGCCTGAACGCCCGCCAGGCGCGCTGGTCCTTGTTCTTCACCAGGTTCCAATTTACCATCACCTTCAGGCCTGGCTCCAAAAACGGCCCGCCCGACGCCCTCTCTAGGCAATTCGCCCCTGAGGAGTCGGAGGACACGGTCCACACCATCCTACCCAGGTCGTGCGTCGTGGGACATCTGGGACACCTGGGACATCGAGAGCAAGATCCGGAAGGCGCAGGAAGTGGAACCTGACCCTGGCGGCGGACCAGAGGGGAGGCTGTTCGTGCCATCCACGGTTCGGGGGGAGGTCATCCACTGGTTGCACACATCCAAGCTCACCTGTCACCCTGGCTCCTCCCGGATGATTGACCTCCTCCAGCGGTCCTTCTGGTGGCCGGGCCTGCGGAGGGACGCTGCCCGCTACGCCCGCGCCTGTCCAGTTTGTGCCACCAACAAATCGGGTAATGCCCCTCCAGCGGGTTTGCTCCAGCCTCTGCCCGTCCCTGGCAGGCCCTGGTCGCATATCGCCCTGGATTTTGTCACCAGACTCCCAGTCTCGAACACCTACGACACCATCCTGACCATCGTGGACCGCTTCTCCAAGGCGGTACACTTCATCCCCTTACGAGGTCTCCCAACTGCCCTGGAGACGGCGGACCTCCTCATCCAACACGTGGTCAGGCTGCATGGGATTCCGGTGGACGTGGTCTCGGACCGAGGGCCCCAATTTTCTTCAGAGGTTTGGAGGTCGTTCTGCAACGCCTTAGGAGCCAAGGTGAGCCTCTCCTCCGGCCATCACCCCCAATCCAACGGGCAGTGTGAGCGGACCAACCAGGAGCTGGAGGCTGCGCTCCGCTGTGTGACGGCGTCCAAACCTACGTCCTGGAGTAACCACCTCGCCTGGGTTGAATACGCCCATAACACCGCTCGCTCTTCTGCTACAGGGATGTCTCCCTTTAAGGCGTCCCTGGGTTACGACCCCCCGCTGTTCCCGGCGCAGGAGAGTGAGGTAACTGTCCCCTCAGTACGGGCGCATCTCAGGCAGTTCCGCTCCATCTGGGCGTCAGCGCGCAATGCGCTTTTACGCACGGCGGAGCGCAACAGAGCCGTGGCGGACCGGCACAGAAGACCTGCCCCGGCGTACAGAGTTGGTCAGCAAGTCTACGTGTCGACCCAGGACGTGATTTTAAAGGGCGAGAGGAGGAAGCTGGCACAGCGCTTCATGGGTCCATACCCCATCACCAGGATCGTCAACCCGGTGGCTGTGCGTGTAGCTATTCCCCCCTCCCTCCACATCCATCCCACCTTCCACGTGTCCAAGGTGAAGCTGGCAGTCTCCGATCCCCTTTGCCCTCCTCCTGCTGCGCAACCCGCGCCCCGGATGATTGGTGGCCATCCGGCCTGGCCCGTCGCCTCCATCCTGGACTCCCGGCGCCGGGGTCGTGGGTTGCAGTACTTGGTGGACTGGGAGGGCTATGGGCCTGAACATCGACAGTGGGTACCCTCGTCGTTTGTGTTGGACCCATCGCTCATCGCTGATTTCCACCGAGCGCACCCAGAAAAGCCATCGCCAGGAGGCGCTGCTAGAGGGGGGAGTACTGTCACGCCACGCCGCTCATCAGCGGCACCACCTGCACGCACACCTGCACATCATCAGCGGCGAGGGATATAAGCCGCCTCGCCCTGAGCTTCGGCCTGAAGCCGTCAGACTTCCCTACGCATCGCTGTGAGTTCCTTCACCCTCAGCTGATCATTCTGGTAAGAAGACCTTACCTCCTTTTCCTTCCAAGTCTGCTCCCCTGTGCACAGGTGGATTCCCCGGCGGCGGACAATGCCTCTCCATCGCCTGTTCCTCGCTGCTGCACCGGGCTCTCCAGGTGGCTGTCTACCGGACCTCGTCCCTTGTTGTGCCAGTCATCTGTCCTCTCCAAGTAAGCTCCTCTCTCGCTCTTATATCTCCTGTGTTGGTGTGTGCCCGTCACCCTTCTCCTTGTGCTTTTCCCATAGGGTTGTCCGGCTGTACGGTCTCCTGCCTCTGTGCCCGAAGCAGACGCCGCCACCAACACATTTACATCCCGCAGACACACATTCATACACTCCTGTTGTTAATAAACTATTTGAACTACTCTGAGCCTGTGTGTGTGCGTCTCCTGAGCCGTGCGTTATGTCATTATCCATGGTTTGTGCACTCCAGCAAGCATTTCCGAATCTGAGGCTAAGAGCGCTTCCTGCTGAGCCAAGGAGGAGGCGCTCTCCATGACAGAAAACCATCTCCTCTACCTGTATGCCAGCCTCAGCTCCACCACCATGCCAGCGTCATCCCGTTCCTGACCGCTGGAGGAATTCTCCCGCCTCTCCAGCAGCCATCGCCCAAACGCCGAGCCAGACAACTCCTGCAGCAGATCCTATTTCTCGTCTTTCTTCACTGGCTGTTCCACCAGCCTCCTCCTCCTCCTCTGCTGCTGCATTTCCCGTCACACCGTTGTGTCCTCTGGCTGCCAAGAGGTCCTCCATGTTTCCACCGGCTATGTCCTCCTCTGTGAATGCAGGGACGCCCCCCCCCCCCACTATCCCACAGGGGAGTCCAGAATCACCTTACACACGGAGAGGGATGACGCCTTGTGTCCTACACCACTTACCAGGAGAACAGGCAAGTGCAATTTATTTCTTCCTTAATTTATGATGATATGCCTTGCTTAATCCCTGGTAGAGAGACTCATGGTGTGCAGTCCCCTGAGCTCTGTCCACCTGCTGCAGTCCATAAATCTTCACCTGGCCTCTCCTTGTCTCCTCCTCCTTTCCCTGAGAGTCCATCGGCTGCAGAGCAGAACTGCAGGATGATGGAGGAGCCCGAGGCCCTGGAGGATTCAGTCCCAGGGTCAGCGGAGGGTCAGCCCTCAGCCCCCACGCCGGAGGAGTCACCAGCGTGAGAAACATCGCCTACTTTACATGCACCTGCACCATACGAATTTAATCAAAGTACCTTGAACCTCAGAGTCAGGTAAATGGAAGATGTCTGTAATTTTTTAATAATTTAATTTTTTGCTAATTTTCTGTATAAGTGTAGAAGTGAGTCCACTTATCTGTTCTAGTCTTAAGCATGCAGTCCAGTTTTTCCAGATTGCAGGGCCTCCCCTGCCCAAGGCCGTCGTCTGAGTTGCTCCTCAGCCTGAGTCTCTATGGGTGCTGTGTGCCAGCCGGGGACCCTTGTGGGTGCTGCGTCCCAGGTTGAGCCCAATGTGTGTGCTGCGCTCCAGTGCGGGGCCACTATGGGTGCTACGCCCCAGCCCAGGGGCCACTGCGGGTGCAGCTGAAATCCAGCCCAGAGCCACCGCGGGTGCAGCTGAGCTCTAGCCCGAAGCCACCTCGGGTGCAGCCAAGCTCCAGCCCGGAGCCACCGTGGGTGCAGCCAAGCTCCAGCTCGGAGCTCCCGCGGGTGCTACCATTCACCTTCCTGGGACCACAATCTACCCAGGGCGAGTGGTGGGGGGAACAAGCTAGGAGGGAACAAAAAGCAACCTATCAGAGTCAGCCGCAGGGCCACAGGGGATATACGTATGTCAGTTCCAGTTAATTTTAGGTTCTAAATGTGTTTTGTTTTTGTTGTTTTAAAATAAATAAATAAATGTTGTGAAACGTTGGGTGCCTGAATTCATTTGTACCCTTTCAGTTACCTGTAGAAGATGAAATCTATTGTTTATTCAGTGTGACAGATTCACAAAGTAATGGTTTACCTCACCTCTGCAAAACTAAAGTATTTTCAACATTTTTATAACATAGTGATAAACAAGAACCTAAAATACACTGTATATATTAGACATATACATAACGTTGTAATCAACAATCCTTAGTGAATTGGAAATAATTTATGGTGGAACAATAATCTTTTTTCAAATAATATTGTGTAAAAACAGTACTGCCTCTACAAAAATGAGCACATTGTGGAGCGTGTAAATAACGAGGTGGATTTGACTCAGACAGTTTATTACACATCTCACACAGAAGCATAGTCAGAATGAATACTCAGCAGAGACTCTCCTCTTAAAAAGCATGGCATTCTTCTAGAAGCTTCAAACACACAAAAGGTCACATTGCATTCACTTCCTTAATCCTTTAACATCCTTCTAGAAGTTTCTAACACACAAAAGATCACACTGCATTCATCCTTCACACCTCCCTGTTATCTCCCAGGGAAACTCTGCTCTTTGTTCTTGTCTAAGATGCTATACCATTATGCACTCCCCATGTGTCACCAAACGACCCCCCCTTCCCGAGCGTCTTGGATAGAACAATAGAATGACAGTCCATATGCTGTGGTAAAATCATTAAACATCAATCCACATGCTGCTTGGGCTTCAGTCTTCTCCCCTATCTGCTGTAACCAGGATTCACCGCCTCCGCGGCGCTGTCATGCTGGGGGGCTGATGTTTGAGGGGTAAAAGTCTGTCCGTGTGGGTGCTCTGGGGAATCTTTTCTCTGGGAAGCTCCCCGTGGAGGTCTTCCACGCCGAGGGGCCCTCGCCAACAGCACTTGCTCGTCCGCCACCACAAAAGCGGGTTTGAGTCTGTCTATGCCAATCTTAGCATCTTCTCCATCAGGTCAATGGCCGACCCATCTCTTAACCCAGTCCACGTCAGGAGTCTCTCTGCTCTCTCACCATCCGAGAGTGTGTAGTGCTGGATGAGTGCAGCCTTCAGCGCGCCGTACTTGTCTTTGGTTGGTGGCTGATCGAGCAGGCTTTCCACGAGCTGAGCCGTGCGGGCGTCGAGCGTTGCGACCACATAGTGGAACTTCGTGTCATCCGCCGATATCCCCCGGAGGGCGAACTGCGCCTCAACTAGGTGGAACCAGGAGTGCGGATTGTGCTGCCAAAAATCCGGTAGCTTGGTTGCAACAGCGTATGCTTGGCTGGGGGCTCCCAACGAGGCTGGCTCCGGGGATCTTTCGCCGTGTTCCATTATTCGTCTTGGGTCACCAGTGTGGAGCGTGTAAATAACGAGTCGGATTTGACTCAGACAGTTTATTACACATCTCACACAGAAGCATAGTCAGAATGAATACTCAGCAGAGACTGTCCTCTTAAAAAGCATGGCATTCTTCTAGAAGCTTCAAACACACAAAAGGTCACATTGCATTCACTTCCTTAATCCTTTAACATCCTTCTAGAAGTTTCTAACACACAAAAGATCACACTGCATTCATCCTTCACACTTCCCTGTTATCTCCCAGGGAAACTCTGCTCTTTGTTCTTGTCTAAGATGCTATACCATTATGCACTCCCCATGTGTCACCAAAACATCACCATTCAGATCTATATCAAATAGCTCAGACATCCATCGGTCTTCTTCCACTTAATCTTTTTTGGGTAGTGGGGGGGCTGGAGCCTATCCCAGCATCGTTGGGCGAGAGGCAGAGTACACCCTGGACAGATTGCCAGTCCATCGCAGGGCCAACACAGAGAGACAGACAACCATTCACTCTCACAGTCATACCTAAGGACAATTTAGAATCCCCAGTTGATGCCAATTAACCTATCTTGCATGTTTTTTTGCATGTGGTCACTCTCACAGTCATACCTAAGGACAATTTAGAATCCCCAGTTGATGCCAATTAACCTAACTTGCATGTTTTTTGTTGTTGTTGTTGTTGTGGTTGTTGTTGTTGTTGTTTGCCATGTGGGAGGAAACCGGACATATTCATCCAAATTTCAAAAAAAAAAAAAAAAAGCTTAAAATGGTTAAATTTATATGAGATTATTGTAAAATATGAAAGTTTTACTTTTTAGATTTGAGTTATTTCTAAAAATAAATTCACCACAATATTTAACTTTTGGAAGTGGATGAGTAAAATGTTAAAGAAAATCAACCTCAGATCAAGTCAGTCAACTTATAACAAACAGGAATTTATTTGGGGAAAAATATTTATTAAAAAATAAACAGTCCAGATGCAGGGTCCATGGGGCAGGTCTGGGAGAGCAATAATGAAATTCATTAAATCAGGATTAGGACACTCTGGAAAGTTTTGTTGTCCCCATAGTCAGTGTTGACCTTTGTTACTATAGTCGGGGACAGTTTGTTGATGTAAAAAAAGCCAGTCTCTAAGAAGGTGTCATCACAGACTAACAGCATTAAAACATAACAGTATGTGAACTGCTAGACAGTTTTAGGACTACAGCAGTGCCGCAATGAGTTTGCTTTGTCTACATAATATGAATGACAATATACTGTAGCTGAAGGAAATTGCAGGTACAGAAATGGAATTACTTTTTATGTGTGTGTTGTGGGAGGAGGGAAGAGACCCCGGGGCAGACCCAGGACACGTTAGAGAGACTATGTCTCCCAGCTGGTCTGGGAACATCTTGGTATCCTCTCTGAAGACCTGGAGGAGGTGGCTCGGGAGAGGGAAGTCTGGGCTTCTCTGATCAGACTGCTACCTCAACAACCTGGACCCCCAGAAAATCTGTAGAAGATGGATGGATGGCTGTGTTGTATATTCATTTCTGCTGCAAGACTGGACCTGATTAAAGAAGAGGAACAACATTTTTTCTAATTCCACATTCTTGGAACACCAAATGCACAGGTAGGTTGTGGTTTTAGTAAAAATGAAAAGTCCAAGACATTTTAGCAGCCAAATTTTGACTGTTGTCTTTGAGATGTTATTCAGAAAAGAAAGAAACAAATATCTGTTGCATCTACTTTTGGCAAAATAATCCATAAATATGACTGGTTTGACCAGGTTACTCACTAAATATTAAAAAAAAAAAAATCCTTAACATTTCAAAAACAGTTAAAAAAATCTCCTAAACAAACACATTTAAAAATTCAACATAAAGGCTTTGGCTTTATACATTACTGGCTGTAAAATGTTTTAATAAGACTAAACTTACATTGATGTGCCGCCGGCTGTCTTCCTCACTGGATGGTTCCTCTGGTGGTTGTTATCCTGAGCTGCTAATTGAGTCCAGGCCTCATACACAGGTGGAGTGGAGGAGAAGCTTCTGCTGACATCATCAGAATGTGTTTTTTAAATGTTGCTCTATGAGAACACAGTCATATTAATAGTCCTTTTTGTGACTTTTTACATGTAAAACTTTGCATCATACTCAACTAAAAGACAGATATTGATGTTCTGTCCTTAACCCCCACTGGTCCATCACATCAGTGAGGGCTTCAGAAGCTGTTGACCCTCTCTCCAGTCACTGTTGGGTGGTGCTCTTCTCTGCTGTATCATGATAACATTGTCCAAACACCCATCTGTGCTTATTCACCTCATGATGGAGGAAGTCCTTACAGAGGGTGAAAAAATGTTTTAAAAAATGTTTTGGTTTATTACTTGGATAGTCAAAAATCTGACATAAATTTTTACATACATAATTACAGCTACTTCAGGGACTCAAGAAATCCTGTGGTTAATGCTGTGTAATAACATTAGTTTGTAAGAAAATAAATTAAGACCTGTTTATTCTACTATTAGAACTTAAAATATTTTTAACCTCAATTTCCACCATGGTGATCAAGAAAGTTTTACATTATTTTAGTCTGTAACAACAATAAACAACTGTAACTTTTTTCACTGTACACCAAATTATTAGACTTAGCAGCTGCACATCAAAGCTAATAATTTTTTTAAAAATTATGTAAAACATGACTGCTGCACAATTAGTATGTGCTGTTACATTCATAGATGCAAATGCTGATCATACAATGAACCTGTCATACATGTCATCTTGGTAAGGAGCAGTTAGTGGGGTCTATTACAAGCCATATATTGGCTGATACTATTATACACTCATAATGTGAACATGTCAGAAATAAAATTTATTTGGTTATATAGACTTTAGACTGCCCCCCCCCCACGCCCCTAACCACCAGATTAGCAGCAGAATATGAATGAGCCAGTTAGCATCATAGCTAGCACTGGTTAGCTTACCTGTCAGAAGAAAAAAGATCAGCTCTGCGTGACTTTTCAGCCCTTTGAGACTCTTCAGCAGACATTAGCCATCAAAAGCAGAAACCATATTTAGCCTGCTCCTTTGTCATGCCATACTTGAGAACGATTGGGAAACTGACGTTTGCCTTGAGATTCAGGTATTTAGCTAAATAATTCACTACCTGGCAACCTAACAACCCAAAACAAGACATGGCACGTAACATCAAGCTAGCGATGCTATTGGCTGTGACATCCTCACTGGACTTCCATGTTTGTCTTACTCCAGCTGCTGGATGTAAATATTTATATTATTGTCAACCCGCCAAAAATTACAAAATATTTTTTTCATCAATATACTAGTTTTAGAAGAACATTAAGACTTAGATTGTGCACATTTCTAAATGCTTTGTTGATGTATTATTTTTGTAAAAAATCTTTGTTTTCATGAAAATATTCTATATTTCTCCTTTAATGTACCATAATGTTGTATTACCCGTGGTGTATGGACAAGTACATTAATTACATTAATTAATTACATTAATTACATTATTACAAGTTTTACACTGGTCTGTAAAACGTAGACCAATGATGAGGCAAGTGGTGAACTACACAGGACTTTATTAGATGCTCACAGTATCCAGACAGATGCTCCCACTAGGCTAAGAGGTGGTCGAAGAGACCCCCCCTCTACTGCACAGCCCTCTTATATTCTAGGTGACGTCACCACCCGTTAACACCATAACATATCCTAAGAACAACACTACAGGCGGTCTGCCATCTCACTGCATGTTGTGTTCAGATAGCGTTTAGGTTACAGCTAGGGTGCAGGTGCGCATATGAGTACCTGCCCACTGAGTGTACACATGCTTATGCTAGTTTTCTGTAATAAAGTTCAGTTGGAGCACAATATCCTCGTCCGTCTTCATTCCAGGTTTGTGGACATAACATTTTGCGACGAGAATTTCGAACCATGGACACGTGCTTCAAACTAAAGCCTTTCCGCGAGTCCCCAGGTGAACCAACCATCCCCTGGCCACGATGGCTGCATGCATTCGAGACCTTCATTACAGCGTTGGACTTGGGAGAACTGGATGAAGTCAAAATGCGGATACTAGTTGTCCACCACCTAGGTGCAGAAAGTCAGAAAATTTACTACATGCTTGGTCCAACGGACTATTATGAGGACGCTGTTGAGATGCTAATTAGCTACTTTGCTAAATTTAACAACATGGCACGGCGCGCGGAATCCCGCCGTCGTCGACGAGAAGTTAAGGTAGCTAACCCCACACCCTACGGGGACGGCGTAAACATTATGGGCCCCGAAGGTTGGTTGGGACTGCAGCGTATAGTGAAGTTAGACGACGTGAATGTGCCAATGTTGGTGTCCACCGCCGCTATGGCGGTTTCAGCCGAGCTGACGGGTGAAGAGTCCGCTACAACAAACGACACGGGAGAGACACTGGACACCATCCGTACCTGTCGGGAATCTCTGAAAACACTTAGAATATGATCGTATATTAGTTCATTACCTCAATAAAGATTCGAGACACAAGAATATTCTATTAAGAGTTTTTACTTGCATAAATTATATACAAGGAGTACGCATCCTCAGGTTGCAGGAGGTCAGTACTGAAGACTGCCTTCAGTGAGCAAGCTTATATACAAGAAGCAGTTGCAACATACAAACGGAAGCAGGACAAAGCGGTTTCAGCTGAATACATCACAGACAAAAGAGTGTAACAGGTTTGGCACATCATTAACAGCTTGAAAGGACGAAGCAACCTGTTCCTTCTCTCGCCATGCAGGTGGTATGTCAGTATCAGTACATTTCCGCCAGGACTGGCTCCCTGCAACCTCAGTATTCTTCCAGTAGAACTCACTCAGCAGGGGGCTCTTTGTGTCCTCTTGCTCCACAGGGGGCTTCCTGTACCTTTCCGGCAGACCTGGCTTCTTAGTGTTAATCCAGAGGAACACGCTTCTCCGGTACTTTTCCACACTTCTATACTTGTATAAGGCTTAGACATTCAAAATGATAACATGTGTGTACATTTTTCTGACAATTCCCTCCTGTTTTATCATTTTATCATTGTTGTATTCACATGCAAACATCAGTACAATGTCTCTTCTCCCGATTTTCTACATTGTAATCATTGAGCATCACTTCCAAATCTAAACAGTAGTTCTGTCATCACAATTTTTTTTTTTTTTTTTTGGACTTATTTTGTACCCGTAGGTAGATTTGTTCTGCAGTCTGGTGACAAGTCACCAGCTGCCGGTCACTGCGTGCGCAAGCGCCCCTTAACTCCCTAACCTGCATGTTTTTAGCATGTGGGAGGAAACCGGAGAAATCCCGGAGTAAACCCATGCAAACACGGGGAGAACATGCAAACTCCACACAGATCACTGTTGGCCGGGGGCAGGGATCGAACCCACGATCTCATGATCCCTGCGATCCCCCGGCTGAGGGTAAACTGTGCTTCCGCTGTGCTAACCACTGCGCCACCGTGCAGCCAATCACCAGCCAATCACAATCACCATCACTTCGTTGTCTCAAGGCAGTATATTGTACAGGACCTTCCCTTTGGAGCATAACAGATTGTAACATGAAAGTGTGTTGACCAAGAGCTCTACTTATCATGGAATGACCCACATGAATAGTACACAAGATAGGATCAATGCAACTGTTACTGGGGTTAACTACTTCAACAGAACTTGCCACCATTGACCAGAAAGGAACCAAGAGGACAGGTCCCAATTTTGTGGCACATCTTTCAAGCCATTCAAGTGTTGTTGCAGTCCTCTCAGCCAATCGATTATGCCTCCTTTCTCTCAGTGAGGTCCTCCAAGGCCCAAAATACATCATTCATTCTGTGACTCAAATAGGCCACTCCAAGTGAGGGGAATGCTGTCATAGGCTGTCATCTCCCTCTTGGTTTTCAAGTTGGTGTCGGGGGAAGTGATCCATATTACTCCTGCAAATACACCTGTCACACCAGCGGCAAGTAGCAGTGCCTTCATTTTACTTCCACCTGAGAGAGTACCCCTTCGGGCCTCTGTCTTCACCAGGTTTGAGACGGCCGTGTCCTTAAAAGGACACGTCCCCCTTTGTAACTGGACTTACTCAGGGAAGCAGGTTAGTTCACTTGCAGGCACTTTTAGTCTCTTCACGTGTGAAAGGTGGATCCAGGGTGGTCGTTCAGCGACCCTCACTGAGCCTCAATGCTGCTGGTGATGATTTTTCATGAAGATAAGGTCACCAGGCTGCAGTGGGTTGATCACTTCCTCCTGTGGAGTGGAGAGAGCTCTAACAGAATCAATGTATTAGTAGTGACAGACCCGGCAGTCCATAAGGGCAGTGAAAGGCACAGTCCCGTTTTCTTATCTGGGATGGTATTAATTGTTTAGTTTCACTATCTTAAGAGCTTCAGGCCACGTAATGGCCTTATCATGCATGGTTTTTGCCAGCATTTGTCTGATTGTCTGCATAAATGATCTCTGGTATTCCAAAAGTTGGGAATATACTATTTTGCAACAACCTTACAGAAAAACTTTTGCATCTGCCTTAGCAGTAGGATGTATTTCTGTCCATTTTGTGAATGTGTCAATGAGAACAAGGCAGTGTTGGAGTTGACCCACTATAAAATCCATGCACCATGTGAGAAAAGGGTGCTTTTGGTAATGGAAAACTCCTCTGTCTAGTTCTCATTGCACCTTGGGCATTATTTTGACTGCAAACTTTTTCATTTCTTTTAGAATTCCTGGACAGAAGAAGTGTTTTTCAGCTATCTTAATCATATCCCTCCTGTTGGCACATGGCGGAGCCAGTGCCTCCCAGCGGTACAGTGAAGGAGGGAGAACAATTTTGTCATTGGCAGTGCAGTAAAGTTTGTTGGCATTTAAGTATGTGTGGGGTGGCATAGTCATGTTTTTCAGCTCATACTAGCATGCAAATTTCCTTGTGGGCCCTAAAGTAGTGCGTACAGTGGAGCCGTGTGTTGTGAGAGGTTTGGCAACCACTGGCAGCAGTAGTTCAGGGTACCTAATAGTGCCTTTTTTGTTGTAAAGTTGCCACTTTTTCACATGAATCTGCTACTTATTTTCATAAATCTGCAACTTTTTTTTCTCATACATTTTATTTTGTCTTGTAAACATGTAACTTTTCTCCTCATAAATTCACACATTTTTTCATCATAAATCTACAACTTTTTGTTGTAAATTTATGACTTTCTTTTAAATTTGCTGATTAAGTTTGCTTTTTTGTCTGTGGCAAAGGTAAGTTTTAAAGGGTCTTTATTCTATCTGGTTCCAATGTTTTCCAGTCGGCAATGAGCATATGGTCAGGGAATTTAAAATTTAACCTCAGGTTGACAAAACTGCAGTTTTTTCTTGCCACATTTTAGTCCCCATGTTCACACAGGAAGTGCAGCAGGGCCAAAGAGTCCTGTCGACATTGTTCCTCAGTGGGGGAGGCAACCAAAATGTCATCCACATATAACATAATTTTTGAACCGGCTGGTGGACTAAATTTGGCCATTAGAGCAGTCATTTCCTGTGTGAAAATGGTTGGACTTTCACAATAACCTTGAGGTAATCTGGTGTATGCGTATCTTTGTTCCCTTAAACATAAATGCAAACTAAAACTGGCTTTCTTCATGCACAGGGATAGTAAAACATGCATTACTCAAATCTACCACAGAGAAAATGGGTGAATCGTGACCCAAAGGGTCATGACCACCTGTAAAGGCGTCATAAATAGTCCTGTGGATTGTGAGTATTGCACATTTTGCTTAGGAGTTTTCACCCAATCAGTTACATGATTTGCCTTCTCAACCATTTGTCCACAAGCAGCCCAAAAGTAATTGTCTGGTCCCCATAGGGAGTGTTAACATCATGCAAGGAGGTAACATCTTCGGGCAATTTCACCGACAGTTCAGCTGCTCCTTGCTCATTGAAAATCAAATTGTCCATCTGCACTGTGATGATATCTTTGTCATGCAATTTGTCAGCCAAGGCACAATCAAAAAGTTCAAAACATCTGATATATTTCATAGTAACGTGCAGTGGCTGTGGACTTCCTAGTCCTTCAAGGATATGACCTGGCATTACAGCAGCCATGAGGGTGGTGCTTTTTTACACGATGTCGTGACTGCTGCACTGTCTTCTTTTAAGTCATAACCAAACAATGTGCCTCACCCTTGATCATTGGGTTTGTCATTGTTTGCCAGAAATGTCTGCTCTGTACTTAAAACGGTATAATCATCTTTTAATTTATATAGAAAATCTTTTAGAAAGGATAAAACAAGTCATTATCAGTTATTGATAATTTTTATGTATCACCTATTTTTCTGAGTATTGCTAATTATTTGTTAATTAATTCCCCTGATACTCCCTGTTTTGATACATGGAGGCACACATGCAGCAAAGTTACAGGGTATTTGCTTGATTCTTCTGTTGAAAGGAAGTGTGCTACCATTTTTAATTTCAGATAAAATTTGCGGGTAGCCCAGTTCCCTCAAAAATAAGATTTCAATAGTCACAGCTTAATTAGTTTACAAATTTCATTTAAGAAAAACAAAACAACCACCTGTGCATTTTTGATATGCTTCAGCATTGATAAATAAGATCAGTTTGTCCAGTTGAACACAGACTGGTTGAATTTGAACAAATGAATAAAAGTTGCGTCACACTTTCAGTCAACGGAAAGGTGGGCGTTTGCCTAATTAGAATTTGATTCAAATTTTTTCCTTGAATGCCTCATTTTATATATTCCTTGGTAAATTGTGGAGTGAATATAGTTTACCCTGACCCAGCTTGGCCACCGCCGAATCAGGAAAAAACACATTCCTCATTACTGTCATATTCCTGAAATATGACGTATCATATATCACATATATCACATATCACACCATTATGTGGTGAGTAATATCAAATGCATACCCTCTGTTGGGGAGGAACATAACTGGGGTGTTAGATTGATTTTAAATAACCGAGTATATAGTAAGGCTATAATCTTCGCTGTGAGTGTTTGCTCATTACTAAATAAATGTTAATATTCACAATTAAGGAAATGCACTGAAAGAATGGACACCAAATGCCTCATTGCTACTTTAAGTATTTGGAAACATTTAAGACAGCTGCCTGCATTTGTGCCTTCTTCCTGTCATATCCGGCTCTAGGGAGCCGGGCAATCAGAGCCAGGGACAAGCCAGTGAGTCGTGATATTTTATTCAGGGTAAAGGGGAAGGGATGAGGAGAGCACAGATACTCATGCAGACGTACACTCACAGGTTGCACAGCGCAGAGGTAAGCAGCTCGTACCGGACGTGGGGGTAGCAAGACGTACATCCTCACAGCGGGATACAAACACAGGAATGCTGCAAGAGGAGTATAAGCTGACACCAGACGAAGGGCTTCAGCTTAGCAATGTGTTTATGTCGCAGCCCCGAGTCATCGAGGCTGCTCCTATTTATCCTCATTGGCAGCGCCCCAGCTGATGAAGACTAATTGGCCCCAGCCGTCCATAATGCTGTCAGCTGGGGGCCAGCTGAGACGCTGCTCAATGGGAAGCAGGGATGAGGGAAAACATGGGCTGAGTGCCGAGACGGCATCTCAACCCATGGTGACAGAGCCCCTCCCTCAAGGTCGGGCTCCTGAACGACCAGGAACATCCCAGCCCCCCCCCCCACCTAGGGTGGGAGGAAGGGAGGCGGACTGGAGGGGAAGAAGCCAAGGGAAGGACAACACCAATGGGGCAATGTAGGGTAGCGGGAAAGAAAAACCCAAATACAATACTGACAAAACAGAATAATTAACCCAGGTACAGATGGGGAGAAGAACCGGGTCAGCACGCCGGTTACATACTACCCAGAGAGTACCAACCATGCGTGACCCAGAGCAAGGAAAAAAAGAACCACCAAAAAGGTACAGGGCAAAAAATGCTGAGTACGGTTAAATAAAGGGGAACCTATACACAGCGCTAATTTAAGTACATACACACACAGTCACCAAGAAAAGTGAGGGTGACTGGAACAAATGACAATTATAGAGCATGGTGTTACGGAAAACAAGGCACATGACTCTATAATGAACCAACAGGACAAAAAAGAAATACTGAGTGCAGGCAAAGAAAAACCCACACACACGAATATATAAATACCCAGTCACCTAAAGAAATGAAAGTGACTGGAATAAATGGATAACTGCAGAGCATGGTGTTACGGAAAACAAAACATAACTCTACAATACAAAAAACGAGGCTAAAAACATGGCACAAAAAGTAAAATGCTGAGCATGAGCGATGGAAAACACAGCACTATAAAAACGAATCCACCAACAGGACAAAACATTACACCCGAGTGACCTTAATAACAAAAGAAAAAGTGACACCCGAGGTGAATGGCAGGCAGAGTCCAAAAATGGCCGAGATGGCTCCGGAGATCTCCCCGCCCATTGTCCAGCTGGCGAATCAGGGAAAGAGAAGTGTTCGGACGGCGAACTCTGGACCCAGATCCCAGGAATCCAGTCCACCGGCAGCCGAACCAGGCTGCCCAGAGGGAAACAGACCAGTGGGGGGAACCAGATCACCGAACCGAAAGTTCTGTGGATCGGGTCGTCGACCCGCATCACTCAACCACCAGGACCGTTGAGACGGGCGAAGGATCAGAGCGGATCCCGGTGGAAGAGGCTCAGGGGAGAGCCGATGACGAGGGCGGCGGGCGTCAGGCCGCAGGAAAACGGCCACCTCCTCACCGGACCTGGACAATACTGGGGCAGCACCCACGTCGGACCCCGATCGGGCCTCAGGCGAACCCACGTTGGACCCCGACTGGGTCTCGGGCGAACCCACGTTGAATACTGCACCAGAACCGACCTCCAACGTTGAACCCGGACCCTCCAGCACCACGAGGAACAGCAACTCCTTGCCGGTGACCCTGGAAGAAGGCTCAGAAGAGAAAACAGAACCGGGATCAGGATCACCGGCAGCGCCAGAACCCGGCAAGACGAGCTCAGACGCAGCGGACGGCTGCACCCGGCTCGTCTCCCCTGGAGATAGGCTGAAGTGCTCGAGGATAAAAAGAGAGAAAAGAAAGGAGAGCACTCGCCTGATCTTGGGTTCTGACGCCGTCCAGGACTGCAAAGATCCAGGATCCGTCGTCAGGAGGTCGTTGTCAGGCTCCCATCTAGCCGCGTCGGGCCCCGCAGCCAGCACGATGGTCAGCGCAGCTTGAGATCCCTCCAGCTCAGGTAACCCCGCCGACGATCCACTCGGCGTGAAGCCAGAAGAATCTCGTCCCGCCGGACCGAACCGCTCCTCCGTGGAGACCCGGGGACGCTCAATCGTCGGCGTAGACTCCACGCAGCAGTCAGTCCCCCTCCTCCGTCCGCAATGTAGCTGCGGAACCACAGGCCCTCTCCATATCCCACCACGTTGACCCGGAGCCGGGGACCGCTCGGCGGAGAGAGACACAGAGGATGCGGGATTAGGCATACAGGTTACAGCAGGTGGGGAGAGTTCAGGGAGCTGCGAACCCTGAACTTCTCCTCCAGGGATGTGACAGAGCAAATCATTAAGCAGGTGTGAAAAAACAATGACTTGCCTGCCCCCTGGAGGTTGAGTATCGCCTGCTGTAGTGGATTCTGCTTCTTCCTCTCCCCGCCCGGCGATAACGGAGGACCCCCCCGGGAATTCGTCTGAGGGTCGCTCGCGTTGTCTCCAGCAGAGAGCTCACCAGGCCGGAATTCCAGGCACACACAGCAGTCAGGAAGCGCGTCGAGGAGGAGGGGAAAACAGCCGGGGTGAGCCAGCCCGAATGTCCAGGAATGACAGCGGGGAAATGAGGCTCAGGGAACGGGGCTGTAGAATCTCCACACAGACGAGGCGAAGAGGTGACAGCTGCGTGGGAGGAACTGTCCTGACGATGGCTCAGAACTGGATCCGGACGAGGTTCGTGCAGAGGTGACTCGGCGATGTGATGGCGGCTATTCCCGGGGAACGAAGCGAGGGGGAAACCCAGGATTCGCCGCTCCAGATTGGAGATCGAGGCGAGGAAGGCGCCGAGCACGGGAAAGCTTCGTAGCCCTGAAGTCCTCTCCATCAACCTCACTGCCGCCGCCACATGCCTGAAGGTGGTGACAGGAAACACAGTAGAGCTCGCGACAGCCACTCGACCCCGGACATAACTGCTGTCAGCTGCGGCTCCTTGAAGGGAATCCCGAGTGACGTGGCGCAGGTCGGGGGAAGTCCTCTGGTTGGCGCGAACTCCCGGACTGGAATGGCGGCAGGAACGGGACTCCGAAGCGGGGAAAGACGTCGCCCACTTCGACTCCCTGCCGGGATTTCCATCCACCCCGTGGAGCTTCTCTCGCTGTGTACCTGCAGCGTCTATCCTGGCACTGTCCTCCAGATGGTACAGAGAGTGAGGGTGACAGTCCAGGAGTTCCTCAGCACGGCCCGGATGCCAGCGTCTCGCGTTGGAGGCGTCGTGCAGGGTGAAGAGCGTCCCGTCGACAGCCTCCGAGATGGACCTCAGCTCGTCGCCCTGGCGCCGGAAGTGACTCCTGGGAAACGGCATGCTAGCAGCGCTGACACCCGGACAGAAAGGTACATTTCCACAGCGACTCACGGCCGCCGGCAACTCTTCTGGCTGCGACATACTGTCATATCCGGCTCTAGGGAGCCGGGCAATCAGAGCCAGGGACAAGCCAGTGAGTCGTGATATTTTATTCAGGGTAAAGGGGAAGGGATGAGGAGAGCACAGATACTCATGCAGACGTACACTCACAGGTTGCACAGCGCAGAGGTAAGCAGCTCGTACCGGACGTGGGGGTAGCAAGACGTACATCCTCACAGCGGGATACAAACACAGGAATGCTGCAAGAGGAGTATAAGCTGACACCAGACGAAGGGCTTCAGCTTAGCAATGTGTTTATGTCGCAGCCCCGAGTCATCGAGGCTGCTCCTATTTAACCTCATTGGCAGCGCCCCAGCTGATGAAGACTAATTGGCCCCAGCCGTCCATAATGCTGCCAGCTGGGGGCCAGCTGAGACGCTGCTCAATGGGAAGCAGGGATGAGGGAAAACATGGGCTGAGTGCCGAGACGGCATCTCAACCCATGGTGACACTTCCTGGCACTCTTAGCCAAAAATTTAATTTATTTAAATTCTGTTTTGTGACAAAAACTCATCTTGTGGAGATGTGTGGAAAGGACGAGGCTGAGTTTATTCCTCAGGTTCAGCTTTATTCACAATCACATTCTCCAACATTCAAAAGCAGAAAAAGAGGAGGAATATTTCCACATCTGTCCTTCTTATACCCAGGACATCAAACATACAGTCACATGGTACTTAATCAAACATACAGTCACATGGTACTTAATCCCAGTCACAATGTAACTTCCTCCGATCTTAACATCATCCACCCCCTAGTCTCCGGTGGTCAAGAAATCCCTCAAGGCCATCTCCCTGAAACAAAAGGCCAGATCTCACACCTCCTTGTTACCCCTAGGAGGCTCAGTCCCTTTGTTCCCCTGAGACGTGAAGCAAACAATAAGCATACAGCAATATATCTGTGGAGCATATGAAACCAACAAATGTGCCCCACATGACCACCCCCCAAACGTCTAAGATGGAACAATCATAACTAGAGATGCATGTCATAATAAAATCACTACATATCAGTCCACATGCCGCTTAGGCCTTAGTCTTCTGCCATATTTGCTGTAAGCCGGCTTTACTGCCTCCACAGTGTCCTCCTGCTGTGGGGCTGCTGCCTGTGGGTGAGAACTGTTAGTCAATCTCTGTGGGTGTTCTGGGGAATGCTATCTAGGGGGTCTGCCACGCCGGGGAGCCCTCGCCAACTGCACACTCTCGTCAGCTAGCACAAAAGCGGGTTTGAGCCTGTTTATGCCAATCCTCTCTTTCCTGCCCCCCAAATCCAGCAAAAAATGCTTATCCCCTGTTTCCAGCACTCTGTATGGTCCGTCATAAGGTGGGCGCAAGGGCGGGCGGTGTGCATCATGTCTGACAAAAACAAACTCTGCATTTCTTAAAGTCTTAGGCACAAAAACACGCGGAAAACTGTGGTGCGCGGGGCCCGGTAGTGTGTTCGGGCCCGTGCTACTCTGTAACCGCTGAGCTGGGGAGCACTCCGGCGCCTGATTATCTGGGAGAAATTCCCCAGGCAGCCGAAGTGGCTGTGCGAAAACTAGCTCGGCTGGAGAGGCTTCTAAATCCTCTTTAGGTGCAGAACGCAACCCCAATAAAACCCATGATAGCTTGTCCACCCAATTTGTATCCGTAAGCGAAGCTCTGAGAGCTGCCTTCAATGACCTGTGGAAACGTTCGCATAGCCCGTTAGCCTGTGGGTTGTACACGGTCGTGCGATGGATCGTTGCCCCTAGGCTGCGGGCCATCGCTGACCAAAGTTCGGAAAGAAATTGAGGTCCTCTGTCAGACGTAATGTCTGACGGGACTCCAATACGCGCTACCCATGCTGTTAAAAATGCGCACGCCACCTCCTCCACTGTGGTTGACGACAGCGGAACTACCTCCGGCCAGCGCGTGGTGCAGTAACCATGGTCAGAAGATGTGTGCACCCTTGTGAGGGCGTGAGGGGGCCTACAAGGTCCACGTGGACATGATCAAACCTTTTAGCTGGAATATGAAATGGCTCCAAGGGAGCCTTCGTGTGTCTGTGAACTTTGGCGCGCTGGCAAGCCATGCAGGCTGTTGCCCACTCTCTAACCTGTTTACGCAGGCTCGGCCATACAAATTTCTCTCCTACCATTTTGACCGACGCGCGCATTCCCGGGTGCGCCGGAGAATGGATCGAGTGAAAAACGCGGCGGCGCCACGCGGCTGGCACCACCGGACGTGGTCGTCCAGTGGAGACATCGCAGATTAGGGGGGGCATACCGTCTTGCAGCACCCTGTTCTCCAGCCTTAACCCTGTTGGTCCAGACTGGAGCGCGCGCACATCCGCGTCGCTAACCTGCTCCGCGGCCATGGCTGCATAATCTATACCTACGCGGACCGGGGCCGCGCGCACTTCCGCATCGCTACCCTGGTCCGCGGCCATGGCTGCAGAGTCTGCCCCCACGGGGCCTGGAGCCGCCGCAGCACATGAGAGGCAGTTTGCCACTACATTATATTTACCCGCCATGTGCTGGATATCGGTAGTAAACTCCGATATCGCGGCCAGCTGTCTCTGCTGCCGGCCCGACCAAGGTTCTGAAATCTTGGCCATCGCGAAAGTCAGCAGTTTGTGGTCCACGAACGCGGTGAAACGGCGTCCTTCCAGCCAGAACTGGAAGTGGCGGATGGCCAAGTGTAGAGCTAACAACTCCCTGTCGAACGCACTGTATTTTCGCTCGCTATCGCGCAAGGTCTTGCTGAAAAACGCGAGCGGTTGCCAGGCTCCAGCTACATACTGTTCAACGACCGCTCCTATGGCCACTTCTGACGCGTCAGTAGTGAGCGCCTTGCGGGCCGTTGGGACTGAGTGTGCCAACAACGCAGCGTTTGCCAGGGCTGATTTGACTTGAGAGAATGCGCGCTCCCGCTCGGGAGACCATTCGATTTTATTTGTGGGTTTTTGCTTTTTTAGTGTAGCATACAATGGTTGCATGAGCTGCGCTGCGCGGGGGAGGAAAGGGTTATAAAAATTCACCATTCCCAAAAACTCCTGTAACGCTTTGACCGTTTGTGGTTGGGGAAAATTTGTTATTGTGCGCACTTTATCGGGCAGAGGGACCGCTCCTTCTGGCGAGACGCGATGCCCCAAAAAATCAATTTGCGCCACCCCGAACTGACACTTCGCTGGGTTGATTATTAACCCGTGCTCTGCCAACCTCCGGAAAACTGCTGTGAGGTGGCTTTCGTGTTCGTCTTCGGACGCGCTGGCTACCAATATGTCATCCAGGTAGACGAACACGAAAGGGAGATCGCGCAGGACCGCGTCCATCATGCGTTGGAACATCTGCGCCGCGTCTTTAAGCCCAAACGGCATGCGCAAAAACTCAAAAAGCCCGAAAGGAGTTATTACCGCTGTTTTGGGTATGTCCTCAGCGCGCACTGGAACCTGATGGTAACCGCGTACCAAGTCTATTTTAGAAAAAATGCGCGCCCCTGCCAAATGAACCGAAAAATCTTGGATGTGCGGGATCGGGTAGCGGTCATGCGCTGTAGCGTTATTCAACCTGCGGAAATCACCGCAAGGTCGCCACGAGCCATCAGCTTTTGGGACCATGTGAAGCGGTGAAGCCCAAGGGCTCTTCGAATGCCTGATGATGCCCAGTCTTTCCAGGTTGGCGAACTCCTCGCACGCTATGGTCAGTTTAGCTGAGTCCAAGCGCCGAGCTTTTGCAGAGACGGGTGGGCCGGTGGTAGTAATAAAATGTTCCACCCCATGTTTAGCCACTGTCACCGAAAACATTGGAACCGTGAATGCTGGGAACTGAGTGAGGAGTGTGTGGAACTTACCACCTGCAGCTGTGACATTGGCTTGTGCTGTTTTGTCGGGGCCACTCGAGCTGTACAGGGAATAGAATGAAAAGAGAGTGCATTAACCAGGCGTCTGTTAGCAAGATCAACCAACAAACCATGTGAGCTCAAAAAATCAGCCCCTAATATGTTGAAATTGACTGCCGCTATGACAAAAGTCCACTCGAATGAACGGCCCTGCAAAGACAGAAGCAGAGTCCTCTCACCGAAGGTCTTAATCGCTGAGCTGTTCGCCGCTGACACCCGGGGACCACTGGAAGGCACCAGCCGGTCCGCGTAGGAAGGCGTGATGAAGCTCAGCTGGGAGCCTGTGTCCACGAGGAAATGCCTCCCCGAGCGTGCATCCTTCAGGTAGAGCAGCTTGTTCTCCTCCCCGAGGGCCGCAGCTGCTACCGACCCCTGGTCTTGGCGTTTCCCGAGCGCTTGAAGTGGCACGGCGGAATGCACTTGCGCGCCCTCTCTGCAAAGCGGCGATGATAGAAGCAAAGGACATCGTCCGCTCCGTGTCGCCTGGTCCTTGCTGCTGTCGTCGTCGGTGAGTCTGGTGCTGCAGCCTCTGGCCCCATGCCATCTCCGGACGTTGCGCCTAGCTCTGTAGCTCTGCTGCTGCGGCCAAAGCCGCGCTCCGTTTATGGACGTCGACGAGTCGTTGCGCCTCCTGGCCCAGCTCATGGTAGTCTCGTCGGGCCAACAGAGGTGAACCGGCCAGGGTCACTCTCACCGCTGACTGTAGGGTCCTGAGGAAGAGGTGGGTGAAGATAAAGCTGTCATCGTCGGAGTCTCTCAACCTCAACATCTTCCCCATCAGGTCTGCGGGTCTGTCGCTCTCAAACTCCGTGAACGCCAGGAGCCCCTCTGCTCGCTGTTGCACCGAAGGGGTGAAGTGGTTGATAAGTGCAGCCTTCAATGTGCTGTACTTGTCGCTGTCCGGTGGGTGGTTGACCAGGCTCTCCACCCTCTGGACTGTGTGGTTGTCCAGCTTCGCAACCACATGGTAGAACTTTGTGTCGTCTCTCGAGATCCTCCGGAGGTTGAACTGCGCCTCGACCGCGTTAAACCAGGAGCGCGGACTGTTCTGCCAGAAGTCCGGCAGCTGGAAAGTGGCAGCATTCGTCAGGCTGGCTTCTGACGAGTCCGGCTCGGGAGAATTACTTCTGCTCATGATACGTCTTAAGGTCACCAGTGTGGAGATGTGTGGAAAGGACGAGGCTGAGTTTATTCCTCAGGTTCAGCTTTATTCACAATCACATTCTCCAACATTCAAAAGCAGAAAAAGAGGAGGAATATTTCCACATCTGTCCTTCTTATACCCAGGACATCAAACATACAGTCACATGGTACTTAATCAAACATACAGTCACATGGTACTTAATCCCAGTCACAATGTAACTTCCTCCGATCTTAACATCATCCACCCCCTAGTCTCCGGTGGTCAAGAAATCCCTCAAGGCCATCTCCCTGAAACAAAAGGCCAGATCTCACACCTCCTTGTTACCCCTAGGAGGCTCAGTCCCTTTGTTCCCCTGAGACGTGAAGCAAACAATAACCATACAGCAATATATCTGTGGAACATATGAAACCAACATATGTGCCCCACAATCTCTTGATTTCTACCCTGGCATTGGGTGCCTTTCCTTTTGAATTTGTTTTGGAATTAAATAATGCCTCTGGGTCTGAACATCTGCCTTTCAAGGAATGTATTAAAATAAGACATCTGCTGGTTGCTCTGAAAATTGAAGTTAACAGAGTCATCTGTATCTTGGTGTGGTGGAGTCTTGTCTTTTTCTCCTGAACAGATAACTCCATATGAGCTAACACCATGCCTACAAAACTGTAACCTGGTGAGAAGAGTCCTTAATTTTCTCACTACCTTCAGGCTCCCCCTTAGCTGTTTGTGACGGCCCGTTTTTAATCACCATCAGGGGGGGGGCATTATTGTGGGGCCCCCCTTGTTGGGGGAAGGGGGGCTGTTTTCACATCCTGCAAACATTCCTCTGTCCTGCATTTGTTTGACCCATCTGGCAAATCTCTTCCTTCCTTTCTTTTGATCTATGACTGGGACCTTTGTCTGATAATCCATAGCCTCTGGCAGATCATATGCACAGCCACATTAATTATCAATCTCTTTTAAACCTCTGTGCTCTAAATCTCACGTTGTCACACGTCAGTCCTTCCCATAAAGTGCACTGTCATGTTTCAGTCAAAGAAAAAGGTCAGTTACAGCACTTCATATTGCCTCTCTGATCATTCTGAAATCTTTTTCTACCTCTCCTTGGTATCCTGCCTCCAAATCTACCTCTTTGGCCAAACCTGTAATCATTGGCCCAGTGACCAGGTTTGCCACAGTTAAAACAAACATCCCAATTTCCATCATTCACTTGCATTGACCTGCCTGTCTTGGGTCTAACCCCACAGAGTTATTGAAAAAATAAAACCCAAAACCTTGTAAAAGTACCCATATTTAGACCACTTTCTTCACAGATCAACCACACACACACAAACAGAGAACAGAGGAGTTTTGTTCTCTCTACACTGCCTCTATCTAAGGCTCACACACAAAGAATGGATAAAATAACTGTTTCTCATTGTCCATTTTAACGTTATCCAGTTTTGTTGCCATTTAATCCGTCCGTCTTTAAATATTATGGTCTAATTAGTAGGATGTTATTTACTTCCTCCTTTTCCCAACCTCTTGGGCTTCTTTTAATAATTTGCAGTATGGACCCTCCTTAGGATTGCAGCATTAATAAGTTGGGGGAGGATTATCTTTTTCATTTAATAATGGTTCGATGCTCGGTTGGTTTTGATATTTATCTCTTTTTGTTATAAGTTTTTCCTTCGACGCTAAGACTGTGCATTCATCCACATCCAGTGTGGGTTTAAGGAATAATCTTTTTCCCCATTTGTTTAAATATTTTTCAGGGTCTTTTATCTGATCTTGTTCTTTTAACCGGTTATTGTAATTTTTTACCATTCGGCGTGCAGTTTCCTCTTTTTCTTTTGCTTATTTTTTGCTTTATTCGTTTTTCCTGTACAGTTACCCTTTTTTTTTTATATAGTCAGGAAGGTTGTCAGTCCGCCCACTGCAACGCTATTACTGCCCAATAGGTGCGCTCACCTGTCGCTGGAACTAGATGCTCACGCAGCTTTTAAAATGCGCTCACCTTTCGCTGGAACGCTTTTTTCCTTTTTTTTAATATTTTTTAGAATGCGCTCACCTTTCGCTGGGACTAGATGCTCACGCTTCTAGGATGCGCTCACCTTTCGCTCGAACTAGATGCTCACGCAACCTGTATTAGGACTCCTGTAATTTCTTACAGGATCATTACCTGGTATGATCAGATAGGAAAAATATATAGGACGCCGCCTTATATTACCATTACTTAGCTAAAGCTTGACCTATCAGTCAATACACAGCACCTTTTACTTTTCTTACTCTTTTGAAACCTGACTCTTCGGCCGGAAAACAACACAATCGGGACTTTAACCCGAACAAACCTTTTTTTTTTTTTTTTTCCTCATTGCAACTACTCGTCCGCGCGCTTCGTCCGCGCGCTTCGTCCGTGCGCTTCGTCTGCGCGCTTCACTCTCTTATTGCGTTAGTCACTCGTGGTTGGATTTAGGAGGATCTTGTAACATATTTAGGAGCGCATCCTATTTCACTTTAGTAATATGTTGGAGCGGGCCTATTTCAAATTAGTGTAGCGCCCATAATTGTAACCTTATGTAGCTCACATATTTGACTGCATAGGCTCAAACACAGAAAGACTTTAAGCATGCAGTGTGTATTGACATCACGCCTCAGATGGACAATGGGTCTGGACCACCTGCGGATTTGGAAGGAAGACAGAGGATCGGGGGCAAGATCCGAAAGGGTTGTCTGACCCCCTGGGGTCAGACGGAAGAACAAAGAGGACTCTGAAGTGATTAATTGTAAATAGAAGGATTTGACTTGAGTGTGTGATTCTGTCTTTGATGTGCTGGTATAAATGTGTGGGGGTTTACCGCAGCTCTCCCTCTTTTTTCCTGACTGAGAGAGAGAGCTGGGGACGTGAAATGCAATAAACCAATACTGAGAAATAATCCAGTTTCATCATTTCGTGATCCCCACATTGGTGACCAAGATGTAAGATGCCGGGGGAACGTTACCCTGACCCGGATTCACCAGAGACCGCCCGCACGAGTGCAGGCTCGATTAAGCTCCCCGAGTTCTGGCAAGACGACCCGCACTCATGGTTCCAACACGCAGAATCGCGGTTCGTGCTTGGGGGAATATCAGCAGATGACACCAAGTTTCATAATGTCATCACAAGACTCGACAGCCGCACAGCTCGATGTGTGCGGAGCCTGGTGCAGCAGCCGCCCGCTGCTGGCAAGTACGACGCGCTGAAAGCCGCCCTCATCGAGAGTTTCGTGCCATCAGCCGAGGTGAGGGCCAGGCGGCTTCTGGACCTGCGCGACAGAGGAGGACGCAGGCCGACCGACCTCATGGAGGACATGCTGCAGCTGATCGGGACAGACAACGATGCGTTTCTGTTCAAACACATCTTCTTGAGGACCCTCCCAGCACACATGAGGGGTACCTTGTCCGGCATGAGGTGTGTGACCCAGCAAGACTTCCGCGCGCTGGCCAAGGATGCGCAGCGGCTCCTTGACGCCTGCGACAAGCAGGAGACTTCCGTGGCAGCAGCAGGCCTCGGCGCGGCGGCCGGGGGCAGTGAGGAGCCGGAGGCAGCAGAAGCAACCCCAGTGACGACGGCAGCGGCGAGGTCCCGAAGCAGAGGAGGGGACGGCCTCTGTTTTTACCATCGACGCTTCACTGAGAAGGCGTACAGATGCACCCCACCGTGCAGTTTCAAGAAACAGGGAAACGCCTGGGCCGGGGGTCGTTAGCAGCTTTGACTCGGTTCCGGGCGGCAATTCCTCGTGGACACCAGAGCCCAGAGGAGTTTCATCACCGCGACCTATGCGGACCGTGTGGCTGGGCCCCGCGGAGACGGAGCAACGGCGGCGAACGGCTCATCTATCAAAACTTTCGGGGAAAGGACTCTGCGCCTGTCCTTGCACGGCCGCACCTATGAATGGACTTTCATAGTAGCAGCGGTGAGTTTCAACATGTTAGTCGCTGACTTTTTGTGCTCACATTGCTTGTTAGTGGATCTGGTTAATAGACGCCTAGTAAATGCACTTTCTTTTTATTCTATCCCTTGTGCAGCTCGAGTGTCCCCGCTGCCAGTACAGACCAACGTCGCCACAGCAGGTGGTAAGTTTCACACTCTTCTAACCCAGTTCCCAGCACTCACAGTTCCCACGTTTTCAGCTAAGGTTGCGAAGCATGGGGTGGAGCACTTTATCACCACAGTTGGCCCACCAGTTTTTGCGAAAGCTCGGCGCTTGGATGCAACTAAGCTCTCCATTGCGCGCGAGGAGTTCACCAACCTGGAAAGGTTGGGCATAATTCGCCACTCGAAGAGCCCTTGGGCCTCCCCGCTGCATATGGTTCCTAAGGCTGATGGCTCGTGGAGACCTTGTGGTGATTACCGCAGGTTAAACATTGCCACAGCGCAGGACCGCTACCCAATTCCGCACATCCAGGATTTTTCAGTGCATTTAGCGAAGGCGCGCATTTTTTCTAAAATAGACCTGGTCCGCGGTTATCATCAGGTCCCGGTCCGACCAGAGGACATTCCCAAAACAGCGGTAATAACCCCGTTCGGACTTTTCGAATTTTTACGCATGCCTTTTGGCCTTAAAGGCACCGCGCAAACCTTCCAACGAATGATGGATGCCGTGTTGCGCGACCTCCCTTTTGTTTTTGTCTACTTGGACGACATTTTAGTCGCCAGTGCCTCCGAGGAGGAACACGAAAAACACCTCACAACGGTTTTTCAGAGATTGGGAGCACACGGGTTGATAATTAACCTGGCCAAGTGCCATTTTGGCGTAGCGCAAATCGATTTTTTAGGGCACCGCGTCTCCCCAGAGGGAGCAGTCCCTCTACCGGCCAAAGTACGCGCAGTGGCAGAGTTTCCCCAGCCACAAACGGTCAAAGTGTTGCAAGAATTTTTAGGAATGGTAAATTTTTATAACCGATTCATACCCCACGCAGCGCAGCTTATGCAACCGTTATATGCCGCGCATAAAAAGCAGAAGCCCTCCATTGTGATCGAGTGGTCCCCGGAGCGGAAGCACGCTTTCACGGAGGTTAAAAAAGCACTTGCAGACGCAGCACTGCTGGCTCACCCAGACCCATCAGCCCGCATAGCGCTAACCACCGACGCGTCAGATGTGGCCATAGGGGCCGTTGTAGAGCAGCAGGTCGCCGGGGTTTGGCAGCCACTCGCTTTTTTCAGCAGATCCTTGCGCGATGCTGAGCAGAAATACAGCGCGTTTGACAGGGAGCTGCTAGCGCTCCACCTGGCCATTCGCCATTTCCAGTTCTGGCTGGAAGGGCGGCGTTTCACCACGTTTGTCGACCACAAACCGCTCACTTTTGCAATGTCCAAAATTTCAGAACCGTGGTCAGGATGGCAGCAGAGACAGCTGGCCGCAATTTCGGAATTTACCACTGATATTCAGCACGTAGCCGATAAGCTCAATGTAGTAGCGGACTGTCTCTCACGCACGGTAACAGCGCCTGTCCACGCGGATGCGGATTGTACTACTGCAGCCGCAGGGCGGAGTAACAGCGCGGACGCGCACGCAGCCCCTGTTCACGTGGGGATAGATTATGCAGCCATGGCGGCAGAGCAGAGCGGAGACGCAGACGTGCGCGCGCTCCTGTCTGGACCAACAGGGTTAAGGCTGGAGAGCAGGAGTTTACAAACCGGTTCGCCCCTCCTAATCTGCGACGTATCCACCGGGCGGCTACGCCCGGTGGTACCGGTCGCGTGGCGCCGTCGCGTTTTTGACGCGGTGCACTCCCTGGTGCACCCGGGAGTACGCGCTTCTGTGAAAATGGTAGCGGAGAAGTTTGTTTGGCCGAGCCTGCGCAAGCACGTGAAAGAGTGGGCAAAAGCCTGCATGGCTTGCCAGCGGGCCAAAGTCCACAGGCACACGAAGGCCCCCTTAGAACCGTTCCACATTCCGGCTAAGAGGTTCGATCATGTGCACGTAGACCTAGTGGGCCCTCTACCGCCGTCACAAGGGTTCACACATCTCTTGACAATGGTGGACCGAACCACACGTTGGCCGGAAGTGGTCCCGTTAACATCGACCACAGCGGCAGAGGTGGCTCGCGCTTTTTTAACAGCCTGGGTAGCGTGGTTCGGGGTTCCGTCGGATATTACGTCCGATAGGGGACCTCAATTTGTGTCGGAACTGTGGTCAGCAATGGCCAGCAGCTTAGGAGCGTCAGTCCACCGCACTACCGCTTATCACCCCCAAGCCAACGGTTTATGCGAGCGTTTTCACAGGTCTTTGAAGGCAGCCCTCAGAGCGTCGCTCACGGATGCAGATTGGGTAAACAAACTACCATGGGTTTTATTGGGGTTGCGTTCGGCGCCCAAAGAGGACTTAGATGCCTCACCCGCGGAATTAGTTTTTGCACAACCTCTCAAGCTGCCCGGCGAGTTCCTACCAGCCCATGCGGCACTAGGGCGCCCCCCGGCGCGGGGCCCTCTGATTGGCACGGGAGCAGAAATGCCCCCAGGCCCCGCTCATCACACTTTTCCGCGTGTTTTTGTTCCCAAAGCTTTACAAAACGCTGAATTTGTTTTAGTCAGGCACAACGCTCAGCGACACAGTCTCCGCCCACCATATGATGGTCCATTTCGAGTGCTGGAAACCGGGGATAAATATTTTGTGCTAGATTTGGGGGGCAGGAAAGAAACAATCAGTATTGATAGATTAAAGCCTGCCTTTGTGTTGCATGACGAATCTGTACGACCGGCGAGGGTGCCTCGACGCGGCAGACCCCCCAGGGAACAGCCCCTGGAGCCCCCGCAGGGGACAAATAACCTTTCTCCCCCTCATTCCACAGATTCGCCGCAGGACGGCACAACATAGACTGTGAAATCTGCGTACAGCAGGTTCGGGAGGAGGTTGAAGCCCAGGCTACGTGCAGAGTGATGTGTGTTTTGACCAAACTGTGTAGGTTGTGCTGTAGTTTCTGCAGGTGGGGGGTGACATATGCTGTATTGCCATTAGGATACTGTTATGGTGTGTCCATTCTTTGGCGTTTGTGGGGGGGTGATGTAGCGCCCATAATTGTAACCTTATGTAGCTCACATATTTGACTGCATAGGCTCAAACACAGAAAGACTTTAAGCTTGCAGTGGGTATTGATATCACGCCTCAGATGGACAATGGGTCTGGACCACCTGCGGACTTGGAAGGAAGACAGAGGATCGGGGGCAAGATCCTGAAAGGGTTGTCTGACCCTCTGGGGTCAGACGGAAGAGCAAAGAGGACTCTGAAGTGATTAATTGTAAATAGAAGGATTTGACTTGAGTGTGTGATTCTGTCTTTGATGTGCTGGTATAAATGTGTGGGGGTTTACCGCAGCTCTCCCTCTTTTTTCCTGACTGAGAGAGAGAGCTGGGGACGTGAAATGCAATAAACCAATACTGAGAAATAATCCAGTCTCATCATTTCGTGATCCCCACATTAGTAATATTTTTAGGAGCGCATCCAATTTCTCATATTGAAGCGGCCTATTTCATTAGTAATATATTTAGGAGCGCATTCCATTTACATTAGTGACATATTGGAGCGGCCTTATTTTATGTTACTCACTCAAGGCTGGATTTGGGAGGATCTTCTAACGCATGTAGTATATACTATATCCTTTTTCTTTAATAATAAAAAGACGTCACTTACTTTATGACCCTACTAGTGAGGATGACCGTCACTTAGGTAGAGTCAGGAGCCAGTCTTCTCCCCGGCGTTCCCTGAAGGCGGGTTTTCCAAAAACTGACCGTTGGTCAGACCATGCATGGGTTTGCAGACCGGGGAAGGCTTGGTTGTCCTGGCCCACCTAGGGTATTGGTCATCCGGGTCACAGCACCACGTATGTCAGGAATCTCTGAAAACACTTAGAATATGATCGTATATTAGTTCATTACCTCAATAAAGATTCGAGACACAAGAATATTCTATTAAGAGTTTTTACTTGCATAAATTATATACAAGGAGTACGCATCCTCAGGTTGCAGGAGGTCAGTACTGAAGACTGCCTTCAGTGAGCAAGCTTATATACAAGAAGCAGTTGCAACATACAAACGGAAGCGGGACGAAGTGGTTTCAGCTGAATACATCACAGACAAAAGAGTGTAACAGGTTTGGCACATCATTTACAGCTTGAAAGGACGAAGCAACCTGTTCCTTCTCTCGCCATGCAGGGGGTATGTCAGTATCAGTACATTTCCGCCAGGACTGGCTCCCTGCAACCTCAGTATTCTTCCAGTAGAACTCGCTCCGCAGGGGGCTCTTTGTGTCCTCTTGCTCCACAGGGGGCTTCCTGTACCTTTCCGGCAGAACTGGCTTCTTAGTGTTAATCCAGAGGAACACGCTTCTCTGGTATTTTTCCACACTTCTATACTTGTGTAAGGCTTAGACATTCAAAATGATAACGTGTGTACATTTTTCTGACAGTACACACAACCAGCTTCAGCCTACAGAAACAATGATGGTGACAACGGGTGAAGGGTCCACAACAAACACGGTAACAACAGAACTGTCACAGCACAATGGAGATCCCAAACTGGACGAACATGCAGTGCCACTGGGATCACAGCAACACACAAAACCGAGCAAAGCGTCGCTCCAAGTCATGGACTTGGTTCGGGTTCGCACCAGCAAGAGATCAGGATGGCGACTGACCGGGCCACAGCCGACGAGACAACGGGCACCGCAGAGGATCGTGGCAAAACTGGGATCGGCATGCTTTCAACTGACAGATGGTTCGGCACACAAACCAACTATGGCATGTTGTAGGTGGTTGCTCCAGATGGAAAGGCTTCACATGAGTCAGCTGCCGCAGTGTGGGACCCAGGCCCCAGTGTCATGAAGATTGGCCATGGCCCTGGAGGTCCAACAGCTCCAGGGATGCGTCCGCCACGGGCCCGCTACAAAGGCCCTCCGGCCTGGGTCTATTAATGTGCCAAATTGGGGAGGGCTAACTCACTAACTGACTAAATAATTACGATTAGAATATGTTCTGTATTTTTGCAGGTGGGGGGGAGGATGTGCCGTCCGCCATCTCGCTGCATATTGTGTTCAGGTAGTGTTTGGGTTACAGCTAGAGCACAGGTGTGCATATGACCACTGAGTGTACACGTGCTTATGCTAGTTTTCTGTAATAAAATTCGGTTTGAACACAGCATCCTTGTCTGCCTTCATTCCAAGTTTGTGGGCATAATATTACCCTATCACAATAATTAAAATCACTTTAGTTAAACAAGAGCTATATAAACTCAACCAACTAACTTTGGTTGTTATTTGTACTTAACAAATTTACTTTCAGCTTACATATTGAAGCTTTATTAACCTAACCTAACTGACCTTAGTAAATTCTAATATGTCAACCAGCCTCATACAAATTAATTAAGGAGACCCAGTGCATTATTTGTCATCTTCTTTATTTATGAACACATTAATACTGCACTTGCGGCGGCATGAAATAAAGCGGCGTTGTTGGAGGTTTTAAGTAGAGTTTTATTATCATACCGCCGTCACGGGATCCCCTCTCCAGCCCAAGTGTGAGCAGGCTGGATGGGGATCCTCTGGCTCTCAGAGAAGGAGAGGAGAGGCGGACACGTGTGTGTCCTACAGCAGAGGTTGAGAGATAGAGGAGGTGTTACAGAACCTGTGCAGTATTTATACCCAACTCAAACAATACATCAAAGTAGTGTCACCGCGGTAGGTCTGATCAAAGGGACTGCAGAACAGGCATGAGATATTTGCATTTGTGAGACATACATCACAATAGGCAGATTTGCTAGACTCTGCTCTAGCTGCAGAACAAAGAGGTTAACAGGCACATCTACACATTGATCTGAGTCTCTAGGTCACAGTAAGGACAGGACGCATGAACACAATGCATGAAAGGTGACATTATCACAGTAGTGTAGCGGAAAAAACCAGGAGTAGCGAGTTGTCTGTCCTTAGTCTGTTTGTGGGGGTTTTCCCAAACCGCCACACACTTTAAATTTTGGTGCCACTTGGTCCAGAAAAGTGAAGTTTTCTTTAAACCAGGCAGCAGGAACAAGAATACAAGCAACCCTTCTGGTATCAATGGAGCAAAACATTTACAGTTTTAAACTGGCCTGTAGAAACAAAATTGGGCAGACAATATTATTGTCCAACATACTGAAAACATGCAATTGTTAGCTAAGTTATACCAGGTTAAGGGTACCATTTTAACATTTTTATGCCATTACAAAGTACTGTGAATCAAATAAAACCACTGTGGTATATATTACTCATATATTCCATACCTGCATACGTTGGAGCATGTGGAAATGTGTGGGGCAACATATGCAAAGGAATTTCACACCTCTGAAAGGACAAAGGAATCTCACCGCCGTGTGAAGACCAATGACGTCACAGGACGCCATGGCAACAGACTTGACACCTTCACCCCCTTAGGCAAGGAGAGGTTTTCCCATCACCTCCCAAGACGGAGGGAGGAGTTAACAGGACTAATGGGGATTTAGATAACGGGGGATTTCAGCTTGTGCTTTGCATGTCTTGGATGTGTGCCTGTATTTAACCAGCGAGCTGGGCAGAATTCTTCCCCTTTGCCTTCTGCCAAGCTCTGCACCATGATGAGACAAGATAGAAGAGTTGTTCATTAAAGACGCTGCTTTTGTGATACAAAACCGCCTCGTTATTTCCAGCTCTTCTACACTGGTGACCCCGACGTGATGTCTGATGGGACGCCGAAACGTGCCACCCAATTTGTTAGAAAAACGCAAGCGACTTCCTCCACTGTAGTTGCCGCTAGAGGGACTGCCTCTGGCCAACGCGTGGTGCGGTCTATCATTGTTAGCAGGTGTGTGAAACCCTGGGAGGAAGGCAGTGGCCCCACGAGGTCGACATGAATGTGGTCGAACCTTCTAGCAGGGATGGGAAAAGGCTCCAGAGGGGCTTTTGTGTGTTTGTGTACTTTGGCGCGCTGACAAGGAATGCAAGTTTTTGCCCATTCTTTTACGTTTTTGCGCAGGCCTGGCCACACAAACTTTTCGGTAACCGTTTTGACCGAGGCGCGCACACCTGGGTGCGCGAGGGAGTGAATTGCGTCGAAAATACGGCGGCGCCAAGCAGCCGGTACTAACGGGCGAGGTCGGCCGGTTGAAACATCGCATATTAGGGGGGGCACGCCATCGCGCAACCCTTTTTCCTCCAGCCTTAACCCTGTTGGTCCAGACAGGAGTGCGCGTACGTCCGCATCACTACCTTGTTCTTCCACCATGGCTGCATAATCTATCCCTTCATGGATAGGTGCTGCATATGTGTTTGCGTTAGAGAAAAGCTCAGCTGCTGAAGCAGTGTAATCTGTCTCCTCGTGCTCTGGCGGTGCCACAGCGCGAGAGAGACAGTCCGCTACTACGTTAAGTTTGCCCGCTACATGTCGAATGTCTGTGGTGAACTCTGAAATTGCAGCTAGCTGTCTTTGTTGTCTGCCCGACCAAGGTTCTGAAATTTTAGCCATAGCAAAAGTGAGCGGTTTATGGTCCACAAAAGCCGTGAAACTCCGCCCTTCTAACCAAAACTGGAAGTGGCGGATGGATAAATGGAGCGCCAGCAGCTCCCTGTCAAAAGTGCTGTACTTGCGTTCCGTCGGGTTTAGCGATTTGCTAAAAAATGCTAAAGGTTGCCAGACCCCCTTGACAAGTTGTTCTACAACTGCCCCTATGGCCAAGTCTGAAGCATCTGTGGTTAGAGCAATGCAGGCCGAGGGATCTGGATGGACTAACATTGTGGCGTTAGCTAGGGCGTTTTTAACTTTCACAAAAGCGCGTTCGCGTTCCGGGGTCCATTTGACCGCGTTGGAAGCTCTCTTTTTTTTGAGCGCGTCATACAGGGGCTGCATGAGCTGAGCTGCATGAGGGAGGAAACGGTTGTAAAAATTAACCATCCCCAAAAATTCCTGTAGCGATTTGACCGTTTGGGGCCGTGGAAAACCTTCTATCGCATGAATTTTGTCTGGAAGCGGAACTGCCCCTTTCGGGGAGAGTCTGTGTCCCAAAAAATCAATTTGCGATACGCCGAATTTGCATTTGGCTGGATTAATTATTAATCTGTGCTCTTCTAGCCTCTGAAAAACGGCAGTGAGATGCTGCTCGTGCTCTTCCTCCGATGAGCCGGCTACCAGCATGTCGTCGAGGTAGACGAAAACAAAGGGGAGGTCGCGTAAGACTGCGTCCATCATACGCTGAAAAGTCTGAGCAGCACCTTTGAGGCCGAAAGGCATTCGCAGGAATTCAAAAAGGCCGAAAGGGGTTATAACCGCTGTTTTAGGAATGTCTTCAGCTCGGACTGGAACTTGGTGATAACCGCGGACTAAGTCTATTTTTGAAAAAATGCGCGCACCCGCTAAATGTAGTGAAAAGTCCTGTATGTGAGGAATGGGGTAGCAGTCATGCGCTGTAGCGTTGTTTAATCTGCGGTAATCTCCGCACGGTCTCCAAGAACCGTTGGATTTCGGAACCATGTAAAGTGGTGAAGCCCAAGGGCTCTTTGAACGTCGGACAAGGCCTAATTTTTCAAGAGCTGCAAATTCGTCCCTTGCTATGTTGAGCTTGGCCGTGTCTAAGCGGCGAGCTTTGGCAAAAACGGGAGGTCCCGTTGTTGGAATGAAGTGTTTAACCCCGTGTTTGGCTACAGTGGCTGAGAATTTTGGGGTTGTGAGTGCTGGAAATTGGGTGAGGAGTTGCTCAAACTTACCTCCTGCCGTGGTGACGTTGGCCTGCACAGGTGGTGGAGAGACTCGAGCTGAGCAAGGAATAGAAGCAAAAGACAGTGCATTAACCAGGCGCCTATTTGCTAGATCAACTAATAACCCGTGTGCACACAGAAAATCTGTGCCTAACAAGTTAAAACTCACCGCCGCTACAACAAATGTCCATCTGTAGCTGCAGCCGTGAATGAGGAGATGCAGGCTCTTTTCCCCGAACGTGTCGATGTCAGAACCGTTGGCTGCCACTGCTCCATTGCCCCGGGTGCCCATGGCTCGATCTGCGTGGGAGGGCATGACGAAACTCAGCTGGGCTCCTGTGTCGATGAGGAACTGCTTGCCTGTGTGTCCATCCGTCACGTATAACAGCTTATTTTTCTCGCCGAGAACCGCTGCCGTTAACAGCCCTCGGCTTTGGCGTTTCCCAACATCGTAAACTTGCAGGTGGGGAACACATTTCCGGGCTTTCTCGGCAAAGCGGTGGTGATAATAACAGACGTCATTCTGTTTGTTGCGCTTGGGCCGCGCTGCTGTCACCGTGGGTTGAGCCTGCTCCGTGGTTTGTGACTCTCCAAGGTTCGGGGCGTCAGTTTTGAGGTCTGCAGATGCCGCTGTGGGTGTCCAATCTCTGCAGGCGTTGACGAGTCGATAAGCCTCGTTGGCCAGCGTGCGGAAGTCCTGATGATTGTTGCACTTCATACTGGCGAGTGTCCCTCTCATGTGTGGTGGTAGCATGCTGAGGAAAATAAATTGAAAGAGGAAATTATCATTGTCCTCCTCCTTGAGCTGCAGTAAATCCTCCATGAGGGTCTTTGGATTGCCCCCTCTGTGGCCGTAGACTGCCAGCAATTTTTTGCTAATTGTGCCGCAACAGTTTAGGACTGACTTATGATTATACTATGCTGTTATATTTTCACTGAACTCTCTTAGGAGCATGGCTGCTTGGAAGTTTCTTCTGTGACAACAGCTGTAACACGTAGTATGTCTTAGTAATTACCCTAGACTGTGAATCTTTCTGTGTCCTTTCCTACTTGTTTGGGGGGCCTGTGGTATATATTACTCATATATTCCATACCTGCATACGTTGGAGCATGTGGAAATGTGTGGGGCAACATATGCAAAGGAATTTCACACCTCTGAAAGGACAAAGGAATCTCACCACCGTGTGAAGACCAGTGACGTCACAGGACGCCATGGCAACAGACTTGACACCTTCACCCCCTTAGGCGAGGAGAGGTTTTCCCATCACCTCCCAAGACGGAGGGAGGAGTTAACAGGACTAATGGGGATTTAGATGACGGGGGATTTCAGCTTGTGTTTTGCATGTCTTGGATGTGTGCCTGTATTTAACCAGCGAGCTGGGCAGAATTCTTCCCCTTTGTCTTCTGCCAAGCTCTGCACCATGATGAGACAAGATAGAAGAGTTGTTCATTAAAGACGCTGCTTTTGTGATACAAAACCGCCTCGTTATTTCCAGCTCTTCTACAACCACCTGTAATTGTGTAAACTGTTGTAATTGTTCCCAAGTTTTTCTGTTTAACGTTTTCCCCTCCAGGTTAGGCCCAAAATACAACCGTGCCTCTTTCATGTTACATGCAGCAACACAAACAATTAGACATATCAGATTACATATATATACACATACTACATATTAGTATGTGTATACTAAACATGTAAAAATCTTTTCCCTTTTCTTCCTCCTTCAAATGCCAGGATTTAATTAGGCCCACACACATCCTGCCCACCGGAACACAGAAGTCTGCAAGCTGGCAAATTTGAACAGCCAGGGATTAGTCCTGATTGGTTCACCTGTTACAGTGACATTACAAAAATACTCCATTTAAACTTGCTTTTTTCCAAGGGGAGGGGTTTGACTGAAGTTTCACAGCAGAAAAACACAGGCATGACACATAAGAGTGATTTTGCTCCTGGTATGTCTTGTAACTCATAAAAACATGTCACAGACATGTTAACAAGAAAAACCCTTGATTTTCACCAGTGTGTCACTTTAAGTCCAAACAGGTTTTAATCCAAACACCAGATAATCTGAAGTGTTAAGTTTTCTTTATTGAAGTTTGCTTTTGCATCTGTACCTTGGCTGAGGGTCTGCACGAATCCAGGTGGAAGAAGAACTTGTGAAGAGCTTTGAGATTTTCAGTCTCTGAAGGCCTAAGGTTCAGTCCATACGTCACACCCAGTAAAAGTCTACATGTAGAAGTGATGTCTCACAATCCTGAAGCACCTCCACACCTTCAGTCACAGTTCATCGGCTGGAGGACTGGTGACATCACCAACATTAATGGTGGAGATGATCTGGTAAAGCTCCCTCTGAACAGCTGCTCCATCTGAATAATTTACACAAGATGAGAAATATTATGGGAACTTTTAAACCACAAGGAAATTAGAAAACCGAAAATTTTACATTTCAAAACATAACATCTCTGGGCACCAGAATACCTCCTCCCAGGCCACAGCAGGTAGGGAGTGGGTGAACAACCTGAACCTGTTTTTTAACAGGTTTGACCAACCACCTTATTCTCTGCCTGCCCACCAACCACTGCTGCTTCCACCTTCATCTAGTCCCACTGTCCACGGCCCTCCCCTCACCCCCCTCGTATATTCCCTGCTGTTTCCCCCCCCACATACCCAACACCGCCCCCAGCACACAGCCCCCTGCCCCAACCTGACTCTCACTAAGACCCAGGTGAGAGCTGAAGAAGATCAAGGCGAGGAAGGCTGCAGGTCTGGAGGGCATCAGCTCGAGGCTTCTCAAGTCCTGCGCAGACCAGCTGTGCGGGATCGTGGAGCACATCTTCAGTCTGAGCCTGAAGCTGGGGAGGGTACCACAGCTGTGGAAAACATCCTGTGTGGTACCCGTACCGAAGACCCCTCACCCCAAGGACCTGAACATCTACAGACCAGTGGCCCTCACATCACACCTAATGAAGACCCTGAAGAGGCTGCTCCTCACCCACCTCCACCCCCTGGTGGGACCAGCGATAGATCCACTTCAGTTTGCCTACCAGCATGGCATCGTGGTGGAGGATGCAGTGATCTTCCTCCTACATCATTTCCTGTCTCACCTGGAGAAGTCTGGGAGCACTGTGAGGATCATGTTCTTTGATTTCTCCAGTGCTTTCAACGCCATCCAACCGGTGATCCTGAAGGACAAGCTACTGTGTGCAGGGGTGGACCAGCACCTGTCATCGTGGATCCTGGACTACCTCACAAACCAACCACAGTTTGTGAGAACCCAAGACTGTGTGTCTGATACCATCATCTGCAGTACAGGGGCCCCACAGGGAACAATTCTGGCTCCCTTCCTGTTCACCCTCTATACTGCTGACTTTTCACACAACACACCACACTGTCATCTACAGAAGTTCTCTGATGACTCTGCGATCATTGGCCTCATCTCTGATGGGGATGATGCAGAATACAGAGGACTTATCCAGGACTTCATGGACTGGTGCCTGCAGAACTGCCTCCAGATCAATGTGAGGAAAACCAAGGAACTGGTGGGCAAGGACAACCCCCCACAGCACCTGGTAAACATCCAGGGAACAGACATTGAGATGGTGACCTCATACAAGTACCTGAGTGTTCACCTGAACAATAAACTGGACTGGTCACACAACACCAGCATGTGCTACAAGAAGGGGCACCGCTGGCTGTTCCTCCTGAGGAGACTCAGGTCTTTTGGAGTGCAAGGGGCACTCCTGAAGACCTTGTGCGATTCGGTGGTGGCATCAGCCATCACATTTGGAGTGATCTGTTGGGGGAGTAGTATCACTGGCTGTGCCATCCTAGGTGCACGAAGGAGAGGTTCCGCAAGTCCTTCCTACCTATGGCTGTCAGACTTTATAACCTAACCAGGGCTGTTCGTAGAGGTCGTATTAAATGTACTAAACATAACAACTTTGCACAATAGAAATTGTCCCCTCCAATACACAACTAGGACAATAACAATCATTACTGAGGGTGGCAACAACACTGTTGAGTCAAATGCAAAATATATTGTCTGGGTACATATTCACATTCTGCAGGGTAACTTAACAAACCGTAATGCTGTTATTCCATCTAGCTGCAATGCTCCTGCACTGTGTATATATATCTGTGTGCATATGTATATTCATTTACTGCTTTGGCTAACCAGTTCTTATCTTATTATCTTATTTACTATTACTGAGTGCTGCTATCCCTTTGCTGATGTAATCCTGGAATTTACCCATTGTGGGACTAATAAATTCTTATCTTATCATCCAAAGTACTGGTGAAACTAAATTTTAACATGATAATGGCTTATGACAGCTCACAAAATTCACAATTCTGATTGTATCATCAACACAGAATCATGCATCAAAATTGCTTTGATCAATAAGCCAAAAAAAAAGACCTTACCAAATTTACAAAAAAGAAATCCACTGCAAATTTAGTAGAAAAATGTTACAAATTCACAGGAAAGAAGAAACCTCAAATTTATATCGATAATATTTCAAATGTATAAGAAAAAAATATTCAGATTTGTGTGACAAAAGTTCTGAATTTATGACAAAAATGTTCTGGCTTTACATGAAAATAGGCTAATTAAAAATTGCTTAAGTTAAATAAAGCATTATTATCTAATGTAAATACATAATACATCAGATTTAAAAGGAAAAAAATGCAAGAAAAAAATTGCAGACTTCCTTGAAAAACTTATAAATTTATATCACAAGGGAAAAAAGAAATAATAAATGTGACTTGTAAAAAGACACATTTGTGAAAAAACACACTGATGCAATTATCACTGAGGTACCACTGTCACGAACTGCCCATCTAATTTAACTTTTTGTGGTGCCAACGAAGTAAACTTAGACAAAAAAGAAAAAAGGAAACCTTGTATTAAACTTAGGATAATCCCCCACAGGTAAATAAAACAAATACCATGGACCCTTAAGTAACTCAAATATCTCAGCTTCACAAACACATTTAGTCAGTCAATATAAAGCAGTATACTGAAAACAACTCAAATGTCCCTTTCAGGCACAACCACAAAATTATATCAAAGGCAACAAAAATCTCAACCCATGAACAGTTCAAATGGCTCAGTTTTTTTCCTCAGTTCAATTCAATATAGTCCTTTTAATCAGTTCAGTTCTCTGCAACCGTTTTTGGTTCAGTTCAGTTCCATTGTTCAGTTCAACAGTTCAACCCTGCTGCTCATTTTCCAATTGCTGTCCCAATCTAACAAGCTCATCCCTGGATTTTCACACGTGCCCAGGATTTATTCACCTACTGTTAGTTGCTTGATTCTCCAGGGATAGGCACTAGTGATGGGACAGCAGGCTCCGGAGCTTCGAGGGTGCTCCGAGCTTATCCAGGAAATATTTGGCAAAGCACGTTTTGAGGCATGTATTGCTGACGTATGTGTTGATGTCGTGCCACGTGACTGGGTCAGGAAGCCATTCATGATTTTGCACGTAACATGAAATAAAGTGAGCAACGATACACAATGGAAATCCCCGTCCCTCACGTTTTGTGTTGTCGATATTTGACTGTGTAAGGGATTTGTGAAAGCCAATTTACAGATGGAGCCAGCATCAAAAACATGGACTTCTCCTGTTTGCTAACAGTTTAATTGCATTTCTCCCATTGATGTATTTTTCACAAATAGTGGATATTTATTGTAACTAAGTGATGGCTTAGTGGTAAAGCATCTGCTTTACAAGTAGGAGGCTTTGGTTCAAATTCCAGCTGGGTCATTCTTGTAATTTTACTTTTATTTGCAAGGTGAAGTGTCTGTTGTGTTTCAAAGGGCCTGGATCATTATTATGCATCATTATGCTGAGGCACTATTGCTATTGTGCCCTGCATGAGAATAAGGACAGAGGTGAATATACTGTTGAAAAGTTATTGTTTCTTAATAAAAATGAATAAGTAGTACAAGCACACCAAGTAACACAGGCACATTCACTGTAGTCACCCCAGTTTTATTATTTCTTTTTTCCCTTGTGATCATTGATATTTCTTAAGACAGCACATTTATTGAAATGGAAAAAATACACATTAAACCAATAATGCCCTCGTAAAAATCTGCATGCTGTATACTTTTTGTCTACTACATGGCCAAGAAGAGCAAATGAAGTTTCACATGAGGCTTCATCTATGTGAACCATTTTGATGGAAAGGCTCAAGTCTTCAAGAAAGCCTTATGTGGCTGTCACTAAGTGGTAGCCTAGAGGTAAAATATCTGGAAAGCTGGGGTTCACGTTCCAGTTGGCAATTTGTATAATTTTATTTTATTTGCAAGGTGCAGTGTCTGCTGTGTTTCAAAAAGCTTGGATTCAACAATAACACATCATTATGCTGAGGCATTATTGTGCCCTGCATGACAATAAGGACAGGGATGAATGTACTGGGAAAGACAGTTGAAAAGTTATTTTTTTTTAAAAAAATGGAAAAGTACCACAAGCACATTCACTGTAGTCACCTCAGTTTTATTTCTTTTTCCCTTATTATCATTGATATTTCTTAAAAGACAGTGCATTTATTGAAATGAAAAAATACACATTAAACCAATAATGCCTTTGTAAAAATCTGCATGTTGTATACGTTTTGCCCACTAGATGGCCTGGTAGAGAAAATGAATTTTCACATGAGGCCGTGAAAGGCCTCAAGTCCTCCAGAAAGCCTCATCTGGCCGTCACTAATAGGCAGGCCACTTAATGGAGTTCACAGATAGACTTGCCACCTTTGTTTGTTCCTTTGGCCACCATTTTGTCTTCTGCCATCAGTTTATGAAGGCTTGGTTCTAATAAGTGGCAAGGAGATGGGGAGCATGTCTTAAAGGGGTAGCATTTCAGGAGATTGCCATACCACTTCTGGATCTGTCAGTATTTGAAAGAATATCCAAATATTCTGTTCAACCTTTCTTCCCCAGTGGAAGGAAATCAGCATTAATGATTATTACAAATGTGACTTGTCTCATCCATTTGGAGCTTATTCATGTAAGTCTGCAACTTTTTTCTAGATGTTTTCCCTCATTAATTTATAGTTTTTCTTCTTTAAATTTAAGATCTATCTTTTCTTGTACAGTGACATTTCTTATAAATAAAAATCTTTCCTTTTAATTACATTTTTACTTAAATTTATAGCTTTTCTTATGTAGAATTTTATTAATTTTTGTGGTAAATGTGGCTTTGTTAAGTTTCTTTTTACTGTTGAATTTGTGAATTTTTTTCTCCTAAGTTTCCTTTCTTGAAGGGGAGGGTATGTGTGCAAATTTAATAAAAATGAATTCATCATTTACTTTAATTGGGATTGAGCAGTTATGGAGAAAAAGCAATCTAGATAACTGAATATCTGGTTACAGCCAGGGCTGGATTAAGGAGGTTGTGGGCGCCTGGGCTAGAGCAATTTTTGGGGCTCTCACACATATTATTTATGGGAGTATGATATGCAAAAATGCCATGGTTATATGCATGGTAATAAACCGTGTATAATTGGATTTCTGGAGTTATCTGATTATTAAAGTAGTCATGTAAAAACAATAATCAGATAAAAGGAAATTATTGTGTTATGAGAAATTACATCAACACACATAGTTTATTGTCCAATAATCCATTTATTCAGTGCATGTAAACATGTCAAATCCAATTACCATTATGTGATTATTCCTAGTTATCGGATTATTGTGGCCATGTAGCTGGGGTAACTGATGGATCAGCTTGACCTTCAAGATCCTAACTTACTAAGGCAGTGGCTATGTCTGCAGAACCGTACCCATAGAATTCCTGTTACAGATACGGCTCAAATCTGATTGGCCAGCACATTCTATTAAGGCATATCTTAAAAGCAGCAGGCTACAGGTACAGAAATCTGAGGCATTTATTTGTTTCAAAATTTTAATTAATATCTATTTACTACCTTTTCAACCTTACCCACTCCCAAATCCTAAGGCTAACCTTCTAATGTTAAGCCTAAATTTCATCTCACAGTAAAATGGTTTGGACAAGGTGTCAATAACAAGACACGAACCAGAAACCTTCTGATCACAGCCCCAACATACTATCTACCTAAGCAACAGCAGCAGCTCGTTTGGAGCTGATCTGAAAAGGTTTAGTCGGATTGTCAACTCTTCCATACCAGTAGACGTTTCGTATAGGGATACAGCTTCCCTATCCATAGCCACTGCCAATTACTAAATAAAGTGAATGACCACAAAGTTGTAGTTTTAGCTTGAACAGCAGAAAAATATTGTGCCATTGGGACTAACTGACAAATATCTTGCATCAACCCACAGCTTTAATAAAGTGCTGCTGCACTGACCACAAGCACAAATGAACCATGAAACCATTACAAAAAGAGAACCATCAGTCTACACTGTTCTGCAACAGTGACCGTCATCTAATTTCCTCAGTCAGAGATATGTGAAAAAGGCAACACTGGCATCAGTGAAGCCACATAACATCACAAAGTAATATCAGCTACTCAAAATGTTACACTGTAAAATTTGTAAGAACTGTGCTATCTAAGCTTTATAAAAGCAAAAAGGAATGTCACTACTGGAAAGACTGGAAACTGGCAAAATAACACAGGGGCCCTTAGTGGGGCAGGGGGGGGGGGAGGATCACTGTATATGCAGCAGGCAAAACAATACAAACAGCCAGTGGAAGAGAAGCCATTGTCTTGAAACGTACTCACCATTTGCAAGTTTGCGATTGAAATGGCTCTTGGAGAAAAAATGTTTCTGTCATTTGTAGGAATGTTCAGATGCTCTGATATCAGTGTCCTTATTCTGGCAGCTCTCCAGTCCTTTTCTGGCCCAGTATTCCCGGTGTGTTTGAATCTTTAACACTTACAGTGGGTGTTTTACAACACTGGCCAGCCCAGTGGATCTGACAGGTCCGCTGGGCTGGCCACACCTAGGAAAAACAACTGATAAATGACACTTCACAGCAATCAGCTGACACTTCTGAGGAAGACTGCAGATGCCAGTCAAAACATGTAAAGGTAAAAACATCTTTGTTTCATCCATCTGAAATAAGAACAGCAAAAAACTAATGGGTACTTTACAACTTCGATGACCCAGAGCTTCTGTGGCCGGAAAAATTATGCTCTCTGTGACTGACGGATTTTCAGACAGCGGCTCCGCTGGTGTGTCCTGTGTTAGCATTTATAATGCTAACAGTTTGACAAACATCTTGTTGTGACTGTAAAGTCGATGACTGTCCGGCTGTATCACTACTTTAAAAAATCCTCTCAATTTAGGAGTCTTTTTTAAAACCTCATTCTCACGTTCCTGTTTTTCTTTCTTCTTTTTTTCTGTTTTGGGTGCCAATATCACACTTTGTAACATCCGCCATTACAGTTCATTCATTTATTCATCCACAGATTCACTACCGGTCCACGTCCAGCGTTAATCAGGTCAAATTAAGCAGGTTGGACAGACGTACACCTCAACAAAAAAAAGTTGATACGCCAAAACAAACCCTCCAATAAACGTTAGGCATGGCAGAATTAAAAAGACAAAAAACCAAAACAAAATAGCAACACCAAAACAAAAAAAAATTGAATTTCTTTTGGGGCCCTACACAAGCCAGGGCCCCGGGCTCGTTCCGGGGCAGGTAACAGCCCAAACATACACATTGATCAACAGTTTTCTGTAATTCCAAAATAAGTAGGTAAACATACCTGTGACTGAGGCCATTGCTGGTTTGATTTTTCTCCCCATTGATCCTCCTTTAAAAAAATATTGTGCAAAGGTTTATATTTTTAACAATAATATTTCTTTCATAATCCTCACAAATACAGCTTCTACCTGGAAAAGAAGATAGCAAAAGTAGCACATTATTGGTGTTAATTTATTCTGACCTCCAACCCCACCCCACCCCACACACACACACATTATTAACATGTACACAATGGTGGCTACAAGCAGCAAATCCAAAGTGCACCTCTTTAAACTCTGTAGTGCTTATCTAAACTCAGTTCACTTTTTTATTCTACCAGTAAATAGTCTCTTACCTAACTAACATGTCTTAGATGCACCTCCACTAGACTATATTAAATCTTCAAACACTCCAGGCCTTCAGTGACAAACACAAATTTTTCCCATCAAAATGCTGTAGATAAGGGTGAAAAAGAAATGTTAACCTTACCTCTTCCAACTCAAAAGCAGAAGAGCCACCAAACGACAGCCTGTTTATCTGCCAACTGTTGTGTATGGAGATTGGGAGATTGGCCTTTGGAGCTTTCCGTAGCACTGCCAGGGCGGGGAACGGGATGATGTCATGCGGGCTACAGCGGGGAGTATAAAAAGTAATGTGTGCCAAATAAAGTTCAGTTGTATGTTCGCCAAGACACTCTCTGCCTGCTTTATTTCCCAACATAACATTTGACGACGAGGAAAATTATGGGCGCGTGTGTTGTGGAACTGCCTCCGTTCCTGCAGGACCAGGGTGCGCCAGTTATCCCTTGGGCACGCTGGAAAAACTTATTTCAAGTTTATCTGACAGCAGCCGGTTTTGACAGGGTTTCCGACGACAGGCGGAGGAGCCTGTTGTTTCACCTTCTGGGCGCAGAGGGACAATGCCTGTTCCTCACATTGTGTGGCAATGGCTCGCTGGAGGAGTCGCTATTAAAGATGGACGACCTGTTCGGTGATGGTGCCACGGTCACCGAGAGGAGGTGCAGATTTTTTAACCATGTACAGCAAACCAGTGAGTCCATTTTATCTTTTTTGATGGAACTGCGTTGTTTGGCGGGAGAGTTTGATTTTGGGTTGCTAACAGACGAGCTAGTTCATGATAGACTGGCGCATGGCACGACTAGTGAGTGGCTAGGAGCCACGCTGCGGGTAACTCGACAGCCTTTTTCTCTGCTCGAAGTGGTGGACATGATTAAGCTAAGGGAGTCCGCAGCCCTGCGGGAGCTAGGGGCATTCACGGGTGAGGCACCGGAGGACCGGGCCTCGGCACCACAGGTACCGGCTAATGTGCTAGCTAGGCCTCGGGGGTGCCCGAGGAAGAAGAAGAAGAAGAAGAAGAGGAGAAAGCAGCCTCTGGCGCGTGGAGGAGCCCGTATTAGGTTCGCGGACCAGGTTGGTGAAGACCCGCATGGTGCTGGCCAGGTGTGTGTGGCACAAGGAAGAAGAGGGTGCCTGAAATGGTATGTGGTGCAGCTGGACGGTGTCGAGATACCTCTCATGCTGGACTCGGGCGCTGGCAGGTCCATTTTGAGCCTGGCGACGCTGAAGAGGTTGCTCCCGGAAAAGGTTATTAAACCAGGACTCATAAGGATGTTCGGTTATGGCCATGCCAAGATCAACATGGTTGGCATGGCCGAGTTTGATGTGTTGTGTGGACAGCAGAGGGCGCCGAAGTTCGTCTTCCAGGTGGCACGGAACGGGACGGACCTGCTTGGAATTGACTTACTGGGACAATTGGGGTTTTCCATTCGGGATCCCCAGGGCTCGGTGGTGCTGACAGCATTCACATACTGGAAGCTCTGTTGGCCGGCGCTGTTCATTGACCTTGGTCGGATCGGGACCTTTTGCCACCACCCGCTGGTGGATGAGTCAGTGACGCCCAGGATCCAACCACTTCGGCATTTACTGCTGGCGTTGCGTGAAGGTGTGTCGGCAAAGCTCTCGAAGCTGTTGGATGCAAGGATCATTGAGAAGGTGGATGCGTCACCTTGGATCTTGAGCCTGGTGGTGGCAAAGAAGAAGGACGGAGGGATCAGGCCATGCATCGACCTACGCATGGTAAATAAGGCAATCATTCCAGATAAATACCACCTCCCAACCATGGAGGAGCTCACGGCGATGTTCAGCGGGTACAGGGTGTTTACTAAGCTGGACCTTCAGCAGGGGTATCTGCAGGTGCCGCTACACCCAGATAGCAGGAACTTGACGGCATTTGTGACCCATATGGGGGTCTTTAGGTATACCCGAATGCCGTTTGGGTTGCGCTGCGCCCCCAGCTGTTTCCAAAAGGTTATGGCCAAGATGCTGGCAGGTCTAAAAGGGGTTGTAGCCTACCTGGATGACATCGTGGTACACAGCGCGACGAACGAACTTCATGATGAGAGACTGGAGAAGGTGTTGAAGCAGATGCAGGAGCACGGGGTCACTCTCAACAGTGACAAATGCCTCTTTGCAGCGGAGGCAATCGATTTTGTGGGGTTCCGGCTGACGGGCGAGGGTGTGCAACCACTGCATTCCAATGTGGAGGCAGTGCTTTGCATCCCAGAGCCCACTACACCTGCCCAGATTTCATATTTCCTCGGCATGGTGAATTTCTACGGCCAGTTTATCCCACATTACTCAGAGACAATTGGGCCCCTGAAAGCTCTACTGAAGTAGGATACGCCGTGGGAGTGGACTCCAGCGTGCTCAGCAGCGGTCTCGAAGCTGAAGTGGCAGCTCACCTCACTACCAGTACTGGTGCATTTTGATCCTGAGTTGGAGACGGTGGTGACTTGTGATGCGTCTGGGCCCGCGTTAGGTGCGGTCATGTCCCAAATACAGGATGGAGTGGAAAGGCCAGTGGCGTTTGCTTCCAGGAACGCAACACCCGCGAACGCAACACCAGCGAACGCAACACCCGGCGGTGATTCTCCGACGACAAGCGAACGCGGCAGCCTGACTGATCTGCCCTCCCTTCTGCTTCAGGGAGACCTCAACGCGGAGTGTCCAGGCGAAACTCCACGGAGAACACCCACGACCGGGAAAGCTGAGCAACGTTTCATGGTGAGATCTGCACACCTAGATCGGCACATCCACGCTGGACCGGCCGCGCTCACAGCTCCTCCACACCGTGAGCGCATGCACCTCGTCCCCTCTCCACGACGGCGATCCCCATGGCTGCGTTGAGGGCTCTGGTCCTGGACATGCTGCACAATGGTCATTTGGGAGTGATGCGGGTAAAGCAGGGAGTAGGAGGTCAGTCTGGTGGCCTGGCGTTGATGGCGATATAGAGGCCATGGTTAAGAACTGCATGCCGTATTTGGAAAGCGGAAAGACGGGCAGACCTCCCCCGCCACCGCTCCAGCCTGTTGAGTTCCCCGGGGGCCCGTGGAAGCGTGTTGAGGTGGACATTTGTGGTGAATTCCAGGCGGTACTGTACAACAGTTGGTTTCTGGTGGTGGCGTATGATCTGTTCTCCAAATGGCCGGAGGTGCTGCCCACCGGTTCGGTCATGACGGAGGTGGTTACGGGATTCCTGTCATCTTTGTTCGCCCAGTGGGGAGTCCCAGACACCATCACAACATACAATGGGCCTCAGTTTGTGTCGGGAGCATTCGAAGACTTTTTGACCAGCAAGGGGGTGAAGCATATTAGAACGGCTTTCTATCACCCCCAAGCCAACAGAGGGGACGAAAGGTTTAACAAAACCCTTAAGAACAGGCTGAGGGCTCATTTGGCAGACGGTTTTGTGTTCCCGGAGGCGCTCCAGAACATGCTGCTCCATTACAGGGCGTCGGTCCATGCAATGACGGGGTGTTCCCCAGCGAAGCTCATGTTGGGGCGGGAGCTGTTGTTGCCAGTCAGTCGGTTGGAGCCTCCAAGAACGGTGTCCCGGACGAATGATGTGGCACTGAGGAGAAGGGTCTCGGACCAGCAGAGGAGGATGAAGGGACGGTTCGATAGGAGACACCGGGCAAGAGACCACAGCCTGAAAGAGAGGGATCAGGTGTGGATTAGACATCCTGTCAGGGCCCACAAGCTTCAGCCTTTGTGGGAAGAACCGCGGGAGATTAGGAGTCGGCGGGGCCCTGACACGTTTGAAGTGGACGACGGGTCCAGGTGGCACGCCAGCAGGCTGAGGTGTGTGACAGCTGGCCGGGGTTTGGACGCTGTAAGAGACTTGGACAGATCGTTGGACTGGTCAGCCACGCCAGGTGTAGACTCACGGGCAATTCCGACAGTGCCTGGGGAAGAGTCCCCTAGGGGGGGACGCCCGGCTAGAATGCATCAGAGGCCTGCTTATTTGGAGGACTATGTGGCAAGGACGGTTATGGACAGCTTCAGCTGGGCATATTGGTAACATGCCTGTTCGCCCACTGATGGACTTGGAATGCTAACTTTAGGCTCTCTGTGGACGACCCCATCAGCAACCTTTGAGGGCGGTCTGACGTCTTCTAGCCTCATGTCACATGTATATACGGACAATTTTGTTTTATGTGATTTTGGTCATTTGCTCACTGTGTTATAGTTCGACCTTGTGGGGGAGTGGGGATGTTGTGTATGGAGATTGGCCTTTGGGGTTTGCTGTAGCACTGCCGGGGCGGGGAATGGGATGATGTCAGGCGGGCTACGGCGGGGAGTATACAGTGGGGCAAAAAAGTATTTAGTCAGCCACCAATTGTGCAAGTTCTCCCACTTAAAAGATGAGAGAGGTCTCCAATTTTCATCATAGGTATACCTCAACTATGAGAGACAAAATGAGAAAAAAAAAATCCAGAAAATCACATTGATTTTTTTTTTTTTTTTTTTTATTTAAGTTTTTGTAAAGGGTATACAGGTCGTTACAGCAATGCAGTGTTTACATTTTCATCACATGTTCCCTTATTTTCTGATATCTGACAACATTGGAAGATTAATTCTTACAACACCCCTTATTTTTTTTTTTTTTTTTAAAGTGAAAGAAAAGGTGAAATTAAAGAGAAAAAAAAAACAAAACAAAAAACAAAAAAAAACCAAACAAACCAGTAAAAAACAAACAAAAAGAAAAAGTAAGTAAATAAAGATAAAAGAGCATCTGAGTAGCATTGGAACAAAGAGCAGAACCATTATTGAAATGGTATTTGTCAAAGATTAGATCTAATGGAAGACACATATGCGGTCCAGGGTTGCCAAAAGTTCATGAACCCATCCATGTCCTGTCTTAGTGCGAATGTCAACTTTTCCATCGAGTAAATGTCTTGGATCACGTTAGTCCAATCTTCAGGTGTAGGACAGTCCTTCAACATCCATTTTTTAGTTAGAGCTTTTTTGCTTGCCAATATTAAAACATTGAATAAGTATTTTTCTCCTCGTCTTTCCAGTGAGTCCGGTAGTAAACCCAAATACAAAGTTACAAAAGAAAAGGGAACTGTAATTTTGAATATTTTCCCCAATATTGTCTGTACATTGGTCCAATATTGGTGGATAACTGGGCATGACCAAAACACATGAAAATGATTTGCAGTCTTTTCACCACACAAGCGCCAACAGTTCAATCCCTTATGGGTAAATTTGATTTGTGCAGGTGTTCTGAAAAATCTTGCCAAGTTTTTCCATCCAAATTCTCTCCACTGCAGGGATGAGGTACTTTTCCATTGCTGTTTATTTAGCTTTTCCCATATTTCCAGATGTAAAGTGAAATTCCCCTCTTTTTCCCATCTCTCTTTTATATAAGATGTGTTGTCTCCTTTTAAGTCTTGAAGACCTTGGTATATTTTAGAAATGTATCTGATCCCTGGGATCCCTTTATATGCCATTAAGAAGACCTTCAGAACACCTGACTGGGCCCTTTCCAAAACCTCCTTTTTAAGTATATTGTTTATGTGGTGTCTAAGCTGGAAGAACCTGTAAAGGTCTTGATTTATTAGGCCTTGTTTTTTCAAATCTTCAAAACTTCTTAAGATTTGCCCTTTAAAAAAATCGTAATATTTTATCAGCCCCTTCTCCTTCCACTTTTTAAATCTGGTGTCTGTTTTATTAGGAGTAAAGTCCTGATCATAGGCGATCCATTGCAGAAGTCGATAGGGCTCTTTAGTTTGATTCTCTCTGACTATCTTAAACCAAATTTTTAGCGGGGTCTCTATCCACGGGTTAGTGTTATTCAAAAGCTTAGGTAAGACATTGTTCCCTATTATCGCCTGTAGGGGGATGTCACTTGTTATTTGGCATTCGATCTCCTTCCATTGTGCAGAGTAGACTGGGTTACATATCTCTACTAAAGTTTTAATTTGTGCGGCTTTAAAGTAGTCCCTGATATTTGGCAGCGCGAGCCCACCTTTGTCTTTGTTTAGCTGTAGGGTTCTATATCTGATTCTAGGTCTCTTGCCCTGCCATATGAATCTTGAGATCCTTCTGTCCAGCTCCTGCCATGTTTTTTTGGGAGGTTCTACCGGTATTGTTTGGAAAAGGTATAGAAGACGTGGAAGTATATTCATTTTGACTGCTTCAATTCTTTGTGCAATACCCAAGAATGGTATCATATTCCATCTTGCTAGGTCAGATTTTATTTTTGTCACCAGTGGATCATAGTTTAGTGATATAATTTTGTTGAGTTGTTTCGGGATATTGACCCCCAGATATTTCATAGATTCCGACTCCCAGTTAGTTTTGAGTTTGCTTAGTGAATAATGATTTGGGTCATAGTTGAATGTTAAAACTTGGGTTTTATGCATATTTAATTTGTACCCCGATAAATCTCCATACTCTGAAAAAACTGAGGTTAGTTCTGGTAAAGAAGTGTCCGGCTGCCCTAGGTATATTAAAATGTCATCAGCAAAGAGTGCTATTTTATGTTCCTTCTGACCAAGTGTAATACCTTGAATTTTTTGGTTTTGTCTTATCCATTGGCTCAGAGGTTCTATGAAGATTGCAAAGAGCAGTGGAGACAGGGGGCAGCCCTGACGACATCCTCTTTCCAGTTCAAAAGATGATGATAAATTACCGTTAATCCTTATTTTAGCTGTTGGTTTTTTATATAATGCCTGTATAGTTCTAATGAAGTTGTTATGAAAATTGAAACTGGATAAGATTCTGTATAGAAAAGACCAGTCAACCGAATCGAATGCTTTTTCAGCATCTAATCCTAATATGACTGCATTTAAGTTATATTTTTTTATATGATGAATTATGTGTAAAGTGCGTCGAATGTTGTCTTGTGTCTGTCTTTGTCTTATAAAACCTGTTTGGTCTAAATGAATTAGGTCTGTCAGTATATTCTCTAACCTTTTGGCAAGGATAATGGTAAAAAGCTTATAGTCCTGATTTAGTACACTGATTGGTCTGTAGTTGGAGCACTCTAGTTTATCCTTTTCAGGTTTAGGTATAACTGCAATGACCCCTTCTCTCCAGGAGGGGGGGATTTCCCCTGTGTGGAGGACATAATTAAATGTTTTCAGGAGGAGAGGAGATAGTTGCTGTTTAAAGGTTTTGTACCACTCTGCTGTATAGCCATCAGCTCCTGGGGATTTGTTAGCTTTAAGTTTCATAATTGCTTTTTCCAATTCTTTAGGATGTATTTCTGACAGTAGTGTTTTATTTTGTGACTCCGTAAGTTGGGGAAGGTTTAATGTGTTTAGGAATGCCTCGGATGCGTTTTTATGTTTTTTGTGGGAGTATAAGTTCTTATAGTAATTCTCGAAGTTTTTAAGAATATCCTGAATTCTGAATTTTATTTCCTTTGATACTGGGTCTCTGATTTTGTAGATTGCTCTTTCTGTTTGATGTTTCCTCAATTTATAGGCTAGCAATTTTGCCGATTTACTGCCTGCTTCATAGTATTTTTGTTTCAGAAATGTAAGTTTCTTCTGGATTTCTATTGTGTAGATCTCATTTATTTGGTTTTTAATTTCCTTAATCTTGAGCGAGTCAGTAGAATGAGTGTTGCCTTTGTGTTCTTTTTCTAGGTTCCTAAGTTCTGACTCTAATGTGGATAGTTTTTCTTGTCTTAGTTTCTTTTGGGTTGCCAGTTTTGCAATAATCTTTCCTCTTATTACAGCTTTACATGCATCCCACAGTATTAAAGGGGATACTTCTCCATTATCGTTATCTTCCAAATATCTGAGAATATCTGACTCCAATTCATCTTTCAATGGTCCTTTCAGGACATTTGAATTTAACCTCCAAGAAAATGTATTATTTGTGTATTTTTGGATATTTAAGTCCATGTAGATCGGACTGTGGTCGGAGAGATCCATCAGTCCTATTTTACATGTTTTTACTCTACCAATGTCTCTATTAAACATAAAAAAATAGTCAATCCTTGAGTAAGATGAATGTGGAGTTGAGTAAAATGTATAGTCTTTTACACTGGGGTTGAGTTCCCTCCACACATCACAGATTCCCATTTCTTTTAGTAGCATCCGAGTCTTCCTGTTTTGGGTGTTATTTTGATGTGGGGAATTACCAGAAGCATCCCAGTATGGATTCAGTCTAAGATTGAAGTCCCCACCACATATCACTAAACCTTGAGCTTTAGTTATCATTAGGTCGAATACATTTTTATAAAATTTCCAGTTAGCCCCTGGGGGAGCATACACATTCAGCAGGGTGATATCTTCTCCCTCTAGCCGCCCAGTTACCAAACTGTATCTCCCTTCTTTATCTTTGTGTTCTGATTTTTTTTCAAATGTAATTTTGGTTGATATCAATGTCGCTACTCCCCTCCTCCTCCCTGATTTATATGAAGATGAAGAGATCATTTTAAACCCTTGTCTACTGAGTTTATTGTGTTCCACGTCTGTTAGGTGGGTTTCTTGTAAAAGTATTATTCCTGCTTTGTCTTTTTTCATTTTGCCTAGAATCTTGGATCTTTTAACTGGATTCAGGATCCCTTTTACATTATATGAAATTATTTTGGTTACACCCTGTTTCTCCATTGTGTTGTTTTGTTTAGTATAACTGTGTGGTGGCCCTCTTTTGTGCTACTCAGAAACTGAAAGAACATTAAAAACAAGAAAAACATTAAGAACATAGTGTAAAAAACTTTAAAACAAAAAACTGTCAAAAGAACTTCCTGAGCTGAGGTCTTTTTAAAGACCCTGTAAGAGCCTTGATGGAGTGAAGGCTCTGAGGGAAATTCCTCAAACTCTGTTACGTGTTGAGGGCCCTCTCGTACCACTGAAAGTAGTCCCATGCTTTTAACGTGAGTTTCAGAACCCAATCCAAACTTGTAATGATTTTTTTTTTTTTTTTTCCTTTTATGCCTAAACCCTGTGAAATTGTGTGCACCCTCCCACCCCCATCACATCAAACATTCACGCAAAAACAGTATTTGTTAGTATGAGCAGAACATGTGGATTATTGTCACATTTCTATTTTAACAAGTTTTTTTTTTTTTATTACAAAGACTTATTTGTTTCAAATAATATGATTGTTCCATGAAATGTTTTACCACATGCTGAATATGCATCTCCTTTAATGTTTGTTACCTTGTATGAGGGGGGTTGGATGTGCGGATTGATTCAAGAGAAAGGAAAAAAAAAAAAAAAAAAAAAAAAAAAAAAGGTCGCTATTCCAACCTGAAAACGGATAGTTTATCCGCGACGCTCTGGTGCTGGGTTTCCCGCTGCTGGTCCGTGGATTTTGAGGGTCTTTGTGTTGTCCATGTTTGCGCTTTGATCTTCTCACTCGGGTCTGCTGCGGGTTTAAACACCGTTACCGGGAGGCCTCTTCTCGCCATGTCAGCTGTTGCTTCTTCCGCCGAATTATAGAGACACGTTTCATCGCCGTAGAAGACCCTTAACTTCGCAGGAAATGGTGTCTGAAAGCGCAATTTCTTCTCTCTTAACACCTTTTTCGCGTCATTGTATTCCCTGCGCTTTTTAAGGACCTCCGGGGTGTAATCGTGTTCCACGTAGACTTTTCTCTCCTGGTGCATAAATCCTTTTTTCTGCCAGGCCAGTCTTACAACCTCTTGTTTTATTTTGAAATTGGAAAATCTTACCAACACCGAACGTGGGGGCGCTTCCGCCGCCGGCCTAGCGGCTAATGAACGATGTGCCTTTTCTATCTTCAAGTCGGTGGTTTGTGGAATATCCAATTTCTCTCTTAGTAAGGATTCCACGCATTCTGCCATTGAGTTAAAACCATTTTCGGTTCCTTCTATCAGACCATGAATTCTTATGTTGTCTCTTCTTTGTTTTCCTTCTTGGTCGGTTAGCTTAGCCTCTATAGCTGCTTGTCTTTTGCGTAGGTCCAGCACAGAATCTTCGAGCACTTTTATTCGATCCTCTGTTTCCAAGATTCGGTTCTCGGCCTGGTCCACTCTGCTGTTTGTCCTTTTCAATTCTTCTCTGAATTCCCGAAATTCGGCCGTAACATCTCGGCGAAATCGTCGTAGTTCCTCAAATAGTGATTTCAGGCTAACCCTTTTGTTAGCTATCACCAGTTCCTCGTCTTCTGAACGGGGATCTTCCAGTTCAGATTCTCCGGCCGATACGTGTCCTAGCCTGGAGAATTTCAGTTTCTTCTGTTTTCCTTTAGACATGATGATTTTGTCTTTTGATTTTCACTCCTCCAAAAATCCGTTAAGTTTGATTTTCAAGGTGTTATCCTGGATTGAGTCTGAGAGCTTCAGTGTTAAGCTGCAGTCGCCATGGCGTCCAGACCGGCAAAATCACATTGATTTTTAAAGAATTTATTTGCAAATTATGGTGGAATTTGGTCACCTACAAACAAGCAAGATTTCTGGCTCTCACAGACCTGTAACTTCTTCTTTAAGAGGCTCCTCTGTCCTCCACTCGTTACCTGTATTAATGGCACCTGTTTGAACTTGTTATCAGTATAAAAGACACCTGTCCACAACCTCAAACAGTCAGACTCCAAACTCCACTATGGCCAAGACCAAAGAGCTGTCAAAAGACAACAGAAACAAAATTGTAGACCTGCACCAGGCTGGGAAGACTGAATCTGCAATAGGTAAGCAGCTTGGTGTGACGAAATCAACTGTGGGAGCAATTATTAGAAAATGGAAGACATACAAGACCACTGATAATCTCCCTCGATCTGGGGCTCCACGCAAGATCTCTCCCTGTGGGGTCAAAGGGCCTCTTTCCACCAAACCGGTTCCAGTGCTTAACTGGAGCCAGAGCGTCATCAGCACCAGTTCTTTGGGTTTCCACCGACTAAAGCACCAGTCCCGGGCTCCCAAAAGTGGGGCTATTGTGGCCCCAACTCCTAGCTGGGCCAACGGCAGCACCAGTTTACGTTGGTTACGTCCACAGCCATGGGCGTGGTTAACTGACCAGCTTCAAAACATTACTGACCGCCATGTTGCTTTCCAAACAGCGGAGCACGCAATGGATTCCAAAACCAAACAGATTTAGAGCGAAGAGGAGACATATTTCTTGGCTCTATGGACATAAGCAGAAGTACAAGATCAGCTGGAGGGGGCCACTCACCTGAACTGTTTTGGAGGATCGGCCAGCCAGCCGGACCATCGTCACTGCCGTGGATTAGTCTGGACAACAAACTGCTTAAAACACGCTGGTAAGTGTATTGTCTTTAAAATGCCAGACGTTAACCAATATATGTATACATATACTGTATATCCGCTTGTATTGATATGTAACGGCCAAAGTGCAGATATTTTTTTAGTCACTCTTGTGGCTATAGTATTTTCAGTTAGCTATGCTAACAAGCTAACAGTACTTTTACTACGACCAAACGTTTCTCCTCGCCATAAAGAAATGAACAGGTTGTCTCTGCTGACAAATGTATACCGCTTGTATTGATATGTAACGGCCAAAGTGCGGATTTTTTTTTTTTTACTGACTCTTGTGGCCATAGTATTTTCGGTTAGCTATGCTAACAAGCTAACTGTTTTTAGCACGAACGTTTCCTCGCCATACAGAAATGCGCGTTTGAGAAACTAGAACAGAAATCTTAGCATCTTACAGAATACTTTTTTTATAAAGACATCCAGTGCAAAATACATTTTTTGTGGTATGAATACTGTGTATGAATGGGTGCCTTGCGTTATGTTATGGGAGATTTTTCTACCAGACACTAGTAACATCGTCTTTTTTACTATTTTGGTAATATTTCCATAATCTTAGGCCATTTTTTTTTTTAAATTTCACTCGTGTTTAATTGTATGTTGTGTAGCCGTATTTTATCTAATCCTTCTCTTACTTTATTGCGCACTAGCCTGGTGGAGCGCCTACAGTTTCATTGTACTGTACACCTGTACAGTACAATGAAGTTTCATCTATTCCTATTCTTCTATTCCATAATCAGACATGTAAGCTTTGCTAACATTGATATTGAATAAAATTGTCTTCTATGTCTGCACATTTAATGGAAGGCTTAAGTTGTTCACTGCACAAACTAAAACACTTTTTTTTTTTATAGATTTATCACAGCTGGATGATGAGGGAGAAGCAGCCAGACCTGTGGTGTCCAGCTCACCTTCACCAGCTCCAAGCTTGTCCTCCTCCTGCTCTTCTAATCAGACCAGATTAGGTAATTTATGTTCAGATCATTTTGATTTTGTGTACTTTATTGATCCCCAGAGGGGAAATTGAGGGCATCCACCTGGATGGATCATGACCCAGTCACACAAAGGAGGGAGTGAATTAAACCAATTATACACTTGAATTGAATGTTGTGATGCCCCTAACAGTAAATGGATGATGAATAGATGCATTCAATCTTGGATTGACGATTCCTGCATTTTTCAGTGTGTGGTTATTTTATATTGCTTATTTTTGTACTTTAAAACAGGGAAACAGAAGTGTGACACAAACATGGACCTCCTTCTTGATTACGGTCAGATGAGACAGCAGGAGCAGAGCAGGAGGAGCTGAACTTCACTTTGCTGCAATGCATCCAGAAGATGGAGGACAGGACCAACACCATTGTTGGACTGATGGGACGTGTTGTCTGTGCTTGAGGGACTGTAAAAAAAGTAACTATCACAGCATTGATATTGTTGTCTGTGTGTACATAATATTTCATATGTAGCAGTCTGAAGTTTTTACACATTTTGGAAATAAAAGCTTTCTTTCCTTAAGTGTTTTTCTGCTTCTACATTGTTATCCTCACACCAAACATATTCAGGTTCAGGTTACTTTATTTGTACCCGTAGGTAGATTTGTTTTGCACTCAGGTGACGTCCATGTTTACAAACTACAGTTACATTCAACATGAACACAAACACAGGCACACATGAAGCTGACTATAGACATGATAAAAGTGCTCAAGGCTCCACCAATCAGGACATAAGACAAAGAGATAAGAGAAAAAACATGAGAGAGAAGGGTCATATTAAAAAGTTAGACTTTACATTTCATATGCATGAAATATAAAGTTATTTAGGACAATGCAAATCACTATAACATTGTAGTGGTGGGAAGTGAAAGTACAAGTAGTGAATTACTGCACTTAAGTTCATTTTTCCAGGTACTGGACAATATATCAGGTATTTGTGGACTTACTCATATTTTTGACAACTTTTTTCACATTTTTTAAAGAACAAGCAGCAACAAACTAAATCTATGTACTTTTTCTGTGGAAAATGTTCCAAGTTGCCAGCTTCAAAAATGATGAGTTTATCTTGTTTTGACAACGTACACATGACATTCTGTCAGCTCTGGACAAGATCATTTCTGGGGAAAGAACTTTGAACACTTTACAGTCTGTCTCTTGTTATCCCTACATGAATAAAAACTTGAATCAGTAATTTAACCAGAATAGATGACACAAGTACAGAAGGGTATACCTTTCACAACTCTGTAGTTTGGAGGTGCATAGAATATGCATTTATACAGTATCTTCATGTATATATGCAGTAAATCTATACATTTTTCCATGTAACCTTGTGACTGCATTATTTTAATTGCTTTTAATCCCAGATCAAGTTTGTTTAGGGTTCAAAATGCATCGTAAGTGTTAAATATATCTTGTTATACCTAAGTACTGTTTATCTGTTGAAATATACATATTTACCAGCTAATATATCCATCCATCCATCCATCCATCTTCTACCGCTTTTCCGGAGGTCCGGGTCGCGGAGGCAGCAGTTCAAGCAGAGAAGCCCAGACTTCCCTCTCCCCAGCTAATATAACCCATAACAATATGGTCCCTGGCGATCATTTTTTGGGACAGCTGATCACTTTTTGGCATGACAGAACGGGCGACCTCCGTCTCGTAATGCGCCGTAACACCACCTATTACAGAAATGACATAAATATTATGTTTAAAAGTGTAGTCAGTGCTCGCGCTACAGACTTGATCTAACAACGGCTGATAACTGAAATATTGATGATTACCGGTGTCCTTAAACGTAGCCACCGTTCTCTGCCATTAAGAATAAAACTGTTTTTGGATGGTAATACAGGTTTGGAATAAAAGCAGCGCTCCCAAAGAGACAGCAAGCTCCTACATGTTGACAAGCTAGCGCTGCTACTTCTACTTCTTCTCTCGGTTACTGGCGGATAGCAAACAAGTGAGAGGTGCATACCGCCACCTTCCGTCTTCTCTGGTGTTCTGCGGGGGTTGGGCGCTTCACACTGCGTAATGACGTAGCTCTGACATAATTCCCAACTAGCTCCATATCCGTGGAAAACCAACTGGTTCTTATGAGCCACTCCAGAAGAACTGGTTAAGCACTAGCACCAGCCCCAGAACCAAACTAGCACTGGAACCAGTTTAGTGGAAAGAGGCCCAAAATGATCACGAGAATGGTGAACAAAAATCCCAGAACCACACGGGAGGACCTAGTGAATGACCTGCAGAGAGCTGGGACCAAAGTAACAAAGGCTACCATCAGTAACACACTACGCCGCCAGGGACTCAAATCCTGCAGTGCCAGACATGTCCTCTGCTTAAGCCAGTACATGTCCAGGCCCGTCTGAAGTTTGCTAGAGAGCATTTGGATGATCCAGAAGAGGACTGGGAGAATGTCATATGGTCAGATGAAACCAAAATAGAACTTTTTGGTAAAAACTCAACTTGTCGTGTTTGGAGGAGAAAGAATACTGAGTTGCATCCAAAGAACACCATACCTACTGTGAATCATGGGGGTGGAAACATCATGCTTTGGGGCTGTTTTTCTGCAAAGGGACCAGGATGACTGATCCGTGTAAAGGAAAGAATGAATGGGGCCATGTATCGTGAGATTTTGAGTGAAAACCTCCTTCCATCAGCAAGGGCATTTGAAGATGAAACGTGGCTGGGTCTTTCAGCATGACAATGATCCCAAACACACCGCCCGGGCAACAAAGGAGTGGCTTCGTAAGAAGCATTTCAAGGTCCTGGAGTGGCCTAGCCAGTCTCCAGATCTCAACCCCATAGAAAATCTTTGGAGGGAGTTGAAAGTCCGCGTTGCCCAGCGACAGCCCCAAAACATCATTGCTCTAGAGGAGATCTGCATGGAGGAATGGGCCAAAATACCAGCAACAGTGTGTGAAAACCTTGTGAAGACTTACAGAAAATGTTTGACCTCTGTCATTGCCAACAAAGGGTATATAACAAAGTATTGAGATGAACTTTTGTTATTGACCAAATACTTATTTCCCACCATAATTTGCAAATAAATTCTTTAAAAATCAGACAGTGTGATTTTCTGGATTTTTTTTTCTCATTTTGTCTCTCATAGTTGAGGTACACCTATGAATTGGAGACCCCTCTCATATTTTAAGTGGGAGAACTTGCACAATTGGTGGCTGACTAAATACTTTTTTGCCCCACTGTAAATAGCAATGTGCGCCAAATTAAGTTCAGTTGTATGTTCGCCAAGATACTCTCTGCCTGCTTTATTTCCTAAAGTAACACCAACACCAAGCCAAAAACTCAAAGAAGAAAAGGTAGGTTGTTAGACCGTTGGCACATATTCAGTCTGCAGCTGCTTTCTCTTCTACTTCATTGTTGTTTCATGGCGGCTTGAGTTTCATTACTGCCACCCTCTGGATGTGAGTGGTATCTTTAGTCTTGTTGACTTAAAAGGTTTGTGATGGACCAATACATTACTATTATGTAAAGATAACATGAGACATAATTACGTTAATGTTATTAGAAAAATACATTTTAAGTCTGAAAACATGTATATTGTAGGTTAAATCTATCTATAAATGCACGGAATCTCTGTCTGTGTGTGTGTGTCTGTTCCATGCATATCTCTTGAACTGTTCGTCAGACTGACCTAAGATTTTACACGTGTTTTACTGAAGTTAGGTGGGTGTGCATCTCCAAGTATGGAGTTGTTCAGTCAAAATTGTTATGATTCCCCATGCGCTACTAAACAGCACACAGAGGAAGAAATGTAAAACCCAATTGCAGGAGTAGAACGTGCACTTTATTGACATAAACCCAAAATAACCAGTCCAGCTTACAGTCATGATAACAAACAGAGAGTTGAAATGATGCAATACAGGCCACCAGACAAACAGGGACGCCGCTTGGACGCACAGCAGCCCAGGGAGAGGGAATGCCTAGTGCCGCAGTGTATCTGTTGGCACAGAGAGAAAGGCAGATATAACTTATGGGCTGCGGCCGATCCAAGGCGGTCCGTGCTGTCTGGACGATGGGGGTGAGGCGGGGTCAGCTGCTAACACCAAGGAAATACACAATCTTGAATGTTAGAGAAAACGGCGACGTCAGGCTGAATGTATACGTAGGCAGTAGAAACAAACATACACGGAGGAACACGCTGCCATGTATGAAGCTGAATGCTCCAACGGTCTCCTCCTGCTAACCCAGCATTAAAGTAATAATCATACTAACGAGGGAAGAGACCGCCGGTGTGAGAGTGCATGGGCTGAACTTAATTGACACCATGTGTGTACTGTATGAGTGTCTGTGCATATGAATGGGAGTGAATGAAGTGTGTGCGTGTATGTGTGTGAAACACCCGTAATGAGAAACAGCTGATGGCACTGACAGGAAGAGGAGGCGTGCCCGAGATGTCAGGGAGTGAAGGACCCAAATAGCTTCCTGAAGCGCCTAATGGAAAATAGGGCAAAACAACCATAGGTCAGAACTGGGTTTGGAACCACCAAGCCCAGGTTCATGATATGTAAAAATATGTAATTTTTATTGATAAAAATTTAGTCATCGCTCTCTCCTCATGCTGACTTCTAGAGGTGTGGGCGGGGTTTTGCATTGACTCTGTACTGATTGGATAATATGTGACATCACGGCATCAGTAACCACAGCGCACTGTGAGCAAAACAAGGAAGTGGAAAGCGACAGATTTGACTAGAAAAAGATCATAATCATCATAGCACTCTGTCATGGTGACAATGACTGTTTCATTTAGATCTGATCAGATTCCTCCATGCAGCTCTGTCCTTTGCCTTCTGCTGCCAGGAACTCCTGGCCTTGTTTTGTTGCTTTCCATCTGACCATTTCATGAAACTGCTTGCAAAGTATTTGAGTACCACCAGCTTTTGCTGGACTAGCAACACACTCTTGGCAGATAGCAGTATTATCAGTGGCAAGGACAGGCCAAGACAAACTGACTCCAGTACCTGTTGCAGTGACTGACCAGATGATAGGTGAAGCGGCATGAAATAAAGCGGCGTTGGTGAAGGTTTTGAGCAGGTTTATTAAATCATACCGCCTTCACGGGATCCTCAGGCTCTCAGAGGAGGAGACACAAAGTGTGTGTCTGCAGCAGCAGCTGAAGAGTGAGTGAATGAGAGGATGAACATGGGTTACAGTGCAGTATATATACCCGACTACAACAATACATAAAAGAGCATTCCCCAGCAGTTGGTATGATCAAAGAGATTGCAGAACAGGCATGAGACATTTGCATTTGAGAGACATACATCACAATAGGCAGATTGCTGGCCTCTGCTCCAGCTGCAAGACAAAGAGGTTACAAGGCACATCTACATATTGATCTCAGTCTCTAGGTCACAGTAAGGACAGGACGCATGAACACAATGCATGAAAGGCACATTAACATCACAGTAGTGAGCCAGAAGAAGCGGGGCTGCCTGTAGACATTAATACACACATTTCACTGTTCTGTTAATTGCTCTAGCCGAGCGCTGTGTCTGTCCAGTCTGTTGTGGGGGTTACAACAACCCGCCACACGCTCCCTCCTAGAGGGCTCGGCAGGCGGTCGAGGTCTCGATCATGCAGCTTGGGCAGCAAGCAGGAGAAGCTCTGTGCAGGCGGGGGGGGGGGGTGGTAAGTGCCAGCCGGGAGCGGTGAAATCGTCCAAGCCGCGCAAAAATTGCTTGTTGATCCGCGACGTCGAGGGGCTGTCCCGTTGAGCGTGCGGAGATCACAAGAAGAAGAGAAGAAGAGATCACAAGAAGAGATCACAAGAAGAAAAATTAGTCTCTGACTCCTCTCGTGGCCATGAAGAAAAACAGGAGCGGCTGTAAGAAAAAAAAGGAAGCAAAGGGACTTGGCGTGTTTGACTTTTAGGTGCAGGCGCAACCCTAAAGCCTCGGGAACCGCAGACAGCTGAATTCCCCTTGTGTACCGTGGCTAAGACCTAAAATCCAGTGAGCAAGCTGCGTGCCTCAGGTGTACGAGCAAGCCTGAAGGGCCAGTGTGCAGCAGAAGGAAGGCGGTCAGTGGAGCCATATGTGTCCCGTGCGTGGTGCGCCGTCCTCGTGATTCCCCGGTGCGTGTGCCGGGGCTCCGTGCGTGGGTGGGCCAGCTGGAGAGGAAAAGCCAGGGTCAGGGAGCTTAATCATCCCTGTTGTAGTGCATGTCACGATGCACTGACTGGCAAAAGTCCACCACAGACCTTGCGACAGATGTGTTTATCTGCCAGGATGTCCAGTCTCACCCAGTGTAACTGAGAGTGGTCCACCAAAGGCCTGTGAGAGATATTGTTTTTAGTTGTGCCAGGATGCCCAGTTTCACCCTCCACACCCTCGGAAGGGTGGGGTTGCTGGTTGAGTCGCTGACGGCCCGACCCATGAGACAGGTAGTACCAGTTTTCATGGTTATCTGGTAGCAAGCAAACCAATGCCTGACCTGACATGACTAGACTAGAAAAAGATAATACTGAAGATTTTTTTCTGTTTGGCAAAATAAGGGAAGAAGATTTCTGTTCTGCTCACCTAGCTGATTGACAGGATAAGGGAAAAAATACTGAAGATTTAATGCTTAAAAAATTATACCATAAAATTGCAGTGATTGTGTAGGTCTAAAGCAGCGGTCACCAACTGGTGGACTCTGGTCCTCCATCCGGACTCTGAAGCTTTATTCATTCATTCATTCATCTTCTACCGCTTAATCCTTTTCGGGTCGCGGGGGGGTACTTTTTAATATAATTTGGGGAAAAATTTACTTTCTTGTTTTAACAGAATGAAAAAGCGGAACTCAAGTGCTGTATTGGCGGTGGCCGCCCAGTCATTTTATGGCGCAGGACCTTCAACGTTCTCCATTGGATAGAGTGGGTGGACAGCCATGCTTCTTTCCTGGTGTAATCTGTGGAATGAAACGCTGGTGTGAAATTGTGTCCACTGCCACTCTAGCTGCCTCAATGGTACGGGTCCACCCGGTGGTCTATTGACAGAAGGTCCCTGCGGCTCTTCCACACCTTCTATGGACAGCATCCCCATTGGGCTGCACAACGATGTTTATGGAGGTAATTTCTGTGACCTTCTGATATCATGTGAAAACAATAATTTGGTCTGCGTGTTACTGAACATGAAAAGTTCCTCACACATCCATCTCCTCTCTCCCTGTGACCGAGTGTTACCCAAACAGACACAGACGAGGTTAAAAAGATTAAAAAAAACATTGTTGACATTAAAAAAAATTCCAAAGGAATTCTGTACTGTGGAATTAATTATATTTTCTGTCCCTTTTTTGGACTTACAGTTTGAAACTTTTTTAATGCTGAAAATATAGCATAAAGGTGGACTTTTGTGAGATTTTGCTTTGTAAATATTCATTCATTCATCTTCTTCCGCTTAATCCTTTTCGGGTCGCGGGCGGGCTGGAGCCTATCCCAGCATCTTTGGGCGAGAGGCAGGGTACACCCTGGACAGATCGCCAGTCCATCGCAGGGCCAACACAGAGAGACAGACAATCTTTAAATGTATGTAATTTAGTTTGTGTTCTCCTGTAAAATTTTCCATTTTTAGGATTTAAGTTGTAGTTTTATTTCATTTCAGTGAACCTGTAACCACGTGACTATGACCCTCAGATCAGGAGTATTATACCAAATTAATCACACCTGTGGATGCACACCTTATATATACCCTTTGCATCCACCCATTCTCTCTTTCTATCCTTCTGGTCGGTAAGCGCTTATACCAGTCTGTTTAACATTGTGTTTAGTGCCATTTAAGCTGCCTTACTCTGGGTACCCCATCGCTGTGTCATAAAATTGTTGTGTCTTCAGCTGAATGAGAGAAGGTTTGCAGCAGCTGTGCAGCATGGCATGCACTGTCCGTGCCTGCTTAGAGGTATGTAATATACACTTTCCTTCTTTTCAGACAGAACTGTTAACGGTTAGCAGCGTGAGGTATGTACTACCCTTACCTGCTTAAGGTTTGTGATGTATTTTTGTGCCTTCTGTTCAGGCAGAAGAACTGTTTAACAACTTGACAGCACACGATATGCTTTATCTGCTTGGAATATGTGATATATTTTGCCTTCGTCAAGCAGGAATTGCTTAACAGTTTAACAGCACAGTATAACTTGCCATTAATTCTGTATTGTTTTCTTTTTCTCGACTGACAGTCGTCTTCTTAAAAAAAAAAAAAAGAGATGTCTTCTTTGTCTGGATACTGAGCGCTCCTGTGCTTGGTGCACTCTCGCCACCTTTTGTGGGGAAGTGGTACTGCATACAGGTGGGAACTGAAATCTGATATTGCTATGTTGTCTTCTGACTAGCATGCTTGTACCTCATGGAACAGCCCTTTGGCCTTTTTATAATGATAATAATAATAGCTGTCTTATTTTCTCTCTTGTTCTCTTGGAGGAATAATGGCTTCTGCGGGGAGTGAAGGAGGGTGAAATAGCCCAGACACTGGTATACCACCAGCCCAGGGCTCCATCCCTCCAGGTTTAAGTGCTCCAGCTGGAACAGGGAAAGTCAGTAGAAAGCAGAATCGGATTGAAGAAAGACAGCTGCTCGACCCATGGGTGGACTTCATGCAGAGGCAATTGGAGGAGATGTGTAAAACCATTGAACATATGGCGGCAAATCAACATCGCCTTTTGGGTATGCTACACCAGGCTCCCGTATGTGCCCCAGGACCGCATCCTGATGCAGTGTCCCTCACGGCCTCTGATAACTTGTTACCATCAGCTCCGGCTGGGCGAATGGATGTCTCTGAGGATGATGATGAGGTCAACAGTGACCCTGCAGTCAAGAAGGAACCCTATGATATATATCTCAGGGCACTGCTCTCTAGAGCAGTATCAGCTGCTGGGCTTCCTTCTCCATCTTCTCCACCTAGGGCTTCAGCTTTGGACAAGAGTCCTCCATCCCGCAAGCAGGTTTCCTTGCCAGTTTATCCTGACTTTGTGGGTCGTCTGCAGAAGTCGTAGGCTCGTCCAAGGGAGGCTGCTGCTCCTCGCTCTAGGCTCAGTGTTTTGAGTGGTGCTGCAGAGCAAGGCTTGGATGGTGCATGAAGGCTGGCCCTACCTTTGCATTGCTAGCTGAAGCTCCCCCCACAGACAGCAAGTCTATATGCCACCCTAACAGGAAGTGTCACACCACTGATGGGTTAGTGGCTAGCGTCTACCAGTTGGTGGCTATGGCCTCTAGGCTGGCGAATACTAATACACTTTTTTTTAGTGTATTTAGAAGGTCTAATAAGAGACCTGGACTCAAAAGGCAGAACTGACCTTCTACTGGAGTTGGTAAATGTGGTGGACACTGTGATTCAAGGAGCTAGCTCACAGGCTACAGCACTTGGGACCTCCTTGGCCCGGCTGACCATGGCCCAGTGGCATGTGTGGCTGAGCCAGTCTGGATTGGCAAATACAGACAAAGCTGCTGTTTTGGAGACTGTGATAGCACCTGGTGAGGTATTTGGGCCAGCAGCAGAAGTGGTGTTGGATGAGGTGCAGAAGGTGAGACTGCGCACGCAGTCCTTTCATCAGCCAGGACCATCCAGGGCGAGTGTTCGGAGACCTCTTGAGGGGTGTGAGAACCCACAATGGCTTCATTTCACAGAGCTAGGTTCCTTTCAGAGCTCAGGTCACCCGAGGCGGAGGGCCTCTTGGCAGCAGGCGCAGGTTCAGCAGCATTCACGCCGGCGCTCTCAGGAGCATGTAGGCCGTGGTCCTGCCAAGCTCCGCCAGCGTCCTTGATGGTACGCTTCCCCTGACATCAGCTTTCTCTGCAGTACACCTCAGGAGTTGGCGTCAGTGCACCTCATGTCCATGGGTGATCGATACACTGAAATATGGATACTGCCTACAATTCAAATCCCCCCCACCCCAATTTCAAGGGGTTTTGGAGACAAATGTAGAGGGGAGCACTCTTTCCGCAGTTCTGGGCAGCAAGGTCTCTGCCCTACTGGAAAAAAAATGCAATACGGTCTCTGTCTCCAGGAGAAGAAAGGCGAGGCTTTTACTCGACCTATTTTCTTGTTCCCAAGTGAACCGGGGGGTTCCGCCAGATTCTAGATATGAGGCAGCTGAACGGGTATCTCAAGGTGCTCCCCTTCTGGATGGTCAGGCTGAGGACATTGTTTCAGGCTATAAGGCCAGGCGACTGGTTCACAACAGTGGACCTTTGTGATGCCTATTTCCATATTCCCATAAATTCGGCACACAGGAAGTTCCTCAGGTTTTCCTTTCAAGTCTGTCCCTGTCGCCTTGGATGTTTACTAAGTGCATGGATGCTGCGCTCGCCTCACTGTGGCAGAAGGGCATTTGAGTTTTCAATTATCTGGACGACTGGCTGGTTTGTGTGCCATCGGAAGCCATTGCGAGGAGCCGTATGAAGACCATATTGGCTCACCTGGCGGCACTTGGGTTGCATCTGAATGTGGAGAAAAGCTTCCTGGTTCCAACCAGGGTTGTCGAGTTCTTGGAGTTTACGCTGGATTCAGTTGCCATGAGGGCATCCCTGACTCAAAGAGAAGGCATACAATCCATCAAGAGTTGCATCTCACAGAGGACTGTGTCAGTGCAGCAGTCCCAGAGGATCTTAGGTCTCTTTACTGCAGCTGCCCAGGTGGTGCCACTGGGTCTTTTACATGCTCATCCCCTTCAGCAGTGGTTCACACTTCTGAAGGTGGGTTTGCCCAGAGACAAAAGGAGGAAGCTAGTTCTTTCCAAAAAGGGCGTCATGGTTCTCAGGTGGTGGAGAAATTCCTCGGCACTCTGAGATGGTGTTCCCCTGGGCCAAGAGGGCTGCAGGGTGACCATTACAACCGATGCCTCCCTAACAGGCTGGGGTGCAGTCTGGGAGGGCAGGTTTGTTCAGTGGCACTGGACTCTGGCTCAGCAGTCTTGGCATATAAATCATCTCAAGATGGAGGCAGTACGTTTGGCTCTGAGGCATTTTCTGCCTGTCATTCAGGGCGGATAAGTTCTGGTGCGAACGGGCAACACAGCTGTGGTGTCGTATATCAACCGGTAGGGCAGTCTGAGGTCCCCCTCTCTCCATGTGGGGGTACGCCATCTGCTCTTGTGGGTTCAGGCCAAAGGTATATTTCTGAGGGCTTTTCACCTGCCGGGGCCCCAGAATATAGCAGCAGATCTGCTGTCACGAGGGGGTCCCAATCCTGGCCAGTGGCGACTGCATCCAGAGATAATCAAGCAGATCTGGCTTTGGTTTGGTCAGGCGTAAGCAGACCTGTTTGCGATGCAGAGAACACCCACTGCGCTCTCTGGGCCTCGATGCATGGCCCGCCAGGTCTGCTAAGTACAGATGCTCTGAGTGTTGCCTGGCCTCCAGTGATACTGTTTGCCTTTCCACCACTCCCTCTTCTGCCGACTTTCCTCACAAAGGTGAAGCGACTGTCTGTTCAAGTAATTTTGATAGCCCCAGATTGGCCACAAAGACCATGGATGGCGGAGATCCACAAGATGTTGGAAGTTTGTCCTTGGCCTTTCCTGGTCAGATGGGACATGCTCTCACAGGCACAGGGCAGGGTTTGGCATCCAAATCCCCAGCTCCTGAGGCTTCATGTATGGCTTTTGAATGGGAACAATTGTATAAACTTGGCTTAGAGAAGGAAGTTGTAGACACCATGCAGGCTTCATGGGCCCCGTCTATCCAGCTGCAATACAGTGGGAAGTGGAGAGTGTTTTCGAACTGGTGTCGGACCAAGGGGGTGAATCCCTTGACATGTCACATCGCTATCATCTTGTCTTTCCTCCAGTACCTCTTCACCCTAGGTTGGGCGGAGTCGACTATCAGGGGCTACCTGGCGGCGATGTCAACTGTCCATGAGAAATGTGATGGCTTGTCTCCTGGGGCGCATCCCTTGGCTAAGCAGTTGAGAGGCATGAGACGGAGCCATCCATCTTGGCGTCTGTTGCTGCCCACTTGGGATCTTGGGAGTTGTTAGAGCTCTATGCTTACCCCCTTTTGAGCCACTCCCCAGTGCTGACCTTCATCTGCTCTCTTGGAAGACTGCTTTTCTCTTGGCAATTGTCTCAGCCAAGAGGGTCAGTGAACTGAATGTGCTTTCTGTGGACGCAGCATGCCTTAGGTTTGATGGTGATTGGGTGGTTCACCTGCGGCCCAACCCAGCTTTTCAGCCCAAGGTGCTGGCTAGTGGGTTTGTGTCCTGCCCTCTTGTGCTCGAGGCCTTCTACCCTCCCCCACACACCTCTTCAGAGGCCGAGAGGCTCCATAGTTTGTGCCCAGTAAGGGCCCTTAAACTTTATATTGACTGTACGAGGTCTGTCCATTCTTCAGACAAGCTTTTTGTGTCCTATGGGGAATCCACGATGGGCAGGCCTATCTCTAAGCAGCACTTGTCCCATTGGATAGTCGACCTGATTGCTTTTGCATATGTACATGTTGGAGCGGAACTAGCAGATAGGCTGGTGGCTCACTCGGCTTGGGGACTGGCCACTACGTGGGCATTGTTTAGGGGTGCACCCCTGGAGGATGTATGCGCAGCTGTTGGCTGGACTTCTCCTTCCATGTTCGCCCACTTCTATAGGCTCAATCTGGCCTCATCAGTCATCCCCTCATCTGTTCTGGGGGTTGCAGCAGATTCTTAAGTTGTATCTTGGTTTTTCCCTCATTTGAGCTGGCAGGTGTGCCTTGTGCTCGGAAAACACCTATCTTGGCTCAGGTTGACACGTAGCTTCCATTTGTCCTCGAGGTGGATGCATCTGATTCGGGAGTTGGCGCTGTACTGTCACAGCGCATGCCCCCGATCAGAAGCTTCGCCTGTGTGCATATTTCTCGCGCGAGAAAAACTATGACATAGGGGACAGAGAGCTTCTGGCCATTAAAGGCCAAATGTCACGTAACAGGGTCCTTAAAATGTCTTGAAACTAGATATAAAAGGGAACCGATCCGTTCGGGTCTTGGTGCATAAGCTTCAGTAACGCCGGAATATTCGTTAATTTAAAACTGCCGCGCTTGGCCTGACATTCCTACTCACGGCCCCCAGAATCGCCTGGGGAAGAAGGCGGAAATGACGAAATAGATTGTACCTTAGTTTGATGCTTGGGGTATCCCGATTGATTGTTTATATGGAGACTGGAAGAGGCACCACATATTTTTAATACATAGACAGTTTTTTTCCTTTGTTTGTGGAAGGAAATCACTATTTTTGTTCTTAGTTACCCCTCGTTACCAACGTAACAACGACCAACAATTTTATCCTTAGAAATAAATCATCTATCGTATTGCTGGATGGCACCGTAAAACGGGGCTATAAGGGACGGCTCGGTAATAAGGGACACTTTTCTGGGAAATGTTTTAAATGTAATTCGTGATGTTATTGTCAAATATTTTAAGGATTCATGGATATTTGACAATAACAACACAACTCAGCGTCCTGCTCAAAATAAAAAAAGCAGAATTCTGGATTTGGAAGGCGATTCCTCTCTGTTCCGCAGCCGCAGGACAGTTGAAAGTGTGAGGCCATCAGCCTAATGACTTCTCATTGTAGTGATAATAGCTCACGCTGAGCGATCTGCCCGCCCCGGCCATCAGCCTAATGATTGAGTCCACACTTCTAACTGTAGTGAGAATAGCTCACGCTAAGCGATCTGCCAGCCCCCTAGCTGTGGGGGTCACACACATGACGTGTTCCTCAACACACTCAATAATTTTTTTTCCCGTATATTTTTCTTTTGGGCGTACAGAAATGGCAATACGCCCGTATTTGCTAAAATTGCATTTTCCCCGTATTAAAATACGGCAAAAACGTATCACTTGACAGGTATGCGCCTCCATTCTCATTCTGACTTGGTCAATTTCTTGACAGCAGCGGCTCTCCTCCACTGTAACAATAATGGCTTCCGAAAAATCAATATTTATGGGGCCCCCTCGACAGACCCCCTTCGGCTTCCCAATTCTGGAGGCGATTAATGTCCAATTCAATGACATTTTCCACTGGTTCTGCTCTCTGGTCATCGTCGGAACTGTTGTCATCAGACAAAGCATCTGATTCCGTCTCGGATGGCTCGAACCTGTAAGGTTCTATGCCTCTGTCACTGTCTGAACCACTGACAAAAAAAAGACAAAAAGAAAAGACAAAAAAAGACAAAACTAAACTAATTTGTTCACAATCGCTGTCACTTTCCGTCATGATTGTCCAATGTTGATAAGTGTGAATGTGGATAGGCAGGGCAGCCAGGGTGAAATTTGTGACGTCAAAATCATGGCCGCGGTCTGGATTGGCTGTCACAAGCCAGCGAGCAAGGCGGGGCCTTCGCCTGGTGTATTTTGTGCAATTATGTAAATACGGGTGGGTGATATGGTCTCCGGTATGAATATTTGGTTTAAGCTATGTGTATTTTATCAAAATTCGTTGTCATTTAGAAAAAAAAATTACGTGACATTTGGCCTTTAAGTTGGCATTAGAGGAGTGGAGGCACTGGTTAGAGGGAGCCATTCACCCCATTGTCATGTGGACCGGCCACAAGAACCTTGAGTACTTGCGGTCGGCCCGCCAACTGAACACCAGGCAGGCTCGCTGGTTGTTATTCTTCCAGCGATTTAATTTCACCATCAATTGCAAACCAGACACACTCTCGTGCCAGTTTGATTCCAGGAGTGTAGCCCCCCCCCCCAAAAAACCCCCAAACAAAACATCATACCACCTTCATGCGTCCTTGGAGCCCTTACTTGGGATATTGAGCGGAGGGTCTGCCAGGCCCAGTACCAGGAGCCTGTGCCAGTAGGGTGCCCCCGGAACCATCTGTACATCCCTGCCGCTCTCCGCAGTGATGTTATCCAATGGGGTCACACGAGTCGCTTCGCCTGCCACCCTGGAATCTCCTGGACCATCGACTTTGTCTGACGGGTGTTCTGGTGGCCCACGCTGTGGGGGGACGTCCGGGAGTATGGCAGAGCCTGCCACACGTGCGTCCGGGGTAAATCTGACTCCTCCCCACCATCTGGACTCCTCCATCCCCTCCCCATCCCTGGTTGGCCGTGGTCCCACATTGCCGTGGACTTTGTGACAGGTTTGCCCTCCTCCCACGGCAAAACGGTGATCCTGACCACCATGGATCGCTTCTCCAAGGCAGTACATCTGGTGGCCCTCCCTAAATCCCCATCGGCCTTGGAGACAGTGGTCCTCCTCACCGATCACGTCATCAAGGTCCACGGCATCCCTATTGACATTGTGTCTGACCAGGGTCCACAATTTACGTCCCAGGTCTGGAGGGCCTTTTGCCATGATCAGCACAATCCTGCTGATCATGGATCTCACTCTCTGCCAGCAGGGAAGATTTCCAGTACTACATGGTGGTCTGGTCCAACCTTCCAACTCGACAAACAGACTGTCACTCCTGAAAAAGGCCCATTTGAGCTCATCGATCCAGAGTCAGATGTTGAAATTCGACAGAACGTGACAACGCTTGTGACAAGAACTAACCTCAAAGCCTTGGGTTCATCACGTTTTGAACGTTTCTCAAAGTGGACCTCCCTTGTCAAAGCAGTAGCTTACCTACGTCACATTGCTCACAGTTTCAAGTCCAAAGAGGGTAACAGATGTAGAAGCTGGCATTTCTGTAAAACAAGCCTCACAGAAGAAGCCTTAACACAAGCAGAGTACACAATCATCAGATGTGTCCAACATGAAGTGTATGCAGAAGAAATCAAGTGCATCAAGACAAAGCAAGACATAACACAGAACAGTTCCCTTTACAAGCTCAGTCTGATCATCGACAACAATGATTTACTCCATGTAGGAGGATGTCTGTCAGAGTCAAAGCTGCCAAGTCATGAAGTCAGTCCTTTTCTAATCCCAGCAAAGCATCACATCGCTACATTGCTCAATCAACATCACCATGAAGCTGTTAGGCATCAAGGAAGACATTTCACTGAGGGTGCAGTGAGAGCAAGTGGCGTGTGGTTAGTGGGTGCCAAGAGGTCCATCAGCAGTGTCATCCACAAATGCGTGACCTGTAGAAAGCTTCGAGGCAAGACGGAGCAGCAAATCATGGCAGACCTGCCCGCTGAACATGTGCAAACTGATCCCCCATTTTCTTATGTTGGCCTAGATGTATTTGGACCATGGGAGGTTACAATGCGACGCACTAGAGGTGGTCAAACCAACAGCAAAAGATGGACGGTTCTGTTCACGTGCATGTCTACAAGAGCCGTTCACATCGACGTAATTGAAACACTCAGCTTTTCAAGTTTTATTAATGCTCTTCGTAGATTTTTTGCCATCAGAGGTCCTGCTAAACAGCTAAGATTCGACTGTGGGACCAACTTTGTTGGCGCATCCAAGGAATTGAAGTTGGATCCTCAAAAGCCTGGTGAGACAAGTGTGGAAGACTACCTATGCGAACAGAGGTGCTCCTGGGTGTTTAACCCTCCTCACTCATCCTGCATGGGAGGCACATGGGAGTGTGTGATCGGCATAGCACAACACATCCTGGACTCAATGCTCTTACAATCAGGAAACCCCAAGCTAACCCACGAGGTCCTAACAACATTGCTGGCTGAAGTCACAGCTATTATCAACGCGAGACCTCTGGTGCCGGTTTCCTTAGATCCGGAAGCTCCTTTGATCCTGACACCCATGACACTTCTCACACAGAAGATTAATGCAATCCTAATTCCACCTGGAGATTTCACTAAGGCCGACATGTACAAACACCAGTGGAAGAGAGTTCAAGTCCTTGCCGACACCTTCTGGGCCCGCTGGCAAAAAGAGTACCTGAACATGCTCCAGAGTCGTCAGAAGTGGTAGCGCAACAAACCAAACCTGGAAGAAGGGGACGTCATTCTTCTTAAGGATAAGCACCTAAAAAGGAATGAATGGCCTATGGACATCATCGTGAAGACTCTCCCAAGCAAGGATGGAGTCGTAAGGAAGATGGAGGGCAAAGTGACACGAAACAAAACTACAAAGACTTTCTCCAGACCCATCTCGGACTGTATACTCCTTTTATCTCCAACAATTTAGTTTATAAGTTTAGTGGCATTCTTACAATAATCCCAGGCGGGGAGTGTATTGATGCAGTTTATATTGTAACGTGCTGCTCGACATGGCGACGTCCCACTGGGAGATTCGAACTCACGCCTCCCGCTCCGGAGTCCCGCACCCTACCTGTGTCGCCAATAGGGTCAACCCACTTGGCAAGCCAAGTAGGGTGCTCATATTGAGTTCGCTACACTACTCCCCTCTGGTTCTCGACATCGTCCCGATGTCAGCGCCCCATTACTGCTTTGGACAGGAGATCCCACTTCTGACACCAGTGTAACGTGCTGCTCGACATGGCGACGTCCCACCGGGAGATTCGAACTCACGCCTCCCGCTCCGGAGTCCCGCACCCTACCTGTGTCGCCAATAGGGTCAACCCACTTGGCAAGCCAAGTAGGGTGCTCATATTGAGTTCGCTACACTACTCCCCTCTGGTTCTCGACATCGTCCCGATGTCAGCGCCCCATTACTGCTTTGGACAGGAGATCCCACTTCTGACACCAATGTAACGTGCTGCTCGACATGGCGACGTCCCACCGGGAGGTTCGAACTCACGCCTCCCGCTCCGGAGTCCCGCACCCTACCTGTGTCGCCAATAGGGTCAACCCACTTGGCAAGCCAAGTAGGGTGCTCATATTGAGTTCGCTACACTACTCCCCTCTGGTTCTCGACATCGTCCCGATGTCAGCGCCCCATTACTGCTTTGGACAGGAGATCCCACTTCTGACACCAATGTAACGTGCTGCTCGACATGGCGACGTCCCACTGGGAGATTCGAACTCACGCCTCCCGCTCCGGAGTCCCGCACCCTACCTGTGTCGCCAATAGGGTCAACCCACTTGGCAAGCCAAGTAGGGTGCTCATATTGAGTTCGCTACACTACTCCCCTCTGGTTCTCGACATCGTCCCGATGTCAGCGCCCCATTACTGCTTTGGACAGGACATCCCACTTCTGACACCAGTGTAACGTGCTGCTCGACATGGCGACGTCCCACCGGGAGATTCGAACTCACGCCTCCCGCTCCGGAGTCCCGCACCCTACCTGTGTCGCCAATAGGGTCAACCCACTTGGCAAGCCAAGTAGGGTGCTCATATTGAGTTCGCTACAATATTTTGTTCTTCCAGTCCTCTAGAGGGCGTTAGGATCTGTAGTAGTTTTAGGCTTGCCAGTAGGTGGCAAGAAGGAGAGACCTAGCATACTGAATGTCAACAGGAACATGAGTCTGTGTTGCTGTTTTTTCTAAAGCCATCTGCTCATTTCCAGCCCTTTGAGTGGCAATATGAGTAAGTTTAGCAGTTTATTGTGATGGTCAGACAAAGTATAATTGATTATTGGAATAAGTTTAATAAGTTTTATGGACATTAATCAGAGATGTGTCTTGTGATAGCGAAGTCTAATCTGAGTTCATATAGTAACACTGCTTAGCTAATGTTAACCCTTTAATGCACCTTTTGTGCACATTATCTTTGTTTTTTTAGTTTCTAAATACTTCCTTTGTATTTTGTATCTTTTCAGTTTCACACTTTTTTGCATTAAATCCTAGTCCAAAACAACACCTGCCTGTTCCTTGGAGGAAGTGATGCAATTGAGAGTTTAGCTGGCTGTGAATCTCAATATAGGACACGAGTCACATTGGGTGCAACAGTACAGTCACACAAATAAGTGATCTGACAAACAAACAAGGGATCTGAAAGAGTCGCTAATATTGGATGTCCCATTCATTTTCAATGTTTAGGTATTCTGTAATTAATATTCACACAATCAAACAAATCTTAGTGCCATTTACTCCCTTTTATATTTGTCAAAGTCTCACATGTGATTGCCTACATATAGGCTACACCTCTTTGTATTCCACTTTCAAACACAGCTTACATTTGGGCCTGGAAAGCCTGATTGGGAAACCTGTTTCAGACAGGAATACTTGCATTCTACGGGCAATGCACTAGTTAAATAAAACCATGAATGTAAAATGAACAACCCTAGTTAATTTTTTTGAGTGTAGTAGAACATCTACGTAATTGTCATCCGTTAGTTACAACAGCAGTTTTCTACACCTTTGGTGGACCTGTGCACATGCATGGTTGCTTCTGTACACAGATGTTTCTTTCTGGGTCTAAACGAAAGGTGTCATGTGCACCAGGCCTTACAGCATGTATTAAGCACAGAAACCATGAGCAGTGGCGGCAAAGAGAGAGAATTATTTCTCTGAGGGGGAGTTACAAGTACTCTTGGAGGAATTATTGAGGAGTGGGGAAAAAAAATCATTATCAAGAATAAAAAAGGGCAACATCAGCCAAAGATACAGAGAGCTGATGTGCAAAGAACTGCCGACTGCATGAAGTGGGTTTTTGGGATTCTTCAGCGGTGGACAATATACATGTCAATATACATTCTACGACACGGTGGTGGCATCAGCCATCACTTTTGGAGTGATCTGCTGGGGCAGTGGCATTACAGCAGCTGATAGGAAGAGACTGAGCAAACTGATCAAGAAAGCTAGCTCTGTCCTGGGGCAGCGCCCTGACCCAGTGGAGGAGATAGGAGAGAGAAGGATGGTGGCTAAACTGTCATCTCTGCTGGAGTCCGAGTCCCACCCTATGCAGGACATACTGAATGCACTGAGGAGCTCATTTAGCAGCAGACTACATCATTCTAGGTGCGCAACCGAGAGGTTTCGCAGGTCCTTCCTATCTACAGCTGTCAGACTGTATAACCTAAGCAGGGCTGCTCACAAAGATAGCAAAAAAACGTGACGACCTAATAGTATTGAATGCAAAAGGCGCAATAGACTTACACAATGGTCCCCTCCAGTATATACAACTAGGACACTATCGGTCGCTACGGAGGGTGACAATATGTATGGGTATATATTCATACTATGTAGGATAACTAAGTAGACGGTTATGCTGTTTATTCCATCTTGCTACAATGCGCCGCACTTTGTATATATATTTATATATTTATGTGTATGTATGTATATCCACTGCTCTTATTTATATCTTCCGTATCTTCTTAATTATTGCTCTCAGTGTTGCTATCCCTGTGCTGTTGCAATCCTGGAATTTCCCCATTGTGGGACTAATAAAGGCTTATCTTAGCTTATGTAATGAAGTCAGGAAAAGCATTTCTACTTGGCTTGTCAAGTGAGTAAAGGCACTTGGTGACACAACCGTTGGAAGTCATCAGATGGACTTTATTGGCTGTCCCTTTGGTCACATGAGCTTTTCCTATAAAGAATTTTTTATGTAAATTTGTACTTTTTATCATAAATTTTCAGCTTTTCATGTGAATTTGAGAGCCTTTTTCTCTTGTAATTTTGCTGTTTTTCTTACAGTAAATATGCTACGTTTCCATGTAATTTGAAATCATTTTCCCAAAGATGTTTTTTGCTTATTTCTATGTAAATGTCAGTTTTTTGTTCATAAGTTTGTAATTTTTGTCACATGAATTTGAAGTTTCTTCTTTATATATTTCTACATTTATTCGTGTAATTTTGTGACCTTTTTAAATTTAGTAAATCAGAATTTGTAATTTTAGCCTAATTAAAATTTGTCAATGAAAGAGCAAATATCCAAATACCAAATTTAAAAAAAAAGAATACCACTGTCATGAGCAGATATCCAGATTAGCGAATACTTTGATACTGTCCTGGTGGAATGTAAGAAATGCTGACGACTCCATCCTTCATTGTGTATTTAAGCTCTTATTAATGCTTTTTAACTTTCCCCACATGGATCAGATTATGCAGTATAGATTTTAAAATTTTCCCATATTGTAATTACAATACTAATGTTAATTTATACAAACCCTTTTAAGGGTTTTTTTTTCTATCCAACCCAGTCCCCTCAAAGACCCATCTTTCTATTGAATGAACTTTGACTTTTTATTGTAATTTTTTTACAATATGTGCCAAGCATCCCATATGTGTCTGTGGTGTTTATTTCTAGATACTAACAGATTGGCGAATCCCCAAAGTTCATGTAAATTGCTCGTACATCACATTTAGCAACAAATCTGTTAGTACCCAGGGTTCTTGCATTAGGCCCATCGTGCAGTACTACAGTACGATGATACCATAGCACAGCATAGGTTGACGCAGACACCTGCAGAACGTCAGAAGCTCTCCACAAGGCCTACAACAAACCTTGGCTGACTGACACATCACAGGTTTTCACTTGTTCTTGTGCTTCAGAATTGAAGAGCGTAATTTAGCAGTGAAATTCATTTATTTCATTGGCTCGTGTCACTCCAGGCACCCTGCACTGGTCGCGTGCCATTCGCCGTTCCCGCTGTCTGTCACCGTTTCCTTCTCCTTCCCTTCGCCCTGGAACAGCTTCGCCGGTCAGCTTGCTCTTCTCTCATTGGTCACGTCCGCATCCGTCAGAGGCGCTCTGTGCTGCGATTGGTCGTCTCCGGGAGCCGTGACCTTCCAGGCCGTACCTGTCTCACTGTGAGAGGCTGACGGCTCCTTCCTGCTCCCGCCCCCCTTTAGTCCAGCTCCAAGGAAGGAAGGAGGAACTGGCGGACCCGCGTGTGTCACTTCAGCCAGTGTGCTATGTGATTTCCTGGGGTCGTTCAGCCGCTCCCGCGACCGGTGGAACTCAGGTTTTGACGGTGTGGAAACCCAGTCGGTGCTTTGGAGGGGGAGCGCGGCGCTCAGGGAAGGCGGCGTGTGTGGTTTTTTTTTTTTTGTTTGTTTTTTTGGAAGTGGAGCGCGACAGAGGTAGAAGAAGAGCCGTGGGGGAGGCTTTTCTTTCCCGGTGATACCAGAGAGCCTTGCTTCGCCTGCCACGACGGAATTGACGTAGAATATGGCGGAGCATCACCCGGTTTCCGACAGCAGACACAGATCCTCTCTCAACTCCGGGGCGTCGTACTCCGGGAACGGACGCAGCAGTCCGGTGGCGGCGGAGAGAGGCGGTAGCGCCGGCGCCGCGGTGGCTGGAGGAGCGGCGGGAGGAGGTCTGTCCAGCGGCTTGTCGCAGCCGGCCGGGTGGCAGTCCCTGCTGTCTTTCACTATCCTGTTCCTGGCCTGCCTGGCCGGCTTCAGCTCCAGGCTCTTCGCGGTCATTCGCTTCGAGAGCATCATCCACGAGTTCGACCCGTGGTAAGTTTGTGCCGCTGCTCACCGATGGTGGTGCCCTGGCAGCAGGTTAGGAGCAGTGAAAGTGGAGAAGAGCCGGGGTCATTCGTGGATTAAAGCGGGGGGGTCTGCAGCCTACAGTGTTTGGTCTGTAACCAGTGGCTTCCTGTGGCCTCTGACTAAGGCTGTACATTTATTTAAAGGTCCCATTTGTACAATTCCCCACATCTTAATTTTGCGTTGCGGCATTTCCACCAACATAAATATGCCGTTGAAAAGACCAGAAAGCACTTGTGTGTTGTTTTACAGCTCACCAAAGTGTTGCCTGTGAAGCAGTTGGTTTGTAGCCTGCTGATTAATTTTGATGACCTTTTTAATTTGATTGGGTAATGGTTTTTCGAGTGGGCCAATCACAAGTAACAAAGGAGTCGGGCGCTTACATTTGTCAGCTTTAGAAAACTGAAAGCGGGTCTTGTTGGTTTGTGACATCACAAAAGCCAGGATGTGCAATCTGCTTGTTTCTTTATAGTGTTTCTAATAATAATAATGAAATGCTATCCACACATTCACACACTGATGGCGGCAGAGCTGCCATACACAGGACCAACTGGGGGTTCAGAATCCTACTCACAGGGATGAGAATTTTCCGCGGATCCGATCATGTCTAGGGTCATTCTCATGAATTGTCTAAATTTGAGGAGAAATTTTTTTTTTGGGGGGGGGGGGGGGTGAGGTATGTTATGACCGGCGAGTCGTGTTTTCAATCGGCTGCTAAAATCCACCGCGCAGAACGCGCTACCCAGCGAGATCAGTAATGTAATGTAACAAGGCCACTGATTGGCTGATACTTATCGAAGCAACCAATCGGCGATTTTGTTAGATTTCCTTTGTCACGTCCAGCAAGTGCCTACAGGCATGAAAAGGAAGAAAAAAGGAAAGAGAAGGAAATGAAACAGAAAGAACTCCATCTTCAACATGATTCTGTGGCGAGCAAGGCAGCCATGAAAAAGAAGAGAGAAGCTGCAGCTAAGCAGGCACTGCTTGCCCACAGAAAATCAGAGAAGAGGAAGGCTACAGAACGGCTCCAGGCTTTGGTAGCCAAGAAGAAGAAATTGCACAACTAGATGTGAAGAATACATTGACTTGTACATAAGTTCATAGAGTAGTAGCACAGGCATGTAAATATGGAAGTGACATTTTCTATTTCTCAATCAAGTGTGACACTGACTCAAAACCGTACTGAACATGATTACACATGTGATGCAGCAGCAGATTAAAAAGGTAAACTATAAATGCATTTGTGCTTACTTCTAACTTTAAATATAAGACCACATTTGAGCATTCTAAAACACCAGATTTCGTTAGCTTCTGGCGGCGTTGCCCCCCTAGACCCCTCACCAAGGCTCCACCTTGGATCCGGCTTGGGGGCCTGCGTCCCCCAAGCCCCCCAGCTTAGTTTCCTCTTTTTTTTCCCAAACCCCATTCTCATCCCTGTACTCATGGACACTTCGACATGCAGACTGAGCGGGAATCGAACCACTGACCCTTCGATCAGTAGTCGGCTACACTACACCTGCGCCCCAGCCGCCCCCGTAATCCTCATAATAATAGATTGAACTTATATAGTGCTTTTCATGACACCCATCTTACTGTGGAGTTAACATTATGATGTTTTAGTGGGATAAATGTGACCCAAGGCCGCATTGTAGAAGGTTGAAACCTGCAAAAACACTGTTCCAGTCAGTGGGACCTTTAAGAGAAACTGCCACAAAATTATGAGGAAAAGAATGAAATGGAACATTAAAGGAAAAAGTTGCAAGTTATGAAGGACCCCCCCCCACACACACACACAAATATACGTACAGTACATGAACAAAAGTTTGAAAGTTACTGGAAAGTATTTCAGAACATATGAGAAGAGTCACCGATGGGTGTGACAGGCAGGTTACTTCTTAGAACTATTTTACGTTTGGTTTACTACTGAAATAAGTTTTGTGGCTCCATGTGATTTTTTTTTTTTTTCCTTTCTGAGCAAAAAAAAAAACCAAGCTAAAATCTCTTTCCGTAGGAAAGGTTGCTAACTTCTGGTTCAAATCTTCAAAGCCTGCATTTGTGCAGCAAGGTGGTGTCTATAAACTGACATCATAATCTGTTAGCGGTCTTTAATATATGGAAGAATAATAGATGAAGCCGAAGCCCATCTCTGGTGCCATGTGAGCCCTGTGTGTATTGTATTTGACAATGAAGTGCAACATTAGAAGAAGGGGCGGTCACAGCCGAGTGCTGGACGACAATAGTGACGGCTTCATCCAGCAGGAGGGCTGAACCAGGGAAGGAGCAGCTGCATGGTGGCACATATATCGTCTTTGTTTTCTCACATATCTCCTTGGCCTGTATTTCTGACTGTACTGCAGCAGCAAGGCTGACTAAAGCAGGGCTCTGGAGTCGTATAGGGCTCACCCTGTGGCTTTGACAAATGAGCTGAAAAAGTTGCAAATTGAAGAGAGTTTTTCCAGAGGAAAGAGTGACAAGTTTACAAGTGGACAAAATGGCCAAAGGTGACAGTTTTACAATAATAAAGTAATAAACTCTGCATTCCTTTGAAGAGAATTTGTTTCATGTCGGTCTTAAAGGTTATTTTAACTCATGCAGTCAGTGTATTTCCCGGTGTTTCTTGACAGGTTTGGCGACCTTTCCTGATGTTTTTTTTTATTTTTTTGTCCTCTTTCATGGTTTCATTCCCTTCCTGTCAGTAAGGTTGTCCAAAGCTTGCCTCAGCATGGCGAAGGGGACCTCAGGATGAACACGAGCTCCTCTGCTAGCCAGAGGTGATGCACTTTTCATCAATTATTATATTTCCAACCAGCAGGGGCTTCTTGTCAGAAATTGTCCACGGCCTTTTTTTTCCCCCACTTGTACTCCAAAGGGACGATTGCTTGGCCCATGTTCACCATTGCATCAGTAAAAGCATTTACTGATTATTCTGAGACCAGCAGTGCCGGGATTAGAGTGCCAGTTCCACGTCTGTCTGCTGCTGAATAAAAGAGGAGGCTTGAAAGCTTTGCCTGGGTGAGAATCCTTCAGTTTCTGTGTGTCACTGTCTGAAAGCCTAATATGGCGTGGCACGGAGAGAAATTTATTCATATACTCCCTCATTGTTCTATCAGTCACCCTTCACTATCAGGCTGCCAGCCTTAAGGAGGAATGTGGATGCCTGAGGACACCCTTAGCATATTTTTATACATATATACGTATTCTGTGCTTCATGGATGGGTGATCATTTGCTTAAGATCACCTAATATTTGATATCAATTTCACACCCAATTAATTTGTAAAATAATTTTAATTGGCTTGCGATGCGAGGGAAACTTTTCTGATTATAGTGATTTGCCATTTCATCTCGTGGATGGAAGGGGAAGTCCCTGCTTTAATCTGTGTGCCATGCGTATCTGAAAGAGGAAGGAAGCAGTGAGTCTTTGCTCATAGTAAATGTGTAACAGGACCACAGCGTGTTTCTCTGTGGGTGTGGAAATGGTCTGATCTCTTCGGAGAACCCTTGAGCTTGTCGAGCGTTCAGAAGAGCAGTAGTGAGTGAGCGGGGTTTACTGTCTGAGGGCACGTCCCTCATTCGCGGTCTCACAACCTCGCTGCTGCAAGGTTGCTGCCAGTCTGTAGATTATGTTTGAAAAGCAGTCAACCTTCTGTGATCCAGTTTGCTTTCTGTCCTCCCTTCTGATGCGTCCCTTTGATGTGGCTTGTTAATACTCCTTGTTCCTCAGAAGTTCGAGATGGAACCATTAGAATTGACAGCAGAGTGGGTCCGGGACTGACATTAGGCAGCCGGACTGTTGGATGGTTAGTTGTGCTGGGAGTTAGGGCTGTGCTAATCATGCATGGAGTAGCATCAGAAAGAGGTGTAAAATGAAGTTCATCAGCACTTATATCTGTCTGATGGACCAAAAGATGCTTTGTCGCAAACCGGACCTCCCTTAGAGCACAATCTGATCTGTCTTTTTCATTTTAAATCTTTCTACAGCTGAAGATATGGTAATACGGGTGATTTAAGGGAATTTGTGTCTACTGGATGACCAGTTCTGCTGTGACAACGGCTTTTTGGCAAGAATCCTTTGAAATAGAAAGTCTTGGCTTATCACATCAGGATTGTTATTGTCTTGGCTGTTCCACAGTTTGGGATTGGTTTTTATGAAAGCCAATACAGTTTTAAATTCAGCCCAAAGTTTGCAGTGAAACTGAAACCTGAGAGCTGATTTGATTGTACTCAAGTGAGATGAAAGGTTTTTGCGTTTCGAATGCCGTTTTCTGAAACAGTTTCATCTGCTTATTAACACATTACTATAACCGACATCCAGTTTTGATCAGTAATTGCATTAATTGGCCTCCTGCAACAAAGATGCATATTAACAGATTTGTTGGTAAACATGACTTGCGGTCAGTTTAAGTGAACTTGAAATTTTGTACAGGCATTCGCAAAATCTACAAGTGGCCGAAACTAGGGATGTTAATGATGAATGGACTTGCAATTAATTTTAGATAAGAATTTAGTCGACTAAATTAAATTAGTTGTCAATTAACTGCTAGCTCAGCAGTCCTTTTTAATGGGAGCTTATTCCATGAAATGTAGTGGTGTCGCTGTCCAGGCGGGGGTGCACGTGTTCACCCACTACTGCCTTTCAACCAAAAAAGCAGAAGACGACACTAAGCCCCCAGAACGCATGCACTCGTGCTGTGCAGAGCAAAAAAACCTCTCCCTTCTGGGTTACTTTGGAGAATCACACTGATCAGTGGAGAATCGCACATTCCAGTGTCCACCCGCCCACTTCGAATCAGCAGGGCGAACAAAGGGACTGCAGTGAGGAAAAAGACGGCACGGGTGCAAAAACCTATCCCTGCTGCCAGCAGACCAGAATCGAGTTCCCACTGAAGTAACCAACAACAAGAGGGAGCCCAGGTCGTTCTGGGTTTGCCTGGATTTCCGGAGTACTGTGATGATGTTTAACATGCAACAAATTAGGGCTGGGAACGATCTCTAATTTCCAGAATCGATTCGATTCCGATTCTTGAGATTCTGAATCGATTCGATTTCGATTCGATCCCGATTCGATCTGGGGAATTACCATTTTAATAGCCATTTTACTTGCCATGAAACAAAAATCTTTGAGACCTAATGCTGCAAATTGTACCAAGAATCTTCTAACTTTGTTAATACATAAATTATCACATATAGAACTGACCCAAAATCAGTTACAATAATGCACTTTTTATTATTTAACTTATCATTTCATAAAGTGCTCACAGGTGCTTTCCTTAGTGCAAAGGGTGTGTCGTGTCAAGTTCACCACCCAGAGTAAGTAAACAAATTCAATGCATGAACCATGCATACATAATCTCACTGTATTTCAGTCCCTCCAGGATTTTGTCAGCTGTTTTTGTGATTGTTGTGGCCCAAAAAGCCTGGATTTGTGGGAGCTTTTCCAAAAAGTTATGGCACTTTTAGAGTTTTTTTGCACTCAAAGTTGTGTGAGGAAGCACAAATTTTAAAGCAGCTGCTTTTTCCATAGTTTACAGTGATGCTATTCTATGTAACACCACAAGAAAAGCACAGGATTGCCAAAAATTTCCTTAGTGATTTATTTAGAATTAAATGCTCAGTAAAATTGTAAAAAAAAAAAAAAAATGACCAACATTGTATTCTTGCTGAGAACTTAAAAAAAAGAAATAAAAGAATTTGTCATTACAACAACTAAATTGCATTGAATGCATGTTAGTGTGGAGAAAATGATGGCAGCACCTCCTTGAATCTTGAATTTGAAGGTCTTCTTCTGTGCTGAAATCCACATGAAGCAGGGATGCTCCTCCACTGATGACCTCTGACCTTCAGAAGGTCTCAGTGAGGATGAAGCTTCCAGTCTTCACACATCTGAAGGCAGATAAAAAGAATAGATTTCACAGTAAAATTAATATTCATATTTTTAGATCGCCACACCACAGTAGGGTTTAATAATTTAGGTTTTTTTATATATATATTTTAACTACAAATTAACTTTCAGTGTTTGAAAAGGGTTTCATTTCCTGAGGTTTGTTCATTTCAATTTAGTTCTACTGAGTAAAAATAGCTTGTTGTACTGCAGCCTTTATTAATTTTATTGTGATTTATTCTCTTCACATCTCTTAAGTGGCAGAAGTCCATAATCTCATAAAATATACCTTAATTCTGCATTTATTCACAGCGCTTAACCAACAGTTCTCTCTGTGTCCATAGTTTGTAAAAGAAACCACCATCATGCTGGATAAATTATTAATTGACGACACAAACGTTAAAACAAACAAATATTATACTTACAGTCTCAGCAGCTCCAAGTCTCTGCTTCACGGGTTTCAGTCTCCGTGCATTTTCCCTTTATCAGTCGTCAACTTTATGTTCCAACACAGCGCTGCATGGAGTAAAAGTCCGTTTATCCCCGCTTTATGAAAAATATTCAGAAGCTGTTGAGGACAGTCTTTACGGTGACTTTTGCTGCTAAATTAAGAGACGCACGTTATTAATTCCGCTCGTGTAAACACGAAAGGCGTGTGCACACGCGGCAGGGAACACATAAGTTTTATTTATGAAAAATATTCAGAAGCTGTTGAGGACAGTCTTTATGGTGACTTTTGTTGCTAAATTAAGAAACGCACGTTATTAAATCCGCTCGTGTAAACACGAAAGACATGTGCACGCGCGGCAGGGAACTCTTGCCGGATGAGAACCGTTTTAACACCACAGAAGAAGAACTAGCATATCGTTAGCTTGCTAGCTCCGTTAGCGCGTCGGTTGTTTATGGTTCTCGGCCGTTGTTCCTGGCTCACTGACCCGGTTTCGACCCGATTATACTCAGCAGACGTTCACAAACGTAAAAATATTATATTAAAATATATTAATATTATATTAAAAGATCGATCCGTGGATTTTGTGGATCAATATCGGCTCAGTCAAACGTGGATCGATCCATATCGATATATTGATCTTTTGAACCCACCCCTACAACAAATGAAGCAGCTCACAATTTATTTTCCTGTTAAAACAGTCTACCAGTGCATCTCAGTAAATTAGAACGTGAAAGGTTTTTTTTCATATAACTAAAAAAGATAATTTTGTATGATTTTGGTAATGGTGTTTAAAATAAATAAAAAATCATGACATTTGTAATTTACTGAGATGTACCAGCACATAGTACACACTATACAGTGCAAAATTTGTTAAACTACAAAAAATGCCATTGTCTGTAGTAAAAAAAAAAAAAAAAAGGTACTAATAAATCATTGAGGAATATGATGTTCATGTTTTATTCAGTATATGAAAAAAGCAACTTTTTACATGTTAAAGATAGACTGTATTGTACTAAGGGAAATTCATATTCTCGGGGAAAAATGCCACTTATCAATTAATCATTAATTGATCAATAAGGTGAATCAATTATCAATTAATGAACTAATTGATAACTTGCATCCCCAGCCGAGACCAGTTGTCAGTTATGTGCAAATAGTTTGCTGTGATTCTAACCTTAGTTTTAACGAAATGGCTCTATATTTCATTCATCTGAATCAATTTTAAGAGTGAAAACCATATAAATTAGTTGACATGATTTTATACTTTGAAGTTGTATTTCTAAACGGATTTATATAGTATCCGAAAATGGGGGAAGCAGGAGTTGCTGTGGGTGATTGCACAGCCATGCCTAAAAATATTGGCACACCTCTGTCAGATAATGCAAGGTTATTTTGGCATTTACAAGTACTTTTGTATTCTCCTGTTTATTCTCATGTGTATTTCTTTTGTTTCCATTAGAGCAGCACAAAAAAGCAGAGGAAAAAGCAAAATTCCAGAAATGAGCTGTGTTCAAATTGTTCGCTGTATACAGTAGTGCATCAGGAAAGTATTCACAGCGCTTCACTTTTTCCAGATTTTGTTATGTTGCAGCCTTATTACGCAATGGAATAAATTCATTTTTTTCCTCAAAATTCTACGCACAATACCCCATAATGACAATGTGGAATTTTATTTTATTTTTTTGAGATTTTTGTAAATTTATTAAAAATAAAAAACTAAGAAAACACATGTACATAAGTGTTCACAGCCTTTCTCAATACTTTGTTGATGCACCTTTGGCAGCAATTACAGCCTAGAGTCTTTTTGAATATGATGCCACAGGCTTGGTACACCTATCTTTGGGCAGTTTGGCCCATTCCCCTTTGCAGCACCTCTCAAGCTCCATCAGGTTGGATGGGAAGTGTCTGTGTACAGCCATTTTCAGATCTCTCCAGAGATGTTCAATTGGATTCTAGTCTGGGCTCTGGCTGGGCCACTCAGGGACATTTACAGAGTTGTCCTGAAGCCACTCCTTTGATATCTTGGCTGTGTGCGTAGGGTTGCTGTCCTGCTAAAAGATGAACCATTGGCCCCAGTCTGAGGTCGAGTGCTCTGGAGCAGGTTTTCATCCAGAATGTCTCTGTACATTGTTGCATTTATCTTTGCCTCTATCCTGACTAGTCTCCCAATTCCTGCTTCTGAAAAACATCCCCACAGCAGGATGCTGCCACTACCATGCTTCACTGTAGGGATGGTATTGGCTTGGTGATGAGCGGTACCTGGTTTCCTTCAAACATGATGCCTGGCATTCATGCCAAAGAGTTCAATCTTTGTCTCATCAGACCAGAGAATTTTGTTTCTCATGGTGTGAGAATCCTTCAGGTGACTTTTGGCAAACTCCAGGGGGGCTGCCATGTGCCTTTTACTAAGGAGTGGCTTCCATCTGGCCACTCTGTCATACAGGCCTGATTGGTGGATTGCTACAGAGATGGTTGTCCTTCTGGAAGGTTCTCCCCACTCCACAGAGGAACACTGGAGCTCTGACAGAGTGACCATCAGGCTCTTGGTCACCTCCCTGACTAAGGCCCTTCTCCCCCATTTGCTCAGTTTAGACGGCTGGCCAGCTCCAAGAACGGTCCTGGTGGTTCCAAACTTCCATTTACAGATGATGGAGGCCACTGTGCTCATTGGGACCTTCAAAGCAGCAGAAATTTTTCTGTACCCTTCCCCAGATTTGTGCCTCGAGACAAAAACATGCAAGTTAGGTTAACTGGCATCAACTGGGGATTCTAAATTGTCCTTAGGCGTGACTGTGAGAGTGAATGGTTGTCTGGCTTTCTGTGTTGGCCCTGCAATGGCCTGGCAATCTGTCCGTGGTGTACCCTGACTCTCGCCCAAAGATGCTGGGATAGGCTCCACCCCCCCCCCCCCCCCGCGACCCGAAAAGGATTAAGCAGAAGAAGATGGATGGATGGATGGACAATCCTGTCTCGGAGGTCTACAGACAATTGCTTTGACTTCATACTTTGACATGCACTGTCAACTGTGGGACCTTATATAGACAGGTGTGTGCCTTTCCAAATTATGTCCAATCAACTGAATTTACTACCGGTGGACTCCAATTAAGCTGTAGAAACATCTCAAGGATGATCAGTGGAAACAGGATGCACCTGAGCTCAATTTTGAGCTTCATGGCAAAGGCTGTGAATACTTATGTACATGTGATTTCTTAGTTTTTGATTTTTAATAAATTTGCAAACATCTCAAAAAAACTTTTTCCACATTGTCATTATGGGGTATTGTGTGTAGAATTTTGGGGAAAAAATGAATTTAATTCATTTTGGAATAAGGCTGTAACATAACAAAATGTGGAAAAAGTGAAGTGCTGTGAATACTTTCTGGATGCACTGTTGTGCTATATAGTGAATCAGCCATTTTGTAGTGCTGTTCGGAATCTTAAATGATGATTTCATTCACTATATAGTGCACTCGAACTATCCCACAATGCATTTTGGAAAGTAGTGTACAACTGGTGGTCACTACATTAGCCAGTATATCCCATAATGCATTGTGCATCTAACGAAGCACTGAGAGGAGAGCTTCACATCACAGCATATACTGCCTTAAGGTATTTTTTTTTATTATTTATTAATACAGTAAAATGATTTGATTTAATACAGTATCTCACAAAAGTGAGTACACCCCTCATATTTTTGTAAATATTTTATTATATCTTTTCATGGGACAACATTGAAGATATGACACTTGGATGCAATGTAGTCAGTGTACAGCTTGTATAACAGTGTAAGTTTGCTGTCCCCTCAAAATAACTCAGCACACAGCCATTAATGTCTAAACCGCTGGCAACAAAAGTGAGTACACACCTAAGTGAAAATGTCCAAATTGCACCCAATTAGCCATTTTCCCTCCCCGTTGTCATGTGACTTGTTAGTGTTACAAGATCTCAGGTGTGAATGGGGAGCAGGTGTGTTAAATTTGGTGTTATCGCTCTCACACTCACTCATACAGGTCACTGGAAGTTCAACATGGCACCTCATGGTAAAGAACTCTCTGAGGATCTGAAAAAAAGAATTGTTGCTCTACATAAAGATGGCCTAGGCTAAAAGAAGATTGCCAACACCCTGCAACTGAGCTGCAGCACAGTGGCCAGGACCATACAGTGGTTTAATAGGACAGTTCCACTCAGAACAGGCCTCGCCGTGGTCGACCAAAGAAGTTGAGTGCACGTGCTCAGCGTCATATCCATAGGTTGTCTTTTGAAAATAGACATACAAGTGCTGCCAGCACTGCTGCAGAGGTTGAAGGGGTGGGGGGGTCAGCCTGTCAGTGCTCAGACCATAAGCTGCACACTGCATGAATTTGGTCTGCATGGCTGTCGTCCCAGAAGGAAGACCCTTTTAAAGATGATGCACAAGAAAGCCTGCAAACAGTTTGCTGAAGACAAGCAGACTAAGGACATGGATTACTGGAACCATATCCTGTGGTCTGATGGTGTCAAGCGTGTGTGGCGGCAACCAGGTGAGGAGTACAAAGACAAGTGTGTCTTGCCTACAGTCAAGCATGGTGGTGGGAGTGTCATGGTTTGGGGGTTGCATAAGTGCTGCCGGTACTGGGGAGCTACAGTTCATTGAGGGAACCATGAATGCCAACGTGTACTGTGACATACTGAAGCAGAGCATGATCGGAAACTGGGCCGCAGGGCAGTATTCCAACATGAGAACCACCCCAAACACACCTCCAAGACAACGACTGTCTTGCTAAAGAAACTGAGGGTAAAGGTAATGGACTGGCCAAGCATGTCTCCAGACTTAAACCCTATTGAGCATCTGTGGGGCATCCTCAAACAGAAGGTGGAGGAGCGCAGGTGGAGGAGCACAAGCTTTCTAATACCATGATGTTGTCATGGAGGAGTGGAAGAGGATTCCAGTGGCAACCTGCGAAGCCCTAGTGAACTCCATGCCCAAGAGAGTTAAGGCAGTGCTGGAAAATAATGGTGGCCACACAAAATATTGACACTTTGGGCACAATTTGGACATTTTCACTAGGGGTGTACTCACTTCTGTTGCCAGTGGTTTAGACATTAATGGCTGTGTGTTGAATTATTTTGAGGGGACAGCAGATTTACACTGTTATACAAGCTGTACACTGACTACTTTACATTGTGTCAAAGTGTCATATCTTCAGTGTTGTCCCATGAAAAGATATAATAAAATATTTACAAAAATGTGAGGGGTGTACTCACTTTTGTGAGATACTGTATATATAGTAGGGATGTGAATGATTGACTTTCGATTAATTGTTAAGAATTTAGTCAACTAAATTAAATTAGTTATCAATTAATTGAAAGTGGCGCTGTTCTTTTCAACAGTTTGTTTTCATTAAATGTAGTTGCGTTGCCAGTCATGGCGAGGGCCCTATAGCCCTAATCTCTACCATACCTGTACTTCACTCAAGAAAATGAAGCGGTCTAAACAGAGTGCAGTGTGGGATCATTTAAACTGGTGAATACTAACAACGAAGCTAAATGTACATTATGTGGTACTACATTGAAACACAACAGCTTAACCAGTTTGCCAAGTTGCCACCCAAAGAACTCACATTCAGCCATGCTGCAAGGAGCGACTAGTTTGGCTTCATCACAACCAACAGTTACCGCAGTCTTGTGGAGGCAGGTGTGTGATGAGAGGAAGACGGAGGATTTGTAACATGATTAAAAAGAGACATGATGCCAATAAGTAATATAGAAGGAGAGGGCTTTCAGGAGCTGATAAACTTTATGGAGCCATGATATAATATTCTGTCTAGTGTAGGGATGGGCAGTGAGGGCCATTCCACTGCACATTTTCTGTTCCACTCAGTCTCTTCAGCAGGTGTTTGCATTGATGAGCTTCAAGGATTGCTAATTAGAGAAAGCAACTGCTGAAGAGACTGGGTGGAACAGAAAACCTGCAGTGGAATGGCCCTCCATGACACACAGTTGCCCATCCCTGGTCTAGACGAACGATAACTGCCTGCTTTGAAGCACGCTACAAGAAGAACAAAGCTGACCTGAAAACACAACTAGCCACTGAAAATGTGGTGCTCATTGTTGGACTGCGCTAACTACAGAAAGCTACATCACGGTCATTTGCCACTACATTGATAATGACTGGTATGTAAAATCAGCAGTTCTTCTCACAAAGAGCATGTCCGATTTTATGTAGTTTTTAATATTATGTGGACTGAGTCTACATAATATTTTATTCAGAATTTATGTTGCTGAAATTTAATATCAGCCAGTGCACATATTTTTATGTTATTGTAGCCTTAATATTTTCTGAGTTTATTTTGTTGTTAATGTTTAAATTCAACAGATTACATTACATAAATTAATCAAATCCTTGAGGAATATGACTTGCATTTTTTTTAATTCAGTATATTAAACAATAATTGGCTTATGTTATAGACTGTAATGTATCAAGGGAAATTCAGATCTTCAAGAAAAACACTGCTTATCAATTAATCGTTAATTGATCGATAAAGTGAATCAATTAACAATTAATGAATTGATCGATAACTTGCATCCCTAATACAGTATGTAGGTATTCACTTTTTAACACCATTAATCTGTTACATTTTACTGTCTCATGATGGTGACATCATTAACTGTGCTGAGAAAATAAGCAGAGTGGTATCTGAAAGCTGAACATTTTATTGCTGTATTGAGTTTACTATACAGTCCACTACATCTGAATTCACTATATAGTAAGTAGGGAGATAGGAAGTGAGTGGCCATTTTGAACACAGCTATGGACTGGACAAATGATGGAGATAGGAACTCTGATGAGAGAAGGAAATGATTTCACCTGTTTACAAACCTTGCAAATCAGGTGGTTTCAGAATTCCTTTCTAAAGATAAATGTAATGAGTTTGCTTGCTTTTTTACTGAAAAATTCTAAGTATAAGTAACACCATCATTACTCCACAATTAAGCAGTGAAGTTTTTAAACCTTTACCTAGCAACAGCGTGATCATTTGGTCAGAGTTTAACATGGTATACAACAATATGTTAGAGAAAACAATCTCCCTTATTAAGTCAACTACATGCTGTTTGGATACACTCCCAACACAATTTTTTAAAAGTATATTTTGTTCTATAAAAACTGATGTTCTGCAAAGAGTGAATGCTTCATTGTCATTGGGTATATACAGTATATCCAGAGTCCCTGAAAATGGCTGCTATTAAGATAAGATAAGATAAGATAAGCCTTTATTAGTCCCACAATGGGGAAATTCCAGGATTGCAACAGCACAGGGATAGCAACACTCAGAGCAACAATCAGAAGGCAAGAAAAAACAACATCTAGCAAACATATGTCCATATTACTATAAATGTATATATATAGACACACAGTGCAGAGCATTATGGCTGGTGGATGTGCAGCAGAAAGTCTAAGCTCTCTCTCCGCGGATGCAGCGGGCCAGCTGGAAGTCTTTGGGCATGATGGTGACCCCCTTAGCGAAGAAGAGACCACCAGGTGGGTCTCGCTGGTCTCCTGCAGAGCCATGACGGCGAAACTCAGGAAACGCAGGACGGTCTTGAAGTCCTGAGCGATCTCCCTCACCAGGCGCTGGACGGGCAGCTTACGGATGAGCAGCTCCGTGGATTTCTGGTAGCGACGGATCTCTCTCAGAGCCACGGACCTGTGACGGCGAGATTAGACCCCTTCTGAAAAAAATAACCTTGATCCTACTGTGATTAGCAATTACAGACCCGTGTCAAATCTTCCTTTTTTAGCAAAAATCGTAGAGTGAATTGTTTTTAATCAACTTGCCAATCATGTTAACACAAACTCTTACCTAAACAATTTTCAGTCAGGATTTCAGCCCCATCATAGCACAGAAACAACACTGATTAAAGTGTTAAATGATATCCGATTAAGCACGGATGCTGGCAAAGTATCATTGTAAGTATTATTGGAACTTAGTGCCACATTTGACACGGTACCGTAAAACGGGGCTAAGGGACGGCGGGGTAATAAGGGACACTTTTCTGGGAAATGTTTTAAATGTAATTCTGCTTTTTTTATTTTGAGCAGGACGCTGAGTTGTGTTGTTATTGTCTTTCCTGTAGATAGATATTAGTTTTAAGAAATTTGTCGCCGTTATATTTAAGGAAAATTTAAAAAAAAAGTGTCCCTTATTACCCCGCCATCCCTTATAGCCCCGTTTTACGGTAGATCACAATATACTGCTAGATAGACTGGAAAACTGGATTGGACTGACTGGAACTGTATGAAATTGATTTAGATCATACTTATATGGTAGGGAATATTTTATAAATATAAAATGTTATAGGTCCAACCAAGTACTAATGACTTGTGGAGTCCCACAGGCATCTGTCCTTGATCCTTTTCTTTTTAATATTTATTTGCTGCCACTTAGTCAAATTATTAAAAGCTATAATATTACTGTATATGCATTCTATGGTTTTTTCACATATATCATACTGTCTGACAGTTGGGGCTCAAGCAGCTCCTTCTACAGTAAAACATACAGGTTCATTATATAATCAAACTCTAAAAATTCTGGATAAAAAGCCCATTAGGTGGCATCATTGTTATATTCTAAAAAAATATAATTATTGAGTTTTGAGAGTTTCATTGACCTTTGTTTTCTGAAATTAATTTTTAAATGTTTCCATAAATCGGCGCCAGAGCCTCTTGTTGGATTCATCCAAAGACAGGACAGCAGCAGAGCCACCAGGAGTTCTGTTAACAATAACTGTAAAATATCCCACCGCAGAACCACAGTTGGACAAACAGCTTTTTCTATAAAGGGCAGTCATATCTGGAACACAATGCCAAATGAAATCAAAATAACGGATTTTAAAACATTTATTACAAAGGTTAAAAACTGGCTGAAAAGTAAACAAGAATGTACTCGTGTATGAAATGATTGTCTGCAGGGTGTGAGTGAAGAAGGGAAGGCAAATGTTTAACAGGCATTTTACTGTAACGGGCAAATGTGAATCAGGTTTTTATATTGTGTATTTATAATTTTGTTTGCATTGATGTATGTGGATAATGTTTATACTGTTTTCATTTTGTTTTTTCTTCATCTTTTTCTCTTTTTTATCTGTTTCTTTTCTCTAAAGCCCATCCAGGGACAAGAGTTGCAAACTAGCTTAATGCTATACACTCTGTGTGCAACACATCAGATTTTCTTTTTTGTCTGTTTATTGCACTGTCCCTGACAAATAAACAAATAAAATAAAAATAAAAAATAACTACCATGCATATGCAGATGACACCCAGATATATCTTTGCTCTATCACCAGACCACCTCAGTTTAGTTGACAAACTAAATCAGTGTTTAGCTATCGATTATTTTACTAATCGAGTAATCCGTCACTCTAATCGATTGATTAATAGAGTAATCAGATATGTCTTTATTTCATTTTTTTTGTATTGAAGAAACCTGCTTTGACCAACATGTGTGGAACTTTCTTTCCTAAAGAGCAGTAGTAATTGTACTAAACACGCAATAACACAGGTACACATTTATTGCAGTGCTTATTGCATATAGCCCCATTTGCAGTTGCTGCATTATATTTTGCCTTAAAACTGTGACAACAAAATTTTTGACGTATACCATTAGGTGGCTAGTATTAATGTAGTATTACCAGATAATACTACATTAACACTGGGTTGAAGACCAGAGGGGGATTAGCTCATGGGGCAGTCCATCCATCCGTCCCACTTTTGTACCATGTTGGTACAGGACTCAATTCCCTGTGACACTCTTACCAGCTTCAGCCAGCATCTTCACAAGGTCTTTTGCTTTTGTTCTGGGGTTGATGTGCACATTTTTCCCCAAAACACATAATGTCTGAGACACACAGCCCATCTCCTTCCTGAGCAGTGTGATGGCTGAACCCATGGTGTTTATACTTGGGCACAGTTGTTTGAACAGATGAATGTGGCATCTTCAGGCATCTAGAAGTTGTACCTAAGGATGAACCAGACTAATGGAGGTCCACAATTCTCTTCCTGATATGAGTATATGCAAGCTTCTGACTTTGAAGAAAATAATAAAAAATTATCTTAAAAAATATTTAGCAAATGAAAAAAATATTTAGCAAATAGAAATAATTTTGGTAATTCTAACTGACCTAAAACAGGAAAAGTTTAGCCTGATGTAGTGTCAGCGAGTGAGAGGAAAAAAAAAAGTTTTGTGTCTCTTTATTCAGTTTATGGAAATTTGTGGTTTCAGCTGTGTGTATATATGTATATATAGCTCTGGAAAATTAAATTAAGAGACCAAAAAGACCACTGCAAAATTATCACTTTATCTGGTTTCACTACAGTATTTGTGCTTGAGTAAAATGAACATTTGTTTTTTTTTTCTCTAACTTACTGAGAACAACTCGTCCATATTCCAAGTCAAAATTTCGTCATTTAGAGCATTTTATTTACAGAAAATGACAACTGGCCGGGGCAGCATGGTTAGCACTGTGGCAGCACAGCAAGAAGGCTGTTGGTTCGATTCCACCCTTGGCAACTGGTGACCTTTCTGTGTGGAGTTTCCATGTTCTCCCCGTGTCTGTGTGGGTTTTTGCCGGGTACTCTGGTTTCCTCCCTCAGGCCAAAGACATGCATGTTTGGTTAATTGGCATCAACTGGGGATAAATTGTCCATAGGTATGAATGTGAGAGTCTCTCTCTTGTTGGCACTGTGATGGACTGGCGATCTGTCCAGGGTGTACCCTGCCTCTTGCCTAAAGGTGCTGGGATAGACTCCAGCCCCTCTTCCATCCTCATGACCTGAAAAGGATTAAGCGGTTGATGGATAGATGGATGGATGGACAGACAACTGGCCAAAACGACAAAAAAGATGTTGCTTGTAGATGTGCTTTCTGATGTGGTCAAATGATGCTAAGAAAACAGTCTAGGTATTTGTCTCTGATAGGCCCTTAGAATAGAGGGTTAGTGTACCCACTAGTTTAAGTGCTTTGAGTGGTCTTTGTGACTAGAAAAAGCCTCATATAAGTACAGGTCCTAATGGAAAACAAAACTCAAATTTCACATCTTCCCACAAAGATCAGAAATACTAAAACCTAACTCTCTCACAACAATGGGGTGGAGAAAAAATTCTCTGTCCTGCTCATGTCAGTAAATTGGTTTGACTGATTTGCTGCAAGATTGTGGGCCATTTTAATGCCTGTAACATAAATGAGAAGCACTTTGTCAATTCACAGAGGAAGAAAAGCAATTAGTGAGCTTACAATAGCGCTGTCTTTGCCTGAAAATATAGATGTTTCCTCACAACCACAAATGGAAGATGACAGGAAATGGCCCAGCCTTTATCAAAAACAGACTCAATGTTGTGTGCGCTGTTTCCGTTGTGCCACGTTACAAGAATGGGGGCAGTGGGTTTTGTGTTGGGTAATGAGCAGGTATTAGACCCTGGGCTGCTGTGCTGCCAGCTCCTCTCTGTGTGTTCTTTGAGAGCTAAAGGTGCTTTGAATGTTTGAAATGAAAAGGGGGCAGGCCGGGGAGGAGAAATGAAATGCTTGAAACAGAATGGCAAAGCAGATCCTGCTTTCAGCACTTTTATCTTCATTGCCTCTAAAGTCTGGCTTCTTTTCTGACTGGCTGTTCCCAGTTGTATCATCTGCCCACTGCTTTAATGTATTCTTGATTTAAAACAGGAGTGTCAAACTCATTCCATGGAGGGCCAAGACCCTGCATGTTTTGCTTCTACCCAGTGTCTTCAGCAGGTGTTTTCACTGATCAGCAATCAGTGGGAAGAAATTCAATGAAATCACCTGTTGAAGACACTGGGTGGAGGTAAAACCTGCAGGGTCTTGACCCTCCATGGAATGAGTTTGACACCTGTGATTTAAAAAGTTGAAAATATATACTGAAGCATTGTAGGGGCTGCAACCACAAGGGCTGATGGGAAATGGGGCTGAAACAATTAGCTGACATTGTTGATAATGCCGATCATAAAAATTTGTCGACAAATCCTTTAATTGGGAAGTTTATATGCATACCGTGGAAATGTTTGGTTTAACTGTTCCGGCGAAGAAGAGGAGGAAGGCATCATGGTGACACCGAGAGAAAATCACGGAGAATGCCAAAAGTTCCATAGTATGAGAGGATTTTACCAAAAATTAATAATTGAAACAAGTTAAATGTAGACTGTAAAGAAGAGTTGTCATATCACAAATGCATTATAGCGATGCATCCATTCCCTCTTCCTCTACGTTCCTCTGTCTCTGGCTACCTGTCAGCGGACTGCACCGGTAAGGTTAGCAAATGACGTTAGCTTTTCTTATTTTCAATGAGCGACTCTTTCAGCTGTAGAAAACTGACCATACTATTAGTTCATGCTTTTAACATGGTTTATCTTCTACGTAAATGTAGCCAGTAACTGTTGCTAAACGTCTCAATCAGCATGAAGACGTCTATTGTTATTTCATACATGTAAACAAATTAAATATTGTCAAGTGCAAAAGTAATAAGTGTTTATAAAACATATCTGTTGAGTCGGTACTGCAGAAGACCAGAGATCAAATCGTCGGTCGCCAGAGCACCAGTAGTTAGCTGGTAGCTAGTAGTTATCATCTTAGCGATTTAGCACACTTTGCTCGCTTTTCTTCGCATTTTCAGGTGAAACGAAGTCCATCCACACAAAGGTATTGTGGTTTGTTAATTGAGACAATAAATCAAACTTTAGCGCTGCCTGTTTATTTAAACAGACGTGAAATAGATTAATGAGGTTAAAATGACTTTGATGCAATGGTAAACAGAAACAGTTTTTTTTTTGCAAAAGGTTGCGACTTCCGGGTCACAGATGTATAACTTCTTCTCAAACAGCACCTGACTCTTGAAATTAAGGTATCCAAAGCAGTACTGCAATTGTCAGAGAGTTGATAGCAAATTACTGTTAGTAATTAATGGTTACATGAACACCTTTGAAGTGGAGTGATGCATATTCAGTGAAATTGAATAATGATAAATATAAAATAATAATGTAAAAATGCATCTTGTCCTCAGGATCACACTAACTATATTTTGACTACCCTGATGCTGAGAGGATGCGGAGTGTCAGCACTTCTCAGTTAGTAAAAAGATTTATTTTTAGCATTTTATTTTTTAGACTTAGATAATCTGTCGCTGCCTATCAGTTTGTGGACTGGTCGTCAGCTGTTACCTGTATCCTGGTGGTCAGCAGACTTGCCCACTGAACAGCGCTAGCTTAGCCCTGCTAGCAAGCAATTCTTTGGCTTTGTGAATATTCCTTGGTCACTCCTGGCCTCCCTCAGAACATCTCTATGCCACCATGACTTGTCCATGATCTGCTGGTTCTGTCCCCCTGTCTTCACCCCTTGCTGCTGATTTGCTCGGCTGCATTGCTGTCATTAAATCTCGGACTGTCTCCGCTGTGTCCACCGAGGCTGCAAACGCTGCAGGTTGGTCTACTACGACATGACCTCCTTCACTCAAACAGGCTATAAATCTAAATTATTATTATTTAAATGACAAAAAAAGAAGTCAAAGACACATTAAACAGTCAAAAACTAATCCTTAGCTTGTAACTTGTCATACATATAATAATAATAATAATAATAATAATAATGATAATAATGGTCAAACTAATTTCTGTCACTGAACATGGTGCATTTTTGAAGTTCACTGTTCAGCTAAACTAATTATTGTAAACAGCTCTAATTCCAACTCCTGCAAAGCTACAGTAGAGAAAATAATACTACAGAGAAATTTCAGCAACAAAAACATTTTTCTTCTTCTTTTAGATTTGATTGGCGGTTGGCAACCAGTCTACAGGTGCATTACTGCCAGTGACTTGAGTTCTTCGTCTTTTAGACCTGATTGAGTGAATAATAAACCAGCAGATAAAAGGCTGGAGTTACTCAGTGAATCAGCTTTATTTAAGTATATCCTGTCAAGAGAACAAATCCAAACAGTGAAACGGAGTCATTTACACCTAATCTATCCTCTATTATTTCCATCTGTTCATCCAAATCTGCCGCAGGCTTTATATTCTCTGCTGGGAGTCTGTTACCATGGCAACACCCCAACAAAAGCCAAGTTTCTGTTGATTATAACAAAATAAAAGCTAGTATTAGCTTCAAATGACCCGGACAGTTATCCACCATGTTCCCCACCTTTGTGGCAGTGAATATTTATCGTTTTACTAATCAGCAGTAAATTACTGGATTCAAATTTTGTTGTTTTCATGCATAGCCAGTGTAGAACATAGAGACCGGATGTGACAGAGCCGTAACTCGTAAAACACGGAAGTCTTTGTGCAAGTAGTCCATTGTTCAGTCAGAACTAACTGTTGTATAAAATGAGTTTGACGATCTGAAACATACAAGTGTGACAAATATGCAAAAGTATAAGAACTCGGGAAGAGGGCAAATACTTTTTCACAACACTGTAGCTCTTTTCACAGCAGAGGTTGCTGACTGCTGCTGTAGGGTTGGCTTGTGATTCATCACAGCTTGCACAGCCCTGCTTTTGCTCCTCTGAGGTGCCTTTAGCAGTGCACTCGGCTCGGTCACCAGGGTCATGACAGTTTATGCCTCTGGTCGTTGTCACCGGCCTGAGTCGGTCCACCTGATAACTGATTTCTTCAGCTGGATTCATGCTGCATTTCCTCTCTGGTCCGCTTTGGACAAGGCTGGTGCGTACACGTGGCTCTGTATATGCTCACTTTTTTCGTCTACCAGGCCAAGCGGTTGACGCGTGTGTGCAACTGTTATTTTTAGTTTCACCCCAGCCCTATGGGTAGCGCAAATGCACTAACACGCCAGTTTGTTCACCTGCTATAAACGCGAGATGAACACACATTTTTTGTAGCAGCAACAATGGCATCGTTTCAAGAAAAAAGGATTTTTCAGTGCTCTTCTCTGCTCAAGCTGCTGCTGCAAAGCGATTCATGTATGTTTTTTCTAGTCTTCGTCTTCTTCATCTACTTTGACTTTGTATGCTGTGTTGGTTGTGCCACCTCTTGCACATGCATAGTCAATGCAGTCAGGCCACATGGTCAGAAAATTTGGGCTGCACGCGGACGTCCACGGAGTGGCTATGTGAATGTCCGCAGACTGGAGACGATGATGTAATTTTCATCACACAAGCCTTGTGGTCAAGCGGACGTGGACAGCGGAGGTGCAGCGTGAATCCAGCTTTAGTGGTAGTGACCGCCAAGCAGCACTTTCACTCACCAGGGAAGAAAATGTTGTCCTGCTGGCCACTAATCACAGACTGGGAGGCAAGGAGATGAAGGGGTAGGGCTGGCCAGTTTGACCTTAAATCAGCATCACAGTTAATTGAAGCTTTTAAGTCATTTTTTCCCTCAATCATTTTTTTCTCCCTTATTGTTCACTGACGAGGCTTGTAATTAAGCCATGAGAGTGCCGCACCAACAAATATATCATCACTGTGGTCATGCAGCTGTAAATGAGTATAATATAGTAAAGTATAGGACCACTGTCATCCCACACACATGCAACCAAACTAAACACTGTCCGGTGCAGAAGTCAGTGTCCACACATACTTCTTGAGGGCCACTAGGGCATGTGACTTATGCTGGCGGCCAACCATCTGTGCCAGTGGAGCCCTTCACGCAGGCACAACCTTGCTATCGCCGCTCAGGGACCACGAATCTCCGATTGGGCTCTTAAATACAGCTGAGCTGGTCCACCCCCCACTGCAAAAGGGTCAGTGATGCGGACAGCACTTGGAGGCCAACAGCTACCCAGCCTTGGCTCATTCCATGTGAGCCTCCACACACTCCACTCGCCCCCTCCCAGCATCCCCAGATTAAACGGAGTCAGTCATTTCATATTATGTGGACGGACACCACATTTCTTTTCGGTACAATCCATTTTAATTTTTCTGCCGTGTTCTGCTGCTTTTGAACGGTGCTGACCGCGTGCACAGATGATGTCTTAAAGGGGCAGTTAATGAAAGCTCTCATATACACATGCACACAACAGGAGAAAGGGGAGAACTGAAAAAAACCGACATGCGCAAGATGACATCAGTTTTATGTCCTGACCGTCGGTTTTGGCTTTACTTCATTTAATCACCCAGATAGTCTACCTGGCTCACACGCCGACAGACCTCTTGGGTGGCTGCGACCTTGTGTATTTTGGATTTCAGTCAGCACCTTCTGCGTGTGTTTTATTTGCTGGAAAACTCGAGCCACATGTTCCTGTTTAAACCCCTGATTTGTTTTTGGGTGTAGAATGTAAATCAGTTGTGTGCAGCAGTCCCGCAGTGTGACCAACCTTCAGGAGTTTTACGATGGTGTCGACATGGCGGGGCCCGTTGCTGCATCACTTCAGTAATGCGATGCCTCCCATAGAGCTGATCATCCATTACTGCCAGTGGTTCTTGTTGATTCAGGGAAATGATACAGATGAAAATGGAACATTAACACCGTTATGGAAATTTAAAGAAATATGTTGAGGAAAAACATTAACAACAAGGCTGTCTGTCCGAATGTGTCAGAGAGAAGTTTACTCAACTGGGTTCAGTTTTCTGCACTGATCGTTGATTTTGTTTTGAGGTGGGTTGAGTATCCAGAAATAGTACTAAAGCAGTGTTACCTTATATTAATCACTCAAGTATGAGTCGTCACCAAAACGTTACTTGAGTAAGAATGTATTGTGAAGTACTTTAACGTTTACCAGTATGGAATTTTCCCTCATACACTTGACTCTTTTCTCAAAATATTAAATAGACTTTTCCCAGTAAATTTGAATTTTTTCTGTGATTTTGAACCTTTTCCGATAAACCCGTCATTTTTCTTGTAAATTTACATTTATTTTCTGATAAATTTACAAATTTTTTTTTCATATTTCGATGTCCTTGTAAATTTGCACTTTTTTGTTGATGAATTTTTTTTTAGCCTTTTTCTTGTAAATTTTTTTCTCATAAATTTGACCTTTTTCCTCATATATTTAGATTTTTTTTCCCACAATTTGTGAGGTTCTTCTCAAACTTAACATTTTCGTTAAAATTTACACCTATTTTCTGATAAATTTTCATTTTTTTGGCATAAGATTTGTCTTTTATTTTTATCTGGAGCTTTTCTGATTAGTTTGTGACCCCTTTTAAACAAATTTACAATAATCAATCATAAATCTGCAACATTTTTATACATTTATTAAAATTTTAAATACATTTCTTTTTTAAAATAAATGAGCAACTTTTTTTTCCCTTACATTTCCAAACTATTTTCTTGGAAAGTTTCAAATAAAAAGTTTCAACTAAAAAGTATCCTGTAATAAAACTACTCACAACAGTGCAATTTTGTGAGTTACTTGAGTACATGTACTAGAGTAAATGTAAGTACAGTGGTACCTCTACTTACGAACGTCTCTACATACGGAATTTTCAGGTTACGAGACGCCTCAACGGGAAAATATTGCCTCTAGTTACGAACGAAATTTCAGGATACGAAAGGCAAAAAAGTACGCGCTCCTCGCAGCTTCCGTAGTTTACCGAACGTAAACATACCTGTAGCTGCTCTGCCATTGGCTATCGCCTAGCATCTTCCTGGTATCCCATTGGTATCCCATTGGCCACGAAGTTTGTTTTTTTTTTTTCCCCAAAACTTTATTAAGAACAAGGTGAAAGTTTTACGTGTGTGTACAGTACAGAATTAACATTTATTCGCTATGGGCCCCAAGAAAGTGACGGAGATAAGTGGAAAAGGAGAAAAGAAGAGAGTTTTTTTGTCCATACAAACAAAGAAAGGAGATAATCGAAAGGTATGAAAAGGGGATGCATCTTGCGTTTGGATGCGTTTGGTTGATCTTGCCAAAGAATATGGCCGTAATACATCAACGATCAGCACGGTATTAAAACAAAACGAAGCACTTACAAGCCGACAAAAGCAAACGTCCTTGGATCAGAACATGAACCAAAGAAGGCAAACGTCGACGACGTCGACGACGATAGCAGTTAAAGGGTAAATGAACATTATTTTTATTATTCTTTCTCTTTTATTATTCTCTTTTATTATTCTTTCTCTCATTTTAAACTCTCATTTTATGTTTATTGTGCAGTAATCTAATTGTAACATGTATTTGTTACATGTTTTGATGCGTTTTTACGATTTATAAAAAATTTATGCCCGAATTTTGGGGGCTTGGAACGGATTACGGCATTTACATGTAAAACGCGCCTCTACTTACGAATTTTTCACGTTATGAGAATTCTTCCGGAACGAATTAAATTCGTAAGTAGAGGTACCACTGTAGTTACTACCCACCTCTGATAATGTTGATTGAGATTGAAGTGTGTGTGTGTGTGTGTGTGTGTGCGTGCGCGCGTGTGTGTGTGTGTGTGTGTGTGTGCGCGCGCGCGCGCGCTCGCAATAGGGGTGGGAATCATGAAGGCCATGAAGAATGTTTTAAACATTAATTATGGTTGACGGTGTTTAACGTCTAATATTGCTCTCCTCTTATACTGAGGGATTCTTCTTCTCTCAGTTACTGGCAGATAGCAAGCAACTGAAAGGTGCATACCGCCACCTACTGTACAAGAGTGTGTAACATTATGCCACTTGAGCCCGACCCCTAAATTCTATGACTCAATACTGAGGGACTGAGTCACAGGAAGTAGTTACACATACAGTGCATCCGGAAAATATTCAGACGCTTCACTTTTTCCACATTTTGTCATGTTACAGCCTTATTCCAAAATGGATTAAATTCATTTTTTTCCTCAAAATTCTACACGCAATCCACCTTATTCCTAGGCCTCATGATGCCTTGCGTGAATTGTGGAAGCAACTTTTGGTACTAGTTTAGAATGTATGGTTGTCACTGAAACGGAACACTTTTCCTTGTTAAAAAACAATAACTTTGGCATCAGAAATGCGGGAACACGGCCTCTTGCATTTGAAAACAGTAATATAATCATACCACTTCCCACGACTATCGAGGGATGGGAAGATGGCCTTACAAAGTGGCCTTGTAGACAGTAGCTCCATTAGTTAGCGCCACTGCTAAGATGCTAACGGTGTAAACAAATGTTTACACACTTTGTAGGAAGTGTGCAAAAACTGACCCGGAAAAAGATGATTCATTTATATTTTGGCTAGGTTGAAAACTCATGTTTGATCGATTGGGAGTTACCTATGTTTTTGTGGAAGACGTATTTTTAGAAAGTAAGATTTGTAAGCTTTCCAATGACACCAGGCACTCACAGGGTTTTCCCGGGATTTGCTGCTACCAGACAAAGAAAGAGTCATGATTTATGACTTCTCGTTGCCTGTAGCTCGTAATTATGCGGTGCGCATTCTAAATTTTGCCAGCATGTCTCCACCACAATAAAGTGGGCTGCATTTTGTCAAAATATGTTGGACATGATCAAATTTACCTTAGAGCAGTCATACGCCACAACACCGCACTTGGATATCGTCTGTCACCGTGTGGTGAGAAGCCTCCATTTATAATCTATGGCACAACCACGAACACCAGCAGCAAGTACCAGAACTACACCAAAACATTCAAAAAATACAGAAACTAGAAGAGCTGAAATTAGCTGCCACTTGAGTGCAAAACACGTATGTGGACTATACATTAAAATGAATTTGAAAAACTTTTAAAAACGCTATTTTAAATGCCCCTGCTACTCCACTCTTACTGACTGATTTAACACTACATCAGCCGAAACCGGAAGCTTCGCCCATAATTGTTCCTACAGCGGCACCCCCAGGAATAAGGTGGATACCCCATAATGACAACGTGAAAAAGTGTTTTTTTTTTTTTTTGAGAATTTTGCAAATTTATTAAAAATTAAAAGTAAGAAATCACATGTACATAAGTATTCACAGCCTTTGCCATGAAGCTCAAAATTGAGCTCAGGTGCATCCTGTTTCCACTGATCATCCTTGATGTTTCTACAGCTCAACTGGAGTCCACCTGTGGTAAATTCAGTTGATTGGACATGATTTGGAAAGGCACACACCTGTCTGTGTAAGGTCCCACAGTTGACAGTGCATGTCAGAGCACAAACCAAGCATGAAGTCAAAGCAGTTGGGGAAGGGTACAGAAAAATTTCTGCTGCTTTGAAGGTCCCAATGAGCACAGTGGCCTCCATCATCCGTAAATGGAAGAGGTTTGAAACCACCAGGACTCTTCCTAGAGCTGGCTGGCCATCTAAACAATGATCCGGGGAGAAGGGGCTTAGTCTACATTCACGCTGCAGGTTTTAATGCTCAGTTCCAATTTATTTATTTTTTTTTTTTTTGTACACGTGACCCATATCTGATTTTTTTTTTTTAATTTTTTTTTTTTTTTAATGACAGTCTGAACAGCACACATCCGATTTTTTTTTTTTTTTTTTTTTTTCCCACACCAGACTCAGGCCACTTTCATATGTGGTCCTAATTCGGATACGTATCTGATATTTTCCAAAGTAACCTCAGTCTGAACGGTCATGTCGCATTTCATTTGACTTTTTCCTCATTGAAGTAAGACAGATGTGACAGTTCTTTGGTGGACGATGCTGCAAGCATGGCAAGCAGTTGATTTGTGCTCTCTTTTTAATCATTCTTCTTCCCTTTATCACTGGATTGTAATTTTGTCAGCTCTGACTGCACAAATTCAAAATTTGGGGCTCAGGAGTTGGGGCTGAAACTGTCAGACAAGCAGGCGTACAGTAATGGCACATTTACTGGATACTGCAAATTCCTTTTTCCCTGTAAACAACACACCCTGAGTCCTGGTCGCTGTAATATCTAAAATGTAAAGTTAATACTGACGTAACTGGAGCAGAATGGCCAGATATGGGGATAGGAGGACAGGAGAGGGGAGTCTCTGGCGGCTTCTCTTTCCTGTGCGGGACCGGTGTTATGCCAGTACGAGCCGCGCTGTTTTAGGGCCCAAGCCACTGACGACGTCAGTGGGTGAGAGCCCCATTGTAATCGCTAAGATTATTTATTAATAACCTTATTTATACAGGTAGTCCCATTGAGACATGGGGTCTCATTTTCAGTAGAGCTGTTTAATCGATCAGTTCTGTTAAAGCAGAGCTGATCACAGCGGTCATCTCACCTGTGGAGGAATGAAGCTGGTCTCATATTTATTTTGGCCATAATCATTTCTGAATGATTTTAACATTATTTTGCTACGCTGCATCAAGGTGAAGAAGTTCTGTCCCTCTCAATCATTCGGGGCTCGTATTTACTTCGGCAAAACACAATGCTGTGTCTGATGTTACGTTTTTTTCTGCGCATGCAGGTCACTTCATAGCTGTAGACTGTTCACACTGGAGTCTGATGGGGGTCGCATTTAAATTACAATGTGAACGCCTACACAAAAAAATAAGATCTTGGCAAAAAATCGGAATTGAGCATTAAGACCTGCAGTGTGAACGTAGCCTTAGGTGACCAAGAACCCGATGGTCACTCTGTCAGAGTTCCAGCGTTCCTCTGAACAGAGAAGAGAACCTTCCAGAAGGACAACCATTTCTGCAGCAATCCATCAATCAGGCCTGTATGGTAGAGTGGCCAGACGGAAGTCACTTTGTAGTAAAATGAACATGGCAGCCCACCTGGTGTTTGCCAAAAGGCACCTGAAGGACTCTCCTCCTCATCGTCATCATCATCATCATCATCGCAGTCTGTCGGGGGCGACAAGGACGGTTTCATTTAGGTCTGATCAGATTCCTCCACACAGCTCTGTCCTTCGACTTCTGCTGCCAGGAACTCCTGACCTTGTTAACCCGGGCGATGTCCAAGCTAGTGTGAGTTGCTTTCTGACTGACCATTTCATGAAACTGCTTGCAAAGTATTTGAGTACCACTAGCTTTTGCTGGACTTGCGAGGTGAACCTGTGTACCAGGTTGGTGGCCCTAGCTTTACTTGGGCTGCACGGTGGCGCAGTGGTTAGCACTGCGGCAGCACAGTTTACCCTTGGCCGGGGGATTGTGGGGATCGTGGGATCGTGGGTTCGATCCCAGCCCCCGACCAACAGTGATCTGTGTGGAGTTTGCATGTTCTCCCCGTGTTGCGTGGGTTTACTCCGGGATTTCTCCGGTTTCCTCCCACATGCCAAAAACATGCAGGTTAGGTTAATTGGAGACTCTAAAGTGGCCCTAGGTAAAGACATGCATGTTAGGTTAATTGGCTGTTCTAAATTGTCCCTAGATATCTGTTTCCTATAGGCCCTTAGAATAGAGGGTTAGTATTAATGAAAGCGCTTTGAGTGGTCTTTGTGACTAAAAAAGCGCTATATAAGTGCAGGTTAGTTAGTAGTTACTTGTACAGTAATAAGACATAAGGACTGCTAACCTTTGACCTTTTGACCCCAAACCCACAGTCAGAGGTCAGGATCCCAAGGTGAACCTGTGTAGCAAGTTTGGTGACTCGAGCTAAGCTATTTCGATGTTGACCTTTGACCTTGTGATCCCAAAACCATAGTCAGACTTCAGGGTCACAGGGTGAACCTGTGTACCAAGTTCGGTGACTCTAACTTTACTCGTTGTACAGTAATAAAGCATAGGAAATGTTAATGTTGACCTTTTGACCCTAAACCCATAATCAGCGGTCAGGATCCTAAGGTGAACCTGTGTACCAGGTTTGGTGGCTGTAGCTTTACTCGTTTTATAGTAATAGTAAATGTGGCATTTACCATAGTGCAGGTCAGGCATTGGTTTGCTTGCTACCAGATAACCATGAAAACCGGTACTACCTGTCTCATGGGTCAGGCCCTCTGCAACTCAACCAGCAACCCCGCCCTTCCGAGGGCGTGGAGGGTGAAACTGGGCATCCTGGTAGAACTAAAAAGAATATCTGTCACAGGTCTGTGGTGGACCACTTCCAGTTACATGGGGTGAGACTGGACATGCTGGCAGATAAGCACATCTGTCGCAAGGTCTGTGGTGGATTTTTGCCGGTCGGTGCATCGTGACATGCACTACACAAAGAGCAGAGATAAACAAACCTATCATCTGGTCAGTCACTGCAACAGATACTGGAGTCAGTTTGTCTTGGCCTGTCCTTGCCACTGATCATACCTCTATCTGCCAAGAATGTGCCGCAAGTCTCAGATCATGAGAAACAAAATTCTCTGGTTTGATGAGACAGAGATTGAACTCTTTGGTGTAAATGCCAGGCGTCATGTTTGGAGGAAACCAGGCACCGTTCATCACCACCCCTAAAGTGAAGCATGGTGATGGCAACATCATGCTGTGGGAATATTTTTCAGCAGCAGGAACTGGGAGACTAGTCAGGATAGTGGGAAAGATGAATGCCACAATGTACAGAGACATCCTGGGTGAAAACGTGCTCCAGAGTGCTCTTGACCTCAGACTGGGGCGACGGTTTGTCTTTCAGCAGGACAACAACGCTAAGCACAAAGCCAAAATGTCAAAGGAGTGGCTTCAGGACAACTCTGTGAATGTCCTCGAGTGGCTCAGCCAGAGCCCAGACTTGAATCCAATTGAACCTCTCTGGAGAGAACTGAAAATGGCTGTACATTGACGCTTCCCATCCAACCTGATGGAGCTTGGGAGGTGCTGCAAAGACGAATGGGCCAAACTGCCCAAAGATAGGTGTGCCAAGCTTGTGGCATCATATTCAAAAAGACTCGAGGCTGTAATTGCTGCCAAAGGTGCATCAACAAAGTATTGAGCAAAGGCTGTGAATACTTATGTACGTGTGATTTCTTAGTTTTTTTTTTTTTTTTTTTTAATAAATTTGCAAAAATCTCAAAACTTTTTTCATGTTGTCATTAATGGGGTATTGTGTGTAGAATTTTGAGGGGAAAAATGTTTAATTCATTTTGGAATAAGGCTGTAACATAAAATGTGGACAAAGTGAAACGCTGTGAATACTTTGCGGATGCACTATATCACACTTTGCATCTTTGTGCCTGAGTGTGTGAATGCTTGACTTTCTCTGTGGTCAGGGCGGTGCTGGAAATGTTAATTTGCATATGTATGTATACTAGTAGTTCCTCTTCCTCTGCCACTCTTTGATCAGTGACTCCAATGTAGCTGTTGCTTTTTGCTGTGAAATCTGTGCGGGGCTTGTGAATGCATGTTAATAGGACTGTGATCAGTTGCGACAGTTTAAATGAAGGGTATTAACCCTAGAGGCAAGTTGCTTTGTCCCCATGATGCAGTTTTGTGTAAGTATGCTAATACATACAGATGATGAAATAGCTGTGCAATAAACCCTTGCGTTCTTGTCACATATCACCCAGTCGCATCTTATTTTTTTTTCCCCATATTTTTTTTGTATTGTTTGCTCTTTTTTTGTGAAGTTAACATCTTTGGGATTCAGATATGCCTGAAGCTCCAAAGTTTACAAACTTGTCTACTTTTATCTTTTAAGCAATGGATCATGAGTTATTGATACGATATCAAGTAGTTATTGAACTGGATGAGATGGCACACAAATGGATTGATTTGTTGAGAAAATGGGCACAATTTGACATTGATAAATTAATTACCTTAAGACTATATGACAACTAGAATGCAGTCAACAGATATGACGACCCAGTCTGCTGTTGAATTGGTTGTAGTTTGGTTTGAGATGATTCATTTTGATATGCTGAGTCTGTGTAGTCTCTGTGAAAAGAAATCTTATAAAGGGGAAACTGCTACAATTTTACAAACTTGTCAGGTGATATTGATAGAACCAGAGCTGATAAATTAAAGTGGGGCAGCACCTCAATCTACCTCATCTACATTTAGCTGTAATGCTGAGATGAACAAGCAGAGGCTCACACATGAACCCCGGTTTCCACTACAGGAAACAGGAACCATTTTTAGAGGACAGGAACCTGATAAGGGCTTTATCTGGCCCTCTCGCGAGTTCTGTCTCCTTTATGGGGGTAGGAACTATCAGTCTCCAGAACTTTTTTTTTTTTTTTTGAAGTAATCGTTTTACAGTGTGGACTGTACCCCGTTGGCAAATCACACAGAAATTATTATGCATGGAATGAATGCAGAGTGGTCTACATGGGACTAACTCTGTTAGTGTTGTTTACTTAATAATTGCAGAGAGGACTGGATCAATTATATGGCATGACTACTGTGTGGTTCGTGCCCCCCCCCCCCCAAGCAATTGGATAGTTAACTGGAGGGTAACTTAAATAGTTCACAGGAGAATAACAAGAAAAGTGAATGCAAGTCTCTCTCCCTCTCTCTCTGCTGCCTAAGGAAGGGGACTTGGCCTTGCTTCAGAACTGGAGGCCTGTGGCTCTTCTTTGCACGGACTACAAGGTGCTTTCTGCCCTTGACTGAATAGACTGAAAAATGTATTGGATTTAATCATAGATAGAGATCAAACATACTGTATTCCTGACCGAACCATTATAGACAATATTTTTCTCATACGTGACTTTCTTCATCTTAGTAAATGTTATGATTTAGAATTCGGTATTATGTCTTTGGACCAAGAAAAGGCTTTTGATAGGGTTGACCATTCTTATTTGTTTTCCACACTGAAGGGGTTTGGTTTTGGCAATATGTTTTTGAGGTGGGTCAATCTGTTAGATACTGGAGCTGAGTGTTTGGTAAAGATGGGGGCAGGGCTGAGTCGGCCAATCCCTGTACGTCGGGGAATAAGGCAGGGTTGTCCAATCTCAGGTCAACTGTATAGCTTGGCTATTGAGCCTTTGCTGTGCAGGTTGCGCACTCGGCTGACGTGGAATGTCACCTCTCTGGTCTGGTGGAGAAGGAGCCTGAGCTGGTGCATGAGAGTGAGAGATACCGGCTAGATATAGTTGGCCTTACCTCAACACACAGCTCTGGTTCTGGAACCAGTCTTCTGGAGAGGGGCTGGAGCTTGACCTACTCTGGAGTTGCCCCGGACGAGAGGTGACGAGCAGGGGTGGGTATTCTTGTATCTCCCCACCTTGCTGCCTCTAAATTGGAGTTTTCCCCGGTGGACGAAAGGGATGTTCCCCTGTGCCTTTGGGTTGGGAAACGGATCTGACCATTAGATTAGATTATTTGTTTATTTGACAGGGACAGTGCAATAAACATAGACAATTAATCAAATGACAATCAATCTGATGTGTTGCACAAAGAGTGTATAGCTATTAGCTAATTTGCAACTCTTGTCCCTGGATGGGCTTTAGAAAGGAGAAACAAGTAAAAAGAAAAAAGGATAAGGAAAAGAAAAAATGAAAACCGAATAAACAATAACCACATACATCAATGCAAAAAAGATTATAAATACATTATAAATACACAATTATAAATATAAATATTATAAATATTATAAATATTATAAATACACAATATAACAACCTGACTCACATTTGCCTATTTCAGGCCTCCCTCCCTTTGTCACTCACTATAAACAAACACATTCATTCCTTCCCTTCGTTCACTCTCACCCTGCAGATAATCATTTCATACATGGGTACATTCTTGTTTATTTTTCAGCCAGTTTTTAACCTTTTTAATAAATGTTTTAAAGTCTGTTATTATTTTAATTTCATTTGGCATTGTGTTCCAGATGTGACTGCCCTTTATAGAGAAAGCTGTTTGTCCAAATGTGGTTCTGCGGCGGAATATTTTACAGTTATTGTTAACAGAACTCCTGGTGGCTCTGCTGCTGTCCTGTCTTTGGATGAAACCAGCAAGTGGCTCAGGCGCTGATTTATGGAAACATTTGAAAATTAATTTCAGAAAACAGAGGTCAATGAAACTCTCAAAACTCAATAGATTGTATTTTTTCAAAATATAACAGTGATGCCACCTAATGGGCTTTTTGTCCAAGATTTTTAGAGTTTGATTATATAATGAACCTATATGTCTTATTGTGGAAGGGGCTGCTTGAGCCCAGACTGTCAAACAGTATGATATATGAGAAAAAACCATAGAATGCATATACAGTACAGCTGCTTCGTATGGTATGTAATGTCTAATTAATTTAAAGCAGTTCAGATTTTTTTTTACTGTTTTTGAAATTTTCTTTATATGAAGATTAAATTTGAATCGAGGATCTAGTACAATGCCAAGGTATTTGAATTCTGTAACTAAACTGATGTCTTGATCATGTATATTAACTTTAAAACGTTGCAGGTTACATTTTTTGATTGAAAAGCACATTGAAACTGTTTTCTGAAGGTTCAGAAATAGATGGTTCTGGAAGAGCCACTCTTGGACATCAACCATACTTGTGGACAGTACATCTGCAGCCTGTGCTGGAGTCTTGGCAGCTGTGTAAATAACTGCATCATCTGCATAAAGTTGACATGTTGCAGCTGAGCAGTGTAGCGGCAAGTCACTAATAACAATGCTGAAAAGTAAAGGACCAAGAATGGACCCTTGTGGGATACCCATACGGTTGTTTAAAAATGAGGATTTATCCTGGTGAACTTTTACACACTGTTCTCTATTCTGGAGATAAGATGCAAACCATTCTAATGTATCTGGAGAGAAGTTAAAAGATACCATTTTGGATAAAAGCAAACTGTGGTTTACAGTATCGAAAGCCTTTTTGAGATCTAGAAAAACAGCCCCTACCACATTACCCCTGTCCAAGGACTGTTTGACATTTTCAGTAAGGCAACAATTTGCTGTTTCTGTTGAGTATCCTGGTCTAAAACCAAATTGATGTGGATGAAGAAGTTGACTGTCTTGTAAATAGTCTATCAGCTGTGTAGCTACAACTTTTTCAAGAACCTTAGACAGGACTGGTAAAATAGAGATTGGGCGGTAATTGCATATATCGTCTTTACTGCCTGATTTATGAACTGGTATGATGACAGCTTTTTTTCCAACCAGATGGAAATGTACTAGACCTAATGGAGAGATTAATGAGATGAGTCAGTGGTTTGATTAATATTTTGCTGTGCGTTTTGAGAAAGGAAGTGCTCATATTGTAGATATCATTGGTTTTTGAGTTTGACAGTGTTTTAACAATACCAGCAATTAACTCCTCATTTACCTCATCGATGTGAAAAGAATCTGTTGAAAGTATTGATTTTGTGTTGTTGAGCACATTTGGCAGCACAAAGTTTTTTAAGTCTTCCACAGAGTCCACAAAATATGAATTAAATTAATTTGCCAATGTAGCCTTGTCACTGATGGTCTTGCCATTGATTCTAAGTTCCTTTACCCCCTTCTGAACATTTTTTTTATTAGTTAAGTTATTTAAATGCCTCCATAGGGAACTGTTGTTACCCTTTGCATGATCTATCAGTTTATTGTAATAAGGTACTTTTGATTTTTGCAGCTCTTGTACCACTTTATTTCTTAAACTTTTGTACACAAGGTGATCATTTTGTAGTTTAGAGGTTAATGATGTTTTCAATGCAGAGTCTCGCCTCTTCATAAGTTTTCTTATTTCATTATTTAACCATGGTAGGTTAATCTTCTGTTGTCTACTTTTAATTTGCTTTGTAAATTTTTCTATAGACTTTGTAATTGTTGCAGTTATAAAATTACAACAATCATCTACTTCATATATTGACATGAGCTGCTCCCAGTTTTGATTCTCTAAGTAATGTTCAAACTCCTCATTTTTTGATTTGGGAATAATAAAATTTGATTTGTCAATATCGACTCCCCCAAAATACTGTAGTCGCTTTTTAGTAAGTTTTCTTACAGCAAGAACCATGTTATGATCTGAGAGACCAGTTACAAGATTATAGGTTCTGGTTATTCGTTCTGGTTTATTAGCAAATACCATGTCAGTAAGTGTTCTAGATTGTTTGGTTATCCTGGTGGGTCCTTTGATCATTTGTTGGTAATTAAATTTAGTCATGAGGCTTCTCAGTTTCTGTTTGTCCTTTTTATCAGACCAGTTAATATTAAAGTCACCATAAAATATTGTTTCTCTGCTCCTGTCAAGTTGTTTAACCAGATCACTTAATTCATTATAAAAAGAAGAATTGTGTGACGGTGGGTTGTACAATACTGCAATGTTGAAATTCATTACCGGTGAGAGACATACATTAACAGCTAAACATTCAAGTGAAGTATTCAAATCAACCAATTGACATTTAAATTTCTCTTTGATGTAAATTAAAACACCTCCTCCCATCCCTACCTGCCTGTCTTTTCTAAAACACTGATAGCCCACAATATCGATCATATTAGTGTCTATGTTCCTGTGTAGCCAGCTTTCTGAAAGACAAAGATAGTCCAGATTTGAATCCAACAGCAACACCGAAATCTCATCTCTTTTGGGGATTATGCTCCGTATGTTTAAATGTCCGCCAAGGATCCCCTTTGGTTTAGCCTTTGTGTCCCAAAGAACTCGTGCATGATTAACAGTTTGGAAAAATAAATGTTGTTTTTGCTTTTGTACAGCTCGGTTTTCGGATCTCGCCTCATTTGCATTTTGTTTAACCGCTCCTGTTTCCAAAAGTTTGGATGTAGTGCAGCTGTTTACAGCAGGATCAGATATGTGAGTCTGTTCAGTGCAAATCGACTCACCCGACTCGCTATGTCCAGCTGTACTGGGGCGAAGACCGGCATTATGCTGCTCCACCAGTTCAGATGTTAGCAGGGCCGTTGGCAGTAGCGGGCGATCAACCGGTTCAGATGTTAGCCAGGCCGTTGATAGCAGCGGGCGATCAGCCGGTTCAGATGTTAGCATGGCCGTTGATAGCAGCGGGCGATCAGCCGATTCAGATGTTAGCATGGCCGTTGATAGCAGCGGGCGACCAGCCGGTTCAGATGTTAGCATGGCCGTTGATGACAGCGGGCGACCAGCCGGTTCAGATGTTAGCATGGCCGTTGATGACAGCGGGCGACCAGCCGGTTCAGATGTTAGCATGGCCGTTGATGGCAGCGGGCGACCAGCCGGTTCAGATGTTAGCAGGGCCGTTGATAGCAGCGGGCGACCAGCCGGTTCAGATGTTAGTAGGGTCGTTGATAGCAGCGGGCGACCAGCCGGTTCAGATGTTAGTAGGGTCGTTGATAGCAGCGGGCGACCAGCCGGTTCAGATGTTAGCCGGGCCGTAGATAGCAACAACCAATCCGCCGGCTCAGATGTTTGTGCTAACCCAGTGGTCTGCTGTTTAATAGTGGCAGGTCCAGGGTTAAGGTGAATATCCCCTGCCAGAAGTAGCAGTGCTTAACAGTACTTTAACTGTATAGCCTCTGCCATATTGTGATATTTGCTTAACAGCCATGTTTGCCTTGTTTTGGAAGCTTTTTCTCAGGGCTTTTGAAGACCAGATAGAGTACAGGGTGAAATGACCATGTCCATATCCATATAAATAAAACTTTTTAGCTTCACCTTTAGTTGAGTTGGCCGGAAAACCCTTCTTGTTGCAGGTCCAGACACACAAAGACAATAATAAGAAGAAGTAGATAAGCAGAAAGTGGCTAGAAGTGGAGCCCATCAAACCACTCCTCACTCCGGTGTCAGCCATCTTAGTTCTTAGTTCTTATCATCATTTGTGCCTATGCACCAAATGATGGTTCAGAGTACCCACCCTTTTTGGAGTCTCTGACTGGGGTGCTTGAGAGTGCTCCTCTTGGTGACTCCATTGTCCTACTGGGGGACTTCAATGCGGACGTGGGCAATGACAGTGAAACCTGGATGGGGATGATTGGGAGGAACGGCCTGCCCGAGTTGAACCTGAGTGGTGTTCAGTTGTTGGACTTCTGTGCTAACCACAGTTTGTCCATAACGAACACCATGTTCAAGCACAAGGATGTCCATATGTGCACCTAACACCAGGACACCCTAGGTCGCAGGTCGATGATGGATTTTGTTATCATGTCATCAGACCTGCGACCGTATGTCTTGGACACTTGGGTAAAGAGAGGTGCAGAGCTGTCAACTGATCACCACCTGGTGGTGAGTTGGATCCAACGGCAGGGGAGGATGACATTCAGACCTGGTAGACCCAAACGCATAGTGAAGGTGTGCTGGGAATGTCTGGCTGAGGCCCCTGTCTGGGGGGTCTTCAACTCCCACCTCTAGAAGAACTTCAACCACATTCCGAGGGAGTCTAGAGACATGGAGTTTGAATGGGCCATGTTCTCCACCTCCATTGTTGAAGCGGCTGCCCAGAACTGCGGCCGCAAGGTTGTCGGGGCATCTCGTGGTGGCAACCCCCGAACCAAGTGGTGGACACCAGTGGTGAGGGGGGCCATTAAGCTGAAGAAGGAGTCCTATCAAGCTTGGTTGGCTTTTGAGACTCCGGAAGCAGCTGAGGTGTACCGGCAGGCCAAGCGGAATGCAGCTCGGGTGGTTGCTGAAGCAAAAACTCGGGTATGGGAGGAGTTCAGTGAGGCCATGGAACAAGACTTTCGGTCTCCCTTAAGGGATTCTGACAAACTGTCCGGCGGCTCAGGAGTGGGAAGCAGCTTCCTGTCCACAGTGTGTATGGTGCGGATGGGGCACTGCTGACTTCAACTGGGGATATCGTCAGGTGGTGGAAGGAATACTTTGAGGATCTCCTCAATCCTACTGACACACCTTCCACAGAGGAAGCAGGGCTTGTGGACAAGGGGGACAACTCACCTGTCACAGGGGCTGAGGTCACCAAGGTGGTTAAAAATCTCTTTGGTGGCCGGGCCCCAGGGGTGGACGAGATTCGCCCTGAGTACCTCAAGGCCCTGGATGCTGTAGGGCTGCCATGGTTGACACGCCTCTGCAACATTGCGTGGAGGTCGGGGGCAGTGCCTTTGGTATGGCAAACCGGGGTGGTGGTTCTTCTTGTCAAAAAAGGGGACCGGAGGGTGTGTTCCAAATTTAGAGGGATTACACTCCTCAGCCTCCCTGGGAAGGTCTATGCCAAGGTACTGGAGAGGAGAGTCCGGCCGTTGGTCGAATCTCAGATTCAGGAGGAGCAATGTGGTTTTCGTCCTGGCCGTGGCACATCTGACCAGCTCTTTACCCTCTGGAGAATCCTTGAGGGTTTGTTGGAGTTTGCCCAACCAGTTTACATGTGGTGTGTGGACTTGGAGAAGGTATTCAACTGCGTCCCTCATGGTTTTTTGTGTGTGGGGGGGGGGGGCTTCGGGAGTATGGGGTTTCGGGCTTGTTGTTACGAGCTAGTCAGTCTCTGTACGACCGTTGTGATGTGAGAGTTTGGTTCGTATTGGCAACACTCGGTCGGACTCATTCTTAGTGAGAGTTGGACTCTGCCAGGGCTGGCCTTTGTCACGATCCTGTTCATAAATTTTATGGACAGGATTTCTAGGCACAGCCAGGGAACGGAGGGTGTCATGCTTGGTGGCCACAGGATCTCATCTCTGTTGTTTGCAGATGATGTTGTCCTGCTGGCTTCATCCAGCAATGACCTACAGGTCTTACTGGGACGGTTTGCCGCTGAGTGTGAAGCGGCTAGGATGAGAATCAGTACCTCCAAGTCTGAGTCCATGGTCCTCAGCCGGAAAAAGGTGGCTTGTCCTCTCTGGGTTGGGGACAGGCTTCTGCCCCCAGTGGAGGAGTTTAAGTATCTTGGGGTCTTATTCACGAGTGAGGGGAGAATGGAGCAAGAGATTGACAGATGGATCGGAGCAGCATCTGGAATGATGTGGACGTTGTACCGGTTTGTTGTGGTGAAGAGGGAGCTAAGCTCTAAGGCAAAGCTGTCGATTTACCAGTCAATCTACGTTCCTACCTTCACCTATGGTCATGAGCTTTGGGTAATGACCGAAAGAACTAGATCATAGATACAAGCGGCTAAAATTAGCTTTCTTCGTAGGATTGCTGGACTCACCCTCAGAGATGGGGTGAGGAGCTCAGTCATCCAGGAGAGGCTCAGAGTAGAACTGCTGCTCCTCCACATTGAAAGGAGCCAGTTGAGGTGGTATGGGCATCTGATCAGGATACCTCCTGGACGCCTTCCACTTGAGGTGGTTTGGGCACATCCCTCTGGGACAGGCCCAGAACTCGCTGGAGAGACTGTGTCTCCCAGCTGGTCTGGGAACGCCTTGGTATCCTCTTTGAAGAACTGGAGCAGGTGGCTGGAGAGAGGGAAGTCTGGGCTTCTCTGCTTGAACTGCTGCCTCCGTGACCCGGACCCCCGGAAAAGCGGTAAAAGATGGATGGATGGATGGATGGATGGAATTTGAAAATGGCATGTGTATTTTAAATCCTGGTATAAATAACAGTTTTATATTAAACGATAGACATTTTTAATTCGTCATTTGATATGTCATCATATATCACACAGCCCTAATTGCAGCAAGAAAAAAAGACCACAAAAACAGGGGAGCCTCAGCAGGATCTGACCACCGCAGAGGAGCTTACCTTAATAAATAACGGTCTCCTGTTAATCGGGGGTGGGAGGGAGGAAAGTGTGTCCTCAAATTCCAGAGGAGCTGGATATCATTTTCCAAAGGATTTAGTTGGCCAGTTGGATTTAGAGACCAGCGCTGATGCGTCTGGATCTTAACCTGCTTTGGACCAGGTTAGCTTCACAGCATAAGATTCCATGGTGAGCTACCCCAGTAAGAAGTGAACCAGCTTTGTAGTACCGAAAACCCAGGGTTAACCCTGAAGTTACTCCACTAAGCCTAAATCCTGTTTCGCAGTACAGGCCTGTTGTTCCTATCCCCACAATGGTGACATGGTGGCCGAGAGGACCAGATAGGGAAACGGCCCTGACCAAAGTTTCTGTTCCCTTAATAGGGTTCCTAGGGCAGCATGGTGGTACAGTGGTTAGCACTGCCTCACAGGTAGAAGATTCCAGTTTCAAATCCCCAGGCTGGCAGGGGTGGGAACCTTTCTGTGTCGAGTTTGCATGTCCTCCCCTTGCTGTGTGGGCTTACTCCGGAGGCTTAGGTTTCCTCCCACAATTTAAAGACATGCATGTGAGGCTGCATTCAGACCAGGATAGTCTGGGGGTCTCGGTTTGACTGAGTGGGGAATGCCGAGAATTTTCACACCTTCGTTTAGTTTTGTTTGCATTCACACTGCAGTGGACCAAACTGCCTGGACAATGTCACGCAGTTACAACAACTGCTTGTTTGGGGCGCTGTAGCCGAAACTACCACTGACCAGGAAGAAAAAAAATCTCTGCGAAGAAGAAAAATCAGGCTTACTGATTGGCCACGACCGAAAACTGAAATCCATTCCCTTCAACTGGGTTGTTGGTCTTCCACAAATGAGAGATTTTTCAATTTTTCTCCTTGGCTTTCACCGGTAATAGGATTTGTCGGATTTACGCAGTTGACTTTGTTTTCTACCCAAAATGTACTACGGTAAACGCCACTTCCTCTTGTCAGACTGCGTGTTGCTATGGTTACACAAACGCTGAGCAGCGCTTCTGCTCTTTGGTCCTCTAGATATGTCGTTTGGATTCACACTGCAAGTGGAGCACACCAGACTTCGTTTGCAAGAGAACCGAGATCCTTGTTTTCAGGGGGTCCAGATTTCACTTGTTTGGTGTGCACCAGAGTTCCAACGTGCATTCAGGTGGCACCAAACGAACCAAACTATCTGCAGAAGCCACTGTTTGGTCCTTTGGTCCGGACCAAACAGTGGCCATCTGAATGCGCCCTTAGTGACATGACATGTACTGAATTGTCCCCCAGTATCTGTCTCTGATAGACCCTTAGAAAAGTGTACCTACTAGTTAAGCACGTTGAGTGGTGTTTGTGACTAGAAAAAGCACCATCTAAGTACAGGTCCGTATCCCTATATATGTCTGATCTGATAAGTGAAACCTGTATAACTGACTTCAGCTCTTTTTCCATTTTGTTTTTTTTCATCTCCCCTCCTGATTCTGCTGCTCTGCATAACGTAGTTGTCTCCGCTCTGCCTCGACTGTACTCGGATCATTTGTTGGTTGACCTCCCGCACAGTAGCTGAAGGCAGCATTGTGGCAAGTGCAAGCACATACACCGACACATTTCAGTGTGTCGGTTAACTTGTTTTTCATTCACCCCAGCAGCTTCACCTCTCTGAACTCCACTCTCTGCTCATGCTCAGCTGTGTTTTCCCTCATCAGCAGCTAATTGGCTCCTCTCTTCTGTCTCTCCGGGACCTGTCTCGTTGCACGTGTAGGTGGGTCGGTTTCTTCCTGCTGGCATCAGAGAGACTAAAGCAGTAGGTGCTTTTCTGTGAACTGCTGTCGGAGTGTAGGCAACTCTCCTGATATTGAAAAATAGAACGAGTAGAAAGCTTAGGCGAACAGCAGCAAAGGGCTGAATGAGTCTTTGTTTTTTCAGAAGCAGGTAGCAGATGCTTTCCAGGATAGCATGATGTGCTGTGTTTATATTCTGAATGGCTGAGTCTAACAGTCCTTGTAAAGCTCTTCTTTAAACCTCTTCCTAATATTCCTTTAGTGGCTCTCGCCCATTTTATCTGATGTGCTCCCTAAAACAAACTTGTCTTCTTGTTTGTGGAGATGTTACAAAAGATTTCTTTGTAGAGAAAGCCTGGTTGTTTAGTTTTCTGAGAGTGAGTGTTTCTTCACTTTAAATTTCACACCTGTCCGAGATCATTAGTGGAGCTGTCTGCTAACCCTGGGAAAGTAACGCTTTGCTTGAAGGGAGCTTTGTACAGTCAAAACACATTTGGATCCCCGATGATTTCATCACGGTTTGCTCATTTAATGCTTGACATTCTAATGGTTAACAAACAGCCCAATCTGAGGTACGGTAGAGCCTTTTTGGAGGGCTTATGTCATGTTTTTACATGCTTTCTGACTTATCTACAATGCTACAGCTATGAGTTGTCATCTTAAAACCAAACCGACATCCTGCTGTGGTAAACTGGTACTGATCTTTTGCAGGGGAGAGATGTGTCTTAATTCAGAAAGTAAATGGTTTGATCGTCGTAAAGCATTATGTTTTTTTTTGTTTTTTTTTTTATTTCCTGGTTCTAAAGAGATGTCATGGCAGTAAAAGTAAATTATTTCTCTTTTCATTGATTTAGTTCTGAGGTAATCAAAGTGAGACGTAGGACAACCAACGGCTGCGATAATTTTGTTGCGTTTCCTTAATGCTTCAATAACTCTTTCATGTTTACTGTCCCAATATTGTTGTTGGCAACATGATTTTGATGACTAGTGCAGTGGCCTGTCTATCCAGAGCATTAGTTGAAGGATATTGCATGGGGAGATGCCATTGATTGAGGAGCTTGTAGAGTTTTGAATAAATCTGTACTAAATAGGGCTGTGCGATATGATGATGTATATCGGGTGATGTTGTTTTTGCAACCAACATTCACTGAATCTGAGCCATCACACAAAGAAGACAAAAAACTTCACTTGATACAGCCAACGGCGGAGCCAGAAAATTTTCAATGAGGTGGCCAGAATAGATATGTGATCAGTTTAGGGTGGCCTAGAAATTGGTGTTACCAGAACATAATTTTCTTGCAAAATAAGTGGTTATATAAACTCTTTAGTATTGTATTTATTTACTGTATACGTTCATATTTGCTATTAAATTTTGTGTGTAGAGTTGTATACAAATACAAATACTTTATTATCCACAAATGTGGAAATTTGTTTTTGGTTTCACCATTAAAAAAAAAAAAACACATCAGGACATAACATTTAAAAAAATAAAAAGATACAGTATCAGCTGATGGCTGATAAGACGCTCCATTTCATGTAAACAAGTTTCATTGCATCTACATATACACACTGAATATACACACAATATTGAATAATTGCACATCAATCAAAAGAAATAGCAGTTAAAAATAATCTGCTTGCTGTACAAAACCTTGCATCACATCTGTCACTAGGCACAATCCCAGTATTGATTATTGTTAGGAATTTTATGTCGGGCCTATCACTGAGATAGAAAATGACTCTATACAACTTTGTAACGAACCGGAGTGATGGCCTAGTTGGTAGAGCATCTGCCCCACAACCAGGAGGTCGTGGATTCAAATCCTGGCTGGGTCATACCAAAGACCAGATAAAAATGGTACTTTCCGCCTTCTAGCTTGGTGCTCAGCATTATAGAATGGGAAAAGGAAAGTTAACGCACAGAACTACCAGAGGACTGACCGTCTACTGTAGCATTCACTAGTTACAGTAGCTGTGTGGCCTAGGGTCAGAGAAACGGAGATAGGTGCCGCCCCTATACATTACCTGGTGTCCCACATGCTGTGGAAGGGGACAACTTTGTAATGACAAAATGATAACTTAGGAAACTTATTCTGTTCTTAAGTACAGACATCTATACTGTTCCAAGAGTCTGCTGGTGCATCCTAGTAAATTAGAATATTGTGGAAAAAGTTAATGCATTTTGCAATATTTAAAAAATTAAACTTTAATTTACAGCACGGTGGCGCAGTGGTTAGCACTGTGGCAGCACAGCAAGAAGGTCACAGGATCGGTTCCACCCCTGACTATCGTGGGTTTGATCCCACCCCCAGACCATTGGTGACCCTTCTGTGTGGAGTTTGCATGTTCTTCCCATGTCTGCATGGGTTTGCTCCGGCTACTCCGGTTTCCTCACACAGGCCAAAGACATGCAGGTTTGGTTAATTGGCATCAACTGGATTCTAAGTTGTCCTTTGGTATGGATGTGAGAATGAGTGGTTGTCTGTCTCTCTGTATTGGCCCTGCAATGGACTGGCGATCTGTCCACGGTGTGCCCTGCCTCTCGCCCAAAGATGCTGGGATAGGCTCCACCCCCCACCCCCACCCCGTGACCCAAGAAGGATTAAGCGGTAGAAGATATATGGATGGAAACTTTAATTTAATATTGATTACATATACTGAAATATTGGAATCCATTTTTTTATCCTAATTTTGCGTTTGCATTTGTAAGGTCCGGCGGGGCTCTTCTTAGGCCTCCGTGGGTCAGGATTGACCGTGGGTGAAGCATCCTAATTCTGGTTGTCTGTTCGCCTGGAGCAGCATCGTCTGTGGTCCTTCTCGTGTGGTCTGTAGTCCTTCTGTAGTCCTTCTCCTTCAGCGTGCCTGAGTCAGCAAGGCGCGTTTCTTGAAGGGTGGCAATGTCCAGATGCAGCCTCCTGAGCTCGTCATTTTTCACAGCTGTTTTCCTGGAGTCACTGATGTCCTGAAGGTTTTCAGAAAGACCGGTCATTATTGTCCGAATGTTCCAACATCCCAGTTTCAAAGCTGGTTTCTTTCGTCGTTTTGTTTCTTGGTGCGACAATTGCAGTCTGCTGTTGGGATGTTTCCTAATTCCCATGCACCCAATGAGGATGGCAGACTGTGGCGGGACACCACCTTACTGGCTGGGGGCTGCCCAGCTTGAGGCGGGCGGTAGTTGTCCCGTGAGATCCAAGGATCCCTCCCACCATCGGAAACAACCCCTGGTGCCAAGCTCGATGCCAATCGAGCAATGACATAACCGGTAACTGTTGTTCCCCGTGTTGTGTCAATGCTGCAAGCGAAGCTGGAGTGACCTCTCCAGGGTGTAGGGTGTGCGTTTGTGTTGGTGAGTGTTGCTGGATGCTAGCCTGGGCAGTGTGATATCAGTGTTTCCTCTGGCTTAAAGATCTTGGTGCGGTGGCAACATATTTTTTTTTTTTTTTCTTTGGAGGGGGGGTGCAGAAAACACATGACACGATTGTAACCACAACATGTTAATTTTACATTATTTTTATTTTTTTAACATTTTGCACAGTAATACTGCATAATGAAACTTACCATTTGAAGTACTGTACAACCAAGGCTTGAATATTGGAATATTGGGCCAATTGGGATCCCACCCAGATATCCTGTGTTTAGACTTTTTTTTGTGGTGTCATCCTTCTCTCCTTCCTCTGCTCTCACCTCTCCTGGACCCTCTGCCTGAACCTTTTCCTCTCCTTGGCTCCTCTCTTCTATCTCATCTTACCCTCTCTGAGCACTGTCTAATTCAGGTTCTCTCTCTGTCTATTGTAGTTACAAACAGGTTCGAAAATACCAAGTGTCATGTTTTGTCCTGCAGGATATTTTTTCATCGTTTACATAAATAACCAAAATCTGTATTTTTATTCTAGTGTTTCTTTTTTTCCATTGATGAAGAGTAGGAAAGAGAAGGGAAAAAAAACATTCATAATAGTAATTTACTCATTCATACTTAAATTATATGATCAGAGGTGGGTATAGTAGCCAAAATTGTACTCATGTAAAAGCAGTACTGTGAAATTAATAATTAAAAGTAGACAACCAAAAATTTCTAGTTGCGTTAAGGGTACAAAGAGCACCCACTTAAAAACTTGAGTAATGACTTCAGTCTTGAAGGTTTGGGGTTTTTCTCCAAAATTTTAACAATTTTTTTTATAGTTTTCTACTTTTCTCTGTAAATTTATCTAAATTTGCAACACTTTTCCTCAAATTTGCTAATTTTCTCTTGTAAAATTATATCTTTTCTTGTACATTTGAGACTGTTATAAATGTGGATTATTTTATGGCTAATATTTATCATTTTTTAATCCAATCCAACTTTTTTATAAAGCTTTTTAAAAATGATAGTTGACAACAAAGTGCTGTACATCAACGATAAATAAAATACAGTGATCCCTCACTTATCGCGGTTAATGGGTTCCAGAACCGACCGCGAAAAGTGAAAAACCGCGAAGTAGCGTCACCCCTAATGACGTCATCCATAAATAATACGTACGTTCATTCTCCCACTCTCTCTCGCTCATATGATACGTGTGTGTGTGTACGTGTACATACATACGTAGATGTAAACAAAGTGTACATAAATACGTTTTTAGAACTCTTTTATTCTTATAACAAGATACGTAACTCAAGATGAAAATGATTTACTGCACAGGTTAATGAGAGCTTTACTGCTCCTCAGGTGACGCCTCATCGTGAGGTGCTGGAGGCTCAGGATCATCGAGGGCAGCTTCCGATAGAGCTGAAGCTGCAGGAGGCGGCCTAGTGGCTCGACGGGAAGACTATTTCGCACAAAATGGCACAAGAGAACAGCAAAAAGTTCCACGCGGCGAGACTAAGTAACACGAGCGATAAAAAGCAATGAATGCGGTCTTCCTTCCCTTCATGGGCGCTTGGCAGGGAGAGGAGGTGGGTGAAACGTCTCGGCCAATCAGCTTGCGGGGTGAAACGTCTCGGCCAATCAGCTTGCGAGATTTCCGAGCCGAGCAAACACGAGAACAGCGAACAGAGAGTTGTGCTGCTCTCCATGTTGATAACCTGATGGTCTAATATAGTCTCCCTGCCTTCTGCTAGCGCCCGCCCATTATTTCTCAATTTTGAATTTTTGATGAATATTTTTGAAAAATCCGCGATGCACTGAGGGCGCGAAAGGTGAAGCGCGAAGTAGCGAGGGATCACTGTACAGCTTAAGAACAAAACAGCACAAACAAAACAACAGTCATACAGTAGAGACAATAAGAACAAATAAAATCAATGTCTCAAACTGGGTCAAAAGCCAGAGAATAAAAATGGGTTTTAAGAGGAGTTTTAAAACTGGACAGTGAAGAGGCCTGTCTGATGGACAAAGGCAGGTTATTATAAAATTACTGTTTTTCTAATAAATTTGAAACCGAATGTGGCAAATTTTTACTTTTTTCCTCATACAATTTAAACCTTTTACCATAATTTTGTAGAGCCAGAACAGAACAATAACTTTAACTCTGAAGAAATATAATTATTAAAATTATATTTAAAGAAATAAATTAACTTAAATGACCAAGGATGCCATTATTTCTGTTATAATATATACTGCTGCTCTGCCTCCTGAGCGGCAGTGGCTCAGGAGGTAGAACAGGTCGTCCAATAACCACATGGTTGGCGGTTCAAATCCCGCTCTCCCTAGATATCCTGCCGTTGTGTCCCTGGGCAAGACACTTCACCCCCAATTGCTCCTGGTGGGTCTGGAAGCGCCATGTTAGGTAGCATGCCGCCATCAGTGTGTGAATGGGTGGATAGCAGGATCTGTAAAGCGCTTTGGTCATCAAGAGATGAGAATAAAAGCGCTATATAAGTGAATGCCATTTACCATTTATTAGAAATCTCACCACCACCCAGACAGCAGGAAAAACCTCCCTTATTTTGTGACCGGGTATTCCACAAGGCAGCAGAGGTTTGAATTCAGGGTTTTCGTTCCCCTAGATGGACTACCCTCCCAGGATGTCAAGCCCCATCTACCCGAAGCATCTGGTTTGAAGGCACCAGAGACTCACCTTCGCCCTTTCTCCTGTCAGTAGAGGCAGTTCTGCCAGGCTTCGAAGCTAAGCCACACGAGCAGGCCAGGAGCTGGACTTGGCTGTCAGAGACTATTTGAGGCGCACGCCATAAGGAGCATTTTTTGAGTGCTGGGAGCTTATCCCCAGCACCACTCCTGGCTATGACAACCTTGGAACCAAGGGGCAGCGTAACCGTAAACAAAGGTTCCGCCCAAGGCAAATGCAGCTCCGGCTGCTGTAGTTGATAAAGTGGCAAAGATTATGCCAGGGGTGGCCATGGCTACCCCTGGCCACCCCCTAGTGCCACCATTGGTGTAGGACTGCCACACCAAACTTTTTTTTTTTTTTTTATGCCACTCCAAGCTACACTGCTGAATAAGTAATTCAAAGTTGGTCAGCCCTCGAAGGGCCCCTACTGGTCTGGGGCTGTAAGTATTTGTCTGCCTTGTCTGCCGGTACAGTGCCTCTGACCATTAGGAATTTTATTTTATTTATTTAAAAAAAATTGAGGGCTTGTAGCTGCAGCCCTGCAGCAGAGGGAGCCCTAGGCAACGGCCTATATGGCCTATGCCTTGGGTCAGCCCTCGGTGACCCGATAAAAGCATTTATCGTTTAATATAAAACTCTATTGTTTATAGTGGGATTTAAGACACATACCCTTTTGCTCCTTGTCACCGCCCCACCTCTCCCCCGCAGTGTGGCAGGTATGTGGCTTCTGGAGGTTAGCACAGCAGCTAACTCCATGCTAATGATTTGGTCAAATAGCCGGTACTTCTGTTTGCCCGGGATGTGGGACTATTTCCCACCGTGCTGCGTCAGAGGATGGTCCTCTAACATTGTTTTAATTGGAGGTAAGTAACATTAACACCATCTCTCTCTAATTACAAAATAGCAAATGCTAAATGATGATGCTAACTTGTTGCTAACAGGAAACATTATAGTGTATCAGACCATCGTTTGTGTGACTGTGGTTTGGGGTCAAAAGGTCGGCACTCCCTATGATCTCTTTCTATGGTACATGGTAAAGCTCTCTAGGGTCACCATATTTGCTTCTGAGGATCCTGACCAACAACTATGGGTTCTATACTTTGTTGTATCTTTGTGGATGATGGGTTTATCATAATTTGGTTCTACCACAGTAATTATATTGAAAAGTTGAAAACTGCTTTCTGTCAGTAAGCATTAGGATGTTCAAAGAAAACAGAGGTGGGGGATATTGCACTCGTCTCAGAGTGCTCTTGTCATAGAGGACATTGAAATGTATAAATCTTTAAAAGTGAAAATAGTAAATATTAAAACATAGTTTAATTGTTGTGCACATTGATCTAATTGCAGATTCAAAATATCAGATTTTAAATAATAACCAGTTGATTTTCATTGAATAATACAATATTCACTAAATGCTCAGACCAATTTCTTAATATAATGCCTTTCTATGTGTAAGAAACTTGCAAGAGGTTTACAAGAGCTTTTCTCACATGGTTGAACTCTGGCATTCATATTCATATAATTAATTCAAGTTAGAAGGCTCCTAGTAGAGTTTACAACACTAGACCTATGACACAATCTTTATGCAAGTAAAAGTTCAGTATATATTTGAATTAGTTAGCTTAATATCCGTAGCTTTATTTGGAAGTTTTCCTTGTTTCTTTGGCTACAGCCAGACAAATGCAGTCACAACACGAAGAACAAGCATTACATAATTTACAACATCCCATGACAAGACAAACATTGTACAGTCACCTACAAAACAAACAATTTAAACCCACCTTTTATTTGTATTAATCCTTTCAGCTTCTGTTGCTTAATCAGCTGGGTGTGCTTGTGTGTGTGCCTGTGCACTTTGAAAGTGTGAAATGGCTCATAATCTGCATTATGCCACACTTATTTTCACAGAGAGTGAGAACACACAATTTAAAAAAGGAGCACAGAACAGGTTTCAGACGATGAACATGCAAATCAGTGTAAAACATCAGAAGATTCTTGGCGAATGAGACCGTTCTCCTCAAACGCACAATTCATGGTCCTGAACGTGATGATATTTAAGCTGATCACCCCTCTGAGGTGCACCATGCTTGTGGTGCTTTCATTTCTAGAGTAGGGCAGAACATGTAATAACAGTTAATTAGCAGTTCACTTGGAGTAGATGGGCTTGAAGAAGTTATCAGTAAAAAAATAAAAACTATCAAATTCTCTTTAGCCTAGTGCAGGGGTTGGCAGCCTGTACCACACAAAGAGCCACTCAGAGTGATTTTTGCATAAAAATGATCTGCATGGAGCCACAAAAATATCTAAGCCTAAAAACTGAGGTAAAACAACAGAATTGCAACTACAATCTTGCCAGACAACATCAGGATTAAGAGTTTTTTTCTTATAAATTTGCAGCTTCTTTATTGTAAATTTGTTTCCTCACAAAATTGCTGCTTTTTCTGGTAATTATTTGATTATTTGTAAAAAGTTTGTCTTTTTGTCTTGCAAAATTGTGTAGGTATTTTCTTCATTCAACGTTTTCATATTTTTAAAAATTTGTTATTTTTGGTATAAATGTTTTTCTTTTTTCCTAAATTTGGCTCATTGTTCTTAGTAAATTTAATACCATTTTCGAGTAAAATTGAAGATGTTTTCCATGTAAATTTGCACCATTTTCCCCAAGAAAGTTATAAACTTTTTTCATATTTTTTTTTTTTTTTTTTATAATTTTGTCATAATGTTCGGCTTTTCTCATAAGGTTGTCTGATCTGATTGTTACCTTTTCCAGGTAAAAATGCCTTTTTCATATATATTTGCAACTGTTTTCTAATAAAATGTAATTTTTTTTCTGGTAAATTTGTGACTTTTTTTCTTGCCAATTTGTAGGACTTTTTTCCTCATAAAATTGCAACGTTGATCCTAAATTTTGAATATTTTTGGCACAGATTTTCAGCTATTCTCATAAATTATATTTTTCTTTGTAAATTTCATACCTTTCATGGATAAAACTGCAGCATTTCTTATATTCTTAAATTTATTACATTTTTCTCATAAAACTCTTTTTCCAGTAAATTTGTGACTGTTTTCTTACAAATTTATGGGCATGTTTTCCTCAGAAAATTTCAGAATTTTCCCCTAAATTTGTAAGGGATTTTTTGCATAAATTTTCAGGTTTTCTCATTTTTTGCTTTCTAGGATTTTTTTCTCACAAATGTTGCAACCTTTTTTCTTGTAAGTTTATTTCTTATTTTCTTGGAAATTGATGAGGTTTTTTTTTTTTTTTTAAAGACCTCAGGGAGCCATTACGTATGTGCAAAAGAGCCACATGTGGCCCCAGAGCCACAGGCTGCAGACCCCTGGCCTTGTCGATGAAGGGGTGGGTGTTGCTCATTGCTGCCATCTGGTGTTGCTAGTAATAGTAAGAAGAAGCTAGATTCCACCATGGTGAACATCTGTTTTCGTCATGTTTCAACATGTATTAAAAGTGATGCCGGATTATTCAGACTGTCTCTATGACTTATTCACATGATGACTCCGTGTGGCTGTTATTGAGATTCAAAGCGGTAACCGAAGAAAACCGTAAACCGTCTGATTCTCCAGTGGAGTTTAACACAGTAGCATGTTAGCCTGTTAGCTCTGGCTGGTCCCTCCATGAAGAAGGCTGCGGTTTTCCTCCTGAATGAGTCTCTTGGGTGCGGTGCTGCTCATGGTGTTTTCAGGAGAAAATAAGCACAGACGGACCTATATAGCCTTCATGTGGTCGGTGTCGGTGGTTCGGCTTCTGTTCTGCTCCTCATGGATGAATGACTGATGTAGCTCCGTGGAGACCTGCCATTGATGGTCTGTGCTGAGTGCTGGAGAACAAAGCACCGCCGTGGAAGTCCACGAGGACGAAGAGAAACGATGACTTCAGTTTCCACAATAAAATCACGCAGACTAGATGTTCCACAGCAAAATGACTTTAACCAGGAGGAGGTTCTGGATGAGCAGCAGCTTCTAAACCAGGAGAGAGACTTTATTGTTGTTCAGGTGGGAGCAGATTGTTCCCAGATTAAAGATGAACAGGAGGACGTCTGCATCAGTCAGGGGGGAGAGCAGTTTGGACTGAAGCAGGAGACCCAAACCTTTGAAGGGAAAACGAGGAAAAATCTTTCCAGCAGTCATGCTCCTGTAGAGGCCCAGCGGAGGACTTACCGCGACTGCAGCGGCGGTGTGCGACGAGACTACCCGAAGCGATTGCTAAGCTAACGCTAGTTAGCTTAATGCTGGCGCCAGTCATTCCACCTTACACCAGCCTGAATCGAAGCCCAGCTGCGAGGCCCAGCGGAGATACTACCAGGCAAGCGGCTATTTGTTGACGGGGCTCAGCAGAGATTTCACCCAGGCAGACGACGGTAGGTGGCGGTGCCTGGCGGAGGATTTACCGTGACCTCAGCGGAGCTCGGTGGCAGCGGCGGTGTGTGACGAGACTCGGTTGGAGGAGCGGGACGGGAGACCAGTTACGGCGACTATGAGCAACGAGACCAGCAACGGAAGGGGCTAGTTGGCTAGCTGAGGCCCAGCTGGATTCGAGGACGATCGGATCAGATTCTGGCGATATAAGCAGAATTTATTTTACTATCCACAGATTTTCCTTTTCCTTCTTTCCAAGAAGGACTGAAGATGGCTGCCACCGGATTAAAAAGTGGGCTGATGGGCACCACTAATAAGCCTTCTCTACTTATCTACTTCCTCTTCGTTTTGTCTTTGTGTGTCTGGACCTGCAACAAGAAGGATTTTCCGACAAACTCAACCAAAGGTGAAGTTAAAAAGTTTTATCTGTATGGATTTGGGCTTGGACATCTCACCCTACACTCTATGTGGTCTTTAAAAGCCCTGAGCAAAAACTTCCAAATTAAGGCAAACATGGCTGTTAAGCAAAAATCACAATATGGCAGAGGATATACAGTTAAAGTTCTGTTAGTTCTGCTACTTCTGGCAGGAGATATTCACCTTAACCCTGGACCTGCCACTATTAAACAGCAGACCACTGGGTTAGCACAAAACCGAGCTGTACAAAAGCAAAAACAACATTTATTTTTCCAAACTGTTAATCATGCACGAGTTCTTTGGGACACCAAGGCTAAACCAAAGGGGATCCTCGGCGGTCATTTAAACATACGGAGCATAATCCCCAAAAGAGATGAGATTTCGGTGTTGCTGTTGGACTCAAATCTGGACTACCTTTGTCTCTCAGAAAGCTGGCTACACAGTAACATAGACACTAATATGATCGATATTGTGGGCTACCAGTGTTTTAGAAAAGACAGGCAGGTAGGGAGGGGAGGAGGTGTTTTAATTTACATCAAAGAGAAATATAAATGTCAACTGGTTGATTTGAATACTTCACTTGAATGTTTAGCTGTTAATGTATGTCTCTCTCCGGTAATGAATTTCAACATTGCAGTAGTGTACAACCCACCGTCACACAACTCTTCCTTTTATAATGAATTAAGTGATCTGGTTAAACAACTTGAGAAGAACAGAGAAACAATAATTCATGGTGACTTTAATATCAACTGGTCTGATAAAAAAGAGGAACAAAAACTGAAAAGCCTCATGACTAAATTTAATTACCAGCAAATCATCAAAGGACCCACCAGGATAACCAAACAATCCAGAACACTTATTGACATGGTATTTACTAATAAACCAGAACGAATAACCAGAACCTATAATCTTGTAACTGGTCTCTCAGATCATAACATGGTTCTTGCTGTCAGGAAACTTACTAAAAAGCGACTACAGTATTTTGGGGGAGTCGATATTGACAAATCAAATTTTATTATCCCCAAATCAAAAAATGAGGAGTTTGAACATTACTTAGAGAATCAAAATTGGGAGCAGCTCATGGCAACATGTGAAGTAGATGATTGTTGTAATTTTATAACTGCAACAATCACAAAGTCTATAGAAAAATTTTCAAAGCAAATTAAAAGTAGACAACAGAAGATTAGCCTACCATGGTTAAATAATGAAATAAGAAAACTTATGAAGAGGCGAGACTATGCACTGAAAACATCACTAACCTCCAAACTACAAAATGATCACCTTGTGTACAAAAGTTTAAGAAATAAAGTGGTACATGAGCTGCGAAAATCAAAAATATCTTATTACAATAAACTGATAGATCATGCAAAGGGTAACAACAGTTCCCTATGGAGGCATTTAAATAACTTAACTAATAAAAAAAACGATCAGAAGGGGGTAAAGGAACTTAGAATCAATGGCAAGACCGTCAGTGACAAGGCTACTTTGGCAAATGAATTTAATTCACACTTTGTGGGCTCTGTGGAAGACTTAACAAAAATTTTTGTGCTGCCAAATGTGCTCAACAACACAAATTCCATACTCCCAACAGATACTTTTCACATCGATGAGGTAAATGAGAAGTTAATTGCTGGTATTGTTAAAACACTGTCAAACTCAAAAACTAGTGATATCTACAATATGAGCACCTCCTTTCTCAAAATGCACAGCAAAATATTAATCAAACCACTGACTCATCTCATTAATCTCTCCATTAGGTCTAGTACATTTCCATCTGGCTGGAAAAAAGCTGTCGTCATACCAGTTCATAAATCAGGCAGTAAAGACGATATATGCAATTACCGCCCAATCTCTATCTTACCAGTCCTATCTAAGGTTCTTGAAAAAGTTGTAGCTACACAGCTGATAGACTACTTACAAGACAGTCAACTTCTTCATCCACATCAATTTGGTTTTAGACCAGGATACTCAACAGAAACAGCAAATTGTTGCCTTATTGAAAACGTCAAACAGTCCTTGGACAGGGGTAATGTGGTAGGAGCTGTTTTTCTAGATCTCAAAAAGGCTTTCGATACTGTAAACCACAGTTTGCTTTTATCCAAAATGGTATCTTTTAACTTCTCCCCAAATACATTAGAATGGTTTGCATCTTATCTCCAGAATAGAGAACAGTGTGTAAAAGTTCACCAGGATAAATCCTCATTTTTAAACAACCGCATGGGTATCCCACAAGGGTCCATTCTTGGTCCTTTACTTTTCAGCATTTTTATTAATGACTTGCCGTTACACTGCTCAGCTGCAACATGCCAACTTTATGCAGATGATGCAGTTATTTACACAGCTGCCAAGACTCCAGCACAGGCTGCAGATGTACTGTCTACAAGTATGGTTGATGTCCAAGAGTGGCTCCTCAAGAACCATCTATTGCTGAACCTTCAGAAAACAGTCTCAATGTGCTTTTCAATCAAAAAATGTAACCTGCAACATTTTAAAGTTAATATACATGATCATGACATCAGTTTAGCTACAGAATTCAAATACCTTGGCATTGTACTAGATCCTCAACTCAAATTTAATCTTCATATAAAGAAAATTTCAAAAACAGTAAAAAAAAATCTGAACTGCTTTAAATTAATTAGATATTACATACCTTACGAAGCAGCTGCACTGTATATGCATTCTATGGTTTTTTCTCATATATCATACTGTTTGACAGTCTGGGCTCAAGCAGCCCCTTCCACAATAAGACATATAGGTTCATTATATAATCAAACCCTAAAAATCTTGGACAAAAAGCCCATTAGGTGGCATCACTGTAATGTTTTAAAAAAATACAACCTATTGAGTTTTGAGAGCTTCATTGACCTCTGTCTTCTGAAATTAACGTTCAAATGTTTCCATAAATCAGCACCCGAGCCACTTGCTGGTTTCGTCCAAAGACAGGACAGCAGCAGAGCCACCAGGAGTTCTGTTAACAATAACTGTAAAATATTCCACCGCAGAACCACATTTGGACAAACAGCTTTCTCTATAAAGGGCAGTCACATCTGGAACACAATGCCAAATGAAATTAAAATAATAACGGACTTTAAAACATTCACTAAAAATGTTAAAAACTGGCTGAAAAATAAACAAGAATGTACTCATGTATGAATTATTCGTCTGCAAAGTGAGAGTGAATGAAGGGAAGGAATAAATGTGTTTGTTTATAGTGAGTGACGGAGGGAGGAAGGCCTGAAATAGGCAAATGTGAGTTATGTTATATGTGTTAAATGTGAGTCAGGCTGTTATATTTGTGTATTTATAATATTTATGTTAAAGGTGAGTCAGGCTGTTATATTTGTGTATTTATAATATTTATAATTGTGTATTTATAATTTTTCTGCATTGATGTATGTGGTTATTGTGTATATTTTTATCTTGATTCTTTTTTCTAAAGCCCATCCAGGGACAAGAGTTGCAAATTAGCTAATAGCTATACACTCTATGTGCAACACATCAGATTGATTGTCTTTGATTAATTGTCTATGTTTATTGCACTGTCCCTGTCAAATAAACTAATCTACTACTAATCCGGTGCAGTTTCTACAAAGTCCACCTTTAAGAATTTATGGAATGGCTCATTTAACACATTTGTCTTTGTGAATAACCACATCTCTTTGCTTTGATTTTCATCATGCTTTGAACTTTAGGTGGTGTGCCTGCGTACTGTTTAGGCATTAGTATGCACAACCTTTTCTAAAGACATGGACTACGTTGTCTTCTGCAAAGGTTCGAAGACAGTTGTTGGTGTTTTTTTTTTTTTTTTTTTTTAGCATGAGTCAGTCCCTCCAGGGTTTTGCGATGTTGCGATTGCACAAATTCATGTGAAATCAGGCCATTATTGCAGCTTTTGCACAACCTTGCAATTCTGTCCAATCGCCACAACTTTCCCACAATTTTAGCCAATCCTCATCAACCTTCACCAATTTCACAATCAAATTTGTCCCCGACTCGCGCTCAGATGCTCAGTCTAACCAATCAGATGTGTCGCTGCACCGCGCTCACTTCCGTGTTTACAGTGAGTATTAACGGAAAACATCAGCAGAAAATGGAGTATGTGATTTAAAAAAAAAAACAAAAAACAAACACCCGTGACTTCTCCCACACCGTCCCTTCCTCCACCTCCTCTGGCCCACCGGTGGACATTTCCTCGAGTCACCGTGTTGACCGTGTGTACGAAGTGTTGGGTTTGTGTTGAAAAATGTCCGTCTTCCTGAAAGCACCCCGTCGCGGGAGCGTGTGTGAGGAGAGACGCCATAAAACCATAAAAAAATGAGCAAATATAACATGACAGCCACTGTTGTAACATTTTATACATCTCTAGAGGTAAAATCACTACTACGTCTTGTCAATGAGCTTTAAAGCTGTGACTCTCCGGTCTGAACATGGACCAGCACGCCCCCCAAGGAGAGCCCCTCCTCCCGGTGTGACTGTGTGTCAAGACACACAGCAGATAGACAGACTGGCAGGAGTCAGGCACGGAAATAGAGAATATTCAGTAATTTTAATTTCACTAGTTTGTTTCCAAGATATCGAAGAAAGTTTACTGCTGAGTCACCATATTTCCTGTTGAAATTCAGGAAGATCCTACCTGTGGTTCTAGACGCTGCCCAATCCAGTCAACCGTCACGGTTGCGTGAGGGCTGTAGATGGGCTGCTAGAGCTAGCAATCATTTGTCGTCACTTTATCCTTTTTTTTCTTGCACCCTACGAGATCCTCCTCTGATGTCATTGACAGAGAGCAGTAGGGGAGGGTTCAAAAGACTGATTCTCCGATTCAGATTGATTCACGTTTGACTGAGCTGATATTTATTCACAAAATCTGTGGATCGATCTTTTAATATAATGCTTTTACGTCTAACACAAAACGCTAGTTGTCCTTGAGCCAGCAGAACAATTGCGCGAGAGTTAAGCTGTGGGTCAAAGTGGATCAGAATGGTGGTGCGCAGGTGACGGATTGGATTCAAAAACTGTGAAGGTAGTGAAGAGCTCGACTAAACCAAAGCAGTCATGTTTAAGTTTATAATGTTATCAGGCGGGGCTCTCACCTGGAAATTTGCCACAGCCTCCTCCAAAAGTATACCCGGATGATGGTTGTTTACGTTGCTAGCCTGCTAGCTGTCATTAGTAGGTCTGTGGCAGGTGTGCATGGGATGAATGGTGGAATACAGGTGAGTGGCAGTCTCTTTTTCAAACTAGTTTACTCTCCAGTGTTGATAATTTTACTCCAGTGACGGCAGACTCTGAAGGTTGATTACTTGCTATCCCTCGTTAGCACAGTCCCTTGGATGTGAATGCTTCAGTGCTGCAAATATGGTACGTGCCGTGGAAATAATGGGCCAGTTGTTCTACAGTGAATGCATCTTAAAATGACTTCTGTTGTTATCTGGTGCTATATGGGGGGGCATGGGGGGTTCCCCCCCCATTATAACGGTAGGGGAAACACTCGATTTGAAATCTGAAGTTGCTGGCAAATACAGTCAGATTATGTGTACGCACTTCATGTATTGAATTTGTTTACTGACTCTGGGTTGTTAACTTGACCCTACACACCCTTTGCACTAAAGAAAGCACTTGTGAGCTTTGTGAAATCATAAGTTAAATAATTAAAAGTGCATTATTGTCACTGATTTTGGGTCAGTTCTTTTTGTGATAATTTATGTATTAACAAAGTTAGAGTATTCCTGCTACAATTTGCAGCATTAGTTCTCTTAAGAATTTCTTTTTTCCTGGCAAGTAAAATAGCTATTAAAACGGTAATTTCCTCGGGTGACTCGGGATCGAATTGGAATTGAATGGATTCAGAACCTCAAGAATGGGGATCGCGTAAAGGATGGAAGGAACCATTACACAGGGGTGCTTGTACTCATTTGTTAGAAATGAAACCCAACTATGCTTAATGAATGATTGATTTGCATAGTCTGTATTCTTCTAAAAACAAAGCTGCTAATGCTAAGCTAGTAGAAAATCGGAGGGAGAGATGCAGCACAGCTTTAGTGTTAGCGATGGCTGCTTCAGCTTCACCATAAGATAAGATAAGATAAGCCTTTATTAGTCCCACAACGGGGAAATTCCAGGATTGCAACAGCACAGGGATAGCAACACTCAGAGCAACAATCAGAAGGCAAGAAAAAAAAACCAAAAAAAAAACCCAAAAAAAACAAGCTAGCAAGAGCAGCTAATATACATATGTACATATTTCTATAAAATATATATATACACACACACAGACACAGTGCGGAGCAATGTAGCTAGATGGAATAATATGTAGATATATAAACACACAGTGCGGAGCATTGTTGCTAGATGGAATAAATATGTAAATATATAAACACACAGTGCAGAGCATTGTTGCTAGATGGAATAAATATGTAAATATATAAACACACAGTGCGGAGCATTGTTGCTAGATGGAATAAATATGTAAATATATAAACACAGTGCAGAGCATTGTAGCTAGATGGAATAAATATGTAAATATATAAACACACAGTGCAGAGCATTGTTGCTAGATGGGATGAAACAGCACAACCGTCTACTTAGTTATCCTACATGGTATGTTTATGTGCCCATACATATTCTCACTCTCCATAGCGACCGGTATTTTCCTAGTTGTATGCCGGAGGGGACCATTGTGTAAGTCTATTGCATCTTTTGCACTAGATGAAAATGAAATGGGGGGAAAAGTTGCTCCTAGATGGAAGCCACCATTTTGTGTGTGTGTGTGTGTGTGTGTGTGTGTGTGTGTGTGTGTGTGTGTGTGTGTGTGTGTGTGTGTGTGTGTGTGTGTGTGTAGTTCTTTTTCCCATGTGAATGTATTTATTTTTCCTTTTATTTGTAGTTGAATGGAAAAAAATATACCCCCCCCCCATATTTGCTTTTTTTGGTTGGGTAAATTTAAGTATTTTCCTACATATTTGCAAAATTATTTAAATTTGTGATTTTTTTTTTATATATTTTTTGAACAGTTATCTAGTTGCTACTTTTTTTTTTTTTTTTTTTTTTTGTAAATTAGGCTATTTCCTCCTAAATTTGCTATTTTTGTTTTTGTAAATTTGATAAATTTATTTACCTTTATTAAAATCTAGCAGTTAGGGAGGAAAAGCAAATACCTGAATACCAAATTTGAAAACTGAATGTCAGTGTTAAAAACTGAATGTCCTGATAATAAAACATTTGGGTACAGCCTTACCTAGACAGACTAAAGGGGTTGTTGATTGCACTTTTTCCACTTTTTAACTGCTCGGACATGTCTTAACGAAATGTTTGTGACAGATTGTGTTCAAATTTGTTTAATTGTTGCAGCAAATCTGTCATTTTATTTTTCCAGGCTTTCTTCAAATGTTTTGTTTAAATCCTGTACTTTTAAGAAATCCCTGCCTCTGCCCTCCCTGCTACACCGCTTAGCCATTAGCTGGCTAGCTCCTGACCTTAAGCCCGGATGCATCTTAAACTGAGCTGAGATGAATACAAATCAAGTCAGCTCCGAAGTCAGCCCTGAGACCTTTAAGGGGTATTATTTCACGGAGTGGTGAAGCGAATCGAATGCTGGTGAGTGGTACAATCTGAACGATTTCTGGTAGTATTTATGATGGCGGACTGCTGCCGGACTGCTAACGGCTCAGTGTAGCATCAAAGCGAAACCATAACAAGCCAGAATGATGTGAGATATATTATCAACTGTGGATTAGTGAAGCGGATGGAAACAGAGATGTCCATTAGAGTGACTGTAATCTGAAGAAAATAAATATATCATGGTGTGAGCTTCCTAGGCTAAGGCTAGTACCACTGTTAGCTCAGAAGCTCACACCTTTGGCTCCCTGCCCACCTACATGATAGATATTTAGGATGGCGAATAATGGAGCAACGGGCAGGTATCAAGACAAGTGACGTTTACCTTTTAGTGACGTTTCCCATTTCTTGACGTACAGGAAAATCAGTACAGTACACTTCTTGACGTACAGAAAAGAGTCAAAATGGCTTCTAGGAGAGAAAAACAAGATAAAGGCTTTGTTTTTTTTAGAGAAGTGTTTTGATATTTTTTCCATAATTATGTGTCCAACAGATACATTTCAGACTGTTAAAACCTACAAACACACCATTTTTCAGACTTTTTTTGAGACTTTTGAGAATGTGGTGGAGAGGAGGAAACTGAACAAACTGTTATCCATTATGGACAACCCTGATCTCTCTTCTCCCCCCCCCCCCCCACCACACACTGGACAGACAGTGGAGCACTTTCTCCAGCAGACTGCTACAGCTCCACTGCCGAACGGTCAGGTACAGGAAATCTTTCCTGCCACATTCCATTTCACAATACAGTAACTCACTCTGATGTTGAATCTTGGTCATAACAATGCTGCCATACTGCACCTTACAGTATAATTGGTACCTCACATTTCACCCTGCACCCGCTGGTCCTGCATTATACAGCTTGTACGAGCCATGTATCTTTAGGGGTCATCGTATATTCATCTTAGACGTGGTCTGTGATGTATATAAAGTTATCTTGGCAGTTTTGCTTTCCCTGGGTAATTCATTTTTCTATTATGCTGTGTGTGTTTCTATCGTTTTGGTCGTCTACTGTGTCATGCTGCTGTTACACTGTAATTTCCCAGTTTGGGATCAATAAAGTCTATCTCAGACCTTTAAAAAAATTTTTGCATATAAAGATTTTTCATGAATCACTTTATTGTTTTGGTGCATGTGTGTGAGCAGGGCTGGATGGGGAGCTTGGCTAATCTTAGATACAAGGAGGGCTTCTTGGGAATAAAAAGATTTGGGAGCCACTAGCCTACGTCATTGTCGCTCGTTTCCACCTCTTCAAATATCTGCTCGCGTATCTGCTCTCTTCCTCCTTTTGTTCATTCAAGTGCAGAGAAGCTGACGAGCTCACTGGCAGCCCCACACAGGCAGGCATCGCATCAGGCTGTACATCTGACGGATTTATCTGGAAGTATTTTGAAGGTCATCAGTTTTGAAGTAAATGTGCTACACTTGCAGATTGTCCCATTACATTGAGAAAAGTCATCTGTAACCAATGCAGGCTTTTTGTTATCTGCTGAAGATCAAATGACTGTTGTTGGTTGTTGTATGAATAAGTAGTGAGGATTTGCCATGGTTCATTTGAGAAGCAAACAGATGCGGTCTAGCAGCAGGCCCCGCTTCTTTCTCAGTGCTCCCTAAGGAGTCCTCCCGTTTCTGCTTCCTGTATGTATAACCAAAACTAGCTAAGTTTTTGATTATTAAAATTTAAACATTCCCCAGCATCCAGCATCACACTGGGGCCAGTCTGAGCAGAGCTGATCAGTTTTTATCACCCACAGGTTGAAGACCAGAGGGGTCCTTTGGGCCAAGATCGAAGGGGGATTATGTTATGGGGCGGTCTGCCTGTCTGGCCACCCATCTGTCGCACTCCTACAGTTTTTTTTGTTTTGTTTTTTTACTTTTTTGAAACTTGGCACCAGTATTTGACGTACACTGTTCAGGGATTCTGCTGGCAACATTTCTGCATGGTGGACTGCCACGCCAAAAACTGAGCCGCCACAGAGAAAGAAAAAAAATATTTAATTTTTAAAAAAGAGCCGCACAAGAGCCATTTTAAAAAAAACAAGAAAAGAGCCACAGGTTTGCCACCCTCGGCATATATCAATAAATGAAGGACTTTCACTCCACAAGCACGCACGCGAGCAGCACAAGTCAACAACAGTCGCGGTATCGGGGGAGGTTTGGAATTATTATTATATGGAAGGTTTTTTTTTCTGTTGTCTGGTTGGTGAGGAGTGTTCTGAAAACTGTAAATATATAGAAGTATTATAACAGAAATAACTCAGTGTTTCCTCTGGCTTAAAGACCTTGGCGTGGTGCCAACATATTTTTATGGAGGGGGCAGAACACACATGACACTATTGTAACCAGAATATGTTAATTTTATACTTTTTTTTTTTTAATTTTGCACAGTAACTTTGCATATGGAACTTAATATTTGAAGTACTGTTCAACCGAGGCTTGAATGTTGGAATATTGGGCCAGCTGGGATCCCACCCAGACGTCCTGTGTTTGGACTTTTTACTGGTGTCATCCTTCTCTCCTTCCTCTGCTCTCACCTCTCCTGGACCCTCTGCCTGAACACTTTCCTTTCCTTGGCTCATCTCGTCTGTCTCATCTTTCCCTCTCTGAGTCCTGTCTAATTCAGGTTCTCTCTCTGTCTATAGTGGTATACAAACAGGTTAGAAAATGCCAAGTGTCACATTTTGTCCTGGATGATTTTTTTTTTTTGTCATGGTTTACGTAAATGATAAAAATGTGTATGTTTTTGTATCTTTATTCTAGTGTTTCTTTTTTTTTCCATTGAGAGAGTAGGAAAGGGAAGGGAGAAAAACATTCATAATAGTAATTTACTCATGCATACTTAAATTATATGATCAGAGGTGGGTATAGTAGCCAGAAATTCTACTTATGTAAAATTAGTGCTATGAAATTTATAATTAAAAGTAGGACTGTGCGATATGACGATATATATATATATATATATATATCGGATAACAATATAAAAACGTCCGTTGTTTCATAGAATACTCTATCGTTTATCCATCCATCCATCTTCTACCACTTTTCTGGCGGTCCGGGTCGCGGAGGCAGCAGTTAAAGCAGAGAAGCCCAGACTTCCCTCTCCCCAGCCACCTGCTCCAGCTCTTCAGAGGGGACACCAAGGCGTTCCCAGACCAGCTGGGAGACATAGTATCTCCACAGAGTCCTGGGTCTGCTCCGGGGTCTCCTCCCAGTGGGACGTGCCTGAAACACCTCAAGTGGGAGGCGTCCAGGAGGCATCCTAATCAGATGCCCATACCACCTCAACTGACTCCTTTCAATGTGGAGGAGCAGTGGTTCTACTCTGAGCCTCTCCCGGATGACTGAGCTCCTCACCCTATCTCTGAGGGTGAGTCCAGCAATCCTACGGAGAAAGCTCATTTCAGCCGCTTGTATCCGCGATCTCGTTCTTTCGGTCATTACCCAAAGCTCGTGACCATTGGTACGAGGAATGTCTATCGTTTATCTCATATTTAAAATGCACATACTCCTGTTTATTCAGTAAAGCTCCTCACCACTACTTGTCAGCGCCCTGCCTCTCCCTCGCAGTGCGTGCAGTGGAACAGGTGTGTGGTGGGTGGCTAGGCTTCAGTCCAGTGGTTGCTAATGCTAAATCCAAACTACCGGTTCAGATAGCTGCTTCTCCTGTTTGCCAGGAATGTGGGACTGTTTTCCATCATGCTGCGTCAGAGAGGATAGTTCACTAACCTCGTTTTAATAGGCGGTAAATAACATTAACATCATGTTTAATTATAAAATGCTAAATGACAATGCTTAGTTGTGCTAACTGGAAACCGTATCAGACCATTGTTTCTTTGGTTTAAATTACTGCTGAGTTTCTTAGTTTTGTCTGAAAAAAATGTATTAAACCTGCAAAAGTGCATGATGGTGGCAGTTGGAGGAGCAATTTGGCTCTTAATGCGATTTGATTTCTAATAATTTTAATTAGTCAAGATGGATGATGGATGGATGGAAGTAATAATAATGGATAAAGTTAGTCATCAGATGTATTTTATTACATTACCTTTTGTGTCTTTGATTTTCAGATCATGACCAATCTGAAATATTTTTATTAAGAAGCAAACAGGTTAAATCAGGCCAGAATGGCAGGCTGCAGGTCTACACTTAAATTTTCACTGATTTAAACTAACAGCTAATTTATATCTGTAGATGGCAGTGATTGGTAATTTTCTCATTTTCAGACATTTTTTTTTTTCTCTTCTCTGGCTCAGAAAGTATTTAATTTATTGACGTTTACTTTTTATTCATATAATATGATTTAAAAGAAAAACCTGAAATTTATGAGAATCAAGTCTCAAATGCACATTAAAAAAAACTATTTTATAACAACACTACAAAATTATGAGGAGAAAAAGGTACATGTAAAAGTTTAAAAAAAAAATAAAGAAAGATGATCTAAACTGTAGAATTTACAGAAAATGTACACTCACCGGCCACTTTATTAGGTACACCTGTCCAACTGCTCGTTAACACTTAATTTCTAATCAGCCAATCACATGGTGGCAACTCAGTGCATTTAGGCATGTAGACATGGTCAAGACAATCTCCTGCAGTTCAAACCGAGCATCAGTATGGGGAAGAAAGGTGATTTGAGTGACTTTGAACGTGGCATGGTTGTTGGTGCCAGAAGGGCTGGTCTGAGTATTTCAGAAACTGCTGATCTACTGGGATTTTCACGCACAACCATCTCTAGGGTTTACAGAGAATGGTCCGAAAAAGAAAAAATATCCAGTGAGCGGCAGTTCTGTGGGCGGAAATGCCTTGTTGATGCCAGAGGTCAGAGGAGAATGGCCAGACTGGTTCGAGCTGATAGAAAGGCAACAGTGACTCAAATAACCACCCGTTACAACCAAGGTAGGCAGAAGAGCATCTCTGAACGCACAGTACGTCGAACTTTGAGGCAGATGGGCTACAGCAGCAGAAGACCACGCCGGGTGTCACTCCTTTCAGCTAAGAACAGGAAACTGAGGCTACAATTTGCACAAGCTCATCGAAATTGGACAATAGAAGATTGGAAAAACGTTGCCTGGTCTGATGAGTCTCGATTTCTGCTGCGACATTCGGATGGTAGGGTCAGAATTTGGCGTCAACAACATGAAAGCATGGATCCATCCTGCCTTGTATCAATGGTTCAGGCTGGTGGTGGTGGTGTAATGGTGTGGGGAATATTTTCTTGGCACTCTTTGGGCCCCTTGGTACCAATTGAGCATCGTTGCAACGCTACAGCCTACCTGAGTATTGTTGCTGACCATGTCCATCCCTTTATGACCACAATGTACCCAACTTCTGATGGCTACTTTCAGCAGGATAATGCGCCATGTCATAAAGCTGGAATCATCTCAGACTGGTTTCTTGAACATGACAATGAGTTCACTGTACTCAAATGGCCTCCACAGTCACCAGATCTCAATCCAATAGAGCATCTTTGGGATGTGGTGGAACGGGAGATTCGCATCATGGATGTGCAGCCGACAAATCTGCGCCAACTGTGTGATGCCATCATGTCAATATGGACCAAACTCTCTGAGGAATGCTTCCAGCACTTTGTTGAATCTATGCCACGAAGAATTGAGGCAGTTCTGAAGGCAAAAGGGGGTCCAACCCGTTACTAGCATGGTGTACCTAATAAAGTGGCCGGTGAGTGTATATCATGATATACTATCGTTGTCATGATATATGATGACTTGTATCGTGATATGAAATTTTTGTCATATCGCACAGCCCTAATTAAAAGTAGACAACCAAAAATTTCTAGTTGAGTTAAGGGTACAAAAAGCACCCACTTAAAAACTTGAGTAATGACTTCAGTCTTGAAGGTTTGAGGTTTTTCTCCAAAATTTATAACAATTTTCTTACAGTTTTCTACTTTCTAATGTAAATTTATCTAAATTTGAAACTGTTTTCCTCATTTGTAATATCCTTTTGTAAAATTGACTTTTTTTTGTACATTTGAGACTTTATTATAAACTTGTGGATTATTTTATACCTAATTTTTGTCTATTTTTATAAAATTACCTTTTTTTTTAAAAAATAAATTTTAAACAGATTGTGGTAAAATTTTAACTTTTGCTGCTCATACAGTTTACACTTTTGACCATAATTTTGCAAAGCCAGAACAGAACAATAATAAGTCTGATTTCAAAGAAAAAGAAATTAATAAAATTGTATTTAATGAAATAAATTAACTTAAATGACCAAAGATTCTGTTATTTCTGTTACAATACTTTCCTCACCAACCAGACAGCAGGAAAAACCTCCCTTATTTTAAAATCCAAATGTTGGCATGTTTAGTTTTTCTGAAGAATGTTGATGGATTAAAGTCATGACTTCGTGAATTTCGGTCAACTTAACTTGCCAGGTACATAATAATGAACATGCATCCATCCATCAATCTTCTTCCGCTTAATCCTTTTTTGGGTTGCTGGGCGGGGGGGGGGGGGTGCTATCCCAGCATCTTTGTGCGAGAGGCAGGGTACACCCTGGACAGATCGTCAGTCCATCGCAGGGCCAGCACAGACAGACAGACTCCATTCACTCTCACAGTCATACCTAAGGACAATTTAGAATCTACAGTTGATGCCAGTTAACCTAACTTGCATGTTTTTGGCATGTGGGAGGAAAGCAGAGAAATCCCGGCGTAAACCCACGCAGACACGGGGAGAATGTGCAGACTCCACACAGATCACTGTTGGTCGGGGGCTGGGATCGAACCCAGGATCCCCCGGCCAAAGGTGAGTTGCTGTGCTGCTGCAGTGCTAACCACTCTGCCACCGCGCTGCTCTTAATAATGAACATAAGTTAGTTAATATTGTAGTGGCTGGCGAAGCAAATCCTCAGAAATTCATCAGTCACTCTTGCCTTTCCTTGCATATGAAGCCTAACCACACCTGTTTGCTAAGTGGCTATTCATTATTGCTCCCTTTACCAACGGGTTGAAACCACGATAAATGCCTCCACTGCTTACATGCAGTCATATGAAAAAATTGACACCCTATTAAATATTCAGCTCTTTATTAAGAAGTGTTCACATATTGATGTCTAATCTTGTTTTTATTTATCTCTGGAAAAGAAGGTGATTAAATTGCAGGTAAATAACAAAAATTAACCTTGTTTTATTCATTAAACAAAAGACATCAACAAAAACGCGTATTCTGAGGAAATATTTAGGACACCCTACCGCCTAATAGCTAGTGTTACTCCCTTTGGCTGAAATAACTTCATTGAGACAGTTCTTGTAGCCATCTACCAGTCTCTGACATCGGTCTGAGGAAAGTTTGCCCCACTCCTCAATGCAGAACTCTTTCACCTGTGAGATGTTTGAGGGGTTTCTTGCATGTACAGCCTGTTTCAAGTCACCCCACAGTATCTCAATGAGATTAAGATCTGGGCTTTGACTCAGCCATTCCAGGACTCTCCATTTCTTAGTTTTTCGCCAGTCCTTGATGGATTTACTGGTATTTTTTGGGTCATTGTCATGTTGCGGGGTTCAGTTCCACTTCAGCTTAAATTTTTTTTACAGATGGTCTCACGTGGTCCTCAAGCACCCTCTGATACACGGTAGAATTCATAGTGGATTCTATGATGGTGAGCTTGCCAGGTCCTGCTGCAGCAAAGCACCACCAAACCATGACACTTCCACCTCCATGCTTCACAGTTGGTGTGAGGTTCTTTTCCTGGAATATTGTATGTGGCCTACGCTAAACATGTCCTCTGTTCTGGTATCCAAATAATTCAATTTTAGACTCATCTGTCCCAAGAACATTATTCCAGAAGTCCTGGTCTTTGTCTATGTTCTCTCTGGCAAACTTCAGTCTGGCCTTCATGTTTCTCTTAGAGAGGAAAGGTTTCCTCCTTGCATACCTCCTGTAGGAACATTTAAATGCTTATAAGGTACAAAGATTATTTAATTTATACCGAGAGGTGTATGTGGAAACGGACGTTTGAGTCCACGCACATACCGGAAAAACTCGTTTTTGGGACACCAGTCCACAAGCTTAGACAATTTATTAATAACTAATCTTTATACCTTCAATCAGTCAGTCTCAAATATTCGTGAATTCTACTGGGTGACTTTAGACACAAACACAGGAAATCAACAGAAACTTCCATATACCGTTTACAGTTTTAATGATCAGACTCGGGTTAAATGACATTACATTCAACGGACTTGTTGATAAAGTGAAATGACCAAGTATTAAGCATCACATTCAACTTGTAACTGATTATTGAGCAACAGAGTGTAATCACATTTGTGAACCAAGGAAACCTTAGTATGAATTTGTAACTGTGATGAAAATGGAGACTGAAATAACTGTAACAAAAATATGAAGAAAATTGGACGCAAATTTTATGAAGAAAATTATAAAAGCTAATTATATGGAAAAGAAATTCTGAATTACTCTAAAAATAAAAACGGAATTTAATGAAAAAAGGAATATTATTTCTCTTTAATTCTGTAGCTCCGATCGGAGTTATGAACTAGTTTTAAACCTGAGACAAATTATGGCATATTTAAGGAGATGGACATCGCATTATTCAGCAGATGAAACAAAGGAATGAGTGCTCTTGTTGGCATTTTCTAAGGTGGACCTGATGAAAATGAATTTTTTTTCATTACTGAACTATACTGTGTTTTGTACTCAGCTTGCTATTGTTGCAGTGAGGTGCCAAGTAACACATTGACCTCAACAGTGCAGGATTTCACTGTAAATGTGGGTAAAATGGAATATTAGATTTACTATATCGGCAACGGGACGCTGAACTTGACTGTGGTTTATACAGAGAACTGTTTAAAACTTTGGCCCCATTTATACCTGACATTTAAACCTGTTTTGTTTTTTTTAAACAATTCCCATGGTGTTTATATTTGCGTATAATTGTTTGAACAGATGAACGTGGCACCTTCAGGCATCTGGAAATTGTACACAAGGATGAACCAGACTTGAAGGTTTTCACTTCTCTTCTCGATATCTTTTGATTTTCCCATGATGTCACACAACGAAGCAGTGCGTTTGAGATGTGCCTTGAAATAAATCCACAGGTGTGCCTCCAGTTAATGCAAATGTTATCAATTAACAATCAGAAGCTTCCAAAGCCATGACATCATCATCTGGGTTTTTCCAAATTGTTTAAAGGCAAAGTAATCTTAGTGTTTATAAATGTCTGACTTTGAAGAAAGTAATAAAAATTATTTAGCAAATAGAAATAATATTGGTAATCCCAAATGACCAAAAAGTTTCATCCGAGTTGATGTCAGATGGTGAGGGAATTTTTGACAAATGTGTCTGTTCTGGTAAAGTAGTGCTGTTTTTTTGTGGGCTTGCACTGTAGAAAGACATCAGATAATACTTGCCTACATGGAATTTTGCAGAATAGAACAGCAACAGAACTTGAGAAAGGTTAGGTATAGAACACAGTCGGGACTCCAGCAGAAAACGGCCAACGGTTTCCTCTGCTGTGCTTCCTTGATAGTCTGCTCCATTGTCCCTTTTCTTAGAGCTGCATGAATGGCATATTAAAAGGAGAGTCTACAGTGCTTACTTTCCATCAAAGTAATGTTTCTATGCAGATTAAATGTCCTAACAATGCTGGAAATTATCATAATGGGCTTGCCTTGTTTCCACAGCTGATTAATCTTTTAATGTGACAACAAACAGTCCTTGTGGCTGTCACTGATGAATATTTATCAGGATTACACATCCGTTGTCCCAGTTTGATAGCTGACATTAAAAGGAGCCTGTTTGTGCTCTGTTACATTACATTACATTTCACTACAAAAGACTGACAAAATTGAGAATTATGATTAAAAATGTCTTAGTCAGTCTGTCACCTCTCTTCCCCTCTGTCTCTGTTCTATAGTGCTCCTTAGTTCTCTTCAGTGTGCCACTAAGCTTTCCCCAGCCATTCTGTTGCTGCAGGGTTTGTTCTTGTTAGATTTGCCCAGAGAGGTATTCCAGCACAGTTCTACTTTTTGATGCAGCCCAGCCAGTCCCTGCTCCACCGCTTTCTGTCATGCAGGTGAACTGCACGTGTCGGCGTCTGTTTGAAACCTCGGTCACTCTTACACATACTGCTTATTTTATCTGTTTTTACATTTTTATTGCTTTTGTTGATATCAACTTTCTATTTAATGATATTAACTTTTTAAACTTCAGCTAGAACTTTATTGATGGGCTATATTGATCATACAGCTCCCAACGGCTGGACCGTTTATTTTTAAAGTCAAAAATGGACATGACAGTGCCTGGGGTGATAAAATTCTATTGCAGAAAGCACAAAAGAAAATTGCTGACCTGGAGGAGGATATCCGACGACTCTCTGAACTGCAGCGGAAAAACACATTCCTCTCCAACTTCATCCGACATCTTCCCCTGCTGTCACAGACGATGAGTCTTTTAGTGGCCCAGGAGTCCAAAAAAATGGCCTCGAGTGACTCAGCCCTCCGAGACACAGTCGCCTGGGACCCCTCCGTCTGTCCACGGCACTCCTCCTGCTCAACGCCAAATCAGATGGCCTGGTCTGAGGTGGTGGTCTGGGGCAGGAAAAGCGCCTCAGACGCGTCAACCACCAGCCCTCCTCTGCCCGTCTCCAACCGCTATGAGGCTCTGGCAACGGCTGATAATCCACCTTCGACCGATGCTCCAGCTTCACCGGTTCCAGTTTGCCCGGGCTCCGCTTGGCACGCAGCCCCCGCTGACAGTGACTGAACTTTGGAAACCAGAGTGAGTCTGTTGTTCAATAGTAAACTGATGCTTTTGTGTCTCTGAGTTAGGAGTGAAGGTTTTGTTGTTAACTCAGTCTGCATCTAGGTTGTACTCAAGGTATAGGTGCAAGTCAAAGGTCGTAAACTATGAGTATGTGTCTTTTCAGTTTTGAATTGGCCTACACTGTATACAGCTATTGAGGATTTGCAAACGATGTCACTGGTCACGTGGATTGCCACATTGCGAAAGGAACAATGACAGAAATGGTTTATCATGGCATGTGACAACATTTTATAGGAATCTGCAAAATCTCTTACTAAAAATCATCTGGGGTGTTTCAGAACAAAAACAGGTGATTAAGGGCAGCTCTCACTGCCTTGTTCCCGCTGTCGTTCAGTTGAGCAGGCTGCATGCGTTTTAATAAAAGTTGGTAATTGGATAGTTTTTAAATTAAATTGAGGATATTTTATACTGAAAAGCTGAAACCAATTAAGCTAAACTCTACGATGATGGTGCTCTAGGCAGCCCTCACTATTCACCCTCCCAGTGCTGTTCATCTTTTTAATTTTTCACCTTCCTAAGGGTAAAATTGCATTGCTAGAATATTTTCTTTTCAAGTGAGCAGACAGAGTCATGCATAGGGGTGGAAGGAATAATCAGTCTTCCGCATGACGCACAACACTGAAGAGAGACTCTTCATTTTATTTGGGGCGGGTTGCTAGGGCATCACTTTCATGCTGTCTGTCAGTATGGACCATAGATTAATAATATAATTAATTTTAACGGAATGAAAAAAGCAGACTCTTGAACGCAGAAGTTGGCACCCTGACGGTATTCGTCACAGCATATATAAATATGTTCATATCTGTGGTCGCAGCAATCCACACCGGCACAAAACTCCTCGTTTTATTTAATGGCGTTCAAATCAGTTTGCTGCAGCGTCGCTGTCATCCTGTATGGACGTGGACCGTAGATTACAGTCAATGCACGTGTGTAAAACGCAGCTGTGGCAAGCAGGCCTTCTGATTTGCACAGCTGCGAAAGTGAAACCAGCAGGTAGGAATGCTTCTATTTTTAATTGGAAGTGTATATATTTCTTTCACAGAGGAAAAGAGTTGGAGCACACTGTTAAATTCACAGCCTTTATTGGTGTTAAGACTAACACAACACTTCTGTGTCTGATGCTGAAGAAGACAGAGTGTTTGAAACAGTCGTCTGCCTCATTTCCTGGCAACAGAACCCCATTTCATCTATTCACAGTAAGAAAGTATCCTGAATTTAATAAACAGACGCAGACACAGAAAGCCTCAGCCAGTAGTAGGCAGAGAGCATTCAAAAAAAAAAAAAACTCCTGCTAACTTTTTTAGATGAGAATTTATTTAAAATATCGGCACATACTGTAAATATAAACAACCCAGTCTTGAGGGGAAATATTCTCCCGTCTGGCCTAAATGATTACCCCTACCAAAGCTCCAAAACAATAAAATTACCTGCCTAATCAGCTCTGTTTGCCGATGTGCCTGCATGAAAAATATCCAGAGTCAGTCATGCTTTTCTTTTTTGAAGTGAATCTGTTGAAACAATGATGGAACATATAGTCGTGACACTGGTTTTCCTGCATAATAAAACACCAAATATAAATCTCAGACCCACCATCACTATCCCCGGGTCATCGTTCATACATGTACTCGCCCTTAATGAAATGATTACTGCAGACCCAACTCGTGTTGTGGCTTGCTGTTAACCCTCCGTCTGCCTGCACACTTGTCTCGTCGAACTAGATCAGATGGAAAGTGATAAAAAGACTTTCCTGTGGTTTTATCTTGCCTATTATGACGATCTTCTGCCATGCATGTAGGGACCATGGTCAAGCTTGAAATTTATGCTACTCTAATCTAGAGACTGTATCGAAAAGTTGGCAAAAATGTAAAAAAAAAAAAAAAAAAAAGTGCTCTAATCTGGCACAAATGTATTAGCAGCAATACGTCCTTGTCTGCCATCAAGGGGCAAATCATGTGATTCCATGATGTTGCTACAAATCCTCAATACGTGGAGAGATGAAGGCTCTTTACAACCTCTGCAGGTCTGGGCTGCCACAGCTAGCCTGGATCCACAAAATGCATTTGATTCTTAAAATGAAGGTAAAACATTAAATATGTATGGGTACATATTCATACTATGTAGGATAACTAAGTAGACGGTTATGCTGTTTATTCCATCTAGCTACAATGCTCCGCACTTTGTATATACGTATATTTATATATTTATGTGTACGTATGTATATTCACTGCTCTTATTTTTATTTTTCGTATCTTCTTAATTATTGCTCTTGAGTGTTGCTATCCCTGTGCTGTTGCAATCCTGGAATTTCCCCATTGTGGGACTAATAAAGGCTTATCTTATCTTATCTAAAGTTAGAATAAACTTGCCACTCAACATCGCTAATTTTTTTTTGTCATAAACTTGTTTTTTCCTCATAAATTTGCTGCTTATTTCTTATAAATGTTCATCTTTGTTCCCAAAAAGTTACTTTCCCCCCCTCATAATTTTGTACCCTTTCTGTCAAATTTTTGGGACTTCTAAATTTTGCCATTCATGTTTTAAAAAAAGTTTCCAAAGTAGCATAAAATATCAATAGAATAAGCCAGTGAAACCTGAGCTTCTATGTTGGTGGTGGTAGTATTTCCTTGGGGAATGTATCTTTATATGCCAGTTAATTGTCACTGCAAGACAAAGGAGATGTAAACAGGTGAGAAAAATATATGTATATATTGGCAATCGACAGAAACTGTTAAAATATTTGCATATTGGTTATCGGGGGTGGGGAGGGGGGCTAAAATATCATGCATCCATCAAGTTTATATTTCTTGTAAACTTGCATGTGGCTGTAGGCCCTTAAGTTGCAGATCCCTGCTGTAAGAAAATGGTGGCAAATACACGTGGGCTGTTGTTGAGGAGTTGGTTGGATTTCTCTGAGTGGGTGACTACATCTGCTGCAGTTAAAAGGGCTGCACAACATTCACCTCATGAAATCTTAAAGCAGCGTGACAAACATAGCTTTTCCATTAGAGATTAGACCAGCAAAACCAGGGCGACTTCCCTTATAGAGGTGACCTGCAGTGTTGCATTATGTGCCTGCGGTTGGCTGGCCAACACGTGACGGTTAAATTCATGACACCAGAACAGTTTGACCATTGTTCTGAAGGACTGCTTTGTAGGTAACCATAGCAACAATATTTGAATGCAGCTTGTCTCCTTTGGTGTTTTGCTATATAGCATTTACATTTATGCCGTTGGAAGTGTGAACATTAAAACCCAGAAAGGCCACCAGAGTTTTTGCACTGTACAAGACTGGCCTTTAAGTTTCTTTATGTAACAGTTAAATCCATACCGCGACAAATCATTTCAGCTTCTAATGTGCTAGATGCTGAAACTAAACTCAGAACTGTGGTTGGTAACAGGAGAATCCGATATTGTCGAACAGCTTCATGCAGGAAAAAAAAGGGGGAAAAGAGAACATGGCATTCTTTAGGCAGTTTTGAACATCTGCTAATTTATTCCAAGTGACGTGTACTGGAACATGCATGAGTTGATTTCTGTGAATGCACCAACAGATTTACAGTACTATTTGTGCATTGTACCAATGCAGTGTTTACTCTGGCTTAAAGACCTTAGCGCGGTGGCAACATATTTTTCCTAGGGGAAAGGGGGCAGAAAACACATGACACTATTGTAACCAGAATATGCTTTATATTATTTCTTTTTTTTTTTTCTTCTTTTTTTTTTAAATTTTGCACAGTAACTTTGCATATGGAACTTACCATCTGAAGTATTGTACAACCAAGGAATAAATGATGGAATATTGGGCCAGTTGGCGTTTCACCCAGACGTCCTGTGTTTGGACTTTTTACTGGTGTCGTCCTTCTCTCTTTCCTCTGCTCTCACCTCTCCTGGACCCTCTGCCTGAACACTTTCCTCTCCTTGGCTCATCTCGTCTGTCTCATCTTTTCCCTCTCTGAGTCCTAATTCAGGTTCTCTCTCTGTCTATGGTGGTATACAAACAGGTTCGAAAATACCAAGTGTCACGTTTTGTCCTGCAGGATTTTTTTTTGCCATGGTTTACATAAATAACAAATGTGTATTTTTTTGTATCTTTATTCTAGTCTTTCTTTTTTCATTGAGAAAGAGTAGGGAAGAGAAAAAAAACATTCATAATAGTAATTTACTCACGCATACCTAAATTATATAATGAGAGGTGGATATAGTAGCCAGAAATTCTACTCATGTAAAAGCAGTGCTATGAAATTAATAGTTAAAAGTAGACGACCAAAAATTTTTAGTTAAGGGTACAAAGAGCACCCACTTAAAAATTTGAGTAATGACTTCAGTCTTGAAGGTTTGAGGTTTTTCTCCAAAATTTATAACAGTTTTCTTATAGTTTTCTACTTCTGTCAGTAAATTTATCTAAATTTGAAACAATTTTCCTCAAATTTGTAATTTCCTCTTGTAAAATTGACTTTTCTTGTATATTTGAGACTTCATCAATAAACTTGTGGATTATTTTGTAGTTAATAATTGTTTATTTTTTATAAAATTACCATATTTTTTTTAATAAATTTGAAACAGATTGTGTAAAATTTTTACTTTTGTTCCACATACAATTTACACTTTTGACCATAAGTTTGCAGAGCCAGAACAGAACAATAATTTAACTCTAATTTCAAGAAAAAAAATAAAATTATATTTAATGAAATAAATTAACTTAAATGACCAAAGATGTAGTTATTTATATACATTTATAGTTTTTTAGAACTCTCACCAACCAGACAGCAGGAAAAAAACTCCCTTATTTTGAAATCCAAATGTTGGCACGTTCAGTTTATCTTAAGGCTGCTGATAGATTAAAGTCACTGACTTCTGAACTTGCCATAATAATGAAGATAAATTAGTTAACATTGTAGTGGCTGGTGAAGTGAATTCTCAGCGATTCAGTCACTCTTGCCTTTCCCTGCAATGAAGCCTAACCACACCTGTTAGCTAAGTGACTCTTCATTATTGTTCCTGTTACCAGCGGGTTCATCATCATCATCACCATCATCATAGCAGTCTGTCGGGGGCAACAATGACTATTTCATTTAGATCTGATCAGATTCCTTCACGCAGCTCTGTCCTTCACCCTCCGCTGCCAGGAACCCCTGACCTTGTTAACCCGGGCGACATCCAAGCCGGTATGAGTTGCTTTCTGACTGACCATTTCTTGAAACTACTTGCAAAGTATTTGAGAACCGCTAGCTTTTGCTGGACTAGCGGCACATTCTTGGCAGATAGAGGTATTATCAGTGGCAAGGACAGGCCAAGACAAACTGTCTCCAGTATCTGTTGCATTGACTGACCAGATGAAAACCACCATAAATGCCTCCACTGCTTACATACCTCTTCTGCTTTTTTCTGCATTTAAAGTACTTTAACAAGTTCATGCTTCTCTTGGACAGCAATGCTGGAGAGACACTGCCTGCAGATTGAAACGGTCACGCGGCTGCCGGGCCGGCGGGGTGCTTCCGTGCGGATGACAGTCATGTGCGTTGTTCACGTGGGTGCTTGCGGAGCGCCATTCTTTCATATTTTTAAAAAAAAAAAAAATTAATATATCCTTGGCGTGGCGGCATAATTCCAAGGGTGGCAGCTCGCCACACAGAAATGTTACCAGAGGAAACCCTATAGGGGATGTCATGAAAATTGTGACGCCTCTTACGCAGTTTTCCTAGCGAACTGATTTTTCAAATGGACTGCTGCAGTCAGCCACCGTAGTTGCTGCTTTACACCATGATTGGGTTTATATTGTCAAATCAAAACAGCCAACAAATTGCTTCTGACTAAAATTATTTTTGTCACTAAACCTATTCTATTTGATACCAGTCTAGAAAAAAATCTATGATTGTGTTTGTTTTCTGATTTCCGTTCTTTTCCTCCAGCAGTTCCTCCTTCAATTTTTTCAAGTAGGAAGTCTTTCATGGAACCCCAGATGAGGGAGAATCTTTGTCAGAAGCCGGCTGTGTCTCAGTTTCTCTTCTCGCCTGAGCGCCGAATGACAAATAGGACAGTCTTGCCCCAGAAACCAGACTCGTGGAAACATATTGCCTTTTTCATCATGTGGGCAGCCACCCACAATAGATAAGCCCACAACCTCTAATTTAAGAAGCAATGCTGCAGGCATTGCAGTGACGAACTGCCGTTTCTCCATTTCTTAAAATGTATTTGCATTATTTTTCTCCACTCAGTGGCAGTTTGTCCACTCTGAGCTGCTGTTCTATTTCAGGAATCATTATACTTTGTACTGATGGCTGGGGATGTTGAGCCTGGCAACCTTATATCATCATCTGGTCTGGTTTGATCCGAGGATACATGCATCAGCCTTCTCTACTGCTGTGGCTCTGTCATTTAATGTCAGGAATTTGACCTTAGTTTGGATGGAGGCAGCATGTAGGAGAACCAGGATTAAGGCCAACAGAGTGGGTGAGCACTGTGCTTATGTTGTAAATTTTGTGATAATTTGATGGGAAATTTATCACCCTTTAAAAGTTATCATTACAGGCCCAATCACAGGACTCCATCTTCCCTTTTTTAATTGTGCCACCACCAGTGTGCTCCTTTTTAGGGCTGGGTATCACCAGTGATTTGCAGAATTGATTCAGCTTTGATTAAATATTGGTTCAGTCAGGGAGCTATTTTCCTCACAAATGAAATGATTCGTTGAGACATACTGCTGTGAATTTTACCGGGTAGAAACCCTCTAATTTGGTGAAATAAATATGTAAATGCAGGATTTCTGTCACATGAGACAGCTTGTAAACCTCTTGCAAGTTTCACACATGTGAAGACATTACATTTAAAAAAAAAATCTTCAGATTTTGTGAATTGATATCAGATCATTTAAAAAAAAAATCTTCTACAGCTGGCTGATTTTTCCCTCACTCACTTGCTCACTCATTACTGCCCAGTAATGGGGGAGGGGGGGCAGAGCAAGTAAACCCTCTTTTAAGTAGGCCTGTCACCATAATTATTATAGTATAATAAAAATGATTGATCGAGTTAATTTTTATACTTGCTGTATAGTATTGCTTATTCAGATTTTGCAGTCATGTGACCGTTGGCAGCGATCCGGGTTTTCCAGAGTGAAAACTTTCACATTGCTATGGCTACGCCATACAAACCAGTGCATTACTGAAGTGAGAGTTTAGCATGATCCAGTCAGTTGAGCTTCTTAAAATTGGGTTGTGTGACTTTGTTGGTGCATATGATAAACTGCACAAATGTCGGTATGTTGAAAAATTATCCATGAACAGTCTGAACCGTGATCCTTATCTCATGGTAGATCGTTTGTTTACATTGCGTCAAGATACTAGTGGCATCCCAGAACTGCTCTATTGTGATGCGGACAACTACCTAATGAACTCAAAATCACTTAATACAGCAGAAACTCTGGAAGTATGCAGAAGTCTAAACACCTGCCAGTACCTGTCTGGCTTTTTGGTTAGCATGGTGGTCCAGGGGTTAGCACTGCTGCCTAACAGCTATAAGGTTCCAGGTTTGAATCCCCAGGCTGGCAGGGGTGGGAACCTTTCTGTGTGGAGTTTGCATGTTCTTCCTGTGCTGTGTGGGTTTACTCCAGGTGAGCTGGTTTCATCCCACAATCCAAAGACATGTATGTTAGGTTAATTTGGTGATTCTAAATTGTCCCTAGGTATCTGTCTCTGATAGGCCCTTAGAATAGAGGGTTAGTACAAGTGAAGTGCTTTGAGTGGTCTTTGTGACTAGAAAAGTGCTATATAATTGCAGGTTCTTATCCTTACCCTTTGTTGTAGATTTAAGGCAACGTTATGATAAATCTCTGGTACTCATTACAGCCAAGGTAAGCCTCTGTCTGCATATCCAGATATGTTATACAGTATGTATCATTATAAAAAGAAAAATGAGTATAGCAGAAATATGTTAACTTTTGCTAAAAATCTGAGTGTCTGCAAAAGTGGGTAGTAAATACCCAAGTGCATGTTAAATATTTAAGATTCAACATTCAAAGATTTTATTGTCAGTGCTACTATACATGCAGGACATACAGGAGAATTGAAATGGCGCTTCTCTCTCTCTTCGTTGGTGTGCACAGTATAAAAAGAAGAGGAATAAGCCTGGAAAAAAGAAAACAGCAGTCTAATATATACAACATGTACAGTAATGCAACCCGTGGTGCAAATGGCGACAAGAATGACCCAGACCTCCCATAGTGCAAATAGAGGTAAACGATTAATGATGATAAAACCCAGCAATCCTATACACTCACCGGCCACTTTATTAGGTACACCTGTCCAACTGCTCGTTAACACTTAATTTCTAATCAGCCAATCACATGGCGGCAACTCAGTGCATTTAGGCATGTAGACATGGTCAAGACAATCTCCTGCAGTTCAAACCGAGCATCAGTATGGGGAAGAAAGGTGATTTGAGTGACTTTGAACGTGGCATGGTTGTTGGTGCCAGAAGGGCTGGTCTGAGTATTTCAGAAACTGCTGATCTACTGGGATTTTCACGCACAACCATCTCTAGGGTTTACAGAGAATGGTCCGAAAAAGAAAAAATATCCAGTGAGCGGCAGTTCTGTGGGCGGAAATGCCTTGTCGATGCCAGAGGTCAGAGGAGAATGGCCAGACTGGTTCGAGCTGATAGAAAGGCAACAGTGACTCAAATAACCACCCGTTACAACCAAGGTAGGCAGAAGAGCATCTCTGAACGCACAGTACGTCGAACTTTGAGGCAGATGGGCTACAGCAGCAGAAGACCACGCCGGGTGCCACTCCTTTCAGCTAAGAACAGGAAACTGAGGCTACAATTTGCACAAGCTCATCGAAATTGGACAATAGAAGATTGGAAAAACGTTGCCTGGTCTGATGAGTCTCGATTTCTGCTGCGACATTCGGATGGTAGGGTCAGAATCTGGCGTCAACAACATGAAAGCATGGATCCATCCTGCCTTGTATCAATGGTTCAGGCTGGTGGTGGTGGTGTAATGGTGTGGGGAATATTTTCTTGGCACTCTTTGGGCCCCTTGGTACCAATTGAGCATCGTTGCAACGCTACAGCCTACCTGAGTATTGTTGCTGACCATGTCCATCCCTTTATGACCACAATGTACCCAACTTCTGATGGCTACTTTCAGCAGGATAATGCGCCATGTCATAAAGCTGGAATCATCTCAGACTGGTTTCTTGAACATGACAATGAGTTCACTGTACTCAAATGGCCTCCACAGTCACCAGATCTCAATCCAATAGAGCATCTTTGGGATGTGGTGGAACGGGAGATTCGCATCATGGATGTGCAGCCGACAAATCTGCGCCAACTGTGTGATGCCATCATGTCAATATGGACCAAACTCTCTGAGGAATGCTTCCAGCACCTTGTTGAATCTATGCCACGAAGAATTGCGGCAGTTCTGAAGGCAAAAGGGGGTCCAACACGTTACTAGCATGGTGTACCTAATAAAGTGGCCGGTGAGTGTATACAAACAACTAGAGATGTAATACCCGTAGTTGCAGTTCAATGCGGTAGTGTAGGAGCAGATAGTAACGCATAGGACTGCACGTGATCAGTATTGCAGTGACAGCAGCAGATATGGCATTTGTGCAAATAGTTGCTGTTAATGTGCAGAGACATGCAGCAGCAAATGTATTACTGTTGGTGTACCAGTCTTTCTGTGCCAACAGCTGAGGTAGTTATTATGCGGGTGATTGTGTTACCGTCCGGTGGGGAGAGAAGTGCACAGAGTTCTGGGTCCTGATGGCCTGATGAACAAAGCTGTTTAGCAGTCTTGTGGAGCGGGCCCGGAGGCTTCGGTACCTTTTCCCCGAGGGCAGGGGGCTGAAGAGGGAGTGTGAGGGGTGAGAGATGTCACCTGTGATGCTGATGGCTCGGCGGGTGAGGTAGATGTCTGAGAAGGGGTGCAGAGGGGCACCGATGATCTTGTTGGCTGCTTTCACTGTGTGTTGTAGTGTCTTTCGGCAGGCAGCGGTGCAACTTCCATACCACACCGTGATGCAGCTGGTGAGGATGCTCTCAATGGTGCCCCGGTAGAAAGAACACATGATGGGGGGTGGGACTCGTGCTGTCCTCAGTTTACGGAGGAAATGGAGGCAAGTTTGGGCCTTCTTGGCCAGTGATATATTGTTGGACCAGGAGAGGTCCTCAGAGATGTGCACCCTCAGGAACTTGGTGCTGCTCACCCTCTCCACAGCTGCACCATCGATGATCAGAGGGGGCTGCTGTGTGACCCCTCCTGAAGTCGACCACAAACTCCTCAGTTTTTCTCACGTTCAGGAAGAGGTTATTGTCTTTGCATCACTGGACTAGTTGGCTCACCTCATTTCTGTAGTTGGCCTCCTCGTTGTTGGTGTTGAGGCCCACCACCGTCGTGTCGTCTACAAACTTGATGATGTGGTTGGTGTTGTAGGCTGGTACACAGTCATGGATCAGCAGGGTGAAGAGCAGTGGGTTGAGCATGCACCCTTGTGGGGCCCCTGTGGTCAGTGTGACGGTCTGGGAGGTGTTGCTGCCAACCCGCACGTTCTGTGGCCTCCCTGTAAGAAAGTCCAGCACCCAGTTACAGAGAGAGGTTTTGAATCCCAAGTGTCTGAGTTTTTGAATCAGGTGCTGGGGATGATTGTGTTGAATGCTGAACTGAAGTCCAAGAACAGCATCCGCACATAAGAGTTTTTTGAGTCCAGGTGGGTGAGTGCTGGATGGAGAGCAGCAGCGATGGCATCTTCTGTGGATCTGTTTGACCTGTATGCAAACTGGGATGGGTCGTGGGAGGGAGGCAGGATGGACTTGATGTTCTGCATGACCAGCCGCTCGAAGCACTTCATTATAATGAGGGTCAGTGCTACAGGCTGGTAATCATTGTAGCTGGATGGGACAGGCTTCTTTGGGACTGGTATTATGGTGGCAGTTTTGAAACGTGGGGACAACAGCTTGAGACGGGGAGATGTTGAAGATGTCGGCCAGGTCATTTTTAAGCTCCTCTGCACAGTCCTTCAGGGCATGACCTGGTATGTTGTCTGGGCCAGCTGCCTTGTGTGGGTTGATCCTGCAGAGGGTCCTCTTCACTCTAGCCGGATCGAGACTCATAGCCTGCTTGTCCGGAAGAGGAGTCCTCTTCTGTGCTGATGTGCTGTTTTGTGCTTCCAGTCGGCCAAAGAAGTTGTTTAGGATGTTGAGCAGTGTGGTGTCACTTGCACAGGTCTGAGGTGGAGGTTTGTAGCTGGTGAGGGTCTGTATGCCATGCCAGAGAGAACGTGCATCTCTGGTGTTGCTGAAGTGGCTGGATATTTTCTTGCTGTACTGTCATTTTGCCTCCTTGATACCACGGGACAGGTTGGCCCTAGCTGTTGTTAGTCCTGCAGTGTCACCGGCCCTGAAGGCTGCGTCCTGAGCCTTCAGGGCCGGCTATTGGTCAAATATCAAGCTAGGACTGGAATACTAGGACATATTGTATAATAGAAACTGGTCATTGTATATTCGACTGTTTTTTTTTTTTTTTCTAGTTTGTTTGTTAAAGGGGGCAGCTCTTTTCACTGCTGTGATCTGTCTCTCCGTCTGATTGGTATCAGCAGGAAACCTGTAAATGACGGGCCTCATTCTTTCTCCTGTAAGGTTGACAGCCTACAGCTGCACAGTTGAGGTCTGTAGTCATAAATAAATCCAGTGCTAACTTCCAGTTAAGCCTTATTCTCCCAGAAACATTACTGAAATACGAGAGGAGGCTGAAAATTTCATAGTGGTCCAATTTGACCAAATGTGGTTTATTTTTCAACATAGTCTCCCTTTGGGGCACACACTTCTTTCATCGGTGTTGCAACAGTTGGATCTCTGCTGTTGAAAAATAAACCACATTTGATCAAATTTGACCACTGTGAACTTTTCACACCCCCCTTTTACGTTTTCTACAGCCTCGCTCTGTGTCTTCCTGCTGCTTTCGCTCCAGTGAAGCCACATCCTGCTCATGACGAATACGGTGACAACTGCAAAACCTCAATACTGAAATGAACTTTGATGAAGTGAGCCTTCATGTTCTTCCTCCTTGTTTTGGTCGATTCTGGGTGTTCAGATCAGTTTGGTGGCACATTGCTGACATCTACTGTATGGGCATGTGAACAGCAAATGTTTATTTTTCCCACATTTCAGTTACAGTGTTGAATATTGTTGATGGATAAAAGGTAACTGCTGTTTGAATAGATTATCATTCTATTTGTGGCAGTGGTCTTCATGACATCGACAATATTGTTTAACATGAGAATTTCTGGGACGATATATCAAACAGTTTGTTATTGTTATAGGCCTGATTGTTTGTACCTGGTTATTTTCAAACTCGCTCACATCTTGTTTTTTGTAGATGGTTGTCAAATTCGCAGAGTGATTTGATCAAAATTGTGACTTTGATGGCAATTTATTTAATTAATTTGATTAAAAAAAAGTGCTACAGTGCCACAGTCAAATGCACAGTGGAGCAGGTATGGGGAAAAATGTCTCGCAATAATCTGCCTGTGCTTGTGTGAGTGCACACAAGCACAGATCTGTCTTTACAGCGCACAGACCCGCTGTATTGTTCATGCTCCTTTTACGCCTCATGTTTTTATGGAGACGCTTCAGGGCCTCTGACACACAGTAGTCACAAAGCTGCAGGCCCGAGGCCAACGCTGCTCTGATGTGAAAGGAAATGAATTCATCACTCAGGGCAAAACCTGGAAGAGCACAGCAGACGCTTCACACAGCTCCGAGCGTGTTTACTGCCAGAGCAGAAAACTTGACAGGGCAGTGTGGACATGAAATAGGTTTTATGGGTCACAGAATGGCCAATATAATTTTGTTTTCTGTGTTAGATTTGTAATGCTAATATCTCACTGACATTTATTGTCCGTCGAGCTGTTATGTGTGCTGTAACATGGGGAAATTATCTGAGTGGCTGTTACAATCAGACTATTTTCCAGTCCATGTACTGGAGGGAGATGTTTACATTATGAAATACTGAATTGAATTTTCTGAAGTGTAAACTTTTTTTTTTCTCCCATGTTGTGAATCCATTCTGTGCACAAAACACTTCATAACTTTCCTGACATGCAGGGTGAATAACGGCACTGTGCCACCAGCTAAATGGAGGTCAGTTTTCACAGTGGCTGGTCAGTTTGTCTCCCGTCAGCGATGGTGGAATATAATCTGTCAGCTGGAGGTTTTCTTCAGCAGCAGCTCTGTTTTGACTCTTTAATAAAGTGAAAAGGGCTGAATTCTGAGAGCCTGCCAGGTGCTATGGGGAGAAAATGGAACTTGAAATGGCCTGATCTGATTGTCCTTTATTACCCGAGCGGTGGTCAAGTGCTATCCACCCCATAGCTGGGAGGCTGTGGGTCCAAGCCCCATCCGGGTCATACCAAAGACCATTTAAAAATGGTGCTTTCCACCTTGTAGCTTGGTGCTCAGCATAATAGAATGGGGGAAGGAAAGTTGGTTACCCAGCCACAGGGGGAAGCACAAAACCAGTGTACTCCTTGTACCGGTCCCAAGCCCGGGTAAATGGGGAAAGGTTGCGTCAGGAAGGGCAGCTGGCGTAAAATCCATTCCAAATCAAAAATGCAGGCCCATTATCTGATGTGGCGACTCTGAAGAGGTGTGTGTGTGTGTGTGTGTGTGTGTGTGTGTGTGTGTGTGTGTGTGTGTGTGTGTGTGTGTGTGTGTGTGTGTGTGTGTGTGTGTGTGTGTCTTGGTCAACTGAACACTCGGGAAATCTGTGCAGTCTCTGACAGCTTTGCGTATTTCACTAGTTTTTCTAGGGAGCAGGCATTCACGAACACAGCTGATGGAAGCGTTAGCCTTGAGCTTAACTGTTAGCCACACCGCCGCGCCTCCTTTCTTCTCCATTGGCACCTTCTTTTCTCTCCAGCATTCAGGTCTGGATTGTGCATTGATGCACTCAGTATGTCCACATACTATGTCAGCAGTACTCCAGGAACCTGATTTGAATTCCCAGAATTAAATAAAATGAGACGTTTGTGCCAGGAATTGTGCTCCATGTGCCTCTGCTATGAGTCATGCCATATATTGGAGTTTGGGCATAGGAATCATCAATCATTTCCAGAATTGATTTGATTCCGATTCTTGAGGTTCTGAATCGATTCCATTCCGATTCAATTCAGTGCCGATTCACTCAGGGAAATTACCATTTTAATAGCTATTTTACTTGCCAGGAAAAAAAATTCTTAGAGACCTAATGCTGCAGATAGTACCAGGAGTACTCTAACTTTGTTGATACATGAATTATCACATAAAGAACTGACAGTGACAATAATGCACTTTTTTATTATTTAACTTATATCAGAAAGTGCTCACAAGTGCGTTCTTTAGTGCAAAGGGTGTGTAGTGTCAAGTTAACAACCCAGAGTAAGTAAATAAATTGAATGCATGAAGCATGTATACGTAATCTCACTGTATTTGCCAGCAGCTCTAGATTTCAGATGTATCAGGCATTCAGTGCAACCAGAAGGTACTTTTTGTAAATGGCAATACCTGAGAAAATGCTACACTCGTGAGGCTAAATTGAGTACTTGTGCAAAACAGCCAACGTGCAGCTGGCCCATTATTTCCACGGCACGTATCATATTTGCAGCACTGAAGCAAAGAATATATGTAAATATATGGAAAGCACGTGCATTCACATTTGAGGGATCGTGCTAACGAGGGATAGAAAGTCATCAACTTTCAGAGTCTGCCGTCACTGGAGTAAAATTATCAACACTGGAGAGTAGTTTGAAAATGAGACTGCCACTCGCCTGTATTCCACCATTCATCCCTTATACGCCTGCCACAGACAGGCTAATGATGGCTAGCAGGCTAACAGTGTAAACAACCGTCATCCAGGTGTAGTTCTGGAGGAGGCTGTGACAAATTTCCAGGTGAGAGCCCTGCCTGATGACATAAACTTAAACATGACGGCTTTGGTTTTGTCAAGCTCTTCACTACCTTCACAGTTCTTGAATCCAGTCTGTCAGCTGCGTGCTGCCATTTTTATCCACTTACCCGTGGCTTAACTAGCGTTTTGTGTTAAGACGTAAAAGCATTATGTTAAAAGATCGAGCCGCGGATTTTGCGAATCGGCATCGGCTCAGTCAATCGGGAATCAATTTGAATCGGAGAATCAATCTGTTGAACCCACCCCACTAGAGTTCCGTGTTATTCATTCCGTTGCAATTAACTGCAATCAAAACAATTGTTGGCATTAAACGGGGCTCTGTGTTAACACACAATTAAAGCGTTAACTCCTTCACCACTAATAAATAATGTAAAGATACTAAGCAGAGGGTTTGCAGCTGTCTTAAAGTTGCAGCTCAGGGGACCATCTCTCTGAAGTAAACCATGTCGGCTGTAATCCTTGTGCTCACAGTTGAAAGCAAGTTTTACTCTTAATACCTGGAAACGCCGCTCTATAAACACAGTTGATCTTTGAAAGGGGAAAAAAAAACCACACCTTCTACCAGAGGATGGGGCCACAGAGGTGAGCTGCTAGACCTGCTCAGCTATGTGTGTCAGGTGTGATCAGCAGTCTCCATCTTACCAGAGGGTGTGTGTGTGTGTGTGTGTGTGTGTGTGTGTGTGTGTGTGTGTGTATGTAAGACAGTTGAGCTGGTCCGTCTCCTACCGAGGACTCTTAAGGTACTTGCAGTAGATGTGCTGAGCAGCTGGTTGGAGAAGCAACGAAGCTCCTCATTAAATTATCATGAGTGCAATGGGCTGCGACAGTGTTGTTGTTGGGCTGTTCGCCACTTCTGACTGACCAACCGACTCTGCTGGGAAAGACCCCTGAACAATCCCTCTGACCTTCAGATTTATGAAAGCACAGCATTTATGTGAATGAGGCGTGATGCAGCTATAGGTACGTGTGTTAGACTTACTATTAATTCTATACGTGCACCCTGAAAAAAAGACAATCTTTCATACTCAAAAAGTGACTGTTGCTTTACTTGAACGTCTACCGCTGCGCCCTTTCCCTTCACACAGCTGCTTGCGTGGCTGGCTTCAAAACACCACATGGACTCATTTTCTTAATGCATAATTGATGGTGTCCAAAGGAGAAGCTTTTTAAGTGTGGCTTCATTTCTGCACACCAACCAGTCGTCTTGGTATGCGCTTCAGAGAGGTTGAAGTGCTCACCTGTGTCTCGTGTTTCTCAAAGCCCAGGCAGCTTTAATGATGAAACTGGAGGTGGTGGAAACAAAGGCTCACTCATGTCGTGGCAGGCAGGACTGGGTGTCATCAATGATCTCCAGATGAATTCCAGTTCACAAGATCAATTCAGTCAGGAATATTGCCATGATAACGGTTTTCCTTTAATTTGCAAGAATTTCCCACGGACCACACACTGTAAATTGTACAAGGAACCCTCTAACTTTGTGAATTAAGTACATGCATATATGAGCACTAGGGCTGCACCTAACGATTATTTTGGTAGTCAACTAATCTAGCAACTATTTTTTCGATTAGTTGACTAATCACGATTATTTCTGTCACGCCCTCCATCTCTGCTTCCTGTTGGCACAGCTCATGTTCAGGGCTCCAGGTCATGTTTAACCTCACCTGCTTAAGCCTGCAGACCTGTGAAAATCACTTTGTTGTCAGTCTCTGCCTCAACATAACGTGGCCTGTTATAAAAAGCTCCCATAGCTAAATAGAATAAAAACCTATGAAGCAAGTTGGAAACTTGACGGCTTAAAAAAATGTTTGGAGCAACACAGTTAAATAACAGGAAAAAATGCCATCTTTTAACCCAAAAATGAAGAGCAAGAACTCAAATAGCAGCGTCTGCTGCAGCGTGGAAAGCTGTTGTAATGCTGCATGTTCAAAACAAACTAGAGTAACATTCAAATCCATAAACGTAAAAAAGAAACTAGTCCATCTTATTGAACAGCAGAAAAAAGCAGTTGAAAACTGCTCTGTCAGCAAGTATTGGGATCTTAGAATAGAATAGGCTTTATTGTCATTGTACAGTTGTACAGCACAACAAAATTGTGGGTGCTCCACCAGGCTACGGAGCAATAAAGTAAGAGAGAAGAATTTGAATAAAACACAGTTACAGAACACACGATTAAAGATACGACAAATAAAAAATAGCCCATAGCTATACAGTATACACGGATATGGTAGTGGCTTCACGGATGGAACTATGTACATAAAGAGTGCGGAGTGCAGAACACATAAATGAGTAAAATGGCCCAAGGATTATGGGAAATATACACAGTAGTGATTTCACATACAGTGGGGCAAAAAAGTATTTAGTCAGCCACCAATTGTGCAAGTTCTCCCACTTAAAAGATGAGAGAGGTCTCCAATTTTCATCATAGGTATACCTCAACTATGAGAGACAAAATGAGGAAAAAAAAATCCAGAAAATCACATTGAAGGATTTTTAAAGAATTAATTGGTAAATTCCTCGGTAAAATAAGTATTTGGTCACCTACAAACAAGCAAGATTTCTGGCTCTCACAGACCTGTAACTTCTTCTTTAAGAGGCTCCTCTGTCCTCCACTCGTTACCTGTATTAATGGCACCTGTTTGAACTCGTTATCAGTATAAAAGACACCTGTCCACAACCTCAGTCAGACTCCAAACTCCACTATGGCCAAGACCAAAGAGCTGTCAAAGGACACCAGAAACAAAGTTGTAGACCTGCACCAGGCTGGGAAGACTGAATCTGCAATAGGTAAGCAGCTTGGTGTGAAGAAATCAACTGTGGGAGCAATTATTAGAAAATGGAAGACATACAAGACCACTGATAATCTCCCTCGATCTGGGGCTCCACGCAAGATCTCACCCCGTGGGGTCAAAATGATCACGAGAACGGTGAGCAAAAATCCCAGAACCACACGGGGGGACCTAGTGAATGGCCTGCAGAGAGCTGGGACCAAAGTAAGAAAGGCTACCATCAGTAACGCACTACACCGCCAGGGACTCAAATCCTGCAGTGCCAGCCGAGTCCCCCTGCTTAAGCCAGTACATGTCCAGGCCCGTCTGAAGTTTGCTAGAGAGCATTTGGATGATCCAGAAGAGGAGTGGGAGAATGTCATATGGTCAGATGAAACCAAAATAGAACTTTATTGTAAAAACTCAACTTGTCGTGTTTGGATGAGAAAGAACACCATACCTACTGTGAGGCATGGGGGTGGAAACATGATGCTTTGGGGCTGTTTTTCTGCAAAGGGACCAGGACGACTGATCCGTGTAAAGGAAAGAATGAATGGGGCCATGTATGGTGAGATTTTGAGTGAAAACCTCCTTCCATCAGCAAGGGCATTGAAGATGAAACGTGGCTGGGTCTTTCAGCATGACAATGATCCCAAACACACCGCCTGGGCAACGAAGGAGTGGCTTCGTAAGAAGCATTTCAAGGTCCTGGAGTGGCCTAGCCAGTCTCCAGATCTCAACCCCATAGAAAATCTTTGGAGGGAGTTGAAAGTCCGTGTTGCCCAGTGACGGCCCCAAAACATCACTGCTCTAGAGGAGATCTGCATGGAGGAATGGGCCAAAATACCAGCAACAGTGTGTGAAAACCTTGTGAAGACTTACAGAAAACGTTTGACCTCTGTCATTGCCAACAAAGGGTATATAATAAAGTATTGAGATGAACTTTTGTTATTGACCAAATACTTATTTTACTGAGGAATTTACCAATTAATTCATTAAAAATCCTTCAATGTGATTTTCTGGATTTTTTTTTTCTCATTTTGTCTCTCATAGTTGAGGTATACCTATGATGAAAATTGGAGACCTCTCATCTTTTAAGTGGGAGAACTTGCACAATTGGTGGCTGACTAAATAGTTTTTTACCCCACTGTATGGGTCAGTTTACATGAAAGTGCAGAGTGCAAAGACAGGTGAGTTATAGTGATAATTAAAAGGTCCTCAGTTCTGTGCATGTGAGCGTTCAGAGGGAGGGGGGTGGGGCCTCTGACTGTTTACAGTTTGGATGGCCCAGGGGAAGAAACTGTTAGTCAGTCTGGAGGTGTGGGACCTGATCGTTCTGAACCGTCGTCCAGAGGGGAGCAGGTCGAAGAGGTGGTGGGCGGGATGTGAGAATTCTCCTGTGATGGCCTTGATCCTTCTGATACAAGAGGATCTTCAGAGAAAACTGAGGCGGGGGATATTGCACTCGCCTCAGAGTGCTCTTGTTTTTCTTTCTGGGGGAAGGTAGTCCATTTACTTTAAGGCCGGAATGCAATGCAGCCCTGAAGGGGGTGTCCCATGCTCCTCAATTTAATATAGGCTACAAAATATCCATTTCTTTTCATATTTTCATTTTGCTTGTGAACTACGAACTCCAAATTTTTATTAATTTTTAAAATGCACGCCGTGTGCTCAGCTGACTTATCAGCTGCCACCATCCACACACACCCTGTAGTGAAAACATAAGCCGCTGCACGTCTGTGCTCTGCCCGCATGCATGACACACTGCCTGTGCGCGATACGAATGGAGAACCGCGCCAAATAAAATACAATGCAAGTACAGCTGGTGCTGACCCCTCACTGAGCGTGCCAGGTCACCTCAGCAAGGAACAAGGCAAATGGCACCAGTGAGAGCATGACCCAAACCTCTGCATCCGTGAAGAAGACGCACTCCATTCACTGTGTGAGTATTAGCAGTCTCAGCAGGTTCACTGAACTTCACTCACCTGTGAAATTGCAGCCAGCTAGCTTCTCTGCAAATGAAAAGGACCAGTCTGAGTGTTCGTGTCATCTCCAACAGAAAGACACTGCAGGTTCAAGCAAGTAACAGTTTCTTTGGGGTTTCAGCTGATGCACGGTTCAAAAAGAGGTACTTTTTTAATTTGCAACTTTACCATTAAATTAGCTGTCAGTAGGGTTGGGTGGAAAAAATTCCAGTCACAGTAAATTTTTCCCTTATTGATCGATATCGATATACTGTATATTGTGACATGAATCAAATCACTGTTTCTGTCAAGCTTAAAGGTTCATTTTTGCTCCTGAGATGTGAAGCTATAACAAGATTAATTTTAAGTATTTTTCTGTCAGAAGTTGAACTTGACAAATGTAGTGTAGAACATTATACAACTGTATTTCAAATAATAAATATTTTATAATATTCTGCTCATCCGCTTACCAATAGCTGAGTGAAGTACATGCCCAAATGTAGCAGCCGTTACAGTCCAGCTCATCCATGTGAAATTATAAGTCTCCCCAGTGCAAGTTGGAGAAGGATTGTTGCAGTCAAACAACACCAGTTAGTATTTGGATTAAACAACTAACATGTCCGAACGGGACACAAAATGCCAAAATTACTAAATTTCAAGGAATATATTACAATGGGTCTTTCACTCAAAGATGCTGGGATAGGCTGCCCCCCCCCCCCCCCCGCCCGTGACCCATAAAGGATTGAGTGGTAGAAGATGAATGAATATTACAGTGGGTCTGGAATAGTTGTAAATGTGTCCAATAATTGACCTGATGTCACTTGGTCCCATTAGATATAATTTATTTAATGTGCTATTTGGGCATTTTGTGTAACACTAGTTACTACAAGAATGGCTGTTTGATATTAAATATTAGAATAAAAATGATTTTATTGATTTTTGGGGCATTTGGTGTCCCATAAAAATGATTTCATTTATTATTTGGATGGTTTCTAGGGGATTGAGGTGACGTAGTCCTGTTTGGTCCTGTTCATTCTGTTTGGTCCCGTTGGTTGTTTAGTACAACCCTGCTCAACAGGATGGCACTGCTTCAGATGGAAATAAAGATTTGTAGCGTTACCTGATTTTGTGGGAACGTGCTTGACAGTTTGCAGTGCACGCTGCTTCTTGTCAGACTTTAAATTGCCAAAATATCTTCACATTACTGAATTCCTTGGACTGATTTTTTTTCAACAGTCTCCTTGTCTATTGAGCATTGGGCAGCGTCTGTTTCGGTGTCTTTTTTGGTAACACTGTCACTTTTCATTAATGTTTTCTGTCGTCTCCTACATGGCTGTGCTAGCCCAAATATCAGCAGGTGTGCTAGGCTAAGCCCCGGCTACGTGCTGGTCATATGCATCTACGCACACTGTTGTGTGTGCCAGTCGAACGTGACTTCCAGCCACATGATTGGTTCGGTGTGGCGTATTCTCATTTTCATTGTCTTTTCATGCTGTCTATCAAAACACGTAATGAGTGAATTCTATTGAAGGTCTGTCAAAAATGTTTTATGTCTCTATCAAGGAAAAGTTATTTTGCGATAATTATCGTTACTGCTTTATCACCCAGCTCTAGTTGCCATTGTTGGGCTACATATGAAAAGCCATCACCCATTTTGGATAACTTATGTTGAACTGTATAATCAGAGGAGTTATTGTTTAATTTGACCTTGTTGGATTTTTTTCCCCATTGTTATATTATTCTGTTTCTTTTTAATCTTTACTTTTAACCTATCCGAAATAAAGATTCATTCATTCGTTCATTCATATGAAAATGTACTTATTTTATATTGTCTGAGGTAAGAGAGGCCAGATTTTATATGTCTAGAGCAGTTTAAAATATGTATATTTTATGTTTACAAAAGCATGCATTTCATTTGAAAAGTCTATCCAATACACAATAATTTGAAAAATAAAATAATTAAAATGACCTTAATTATTTTCATGTCACAGCGTGGGGACTGAAGAGCCAACCCCTGTCCTAGACAGTTCACCAGTCCATCACAGGGCCAGCAGAGAGAGAGACAACCATTCACTCTGACATTGATTCTAATGGGCTGATGCCCACTTAACAGCAGTTAACCAAACATTTCTGTAGGAGGAAGCCAGAGTATCCAGAGATACCCAGAAATATGTACCTTGTATGTTGTTACAGCAATACTGTTGGTGTCATTTTTGGGGAACAAACAAAAACTCCAGTTAAATGAAGAATAGACCCTCAGGAAAGAACCAAAGTTCTGCTACACTCAATCTGGTGGATGGACAATTTCAGCTGATTTCATGTTTTATTGGCCTTTTGTTTTCCTCTCAATGGACAGTAAAATGCATCCGATTATTTAATGCCTGTAGCTCAAAGAATGGACATTGTGCAGTGCTGGGGAATGGCAGAGGATGATTTTGAGATCCAGTGAGATTCTGGGTTTCGCTCTCTCTCTGTCTCTGTCTGGATATTAAGTCTACACACCCCCGTTCAAATGCCAGGTTTTTGTGATGTAAAAAAATGAGACCAAAATAAATCATTTCAAAATTTTTTCCACCATTAATGTGACCTATAACCTGTACAACCCAATTGAAAAACAAACTGAAATATTTTAAGGGAAAAAATAAAAAACTTACAATAACCTGGTTGCATAAATATGTACACCGTGTTATCACTGGGGATGTGGCTGTGTTCAGAATTAACCAATCACATTCAGTCTCATGTTAAATGGGAGTCAGCACACACCTGCCACCATTTAAAGTGCCTCTGATTAACCTCAAATAAAGCTCAGCTGTTCTAGTAGACTTTTCCTGACATTTTTGTAGTCTTACAGCACAAGCCATGGTGGCAGAGAGCTTCCAAAGAATCAGAGGGATCTCAGTGTTCAAGGGTATCAGTCAGGAGAAGGGTACAAAAGAATTTCCAAGGCATTAAATACACCATGGAACACGGGGAAGACAGTCATCATCAAGTGGAGTAAATATAGCACAACAGTGACATTACCAAGAACAGGACGTCCCTCCAAAATTGATGAAAAGACGAGAAGAAAACTGGTCAGGGAGGCTGCCAAGAAGCTGACAGCAACATTGAAGGAGCTTCAGGAATTTCTGGAAGTACTGGCTGTTAAGTACATGTGACAACAATCTCCCATCTTCTTTTTATGTCTGGGCTATGGGGTAGTGTACCAAGAAAGAAGCCTTATCTTGTGAAGAAAAACATCTAAACCCGGCTACATTTTGAAAAAACACATTTGAAATCTCCCAAATGCATGTGGGAAAATATGTTGTGGTTCAATGAAAGCAAGGTTGAACTTTTTGGCCTTAATTCCAAACACAACACTGCTCATCACCAAAAGAACACCATACCTACAGCATCGTGCTTTGGGGCTATTTTTCTTGAGCTGGAACTGGGGCCTTAGTCAAGGTGGAGGGAATTATGAACAGTTCCAAATAGCAGTCAGTGTTGGCACAAAACCTTCAGGCTTCTGCTAGAAAGCTAAAGATGAAGAGGAACTTAATCTTTCAGCACAATGACCCAAAGCACACATCCAAATCAACAAAAGAATGGCTTCACCAGAAGAAGATTAAGGTTTTGGAATGGCCCAGCCAGAATCCAGACCTGAATCTGATCGAACATCTGTGGAGTGATCTGAAGAGGGCTGTGCACAGGAGATGCCCTCGCAATCTGACAGATTTGGAGCATTTTTGCAAAGAAGGGTGGGCAAATATTGCCACATCAAGATGTGGCACACTGATAGACTCCTACCCAAAAAGACTGAGTGCTGTAATAAAAGCCAAAGGTGCTACAACAAAGTATTAGTTTAATGGTGTGCATATTTATGCAGCCAGATTATTGTAAGTTTTTTTTCCCCCTTAAAAGATTTCAGTTTGTTTTTCCAATTGGGTTGTACAGGTTGTAGGTCACATTAATGGTGGAAAAAGTTTTGAAGTGATTTATCTTGGTCTCATTCTTTTACATCACAAAAACCTGGCATTTGAACAGGGGTGTGCAGACTTTTTATATCCACTGTATATATTCTGTGTCTGACTCTGAAGAAGACACAGTGTGCTTGAAACATTATTATTATTATTATTATTATTATTATTATTATTATGCCTCTGTGAAATGGAGGCTTACAGTAATCGGTTAGTACGTCAGTTTGTGGCTGTGTGTATCTGTCTGTCTGTCTGTCCGCCTCTGTTTCAACTCACCCAGTCAAAATTAAGTGAAACTCGAGGCTTGAATCATTGACTCACCATATTTTATCAACTTTTAATTTGCCAGAATTTTGAAATAAACACAAATTTAACTCACCATTTCTGTCAGTGCCGCAGCGAAAAAAGGTATTGTAATAACTATTCCAGGCCAGTAGAGGTTGGAGTGCCACTTTTTTTACAGCGGAAGCAGATGTTATAGAGGGCCTCGTTGTCGATGCAGTTTGTCTCATCTGTGTTCTCTTCAAGTTGGTGGACTGATAACATGGCGTTGTACGGCTCAATGACTGTGTCTGATACTTTGGGGGAGGGCACAATGCTGAAGGTGTTTATGATGCGGTCGGGCACCAAGTCACAGTACCTTGGTGCTTTCATTATTGTTATTAATATATATTATGCACTTGATAAATGTATTGGCATCTTCCATTCTTTGCCATATGTGAATTAGAACAGTTACAAAGGATATAGCAAAGCTCTGGCAACAATCAGGCATATTAACATGAAAAGTGTTAATATCCTGAAAAAGTTAAATGTTAAAATCAGTAATTGGTCTATAACCTCAGAAGACCGAAGAAAATGTATGTACAGCGGGGAAAATAAGTATTGAACACGTCAGCATTTTTCTCATAAAACATATTTTTGATGGAGCCATTGACCTGAGGTTTTCACCAGATGTCAGTGACAATCCAAGTAATCCATACATACAAAGAAATCAAGGCAACTGTGTTCACAAAGCAAGTTATATTTAATAAAGTGGAATGACACAGGGATTAAGTATTGAACACATGAAAAAGGTGCAAAAAGGCATAGAAAGCCAAGAAACGAGCTGAAATCCGTCAGAATTTAGGAAGCCATCCCATCCCCCATCTGTGCAATTTAATTTCAGTGGGTTAAGTCCTGACTGATAGCCTATAAAAAGGTCTGAGTATCAGATTGTCACACCACAAAAAAACACATGATGGGTAGAAACAAAGAGCTCTCTCTAGACCTTTGCAAACTTATTGTTGCAAAACCTGATGATTGCATTGGTTACAGGTGCATTTTTAAATGTGAATGTTCCAGAGAGCACTGTTGGAGCCATCATTCAGAAGTGGAAAGAACATTATTTTACCATAAACCGGCCACAACCAGGAGCTCCTCACAAGATTTCTGACAGAGGAGTCAAAACAGTTATCTGAAGAGTTATACAAGAGCCAAAGACCACTCGGGGAGAGCTCCAGAAAGACCTGGAGTTAGCAGGTACTGCTGTTTCAAAGTAAACGATAAGTAATGCGCTCAGCCGACATGGGCTCTATGCCCGTTCACCTCGCAAGACTCCATTGCTGAAGAAAAAGCATGCTGAAGCGCATGTAAAGTTTGCTGCACAACATTTGGGCAAGCCAGTAAAATACTGGGAGAATATATTCTGTTCAAATGAGACCAAAATTGAACTTTTTCAATGCCACAACACTCAGCATGTTTGGAGGAGAAATGGCACTGCACATCAGCCCCAAAACACCATACCAACAGTGAAGTTTGGAGGTGGGAGCATCATAGTGTGGGGGTGTTTTTCAGCAAATGGTACAGGCAGACTTGATATAATTGAAGGAAAGATGAATGGACAAATCTATAGAGACATCCTAGATAAGAACTTGTTGCCATCTGCCAAGATGCTGAAAATGAAATGAGGGTGGACATTTCAGCAAGACAGTGATCCCAAACACACAGCCAAGGAAACTCTCATCTGGCTCCAGAGGAGGAAAATAAAGCTGCTAGACTGGCCCAGTCAGTCACCTGACCTGAATCAAGTTGAAAATCTATGGAGCGATCTAAAGATCAGAGTTCATCGAAGACACCCACGGAACCTTCAAGATTTGAAGAGAGTTTGTGTTGAAGAATGGGCTAAAATCACTCTTGAGCAATGCCTGCACTTAGTTTCACCATACAGGAGGTGTCTGGAAGGTGGTTCCATCAGAAATATGTTTAATGAGAAAAATGCTGATGTGTTAAATACTTACTTTCCCCGCTGTATGTATGTATATTCGTCTTAGCACTAACAAAGGCTGAGAGTCTGATAGTGTACTCCAGACTCTTTTCCTCTGTGAGATTGATGTCCTTAAGCTTACCAGCACCTGCAACAGCTGCAATTTCTTTGGGATGAAGTACAGCATGTCCTTTTTCCAATATTTACATTAGGGAAAAAAGATACATCGTAATTGGCTCGAATTATAAGGCGCCTAAAGATTCCTACCCCTAATAGCAGCACAGTTTGTCCAGGTATTTATTGGTATTTTGGTACTGACCAGTTAGGTTTTGGTACCAATGTAGTTCCGGTTCTCAAAATCCATCCCTACTCAGTGCTCCAACGGTGCACTGTGATTCTTGGTTTCACATTCCCAAATCAAATATGCGACCCTGTGGTGACCCCAAATAGTGAGCAGCTGAAAGTGGTGTGTGTGTTAATACTTACCTCAACACTATTGAAATCGACTGGCTAAGACTATTTTCCATTCATTCTCTATGTAGTGCAGCGTTTATAGTGCTGAGCGCCCTCGGCGCAGAAACTCTCCCGGCGGTGGCTGTTTTTTGGCATAGCACTCAGGGCGCTCAGAGCTGAAAAAAGTTCAACTTTTCAGACTGCAGCTGAGCTTCTCAATGTCAGACCTTAAGCAGTCAATCAGAACTGCTGCGTGGGCGGGACATAGGATGCCGGTACTAGTCTGTACTTGTACTCCTGCATTCCGTGTCATCATATTTCACATCCAGAGCTGCTAAAACACGTTTCTTGTTCGTTGTCATTTAGAGACTGCTATTGAAAAACAAGTAGAGAGTCTGACAATAGGAAAAGCGGAAGTGCTGAGAGTGACAAGCTATTGCTGGGATACAGGGCACAGGCTTTTTTTTTTTCCCCAGAGCACCGTGCACAAACGCTGAAAAAAAATGCTCAGGGCGGTCGGGCGACAAAAAACGCGTTTGGTGGACGTGCAGCCTAAAGCTATATGGGCTGGGACAGTGATTTGTAGAGAATGATGCCAGCAAATAGACTAATTTAATCACATGAAGGGAACGGTGACCATTCAGACATACTGTACAATCATGGTGGAAAGGACTTCTTCTTTATCATAAGTTTCTGAAATGGATTTTTAAAGTGTAGAGAACTGGACCATGAAATGGAACACGGATGCAAATTACTTTTTGTGAAGGATTTTCAATTTACAAGGGGATCATTTGAACACACAATGGCAAAATATTTTTTTTAGTAATTTTGTTGGTCCTACAGTTGAAGCTGTTTAAGACTAATAATGAGCCTTGCTTCTTCCGTGGTTGAGGTTGTATCAGTCCCTCTTTCCAAGGAGGTGAGAGAGGGGTTTAATGCCATATCTAAACTAGTGTGTTTTCATGTCTAAATAATGCTTAGTAGTGAGGCTCCAGGAATTTCATAATACATGAATATGTACTGCATCATCTGGATGTGAGTAGCAGATTTGGGACCCTACAATTTTTCCAATGCAATAATCACTTGTAAATGTGAGCAACTGCAGGTTGAATTTTATAAATATTCATTACATTTAGGGGATATATATATATATATATATATATATATATATATATATATATTTTATTTATTTTTTTTTTTTTCAACCAACCACAATATTAGACATACTCCAGCTGACAATATAAATGACCTTTGCCAAGGGCACTGATAAAGTCCCATACCGTGACAAATCCTGTCTTTTGGGTTAGTTTCTGATAATAGTCTGCATGGTACTGTTTAACATTTTTTGCTAAGTTGTTTACAAATTATTACTTTAAAAAAAATCTATAAAAACAAAAAATAAAGCAAAAAAAGATGAACAATATGAAAAAAAGACACTGCTCCGAAAACACGACAAAACACGTTATAAAAACAAACACTCAAAAACTCACAATACTAAACAGTGTTTCCTCTGGTTTAAAGACCTTGGTGCGGTGGCAACATATTTTTCCGGGGGGTCAGAAAACACATATGCATGAATATGTTAATTTTATGCTATTTATTTCTTTTTTTTAAAATTTTGCACAGTAACTTTGCATATAATAATAATAATAATGCATCAGATTTATATATTTGAACCGCCAACCATCTGGTTATTGGGCGACCCACCCTACCTCCTGAGCCACTGCCGTGCATATGGAACTTACAATTTGAAGTATTGTACAACCAAGGCTTGAATGTTTGAATATTGGGCCATTTGGGGTCCCACCCAGATGTCCTGTATTTGGACTTTTTACTGGTGTCACCCTTCTCTCCTTCCTCTGCTCTCACCTCTCCTGAACCCTCTGTCTGAACACTTTTCTCTCCTTGGCTCCTTTCTTCTGTCTCATCTTGCCCTCTCTGAGCTCTGTCTAATTCAGGTTTTCTCTTTGTCTATGGTGGTATACAAACGGGTTGAAAAATATCAAGTGCCATGTAAATTAAAGGAGACAACCAAAAATTTCTAGTTAAGGGTACAAGGCGCACCCACTTAAAACTTGAGTATGACTTCAGTCTTGAAGGATTGAGGTTTTTCTCCAAAATTTATAACAATTTTCTTATAGTTTTGTACTTCTCTGTAAATTTATCTAAATTTGAAACCATTTTCCTCAAATTTGTAATTTCCTCTTGTAAAATTGACTTTTCTTGTACATTTGAAACTTCATTATAAATTTGTGGATTATTTTATGGCTTATTTTTGTCTGGTTTTTTAAAATAAAATTACTGGGTTTTTTTTTAGATAAATTTGAAGCAGACCGTGGTATTTTTTTTTCTTTTTCCTTATAACAATTTATATTTTTGACCATAACTTTGCAGTCACAGCAGAACAATAATTTAACTCTCATTACAAAGAAAAAAATATTAATAAAATTGTATTTAATGATTTAAGTTAACTTAAATGACCAAGGATGCCGTTATTTCTGTTATAATATTTCTATATATTTATATATATTTTTTTTTTTTAGAAATCTCACCGCCAAGAAAAACCTCCCTTATTTTGAAATCCAAATGTTGGCACGTTTAGTTTGTCTGAAGGCTGCTGACGGATTAAAGTCATTGACGTTGTGAATTTCAGTCATCTTAACTTGCCAGGTACATAATTGGGAACATAATATTGTAGTGGCTGGTGAAATATATCCTCAGCAATTCAGTAGTCCCCCTTGTCTTTCCCTTCATATGAAGCCAGCTGCATCTGAATTCTATCCACATCTCTTAGCTAAGCGACTCTTCCATTATTGCTCTCATTTCCAGTGGGTTAAAACCATGATAAATGCCTCCAGTGCTTACATACCTCGTCTGATTTTTTTTAAATTTTTTTTTTATTTTACGTGTTTAAAGTACTTTAATAAACTCATGCTTCTGTCGGTCAGTCACGCCCCGTTCATGCTGCATTTCCCCTCTAGTCCGCCTTGGTCTGTGTATGCTTTGGATGGGCACGCACGCGACGCTATACATGCTCAATTCAATTCAATTCAACTTTATTTATATAGCGCCATTTCACAACAACAGTCATCTCATAGCACTTTCAACTGTAGGGGAAACCCCCCACAATTGCAGAAAGACTCCAGCAATCAGGTGATCCCCTGTGAGCAAGCACTTGGTGACGGTGGAGAGGAAAAACTCCCTTTTAACAGGAAGAAACCTCCAGCAGAACCAGGCTCAGGGAGGGGCAGTCATCTGCTGCAACTGGCTGGGGGGTGAGGGGATAGAGAAGATGAAAAGAACAGACATGTAGAGAGCAAATGACACGATGGGGACTCAATCTATGGGAGAGAACAAACAGATGTTAATGACCAGTAAAAAAAAAATAAATAAATTGAGTGTGAAGAAAGGAGTGAAGCCCAGTGCATTATTGGAGGTCCCCTGGCTGTCTAAACCTATTAGCAGCATATCTAAGGGAGGGTTCAGAGACACATGATCCCTCTCTAATTGTAGGCTATATCAAAAAGGAACGTTTTAATCCTATTCTTAATGCTCACTTTTTTCATCTACCCAGGCCAAGTGGTTGACACATGCACACAACCATCATTTGTAGTTTTACTCCCACCCGATAGGTAGCGCCAAGGCGCTGAGGCACCAAGATTTTCACCAATGAAGAAACAGCAGACTTCTTCACAAAGTTTCTCTTCAAATAGAGTCCATTTCTGCTGTTTGACTTCCCGGTTTTCACTCCTTTTCCACGAAGATGCTGCTGCTCCTAGCGAGACACTGCCGACTGACTGACTGGAAAGTTTGCGTGGGCGGGGCGCTTCTAAACTCCGCGCGGATGACGGCCACGTGCGTTGTTCATGTACGCGCTTGCGGAAAGTTCATTGCTGCATATATTTTTCTTAAATTTTCTTAAATCTCCTTCTTGGTGCGGTGGTACATTCTCTAGCGAGGCGGACCGCCACCGCGAAATGTTACCAGAGGAAACCCTAGCGTGACACTTGGTATTGTCTTGTGGAAATAAGCAGGGATGTCCCTGAAAAAGACGTTGCTTGGATGGCAGCATATGTTGCTCCAAGACCTGTATGTACCCTTCAGCATTAGTGGTGCCTTCACAGGTGTCAAAGTTACCCATGCCATGGGCACTAACACAGCCCCATACCATCACAGATACTGGCTTTTGAACTTTGCGCTGATAACGGTGTGGGTGATTCTTTTCCTCTTTAACCTGGAGGACACAGCGTCCATGACTTCCATTTCAATAATTTGAAATGTGGACTTGTCAGACCACAGCGCACTTTTCCACTTTGCGTCAGTCCATCTTAGATGATCTTAAGCCCAGAGCAACCAGCAGCATTTCTGGGTGTTGTTGATATATGGCTTTCATTTTGCGGGGTAGAGGTTGGACCGGAGTGGTGGCCTAGAGGTAAAGCATTTGCCGCACAACCGGGAGGTTGGGGCTTCAAGTCCTGGCCGAGTCATACCAAAGACCATATAAAAATGGTTCTTCCTGCCTTCTAGCTTGCTGCTCAGCAAAAATAGAATGGAGGAAAGAAAGTTGGTTGCCCAGCCACGGGGGATACACAAGCTAGTGTACTCCCTGTGCCGGTCCCAAGCCTGGATAAATGGGCAGGGTTGTGTCAGGAAGGGCATCTGGCGAGACATACCAAAGACTGTATAAAAATGGTCCTTCCTGCCTTCTAGCTTGGTGCTCAGCAAAAATGGAATGGAGGAAGGAAAGTTGGTTGCCCAGCCACAGGGGGGTGCACAAGCTAGTGTTCTCCCTGTGCCGGTCCCAAGCCTGGATAAATGGGCAGGGTTGTGTCAGGAAGGGCATCCGGCATAAAAATCCTTGCCAAATCAACACGCGGATCATTGCGATATAACGTGATAATACGCTGTAGTGGCCCCGAATCAAAGCAGCCGAAAGACAAAAGAACTTTGTGTGGTAGAGGTTTAACTTCCACTTGTAGATATAGCAACGAACTGTGTTAACTGATGAGGGTTTTCCCGAATGTTCCTGAGCCCACGTGGTAATATCCTTTATAGACTGAGGTCAGTTTTTAAGGCAGTGCAGCCTGAAGAATTGAAGGTTTAATGTTGGATTTTGGCCTTGCCACTTATACGCAGAGATTTCTCCAGATTCTTTGAATCTTTTGATGATATTTCACTGTATGTTACTGTATGTCATGCTGCTGTTACCCTAAAATTTCCCAGTTTGGGATCAATAAAGTACATCTGTCTGTCAGTCAGTAGTTGATTAAATCCCTAAAATCCTTGCAATTATAAATTGAGAAACATTCTTAAACTGTTGGAATATTTGCCCACACATTTGTTCACAAAGTGGTAAACCTCGCCCCATCCTTGGTCGTGAATGACTGAGCCTTTTGGGATGCTTCTTTTATACCCAATCATGACAGTGACTCCAATACGATTATCATGCTTTCCCATTCACTGCAGGGATTCTTTTTAATTTTGTTCATATTCTACATTTACATGAATGTAGTTAGAAAACTAGTCACTGTTCTAGGCTGTTTTTCTAGCACCGTGATAACTAAAGAATTTGTAGTGGAATAGGTGAATGGTAATTAAGACTGATCCTTATTACAAGCACATACTACATGATCAAACCTCACATAAAAGGGGGCACCAGCTTAGTGTTGATAGGTTAAGTTATAAATACTTCCAGTGGCCAGCTGAAGCTATAACGACCTCTCGAGCGCAGGTGAAGCAGACATTTCAATCCCATGTCATCAATAAAATTCAGAAAAGACTGTGTGATCGACGTAATTTGCTGATGTTTTTGTTCATTTATACCAGTGATTCTTAAACGTTTTTTTTTTTTTTCTAATTCTCCACTTCAGGTGATTCCGCAGCTCACCTGCACACACAGGTCTTTCTCTGCCCCCTCCACATTCACAATGATTTCAAAAGCAAGCTAAGCCTCATATTTTCGTTTCCTCTTGGCTTTTTGGTTAATTACTATCAGGAATTTTATCTTTGCCCATCATTTTGATGGAGAGTTTTAAAAATTAGTTCATGATCTAATTTTATCAGTCATTTTAATTCTAATATGAGTGGATGTAATCAAATAACTCCTTTTTCTGTTACTGCCAGGCCAGTTGGCCAGCTGCCGTGAAGAGACTGCAGCTGTGCACAGATGAAGAACGCTGTCACGATGTACAAGATTTTATGAAAAAATAAATAAAATGAGATGATGGGCTAATCACTGTTTAATAACGACGGAAAAATCTGTCAAAATGATGGACAGCTTTCAGTTTTTTTATCCCCTGCCAGTCGAAGCCCAAAGGGGGTGAAAGAGCCCTTTGGGCGAAGACCCATATGTTAGGTCAATCTGCCCGTCCGTCTGTCCCACTTTGGTGAAATCAACTCCTCCTCCAGTTTTGGTCGGATTGTTTTGAAACTTAGTACCATAGTTTGACATACACTGAGGAATCTCATCTCATCTCATACGCATTATAGCAATTTGGTTCTGATTGGATGACTTTTTGTGGGAATTGTAGCCCCTGACCCATGACCTTCTGTTTCAACTCACTTCATAGACAGTAACTGTCTTGTGAAATCAACTCCTCCTACAGTTTTGTTCCGATTGTTTTGAAACTTGGTACCATGGTTTGATATACTCTGATGATGCGCATATTGCAATTTCACACTCATCAGATGACCTTGAGGTTAAAGGTCAGGTCGTATTTTTTCCTAAATCTTCTAAACACAATAACTACTGAAAGAAATGAGGTTGTTTTTTCAAATTGATACAGTAGTTGTATCTAATACACATCTTGAACAGCTTACACCCTTACTTAACTATGGGTTTGGGGTCAAGGGGTCAAAGGTTCAAAGTTAACATTGCAGTTGCAATATGGAATATGCTACATTTACTATTACTATAAAACAAGTAACGCTAGGGCCACCAAACCTGGTACACAGGTCAAAAGGTCAAAGGTCAAGGTTAACATTCCCTATGCCATATTACTGTACAACGAAACGACGTAAACTTAGGGTCACCAAACTTAGTACACAGGTTCACCTTGGGATCCTGACCTCTGGCTATGGGTTTGGGGTCAAAAAGTCAGAGGTCAAGGGTAGCATTTCTTATGCCTTATTATTGTGCAATGAGTAAAACTAGGGCCACCAAACCTGGTACACAAGTTCACCCTGTGACCCTAAAGTGTGACTGTGGTTTTGAGATCGCAAGGTCAACATTTACTCTTGGCATCAGGGAAGTGAGTATACGGATTCAGTTTTGTCTCTCGGACAGCGATGCTAGATTCAGTACACTTGGTGCTGGCTGAACTGTCACGAGAACAGCACGCTCCTGAATTTTGACTGCCCTGATACCACCTCTGTTTTGACTTGTGTTGTTCGCGTGCGTGCTTGCGGAGTGATAGTCCGTCATTTATTTTTGTAGTGAAAATATATACATGTCAGGGGTGGCAAACCTGTGGCTCTCACGCTGCATGCATCTCTTTAAAAAAAAAAAAAATTGGCTCTTGTGCGGCTCTTTTTAAAAAAATTATTTACTTTTTTTCTTTCTCAGCTTTTGGTGTGAGAAATGTTACCAGTGGAAACCCTGACTTCAGTAATGATACCATGACTAAACCAGTCTCAACAAAAGGAGTCCTTAAGGCTTCTCGCTTAAAAACATGAACACATGAACCACACCTCAGAGTAAAGTTTAATAAAGGAATTGGCGGGGGAAAACCATACATTCACGTAACTCTGGAAGGCAGTGTGAAATCAACCGATATCATGAATGATCAACTTGCATTCCTGAGAGCATAAAAGGGTTTTACTGGACATGTGTTGAACCATAACTGAACGGTGAACTGCTATATTGAGAAAATCATGAAACCTCCAGAAACCTATAAAATCACAGCAAAAATAAAATTTGGGCGGAACAGTTGCTGCGTGTTTCAAATTCCTGCTATAATGCGAAGTGCAGTGGGGGCATTGATTTGCACTAATATTTTTAATCCCTTAATTGGGAGACTGTATTTAATCAATTGCGTTAATGCGTTAATATTCCCAGCACTAATCGGGAGTCTATCAAATGTTGCTGTTGACATTTCAGCCAAAAAAAGTTGAAAAACTGGTGGAAATGAGCCTTATTTGATGGATTTATTGTTGAAAGGCTGGATTCAGTTCCTCCTTAAAAGTAAACCATTTCCTTCAGGCAGGAGAGTGGAATTTTGGGTTCCGAGGGCCAATGATGCTACAACCTTTTTTTAAATTAAGTTGGTGATGGAGCATAATTTATCCAGTTTGGTTTCACTTTTTGACTCTTGTTGCTTCCTCCACATGCCTGCTGAATGTGATTTTTAACAGTGGCTGAGGATCACCACATCCGATGGTAATTTCCACTCTGACGATTCTTTATCTCGTCTGCAGCCTCAGGGGTACAAACTGAGCAGCAGGTCATCACCCGGTTTAGTTTGGAAATTGTGCGATCTGATTTGTTTGGTTTGTGTGAAGTGAGTGGAAGCTGTGGCTGAATTATACAATAGTTGATTTGCACCCATGCGGTTTCCTTTGGGTGGTGTTTGCCCAATAATACTCGGGCACAGGCATCCTCATTGTATCTTTTTGCTGGCCCCCTTCTTACTGGATTTGTGGGAATTTGACGAGTCCTGATTACATTCTCCTTTTGTGTGAGGTCCCTGGGTTCCTTGCCAGCTTATTTTTACACATCCTCTGACGTCCACACTCCTCTCCTGCTCCAGTCTGTGAATAACGTTAATCTTTTGCGTTTTTCCCCTTTGATTCTTTTGTTAGCTTTTTTTCCCCATTTTTTTTGCACATTTAAACTACTTTCTGACAATTACAAATGGATTTGGATCAAACAATAAAAAAGACTTGGTGTCTTTTTTATTGTTTGCTTTTATTTGCTAATCTTTTCGTCTCCACACGTCAGGCTGTTGCAGAACCTTTCTTTAGTTTTTTCCTGGGCTGTAAGAAATTTTTACATATGAAGATTTGCCCAATTTGTCAAAATTTTCCAGCCAGATATTAGCAACTTGTAACTGAACAAAACCAGCAAGCTGAGGGGAGCACTTGGCAAATGCAAAGTTGGCATTTGCTATTAAATGATGGGGGTGAGCACCATGTAATACGTGGTTGTCTGTGAGTGTGTTGAACAAGATTCTGCTAACTTATGTCATATGTTCTATCTGGGTCGCTTTTAAAATGGTGAGAAGCAAAAAACGATGATGCTCACATTGTCCGTCATATTACAGTGCTGGTTCTCAATGGCAGTGTGTTCAAATCATACACAGCAATCTTTGTCTGAATGCAGTTGTCTTTAAACTTAAATCAGTGTTCTCGTAGCTCTAAATCCACTAGTAGTGGCTCATTAAAAAAGGCACAAGTCTAACTTCATAGGAAGGATGCAGGCAACATTTTTGGCAATTTACAGTTTAAATTAGAGATTAGAAATGCGTTTCCAAAATTTGTCCAAAATCCATCCTAGAAAAACAATTGGGGTAAATCCTAATTTTCTTCAGTCTAGGTTGCCACCTTCATTTCACTATACAGCCATCAGCCATGTCATTAAAACAACCATTTATGGCTCCATCATAATGCAGTTTCCTCTTAAGAAACCTCAGCTGGTGTCATTCCTACAGACTGGGTGGAGCCAGTCTCTAAATCCATGTACGTGAGATTGCTGAGTCTGTTTTTTTTTTTTTAATAAATATTCATGACTTTGTGCCAAAAGTTGACGAATGGCTTGGTTGATATGAAATTAATTGGCAGTTTTAGTGATGATGAATTAATAGTCATTACTGTGAACACCCTCTGTTTACCAATTTCCCACAAAATAAATGTGAGGCATAAATGCCTGATTATTCTATAATAATGAGCTATCACCGATTGGCAGCTCAGCAGTAGTGTTCTGATTTGAACACGTATCACACTAGCAGCAAACTATAAAATAAAATCTTTTTTTGGGGGGGGGGGTTGCCAGCCAGTTTCTACTCTCACTCTTTCCCTTTGTTTCCTCTGGTATGGCTCTTGGCGTCCTGCTCTCCTCCTGCTCCTCTCTCTACATCCATCACACCTAATGTCCCACCTCATCTTTTCCTCATCTTCTTTCTTCCTCTCTCACCTTTCTCCCCCGCTGGATCACATCTGAGCAAATAACCTGAATAATGCAACAATTCAAGAACAGAAAATGACCCCCCCCCCCCCCCACACACACACACACACACAGCCCTCCTCTGTCTTCATCCATCCATCCATCTTCTCCCCCTTAATCCTTTACGGGTCGCGGGGGGCTGGAGCCTATCCCAGCATCTTTTGGGTGAGAGGCAGGGTCCACCCTGGACAGATCGCCAGTCCATCGCAGGGCCAACACAGAGAGACAGACAACCATTCACTCTCACAGTCATACCTAAGGACAATTTAGAATCCCCAGTTTGATGCCAGTTAACCTAACTTGCAAGTTTTTGGCATGTGGGAGGAAACCGGAGAAATCCCGGAGTTTTGTTGGTCGGGGGCTGGGATCGAACCCAGGATCCCCCGGCCAAGGGTGAGTTGCTGTGCTGCCGCAGTGCTAACCACTCCGCCACCACGCTGCCTCCTCTGTCTTCACACACTGTGAAATTAGGTTTTACTTAAAATGGGACCAGCAGAGTTTGGAGATGATGATAGGGATTTAAGTGGTGGCCGTTTGCTGTTATGGGCATACAGACGAGCAGGAGTGGAGAGCATCATTTCTTTCGTGTTGGCTGCTCCCACCGTATCAAACATTTGCAGGAGCCTCACCAGTAAAATGGCATGATGGGTAAAAAGGAGCACAGGTTAGACAGGTGAACAGAAAATGCTCTAACATATTTGTAGTTTTTGCCTCTATACTCCATGCACATCTCCCTCTGAATGACTCGAACTCATCAGTGTTGGACTGATCTCAGTGTGTTTTTACTCAGTGCTCCTGTGTGCCCACTTCAGCGATGTTGTGAGGCTGAAACTATGGCTGCCTGTGCCAGCTTAATGTCCCTCCCAGGGCTAGCTGACACTTTTCCTCTCCGCTATGCCTGTCCCAATGCTGAGCTGGCTGCCTCCACTAATAACTTTGTTTTTGGTAGAAACTGTCAGCAGGACTGCGGCCAAAATCACATAGATATTTTTACATGTTAAAATTACCAGAGGTGAAGCTTGCTCTAAATTGGAACAGATTCCATTGAGGACTGGGCAATAAATCAATTTTAAATCAGAATTTGAATTTTTTGGTTTGGACAGTGTCAAAAAAATGAATATCGTGAAAACTGATTTTCCCATTCATAAGAGTAAATAGGGGAGCCTCCAGCTCTAAACACCCTTCTGAATCCTTAAAAGTTAATTTTATAAGAATTAAGTTGGAGCTTTATTAATCAAAAATGTGTTGATTAATCTTTATTTGATCAAACCTTTTATTATAAAAAAGAATTGGCTTGGTGAAAGTTTTCTTCAAGGATGTTGCTCAAAATTGGAAATTGAATGTGACATGTAAGAAATTAAAAAAAAAAATAAATTAGGGATTATGTTTAGGTCATATCAACCAGTCCTAATTACAACCCAGCCATGGAAAGCCGGGGGTGGGGGGTGGGGGGGGGGGGCGCACAAACCAGTGTCATCCTAGTGCCAGTCCCAAGCCCGGGTAAATGGGAAGGGTTGCATCAGGAAGTGCATCTGGTAGGACTGGGTAATTTGACCTTAAATCAGCATCACAGTTAATTTACCCATTAATGTCAGTTTTGGTTTTGTTTATACATTTTTCCTTCATCCTTACTGACCAGGCTCATAATTAAGCAATATTAAACAAGACTGTGGTATCATATCACTGTGGTGCAGTAGTAAATGAGCATAATTTAATAAAGAACAGGACAGTTGGCATTTCACACACAAAATAAACATCGTCCAGTGTTTACAACACGTACCTCTTGAGTGGTTGTTGGTTACGTCCACAGCTGGTAATTAGTTTGTTCGCTGCGTTGAGAGAGTCCTTTACACACCCATGATTGTATTATCACCACATAGTGATTGAGTCTCTTATCAGGTTCTCAAATATAGCCTTAACTTGTCCATTCTCTCTGTAAAACAGTTGAGATGATGTTGCTAGCTGTCAGAGGCTAACAGTGACTTACTGTAGCTTCTGCTTATTTTAAGAGTCAGTCATCGCATACTATGGCGATGGAGACCGTGTTTGTTTTTGTTACAAGCCGTTATTATGTGTTCTGCCTATGTTCTGCTGCATTTGAGCTGCGCTGCTTCTGGAGTTAATGTACGTGCATAACTCTGCAGGCATGTCTTAAAGGGACAGGACATGAAAAGCTCTCACATATATGCACACAACAAGGTGAAGGGAAGAAAAGAAAAAAAATCTGACATGAGCAAGATTGTCATTTCTACACCCTGAACGTTGGTTCTGGTTTTCACCCTAGCATCCAGCGTAAAATCTTTGCCAAGGCAAACATGCAGATCATGACAAATGAGACTCCCATACTGGATTGGTCAAGGCCCGGTTAACAACAACTGGCACCGGTTCTGTTAACTGACAGGGTGCCTGTGGAAATTGGGCTACTGTTGGTTGAAGATTAAGGAGGAAGAGAGGGGGAAGGTGTGTTGGGAGGCAGAGAGAGAACAGGAAAGGCTGAGTGTGGAGATAAAAGTAGGGACTTTAAATGTAGGGACTATGATTGGCAAAGGGAGAGAGTTTGTTAATATGATGGAGAGAAGGAAGGTAGATATACTCTGTGTACAAGAAACCAGATGGAATGGAAGGGAAGCAAGGCCAGGAGCTTTGGGGGTGGATTCAAACTGTTCTACCATGGTGTAGATAGGAAGAGAAATGGAGCAGGAGTAATCTTGAAGAGTATGTTCCACTTTATTTATTTATATACAGTGATCCCTCACTTATCGCGGTTAATGGGTTCCAGAACCGACCGCGAAAAGTGAAAAACCGCGAAGTAGCGTCACCCCTAATGACGTCATCCATAAATAATACGTATGTTCATTCTCTCACTCTCTCTCTCTCATATGATACGTGTGTGTGTGTGTACGTGTACATACATACGTAGATGTAAATAAAGTGTACATAAATATGTTTTTAGAACTCTTTTATTCTTATAACAAGATACGTAACTCAAGATGAAGATGATTTACTTCACAGGTTAATGAGAGCTTTACTGCTCCTCAGGTGACGCCTCATCGTCAGGTGCTAGAAGCGCAGGATCATCGAGGGCAGCTTCCGATAGAGCTGGAGAAGCTGCAGGAGGCGGCGTAGTGGCTCGACGGGAAGACTATTTCGCACAAAATGGCACAAGAGAACAGCGAAAAGTTCCACGCGGCGAGACTACGTAACACGAGCGATAAAGAGCAATGAATGCGGTCTTCCTTCCCTTCATGGCCGCTCGGCAGGGAGAGGAGGTGGGTGAAACGTCTCGGCCAATCAGCTTGCGGGGTGAAACGTCTCGGCCAATCAGCTTGCGAGATTTCCGAGCCGAGCCAACACGAGAACAGCGAACAGAGAGGTGGGGCTCTCAGTGTTGATACCTGATGGTCTAATGTAGTCTCCCTGCCTTCTGCTAGCGCCCGCCCATTATTTCTCAATTTTGAATTTTTGATGAATATTTTTGAAAAATCCGCGATGCACTGAGGGTGCGAAAGGTGAAGCGCGAAGTAGCAAGGGATCACTGTAGTGCCGTTTCACAGCAACAGTCATCTCATAGCATTTTCAAACTGTAGGGGAAAACCCCACAATTACAGAAAGACCCCGGCAATCTGGTGATCCCCTGTGAGCAAGTACTTGGCGACAGTGGAGAGGAAGAACTCCCCTTTAGCAGGATGAAACCTCCAGCAAAACCAGGCTCAGGGAGGGGCAGTCATCTGCTGCGACTGGCTGGGGGGTGAGGGGATAGAGAAGAAGAAAAGAACAGACATGTAGAAAGCAAACAGCACGACGGGGACTTAATTTATGGGAGAGAGCAAACAGATGTTAATGACCAGCAAAAATATTTTATTGAGAGTGAAGAAGAAAGGAGTGAAGCCCAGTGCATTGTTGGAGGTCCCTCGGCTGTCTAAACTTATTAGCAGCATAATTAAGGGAGGGTTCAGGGTCCCTGAGCCAACCCTAACTATAGGCTGTCAAAAAGGAAGGTTTTAACCCTATTTTTAAAAACAGAGGTCAAGTCTGACTGCCACATCCAGATTGGCAGCTGGTTCCAAAGGAGAGGAACCTGATAACTGAATGCTCTGCCTCCCATTGTACTTTTAGAGATTCTAGGTATTACAAGTAATCCTGCATTTTGAGTGCGTAGTGCTCTGTTAGGATGATAAGGTGCTGTCATATCTTTTAAATAACAAGGAACCTGATTATTTAGAGCTTTGTAAGTGAGGAGAAGGATTTTAAACTTAATTATAAATTCTATGGGAAACCAGTGAAGGGAGGCCAGAACCGGAGAGATGTGATCTCTTTCTAGTACCTGTTAAAACTCTAGCTGCAGCATTTTGGATCAGCTGAAGACTTTTTAAAGATGTTTTAGGACAGCCTGATCATAAAGAGTTACAATAATTTAATCTAGAGCTAACAAAAGTGCAGGTTAGTTTCTCAGCATCACTGTAAAACGAGATGCTCCTAAACTTAGCAAATTTACGCAAATGATATGTGAATTAAAGAACAGATCTTGATCAAAAATAACTCCCAAGGTTCCTCACAGTACTATTAAGAGAAAGAGTAACCTCATCCAAACTAAGAGTTTGATTTGGGAAGGTACTTCTTAGGTTTTTTGGACCAACTAGAATGACTTCAGTCTTATCTGAATTTAATAGCAAGAAATTACAAATCATCCAAGCTCTGATTTCCTTAAGACAAGCCTCTAATTTGGCTAACTGATTGCTGTCATCTGGATTCACTGACAAATATAATGGTGTGTCATCTGCATAACATTGAAAGTGTATGTAGCGGAAGCATATATAAACTAAAAAGAACAGGTCCTAGCACAGATCCCTGTGGAACTCTGTGGTTGAGCTTTGAGTTGGAAGAAAACTCATTATTGACATGAACAAATTGGAACCTATCAGATAAGTAAGATTTAAACCACTGCAACGAAGGTTCATTAAATCTCATATGGTGTTCTAATCTATCAAGTAAAATAATATGATCGATGATATCAAAAGCTGCAATAAGGTCTTAAAGGACAAGTACAGAAACAAGTTCATTATCGGATGCCATAAAAAGGTCCTGAGTGAACTTCATTAAAGCTGTTTCAGTACTATGATGGATTCTAAACCCTGATTGAAACTCTTCAAATAAACCATTTCCCTGCAAGTGGTCAACTAATTGCGTAGCAACATCTCGTAAGATTTTTGAAATGAAAGGCAGATTAGAGATGTGAAGAGTGTTTAGGAGGTGAGGAGAGAGTCAGACAGGATCATGACTTTGAAGCTTGAAATCAAAGATGTGATGAAAGTTTTTAGCACGTATGGAAGTGACTTGCTGTCACATTAGTGCTGCAGCTGTTGCATGCAACCCTGGGTGTACAACAAAGAGAGTACTGTTGATTCCATGGTTGCTTTAAGAATGTTGATGGAGAAGTCTAGAAAAGGTTAGGAGTTGCACTGTTTTTGTGGATCTAGAGAAAGCATATGAAGGGGTAGAGACGCTGTCTCTGATCAGATATGTAGTTCAGATGTTCAGCTTACCCTAGCCCCTAGCACCACTGTCAGGAATCTTGGAGTCATTCTTGATCAGGATTTGTCCTTTAATTCACACATCAAACAAGTCTCTAAAACTGCTTACTTCCACTTACGGAATATTGCTAAAATTAGGAACATTCTGTCCCAAACTGATGCAGAGAAACCAGTCCATGCCTTTGCCACTTCTAGATTAGATTGTTGTAATTCACTCGTGTCAGGTTGTCCAAAAAACTCTATAAAAATTCTCCAGTTAATTCAAAATTCTGCAGCTAGGGTATTAATGGGTACTAAAAAGAGGGATCGTATTTCTTCCACATTAACCTCCCTTCATTGGCTCCCTACTGAATCCAGAATCAAATTTAAAGTTTTCCTCTTGACATATAAAACCATACATAATCAATCCCCAGTTATCTTAAAGAATTGATTGTACCCTATTATCGTAACAGATTATTATGCTGTCAGAACGCATGACTCCTAGTAATCTAGGAGTCTCTCCTAGGGTCTCTAAAAATACCGTGGGGGTGGGACTTTCAGTTTTCAGGCCCCTTAATCGTGGGTTAACCTAGCTTTGATGCAACATTGCATGTCATATCTGTACGAACATTGTTGTTCCCACTGTCACCTTGTGCTTACTCATAGGGGATCATTTGATCGTTAGGGTATTTCTTTGAATAACTTATGATTTGTGCTTATGCATTTAACACCTTGAGATGACTTTTGTTGTGATTAGGCACTATACAAATAAAATTTAATTGAATTTTGAGGCAGCTTTTTGGGTGGGTACAGAGTGGCAGAAGAAATTTGAAATGGGAAAATGTCATGCCATGGTGAAGGTTTGCACCCTCTTTGTGCTTCTAGTTACTTTAATCAGTCCAAACTCGAAGTAGAACATTAATTCTCCAACCCGATACAGGTTGTATTCCTTAAATGATAAATGGTAAATGGCATTCACTTATATAGCATTTTTACTCATCTCTGGATGACCAAAGCGCTGTACAGATCCTGCTATCCAATCATTCATACACTGATGGCGGCGGAGCTGCCATGTAAGGCACTGGCCTGACCCACCAGGAGCAACTAGGGGTTCAGTGTCTTGCTGAAGGAGACTTCGACCTGCAGTCTGCAGACAGAGTGGGAATTGAACCACTGATCCTTCGATAAGTAGTCGGCCACACTACACCTGTGTAACAGCTGCCCCCAGCTTAGAGCCCAGAATAACTGTACGAATAAAGTGTAACAAAGCCATATGCAGGTAAATGGGGAAATTGGTTGTTAAGTGTTTTCACCTATTTTTTCATTCATAACTGCAGCTCCCACCAGCCCCATTTTCCTTCCCTGCATGTATTGACAGTTGCTTATTTGGCAGTTATGGCTGAAATGGGCAATATATAAGTAGAACCTCTGCTTATTTAGCAAATTGCCTCTTTGTTGGCATCTACATTTCCTGGGAAGGTGGACTGTTGGCCTAATACCACCCAGTTTTTTTCCCTTGTTGACTGATGTTTTAACATTGCACCCCCCCCCCCCCCCCGAACTACAACAATGTGCTTTCCAGCATTAGATATAAGCTGATATTCTGGTGTTGGAAATCATGAAACGTGCAGAATTGATAGTTGTGGGAATTTAAATGTTAAAAAGACAATGGAGGATATAACATCAACTAACTTTAATGCTGGTAAAGTTTGTACTAAGAAGTACATGGATACAACTCTTACATTTACTGACTCTACAATGTCTGTGGTCACCTGGGTCTGCATATCTGTCTGTCTTCGTATTTGTTTCCTACTTCAAGAGGAAATGATGCTAGGGTGACCAAATTTTGCACACAGGTTGACACTGGGAGTACCACGTTTGACTATGGTTTAGCGGTCAAAGGTCAAAATCAGTTTTGACTCCCTGGGTGGGGTGGGGACTGATATCACTCTCTAGGGAAGAAGGTTCAGCACAGATTGGTCAGTGCAAGTTTGCTTAATACATAAACAGCAAGATTTTGGTCATATGGTCTTCAATCAAAAGACGAAAAAAGACAGAAAAGGCTTATCCAATTAATCCGATAGCTGCAGCCCTATCGTGAATGATAAGTTGTGGCACACCCCTATGTTCCACTGAATTTTCCGCAAACACTCGTATGCACTTGTGCTGAGAGAGCGGACCCGTGTTGATCACTCATACTGGGCCTTTATTTATAAAGGATAAACTTACCCTTCCTCAGACATGGAAGTTTCTTCAGTGTCTGTCTCTGGTTTCTACTTTTTTCCTACAATTGCAGCAGACATAAAGCAAATGAGATACATTGATCTGGTACTGCTAGAAGAATAAATGTGTATTTTTTCCATCCATTCGTCACAAAATACCCCGTTTTCTTTATCAGGTTTTCTGATTTTTGGCTTATTTCAGCGAAGCCGAAAGGAACTAATGCGATGGCGTGGCCTGCCTGTCTGTCCACATTTCACTGGAATCACTATTCCTCCTCGGCATTTGCTCCGATTCTCACCAAACTCACTCACAAGGATCCTCAGGTGGGTCTGCATCCAGGTTGTGCTCAAGGTCAAAATCAAATGTCAGGAGATCTGAGCACTTATGTGATTATTCCTTGATATTACCTTGATTCTCACAAAACTCTCACAATGACCAGGGCCATTGTAAGAGGTCAGAAGATCTGGGCATTTATGATTTGACAAAAAAAAAAAAAAAAGACTCCTCCTAGGCCACTGACCTTGACTTTAAGCACTTTCTAGATGGGTCTGTATCCAGGCTGTGCTTAAGGTCAGGAGCTCTGAGCACTCCCGGGATGATTTTGTCAGGCTGGAATGAGCTACTCCATCACTGATGGTCTGGTTTAAAGCGTCATCTTCCACTTGTTAAAAGTTCAATTTGCTGTGCTCTCTTTGCTGCCATGGTGGCTGAATATGGCAACATAGCTTGTTTTGCAACCAGCGTAGGCACAAGACCCAGACGGCTCTATTAAGTTGACCGTGCTGTGCCCTACCTGGTGTAGAAACAGTTATTTTAAGGGGGTGTTTTTAAATTTTGATGAAAGTGGCATTTCTAAAATTGAAGTGCATTGGTTTTCTAATATCACCTTTAAATACCAGTAACATTTGCATTATGTATTTGTTTAATGTGCTCACTCAAGTTAAAACCTAAACAGCAAAAACTCTTCCTCCTGATGGGTCTCGAGACACTTTGTTTCCTCTTTATTTGGCCATCACAGCAGAATTATATCAATATCACAGCAGCTGGTCAACCAATTTAACCGTGTGTTTGTCCACTTCCCCTCCGTGCATCGCCACATTGTCGTGGTTGAGGGGTTTGAGTGCCCGAATGATCCCAAGAGCTATGTGGTCGGGGGCAACTTGCCGCTGGTAGGGTCTCCCAAGACACACTAGTCCTGGTTGAAGGGTCAGACTAAGAGTGGTCCAGTGGACCTCCATGGAAAAACTTCATATGAAGGACCCAGTATACCCAAAGGAGGCACTTGGGTCCATGCTCCAGTGGGCTCACCACCTGTAGGAGGGATGATGGGGATCATGTACTGTATGTATGTATGGGAAGTGGGCAGAAGTCTGGGTTTCTCTGCCTGAACTGATGCCCCTGCGGCCCGGATCCCGGGATAAGTGATAGATAATGATTGGATGGATGGACTTTTTCACTTTTGAGCCACTTTGACAATCAATTTCTGATCTTCACATTACCGTTTGTCTCTTACTGCGTGCACACCCAGTCTGTGTCACTATTCTTTTTTTCCTACCAAAGCAGCTCTGACGTGCTGATTAAGCTGCAAGAGCTCAAGGTTTGTTGTGGCTTCTGTTGACAACACATTAACAGCACATTTGTCACAGCTAGGGATGGTTTTGCTGTCAACGTGCCAAAGGTTTCTTAGTAACCATCTTACATATGCATACTGGATTGATTTGGTTGTCCAGCACCTTCTTGGAGCATCGTCAGGAAATTCCAGCACTGTTGTTAGAACATAATCAATGCTGTTTACAGGATCAGTTTGGCTGATATATCCACAGTGTGTTAGCATTCATCATTATCAATTATGAGGAAAAAGGTGTAAATATACAAGAAAAAGAAATTTACTGGGAAAAAGTTGCACATTTATGATAACAATTTGGGTGAACTTGTTACTTGGGGAAGACCCCTTCATGGCAGAGAGGTCTTTCAGGATTTGCGAACTCTGCTTTACAGGCAGAAACAGCTCTGCCATGTTTAAAATGCAGAATTATTTGGATAGAATTATTGATGGTTGTGCTCCTTTTCTTCCCTTCCTTGGGGTTATACACCTCAAACTAAACCAGTTAGTGGCAGCTCTCTGTAGTAACCTGATTTCTCAGCCTTCATGTAAAGATGAAGTAGCATTTCTTTATTTGGATGAAAGCAAAGTCAAAGTAAAGGATTAGAGAATCCAAACAGAAACGGCTGTGGTGCCTCTGGAGGACCATCTTTACCAGTTTTGCATGCAGATCACGTGCATGAGAAAACTTCAGACTCTGCTTACCAAGCTCAGTGATATACATATATATATATACTGGAGTGGTGGCCTAGAGGCAACCGGGAGGTCGGGGTTCAAGTCCCGACCGGGTCATGCCAAAGACCATATAAAAGTGGAACTTCCTGCTGTCCAGCTTGGTGCTCAGCAAACATGGAACAGAGGAGGGAAATGTGGGCGGCAGTAGCTCAGGAGGTAGATCAGGTTGTCTAATAACCGGAGAGTTCAGAATCAGAATCAGATTTATTGCCATTGTTCATGTAGTACACAAACTAGGGATTTGTCTCGGTGCAATGCTGCAACATTAAGCATGATAAAATATAAGAAATAAACTATACATGCAATAAAGTGTAGAATAAGAGTAAGTGATACTGGTCAGCAGTTAAAATATATTAGCGAGCAGCAGATACTGTGGAGAACCATATAGTGCAGTCGGTAATGCAGGAAGAAAACAGTGATGATTGACATTAGTCTGATTGAGCTGTTGTACATAGTGCACGAGAGTCAATAAGTCACTTAGTGTTCAGCAGTCTGATGGCAGAGGGGAAGAAGCTGTTCATGTGACGGGAGGTTTTAGTCTGGATGGACCGAAGTCTTCTACCTGAGGGGAGGGGGGCAAACAGTACGTGACCAGGGTGTGAGGGATCGGCTATGATCCGGCCAGCACGCCTCCGGGTCCTGGAGATGTACAGATCCTGGGGAGATGGGAGCTTGCAGCCGATCACCTTCTCAGCAGTGCGCACGACGCGCTGCAGCCTTAGTCTGTCCCTGGCAGTGGCTCCTGCGTACCACACGGTTATGGAGGTGGTGAGGATGGACTCGATGATGGCTGTGTAGAACTGCACTAACATCTTGGTGGGTAGCTTGAGCTTCCTCAGCTGCCGCAGGAAGAACATCCTCTGCTGGGCTTTTTTGATGAGTGAGCTGATGGTCGGCTCCCATTTGAGGTCCCTGGTGATGGTAGTGCCTAGGAAGCGGAAGGAATCAGCAGTGGTGATGGGAGAGCCTGTGAGGGTGAGGGGGGGCAGAGGGGTTGTGACTTTCCTGAAGTCCACAATCATCTCCACTGTCTTCAGAGCGTTCAGCTGCAGGTTGTTGTTGTTGCACCAGGACGCCAGCTGGGCCACCTCTCTCCTGTAGGCGGACTCGTCGCTGTTGGAGATGAGCCCGATGAGGGTGGTGTCGTCCGCAAACTTGATCAACTTGACAGACTGGTGGCTGGAGGTGCAGGAGTTGGTGTAAAGGGAGAAGAGTAGGGGGGAAAGTACACAGCCCTGGGGTGATCCGGTGCTGATGCTAGTAGAGTCTGAGACAGTCTTTCCCAGCCGCACATGCTGCCTCCGGTCCGTCAGGAAGTCGGTGATCCACCTGCAGAGGGAGTCAGGCACGTTGAGCAGGGACAGCTTGTCCCGGAGCAGAGCGGGGCGGATGGTGTTGAATGCGGAGCTGAAGTCCACAAACAGGATCCTGGCGTAGGTTCCCGGGGAGTCCAGGTGCTGCAGGATGGAGTGGAGGGCCAGGTTGACTGTGTCGTTTACAGACCTGTTGGCTCGGTAGGCAAACTGCAGCGGGTCCAGGAGAGGGGTGGTGATGGACTTGAGGTGGGGCAGGACCGGGCGCTCAAAGGACTTCATGACTACAGAGGTGAGCGCTACAGGTCTGTAGTCATTAAGTCCAGTGATCCGTGGCTTCTTGGGGACAGGGATGATGGTGGAGGATTTGAGGCAGGTCGGCACGTGGCATAGCTTAAGGGAGGAGTTAAAAATGTCTGTGAAGACAGGAGCCAGCTGTTTCGCACAGTGTCTCAGGGTGGAGGGAGACACGCCGTCCGGACCGGGGGCCTTGCGCGGGTTCAGTCTGGAGAACTGTTTGAGCACGTCCTGCTCACTGATGATAAGGGCAGGGGGGGAGGAGGGGGGGTGCCTTAGTGCCTTAGAGTTGGCGGTTTCAATCCCGTTCTCCCCAGGCATCCTGCCATTGTGTCTCTGGGCAAGACACTTTACCTACCTTGCCTCCAGTGTCCATGACACTGGGCATGAAAGTGTATAAATGTTTGGTAGTGGTTGGAGAGTCTGTTGGTGTGGAATTAAGATGTAGTAACGTTTTGCCTTCAGAACTCAAACTGGATACAGACTGGAATCATTTTAAATTGAACTTGAAACAGTTTTTAAAGAGGGAACAGTCATGTCGTCATGACTAACTTGCTGTTTCGTTGTGTCTTCTCTTGTTGGTTTGTGTTGTGTACTGCTGGGACTGTGTATGTATTTTGTGTAATTGTAAATTGTGTTTTGTGTATTTTAAAAGGCCAGCTAGGGACTGGCATTGCAAATTAGCCTAGGCTACAAATGCTTGGGTCTGTAGTAATAATTTATGCTACATACTTGTCCCTATACAAATAAACAGTAAATAAATAAATAAAAATTGACAGCCATGTTTCCGTTAGCCTGCCCCAGGGCAGCTGTGGCTACAGTAGTAGCTTACCACTATCATTGTCTGTGGATTGAATGAATAATGTATCCATTATAAAGTGTCTTTGAGTGTCTATAAAAAGCGCTATATTATTCTGATGCATTATTATTATTATTGATCTATCGATCGTATGTATGCATGTCAGTGTTTCCTGTGGCTTAAAGACCATGGCACAGTGGCAACTTATTTTTCGGGGGGGGGGGCAGCAGAAAACACATGTCTGAATATGTTAATTTTATACTATTTATTTCTTTTTTTAATTTTGCACAATAACTTTGCATATAATAATAATAATGATGCATCAGATTTATATAGCGCTTTATCATAGACACTCAGACGCTTTTTACAGATACATTATTCATTCACTCCAGACAGACAGTGGTAGTGGCAAGCTACTACTGTAGCCACAGCTGCCCTGGGGCAGACTGACGGAAACGTGGCCAACGGCCTCTCGAGCCACCACTGAACATTTATACACATTCATACCCAGTGTTATGAATACTGGAGGCAAGGTGGGTAAAGTGTCTTGCCCAGGGACACAACAGCAGGATATCTGGGGAGAACGGGATTCAAACCGCCAACCATCTGGTTATTGGACGACCCGCTCTACCTCCTGAGCCACTGCCGTGCATACTGTGTGGAACTTACCATTTGAAGTATTGTACAACCAAGGCTTGAATGCTGGAATATTGGGCCATTTGGGGTCCCACCCAGACGTCCTGTATTTGGACTTTTTACTGGTGTCATCCTTCTCTCCTCCCTCTGCTCTCACCTCTCCTGGACCCTCTGCCTGAACACTTTCCTCTCCTTGGCTCCTCTCTTCTGTCTCATCTTGCCCTCTCTGTGCTCTGTCTAATTCAGGTTTTATCTCTGTCTATGGTGGTATACAAACAGGTTAGAAAATATCAAGTGCCATGTAAATTAGAGACAACCAAGAATTTCTAGTTAAGGGTACAAAGAGCACCCGCTTAAAAACTTGAGTAATGACTTCAGTCTTGAAGGTTTGAGGTTTTTCCCCAAAATTTGTAACAATTTTCTTATAGTTTTTTACTTTTCTCTGTAAATTTATTTAAATTTGAAACTGTTTTCCTCAAATTTGTAATTTCCTCTTGTAAAATTGACTTTTCTTGTAAATTTGAAACTTTATTATAAATTTGTGGATTATTTTATGGCTTATTTTTGTCTGTTTTTTTAAAATAAAAATGACTTTTTTAAATAAATTTGAAACAGACTGTGTTTTTTTTTTTAACTTTTTCCTTATATCAATTTATATTTTTGACCATAACTTTGCAGTCAGAACAGAACAATAATTTAACTCTCATTACAAAGAAAAAAATAATAATAAAATTGTATTTAATGATTTAAATTAACTTAAATGACCAAGGATGCCATTATTTCGGTTATAATATTTCTATATAGTTAGTTTTTTTTTTTTAGAAATCTCCTCACCGCCAAGAAAAACCTCTCTTATTTTGAAATCCAAGTGCTGGCATGTTCAGTTTGTCAGAAGGCTGCTAACGGATTAAAGTCATTGACTTTGTGAATTTCAGTCATCTTAACTTGCCAGGTACATAATTGGGAACATATCTTAATATTGTAGTGGCTGGTGAAATATATCCTCAGCAATTTATCAGTCCCCCTTGCCTTTCTCTTCATATGAAGCCGGCTGCATCTGAATTCTAACCACATCTCTTAGCTAAGCGACTCTTCCGTTATTGCTCCCGTTTCCAGTGGGTTAAAACCATGATAAACGCCAGTGTTTACATACATCTGCTGATTTTTTTTCCACGTTTAAAGTACTTTAATAAACTCATGTTTCTGTTGGACAGTCTAGCCTTATTCATGCTGTATTTCCTCTCTAGTCCGCCTTGGTCCGGGTACACTTTGGACGAGCCCGGCACGCACGCGGTGCTGTACGTGCTCCCTTTTTCATCTACCCAGGCCAAGCAGTTGACTCATGCACACAACCATCATTTGTAGTTTCACTCCCGCCCGATAGGTAGTGCCAAGGTGCTGACACGCCAGGATTTTCACCAACAAAGAAACGACAGACTTCTTCACAAAGTTTCTCTTCAAATAGAGTCCATTTCTGCTGTTTGACTTCCCGGTTTTCACTCCTTTTCCGCAAAGATGCTGCTGCCGCTAGTGAGACGCTGCCTGCTGACTGACTGGAAAGCTTGCATGGGCGGGGCGCTTCTAAACTCCGCACGGATGACGGCCACGTACGTTGTTCATGTGCACACTTGCAGAAAGTCATTGCTTCATATATTTTTCTTAAATTCTTATTTCAGTCTTGGCGAGGTGGTAAATTGTCTGGCGAGGCGGCCTGCCACCGAGAAATGTTACCAGAGGAAACTCTGCATGTTCTCCAACACTGACGAACTAGAAAAACACTCGGAACACATACCTGCACTAAGGCTCCTTCCATCCCTCCCTTTGTCCATCCATCTGTACCTCCCTCTATACATTGCAAGGTAGGGCGTTGATGGAGGTATACGCTCATGCATCACCTCCAAAATGTAATGGGTTCGTGTGTAGCCGAAGAGCCACATCTGGTGAAAATTTCATCAAAATCCATCCAGTAGTTTTTGTGTAATGCTGCTGCACAAATACAAACAAGGGCCTTGGTGGAGGTATGCACTCTCAGATCATCACCAAAATCTATTGGGTTCATCCTGAGGCCAAGGGCTGTATACATACATTTGCTAATGCCTCTGGACACACAATCAGTGATGTTGATTTTCATGATTTTTCATTAGGTTCTCATGGGTTACAATCAACAGGCAATCATATTGCACACTCAAGATTTCCATTGGGAATTTTGTAGTTGTATCTATGACAAATCTCCGATGAGTTTGAATTTGGGTGAATTTTGCCAGAAACATTGTAAACATGGCATTCCTGAAAGGGCATGATGTACATGTTTCACATTGATATCATAGTTCTATCTTTGAAAGATCTGTCATGCATTTAAACTTTGCCAACCTCAGAGGTCAACTCTCAAAAAAACTTGCGATAATTTGTGAATGAAATGATGTAGGCTTTTCACATTGGCCCCATAGTTGATTTATGACAAATCTGTGATGATTTTTGGCTTTGCATGGAAATTCTGCCAGCCAGTACACTTAATGCCAGCAGGCTGAGGTGTACCTCTTGCAGCCACCAGTATTTTTCAGCCCTCCTGTGACAGGGCTCCCACACACACCATCTGAAGGCAGCCGGAAACCGTGATCACACCGCAGAGGCTGCAGCTGCCCTGCTTGCCCTCACAGAGACCGTAATGCAGATCGTCAGGAGGGGATGCTAGACTGACTTGCTGCTCTTCGGCAGTCTGCCACATTTAATGTTGCAGACATTTCATGAACATCTCTGGAGCTGTGTAAACTTGTGGAAAAAGTGCATAATAGGAGCAGTTTAAAAGATGAGGTGGGGTATCTAATCTTGATTACACTGAAAATGGCTCTCTCTGTGCAATAGCAACCTGCTATTGGCATTACTTTGGTGATGTGCACATTGATGCTCATTTCATTTAACAATCCTTTTGGGCGCCTCACAGTCAATCAAGGCGTTCCAGTGGCCCCACTCTTAGCTTGTGGTTAAGTAAACTGATCTGAGTGCATTGAAGTTTTCTGCTAGGTCTGAATTATTTATCGACTGTTATTTGCCCGGCTAACACTCAATTACCTAATGGCAATTGACAAAGAATGATCTTTGCTTGTTCTGCTGAGCCGTGCTACCCAAGACGTATTTGTATTTAACCCAGAAAACTGCTGCTAAATGAAAGCTCAGCACTGGATTTGGGGCTTAATGTTGTACATAGTGTTTTATACGTATGCCTCGTCAGCAATATATCCAAGTGAAAAACTGAGGAAAACGGCTCATTGGTGTCTCTCGGTGGACATGAACAAATGACTACCTAGATGCAGTCTCCATATACTCTGCACACTAAAGCGATTAGCACGGAGTGAATAATGGGCAGAGCGCGCCCAGCCAATAGTGGCCTCATACATCTTATATTTACGTTATTAGTTTATCTTCCAGGACCAGGGATGCATCTGACATAAGTAGAACATTATCTGCACTTTCAGACTGAGTATTAGCTGTACTCTGAACTTCTTTTGATCATCTCCATCTGTCATGACCACCTCAATTTCTCAGCAAAGCTCATGTAGATGCATGTTTCACTCAAGGATCAACCCCCTCACATCATCAGAAATGCCAACTAATGATTGAAGTATTGCAGCAAGACTTTGGACATCTGTTGCAGGAGAATGCAACTCACATCTCATAACCAGAAGTGTTCAAGGAAACATGAGTACAGATCAGTACAGATTTGTGATATTGTATCAATTCAGAGACACCAGTAGTGTATAACTTTATTGATAATTTTTACTAAATAGTGCAAATGTAAACTTTTTCATACCATGGTAATAAATCAGTTGACTTTTCAATCCATTAGATGGTGGTAAATGTTGACTGTCTGGTTAGGTAAGTACAGCAGAGGAATCACCTGTGAGATCTAGCAAAGTTGGACAAGACAAACATCAGGATGGGAAATCACGATATATATTGCAATACTCAACATACTGCAAGTTTGTGATAATATTGCATTGTCACCCAAGTATCAGGGTAGGGTATCGTAGGACCTGTGGCGAAGCCAACCTCTAATATTCAGTGACTCCTATGAGTTTGATTTTGAAAAAGTTTTCATGAGAATAAAGCAGCAAATACATGAAAATATTGGTACAAAACTACAAGGAATTTGCAAATTTTCAAAGTTGCAACTCCTTGTCTAAGGAAAAACTCTTCAGTATGAGAGACTCATTTGTGTTAAAAAAAAAAAAAATAGAAAAATCTGCAAATTTATGAAAGTCACAAAAATAAGAGAAAAGGAATAACTCCAATTCCATCAATTGACAGGCCAGTTTAGTCCTATAACGCTGCTGTTTTTCCTCCTTTTTCAGGCTCAAATGTTTTGTGGCTCCGTTCAGAGTGCCAGCAATTTTTCAAAGTTGCTCTTTTCTATAGCAGACGTATCTGAACCCTCAATTGTTAAATCAAGAGAAATGTACAGCAACCACTGCTCCTACAAAAAACCATGGGGGGCGGTGGGGACAAAAAACGGTAAACCCAAACTTGGTACATGCTGGCTGGTGCAGCCAGTACTTTGAAGGTACCAACTAACCCCCTCTGTTGCTCGTGACATGAGGTCCAGCTCCAGCCATGACTAACAATGCACGTAATCATTATTAGCCTGTGACAGCTGCAAGCATGAATAAACTCTGCGTGGCTTCCTGTTCGTGTCCAGAATTTGTAAAAACAATCCCTGTAGGTGACTGGCGGTGGATGAAGAGCACCAAAACTGCACGATAAATCAGCCACCTTGTGCCCCACATTGTTTTCCTTTGATTAGTTTATGTATTTGTAATAGCACAAATGAGAAACGAGCCAGAACCTCTTAGTCATGAAGGAGTAAACAGATCCACATGTGCAACGGGGACCAGAGACCAGATGGCACTGGTTCTGCTGGAGGTCTCCTGTGAAAAGGCAGTTTTTTCCCCCCTCTGCTGGTTCTCCTCTGTGTAATAATGTGGTGCTTTTACATTTTTCAACTTCATTAGCCTGAGACTGCAAAAGCTCTTGCAAAACCAGTTTTAAATTTTGGGGTATTAAATGCCACCTAATGAAATTAGCAGCAAGTAAGGCTGAAAAAATTTCACAGGCATTAAAAGTATTTATGTCATTCAGTTAGATTTTGTGCTTGATTTAAAAAAGAAAAAAAAGAAAGAATCACAATTAGGGCTGCAGCTGTCGATTATTTTAGTAATCAAGTAATTCAGAGCTGTACGTTAAGCATCTTTACCCTGTGTTTAATGTTTTTTCTGTACATGGTCCCTGACAAATAAACCAATAAACTAAACCTTTTGCTCATAGCACTGGTGCTACAGAGGTTCATAGTCATGTAGCACAAGACATAAACTTGTAGCACAATAAAAACATCTGTTACTTCTGTAAAAATTGACTGCAAGGAGAAGGACCTGTGCTTACATAGCACTTTTCTAGTCTCAAAGACCACTCAAAGTGCTTTACTAGTACTAACCCTCTATTCTAAGGGCCCGTCAGAGACGGATACCTAGGGACCATTTAGAGTCACCAGTTAACCTAACATGCATGTCTTTGGATTGGAGGATGAAACCAGCTCGCCTGGAGTAAACCCACACAACACAGGGAGAACATGCAGACTCCACAGAGAAAAGTTCCCACTCCTGCCAGCCTGGGCATTGGGGTCTGGCACCCTCTAGCTGTTAGGCAACAGTGCTAACCCCAAGTAGTGCAGTTTAATCGTTAACGTATAGTATTTCACTTTATGATTAAAAACAGCTTGTCAAAATCTAGAAATTATTTTAAATTTACATACATTTACACATCAGTCATCAATCCTAACCACCTAAACACACTCACCACACCATACAAACTAACAGACCAGTTTTTACCCACGGGCCACACGTTTGACACCCCTAGACTATCCTATGTTGCCCCAAGGAGCTTCCTCTTTCTCTGTTGCACTCCTCTTCCAAAGACCAGTGCAAAATGAACCTGCTGTGGGCCCAGGAGAAGCCAGAAGAAACAACAACCTGAGTATTTTTTCAGTCACTCCCTTGGAGCCTGGAGCAGCGGAGAAGCCTGTCCTTCTCGGTGAGGAGCAGTCTATGCATCCCGGTTCACCTCACATATCCTCGGCTCCTTTTTATTTTCCCATGACAGTCCTCTCTGAAATAAAACGTATCCCGCTTTGTGTGGTGCTAAAGGTGACACTCAACGTGCAGTCTGCACACACAAACGCACGGTGTCTTTTCTTGCAAATATGAAAGCTGTTCATTGCTGATATGGAAGAAAAAAAATGTCCGGTGCATTTTTTTTAGTCCTCTCTGTTGTAACAGAAGACAAAGAGCAGTAACCATTGAACTGTATATATATCGGTGTATTCCACCACCGATAGAGGACATGAGTTATCCAGGAGAAATGCGCTGTTATCTGCGGGAGATTGTTGAGGTGTGAATTTATGATGGAACTCATGACTGCGGCTCGCCAGTTGTAGTTTTAAAGCGGCGTAACTGTGCTTTGAAAGTGGCTATACACACAGTCTGTTTCTCATCGCACCGGTGCTACGTCAGTTCATTCATTCTTCACACAGACCAATTTTCATGTTGCATGTTATTTGTCACTGTAATCGAACGATTACTTGAGTAATCGGATACTTTTTTGTATTGAAGAAACTTGCATTGATGAACATGTGTGGAACTTTCTTTCCTAAAGAGCAGCAGTAATTGTACCAAACGCTCAATAACAAAGGTACACATTTATTGCAATGCCTGTTGCATATAGCGTAACTTTAAACATTGCGTTACACCATAAAGTTCTGTTTTGTAGTGTTGGCTTCAACTTGCAGCATAGCTAACATATAGTAACTACCGCTGTTAACGTTAGTTACTATGTGTTCATTGGCCATATAAGCATAATTAGCGTAGCTTACTACATTCTATTCATCTATCTATAAATGCACGGAATCTCTGTCTGTGTGTGTGTTTGTGTGTCTGTTCCACACATATCTCTTGAACCGTTTGTCAGACTGGCCTCAGATTTTAAACGTGGTTTGCTGAGGTTACGAGGGTGTGCATCCCCAAATATGGAGTTGCTCAGCCAAAATATGTAATTTTTATCAATAGCAGTTTAGCCACCACTGTGTCTCATGCCAGGCTTCTAGAAGTGTGGGCGGGGTTTGCGGTATCAGTAACCACAGCACTCTGTGTGCAAAACAAGGAAGCAAAATGTGACAAATTTGACTAGAAAAAGATAATACTTAAGATTTAATGCTTAAAAAATTATACCATAAAGTTGCTGTGATTGCATAGGTCTAATGGAGAATTTGGCATGGAGAACACAAGGTGTGCGGGTGTGCTGGGGTAAGGTGGGTGGAGCAGCAGCTGAACCGCTGGCACCACGCTAAAGCAATAGCCGAGACTCCCATTAACTGGGCAGGCTGAGCTTGGCTCCCTGCAAAGCACTGCGATCCACCGGTTCAGCTGTTGCTTCTCCCACTGGTGTCCGACCGGGTGCACCACGATCGTTCGTGGGGAGGCACGCCCAGCCGGCCCAGTCAGCGGTAGGCGGGAGTCCCTTTGCAGGACCACGACTCGCCATCACCGATGGCGCTCGATCCTCTCGGTGTGCTTGCACAGTTATTAAGTTAATTATTAAAACTTAATAATTGTGGAGCAGAATGTCCAGATCAACTGTACATCATATGTGGCTACATGCACGGTTTGGCTAAACGACAACCGTCACCAAACTGGACACGAAAGCACTCAGTAACTCATAAAAGATCACACAAATAAGTGATCTGTCAAAAAAATAAACAAGTGGTTCTTAAACAGTGGCTAATATTGGATGTCCCATTCATTTTCAGTTATTATGTAATTAATATTCACACAATCAAATAAATCTCAGTTCAGTCCCTTTCATATTTGTCAAAGTCTAGCATGTATGACTGCCTACATATAGGCTACACCTCTGTATTCCACATTCAAACACAGTGGACGTGGCCAGACACGACCTGGCTCAAAAGTACGCTGACTGATGGCGATTAAAAAAAAAAAGTTATTTTCAATAAAGTGAAAAAAAGATAATGCATGGCGTGTGCTTTTTCCCTGAGGCTGATTTTTCATGGAAAACAGCTGAGCTCTGTGGTTCCAGTGATCAGCTGATTGGATCCATCTTTTTTTTTCACCTTTGGTGAAAAAAAAACATGGGGGGGGAAGGCCCTACAACCTTTGCTCCACAAATGTGGGACATATCAACCATACGCTGGAGAAATTTTCAGCATGGGACACATATTTTTTCCAGTTTACAAAATTTTTCTCCGGGTCTGAGGTGTGTGTGGAGAAAAAAAAAGGGTTTTGGTTAACGTTTAGAGGGTCAAAAATGTGATTGTTTAGGCAGAATAATAAATAAATAATCTTCTCGCATCAATAAAAAACAAACGCTTGCAATAGAGTGACAGCGCTCAGTTTTTGTCAGTCACGCCCTCAAGGTTCAAATCATTTGGCCTCAGTGTCGCCTCAGGACGATAATATGAGTGGCGCCTCAATCTTAGCATTAAAGTTTTAAAAAACCTTTTAATAACAAAATATTGCTAAAATATAAACTGATGCACTACAGTGGGTCTCAAATATTTGTAAACGTGTCCTGTTATAGTACTGCATGAGTTTATTAATGATACACAGAAGAAATTCAACATTACACTGAACTCCATCACTGAACAGTGATAACTAAAATGATTAAAACTCCCATTCCCCAAAGTGCAAGATATACTATTATGAATATAAGTGATCAAGGATCAGACAAGTAATTGATCTGACAAACAGATAAACAAGGGATCTGAAAGAATCGCTAATATTGGATGTCCCATTCATTTTCAATATTTAGGTATTCTGTAATTAATATTCACACAAAATATCAAATAAATCTTAGTCCCATTTACTCCCTTTTATATTTGTCAAAGTCTAACATGTGATTGCCTACATATCGGCTACACCTCTTTGGATTCCACTTTCAAACACAGCCTACATTTGGGCCTGGAAAGCCTGATTGGGAAATCTGTTTCAGACAGGATAGCTTACGTTCTACGGGCATGCACTAGTCTTAATTTAAAATCTCAATCATGTACAGTCATGTGAAAAAATTAGGACACCCTGTATAAGCCCGTGTGTTTTTTTCACATATTTGGACATATGGATATTTAATATCAATGTTAACTCTCTGAGTGTGTCTGTCGCCGAATTGCAACATAACCCCTAGTGGTCAAGAGTGATAAATATTTTTTGTCAATAAAACAGTTCAGATTTCCAAGGCTATAACATGAAAGTGGTAAGAGATAATGGCTTACTGTCAATTAGAAAGATGTAAAATATGATCCAAAGTTTCAGATAAAAATAAATTTACACATCAAATTTGCATAATGTCACAGCAGCTCTTTAAATTCCATAACTCAGTCAAAACTGGATTTTGGACATATTTACACAAAGAATGGTTCAGTCTTTTGACACCGTTTTTTGTACAGAGGTACCTCATCATCTTATCTTCAAAGTATATGAACAAGAAATCAGTACAGTTTTAAAAAAAACAGGAATTCCTCATTTACTGGTGGCTAAGGAGACTCGCTCACTGCCGTGGTCGATGCGTTTTCACCCATTGTGGTTGTTATTTTGCGTTCTGTCAGTCATTTACGCTCTCTACTACATCTACAAAGTTTTATGATTATCCCACATATTTCGCTTGTATCCCGTGGCTATTTTCCACGTACAGAGTCGACTAAGTGATGGTGCATGATGACAGACGGCAGCCATATTACCTTTCTAAGCTAAAAACAGGAAAAGGAAATGAGGAGTTCATCTTCGTTGGTGTATTACGTGTCATCCATTGAGTCCTCCAACGGATGTCTGCCACCTTCTGAAACTGGCAGATCAGTACAAATCAGTACAAATCCTCAGTGGAGCTGATCATGTCAGTGAGATGACAGGCGCAGCACCGTGCTCTGCCACTAGGGGCACGCAAAATCTCAAACTCAAAAGGTTAAAAACACTGTGAGATTCACATAACACAACTAAACAATTAAAAATGAATTAAAGACTTTATTCAAATTTTCTGTAAAATGTAATTCTAAACAAATAGTGAGGAATAAATTAGGACACCCCCCATCTTTTTTAGGACACCCCCACATTCATTCCCACTTACAATGGCTAAAAAAAAAAAAAAAAAAAAAAAAAAAAAAAAAATGCAAATAAAAGCAAAAACAAGGTTAGACATAAATACGTGAACATTTTTTAATAAAGAACTGATTATTTAAACTAGTGTCCAAATTTTTTCATATGACTACCTTGTCTCAGTCCGCTGCTCACGCGTGATGTGGCTGGATGCTGTCTGCCGAGGTACTTTGACATCGATGTTGTGGTATGCTAGCTTGCTGCTCAGCCTTACAATAGACACACTACACAATGTTTTCAGGTAAAAACAGCATATTTATATGAATTCTTTTTTGTATATTTATGAGTTTAAGGCATCTGAAGTTCAAAAGAAAAGCTTCAGATTTATGATGATGTTGCAAATTTACACGAAAAAGTTCAAACTTTCCAAGAAAAGTCACATTTCTGAAAAATGCTGAAGGAGAAATTGAATAGAATATTTGGATATCTGCTCTGGATTGCTATCACATATATGGATCCCCAAAACTGCCATTCAGCCCTTGTTTAGAGTGAGCTGGTAGTGTTTTTATTTGTTTTGTACTGTCTTTTGATTAGCCAATTGGGTGTGTTGTTAGCACTTTTTTTAATTTAAAGGTGCAGTTTGTAATATTCAGTACAAGTTAGCAGTCAGATTTTAAAAATGCAAACAATTTACATTTTATCAGTCATCATTCTCTTCCAAAGGAAACAGGAAATCCTGCAGGAATCTTTGGCACAATTAAAGTTTGATGCAAAAACTTGGAAAGACATTTCCATGGTCCAAGATTGCTGCCTCCATAAGGAAGGACCCTCTTCCTGTGTGCTAAAAATCTTAAGGTACAGAAACCACAACAACTTTCACTGAAAAATGATTATATAACAATGAAAACAAAGTAAAGACGTTAAGCTGCATTAAATTTCAGACTTCTGATTACAAAAAAAATCTACACCCTGTACCTTTAAAGTGCTGATGACACGTTTTTGACTTCCTCTAATTCTTTAAACACATAATACAATATGACAAAATAGGTTGGTATGTGCAGTTCTAAGTCAAACAGGCTTTTTTCACGCGAATATCTGATGTTTTCATGAGCGCCATGTCACCAATTACGTCAGGGGCTGGAAAACCCCGCTGCCATGTAGTCACGTCATCGACAGAACACAGCACTTGGCTGCTCACTGTACACACAGGATGGAAGCGGTTGAAAACATCAACGATGGTTCCAGCACATGTAGTAGTTTATTTAAACCCGATTTTTCAATAAAATCATAGCAGTGTATTCTCTGTGGCTGAGGCATCGGGTTTATTGTGGATTATATTTTGAGTTCTTGTTGTTTTTGTTTTGTACATGTGTTTTATGTGCGTTCTGAGCCACTTTCAGGTGGGCACTGTCCAAGATTCGCCGGTCCAAACACACGTGCCCTCTCTCTTTGACAGTCAGCTGTTCATGGTTTGTGTGCATCATCTGCCGTGTTGTCAGCCAGCCAATGTTGCCAACACTATCACGACGTGCTGGCCATTCCACACAGCCGTGGTTCTGTTGTGCCCCTTGAAGTGATGTTGGCCCTGGGGTGCAACCGTGGTTAACATGTCTCTTCTCCATATTTGCTGGGCGATGTCGGCCCCAAACACCAACTGTAAGTATTTCTGTTTATTTTTGTAAGTCTTCACCTTTTTGGGAACTGTTGTCATCATTCTTTTGTTCAATATATGTGCTGTGGTGAATTCTGCGCGTAAATCCATTCATCATGACCCTCCGTGCGCTCTTACACAGGGCCGACGTCGCTTCAAGGACGCACGAGAACCACAGTGAACATGGAGTGACTAACACATCGTGAGAGTGCTGAAAATACTGGCAGACAAACGGCACAGATTACTGGCAAATAGCCGCGGAGTACACGCACTGCTGGTGATGGTGTGATTAGAAGCACCTGGGCGAGGACCAGGAAACGTGATCAGCGGGAGGGGAATCAGCTGGTGATAATGAGAGAGGGGACGTGGCCAGACCAGCGTGCGATCAGAGAAAGTAGGTCAAAGCTGCGCGTAAATCCATTAATCCTTCTCCTCCTTGTGCGCTCCTCCTGCATTAAAGCACATGAGGAGTGCACAGGAGGCTTATGACAGTTGGAGCTGAAGCGTGTGATGTGGTGTTTCACGCCTGCTGTTTATCTAAGCCTGCGACACAATGCGAAGGCATAGCCGTAAAATTAAAACAAGAAACCAGAGAAACTGAGCTACAAAGCTGCTGTCATTCTAGTCAACAACACCAGCGTCTGTTCTGTCGATTACGTCATTGGGGTGCCGCCCTTAATTCGGTGGGCGGCACCACAGTCCAGTCAGTGGCTGCGGTTTTTTGATAACTAGTTTGTGCAGGCGCTGTTGTAAATATTATATTGATCATCGACAATGACTTTTGGGTTTACACAACATGCTAAAAAATGTCAAAAACTTGTCATCAGCCCTTTAAAGCAGCACTATGTAACACTGATAAGGCTATGGCAACTATGACCTCCATCCCAACAGCCAATCACAGGTTAGCTGTTGGTGGCTACGGTCGTGCCATCTGATTGGCTGTTGGTACTCGGGTCATAGTTGCCATAGTTTTAGTCCTTTCAGTTTTTATTATAATAAGAGTAGAGCTGTTGAAGGCAATGTGGGCCAACTCAGGTTAAGGGGCGAGTAACGTTCACCCAGTCCAAGGTTGATGTGCCATCAAAATAATTTTGGAAACAGTGACCATGTTTACATGCACATGAATAATCCGATAAAGATTGGACTTCTGGAGTTATCTGATTATTCAAGTGGCCATGTAAACAGAATAATCCAATAAAGGCCATGTGACTGGGGTCATTAACTCAAGTGGTTTACCCTGTAGTGATCTGTTTATTCAGGGTAATGTAAACACAAAAAGAAACGATTATTGTGATTACTAATTCCCAGTAATTAGTTTATTGTGACTATGTAACTGGGATCATTATTTTGAGGTGAAAATCTCATAGTATTGCTTCAATATGCCCAACTGTTATTTTCTCAACCTCGGAGCAGAGAAAGCCCCCCCCCCCCCCCGACCGGTTGGAAACCACTGCTATACAGTATAATGCGTGCAATTATACTTGTTCATTTATGCTAAACTATTCAGACTGAATGATAATGAATGCCTGGCCCCTTTGTTGGACCTCAGTAAGTGTGACACCTCTCACAGTCATGACGGTCTTTATACTCATGCAGGTCAGGCGTGTAAGGCAACAGGAAACACTTGAATTTAAGTTTAATGTTTATTTGAAAGGGACATTACATACTAATGAACATCAATACAAATGTAAGTATGCCAGATTTAGCACACAAGCAGACCAACTGCAATGAAACTGTACAAAGTGCAGAGTTGAGGTGTTGCAAAACAAAATATTCAAATGTCACACGAGTCTGCTGAAAGCTGGGACGTAATGGTAATTTTTGCTGGTCCTGGTTCTGTTGCTACACCCCAACAGAAAATCAATTACTGCTAATTGAAAGGGCTTTTGGGGAAAACTGGCAAGAAAAACATCACTCCTCAACACCTTGGCTCACCGCTGTGATCTTGGCTGACAGCGTAACAAACTCACGGTTTCACTGCCGTCTTCTCTCTCCAGTGGCTTCGCCCCCTCATTTTTTACCGTTCTCACTGCCATCTTCCTCATTCTTCCCCCAGCCCTCCATCGGCATGTTGTTTACAGCCACTGAGACTTTAAACGGGAACAATCCCAGCGCGGGCTTGTCTATAATTAGATGCCTGGCAGAGTGCTGCTTGTGTACAAATCTGGTGTGGAGCCCTCACTTTATCAAACGGACAAAATCGAAAGGAGCTCTGATAGCCTCAGACACCACACGCACGCTACACAGTCACTGTAAGCGCTTGTCGTCAGAACAGAGATTCAGATCACTCACCTTCAGGACTAATAGAGCCATGGCAAGCTTTGTGCCCACATCCATTAGACTTTTGAATAAATGAGGCATGGATCTTTTTAACGTCTTAATTTTATTTTAACTTCTAGGCTAGAGGTTACTTTTATTGTACATAGAGGATGTGTAACAATGCAAGATTGTATTTATGATATATAGTATGTGTGCTGTGTGTGTGTGCTGTTTGATGGAACAAGTGTCTCAGATTGTCTGCTCATGCACAAATGAAGTTCCTCACGGATAAATAGTTATTTGAATTGAATTTGAAATGGAGGCTGTGCTAATGCTCAGCAGTTAGTCTGCTCATCCCCTGAGCTCCTCCACTTGTATTAGACTCACTCACACACTCTGATCACTACAAACTGTCCCACCATGAAAAAACAGTCACTTGATAGAGGGATTGCAGCATATGACTTGCTCAGCCTCTTTAGGATTAAGTGCTAGATTGAGGATACATGCGTAGAATTTCATGAAAAGGTGCCTGCGTACTCATACACAACACAAACTCCGCCTTTCAGTGTCTCCTGTGCTCTGATTCCTGCGTTTTGACAGATGGCCCCTCCATCCCCTCGAACAATTAACACGTGGGCAAAATTGTTGGTACCCCTCTGTTAATGAAAGAAAAACCCACAATGGTCACAGAAATAACTTGAATCTGACAAAAGTGGTAATAAATAAAAATATGAAAATCACACAATGCTTTTGAATTATGGTTCAACAGAATTATTTTAAAAAACAAACTCATGAAACAGGCCTGGACAAAAATGATGGTACCCCTAGAAAAGTTTGAAAATAATGTGGCCATAGGGACAAATTCAACCAAGATGTGTCCCCTAATTAACATCACAGGTGTCTACAAACTTGTAATCAGTCAGTCGGCATATTTAAAGGGTGACAGGTAGTCACTGTGCTTTTTGTTGACATGGTGTGTACCACACTAAACATGGACCAGAGGAAGCAAAGGAGAGAGTTGTCTCAGGAGATTAGAAAGAAAATTATAGACAAGCATGTTAAAGGTAAAGGCTATAAGACCATCTCCAAGCAGCTTGATGTTACTGTGACCACAGTTGCACATTTAAGATCCACGGGACTGTAGCCAACCTCCCTGGACTTGGCCGCAGGAGGAAACTTGACGAAAAATGGAAGAGACAGATAATACGAATGTAACAAAAGGGCCCAGAACAACCTCTAAACACATTCAAAGTGAACTCCAAGGTCAAGGTACATCAGTGTCAGATTGCACCATCCGTCGTCGTTTGAGCCAAAGTGGACTTCATGGGAGACGACCAAGGAGGACACCACTGTTGAAAATGAATCATAAAAAAGCCAGACTGGAATTTGCCAAACTGCATGTTGACAAGCCACAAAGCTTCTGGGAGAATGTCCTATGGACAGAGGAGACAAAACCGGAACTTTTTGGCAAGGCACATCAGCTCTATGTTCACAGACGCAAAAATGAAGCATACCAAGAAAAGAACACTGTCCCTACTGTGAAACACGGAGGAGGTTCTGTTATGTTCTGGGGCTGCTTTGCTGCATCTGGCACAGGGTGTCTTGAATCTGTGCAGGGTACAATGAAATCTCAAGACTATCAAGGTATTCTAGAGAGAAATGTGCTGCCCAGTGTCAGACAGCTTGGTCTCAGTCGCAGATCATGGGTCTTGCAACAGGATAATGACCCAAAACACACAGCTAAAAACACGCAAGAATAGCTAAGAGCGAAATATTGGACTATTCTAAAAGTGGCCTTCTACGAGCCCTGATCTAAATCCTATTGAACATCTGTGGAAGGCGCTGAAACATGCCATCTGGAGAAGGCACCCTTCAAACCTGAGACAACTGGAGCAGTTTGCTGATGAGGAGTGGGCCAAAATACCTGCTGAGAGGTGCAGAAGTGTCATTGACAGTTACAGAAATCGTTTGATTGCAGTGATTGCCTCAAAAGGTTGTGCAAGAAAATATTAAGTTAAGGGTACCATCATTTTTGTCCAGACCTGTTTCATGAGTTTGTTTTTTAAAGTAATTCTGTGGAACCACAATTCAAAAGCATTGTCTGATTTTCATTGGTTAATTTTCATAGAATTTTTGTTTATTACCACTTTTGTCAGATTCAAATTATTTCTGTAACCATTGTGGGTTTTTCCTTCATTAACAGAGGGGTACCAACAATTTTGTCCACGTGTGTACAGTCCCCAGAAAACCAGCGGCATTCTGAAGTTTTTATCCAGCCAGCAGTTGGCTGAGAGCACTCCTCCCACTCTGCAATTCATTGCTAATATTCCAAAAAAGGGCAGTCCGTGTTATACACAAAGTTGGGTATCTTGAACATACTAATTTATTGTTTTTACATTCAAAGCTATTGAAATTATGGGATCTGGTTGATTATAATACAGCACAATTAATGTTTAAAGTCAGTAAAAACCTTTTGCCACACAATATACAAAATCTTTTCAGTGAGAGAGAAGGGAAATATAATTTACGGGGGAACACAGAATTTAAAATGCACCTAGTAAGATCTCCTAGGAACAGTACTCAGCATATATATTCACAATAACAAACTTTCTTCATTGAAGAAAGTTTGTTTTTGTGAATATACAGTATATGCTGAGTACTGTTATTATTGATATAATTATTTCTAGAATTATAGTGTTAGGATTGTTGTTGGGATGGAGTTGTTTGGAGTATTGTATAGGCCAGGTGGTGGTATTATTATTATTGTTGTTGTTGTTGTAACTACCATATGGCTACCTATTATTATTATTATTATTATTATTATATGGTTACTTATTGCGCCAAGGTATTGTAAGCCATGTGGGGGTATATGGTGGTATATATGGTGATTGTGATGATGATGGTGTTATCTATGATTGTACTGAACATACCAGAAGTATTTATTATTGTTACATTTATTGTTGGATGTTGGTATTGTTGTCAATATGGACTGTCATTGTTGTATCATTTCTGTTGCATAATTTGATTATGGGGTGTATTATGGTGTTTTATGGTGAATGTGGTTGTGGGATGAATGATGACTAGAGTGATGTTGTAATTTGTTGGGTATGGAAAAGGGGTGGGACTATATAAGCTTTGGCTTCTTCCCACTCCTTTTGGACATTTTATTTTTTTGGTCTTGATTTTTGTTTTAAATTCTTTTTTTCTTTTTGTCTGAATGTTCAAATAAAATCAATCAATCAATCAAAAGGATGAGTGTGTTCTTTAAACTGTTTTAGAGCTTTTAAATGTCTAAACCAGGGGTGTCCAACCATGTGCCATGGAGGGCCAAGACCCTGCAGTCTTTACCTCCAACCAGTGTCTTCAACAGCAGATTTCAGTGAATTTCTTCTCACTGATTGCTGATTAGTGAAAACACCTGCTGAAGAGACTGGGTAGAAGAGAAAACCTGCAGGGTCTTGGCCCTCCATGGCACATGATTGGACACCTCTGGTATAAACCAACACAACATTACTAGGGCTGGACTTGAATTGTTAAGATGTTCTTCAGCTTTCCATTGTGGGATCTGGATATTAATTTTAAATTCGTGAAATGATCAGTCTTAATAGGTATAGTTTTGCCACTGTGCTCTTGTGTAAACATTATACAACAAAGTTTTCATTGCTTCTTTAAAAAGTGGAAAAGGAAAAGTGGTATAAGCGCCTCCATCCCCACTCCTGCACTCGGTATCTGTCTCTAATGCTGGAGACACACCGAGTTGATCACCAGTCTTCTGACAAGTTTGATGTATTGGTGAATCCAACATTTTGGGTATCCTTCCACAAGCTTCTCACAGTAGTTTGCTGCAATTTTGGTGCATTCCGCCCGATAGAACTGGTGTAACTGAGTCAGGTTTGTAGGCTGCCTTGCTTGCACTTGTCCTTTCATCTCTGCTCACAAATTTTCTATGGGATTGAGATCAGGGCTTTGTGATGGCCACTCCAAAACATTGCCTTTGTTGTCCTTAAGCCACTTTGTAACTGATTTGGTGGTATGCTTCGGGTCATTGTCCATGTGGAAGACCCATTTGCACCCAAGCTTTAACTTCCTAGCTGGTGTCTTGAGATGTTGCTTCAATATTTCCACATAATGTTCTTTCCTCATGATGCCATCTGTTTTGTGAAGTGCACCAGTCCTTCCCGCAGCAAAACACCCCCACAACATGATGCTGCCACTTCCATACTTCACATTTCTCCTAACTCCTAACATTCACCTAGTCCTACCTGTTGCTGTACTCATGACTTTTCATCCATTATTACATTGCACATAACTCTCACACTGCTTTTTACTTCATTCACATTATATCACTGAATCTGAGTTCACATTGAAATACTGTGTGACTGTATATTTTTTCATATATTTCTGCAAAGTGTGGTTAGTCTGAGTAAATAACTGCATATATTCCTGTATATATTTGCATCCTTTTATAGAAACGTGGACAGACTGTAATTTACTGTACATACTCTGTTGTCATTGAATCCTTATTTAAATCCTCCACCTGAACAACGAGAGCAAGTTTTTAGCCAAAGTCAAATTCCTTGTATGTGTTGTGCATACTTGGCCAATAAAGCTGATTCTGATTTAAGATGGTGTTCTCAGGCTTGCAAGCTTCTCCCTTTTTCCTCCAACTGTAACAATGGTCATTAAGGCCAAACAGTTCAATTTTCGTTTCATCAGACCACAGGACATGTCTCCAAAAATTTTTTTCCCTGTGTCCATTTGTAAACTGTAATCTTGCTTTATTATGTTGCTTTTGGAGTAATGGCTTCTTCCTCACTGAGTGGCCTTTCAGCCCATGTTGGTATACCAAAGACGTTCATCTCTGGGACACAGAACCCATCTCCTTCCTGAGCGGTATGATGGCTGGACATTCCCGTGGTGTTTATACTTGTGTATAGATGAATGTCACACCGTGAGGCATCTGGAAATTGTACCCAAGGAGGAGCCAGACTTGTGGAGGTCCACAATTTTCTTCCTGATATCTTGGCTGATTTCTTTTCATTTTCCCATGATGTCACACAAGGAAGCAGTGAATTTGCTTAAGGTACATCCACAGGTGTGCCTCCAGTTAACGCAGATGTTTTCAGTTAACCGATCAGAAGCTTCCAAAGCTGTGACATCATCATCTGGGCTCTCCCCCAAAATTTTAAAGGCATAGTAATCTTAGTGTATCTAAACTTCTGACTTTGAGGATAGTAATAAAAAAAAAACTCTCTAAAAAATTATTAAGCAAATACAAAAAATATTTAGCAAATAAGAATAATTTTGGTAATCCTAACTTAGTGTCCGACAGTGAGAAGAAAAAGGTTTTGTGTGTGTGTGTGTGTGTGTGTGTGTGTGTGTGTGTGTGTGTGTGTGTGAACTTGTGGTTTCAACTGTAGTCATCCGGTGTGTCCTAGGGCCTGTGCACTTGAAAACATTTTTACCTCAAACTTTTGAACTTCTTTTACAGTTCAGCTGTCTGTCCATAATGCCAGGGTTTTGGAAGCATGAAAGTGTAAAGGTTTGGAACTAGTCTCCAGAGTGGAAGGGTTTTGCTGGTGCTTTGCCGCACCTCCTCCATGTGTACAGGGAAATTGGGGAAAGAAGCTGTCAAAGCCCTAATTTACAGTAGATTTCAGCCACTCCCCACACAATAACTCTGAACCAGTGTCTGTTAGGATTGGTTTAATAAAAAGTGATCGTGACCAGCATTAAAAATAATGCTCACCTTTACTGAAAGATGAAGAGAAAAAAGTAAACACAGCTTTGCAACTTGTTAAATATTCAAACCTGTTTTCAGTGAGGTGGGGATTTTGTAAATGCCCCCTGACACACATTATTTATTTACTTGGCCAGTAGCAGCTCGTGGGTCATCTCACTGAGCAGGCAGATAAAACTCCATTTCAGGGAAAAATTCAACAGTTTACTACACCTTCAAATTCAGAGAACATCCAGGACTGAAGCATTTTAAAGTTTTTCATTTTTTTTCCATAATGCATATTAATTTTTTCCCCAACATGGGAATAGATGATTCCCTGATGGAATAGATGAAAACAAAAGCAAAACAAACAATCTATCACTATTGACCATTGTCAACTTATTATTTTTCAGCACTGGCATTGGTATCAGCCAAAATTTCACAGTACATCTGTACTTTTTTTTTTTTATAAAGGCAACACAGAAATAAGAGTACATTTGCACAGCTAGTTATATATTCTGGAATCTTAATCCACTCCCAATCTCTACTGTCATATTGAGAATTAGGGTTGTTGAGGGGCAGTATGGATTGAAAGACTCACTTTTGCGTCGTAAGTCAGTTAAGGTGACCACAATAAACACATGTTGGTGCAATGCTTCCACTGCCTCTGCTGTCATTCACACACATGTCTCTGAGCCATCTGTGCTCCTCTACAGGCAGAAAACAACTCCAGGTCATGCTGATAATACTCAGGAAGGCTGTTGGTACTTAACAGGTTTCACACTGAAGGGGTCAGAGACCTCCAAAGTTCTTTTCCAAGTTAAAATGGCTTTCTGAAGATTTCTCTTTGTCTGAGTGAAAGTGTAATGTAGCAAACTGTCTATGTTGGGAGTTTTAATTTCTTGCAACATAGCCTCTGAGAAAGATGCAACTTCAAAACTAAAACACCTAGGGATTAAAAATGTCAGCGACAGGCTTGGAGTGTGTGCTTTAGAATGACAGTAGTAGTAGAGAAGATGAGAACATAGGAATTAGTGCATTAGTACTTGTTTGTACCTTCTTTCACAGTAATACAGTTTTGCTGGTATTGGATTAATTTCCTCTATGTATATTTTTTCCTGCTTTTAGCTTTATTTGTACTAGTGCATACCTGTGCATGCCGGATACCCGTGCATGCCCATAGAAAGTTACTGTTACCATGGCAACAGTAACCATGGTGAAACCTGCCTTTGATCTTTGACGTCACCACTCATTCAGTGATGCCTGCCTTTGATCTTTGATGTCATAGTGAGTGCTATGATCATGAGTGAAGCCTGCCTTTGATCTGTGATGATATCATAGTGAGTCTATGATCTTTAAGCGAGTCCTATGATCATGAGTGATGCCTGCCTTTGATCTCATAGGGAGTCCTATGATTGTGACATCGTGACAGAGACCTGCCTTTGATCTTTGACGTCACCACTTGTTCAGTGATGCCTACCTTTGATCAGTAATGCCTGCCTTTGATCTTTGATGATGTCATAACGAGTGCTGTGATTATGAGTGAAGCCTGCCTTTGATCTGTGATGATGTCATAGCAAGTCCTATGATCGTGGGTGAAGCCTGCCTTTGATCTGTGGTGATGTCATAGTGAGTCCTATGATTGTGAGTGATGCCTGCCTTTGATCTTTGATGTCCTATGATCGTGAGTGATGCCTGCATTTGAGCTTTGATTTCCTATGATCATGAGTGATCTTGATGCCTGCATTTGATCTTTGATGATGCCATAGCGAGTCCTATGATCGTGAGTGATGCCTGCCTTTGATCTTTGATGTATGATCGTGAGTGAAGCCTGCCTTTGAGCTTTGATATCATAGTGAGTCCTATGATCTTTTAGCGAGTCCTATGATCGTGACATTGTCACATCCATCGTGACATTGTGACATCGTCAGAGATTTCTTGAATTATATATAGAGTGATATACTGTAGCTCCCTTCATGTGGGTTGGTGCAATTTGTGCTTCACGAATAAGCCAATAATAAGCCAAACAATAATGCAGTAATAAAAAAAGAATAAAAGAAATTAAGACAAATTATGTGAAATTCTGTAATGTGTAGAAATGAAATAGAATGGCAACAAAATAGGTAAAAATAAAGTGTAAATAAATAGTTAATGCACATATCAAAAGCTGGTCGACACCGCCGAATGGACCAGTTACAGTCCAAGGACGGATAATTTTTTCACACATAAGGAGTTGTTCAGAACTTCTTATACAAAGATAAAGAGTGATGATAATCAAGTCAGTGGCGGTAATGCACCTGTAGGCTGGTTGTCAACCGCCAATCAAATCTAAAAGAAGAAGTTGAAATATAAATTGGAAGTGGTTGTTGTAATAAAGAGGTTTACATTTATTTAACTTGGAGTAAACTCATTCTGGGTTTAATTCAGTGCAGAACACCCATTACTGCTTGGCTATGGGTGGTTGTTTTGACAAATTTTATGACCTTGAAAATATTTATTCAAATCTATAAGTATGATATTGACCTTCATGCAATACTATGTAAGATTTTTTACCTTAAAATGTTTCCAAAATCATTTGAGATGAGATGAGATGAGATTCAACTTTATTGTCATTACACATGGTAACGAAACGTGACTTGGCATTTGGGCACGCTCTGCAGAGCGCATCCAAGGCCGGGGCAGTCATTTGAATAGTACATTGAGCTATGACCAGGTGACTGTCACTTCCACCGTAGCCTAAGTGGGCCTGCATCACCTGCTGGTGGTAGGTCAACTGGTAGGTGGTAGGTCAACTACCAGCACTGTTACTGCTAGGACAACTGAAAAGACTACAACTGGCATGTTTCACAGCCTGTGTCCCAGTAACCAATCATAGGGCGAGACTTAAATTGCCGACTAACAAAGCACCCTATTATTAGCTGCTGAGAAAGTTGTGTAGTGCTGATTTTAATATTCAAGTCATTTTCCCAAAATGGCATAAGAACATTGAAATGTTTGGAATTTATCCAGATGGCTGCCCCTGGTTCTGATGGAGGTTTCTTTCTACAAGATTTTCCTTTCCACTGTCACCAAAGTACTAGCTCATAAGGGATCACTTTGCACATAACTTCTATGTGATTGTGTTATTTGTGATGTCATTGATGCCTTTTATGAATTTAAGACGTTGAGATTGAATGAAGATCAGGCGGGGGCCATATTATCCTTCATCTGGGGGTTAAAAAGCTTTTTGCTGGGATTGGGGATAGGCCTGTTATTGGGGTGATATTGCCTTTTCACATAGGTGTATTCTTTTACTTATTAGAATGTTATTATGGGGGCGGCTGTGGTGCAGGTGTAGTGTGGCCGACTTCTGATTGGAGGGTCAGTCGTTTCATTCCCGCTTTGTCTGCATATCGAAGAGTCGTTGAGCAAGACACTGAACCCCAAGTTGCTCCTGGTGGGACAGGCCAGCGCCTTGCATGACAGCTCTGCCTCCATCAGTGTGTGAATGGGTGGATAGCAGGATCTGTAAATCACTTTGGTCATCCAGAGATGAGGAAAAAGTGTTATATAAGTGAACACCATTTACCTGCTCTAGCTGCTGTTTGTGGCGATGTTCTCCATCTAACAGCCCTCTCTGATCTTCTTTCAGGTTCAACTACAGGTCAACTCACCACCTCACCACCAATGGCTTCTACGAATTCCTCAACTGGTTTGATGAAAGAGCCTGGTACCCTCTGGGTCGGATAGTCGGGGGCACTGTAAGTATTCCTCATGCTCTGTGTGTGTGTTTGTGTGTATTTGATGCATCTTGTGCACTTTCTACCTCAATTCCACCTTTTCTTGGTCCTTATTTCTCAAGAGTGGCATTAGTGCTATGACTCCTCGATTACCGTCAGCTCACTTTTAAACTTAATGCACACACAGGTATGACTGGGTGGTTAAACGGCTCCCAAGGGATGTGAGGATATAAGAGGGGAGCAATCTGACTCCACACAGAACACATCTGTCTTCACAAGAGCTAAAGGACAGACAGACAGACCGGGGTCACTTTTATTACATCACATCTCATTTCTGAGAACGTGGGCTCTACCTCTCTGTATTTATACTCTCTGGGTGAGTTCTTAGTGTTGGTTTGGCTGCTCTATAAATCATTTTTATAGAGCAATTCAATGTATTTGATTGGGCTGAGCGATATAGCTCAAAAAATGTATATATGTTGTATACTGAATGTCCTTTAAAAATTTGGCTTTACTTACATTATTAGAAATTATATATATACTAGTGCATACCTGTGCATGCCCGTAGAAACCAAGTATAAGCGAGTATTTCTGTATGCCTGTAGAAAGCAGGTGTAAGCAAGCACTTCAGCACTCGTTCAGTGATGCCTGCCTTTGATCTTTGATGGTGTCATAGCGAGTCCTATGATCTTTGATGTTGTCATAGCGAGTCCTATGATCGTGAGTGATGACTGCCTTTGATCTTTGATGATGGCATAGTGAGTCCTATGATCTTTGATGATGGCATAGCGAGTCCTATGATGCCTGCATTTGATCTTTGATGATGTCATATGACATCGTATAGATATACAGACATGATAGGCACATCCTAGGCGATCTGTGACCTTTTTGTGAGTCCTATGGTCATGACAGACACATAGATTTCTTGAATTTTATATATAGTGATGAGTGATAATGATGTTATCAGCGAACAGCGAAAGGTGATAGAGTGAAGTACGTGTAAGAAGAATGGAGGTAGGAAGCGGGAAAGAGGATGTTTGGAGTTTGGTGGAGCCTAAAAGAAGCGAGCGTAAATGTAAAGAAAATTAATCAAGAGCGTTGAATCAAGTGCTGATGAATCAGAAGGTGAACAATCCCAGAATATACAGGACTGTAAAGAAAACATTAAACTTACTCAGGAAGGAGCATCATTTCATGAGTGGAACCCAATTAAGCTCACAAATGCAATTAATGGGTTACTTGGAGAAGTTTTAAATGCAAGAATTCTTTGTAGTGGTTCGTTGCTAGTTACATGTAAAGATAGTGTTCAACAAGGAAAAGCAATCAGTAAGTTGGAGGGGAAAAATGTGCAGTGTTCAGTATTGGAAGGAAATAAGGCAATGAGAGGCGTGATATCGGGCATCTCAACGGCTGTCTCAACTGATAAAATAATGAAAAACTTAACGAGCAAAAGTGACAGAGGTACAAAGATTGAAAACTAATAGAAATGGCAAAAAATGTGATTGTCGGTAATGTTAAAATTTGATGAAGCAAGACTGCCAAGTAAGGTGTATATTGGCTGCATGAGCTATGAAGTCAGACTTTACGCTCCTCCTCCACTCAGATGCTTCAAATGTCAAAAGTTTGGTCATGTAGCAGTGATAGAGAAAGGTAGACAACGATGTGCCAGATGCTCCGGTGAACATGAATATGGAAAGTGTGAAAGAGGAGCCAAATTCAAGTGCTGTAACTGCGGTGGTGAACATAGCTCTGCATATCAAGGTTGTGAAGCCAGCAAAAGAGCAGCAGAAATTCAGCAGATAAGTCTTCCAGGGATTAACATATGCAGAAGCTGCGAAAAAGGTGCCAGCTAAAAAAAGTGGGAGTGGACTCTAACAGGGAAAGTGTGCAGGCTTGCAGTGCATGCAGCAGAATTAAGGAAGATTCTCTGGTTATGAAGGAAAATAATTTTGTCTTATTTGTGGTAGATGTGATGAACTGCACTGCACAGACTTCCAAGAAAACAGAAAAAATCAAAATCATTGTGAAAGCAGCAGAAAAATATCTTGGCATTAAGGGGCTACATTGGGAAGCCGTTGAGGACTTGTTAAGTGGGGGATCTTTAAGTTCACAGACATCATGGGCTGGTGGATCAGACGCCAATCAAATCTAAAAGAAGAAGAAAAATAATGAGATGAGATGCAGGTACGGACTACAGCTCCTGACCAGATGGAGTGATGATGTGGAGTGGGGTGCGTGGCGGTGATGCACCTGTGGGCTGGTTGCCGGCCGCCAATAGTCTAAAAGAAGAAGAAGATGATTGTTCAGAATTCCTTATAAGAACTCCTTATACAAAGATATAGAGTGATGATAATCAAGTCAGTGGCGGTAATGCACCTGTAGGCTGGTTGCCAACCGCCAATCAAATCTAAAAGAAGAAGAGAGACACCAGTGAAGATATATAGAGTGATGATATAGTGCGGTAGAGAAAGATATATAGAGTGATGATATAGAGTGAAGTACGTGAGCAGCAGTCGGACTGGAGTCCTTCGCAGGGAGCCAAGCCCAGCCTGTCAGGTTAACGGGAGTCTCGGCTGCTGCTTCATCTGTGTGCTACTGCTGTCCTTTGCATCATCACGTGTTCAACATGGCGCTCCTCCTGGTGTTGGTGCACTCGCACGGCTATCTAAAAATTAACAGTTGATAATAATACCACGATTGTGGAGCGGAATAGCCAGATCAGTTGCATATCATATGTATCGTATGTGGACACATATGCACGCTTTGACTAAATGACGACCGTGACTGAACAGGACACAAAAACGCCCAAATAATTAAATAAATCATTTTTTTTGTTTACTGACAAATAGGCAACACTGATGCAACAGTTGCAGCCAAATGGGTCATTCTGCTGTATATAATAATGTTGGGTGTTTTCCTTATCATCATCCATAGTCCTAGTTTCTGATAGAGAGTTGAACTCCTGTACAGGAGGACTTTGGGCTGTTGCACTTTGCAGACAGTATGTGTCACAAAAATCCGACAAAACCCACTAAAATAAAGAAGAAACCCCCAAAAGCATAACATGGCTCTTTTACTGGCTAGGTTGTACAGTTAAAAACAACATAACAAACTGAAGCATAATGCACCACAAGGGGGTGAAATACTCATATTGTGGCCAGAATAGTTAGAGAGTGTTGAATATGGAGAGGGAAGTATGCAGATGCAATTAAGTTTCTTCATGGATGCTTTTTTCATTCTGTGTTCATGCTCCTGTGTGGATTGTGGAACAAAAACTAAGCATATTTGGTGTTAAAGCTGATTGTGAATGTTAACGGCAACAGTTTTCACAGCTGAACAGAATCCTTGTAAAAAATCAGTTTGACTCTTTTTACAATGCATCCGGAAAGTATTGACAGCACTTCACTATTTCCACATTATATGTTACAGCCTTATTCCAAAATGGATTAAATGCATTTTTTCCCTCAAAATTCTACACACAATACCCCATGATAACATGAAAAAAGTAGTTTTGTTTGTTTTTTTGTTTTTTTGTTTTTTTAGATTTTTGCAAATTTATTAACAATAAAAAACTAAGACATCACATGTACACAAGTATTCACAGCCTTTGCCATGAAGCTCAAAATTGAGCTCAGGTGCATCCTGTTTCCACTGATCATCCTTGATGTTTCTACAGCTTAATTGGGAGTCCACCTGTGGTAAATTCAAGATTGTCTTGAGGCACAAATCTAGGGAAGGGTACAGAAAAATTTATGCTGCTTTGAAGGTCCCAATGAGCACAGTGGCCTCTATCATCCATAAATGGAAGAAGATTGAGACCACCAGGACTCTTCCTAGAGCTGGCCAGTTGTCTAAACTGAGCAATCGGGGAGAAGGGCCTTAGTCAGGGAGGTGACCAAGAACCCAATGGTCACTCTGTCAGAGCTCCAGCATTCCTCTGTGGTGAGAGGAGAACCTTCCAGAAGGACAACCATCTCTGCAGCAATCCACCAATCAGGCCTGTATGGTAGAGTGGCCAAACGGAAGCCACTCCTTAGTAAAAGGCACATGGCAGCCCGCCTGGAGTTTACCAAAAGGCACCTGAAGGACTCTGACCATGAGAAACAAAATTCTCTGATCTGATGAGACAAAGATTGAACTCTTTGGTGTGAATGCCAGGCATCATGTTTGGAAGAAACCAGGCACCACTCATCACTACACCAATACCATCCCTACAGTGAAGCATGGTGGTGGCAGCATCATGCTGTGGGGATGGCAGAAACTGGGAGGCTAGTCAGGGTAGAGGGAAAGATGAATGCAGCAATGTATAGAGACATCCTAGATGAAAGCCTCCTCCAGAGCGCTGTTGACCTCAGACTGGGGTGACAGTTTGTCTTTCAGCAGGACAGCGACCCTAAGCACACAGCCGAGATATCAAGAGTGGCTTCAGGACAACTCTGTGAATGTCCTTGAGTGGCCCAGCCAAAGCCTAGACTTGAATCCAATTGAATATCTCTTGAGAGATCTAAAAATGGCTGTGCACCGACACTTCCATCCAGTCCGATGGAGCTTGAGAGGTGCTGCAAAGACAAATGGGTGAAACTGCCCAATGATAGGTGTGCCAAACTTGTGGCATCATATTCAAAAAGACTTGAGGCTGTAATTGCTGCTAAAGGTGCATCAACAAAGTATTGAGCAAAGGCTGTGAATACTTATGTACATGTGATTTCTTTTTAATAAAGAAATAAAGTTAATAAAGAATAGTTTATTTTTAATAAATTTGCAAAAATCTAAAAACAACTTTTCACATTTTCATTGTGGGGTATTGTGTGTAGAATTTTGAGGAAAAAATTGAATTTAATCCCTTTTGGAATAAGGCTGTAACATAACAAAATGTGGAAAACGTGAAGCGCTGTGAATACTTTCTGGATGCACTGTGTACTTTAAACTATAGAATGATACATTTTGTACAAAATTACAGACAGTAGTTTTCCTCCTGTTTGATTTGGATTTCGTTTGGCTCTGTTTGCTTTTGCTTTGTAATTAAAAATGAACCTTACAGTACAGCTACTTGTACCGATGGTTTTGATTGGTTGGTGATGTAATGTCACTAAACCTCCTTTGTCTTGAAAGTGATAATGAAAGATTCCCAGAAGAAAACAAAAATGCACACAGCAGCATTTTCAGTGGCTCAGTCAATGTTCTTCACATCAGATTATTAGCTATGAAAGAGGAAAAATTAACCTTTTTTTCAGCTCACTCAGACCTGACAGTTGGAATAAATGTAAAACCACATCTGTCTGTCTCTGAATCACTTCTCCTTTCATCCTCTAGGTATACCCAGGGCTCATGGTGACAGCGGGCCTGATCCACTACGTGCTCAACCTGCTGCACATTAGCGTCCACATCCGGGACGTGTGTGTGTTCCTGGCCCCGGTGTTCAGTGGCCTCACCTCCATCTCAACCTTTCTGCTCACGAGGGAGCTGTGGAACCAGGGAGCAGGGCTGCTGGCGGCCTGCTTCATTGCTATCGTCCCCGGCTACATCTCCCGCTCTGTGGCTGGCTCCTTCGACAACGAGGGCATCGCCATCTTTGCCCTGCAGTTCACCTATTACCTCTGGGTATGCACGGTCTTGGTCACTAATTATCTCCAAACTCTTAATTTATTATAGCCTCAACATTTGGTGGAATTAGATTCTTTTTCCCACTTCATTTTTAAGCTCAGCATCATGGGGGTTGTTTTTGCACAGTCAGATCAAAGTAATAATAATGTTTCCCTTCAGAAACTAGGTGTTTGGCAGTTTAATGTGTCTGTTTTTGAAGTTGTTAGTTGTCTGTTTATTTGTGTGCTACAGCGGTATTGATTTCATCCACATTAGCTTACTGTGTTTGAAACATTTTCCTGCACTAGTACTCCAAGATCAGAAGTCCTTTTTAAAAATTCTTAAACAAAAAAGCACAGATACCCAGCTCTTCTGGAAGCACATTTGATCAGCTCATTTCTTATATTAGTCACTATAAGTGTGTGAGGAACACAGTTCCAAGATAAACACCTGTGTTTGCCCTGAAGTTGTCTGTGTTGTTGGTATTCCTGGTTAAAGCTTTTATAGACCCAGATGAGCGTTTGTATGCTTTGCTACCAGCTCTTGTGGTTATTGATAGCTGTTAGGGTATGAAGAAATTTCAGCGTACTTGACAAAAAAGCATGTAGAACAGATTAGCTGCTAAGGTCCATATTTCTCATTGCTGACATTGATCCAGTCTGTCAGTCTGTTCCTTCTAATGCCAGGGCCCAACCATGTTTTTAGAGGAGCAGTTTATACTCGGCTGCAAAAAGTTTTTCCTTGTGCTGGCTTGTGGGGTGGGTGTGACTTCACTGGTGGGGTGGGGGGGTGTCCAGGGTGGCCCCACCCTTGGCCGGGGGTTTGGGTGGTTCTCGGGCTTGCAAGGCCTTAGGGTGGCAGGTTGCAGGCCGGGGCTTGCGCCTTGCTGCTCCGGGTCTCCTGGGGCCCTCACCTTGGGGCTGCAGGCGTGCCATGCGGGACCCCCCTCTGCCTTCCTCCCATGGCGTGTGCCTGGCTGTCTTGGGACCGAGTGGCCTTGGGGCACTCATGCTCTGTGTGGGCTGTGGGTTTCCCCAGTGTTGAGGGAGCTGTCCTGCTTGCTTGCGGTTCCGGGATGGGCATTGCTGTGGCCTCCTACCCTCATATTTTCAGTATGTTTAGTAGTAGGTCAAATTAAACAATAACTCCTCTGATTGTACAGTTCAACATAAGTTATCTGAAATGGATGATAGCTGAAGCTGCAGCTTATATTGCCCACCCATATTCCACCCAAGAATTCAAAAGAAAAACAAAACAAGAGCGATTACAATTCAGAACAAAGCTAAGACAAAACGTGACAAAAAAACCAAACCAAAACTAAGCAACAACACAACACAGACTGAATATGATAATCCTTATGTGATTTTACATGTCATCTTGCATATATGTTTGGAGTATTTCTTCCTTTAGTTTTTGTTTAAATTGTCCAAGCGTTGTACATGATTTTAATTCAGGTCCAAAAGCATTCCACAGTCTGACTCCTTGCACTGAGACAGTGTTGCTTGATAGTAGTTCTCACTGAAGGTTTTTGAAATATACATGTTCCTCTGAAATGATATCATTTCTCCCTTATTTGGAACAACTTTTGGATATCTGTGGGTAGTGATAGATTCTTCACTTTAAACATTATTACTGCAGTTTTAAAATCAACCAGATCTTTCAACTTGAGAGCTTTTAATTTAAGAAAAAGTGGGTTTGTTGGTTCCCTGTAAGCAGCTTTGTTTATTATTCTAATAGCTCTCTTCTGAAGCATAAAGATTGGATATATGTTTGTTTTACAGTATATGTATTTCTCCATACTTCAGTACAATATGTCATGTATGGGAGTATTAATGAACGATACAAAGTATATAGTGTGGGTTGATTCAGCAAATATTTCACTCTGTGTAGTATTGCAATTGATTTGGATACTTTACCTTTAATATAATTAATATATGACTTCCAACACAGTTTATCAATTATTACTCCAAGAAATTGTATTTTGGATATCTTATTAATCTCTACACCATTTACACTGAGTTTAGCTACTAAGTTGTTGTGATGGTCGTTAAAAATTACAAATTTTGTCTGACTTAAATTGAGTGTTATTTTGTTTGAATCAAACCACAGTTTAAGCTTTCCTAATTCCTTTCCGAGTGTATCCAAAAGTTGTTCCAAATTGCTTCTACTGCATACTAAATTAGTGTCATCTGCACACAATATTAAATCCATTTTTTCCGAAACTTTACATATATCATTTATATACATATTGAATAACAATGGCCCCAAAACTGAACCCTGTGGGACTCCACAAGTAACCTTCAGTAACTGAGTTTTTGCTACAAACACATACAGTGGGGCAAAAAAATATTTAGTCAGCCACCAATTGTACAAGTTCTCCCACTTAAAAGATGAGAGAGGTCTCCAATTTTCATCATAGGTATACCTCAACTATGAGAGGCAAAATGAGGAAAAAAAAATCCAGAAAATCATATTGTCTGATTTTTAAAGAATTTATTTGCAAATTATGGTGGAAAATAAGTAGTTGGTCACCTACAAACAAGCAAGATTTCTGGCTCTCACAGACCTGTAACTTCTTCTTTAAGAGGCTCCTCTGTCCTCCACTCGTTACCTGTATTAATGGCACCTGTTTGAACTCGTTATCAGTATAAAAGACACCTGTCCACAACCTCAAACAGTCAGACTCCAAACTCCACTATGGCCAAAACCAAAGAGCTGTCAAAGGACACCAGAAACAAAATTGTAGACCTGCACCAGGCTGGGAAGACTGAATCTGCAATAGGCAAGCAGCTTGGTGTGAAGAAATCAACTGTGGGAGCAATTATTAGAAAATGGAAGACATACAAGACCACTGATAATCTCCCTCGATCTGGGGCTCCACGCAAGATCTCACCCTGTGGGGTCAAAATGATCATGAGAATGGTGAGCAAAAATCCCAGAACCACACGGGGGGACCTAGTGAATGACCTGCAGAGAGCTGGGACCAAAGTAACAAAGGCTACCATCAGTAACGCACTACGCCGCCAGGGACTCAAATCCTGCAGTGCCAGATGTGTCTCCCTGCTTAAGCCAGTACATGTCCAGGCCCGTCTGAAGTTTGCTAGAGAGCATTTGGATGATCCAGAATAGGATTGGGAGAATGTCATATGGTCATTTGAAACCAAAATAGAACTTTTTGGTAAAAACTCAACTTGTCGTGTTTGGAGGAGAAAGAATGCTGAGTTGCATCCAAAGAACACCATACCTACTGAGAAGCATGGGGGTGGAAACATCATGCTTTGGGGCTGTTTTTCTGCAAAGGGACCAGGACGACTGATCCATGTAAAAGAAAGAATGAATGGGGCCATGTATTGTGAGATTTTGAGTGAAAACCTCCTTCCATCAGCAAGGGCATTGAAGATGAAACGTGGCTGGGTCTTTCAGCATGACAGTGATCCCAAACACACCGCCCAGGCAACGAAGGAGTGGCTTTGTAAGAAGCATTTCAAGGTCCTGGAGTGGCCTAGCCAGTCTCCAGATCTCAACCCCATAGAAAATCTTTGGAGGGAGTTGAAAGTCCGTGTTGCCCAGCGACAGCCCCAAAACATCACTGCTCTAGAGGAGATGTGCATGGAGGAATGGGCCAAAATACCAGCAACAGTGTGTGAAAACCTTGTGAAGACTTACAGAAAGTGTTTGACCTCTGTCATTGCCAACAAAGGGTATATGACAAAGTATTGAGATGAACGTTTGTTATTGACCAAATACTTATTTTCCACCATAATTTGCAAATAAATTCTTTAAAAATCAACGTGATTTTCTGAATTTTTTTTCTCATTTTGTCTCTCATAGTTGAGGTATACCTATGATGAAAATTGGAGACCTCTCTCATCTTTTAAGTGGGAGAACTTGCACAATTGGTGGCTGACTAAATACTTTTTTGCCCCACTGTACATACTGATATCTGTTCTTTAAGTAACTACATAACCAGGACAGTGTTACCCCCCTAATACCATAATTTTGTAGTTTCTTTAATAATAAATTATGATCCACTGTATCAAATGCTTTTTTAAGATCCAGGAATACCCTAACTGAATACTCTTTATTTTCAATGGCAGTTGATATTTTTTCTATAAATTCCATTAGAGCAAATGCAGTTGTCCTCTTGTGTCTGAACCCATATTGCTGCTCACACAATAAATTATTCTTCATTATGAAGTTGTCAATTCTCTCACAGAATATTTTTTCAAGTATCTTTGAAAATTGCAGCAATAGTGAAATAGGTCTATAGTTTGAAAATTCCCCTCTGTCACCCGTCTTGTATATCGGAATTACTTTAGCTATTTTCATTGCATTGGGAAATATACCTGTTTGGAGAGACAGGTTACAAATATACGTCAGTGACTTCACTAAGCATTCAGTGATAGTTTTGACTAAAAGCATGTCAATACCATCACAATCCATAGATGTTTTACTTTTAAACGATATAACAATTTCAATGACCTCTCTCTCATCTGTGTTCTTTATGAAAATGGAGTCTTTTATAGCAATGTTTTTGCTTATTGTATCACCTGTAGATACCGTAATGGGTATTTCTCGAGCCAAATTAGGACCAATGGTTTTTTTTTTCCACAATATCTTTATTGAACCTTTTTTTTTTTTTTTTAACAAACATGATACAATCAAACACTAACACTAAAGTACTACAAAAAAAAAAAAAAAAAAACCTAAAAACACCAACAACCACCAACAAAATCAAGTCTTCAACAATGCTCCTCTGTTTAGTCTAGACAATCCAATACATTAGTATACATATTATGTTCACCAGTTTGGAATTTACAAGGTCCACACACATCATTCACCTTCTTCTTCAAGAGTTATGTTTAAATTTTTTACATAATCAATAAAAGGTCTCCATATATTCTCAAACACAATTTCCTTTGATTTCAGTATATATGTTATTCTTTCTAATGGAAGGTTTGTTAACATCTGTCTTAACCACTGAGTCACATCTGGTCTATGAGTCTTTTTCCATAATAGTGCAATACATTTTTTGGCATTAAGCAAACTGAGGTCTATGAATGTTCTTTCACTTTTATTGAAATTATGCTTTTCTGGGTACAGACCCAACAAAAACAGTTTAGGATTCAATATGATTTGTTTTGAGATTATTTTTTCAATTGTTACCCTCACCTCCTCCCAAAACATTCTTATTAATCTACATTCCCATAAACAATGAAATAGGGTTCCTTTACTTTCCATGCATTTTGTGCATGTATCTGGTATATTTTTGTTATATCTATTTAACTCCTCCGGTGTAACATACATCCGCATTAACCATTTGAAATGTATCAATTTAAGGCGTGCATTTATTGATTTGGTTTGAGCTTCTGTACAAGCCAATTCCCATTGTTCCTCTGAAATTTCAATTTGCAGATCTTCTTTCCAGTAGTTTAATCTTTTCAGTGAATTTTCACTTGAAGATAGTGTCAATGAGTTATAAAACTCTGAAATAATACCCTTTCTTTTACTATCTTTCATCATCATTTTTTCCAAGGATGAATAAATAGGTCGAGTGAGAGCTTTATTTTGATTTGATCGAATAAAGTTTCTAAGTTGAAGATATTTAAAAAAATGTGTTCTATTGAGATTAAATTTGATCCTCAGCTCTTCAAAAGACATTATATTGTCTGCACATGGCAAATATAAATCCTGAATCTTTTGTATCCCTTTTAAATTCCATACTTTAAATACAGCGTCCGCTCTCCCTGGTTTAAAATATTGATTACCCCATATTGGACTAAATTGTGACAATAACTGTGGTTCTTTTAAATAGTTTTTAGCTTCACACCATATTTTGATCATATGCTTTACAAATGGATTTTTAACTTGTTTTTGTAATTTTTTTGCCGAATCTGAGTATATGAATATGGGAAGAGGTAAAGGTAAATTGTATGATTCCATTTCAGTCCAGTGAGGGAGATCATTTGATGAAAAATAATATGTCATAGACCTCAGTTGTGCCGACCAATAATACAACATAAAATTTGGACATTTCAGACCTCCACAATCAAATGGTAAATATAATAAAGACAAACGTAATCTAGCCCTCCTGTTGTTCCATATAAATTCCACTAACTTTTTTTTTATTCTTGAGAATAGATCTAAAGGTGGTGATAAGGGAATGTATTGAAATAAATAAAGTATTTTAGGTAAAATATTACTTTTAAGTATATTGATTCTCCCGATCATCGACATTGGTAGTGACATCCATCTCTGAGTTAACTCATTGATATCTGACATTAAGGCTTCATAGTTGACACTGGCGACTGATTCTAGCTTAGGCATAATTTGGATTCCTAAATATTTAAACTGATTTACAACATTGAATTGATTTACCTCAGGGGCTGGGTAATTTCTCTGGGTCTCATTTAGCATTAATATTGAAGATTTAGTTTTATTTATTTTATATCCTGATATTTCCCCAAAATTCTTTATTAAATTCAACAAGGTTGGAATTGATTTTTTTAGATTCGACATAAACAAAATTATATCATCGGCGTACAGGGAGATTTTATGTTCTGTTGGTCCAACTTTAATTCCATATATTTGTGAATGTAAACGTATCGCTATCGCTAAAGGTTCAATTGCCATAGTAAACAGTAAAGGTGAAAGTAGACAGCCTTGTCGACATCCTCTATTGATTTTTATTGGTTTTGAAATATTGTTATTTGTTAGGATTTCTGCTGTAGCATTATTGTATATTATTTGAACCCATTTTATGAAATTATTTCCAAGTCCAAACCTTTGTAGGACTTCAAAAAGAAAGGGCCATTCAACTCTATCAAAGGCCTTTTCGGCGTCCAATGATAGGAGAGCTGTATCCGGTGCTTCTTTATTAAAATAAATAATATTAAATAGTCTTCTTACATTATGGAAGCCTTGTCTACCCTTTATAAAGCCATTCTGATCTCGATTAATAATATTTGGTAAAATTTCTTGTATTCGTCTTGCTAAAATTTTACAGATTATCTTAAGGTCGGCGTTTAATAGGCTTATTGGTCTCATATTTTCACATTTATTAGAGGGCTTACCTGGTTTTGGCAGCAGTATAATTAAGGCATTATTTATGTATGATGGTAAATTATGCACAGCAAAATATTAATCAAACCACTGACTCATCTCATTAATCTCTCCATTAGGTCTAGTACATTTCCATCTGGCTGGAAAAAAGCTGTCGTCATACCAGTTCATAAATCAGGCAGTAAAGACGATATATGCAATTACCGCCCAATCTCTATCTTACCAGTCCTATCTAAGGTTCTTGAAAAAGTTGTAGCTACACAGCTGATAGACTACTTACAAGACAGTCAACTTCTTCATCCACATCAATTTGGTTTTAGACCAGGATACTCAACAGAAACAGCAAATTGTTGCCTTATTGAAAACGTCAAACAGTCCTTGGACAGGGGTAATGTGGTAGGAGCTGTTTTTCTAGATCTCAAAAAGGCTTTCGATACTGTAAACCACAGTTTGCTTTTATCCAAAATGGTATCTTTTAACTTCTCCCCAAATACATTAGAATGGTTTGCATCTTATCTCCAGAATAGAGAACAGTGTGTAAAAGTTCACCAGGATAAATCCTCATTTTTAAACAACCGCATGGGTATCCCACAAGGGTCCATTCTTGGTCCTTTACTTTTCAGCATTTTTATTAATGACTTGCCGTTACACTGCTCAGCTGCAACATGCCAACTTTATGCAGATGATGCAGTTATTTACACAGCTGCCAAGACTCCAGCACAGGCTGCAGATGTACTGTCTACAAGTATGGTTGATGTCCAAGAGTGGCTCCTCAAGAACCATCTATTGCTGAACCTTCAGAAAACAGTCTCAATGTGCTTTTCAATCAAAAAATGTAACCTGCAACATTTTAAAGTTAATATACATGATCATGACATCAGTTTAGCTACAGAATTCAAATACCTTGGCATTGTACTAGATCCTCAACTCAAATTTAATCTTCATATAAAGAAAATTTCAAAAACAGTAAAAAAAAATCTGAACTGCTTTAAATTAATTAGATATTACATACCTTACGAAGCAGCTGCACTGTATATGCATTCTATGGTTTTTTCTCATATATCATACTGTTTGACAGTCTGGGCTCAAGCAGCCCCTTCCACAATAAGACATATAGGTTCATTATATAATCAAACCCTAAAAATCTTGGACAAAAAGCCCATTAGGTGGCATCACTGTAATGTTTTAAAAAAATACAACCTATTGAGTTTTGAGAGCTTCATTGACCTCTGTCTTCTGAAATTAACGTTCAAATGTTTCCATAAATCAGCACCCGAGCCACTTGCTGGTTTTGTCCAAAGACAGGACAGCAGCAGAGCCACCAGGAGTTCTGTTAACAATAACTGTAAAATATTCCACCGCAGAACCACATTTGGACAAACAGCTTTCTCTATAAAGGGCAGTCACATCTGGAACACAATGCCAAATGAAATTAAAATAATAACGGACTTTAAAACATTCACTAAAAATGTTAAAAACTGGCTGAAAAATAAACAAGAATGTACTCATGTATGAATTATTTGTCTGCAAAGTGAGAGTGAATGAAGGGAAGGAATAAATGTGTTTGTTTATAGTGAGTGACGGAGGGAGGAAGGCCTGAAATAGGCAAATGTGAGTTATGTTATATGTGTTAAATGTGAGTCAGGCTGTTATATTTGTGTATTTATAATATTTATAATATTTATGTTAAATGTGTTATATTTGTGTATTTATAATATTTATAATTGTGTATTTATAATTTTTCTGCATTGATGTATGTGGTTATTGTGTATATTTTTTATCTTGATTCTTTTTTCTAAAGCCCATCCAGGGACAAGAGTTGCAAATTAGCTAATAGCTATACACTCTATGTGCAACACATCAGATTGATTGTCTTTGATTAATTGTCTATGTTTATTGCACTGTCCCTGTCAAATAAACTAATCTACTACTATTATTTTGAAATGCTTCTAAAACCATTTCCAAAAAAGGTTTTATTAATTTATTCTTAAATTTTTTATAAAGGTCAACTGGAAGACCATCTGGTCCTGCACTTTTTCCTGATTTCATATTATCAATGGCTAGCCCAACTTCTTCTTGACTAATTTTAGACTCCAATATCTCCCTATTTTCATTTGGAATACACGGTATAGATAGTTCGTTCAAAAACCCATTTAGTTTTGTTAAATCAGGTTCATTTTTGGTATCATATAATTTTTCATAGTAATCTCTAAAGGCTCTATTAATTTCTAAAGGATCTATAACTACCTGTCCATTACTTTTAATACTGGTAATTGGTGTTTTAATTTCCAATTGTTTAATCTGCCATGCTAATAATTTTCCTGATTTTTCACCTTGTTCATAAAAAGATTGTTTCAATCTTAGAAGACTCGAGGCAGCTCTATTCGCTGATTTTTTGTCGTATTCAGCTCTCAAAATCAGTAATTCATTCTCCAACCTTGGGTCACTTCCTGCATACACTTTTTCCTGAAGACTTTTTATTTTATGTTCCAATTTAGCTCTCTCCTCTCGAGTCTTCTTAGATTTTGATCCTGTATAACTAATAATATGTCCCCTAATAAAAGCTTTGAAAGCCTCCCACTTTACACATGCTGATGTTTGTGTAGTATTGATGTCAAAGAACTCGTCTATCTGTTTTTCTATATACTTGACAAATTCCTCATCCTGAAGCCATTTATGCTGAAATTGCCATCTACCTGATTCCTTTGTCAATTTTTTATCTACATATATTAGACAACAGGGTGCATGATCAGAAATCACGATGTTATCATAAAAGCAGTTTTGAATCTTGGACCTTAATTCTGTGGAAATCCAAAAATAATCAATACGTGAGAATGTCTTGTAGGTACTGGAATAACAAGAATAGGCTTTAACTTGTGGTTTCATTTCTCTCCATATATCTAACAATCTCAATTCTTTCATAAAATGATTAATAGTCATCCTACATCCAATGTGCGTACAATCCAGTCCTGTTGATCTATCCACACCTGGATTCAATGTACAATTAAAATCCCCTGCTATTATATGTTGCCCTGTAAGTGATGATAAGATGAGAAATAAATTAGCAAAGAACTTCTGATCATCTATATTGGGACCATATAAGTTCACAAGATTTATATTTTCTAATAGCAAAGAACCTTGAATGATTACATATCTTCCAAATTTGTCTCCAATTACATTTTTCACCTGAAAAGGAACTGATTTATGTATGAGAGTCATAACTCCCCTGGCTCGGGATGAAAATGAAGAGGTGAATACACTTCCCTGCCATCTACTCCTAATTCTTTTAACATCCTCCTCTATCAGATGAGTTTCTTGTAAAAACACAATTCTTGAACCCATGTCCTTTATTTTATTCATAACTTGTTTAAGTTTTTTTAAATTTTGTAGACCTCTGCAATTCCATGAAGTTAAATTAAGATTAACACTTTGGTCCATGATCAATAGAGAGTTTGGGATTACCTTGCAGTGTAAACATGCTCATACAGAGAAGCAAAAACATGAGTGGTTGAACATTCATCCTACAAACTACACACAAACAAATTTCCCCTTCCCACACTTGTGGCAAACCCCCCAAAATCAAAAGAAAAATTCTGTCTCCCGATATAGCCATCGACCGTTCCACACCCACGGGGAACAGCCTAAGCCACTCCTTCTTCATCCTCCCAATCACCCCAACTCTACTGCTTTTAATGACGTAACATTAACTCTCCTCTGTAGTTTTCCAACTTAACTCCAAATTTTTAACAACTTTGTACATCATAGTTTTTTTTTTTTTTGTTTTGTTTTTGTTTTGTTTTTTTAATATATAATACAATCTATATTTTGTAAACTTACTATTTACTTCAAGTCAGTCAGATGCCTGTGCAAATGCTTAATTATTCTACCTTATATTTTGTTCATGCTTAGCTCCCACCAGTCTCTTCTTCTTCTTTGATCTTCTTGATGAACTCCTGCGCCTCCTCTGGGGTCTTGAAAATGTGGGTTCTGCCCTCATACGTGGTCAGCAGTCTCGCAGGATAGATTACACCATGACGAATCCCAAGGTTGCGCAGCTCCTTACGTACGGGATCAAACTGCTTCCTCAATTGCTGGATTCCTGTGGCCAAATCTGGGTAGAACCGCACCTGCTGGTCCTGGTGTTTAATCTCTCCTTTAGCACGTGCAGCGTTGAAGATCTTCATCCTGTCTCTGTTGCTAAGAAACTTCATAATTAAGGTCCTCGGCGGTCCCTTATCTCTCCGTGGGCCAATACGATGTGCTTTTTCCAGAACCACTGCTGATTGCAACTCCTCGCTGCCCAGCACCTCCGGAATCCACTTTTCCAGAAAGGAACATACGTCCCGACCTTCTGATTCCTCTGGAAGACCCACCAGCCTCAAATTATTCTGTCTCGACCGAGATTCCAAATCCAAAATATTATCTTCCAGAGATTTATTTTTTTTTTCCAAAGTGCGCACCTTTAATTGAAGACGGGTGACGTCATCTTCAGCACTAGCGAGACGGAGCTCCATCTGCGCCGTTCGTTCTACACAGTCACCCAATTCCTTTCTTATTCCTTCCAACGCTGTCATAATCCCATCAAATCTAGAGGAAAAGTCCGCTCTCATTGAACTCATGGCAGCCATCAGCGCATCTGCGCCATTCCCCGCAAACATCGCACCGCCGCCAGCCTCCTCCGCCATATATGGAGTTTTGTTTGCTGCGTCACAGACCTGAAAGTCCGTTAATTTGGACTGTTTCGGCGGCTCGCTTTTTCCTTTTCCTGGTTTTCCAGCCTTAGGCTTCGCCGACATATCCTCGCCCAAATGCTGGGATACGTTCTGTCCCAAATGAGAGAGTTATTTGCCGATTTTTTTTAAATTAGGACCAATGTTAACAAAAAAAAAAAAAAAAAAAAATTAAATTCATCTGCAGGTGAGACTGCATTCACACTCGTTGAGTCTTTTTTTTTTTTTTTTTTTGAAAGATTAGTTGGGTATCTTGTATTTCTGTTTTTATTACCAAGAATATTAAGTATTGTCTATGTATTTTTAATATTATCTCTGCTTTTCTCCAGTTCTTTACTGTAATAGTCTCTTTTACTACATCTCATTATATATGTTAACTTATTTTTGTATGTTTTATACTGCTGCTCTGCTTCTCTTGTCCTTTTCTTTAGAAAAGCTTTATATAATTAATTTTTCTTTTTACACGCTTTTTGTAATCCTTTGGTTAACCATGGCTTGTCGACAAATTTCTGTTTAAGCTTTTTCTTTACTAATGGACATTTTTTTTCTTAGAGTGGTTACAATGTTCATGAATGTGTCATAGGCTTCATTTACATCTGATACATAGACTTTTGTCCAGTCTTGCTTCAGCAGGTCTTCTTTGAAAGAACTGATTGCATTTTGTGATTTGTATCTGAAAGATTTTAAAGTTTTTTTCTGTATTGGTCCCCGTGTGGCCATGGATAAGTGCAAAGACTGGCAAATGGTCACTTATGTCATTTATCAATAATCCACTTTCTATTTTCTTATCAGTAATATTAACAAACAGGTTGTCAATAAGTGTAGCAGTGTGAACTGTGATTCTACTGGGATGTGTTATTGTGGGATATCGACTCATACTGTACATAGAATTTATGAACTCTAATTACATTTTGTTGAAATGGATTTAGTAAATCAATATTGAAATCTCCACAGATTACAACCATTTTCTTACTGGTTATATTATTGTACAGCTCGACTAATTTATCTCTGAATGTCTCAACGCAAGTTCCCGGCATTCTATATATACAACTTATAATTAGATTTTTTGTTTTATCTTGGTCAGTCTCAACAGTAACACATTCCAGAATCCCTGGTAGTGCAAAGGACATTCCATTTACAAGTTTACACCTATACAGGTCATTAATACACAGTGCAGCACCACCACCCTTTTTTTGAGATCTGTTAATATAAAACATCTGATATCTCTCTATTGCCATCAGAGAAGCCTGCTCTTCATTAAGCCAAGTTTCAGAGACTGTGATAGCTGTAAATTTTCTATCTAGCTGTTGTAAATAGTCCTGAATCTGTGGAAAGTTTTTAAGACTTCTGCTGTTGAAGTGTATTATTGATAGTTTACCATCTAATTGCACTTGACTTTTGAATTGCTTTTCAGTACAATATCCACAGTGATTATGAATATTATTGAAGAAGTGGTTATCAGGATCAATCATTCTCCATCTCTTGTAGTTTATGTTTAGCATAATGGCATATTTTCAGAGTCTGAATTTTCTCACTCTGTTAATGACTTCCTCCAACTGGGGATGATTGATGTCTACTAAAGTCATAAGTTTTTAGTTTTTTTTTTTTTTTAAGTACATTGACATGGTATGTCACAAAAGAACTGTTCTTGCTGTGTATGTGGATATGGATTATCATAGTCTCTTAATTTTCTTAATCAGTGTTCATCTATATTTATTTAAGTTAGTGAGATCTCTGATTATTATGGCCTTTGCTTTCTCAGGTGTTCCATTTAGTTTGATCCAAATTCTACAGTTTCTTGTCCATGTTGCTTGTATCTTGTTTTGTCTTTTCAGCATCCGTGCTTGCCGTGCTATTTCAGCATTAGCCTTTGTTAAATGTTCATTTAGGTAAACTTCTGTTCCCTGTAGCTTTCTGGCCTGCCTCAGTATGTCATTCTTTACCCTTCTGTTCACAAAGCGCATCACAATTGATTTCTTTGTTTTATTATCCTTTCTGGGTAAAGTATGACAGGCTAAAATTGCATTTACTTCAACCTTTATGTTTCTACTTTCAATGAACTGAAGCACTTGGTTTTCCAGGGAGACTGATTCACTTAGGGGAGCCTCCTCACCTCTCATTCCTGCTGTAGCATTGGCATATGATTGGTATTTAATGTCTAGTCCACTAATAATTAAATCATCCATGCGAGAATATTGTTCAAGATCCTCAGAATCAGAATCAGAATCAGGTTTATTGCCATTGTTCATGTAGTACACAAACTAGGAATTTGTCTCGGTACAATGCTGCAACATTAAACATGATAAGATAAGAGAAATAAACTATACATGTAATAAAGTGTAGGATAAGATTAAGTGATACTGGTCAACAGTTAAAATATATATTAGCCAGCAGCAGATACTGTGGAGAACTATATAGTGCAGTCGGTAATGCAGGAAGAAAACAGTGATGATTGACATGAGTCTGGTTGAGCTGCTGTACATGGTGCACGAGAGTCACTTAGTGTTCAGCAGTCTAATGGCAGAGGGGAAGAAGCTGTTCATGTGACGGGAGGTTTTAGTCTGGATGGACCGAAGTCTTCTACCAGAGGGGAGGGGGGCAAACAGTACGTGACCAGGGTGTGAGGGATCGGCTATGATCCGGCCAGCACGCCTCCGGGTCCTGGAGATGTACAGATCCTGGAGAGATGGGAGCTTGCAGCCGATCACCTTCTCAGCAGTGCGCACGACGCGCTGCAGCCTTAGTCTGTCCCTGGCAGTGGCTCCTGCGTACCACACGGTTATGGAGGTGGTGAGGATGGACTCGATGATGGCTGTGTAGAACTGCACTAACATCTTGGTGGGTAGCTTGAGCTTCCTCAGCTGCCGCAGGAAGAACATCCTCTGCTGGGCTTTTTTGATGAGTGAGCTGATGGTCAGCTCCCATTTGAGGTCCCTGGTGATGGTAGTGCCTAGGAAGCGGAAGGAATCAGCAGTGGTGATGGGAGAGCCTGAGAGGGTGAGGGGGGGCAGAGGAGTAGTGACTTTCCTGAAGTCTACAATCATCTCCACTGTCTTCAGAGCGTTCAGCTGCAGGTTGTTATTGCTGCACCAGGACGCCAGCTGGGCCACCTCTCTCCTGTAGGCGGACTCGTCGCCGTTGGAGATGAGCCCGATGAGGGTGGTGTCGTCCGCAAACTTGATCAACTTGACAGACTGGTGGCTGGAGGTGCAGGAGTTGTTGTAAAGGGAGAAGAGTAGGGGGGAAAGTACACAGCCCTGGGGTGATCCGGTGCTGATGCTAGTATAGTCGATGCATTGCTCCAAGTCTGCAATTTTTTTGTCCTTTTCCTTAATTGTTAATTTCAATTCTCTGACTTCCTCCATTAGCCCTAATAGTTTAAACTGTTGATTGTCCACTTTGGTCAGTTCTTCTGACATGAAGTTAAGAGATTTTTTTAATCTCTTCCATTTCTTCCTTCTTTGGTGGCATTTTTACTGACCTGATGATAATAAAACAATCTCTGCTGGTGTTGCCGGTATCCGATCCAGCCGACTTCGAATCCAGCTGGGGCCTCAGCTAGCCCCCTCCGCTGGGAGTCCCGCTGCTTACTGCCGCTGTAATTGAGCCCCTGATCCGGCTCCTGTCCAGCCGGGGTTCCGGCAGCTCCTCCACCGAGCCCCACCGCCCACCGCCGCTGTAGTTGAGCTCCGATCTGGCTCCTGTCCAGCTGTTGTCCCGGTAGCTCCGCCGCTGAGCCCCGCCGCCTATCGCCATCTTCCTCAGTAGTTCCTCCGCCAAGCCCCGCCGCTGTAATTGAGCTGTGATCTGGCTCCTGTCCAGCTGGGGCCCCGGCTGCTTCTCCACTGATCTCCGTCTCCTACCACCGCTGTAGTTGAGCTCTGATCCAGCTCCTGTCCAGCTGTTGCCTCGGTGAGTTCCTTCTCCGAGCCCCAATCACAAGATTCTAAGAATCTGTGTGGGGCATGGGGTGCTGGGGGGATCCGTGGTGCCGCAAAGGACAACACTGGCACATGGGTAAAGCAGCAGCCGAAACTCCCGTTAACCGGGCAACACCGGTGTCCGACCGGGCGCGCCACGATTGTTTGCGGGGAGGCATGCTCAGCCTGCCCGGTCAGTGGTAGACGACAGTATCGACTACTGCTTCATTGTGGATTGGAATGACCAGATCAACTGCATATTACATGTGGACACATGCTTTGACTAAACGACAACAAGACAAAAAAATGCCCAAATAATGCAATAAATCATTTTTATTTAAATATTTACAGACAAATGGGCAACACTGTAACGGTGATTTCACAACACTGTTCTACCGATCTAGAATTTCTCTCTATCAACTGCAAGCCATTTTATTCCCCGCGGGAGTTCGCATCATTTTTTTTGATCGCTGTGTACGCCCCTCCCGACCCGGACGCGCGCGTGGCCCAGCGCGCGCTCGCAGATCACATCCTACATGCGGAGCAGACTTTTCCAGACTCCCTGGTTATTGTGGTAGGCGACTTTAACCAGAGCAATCTGAGTCACGAGCTCCCCTGATACAAACAGTTTATTAAATGTCCAACCAGAGGATATAACACGCTGGATCACTGTTACACTACAGTGAAGGACGCATATCGCGCTGTTCCCTGCGCTGCGCTCTGACTATCTGATCACGTGATGGTCCACCTCATCCCCACATACAGACAGAGACTGAAACTCACTAAACCTATTGTGACCACCACAAAGAAATTGACCAGTGAAGCTGGAGAGAATCTGAACACATGCTTGGAAATAACTGACTGGGACATGTTTAAAGGAGCCACACATGATCTTAATGAGTACACAGACACTGTGAACTCATATATCAACTTCTGTGAGGAGAGCATTCTCCCATCGCGCACCAGGGTGAGGTACTCTAATGATAAGCCCTGGTTCACTGCCAAGCTCAGACAGATCAGGAAGGAGAAGGAAGCAGCGTTGAAAAGTGGAGACAGTGACTGCTACAGAGAGGTCAAATATCGGTTTAACAGAGAGCTGAAGAGAGCTAAATCCGTGTATTCTGAGAGACTTCAGCAGCAGTTCACTGCTAATGACTCGGCTTCTGTGTGGAGAGGACTGAGGCAAATCACCAACTATCGGCCTCAGGCTTCTAAAGGTCAGGATGACAAAGCCCTTTGTCAAAAACTGTCCCAACATTACGCCCGTTTTGACACCTCGTCAGCTGTGTCCAACTCCCCCACTCCACCCAGCTCCACTGCCTCCTCGGCCCCTAATTCATCAAAAGCGGTCCCCCCCTCCTCCTCCTCCTCCCCCCTCCTCCTCCTCCTCCCCCCCTGCCCTTGTGAGCAGGACGTGCACAGACAGTTCTCCAGACTGAACCCGCGCAAGGCACCCGGGCCGGACGGTGTGTCTCCCTCCACCCTGAGACACTGTGCGAAAGAGCTGGCTCCTGTCTTCAGACATTTTTAACACCTCCCTTAAGCAATGTCACGTGCCGACCTGCCTCAAATCCTCCACCATCATCCCTGTCCCCAAGAAGCCACGGATTACTGGACTTAACGACTACAGACCTGTAGCGCTCACCTCTGTAGTCATGAAGTCCTTTGAGCGCCTGGTCCTGTCTCACCTCAAGTCCATCACCACTCCCCTCCTGGACCCGCTGCAGTTTGCCTACCGAGCCAACAGGTCTGTGGACGACGCAGTCAACCTGGCCCTCCACTCCATCCTGCAGCACCTGGACTCCCCGGGAACCTACGCCAGGATTCTGTTTGTGGACTTCAGCTCTGCATTCAACACCATCCGCCCCGCTCTGCTCCAGGACAAGCTGTCCCTGCTCGATGTGCCTGACTCCCTCTGCAGGTGGATCACCGACTTCCTGACGGACCGGAGGCAGCATGTGCGGCTGGGGAAGTCTGTCTCGGACTCTGTTAGCATCAGCATCGGATCACCCCAGGGCTGTGTACTTTCCCCCCTACTCTTCTCCCTTTATACCAACTCCTACACCTCCTCCCACCAGTCTGTTAAGCTGATTAAGTTTGCGGACGACACCACCCTCATCGGGCTCATCTCCAACGGCGACGAGTCCGTCTACAGGAAAGAGGTGGCCCAGCTGGTGTCCTGGTGCAGCCACAACAACCTGCAGCTGAACGCTCTGAAGACAGCGGAGATGATTGTGGACTTCAGGAAAGTCACAACCCCCCTGCCCCCCCTCACCATCACAGGTTCTCCCATCACCATTGCAGATTCCTTCCGCTTCTTGGGCACCACCATCACCCGGGACCTCAAATGGGAGCCAACCATCAGCTCCCTCATCAAAAAGGCCCAGCAGAGGATGTTCTTTCTGCGGCAGCTGAGGAAGCTCAAGCTACCCACCAAGATGTTAGTGCAGTTCTACACGGCCATCATCGAGTCCATCCTCACCTCCTCCATAACTGTGTGGTATGCAGGAGCCACTGCCAGGGACAGACTAAGGCTGCAGCGCGTCGTGCGCACTGCTGAGAAGGTGATCGGCTGCAAGCTCCCATCTCTCCAGGACCTGTACATCTCCAGGACCCGGAGGCGTGCTGGCCGGATCATAGCCGATCCTTCACACCCTGGTCACGTACGGTTTGCCCCCCTCCCCTCAGGTAGAAGACTTCGGTCCATTCAGACTAAAACCTCCCGGCACATGAATAGCTTTTTCCCCTCTGCCATCAGACTGCTGAACATTAAGTGACTTATTGACTCTCGTGCACTATATACAGCAGCTCAACCAGACTCATGACATTCATCACTGTTTTTCTGTTGCATTATCAACTGCACTGTGGTACCCCATATTATCTGCTACTTGCTAATTTATTTAAAACTGCCTTGACTAGTATTACTCATTATTACTATTAATATTATTATTATTATTATTACTTATTTTTCTACACTTATTGCACGTTTTTAGTCCTTTAGTTTTTTAGTTTATCTCTTTATCTCATCATGTTTTTAATGTTGCAGCATGGCAGCGAGACAAATTCCTAGTTTGTGTACTACATGAACAATGGCAATAAATCTGATTCTGATTCACTGATGCAAAAGTTGCAGCCAAACGGCTCATTCTCGTGTGTGTGTGTGTGTGTGTGTGTGTGTGGGTGTGTGTGTGTGTATGTGTGGGTGTGTATGTGTGGGTGGGTGTGTGGGTGGGTGGGGCGAAGGGATTGGCGCCATACCATGGATGCCCTGAATTTCCCTCTGGGGATCATTAAAGTATACAAGATACAAATCCAAAAAAATAAATAATGTTTGGTGTTTTGTACCTATTATATTGCTAAAATAAAAAAGGATGCACGACTTCCGGTTATGGCTGCCACGTAGGACGGACGTGTCTCGCTCTGCTCTGCTCCTGGAGAAAAAAAAATCGGCAAATAACTCTCTCATTTGGGACAGAACGTATCCCAGCATTTGGGCGAGGATATGTCGGCGAAGCCTAAGGCTGGAAAACCAGGAAAAGGAAAAAGCGAGCCGCCGAAACAGTCCAAATTAACGGACTTTCAGGTCTGTGACGCAGCAAACAAAACTCCATATATGGCGGAGGAGGCTGGCGGCGGTGCGATGTCTGCGGGGGGAGGCGCAGATGCGCTGATGGCTGCCATGAGTTCAATGAGAGCGGACTTTTCCTCTAGATTTGATGGGATTATGACAGCGTTGGAAGGAATAAGAAAGGAATTGGGTGACTGTGTAGAACGAACGGCGCAGATGGAGCTCCGTCTCGCTAGTGCTGAAGATGACGTCACCCGTCTTCAATTAAAGGTGCGCACTTTAGAAAAAAAAAAAAATCTCTGGAAGATAATATTTTGGATTTGGAATCTCGGTCGAGACAGAATAATTTGAGGCTGGTGGGTCTTCCAGAGGAATCAGAAGGTCGGGACGTATGTTCCTTTCTGGAAAAGTGGATTCCGGAGGTGCTGGGCAGCGAGGAGTTGCAATCAGCAGTGGTTCTGGAAAAAGCACATCGTATTGGCCCACGGAGAGATAAGGGACCGCCGAGGACCTTAATTATGAAGTTTCTTAGCAACAGAGACAGGATGAAGATCTTCAACGCTGCACGTGCTAAAGGAGAGATTAAACACCAGGACCAGCAGGTGCGGTTCTACCCAGATTTGGCCACAGGAATCCAGCAATTGAGGAAGCAGTTTGATCCCATACGTAAGGAGCTGCGCAACCTTGGGATTCGTCATGGTGTAATCTATCCTGCGAGACTGCTGACCACGTATGAGGGCAGAACCCACATCTTCAAGACCCCAGAGGAGGCGCAGGAGTTCATCAAGAAGATCAAAGAAGAAGAAGAGACTGGTGGGAGCTAAGCATGAACAAAATATAAGGTAGAATAATTAAGCATTTGCACAGGCATCTGACTGACTTGAAGTAAATAGTAAGTTTACAAAATATAGATTGTATTATATATTAAAAAAACAAAACAAAAACAAAACAAACAAACAAAAAAACTATGATGTACAAAGTTGTTAAAAATTTTGGAGTTAAGTTGGAAAACTACAGAGGAGAGTTAATGTTACGTCATTAAAAGCAGTAGAGTTAGGGTGATTGGGAGGATGAAGAAGGAGTGGCTTAGGCTGTTCCCCGTGGGTGTGGAACGGTCGATGGCTATATCGGGAGACAGAATTTTTCTTTTGATTTTGGGGGGTTTGCCACAAGTGTGGGAAGGGGAAATTTGTTTGTGTGTAGTTTGTAGGATGAATGTTCAACCACTCATGTTTTTGCTTCTCTGTATGAGCATGTTTACACTGCAAGGTAATCCTAAACTCTCTATTGATCATGGACCAAAGTGTTAATCTTAATTTAACTTCATGGAATTGCAGAGGTCTACAAAATTTAAAAAAACTTAAACAAGTTATGAATAAAATAAAGGACATGGGTTCAAGAATTGTGTTTTTACAAGAAACTCATCTGATAGAGGAGGATGTTAAAAGAATTAGGAGTAGATGGCAGGGAAGTGTATTCACCTCTTCATTTTCATCCCGAGCCAGGGGAGTTATGACTCTCATACATAAATCAGTTCCTTTTCAGGTGAAAAATGTAATTGGAGACAAATTTGGAAGATATGTAATCATTCAAGGTTCTTTGCTATTAGAAAATATAAATCTTGTGAACTTATATGGTCCCAATATAGATGATCAGAAGTTCTTTGCTAATTTATTTCTCATCTTATCATCACTTACAGGGCAACATATAATAGCAGGGGATTTTAATTGTACATTGAATCCAGGTGTGGATAGATCAACAGGACTGGATTGTATGCACATTGGATGTAGGATGACTATTAATCATTTTATGAAAGAATTGAGATTGTTAGATATATGGAGAGAAATGAAACCACAAGTTAAAGCCTATTCTTGTTATTCCAGTACCTACAAGACATTCTCACGTATTGATTATTTTTTGATTTCCACAGAATTAAGGTCCAAGATTCAAAACTGCTTTTATGATAACATCGTGATTTCTGATCATGCACCCTGTTGTCTAATATATGTAGATAAAAAATTGACAAAGGAATCAGGTAGATGGCAATTTCAGCATAAATGGCTTCAGGATGAGGAATTTGTCAAGTATATAGAAAAACAGATAGACGAGTTCTTTGACATCAATACTACACAAACATCAGCATGTGTAAAGTGGGAGGCTTTCAAAGCTTTTATTAGGGGACATATTATTAGTTATACAGGATCAAAATCTAAGAAGACTCGAGAGGAGAGAGCTAAATTGGAACATAAAATAAAAAGTCTTCAGGAAAAAGTGTATGCAGGAAGTGACCCAAGGTTGGAGAATGAATTACTGATTTTGAGAGCTGAATACGACAAAAAATCAGCGAATAGAGCTGCCTCGAGTCTTCTAAGATTGAAACAATCTTTTTATGAACAAGGTGAAAAATCAGGAAAATTATTAGCATGGCAGATTAAACAATTGGAAATTAAAACACCAATTACCAGTATTATAAGTAACGGACAGGTAGTTATAGATCCTTTAGAAATTAATAGAGCCTTTAGAGATTACTATGAAAAATTATATGATACCAAAAATGAACCTGATTTAACAAAACTAAATGGGTTTTTGAACGAACTATCTATACCGTGTATTCCAAATGAAAACAGGGAGATATTGGAGTCTAAAATTAGTCAAGAAGAAGTTGGGCTACCCATTGATAATGTGAAATCAGGAAAAAGTGCAGGACCAGATGGTCTTCCAGTTGACCTTTATAAAAAATTTAAGAATAAATTAATAAAACCTTTTTTGGAAATGGTTTTAGAAGCATTTCAAAATAATAATTTACCATCATTCATAAATAATGCCTTAATTATACTGCTGCCAAAACCAGGTAAGCCCTCTAATAAATGTGAAAATATGAGACCAATAAGCCTATTAAACGCCGACCTTAAGATAATCTGTAAAATTTTAGCAAGACGAATACAAGAAATTTTACCAAATATTATTAATCGAGATCAGAATGGCTTTATAAAGGGTAGACAAGGCTTCCATAATGTAAGAAGACTATTTAATATTATTTATTTTAATAAAGAAGCACCGGATACAGCTCTCCTATCACTGGACGCCGAAAAGGCCTTTGATAGAGTTGAATGGCCCTTTCTTTTTGAAGTCCTACAAAGGTTTGGACTTGGAAATAATTTCATAAAATGGGTTCAAATAATATACAATAATGCTACAGCAGAAATCCTAACAAATAACAATATTTCAAAACCAATAAAAATCAATAGAGGATGTCGACAAGGCTGTCCACTTTCACCTTTACTGTTTACTATGGCAATTGAACCTTTAGCGATAGCGATACGTTTACATTCACAAATATATGGAATTAAAGTTGGACCAACAGAACATAAAATCTCCCTGTACGCCGATGATATAATTTTGTTTATGTCGAATCTAAAAAAATCAATTCCAACCTTGTTGAATTTAATAAAGAATTTTGGGGAAATATCAGGATATAAAATAAATAAAACTAAATCTTCAATATTAATGCTAAATGAGACCCAGAGAAATTATCCAGCCCCTGAGGTAAATCAATTCAATGTTGTAAATCAGTTTAAATATTTAGGAATCCAAATTATGCCTAAGCTAGAATCAGTCGCCAGTGTCAACTATGAAGCCTTAATGTCAGATATCAATGAGTTAACTCAGAGATGGATGTCACTACCAATGTCGATGATCGGGAGAATCAATATACTTAAAAGTAATATTTTACCTAAAATACTTTATTTATTTCAATACATTCCCTTATCACCACCTTTAGATCTATTCTCAAGAATAAAAAAAAAGTTAGTGGAATTTATATGGAACAACAGGAGGGCTAGATTACGTTTGTCTTTATTATATTTACCATTTGATTGTGGAGGTCTGAAATGTCCAAATTTTATGTTGTATTATTGGTCGGCACAACTGAGGTCTATGACATATTATTTTTCATCAAATGATCTCCCTCACTGGACTGAAATGGAATCATACAATTTACCTTTACCTCTTCCCATATTCATATACTCAGATTCGGCAAAAAAATTACAAAAACAAGTTAAAAATCCATTTGTAAAGCATATGATCAAAATATGGTGTGAAGCTAAAAACTATTTAAAAGAACCACAGTTATTGTCACAATTTAGTCCAATATGGGGTAATCAATATTTTAAACCAGGGAGAGCGGACGCTGTATTTAAAGTATGGAATTTAAAAGGGATACAAAAGATTCAGGATTTATATTTGCCATGTGCAGACAATATAATGTCTTTTGAAGAGCTGAGGATCAAATTTAATCTCAATAGAACACATTTTTTTAAATATCTTCAACTTAGAAACTTTATTCGATCAAATCAAAATAAAGCTCTCACTCGACCTATTTATTCATCCTTGGAAAAAATGATGATGAAAGATAGTAAAAGAAAGGGTATTATTTCAGAGTTTTATAACTCATTGACACTATCTTCAAGTGAAAATTCACTGAAAAGATTAAACTACTGGAAAGAAGATCTGCAAATTGAAATTTCAGAGGAACAATGGGAATTGGCTTGTACAGAAGCTCAAACCAAATCAATAAATGCACGCCTTAAATTGATACATTTCAAATGGTTAATGCGGATGTATGTTACACCGGAGGAGTTAAATAGATATAACAAAAATATACCAGATACATGCACAAAATGCATGGAAAGTAAAGGAACCCTATTTCATTGTTTATGGGAATGTAGATTAATAAGAATGTTTTGGGAGGAGGTGAGGGTAACAATTGAAAAAATAATCTCAAAACAAATCATATTGAATCCTAAACTGTTTTTGTTGGGTCTGTACCCAGAAAAGCATAATTTCAATAAAAGTGAAAGAACATTCATAGACCTCAGTTTGCTTAATGCCAAAAAATGTATTGCACTATTATGGAAAAAGACTCATAGACCAGATGTGACTCAGTGGTTAAGACAGATGTTAACAAACCTTCCATTAGAAAGAATAACATATATACTGAAATCAAAGGAAATTGTGTTTGAGAATATATGGAGACCTTTTATTGATTATGTAAAAAATTTAAACATAACTCTTGAAGAAGAAGGTGAATGATGTGTGTGGACCTTGTAAATTCCAAACTGGTGAACATAATATGTATACTAATGTATTGGATTGTCTAGACTAAACAGAGGAGCATTGTTGAAGACTTGATTTTGTTGGTGGTTGTTGGTGTTTTTAGGGTTTTTATTTTTTTTTTGTAGTACTTTAGTGTTAGTGTTTGATTGTTTGTATCATGTTTGTTAAAAAAAAAAAAGGTTCAATAAAGATATTGTGGAAAAAAAAAAGGATGCACAACAATGGGTCTCAAATATTTGTAAATGTGTCCCTGTTATAGTACTGCATGACTTTATTGATGATAGACTATAAACTACACATATAAACTAAATTATAATGGTGACTGAACAAGTCCCATTCCCCAAAGTGCAAGATACAATATTTATGAATATAAGTCATAAAAGATCACACAAATAAGCTATCTGACAAAAAAAATAAACAAGCGGTTCTTAAACAGTGGCTAATATTGCATGTCCCATTCATTTTCAGTTATTCTGTAATTAATATTCACACAGTCAAATAAATCTCAGTTGAGTCCCTTTCATATTTGTCAAAGTCTAACGTGATTGCCTACATATAGGCTACACCTCTGTATTCCACTTTCAAACACAGCCTACATTTGAGCCTGCAAAGCCTAATTGGGCTACCTGTTTCAGACAAGAATACTTGCTTTCTACGGGCATGCATTAGTTGAATTACAAACTGGGATATTTTAATTAACCCAGATGCACTAATATTCAGAATGAGGGCTAATATTAATGAAGATGAAAATCAGATAGTGACTTGTGTAATTCAGTCATTTACTGCATTCAACATGTTAGCCATGATAGCTCAGCCCTCAGCAACCAGAGAGCTGATTGTCAAACAGGTAAGCTAACATAAACAGCATGTACTAACAGTATTGCCATTTTTCTAAAGCTTGAAACTGTTGGCCATTGAAAATAAGCGGCACTAACTTTCTTTACTCACTAAAACTTACCGAGCAGAAGCAGCTGTTAATGTTGCGGCTCCCAGGTGCCGCCGTCTCAGGTACTCATGCATCACTGTAGTGCTGCCATGATAGGAAAGGTCTGCCTCGCAAAGTCTGCATTTTACTTGTTTCGTTTGTTTTGTTTTCTGTGAAATGCTCCCATACTATGGAAAGTTTGGGTATGCTTTTGTTTAGTTCCACTTTGACTTGTTTGGTCTTTTCGCTTCGCCATGCTGTGCTCATCATCTTCTTCACTGGAAATTGTTCATGCATGCTGGACAACAGAGGCGCTACTGTCTGCTGCAGCTGCAACTGAACATTTCCACAGCATGCATAGAAACTTCATAATTAAATGATTTGTCGACAATAAAAATGTACGTCGACAAATTTTTATTGTTGATATTATCAACGTCGACTAATCGTTTCAGCCCTAATAAATACACATGGGAAAATCCACAACACTCACTCATTCTTGTTGATCAATTTGAAAAAAAAAAAAGAAGGGAAAAAAAACCAAATTGTATTGATTACAGATGCATTTCTTCATTCATTCATCTTCTTCCACTTAATCTTTTTTCTGTCGCGGGGGGGCTGGAGCCTATCCCAGCATCTTTGGGCGAGAGGCAGGGTACACCCTGGACAGATCGCCAGTCCATCGCAGGGCCAACACAGAGAGACAGACAACCATTCACTCTCACAGTCATACCTAAGGACAATTTAGAATCCCCAGGTTTTTTTTTATGCCAGTTAACCTAACTTGCATGTTTTTTGGCATGTGGGAGGAAACCAGAGAAATCCCGGAGTAAACCCACGCAGACACGGGGAGAACATGCAAACTCCACACAGATCACTGTTGGTCGGGGGCTGGGATCGAACCCAGGATCCCCAGGCCAAGGGTGAGTTGCTGTGCTGCCGCAGTGCTAACCACTCCGCCACCGCGCCGCCCAGATGCTTTTCTTTCAGAAGGTAAATGAGGTGTATAGAGTTAAAAGAAAAAACATGATTGGAACCACTGATCTACAGTATTTTGTGGATCCGTGCAGATGCATTTTTCCCTCTTTTTTTGTTTCTTTAACGAGTGGATGCAGACATTTTTTTCCCAGTTTTAATGAAATTGTTGTGTGCACGGCCCCTGAATGTTACTTAAGATGCTCTTTACTTGTACCAGTGTGATTCTACTGCTATTGCTAGTAGGGATGAGAACTGCAGGAGGCAGAAATATCATATATTGTGATTTCCCATCCCGATCTTTATCTTGTCCAACTCCTGCCTAGATCTCACTAGGCGCTCCTGCTGCTTGTCTCAAACCTGGGTAAATGGGGGGGGGGGCTGCATCATGGAGGGTATCTGGCATAAAATCTTTGCCCAATCAAACATGCAGATCATCACAAGTGAGATTTCCATACCGGATTGGCCAAAGCCTGGATTAACAACCACCATCGGTGCTGTTTACTGGCAGAGTGCCGGTGGAAACTGGGAAACATTTAGTTGAAGATCATTGGGCATGTTTGGAGGTAGCAAGAGAAAAGGAAAGGCTCTGCTTGTTCACTGCAGCATTTCATTTAATTTATTTTTCATTTATTTATTTTATTTTGATATTTTTCATTTATTTATTTTGTTTCGAATGTGTAACATTGAGCCCTCAGTGACAATAATGTAGAAAATTTTAAGAAAAATAAAATGTATACAGTATGAATCTTTGGAAAGCTGAGTTCAATTTCTCTAGCCACACCCAGGCCTGATTACTGCCACACTTGTTGTCAATCAAGAAATCACTTAAATAGGACCTGTCTGACAAAAGGAAGTAGACCAAAAGATCCTCAAAAGCTAGACATCATGTTGTGATCTAAAGAAATTCAGGAACAAATGAGAAACAAAGTAATTGAGATCTATCAGTCTGTAAAAGGTTATAAGATAAGATAAGCCTTTATTAGTCCCACAATGGGGAAATTCCAGGATTGCAACAGCACAGGGATAGCAACACTCAGAGCAACAATCAGAAGGCAAGAAAAAACAAGAACAGCTAGTATACATATGTACATATTACTATAAATATATATATAGACACACAGTGCGGAGCATTGTGGTTGGTGAATGTGCAGCAGAAAGTCTAAGCTCTCTCTCCCTCCGCGGGTGCGGCGGGCCAGCTGGATGTCTTTGGGCATGATGGTGGTGACCCTCTTGGCGTGGATGGCGCACAGGTTGGTGTCCACGAAGAGACCCACCAGGTAGGCCTTGCTGGCCTCCTGCAGAGCCATGACGGCGGAGCTCTGGAAGCGCAGGTCGGTCTTGAAGTCCTGAGCGATCTCCCTCACCAGGTGCTGGAAGGGCAGCCTACGGATGAGCAGCTCCGTGGGTTTCTGGTAGCGACGGATCTCTCTCAGAGCCACGGTACCGGGCCTGTAACGGTGAGGCTTCTTCACTCTGCCGGTGGCCGGAGCACTTTTTTTCGAGCAGCCCTGGTGGCTAGCTGCTTCCTGGGGGGGCTTTTTCCTCCAGTAGATTATATAGCCATTTCTAAAGCTTTGGGACTCCAGCGAACCACAGTGAGAGCCATTATCAACAAATGGCGAAAACATGGAACAGTGGTGAACTTTCCCAGGAGTGGTTGGCCAACCAAAATTACCCCAAGAGCTCAGAGACAACTCATCCAAGAGGTCACAAAAGACCCCACAACATCACTTATCTCAGTTGAGGTCCGTGTTCATGACTCCACATAATGAGACTAGGCAAAAATGGTTTGCATGGCAGAGTTCCAAGACTAAAACCACTGCTGAGCAAAATGAACATACGGGCTCATCTCAGTTTTGCCAGAAAACATCTTGATGAACCCCAAGACTTTTGGGAAAATACTCTGTGGACTGACGAGAAAAGTTGAACTTTTTGGAAGGTGTGTGCCATTACATCTGGCGTCAAAGTAACACAGCATTTCAATAAAGGAACATCATACCAAGAGTGAAATATGGTGGTGGTAGTGCGATGGTCTGGGGCTGTTTTGCTGCTTCAGGACCTGGAAGACTTGCTGTGGTAAATGAAACCATGATTTCTGCTGTCTACCAAAAAAATCCTGAAGGAAAATGTCTGGCCATCTGTTCGTGACCTCAAGCAGAAGCGCACTTGGGGTTCTGCAGCAGGACAATGATCCAAAACACAACAGCAAGTCCACCTCTGAATGGCTTAAAAAACCAAAAAAACAAAATGAAGACGTTGGAGTGGCTTAGTCAAAGTCCTGACCTGAATCCAATTGGGATGCTGTGGCATGACCTTAAAAAGGCGGTTCATGCTCGAAAAACCCTCCAATGTGGCTGAATTACAACAATTCTGCAAAGATGAGTGGGCCAAAATTCCTCCACAGCGCTGTAAAAGACTCATTGCCAATTATTGCAAACACTTGATTGCAGTTGTTGCTGCTAAGGGTGGCCCAACCAGTTATTCGGTTTAGGGGACAATCACTTTTTTCACACAGGGCCATGTAGGTTTGGATTTATTTTTTTTTACCCTTAGTAATAAACACTTTTATTTAAAAACTGCATTTTGTGTTTACTTGTGTTATCTTTGCCTAACATTTAAATTTGTTTGATGATCTGAAATATTTAAGTGTGACAAACATACAAAAAAAATGAGAAATCAGGAAGGGGGCACACACTTTCTCACACCACTGTGGTTGAAAGGCATACTTTCTCCTGTCACAGTTTAAAAAGCTGCTTGGTCCAATCGGATTGCTTGGCTGAAACCAACTGTTGTATAATAAAGCCACTTTCAACCTACAATTGGCGAGCTGCAGTCACAGGTTCCATTAGCATAAATTGACACCTCAACAACCCTCCATGGCTTTTTCAAACTTTAAGGAGAAGTTGGTCTGATCTCATGTATGTAACAGTGCATTTCTTTGATCAGTGTTTCCTCTGGCTTAAAGGCCTTGGCGTGGTGGCAACATATTTTTCTGGGGTGGGGGGAACACATGGCATTATTGTAACTGGAATATGTTAATTTTATACTATTTCTTTCTTCTTTTTTTTTTTTTAAATTTTGCACAGTAACTTTGCATATGGAACTTATCATTTGAAGTATTGTACAACCGAGGCTTGAATGTTGGAATATTGGGCCAGTTGGGCAAATTACTATAATTAATGTTTTTCCCTTCCTTACTCTCTCAGTGGAAAAAAAAAAAAAAAAAAAAGAAACACGAGAATAAAAATACAAAAAAAAAATACACAAATTTTTGTCATTTATGTAAACCATGACAAAAAATTTTCTTCAGGACAAAATATGACAATATTTTCTAACCTGTTTGTATACCACTATAGACAGAGAAAGAACCTGAATTAGACGGGGTTCAGAGAGGGAAAGATGAGACAGAAGAGAGGAGCCACAAAAAGTAAAGTTTTCAGGCAGAGGGTCCTGGAGAGATGAGCAGAGGAAGGAGAGAAGGATGACACCACTAAAAAGTCCAAACACAGGAAGTCTGATATTTAAGATATTTAAATTATATGATCAGAGGTGGGTATAGTAGCTAGAAATTCTACTCATGTAAAAGCAGTGCTTTGAAATTAATAATTAAAAGTAGACAACCAAAAATTTCTAGTTGAGTTAAGGGTACAAAGAGCACCCACTTGAAAACTTGAGTAATGATTTCAGTCTTGAAGGTTTGAGGTTTTTCTCCAAAATTTACAACAATTTTCTTATAGTTTTCTACTTTTGTCTGTAAATTTATCTAAATTTGAAACCATTTTCCTCAAATTTGTAATTTCCTCTTGTAAAATTGACTTTTCTTGTACATTTGAAACTTTAATATAAATTTGTGGATTATTTTATGGCTAATTTTTATCTAGTTTTTTTAAATAAAATGACTTTTTTTAATAAATTTGAAACTGTGATAATTTTTTTTTACCTTTTCCATATAACAGTGTACATTTTTGACCATAATTTTGCATAGCCAGAACAGAACAACAATTTAACTCAGATTTCAAAGGAAATAATATTAATAAAATTGTATTTAATGAAATACATTAACTTAAATGACCAAAGATGCAGTTATTTCTGTTATAATATTTCTAGATATTTATAGTTTTTTTTGTAAAGAAATCTCCTCATCACCCAGACAGCAGGAAAAACCTCCCTTATTTTGAAATCCAAATGTTGGGACATTTAGTTTGTCTGAAGGCTGCTGACGGATTAAAGTCATTGACTTTGTGAATTTCGGTTATCTTAACTTTCCAGGTGTATAATAGGGAACATAACTTAATATTGTAGTGGCTGGTAAAATGTGTCCTCAGCAATTCATCAGTCCCCCTTGCCTTTCCCTTCATATGAAGCCTGCTGCTTATGAATTCTAACCACGTCTGTTAGCTAAGCGGTTCTTCCATTATTGCTCCCGTTACCAGCGGGTTAAAACCATGATGCATACCTCCAGTGCTTACATACCTCTTCTGATTTTTTTCCGCATTTAAAGTACTTTAATAAACTCATGTTTCTCTCAGTCACGCTCCTGAGACACACTGCCTGGCAACTGGAACGCTCACGTGGGCAGGGCGCATCTGAACTCTGCGCGGATGACGGTCACACGTGTTCATGTGCGTGCTTGCGAACCATCATTACTTCATATATTTTTCTTAAATTATATTTCCTCATAAGAGTGGCAGAAGATTTTCAGGGGTGGCGGGCTGCCACCCAGAAGTGTTGGATACCCTGTTTGGTGTATCAAGTTTCATGTCCTCACACGAACGCAATATGAGCCTGGAAGCTGGGGATGCCGGCATGGTTTGTTGAGTCACCGGCATTTTTACAGGACTTTTATTTTTGTCGTGTGTCAAACTCAGCAGATCAGTGGTTGATTGGAATACACAGATCTACTGTATATTGTTCATTGGTTGCTGTTTTATGTTCTCCAGTTGCAAAATGTACTCGGTAGTCACTTAATTACGTCATTTTTTTATCGGCACTGAATAGCCTTTATATTTACAAGAAGAGATGCAGTGTGTATGTGTCCAGCAACACACAAACAAGATTTTTTTTTTTTTCCAGTGGGGGCTGTCACGGAATAAAGAAGAGCAGATGGGTGCGTTCATGTGAGGTCAACCAGGATGCACGAACAAGCACAGAGCAGAGTTGAACAGGGAGATGCTGCACACTCCGCAGGACCGACTGGAAAAAAAAATGCTCTCAAAAGAAACCTGTCCCTCTTGGCCACTGTGATATTTATGTAATTGTGGCACACAGTGTTCTGCTGCAGCTTTAAAATTAATCTAATCTAATTATAATCCATTTATCTGTGTTGTCCTATTCAAATGTCCACTGAGGTGAGGTGGCCACCACCTTGCGTTCCTTGCAGGGTCATTTAGCCCATGTCAAGTAGCATGGGTAACCCTATTCAGACAGCAGAGGGTGCCTGGATTGTACTGGGTTTGCCTGGATTGCCGGGGAACACTGACAGGGCCTTAAGATTTGGAAAATTCTTCACTGACTGTTTGTGGTTACAAATGAAAATCCCAGTTCCAAAAAAAAACCTGGAGTCTCTGCTAATTGCTGACATGGATAGATGAGGGATGGTGCAACTGGGTCTGATTTTTGTTCCCTTGCTTTGAACAAGTTTGGAATAACTGCACCATAAATAAATCATACATACTCCTATATAAGTACACATGGAAGATTGAAAGCTCTTAGTAAATCTGAGATGTACTGTCATTCAGAAACAGAATAACTCAGTAGTCTCCAGTGAATTGTTCCTCACTATTATAGTCGGGTTCTCCATATCATTCAGTTGTTTTTGTCTTCTTCTGTCCATTACATCTCACTGGTTTAGTTGTTCCATCTATCCATCCAGCCAGTTGCAACAGCTCCCACCTCAGCCTTCATTAAGTCAGGGCTTGTTAGCCTTGTTAAGCCCTCATTAGCAGCTGCCTCTCTCTGCTCTACTCGGGGGAAGGTGGAGATGTAGAGGACATGGTGCTCCGCTCCATGTGCAGGTCATTAAAGAGGGAAACATGATGAATAATTCAATCATGGTGGGCAAGCTGCAGCAGAGCAACATGCTTGAGGAAGAAGATGATGGAGATTGGACTCTGTGTTCTAATGTGGCCTAATATTCTCTTGTGTTTTACTCCAGGTAAAGTCAGTGAAGACGGGGTCTGTCTTCTGGACCATTGGATGTTGCCTCTCCTACTTCTATATGGTAAGAACATTCAATACTTAGACAATACTTATGTGAACATTTGATGGAAGTGCTTGTCTGACTGTAAACTACTCTGCAGAGTCTGGATACACCAAGATGGAAACACATGAGTAGCCAAAATATTTTGAGAGCAGTGACCCTTCTTTTAGGTTAAGGACAGAGTTTAAAGTTCTCTAATGAATGAATTTCTGCCAATCATTTCTGCCAATGAGAGAAAATAAAATAAAAACTTGCATATTGTGAGGTTTAAAATATATGGGGGGGGGCATATAAATCAACACTTACTGAAATTCAAAAAATACAAGCTCTTTAGTGCTTCAGTCATGAGAACACCTTGATTTCTTTATGGGATTTTTTATGAAAGGCGTTCAACTTGTCTGAAAATGGTAGCTGACAGCTAAAGGGTTTCCTGATATTAAATAAAAGAAAAAACTTTGTAAAAGAAGTTGAGATGAGGGGAAGGAGAGATGAGAAGAATCCGGTTTGTCTGACAGTCATGGAGAGGTGAGCCCTGTATTTTTTTTTCTTTGGATATTCTGAACTTTTTATTTTGCACATAGGTGCTAGCTTGATAGCTAATGTTGCTAATGAGGGTTCCAGTAAAAAGCTAATTAAGATATGTGCAGACTTGTCTGTCATTTCTTGTTCGTGATTGATTGGTGGAGGTATGTTAGGCCAGCTGCTGGTGCTGCAATTCACAGGAAGTCCCCACCCCCAAGTTATTCTTTCATTCCTGATGGAGTGTGTCTAATCTGCTTCATTTACAGTTAAAATTATTATTCAAAGTTAGAATAAACAGTAAATTGTTCCACCATAAAATAAATCAAGACAAACTGTATGTATGAAAGGCTGTCATTAGTCGACCTCTTTTTCTTCTTTTTTTGGCTGCTCCCTTTATCAGGGGTTGTCACAGCTGCTCATGGTCCACACATGTGATTTTGCAAGGATTTTTTACACTGGATACCCTTCCTGATGCAAACTTACCCATCTGCCAGGGCTTGGAACCGGCACTAGGAGTGCACTGGCTGGCATTCCCCTTGTGGCTGGGTAGCCAGCTTTTCTTTCCCCACTCTGTTATGCTGAGCACCAAGCTAGCGGGTGGGAAGTACCATTTTTATATGGTCTTTGTATGACAGGGCTGGGCCTTGAACCCACAACCCACTGGCTGTGGTGCAGATATCGTTAGTCATTAGTAGGGGTGGGGATTGTGAGGGACCTTTGAATTCAGATACTTGGGTCATGATATTTTCCTATCACGATTCAACAATAATCACAATATCGCAATATCAAGTATCACGATCCCATATATTTCAAAATTTTTTAACTTACTCAACCTGAAATCATTTCCCAAAGTAGAACTGTTAACATAGCTTTCTTATAATAAGGTATACTCGGGGCTTCATTTTCCACAGAGACATGTCTCTGTACATAGGAAGGACAGTGGACAGTGTTGTTTGGAATAATTTTATTGAGATTGCTACGTGCTAAGCCCAAACCTAATGAGCCTCCGAGACCTTTTGTGGTTAATGTACTTATTATGAGACTCAGTGCTATAGCTTACGCCGAGCAGGAGGACTTTCACTACTCATGTACAAGGGAAAAAGACTCCTGATTTTTCTGGATTACACTAGCTCAGTAGCAGAGAAGCAAGCCGAATTCACCATCATTAAACGGCAGTTCCGGGCCTATGCAGATATCAAATACAGGCTTTACTTTCCTGCAGAACTGAGAATAACCCTCCCAGATGGACATACAAGTAAGTTTGAGGACTAAAAGGCTGCATTGGATTTCATTCAGCAGGAACTTAAGATGAGTAAACTTCTTCTTCCTCTTTTAGATTTGATTGGCGGTTGGCAACCAGCTTACAGGTGCATTACCGCCACTGACTTGATTATCATCACTCTGTATCTGTAACAGCTCCTTACGTGTGAAAAAAATTACCCCTCCTTGGACTGTGTCCTGTCTCCTCCATGGAGTGAATGTATAATGGATGTTTGTTTATAGATACGTATGAACAGAGTTTAGAATGTACAAGGTTTGACCACAAAGTCTCTTCTTTTAATGGAGTCACTATTGCTATTTTTTTTTTGCTCTTTTGCTTCACCCTGGCTAGTGTTAACCTGCCAAAGTTGAGGATGATATTTTATAGATGTCCAAGGACACTATATGGGATGCAGGTAGTTTGGGTTTTTTTTCGGTGCGTATCTTGTTTAAGAGGATAGTTTTGCAGGGGGGATTTCAGCTGGGATTGTTTTGTTTTTTTTTGGGGGGGGGGGCTTCTTTTTGGTTTTGTTTTCTTTCTTTTTCTCCTTTTTTTTCTCTCTGGCTGGATATGTTTGTATTCTGTTTACAAGTAGCCCAATTAAGACATGAAACACGGTGGATTCTCTGTGTGTGTGTGTATGAGTGCATATTTATATATGTGTACTCTATAATAAGTTATGCCTGATACTAACATACGTACAAGCAGTGGTTGCGGGTTTAGATTTACTAGTTGGAATGTTAAGGATCTTAATAATCCAATTAAACATAGTAAAATATTGTATCATCTTAAACATTTGCTAACTCAAATAGCATTTTTGCACAAAAACCATTTAAAATTAATTGATTATGCTAAATTACAAAAATGCTGGGTCGGACAAGTATTCCATAGTGCTTTTAATACTAAATCTAGAGGAGTGGCGATTTTAATACATAAAGCAGTTTCATTTAATGCCTCTCATGTTATTACTGATCCAAATGGTTGATATATTGTGGTGAGTGGAAGACTTTCAATTACTCCCATTGTTCTTGCCAATATATACAGTCCAAACTGGGATAATGAAAACTTTTTTTTAAAGATTTATTTGCTGGTCTCCCAGATATGACTGATAGCCCTTTAATATTGGGAGGAGACTTTAACTGTTGGCTAGATCCTGTATTAGACAAGTCTTCCAATAAACCTCAGTTTTTTAATGGATGGTTCCATTCATGCATTGTTTGAATGGACAGTTTTATACAGTTTATTTTATAAATGGACATCCTGATCATTTCTTGGAATGTGGGAGGAAACCGGAGCACATGGAGAAAATCCAATATGCGGTTTGTGTTTTATCTGTCACGCTTTTCTTGGCATTTTACACATTTCAGCAACAGCTTTTTGATGTCGTCTTCAGATTTGTGTCCTAGTCCTTGACATGGGGGATGAAACCACTCCCTGCATTTACAACATTCAGAGAACAAATTTGAATCCTCTGGCATGTTACAGAAACACTACAGTTGCTCTTCATGTCGTCCATATATCTTTTGGGATTTACTGAGCGTTTTCAAATATGTGAATAGAAAATTTGTGATTAATTTGTTTTAAAAACAATCGATGAATGGACAGAACAGTACAAAACATGGACAGAACATTCCATATCGTTTGTTCTGTGTTTTAGTAATCACCGTGAATTCATTCCTGCTACATTTGTTCTGTCTGCATTCTGTGCAGAACGTTCTGTTCAGTCAGCATTCCACACAGAACATGTTCCGTTGGCGATTTTTTTTGTGTCTTTTACGTTTTGCTTGTCATTTTACAGGGACAGTTTATTTATAAAGCATTTTAAATAAAACCAGACCTCCTGGAAAAATATGATTTTTGTATCTTTTACGTTTTGCTTGTCATTTTTATGGAAGGTTCCATTCATGCATTGTATGAATGGACAGTTTTATACAATTTATATTATAGACATCCTGATCATTTTTTTAGAATGTGGGAGGAAACCGGAGCACCTGGAGAAAATCCAATATGTTGTTTGGTTTTTTTATATCTGTCATGCTTTGCTTGGCATTTTACACATTTAAGTGACGGTATCCTGTCATTTGCTATTATTTCGATGGCAACAAAACGTGGACAGAATATTCCATATGGCACACAGACGGAAGGTCCCATACCATGTGTTAGTAATAACCCCTTAATGTTCCTTAATATTTAGCTGGAGCCTTGTCTGTATATGCTGAAACATCATAAAAGCCATTGGGGACATCCAGCCGGCTGTGTTTGTAGCAGTATTTCAACTAGCAGTGAACTGGTCAGGATGGCTACAGGAGGAAGAAGTACCCAGGATGCAGTTCGTCCTACACGTAAAGCGCCATTAAGTAAACATCTACTTTGGTGATGCCACCAACCTCCAGTCTGGCTGTCAGCAGGGTGAATGTTGGGAGTGGCATTCTTCTGTAACAGTTTACTTAGATTTTCAACCTCTGCATGATGTTTGTCCTCCATAAGCAGTTTCTTATTCTCGGCTTCTTTAAAGGCAGACTGAACTTCACAAATCTCTTCATTCATATTTCTAATAATCTCGTTTTTCTCCTTAATGATACTCTCGAGCTTAGCTTGTTGTAGCTGAGAGTTCTGGAACAGTTTTCGATTTTCAACCTCTGCATGATGTTTGTCCTCCATAAGCAGTTTCTTATTCTTGGCTTCTTTAAAGGCAGACTGAACTTCATGAATCTCTTCAGTCATATTTCTAATAATCTCATCTTTCTCCTGAATGACACTCTTGAGCTTGGTCATTTCACCAAGTAATTCAGCAGACTCCAGGTTGGGCTAACAATCTCTCTGTCCAAATGTACTCGGAATTACCTGAAGCGTCCCTACGAACGTAGCTGTGAAATTCAGCCATTTCCTCAAAGTCAAGCAAAGAAAAGTGTTTCTGAGATATACTCCGATGTGAAGCTTTGGTGATCCTCCTTTGAACTCTTTTTGCAAGCAATCCAAAAATCTTCATTTTTTGAAAACTAGTTCATACCCGTTCATGCCTGTAGAAACCAAGTATAAGCAAGTATTTCTGCATGCCCGTTGCTGAAGGGTCTCCTCCTGTGTGAGACGGCTGTGTTGTTCACAGTCATGCCGCAGGCATCACTGACAAGAGCTTTCTTGAATTTATAGAGTGCCTTCTGCCTTACTGAGTGAGATTTCTCGATGTCCTGCTTCGAATGGGTGTGGTTTAAAGTAGTGTGTTGTATTCGGTCTCAGCTTCTCTGTGCCTTGCCTGGCGTGCAGCGTTGGTGGCCAGCCGACTATTCCGCATCTCCTGGGTCTCCGCTTGTCTGTGCCGGGTCTCCTCCTGTGTGAGATGGCTGTGTTGTTCAGTCATGCCGCAGGCATCACTGACAGATTTTTTGAATATATAGAGTGCCTTCTCTTCTGCCTTACTGAGTGAGATTTCCTGATGTCCTGGTTCGAATGGGTGTGGTTTAAAGTAGTGTCGTATTTAGTCTCAGTTTCTCTGTGCCTTGCCTGGCGTGCATTATTGGCAGCCAGCCGACTGTTCCGCATCTCCTGGGTCTCAGCTTGTCTGTGCCTTGCATGGCGTGCAGCGTTGCTCGCTTTGTGGGCATGTTGGGCTTCAAGTGACTCAGCACGTGCATGGCGCACTACCACACATTTTCTGTCTGTCTGTGCATCCCTGGTGTGTTGTACCCTGTGCTAGTGAAGGGTCTCCTCCTGTGGCAGGCATCATAGGACACTACATCATAGGTAGGCAGGCATCGTGAGTGATGGTCTATATGACATCATAAAGACATCCAGGCCAAGATGTTGGCCACCCCGGCTTACAGCATAGTGTTCTTTCCTTTATGACATCACATTCTGTATGACATCATTGAATACGCACAGGTTTACAAACAAAACTTTATTTACACTGTCGCCGTCTGCCTTGTACCAGAAGTGGAAGATAGCACATAGCTATAAAATCATAGGACTCGCTCTGACATCATCAAAGAGCATAGAACTCGCTATGACATCATCAGAGATCAAAGGCGGGCATCACTGAATGAGTGGTGATGTCAAAGATCAAAGGCATGTTTCACCATGGTTGCTGTTGCCATGGTAACAGTAACTTTCTACGAGCGTACAGAAATGCTTGCTTATACTTGCTTTCTACAGGCATGCAGAAATACTTGCTTATACTTGGTTTCTATGGGCATGCACGGGTATGCACTATCTATAATTTAAGAAATCTCTGTGTGTTCCACGTGTATTTCCCGAACCGTTCGTCGGACTGGCCTCAGATTTTACACGTGCTGTGCTGAGGTTACGAGGGTGTGCATCCCAGAATTTCAGCCTCCCCGGATATAAGGAAGTTTAGGAGGGGAAATCTTTAATGAACGCCCATAGGGGATCCATAGGGGAGCTGTGGGCGTTCATAGCTATGACATCACAGGCGCATACTGTGTTCCTGTGATGTTACATGACCATATAAGGAGTTCTGAACAACTCCTCCTATGATGTCATACAAACACCATAGGCACACTGTGAGGTCAGAACATGCTGTGAGCATGCAGAAATGCTTGTTTACACTTGCTTTCTATGGGCATGCAGAAGTACTTGCTTAAAGGCCAAATGTCACGTAATTTTTTTTTCTAAATGACAACGAATTTAGATAAAATACACATAGCTTAAACCAAATATTCATACCGGAGACCATATCACCCACCTGTATTTACATAATTGCACAAAATACACCAGGTGAAGGCCCCACCTTGCTTGCTGGCTTGTGACAGCCAGTCCAGACCACGCCCATGTTTTTGACATCACCAGTTGTACCCTGGCTGCCCTGCCTATCCACATTCACACTTATCAACATTGGACAATCATGATGGAAAGTGACAGCGATTGTGAACAAATTAGTTTAGTTTTGTCTTTTTTTTTGTCTTTTTTTTTTGTCAGTGGTTCAGACAGTGACAGAGGCATAGAACCTTACCGGTTCGAGCCGTCCGAGACGGAATCAGATGCTTTGTCTGATGACAACAGTTCCAACGATGACCAGAGAGCAGAACCAGTGGAAAATGTCATTGAACTGGACATTAATCTCCTCCAGAATTGCGAAGCCGGAGGGGGTCTGTCCAGGGCGCCCCATAAATATTGATTTTTTGGAAGCCATTATTATTACAGTGGAGAAGAGCCGCTGCTGTCAAGAAATTGACCAGATCAATATGAAAATGGCACCGTATTTTGGTGCCAAGCGCGGCTGTGGGAGACGGCAGAGTGGTTTGGGACACTTTTCTGGGAAATGTTTTAAATGTAGTTCGTGTTGTTATTGTCAAATATTTTAAAGAAAATACGGGGAAAATGCAATTTTAGCAAAAACGGGCGTATTGCCATTTCTGTACGCCCAAAAGAAAAAATATACTGGAAAAAAAACTGAGTGTCTTGAGGAGCACTCCTGTGTGTGATCACTCACAGCTGGGGCGGGCTGATCGCTCAGCGGGAGCTATTCTCACTACTGTTCGAAGTGTGGAGTCACTCATTAGTTTAATTGTCGGGGCGGGCTGATCGCTCAGCGTCAGCTATTCTCACTGCTGTTCGAAGTGTGGAGTCACTCATTAGTTTAATTGTCTGGGCGGGCTGATCGCTCAGCGTGAGCTATTCTCACTACCATGAGAAGTCATTAGGACAATGGTTTAACAGGTTGAGCTGTGCAGCGGTTGCGGAACAGACAGAGATCCCAGAGAGGTGTGCCTTGTTGCTCCGCCGTTCCTTATAGCTGCTTTTTACGGTGTTGAAGTACGGCGAAAACGTCTCACTTGACAGGTATGAAAACATTTCCCAGAGAAGTGTCCCTTATTACCCAGCTGTCCCTGATAGTCCCTTTTTAAGGTATGGGTGAAATATCCAATTTTTTCTTTCTTGTTGCTCACTTCAACCTTCCAGTCTCCATATAAACAATCAATTGAAATACCCCAAGCATCAAACTAGGGTACAATCGATTTCGTCACTTCCGCCTTCTTCCCCAGGCGATTCCAGGGGCCGTGTCAGGCCAAGCGCGGCAGTTTTAAATTAACGAATATTCCGTTGTTACTGAAGCATATGCACCAAGACCCGAACAGATCGGTTCCCTTTTATATCTAGTTTCAAGATATTTAAAGTACCCTGTTACGTGACATTTGGCCTTTAACCATGTCAAAAATCAAAGGCAGGCATCACCATAGTTACTGTTGCCATGGTAACAGTAATTTTCTATGGGCATGCAGAAATGCTTGCTTACACCTGCTTTCTATGGGCATGCAGAAATACTTGCTTATACTTGGTTTCTACGGGTATGCACAGATATAAAGTCGCAAATGTACAAGAAAGGTTACACCATGGTTACTGCTGCCATGGTAACCATGTCAAAGATCAATGGCAGGTCACCACGATCCCTCTGCTTTAGGCACCATGTGTAGCGGGGATGCCCATTGGCTGTTTAAGCGCTTGATGATGCCCAACCTTTCCAAGTTGGCAAACTCCTCGCGCGCACTGGTCAGTTTAGCTGCATCCAGGCACCGAGGTTGTGCGAAAACGGGCGGCTGTGTGGTGGTAATGAAGTGCTCTACCCTGTGCTTAGTGACGGCCGCCGAAAACATCGGAACCATGAGTGCTGGGAACTGGGTGAGTAGTGTATGGAACTTACCCCCTGGAGCTGTGATGTTGGCCAGTGTTTGTGGACCCAGCTCTTTGAGCTGTACAGGGCAAAGAATCAAAAGACATAGCGTTAATCAGGCATCTGTTAGCCACATCGATTAATAGCCCGTGTGCACACAGGAAATCTGCACCCATAATGGGGGAGTTACATGCCGCTATGACGAAGGACCATTGATAGTTACGGCCGTGCAAACATATGATCAGTGTCCCCTCACCAAAAGTCTTAATGTCAGAGACGTTTGCGGCTGTCAGCTCGGGGCCACTACTTCCAGCCAGGCGGTCTGCGTTTGATGTCAGGATGAGGCTCTTTTGGAGGCCCGAGTCCACGAGGAACTGTCTCCCCGAGCGTGAGTCCGTCACATACTGCAGCTTGGTTGTGTCACCAGCGGTCGCAGCTGCTACCAACTGCCGGTCCTGGCGTTTCCCGAGTGCTTGAACTGGCACGTTGGCATGCATCGCCGTGTGTCTTCTCCGAAGCGGCGGTGGTAGAAGCAGAGCGTGCCCCTACGGTGCTTCTTGGCCTCTGCAGCAGCTACTATCGATGGCTCCTCACCCTCGCTGGCCATCTCACTGGGTTCCAGCGCCGCTGTGTTCACTGCAAAGGTTCTGGTCGCCAGGATAATCCGGTCCGCCTCTTGCACCAGCGCCCGGTAGCTCTGCATGGCCAGCAGCAGTGAATTGGCGAGGACCGCTCTGGCTGCTGTCAGGAGGTACCGGAGGAAAAGGTGGGCAAACAGGAACAGCTCGCAATCTGTGCCCATCAACGCCAACATTTTCTCCATTAATTTGACCGCCAACCTGTCTCCCAACTTGGAGCGCGTCAGGAGCCTTTCCGCGCTCTCGCAGTCTGAGAGCGTGTAGCGCTGGGTCAGTGCAGTCAGAGCGTCATATTTGCCGTGGGCTGGGGGCCGTTGGAGCAGGCTCGCCACCTGCTGTGTTGTGCGTGCGTCCAACGCTGCGACCACGTAGTAGTACTTAGTGTCATCCGCCGTCACTCCACGGAACGTGAACTGGGCCTCGGTGTGGAGGAACCAAGCCGTCGGGTCATGTAGCCAAAAGCCTGGGAACTTGACCGAAACGGCGCACGCGACGCTGGTGCTTCCAGTCCGGGCCGTCTCCGGGGTGTTTGCCTAGAGTTCCATTTTACGTCGAACGTCACCAGTGTAGAAAGAAATGAGCAGGCGAGACAGTGAGCTGGATCAGCGTGGACTTTATTCTCTCTAACATCAAGTCAACAAAAATAATCTCCCAGGTTGCAGGGCATCTCTCTTTTATATCTTACATGCCTTGCCTAGCGACCTGGGGGCTCACACCACAATACACATAATCACAATACACATAATCACAAAGCCTGTTGGCTTATTAACATACAGTTCAGTGGAGAAGCCGCATCAGCCTAACATCAGCCTAACAGTCCTTTAGCGTCTCCACCTTTGCTGTCCCGTCTCACCCCCACCCCCGGCTTCTCTCCTCCTGTGCCATTCAGTCTGAGTGGAGAATGTAATGTCTAGGTCCCCCACAGTTTGATAATTAAAATAAACATATCTGACAATTAAAATAAACATGTCTGTCTCCCTGTGTTGGCCCTGCGATGGACTGGAGAGCTGTCCAGGGTGTACCCTGCCTCTCGCCCAAAGATGCTGGGATAGGCTCCAGCCCCCCCACGACCCAAAAAGGATTAAGTGGAAGAAGATGGATGGATGTTTGAACCATATGTGCATCTATGTCATAGAGAGATCAAAGGACTCTCTATGACACCACAGATAGACTATGTTCTGATATGAGGTCATAGAAGTCGGGTCACATGACCATTTAAGTTGTTCAGAAGTCCTTTTAACCTGCCTTTGATGTCATAGATACATCATAGGACCGAGTTTACCAACAGAAGTCTGAGCTGTCATTGTGTCATTCTGTCCTGGATTTTGAACTCCTGAAAAGATCAAAGGCAGGTTTCACCATGGTTGCTCTTGCCATGGTAACCATGTCAAAGATCAAAGGCAGGCATCACCATGGTTACTGTTGCCATGGTAACAGTAACTTTCTACGGGCATGCAGAAATGCTTGCTTTCTTCGGGCATGCACAAATACTTGCTTATACTTGGTTTCTACGAGCATGCACTAGTGTATACTGTATATAAGATAAGCCTTTATTAGTTCCACAATGGGGAAATACCAGGATTGCAGCAGCACAGGGATAGCAGCACTCAGAGCAATAATTAATAAGATAATAAGAACAAATGAATATACATACGTACACAGATATATACAATGCTCTCTCTCTCTCTCTCTCTCTCTCTCTCTCTCTCTCTCTCTCTCTCTCTCTCTCTCTCTCTCTGTGTGTGTGTGTGTACTGCTCAAAAAAATAAAGGGAACACTTTGAAAACACATCAGATTTTAATGGGAAAAAATAAGCTGGATATCAAAATTGTGGCAGGCTAGTCCAGCTTACTCAGATTAAAAAGTGTTCCTTTAATCTGAGTAAATTGGACGAGCCTGCCTCAAATTTGATATCCAGCTTATTTTTTCCCATTAAAATCTGATGTGTTTTCAAAGTGTTCCCTTTATTTATTTATTTATTTTTTGAGCAGTATATATATATATATATATATATATATATATATATATATATATATATATATATATATATATATATATAGTGGGGTAAAAACGTATTTAGTCAGCCGCCAATTGTGCAAGTTCTCCCACTTAAAAGATGAGAGAGGTCTCCAATTTTCATCATAGGTATACCTCAACTATGAGAGACAAAATGAGAAAAAAAATAATCCAGAAAATCACATTGAAGGATTTTTAATGAATTAATTGGTAAATTCCTCAGTAAAATAAATATTTGGTCAATAACAAAAGTTCATCTCAATACTTTGTTATATACCCTTTTTGGCAATGACAGAAGTCAAACGTTTTCTGTAAGTTTTCACAAGGTTTTCACACACTGTTGCTGGTATTTTGGCCCATTCCTCCATGCAGATCTCCTCTAGAGCAGTGATGTTTTGGGGCCGTCGCTGGGCAACAGACTTTCAACTCCCTTCAAAGATTTTCTATGGGGTTGAGATCTGGAGACTGGCTAGGCCACTCCAGGACCTTGAAATGCTTCTTACGAAGCCACTCCTTCGTTGCCCGGGCGGTGTGTTTGGGATCATTGTCATGCTGAAAGACCCAGCCACGTATCATCTTCAATGCCCTTGCTGGTGGAAGGAGGTTTTCACTCAAAATCTCACGATACATGGCCCCATTCATTCTTTCCTTTACACGGATCAGTCATCCTGGTCCCTTTGCAGAAAAAACAGCCCCAAAGTATGATGTTTCCACCCCCATGCTTCACAGTAGGTATGGTGTTCTTTCTCCTCCAAACACGACAAGTTGAGTTTTTACCAAAAAGTTCTAATTCGGTTTCATCTGACCATATGACATTCTCCCAGTCCTCTTCTGGATCATCCAAATGCTCTCTAGCAAACTTCAGACGGGCCTGGACATGTACTGGCTTAAGCAGGGGGACACGTCTGGCACTGCAGGATTTGAGTCCCTGGCGGCGTGGTGTGTTTCTGATGTAGCCTTTGTTACTTTGGTCCCAGCTCTCTGTAGGTCATTCACTAGGACCCCCCATGTGGTTCTGGGATTTTTGCTCACCGTTCTCGTGATAATTTTGACCCCACGGGGTGAAATCTTGCGTGGAGCCCCAGATCGAGGGGGATTATCAGTGGTCTTGTATGTCTTCCATTTTCTAATAATTGCGCCCACAGTTGATTTCTTCACACCAAGCTGCTTACCTATTGCAGATTCAGTCTTCCCAGCCTGGTGCAGGTCTACAATTTTGTTTCTGGTGTCAGCTCTTTGGTCTTGGCCATAGTGGAGTTTGGAGTCTGACTGTTTGAGGTTGTGGACAGGTGTCTTTTATACTGATAACAAGTTCAAACAGGTGCCATTAATACAGGTAACGAGTGGAGGACAGAGAAGCCTCTTAAAGAAGAAGTTACAGGTCTGTGAGAGCCAGAAATCTTGCTTGTTTGTAGGTGACCAAATACTTATTTTACTGAGGAATTTACCAATACATTAAAAATTCTTCAGTGTGATTTTCTGGTTGTTTTTTTTTCCTCATTTTGTCTCTCATAGTTGAGGTATACCTATGATGAAAACTGGAGACCTCTCTCATCTTTTAAGTGGGAGAACTTGCACAACTGGTGGCTGACTAAATACTTTTTTGCCCCACTGTGCATATATATATATATATATATATATATATATACTTTATATATATACAGTATATATATATATATATATATATATATGTATAAATTGTGGGTGCGTACGCACACACACACACACACAGAGTATTTGGCTTTAATCTCTCGCTGAGCAGTAAGTACAAGGAGAGGAGGTCAAATATCAAATTATTGCTCTTTGATCATCACCAAGTTTGATTGCCAACTTCATGGAAAATGACGATTGGCCAAAATTTCGGGAAACTTGTGATGATTTGAAGAAGTTACCAAGTCACACAAAAGTCACAGGGATTGGGTTGAATTTGCGTGATTTGTTGCGATTGCAGCATTGCGAAATCCTGGAGAGACTGACAATTGTTTATTCCCATGTACCTTAGCAGTAACTGTTAAGAGAGCTGTGAATAGTTGGTGCAAACTTGACAGAAATCTTAAAGCAACACAATATAAGGGTTATCACTTTTAAAATAACTAGTGCTTGCCCATAGAAACCAAGTGTAAGCAAGCATTTCTGCATGCCCGTAGAAAGTTGGTTACCATGGCAACAGTAACCATGGTGATGCCTGCTTTGATCTTTGACATGGTTACCATGGCAGCAGAACCATGGTGACACCTGCCTTTGATCTTTTCAGTAATTCAAAATGCAGGACAGAATGACAAAATGACAGCTCAGACTTCTGTTGGTAAATCTGTCCTATGATGTATCTTTGACATCAAAGGCAGGTTAAAAGGAGTCCTGAACAACTCCTTATATGGCCATGTGACTGGAATTCTGACCTCATACATACCTGCCAACTACTCCGGTTTTTCCGTAATGGTTCCGGTTTTTAAGACCCCATTCCGGGTTACAGCTTTATTAATCAAAATTACGGTTTTTCACTAAAAATTCAGTCAAAAATTTTGAATCGTAAAAAAAAACACGAAAGCAATTCCAAACACGAGATCACTAGGGATCGTATCTAAATTTAGAACAAAGGCAATTGGCACTGCTACCTGTAGGTGTATTGCGCATGTGTGAGAGGTCTGAGCCTAAGGTGCGCCCTTTCAGCCAGAACTGGAAGTGGCGTATGGCCAGGTGGAGAGCCAGCAACTCTCTGTCGAACACGCTGTATTTACGCTCACTGTCGTGCAAAGACCTGCTAAAAAAGGTGAGCGGCTGCCAAGAACCGGCGACGCATTGCTCCACGACAGCCCCATGGCCATGTCCGAGGCGTCGGTAGTGAGCGCTATCCGAGCCACCGGGTCTGGGTGCGCCAGTAATGCAGCGTTTGCCAGAGCTGTTTTAACCTCAGAGAACGTCTGCTCCCGTTCAGTCGACTCTGTCCGCCGGTTTCCGTTTCTTGAGTGTGGCGTACAACGGCTGTATGAGCTGGGCTGCGCGGGGGAGGAAACGGTTATAAAAGTTAACCATCCATAAAAACTCCTGCAGCGCCCTGACATTGATGTTTAGGAGAAAATATAGCAAAACAATTTAGTTAGATTACTTTTATGATTCCAAACAGTTTGAAATTGACAGTGCACAGTGGACATTGACTCATAACTTTTGAATATTTCTAAGACTTGGCTACATCAGTGATTGTGCAAAATGAACTGCTCAAGACTCAATGGAGATTGAAACTGGGGATCTGAAATGAATGCTGAAATTATAAAAAGTAATGGTATGAATGAATTTTATTTCTGTTATGGAATAGATAAAATTGATTTTGATTTGATCTAGTGTTAAAGCATGTGATGAATAATGCTTGTTGGGATATTTTAGGAATGCTATCTTCTTGGAACATAAGTCAATATTATACAGTAATAAGTGGCATTCAGCTGTTTGTTTTGTCATTTAAGCACAGTTCTGGTACTTAAAAATCATAAAAACCCAGGAGCTTCGGGGGGCTTCGCCCCCCTTGTCCCCCCCACCGGGGCTCTGCCACGGACCCCGCTGGGGGGACTGTGTCCCCCAGACCCCCTGCTAAATTTTCAGATAATTTCCCCAATCCCAAATCACATCCCTGGAGCCATTGTTTCCATTTGGAATCGCGAAGGAATTAGGTCAGCATTGTATGCGTTTTCATCATGGAATCTGCCAGAGAAAAATCACAAATGAGCATGAAACCCAAACGAAAATTACAGTCTTTTCGTGAGGAATACTCCAAAGCATTTCCAGGAATAATTATTCACTCAAGAAAGGGTGAAAATTACGCCAACTGCACTTTGTGTAGACAAGATTTTTCGATCAGACATGGAGGAATCAGCGATGTGAAAGACCACGTGGGAACGAAAAAACACAAGTCGAATGCCAATGCCAGTGACACCAGCAGCAAACTTTCTATGTTCTTCGTAAGAAAAATAGAAACATGATTATTGAAGAAATATGAGGTTGTTAGCCACATTTTAACTTGATTTAATGCTAATATTTGTTTGGCGTCGGGGGGCCCCCCTGAACCCCCCACCAGTTCTTTGTCCCGGTCGGCCCCTGGACCCCGGCTAGCTACTAGGCTTTTCAGGTTTTAAAAGTTGGCAGGTATGCTCATATCAGAACATGGTGTATCTGTGATGTCATAGAGAGTCATTCGATCTCTCTATGACATCATAGATGCACATAAAGCTGTGAGGAAAACATCACAAAGTTCTTGTTCTTTTAGATTTGATTGGCGGTTGGCAACCAGCTTACAGGTGCATTACCGCCACTGACTTGATTATCATCACTCTATCTTTGTATAAGGAGTTCTGAACAACTCGTGTGAAAAAAATGATCCGTCCTTGGACTGTGTCCTCGGCAGTGTGAGTTATGAGGAAAAACAGATGCACAGACAGACAATCAAATCTAAAAGAAGAAGAGTGATATAGAGGGATTTAGCTGGTTACCGGCCGGCGATCAGATCTAGAAGAAGAAGAAGCTATGTCATAGCTATGGTATCTCACAAAAGTGAGCATACCCCCACATTTTTGTAAATATTTTATACCTTTTCATGGGATAATACTGAAGATATGACACTTTGATACAATGTAAAGTAGTAAGTGTACAGCTTGTATAACAGTGTAAATTTGCTGTCCCCTCAAAATAACTCAACACACAGCCATTAACGTCTAAATCGCTGGCAACAAAAGTGAGTACACCCCTAGTGAAAATGTCCAAATTGTGCCCAATTAGCCATTTTCCCTGCCCGGTGTCATGTGACTCATTTGTCTTACAAGGTCTCAGGTGTGAATGGGGAGCAGGTGTGTTAAATTTGGTGTCATCGCTCTCACAGTCTCTCATACTGGTCACTGGAAGTTCAACATGGCACCTCATGGCAAAGAACTCTGAGGATCTGAAAAAAGAATTATTGCTCTACATAAAAATGGCCTAGGCTATAAGAAGATTGCCAACACCCTGAAACTGAGCTGCAGCACGGTGGCCAAGACCAAATAGCAGTTTAACAGGGCAGGTTCCACTCAGAACAGGCTTCGCCATGGTCGACCAAAGAAGTTGAGTGCACGTGCTCAGCGTCATATCCAGAGGTTGTCTTTTGAAAATAGATGTATGAGTGCTGCCAGCATTGCTGCAGAGGTTGAAGTGGTTGGGGATCAGCCTGTCAGTGCTCAAACCACATTCCACACACTGCATCAAATTGATCTGCATGGCTGTCGTCCCAGAAGAAAGCCCCTTTTAAAGATGATGCACAAGAAAGCCCGCAAACAGTTTGCTGAAGACAAGCAGACTAAGGACATTGATCACTGGAACCATGTCCTGTGGTCTGACAAGACCAACATATACTTATTTGGTTCAGATGGTGTCAAGCGTGTGTGGCGGCAACCAGTTGAGTACAAAGACAAGTGTGTCTTGCCTACAGTCAAGCATGGTGGTGGGAGTGTGATGGTTTGGGGCTGCATGAGTGCTGCCGGCACTGGAGAGCTACAGTTCATTGAGGGAACCATGAATGGCAACATACTGTATACTGTGACATACTGAAGCAGAGCATGAGCCCTTCACTGGGCCGCAGGGCAGTATTCCAACATAACAACCCCCAAAACACCTCGAAGACGACCATTGCCTTGCTAAAGAAACTGAGGGGAAAGGTGATGGACTGGCCAAGCAAGCAACTCCATGCCCAAGAGAGTTAAGGCAGTGCTGGAAAATAATGGTGGGCACACAAAATACTGACACTTTGGGAACAATTTGGACACTTTGGGAACAATTTCAGTCAATCTGAACCTGTTTTTTTTTAATAGGTTTGACCAACCGCCCTCCCCCCCGATTGCACAACAACCACTACTGCCTCTAAAGACATCAAGTCCTGCTGGCCACACCCCACTCCACCAACACCCCCCCACTCCCAACACACAGCCCCCCAACATGACCCTCACTAAGACCCAGGTGAGGACGGAGCTGAGGAAGATCAAGGCGAGGAAGGCGTCGGGACCGGACAGCATCAGCGCAAAGCTTCTCAAGTCCTGTGCAGACCAGCTGTGTGGGATTGTGGAGCTCATCTTCAACCTGAGTCTGAAGCTGGGGAGGGTACCACAGTTGTGGAAAACATCTTATGTGGTACCTGTACCAAAGACTTCCCACCCCAAAGACCTGAACAGCTACAGACCAGTGGCCCTGACGTCCCACATGATGAAGACCCTGGAGAGACTGCTCCTTGCTTACCTCCGCCTCCTGGTGGGACCAGCGATGGATCCACTCCAGTTCGCCTACCAGCATGGCATCGGGGTGGAGGATGTAGTGGTCTTCCTTCTTCACCGTTCTCTGTCCCACCTGGAGAAGCCCGGGAATGCGGTGAGGATCATTTTCTTTGACTTCTCCAGTGCTTTCAACACCATCCAACTGATGATCCTGAAGGACAAGCTGCTGTGCGCAGGGGTGGACCAGCACCTGTCATCATGGATCCTGGACTAACTCATCCTCACTAACCGGCCACAGTTTGTGAGAACCCGGGACTGTGTGTCTGACATGATCATCGGTAGCACGGGGGCTTCCCAGGGAACGGTTTTTGCTCCCTTCCTGTTCACCCTTTATACTGCAGACTTTTCACACAACACAACACACTGCTATCTACAGAAGTTCTCTGACGACTCTGCGATCGTTGGCCTCATCTCCAACGGAGATGAAGCTGAGTATAGAGGACTTATCCAGGACTTCGTGGACTGGTGCCATCTGAACTGCCTCCAGATCAACGCAAGGAAAACTAAGGAGCTGGTGGTGGACTGCCGCAGGCAAGGACAACCCCTCACAGCACCAGTAAACATACAGGGAACAGACATTGAGATGGTGACATCCTACAAGTACCTGGGTGTTCATCTGAACAATAAACTAGACTGGTCACACAATACCGACGCACTCTACAAGAAGGGACAGCGCAGGCTGTTCCTACTGAGGAGACTCAGGTCTTTTGGTGTACAAGGGGCGCTGCTGAAGACATTCTACGACACGGTGGTGGCATCAGCCATCACTTTTGGAGTGGTCTGCTGGGGCAGTGGCATTACAACAGCCAATAGGAAGAGACTGAACAAACTGATCAAGAAAGCTAGCTCTGTCCTGGGGCAGCGCCTTGACCCAGTGGAGGAGATAGGAGAGAGAAGGATGGTGCCTAAACTTTCATCTTTCATCTCTTTTTTTTTTCTTTTTTTTTTTTTTCCGGTTCCGCCGGACCGGCGGCGCCACACGAGTCGGCTGCCTGTTGCAACAGCCTTTTCTTTTTATCTTCCTTCTTCTTTCTACACCTTTCACTCTGTATATATATCACGGACGCACGGATCGCCCCGGGGGTCTCCCGGGTCGGCGGACGGAGCCACGGTTTGCAGCGGGAGACGTTACAGCGGGGAGGAGCTAGTGCTAGTTAGCACTTGGCCGCCGCCCGGTGCTAATGGGAAACTCGACATACCGGGAGCTGTAGCGAAAACGATGCGGGTGCCGGGCTGGAGTTTAGGCAGCGTGAAAGAAATATAAGACAGAATAATAAAGAGCGATGGCAAGAATCAAGCAGACCGCCCGTAAAATCTACTGGAGGAAGAAGCCCCCCCCCCCCCTTCCCCAGGAGACAGCTAGCCACCAGGGCTGCTCGGAGAGGCGCTCTGGCCACCGGCAGAGTGAAGCGCCTGGTGAGGGAGATCGCTCAGGACTTCAAGACCGTCCTGCGTTTCCTGAGCTTCACCGTCATGGCTCTGCAGGAGACCTGCAAGGCCCACCTGGTGGGTCTCTTCTTCGCTAAGGGGGCCACCATCATGCCCAAACACTTCCAGCTGGCCCGCTGCATCCGCGGAGAGAGAGCTTAGACTTTCTGCTGCACATTCACCAGCCATAATGCTCTGCACTGTGTGTCTATATATATATACATTTATAGTAATATGGACATATGTTTACTAGATGTTGTTTTTTTCTTGCCTTCTGATTGTTGCTCTGAGTGTTGCTATCCCTATGCTGTTGCAATCCTGGAATTTCCCCATTGTGGGACTAATAAAGGCTTATCTTATCTTATCTTATCTTATCTCTGCTGGAGTCCGAGTCCTACCCTATGCAGGACATACTGAACGCACTGAGGAGCTCATTTAGCAGCAGACTACATCATCCTAGGTGCGCAACCGAGAGGTTTCGCAGGTCCTTCCTACCTACGGCTGTCAGACTGTATAACCTAAGTAGGGCTGCTCGCAGAGATAGCAAAAAAAACCGTGACAACCTAATAGTATTGAATGCAAAAGACGCAGTAGACTTACACAATGGTCCCCTCCAGTATACAACTAGGACAATATCGGTCGCTACGGAGGGTGACAATATGTATGGGTACATATTCATACTATGTAGGATAACTAAGCAGACGGTTATGCTGTTTATTCCATCTAGCTACAATGCTCCACACTGTGTGTATATATTTATATATTTATTCCATCTAGCTACAATGCTCTGCACTGTGTTTATATATTTATATATTTATATGTACATATGTATATTCACTGCTCTTGTTTTTCTTGTCTTCTTGATTGTTGCTCTGAGTGTTGCTATCCCTGTGCTGTTGCAATCCTGGAATTTCCCCATTGTGGGACATTTAATAAAGGCTTATCTTAATTTGGACATTTTCACAGGGGTGTACTCACTTTTGTTGCCAGCAGTTTTCTTTCTTTTTCTTTCTTTCTTTTATTTAATATGGACATAACAAATTACATTAGTACAATCACAAGGAGAGACCAGATGTTTTGCATAGGTGTATATAGCACAAGTGCTAATTCTCAACACACCAGTCCATAGGTGGCTTATATAGGTCATAAATTAGGCTGTACAAACAAAATTTATGTTAATTAAAATTACAAATACATTACAAATTATAAATAGAGCAAGAGATCCATGATCACAACAAACACAATTCAGACTAGACAGGCACACATTGCTGTTGGGATTTTAGCCAATTTTTAGCGCCTCTGTTGAAGAGGTTGGCATTTGTCTCCAATTTTTAAGTGATTTGGCAGATAGTTCCATAAGTTTGCCCCTTTTATGGAGAAAGCAGACTGACCAAATGAAATTCTAGACATGGTGACAATGCAGTCACTGTTGATGGAAGCTCGTGTGCATGCTCTGCTAGAACTCGAGCGTCTAGCCACCAAACCAGAGAAAGGAGGTGAAACAAGATTGCATAGACATTTAAAAACCAGTCTGATATTACAGAAGATAATAAAATTTTCAAAAGTAAGAAGATTGTGCTTGGCTAAAATACCACAGTGATGCCACCGCATTGGTTTGCGGTCCAAGATTTTTATAGCCTGTTTATATATTGCAGTTATGGGTTTTAGTGTTGAGACAATAATGAGTTTAGACAATAATGGCTGTGTGTTGAGTTATTTTGAGGGGACAGCAAATTTACACTGTTATACAAGCTGTACACTGACTACTTTACATTGTATCAAAGTGTCACATCTTCAGTGTTGTCCCATGAAAAGATATAATGTCTAGATATAATAGATACATTATATAGATATAATAGATATAAAGGGTGTACTCACTTTTGTGAGATACTGTATTTCTGCACGCCCATAGAAAGCAAGCATTTCTCCATGCCCATAGAAAGTTACTGTTACTATGGCAACAGTAACCATGGCAATGCCTGCCTTTGATATTTGACATGGTTAAGCAAGTGTTTCTGCATGCCCATAGAAAGCAAGGGTAAGCAAGTATTTCTGCATGCCCATAGAAAGGAAGGAAAGGTAAGCAAGCATTTCTGCATGCCCGTAGAAAGTGTTCTGACCTCACAATGTGCCTATGATGTCTGCATGACCTCATAGGAGGAGTTGTTCAAAGGAGTTGTTCAGAACTCCTTATATGGTTATGTGACAACATAGGAACACAGTGTGTGTCTGTGATGTCATAACTATGAACACCTATAGCTCCCCTATGGACGTTCATTAAAGATTTCCCCTCCTAAACTTCCGCATATCTGGGGAGGCTGAAATTCTAGGATGCACACCCTCGTCACAGCACGTGTAAAATCTGAGGCCAGTCCGACGAGCGGTTTGGGAGATATGCGCGGAACATAGACGGAGATTTCTTGCATCATGATGAGTGTAAACCTGTGCATACCCGTCCATGCCCGTAGAAACCATATAAGCAAGTATTTCTGCATGCACATAGAAAGCAAGTGGAAGCAAGCATTTCTGCATTCCTGCCTTTGATCTTTGACATGGTTACCATGGCAACAGTAACCCTGGTGAAACCTGCCTTTGATCTTTGATGTCACCACTCGTTCAGTGATGCCTGCCTATGATCTTTGATGTCATAGCGAGTCCTATGATTGATACCTGCCTTTGATCTTTGATGTCATAGCGAGTCCTATGATCTTTGATGTCATAGTGAAGCCTATGATCGTGAGTGATGCCTGCCTTTGATCTTTGATGATGTCATAGCGTGTCCTATGGTCTTTGATGATGTCATAGCAAGTCCTATGATTGTGAGTGATGCCTGCCTTTGATGTCATAACGAGTCTTATGATCTTTGATGTCATAGCGAGTCCTATGATTGGGATGATTCCTGCCTTTCTTTGACATGGTTACCATGGCAACACAAAGTCCTATGATTGTGACACACAGAAATTTCTTCTTCTTTTAGATTTGATTGGCGGTTGGAAACCAGCTTACAGGTGCATTACCGCCATGTACTTCACTCTAAATCATGTATCAGGAGTTCTGAGATTTCCTGAATTATATCACGCTATACATATATCTTTATCTCTATATATAATTCAAGAAATCTCTCTCACGATGTGACGATGTCTGTCACAACCACAGGACTCGCTAAAAGATCATAGGATCGTCTATGATGTGCCTGTGTCAACCTGTTGTCTATATGACTTCATATAGACACCATAGTAAAGAGTGATTCAAGAAAATGTGTGTGTGATCAAAGGCGGGCATCACTCACGATCATAGGACTCGCTGTGCCATCATCAAAGATCATAGGACTCATTATGACATCATCAAAGATCAAAGGCAGTCATCACTCACGATCATAGGACTCGCTATGACACCATCAAAGATCAAAGGCAGGCATAACTGAACAAGTGCTGAAGTGCTTGCTTAAACCCTTGCTTACACCTGCTTTCTTCGGGCATGCAGAAATACAGCCGTGGACAGAATTGTTGGTACCCCTCTGTTAATGAAAGAAAAACCCACAATGGTCACAGAAATAACTTGAATCTGACAAAAGTGGTAATAAATACAAATTCTATGAAAATTAACCAATGAAAATCAGACAATGCTTTTGAATTGTGGTTCAACAGAATTACTTTAAAAAAACAAACTCATGAAACAGGCCTGGACAAAAATGATGGTACCCCTAGAAAAGATTGAAAATAATGTGACCATAGGGACATGTTCAACCAAGATGTGTCCTCTAATTAACATCACAGGTGTTTACAAACTTGTAATTAGTCAGTCGGCCTATTTAAAGGGTGACAAGTAATCACTGTGCTGTTTGGTGACATGGTGTGTACCACATTAAACATGGACCAGAGGAAGCAAAGGAGAGAGTTGTCTCAGGAGATTAGAAAGAAAATTATAGACAAGCATGTTAAAGGTAAAGGCTATAAGACCATCTCTAAGCAGCTTGATGTTCTGTGACTACAGTTGCACATATTATTCAGAAATTTAAGATCCACGGGACTGTAGCCAACCTCCCTGGACGTGGCCACAGGAGGAGACGGATAATACAAATGGTAACAAAAGAGCCCAGAACAACCTGTAAACACATTCATGATGAACTCCAAGGTCAAGGTACTGTACATCAGTGTCAGATCGCACCATCGTTGTTTGAGCCAAAGTGGACTTCATGGGAGACGACCAAGGAGGACACCACTGTTGAAAACAAATGATAAAAAAGCCAGACTGGAATTTGCCAAACTGCATGTTGACAAGCCACAAAGCTTCTGGGAGAATGTCCTATGGACAGACGAGACAAAAGTGGAACTTTTTGGCAAGGCACATCAGCTCTATGTTCACAGACGCAAAAATGAAGCATACCAAGAAAAGAACACTGTCCCTACTGTGAAACATGGAGGAGGTTCTGTTATGTTCTGGGGCTGCTTTGCTGCATCTGGCACAGGGTGTCTTGAATCTGTGTAGGGTACAATGAAATCTCAAGACTATCAAGGTATTCTAGAGAGAAATGTGCTGCCCAGTGTCAGACAGCTTGGTCTCAGTCGCAGGTCATGGGTCTTGCAACAGGATAATGACCCAAAACACACAGCTAAAACCACCCAAGAATGGCTAAGAGCGAAACATTGGAGTATTCTAAAGTGACCCTCTATGAGCCCTGATCTAAATCCTATTGAACATCTGTGGAAGGAGCTGAAACATGCCGTCTGGAGAAGGCGCCCTTCAAACCTGAGACAACTGGAGCAGTTTGCTCATGAGGAGTGGGCCAAAATACCTGCTGAGAGGTGCAGAAGTCTCATTGACAGTTACAGAAATCGTTTGATTGCAGTGATTGCCTCAAAAGGTTGTGTGCAACAAAATATTAAGTTAAGGGTACCATCATTTTTGTCCAGGCCTGTTTCATGAGTTTGTTTTTTAAAATAATTCTGTTGAACCACAATTCAAAAGCATTGTCTGATTTTCATTGGTTAATTTTCATAGAATTTTTATTTACTACCACTTTTGTCAAATTATTTCTGTGACCGTTGTGGGTTTTTCTTTCATTAACAGAGGGATACCAGCAATTTTGTCCACGTGTGTACTTGGTTTCTACGGGCATGCACAGGTGTGCACTAGTATAGAGTGATGTCTCCAAAATTATTTTGATGGTACGTCAACCTTTGACCAAGTGAATGTTAATTCCACCACAGCCTGAGTGGGTCCACATAGCCTGTAACTATGCAACTTTGCTGTTCCTAGTAGGAACAGTGAAAAGACTACAACTGGCAGGTTTTACAGCCTGAGTCCCATTAGCCAATCACAGGCCATAACTTTAGCCACCAACTAATAAAGCACCCTGTGATTGGCTATCAGCACTCAGGCTGTAAAACATGCCAGTTTAGTCTTTTCAGTGTCCATATGGGGATCAAGAAAGTTGTATGGAGCTGTTTAAGACTTAAATAGGTGTTATGACGCCATGCAGATTTTTTAACCAAATTTTTCTCTCTTGATAGAGGTGGCTGACTCATGTTTTATACTTCCTGTACAGCTTTACTGATTGATCATTATCACTACATGAGGGCTACACATTAGACAACACCTTTTCCTGTTGGTGCTGTCACCAAGTAAAAAGAAGTGCAACTACTAGATCCGTCACTCGAAGAGAGAGTGATGATATAGAGTGAAGTACGTGGCGGTAATGAACCTGTAAGCTGGTTGCCAACTGCCAATCAAATCTAAAAGAAGAAGAAGAAGAAGATATAGAGTGATAAAACTGGTGGCAGTAGATGTCACGTCCAAGAAATATAGAGTGATGATATAGGGTGAGGTACATGGCAGTAATGCACCTGTAAGCTGGTTGCCAACCGCCAGTGAAATCTTAAAGAAGAAGAAGAGCCGTCACTCTGAAATACTGAAGGATTCAAAAATGGTCAATGTCACACCAAAGATCCCTTGCACACACAAAATCCACCAGAGATGATGTTTCTCCAGCTTTGCTGCCCTCAAGTTTTTCTCCAACTGCTCATCATTCAAACACACTGAAACCTCTCAGGGATGTCTACATGGCACAGACAAATCAGCACAAAGCCTGAAAAGAGCAGAACGTGGGCACCTACTTTCTAAGCCCAGTTTATACAACAGTTTATTTATTTATTTAGCGAATGCAAAGTCCTTAAGCCAAGCAGTTGCCTCCTGGTTTGCTGTATGGAGGGTGTGTAATCCTCCTTCCAGTCTTTGGAGCGGGCAAGCCTCTATGATGTGTTCCATAGTTTGCTCCTCTCCACATGCGCACAGTGGGCTATACAACAGTGTATACCTGCAATACAGTGTAAATGGCAATGCTGCAGCTTGGACTGATTTCACAGCTCACCGGTGGGCCATATGCCCCCCCCCCTCCTATTGCAAACCATCTCATTATGGGAACGTGTAAAAGAAATAAATCTGTGGGCTCGTTATCTACTGCAGCTGAAAGGGTTGCACACACTCATCAAGGATAAGTCGTCTATATGCATGTGTGTGGTTTTTGTTGTATGTGTGTCTGCAGATGAGCATGCATGCATATATAATCCACATGATTAAATCCCTCCATTAATGACTGTCAGAGCAATAGGTTTGAATGAATTAATCAGTCTCATTAAATGTGTTTGACAGGTTTCAGCCTGGGGTGGTTACGTGTTCATCATCAACCTCATCCCTCTGCACGTATTCGTCCTGTTGCTCATGCAGCGCTTCAGCAGGAGGGTCTACATTGGTGAGCTGCCTCTCTCTCTCTTTCTCTCTGTCTCTCTCTCCTTCTCTGAGAGAGAGAACAAGATCACTCTGAGGTGAGTGCAGTGTCCCCACCTCTGTTTTCTTTAAAGATCCAAGTATCTTACAAAAGGAGCGCAGTCTTCAACTTTTCCATATAATTATTGGGACAGAACCAAATTATGATAAGTCGATCATCCATGAATATACAACAGAAATAGGTTTACAGCATCTGGAATTCAACAGGAGACTTTTTTTTTTAGTCGATACAAGTAGCTTCTGCCAAACAAAGTGAAATAAGCATATCAAGTTATGGGACAAAATTACATCCGATCAGTGCCAAATTGCAACATGCACATCATCGGTGTATATCAAACCCTGGTACCAAGTTTCAAAGCATTTGGAACAACATTGTAGAACAGGGTCACCAACTAAAACTGCATAAGTTGGTCCTCCTCTCCAGCTGAGGTCCGAACTAGGGATTGGAATCTTTAGACACCTTCTGATTCAGGGCTCCAACTTAATTCTAAAATGATTTTCAGTGCATGTTGATGCATTTTTTTTTATCCTCTGCTGGTCGAAGTCCAAAAGTGTCAAGAGCTCTTTGGCCAAAGACCGAAGGGATTATGTGATAGGTCAGTCAGTCCATCCGTTTGTCTGTTCCACCTTTGTGAAATCAACTCCTACAGTTTTGGTACGATTGTTTTGAAACTTGGTACCATGGCTTGATATCCACTAATGATGCGCATATTGCAATTTCACTCTCATCAGATGACCTTGAGGTCAGACATCAGATTTTTCCTTAAATCTAAACACAATAACTACTGAAAGAAATGATGTAGGCTTTTCAAATTGATACAGTAGTTGTATCTAATACATATCTTGGATGACTTGTACCCTCATCTATCTATGGGTTTGGGGTCAAAGTTCAAAATTAACATTGCAGTTGCACAGTGGTCAATGCTGCATTTACTATTACTCTAAAATGGGTAAAGTTACGGTCACCAAACTTGGTACACAGGTTCATCCTGTGACCCTGAAGTCTGACTGTGGTTTTGGGATCGCAAGGTCAAAAGTCAACATCAGAATGCCTTATAAAGTATATCTCAACAACAAAGAAAACTAGGGTCACCAAACCTGGTACACAGGTTCACTCTGAGACCATAACCTCTGACTACAGATTTGGGGTCAAAGATCAAGGCTGGCACTCTATGATCTCTTACTATAGAATGTGTAAATCTCTCTAGGGTCACCATACTTGCTACACGGGTTCATCTTTGGATCCTGACCTACAACTATGGTTCAGGTTCAGGTTACTTTATTTGTACCCGTAGGTAGATTTGTTTTGCAGTTGGTGACATCCATATTTACAAGCCACTAATTACATTCAACATAGACACAAACACAGGCACACATCTTACAAAATAGGTAAATATAGAATATGTACAATACAATATGGGTTGTGTACTTTGTTGTATACTCGTGGATGGATGGGCTTATCATAATTTGGTTCTGCCACAGTAATTATATTGAAAAGTTGAAAACTGCTTTCTGTCAGTAAGTATTGGGATCTTCAAAGAAAATGGAGGCAGGGGATATTGCACTTGCCTCAGAGTGCTCTTGTTTTTTTTGTTGAGGATTTTTCCATCCCACAGTTAGGTACATTTAAAACGAAGTATTTGCAATGACCTATGAATTTACTTACATTATATATTTTAATAAAACAAATCAAAGAGAAATGTGGCAAGTCCCACTGGCAAATTTATCTCAAAATGTGCTTTTTAGAACTGCCATCCTTTCATGGACATTCTTTCAGAAGACCGCAGCTATGTCCAGGCAGCAGGCCAATATCATTTAATTTGCTTTCACACATTATTTTATTCAGCTCATGTTTTAGCTGCTTTTAGGTCTGTATTAATTTTTAACAAAAAAAAAAAAAAATCAAATGAATTCTTTGCTCAATTTCAAAAAAAACATGTAATATAAAATTTCATAATACAGACGAATACTAAATGTGTTTGACTCCAAATAAATAGCAATAAAATTCTAAAATCCTGAAAATGTTTTACAGAGCACAATAGTATTGCATTTAAAAAAAAAAAAATTCTAAAAAACAAAGTTTCACAAAAAAGTCCACCTCTATGCTATATTTTCAGTCTAGAAAAAGTGTTTCAAACTGCAAAACTCAAAAAAATGGGACAAAAAAATTCCATAGTACAGAATTCCTTGGACATTTCAAAAAATGTAATTGTGACAGCACGGATGGAGCTGTAACTCTGTGGTTGCAGGGAAAGGGGAGGCGGAACTTTTCACATTCCGTAACACACAGAGCTTTTACGGAGATTTTACATGATATCAGAGGCTACAAAAGGGGCCTCCAGAGCCAGTGACCTCACCTCTGCATCCCAGCGTGGACTACTTTGGCAGAATTGGAGGCAGAAGCACCACGATAACCACACTCAATTTCACAACAGCGCTTCATTTCATGAGTACAGACCTGATGAAGCGTGTCTGTCAGGCTGGATATCCTGGCTATCGGCCTTGTGTGTGTGTGTGTGTGGGTGTGTGGCACCCACAGGGAACTGTGATATTTGTGACCTGCTGCATACTCTCTGGAGTGGTTGGATCCACACAGTCTCTGTGGAGAATGTAGTCTGCAGAGAGCACTCGAGGGCTTGTACCATAATCTGTCCAGACGGCTGCCGATAGCAATTCAGTTGTGCTTTTTTCGTTCCACCAAAACAAAACGGTGTCCCATTTTCCCCAAATTGTATCGAAAGGCTTCGGGGTCCATATCTGGACCGAAGTCCGCCAGTTGGTGACACATGCTGTAGAAGCTAATTTCACAACACAGGTATCTTTTGTGGGACAGACAGATGGACATCGCCATAACATAATCCACCTTTGGTCGTTGACCTGTGGGGGATTAAAAAAATGTAAATGTAAAATGTAATGAATTTTTTTAATACTAGTGCATGCCTGTAGACCAAATACAAGCAAGTATTTCTGCATGCCTGTAGAAGGCAGGTGTAAGAAAGCACGTCAGCACTCGTTCAGTGATGCCTGCCTTTGACCTTTGATGTTCTGATCGTGAACGATGTCTGCCTTTGACCACTATGTCGTGACAGACAGTCACGACCATAGGACTCGCTAAAAGATCATAGGATCGCCTATGATGTGCCTATGATGTCTACATGATGTCTATATGACGTCATATAGACACCATAGTACAGAGTGATTCAAGAAAATCTGTGTGTAATCAAAGGCAGACATCACTCATGATCATAGGACTCACTATGACATCATCAAAGATCAAAGGCAGGCATCACTGAACGAGCACTGATGTGCCTGCTTACACCTACTTTCTATAGACATGCACAAGTATGCATCTACTGTATATGCACTAGTATAGAGTGAACAATAAAATGATTTTAAATCAAAATTTTTGCTGTTTTGTTTGGACAAGTAGTAGGATATTAAAATTTCATCTCAAGATTCTTCTGGCCAAAAGTTTTGGAAGAGGAAGTTAACACCGTAATCATCAGAATATCCATAAAGTTATTAGTCACAAAAACATAATGGAATCACTTCACATTACATTTTGCTGAAAAACTACTTGTTTTGTACACTTTAAGTGAACACCCTTTTATGTAAAAAGCAACAAGAAAGTCATGCTGGCACTTTATTAATCAGAAATTTGTGGATTCATCTTTGAACAAAATTTTAAAAAGGGTTGGTTTGATTAAAGTGGGTTTGTACTTTATTCCTAATCATGTCTGTTCATGTTTGTTTGAAGTAAAAAGAAAAGATCTGAAATAATCCCGTCTATTGTAGTTAAAGATTAAAATAGAAAATTCAGTGTAGCATAAAAAAATTGGGATTCCATTTTTAGGTCATATCTCTCAGCCTTAACCCAGATTTGATTATTTGGATGTTCATTCATTACATTGGTGTCCACTTTTCAAAGTTAAAGTTGTCAAGTATTTTTTTCTCCCAAACTGCTTTGTTTTAGTAGAGGTAAGTTACAGATTTACTTTGACCAAAATGACCAAAAAATACCCAGGAAATACTGGAGGAAATATCTCATATGTACAAGAAAAAAAGTAGGAACTTGATGATAAACTCACATAATTGGGTGCTAGAGGCTCAGGAGATGGAGCGGATTGCCCAATAACTGGAGGGTTGATGGTTCGAATCTCACTCTCCTTAGTCACCCTGCCGTTGTGTCCTTGGGTAAGACACTTTACCCACCTTTCCTCAGTATTCATGACACTGGTGTATGAATGTGAATAATGTGCATTTTAATTGCTCTTCGGGGATAAATAGTGTTCTGAATTTGAATAAATTTTTGGTGTTGGTCAGATAGGCTGTTGGAAGGGATTGGCAGCCATGTTTCTGTCAGTCTGCCCCAGGGCAGCTGTGGCTACAGAGGTAGCTTACCACTCAGTGTCTGTCTGGAGTCAGTGAATAATGGACTCACTGTAAAGGGCTCTACGTGTCATGAAAGGCGCTATATAAATGCAATCCATAATTTACCCCAAAAAATGACAATAGATGTGTCTGTATTGATAGAAAAATATCAGATGTACATAGTGTTGTCGTCGAGACCAAACCAAGGCCAGAGTCTCCCAAGACCAACACCAAATTGAGACCAAGACCACTGTGTATTTTGGTCTTGGGAGACTCTGGTCTTGACTGTAACACTAGATGTACAAGTCCAAAAACTACATTTTTAAAAAGAAATGAAACATGCTGGATTTAGAAAAAATCTGCAAATTTAGCTGAAAAATTCATTTCAAGGGGAAAAAAAGCATATTTATTCAGAACATGTAGTAAATTTACAAAGAAAAATGTCATATTTTGAAGAAAAGCTGCATTTCTTTCAAAAAAGCTGCAGATTCACAGGAAAACGTTCCAGATTAATCAGAAAATTCACATTTCTGTGAACTGTTGACACTAATGCAGTTTACTGAGGGAGAAGAAAGACTGCACAGCGTATTTGGATATCCACTCTGGATTTCCTGTGAATATTCTGATCTCCAAGGTTGGTATTCTGGACAGCCCTAACAAACACATTGCACAAAATTCCCATTTGCTTAAATTCAAGGACATAAAGAAGGTTTGCAGTGCTGCTCATTTGGTGTCTGTGGTAACATGTGCATGATAGTTGACAACATATAGGGCAAGGTGAGTGCACACAGAGAGATTGTGTGTTTTACTACCTTCAAAAGACTAACCCCCTCCACACACACACACATGTGGGGCTGGCACAGAAATGAGCTTGTTTTTCTTTTTCATATCTCCCTCTATAAACAGTGTTACTGATAATTAACACCATCCATTAGCAGCCAGTGTCGAATTTACACAAATCCCCCCTGAGAGGAGCAGAAAGGATCTGTGATTTTAAAAAGAGGAGGAGACGGGAAGTAGAGGCGCAGGCAGGCAAAAGACGTGAAAAAAAGATTAAAGCTGCCTTCCCTTCAAAGAGCTCGGTGCTGAACTTGTATCCTTAATCTCGACTCACGTCCTGACCTCAGGCTCAGATCCCTCCTATCAGTGCCGTATCACTATATTGTTACTGATTTAAATCATTAGCCCGCACACGCCGTACAAGACTATAATCCATCAGAAATAATGACGCGTCAGCACGCAGGTGGGACACAGCTGGTGAGGTCAGCTCTGCAGCAGAGCTGTGAAGTGAGGAATCGAAGGGAAGTCGCACCGAGGCTGGCTGGCAGTTTGGACAAGTACAGAAGAGATGAGATGCAGGGGCTGTTGAGGTTCTGCATCCTCCAAAGGGATTATTGGAAAACTGAATAATTGAAGACCGAGCTTCTGCCTTCGTCATCCTCCTCACCCTCCCTGAGCACCAGCGCCATGCATTCTGCCTTGTAGCATCACACTAATGGAGTTAGTTCAAAGCCGTAATGGCTCATAGCATCCTGTGGTGCGTACCTTGTCTAGTCCAGTCCGTGACCTGCTGCCACATCCCACACCCCTCTCAATATATTTTTCCTGCATGATTCTTGCACAAATTGCCCCCTCTGATAGAACCTTCAAACTCTAATGGATGTCAGGGTAGCCCTTCCAGGTTGACATGTGGCTCAGCGTCTTTAGATCATTGCCCAGCAGCTCCTGCTGTATCACGCCACTGCTTGGCTGTCTATAGCAGGACTAAGTGATTAGATTAGACTCGATGAGAGATGCTTAGAGACCACACGTATTGATCATGTTTTGTTTTTCCAGAGTGAAAAATGCAGACTTCTTTCAGTGCAGTGAATGTCAGCTGGCGGGCCACATCAGGCCTGCTGGAGCTTTACATCCAGCCCCCAGAATAGTACTGAATTCAGGAATAGTTTTGTTGCAAATGAGGCACACAGGCAGAGTTGGCGCGATTGGGGGTCATTCATGGGCTGTGTCGAACCAAATGATGTACTGTAGCCTTTTCTTGTAGCTGGTCCTCTGACCCATCGTGCCTCCATGTGGGAGTAGGACCAGCTGGTCTCCAGAGGTCACGTGATCATTGCATAACTCCTCGCTTTCCAGTAGTTTTGACCGCAATGTTGCATACAGATTCAGCAGTTAGGTGGTGGGCCAAGTGCCTTTTTGGTGTCATTGATCGATCCGCATTGAAAGAGTACGCCATTTTTTAAATGTAGTCTTCTCCATTTTGATAAATCTGAGAAAATTTGTTGGCAGCCTTGGTTTGCCGGCATTTTTTTTATAAACTTAAATTTTTATTGTCCGTCCTCTCCGGCATCTCTCAGAACAGCTTTAGCTGACGAACCAATCAGGTTGCAGTAGGTGACCGCATACAACTTAATCAGCCCCCCCCCCCCCCGCCACCTCCACGGTAAAAAAAAAAATAAATCAAAATGCAGTGGGTCTGATGTGAATATTCATTTTCAAGAATTTAACTAGCTTACAAAAAAATCTGTTTGTTGAAAAACAACCAGACACGTGCAAAATTATAGAGCATAATACATTTATAAGCCTTGATTCATGACCTCACAGATTATCACATTTTCACGTTTATTCTGTGAAGAAAATATATAATACCATTAAGAGCAATATATCAGAACATCCTTAGGAAATTTGATATCACTCTATAAATTCAAGAAATCTGTGTGTCTGTCTGTGTCACAATCATAGGACATCACAAGACAACCTATGATCTTCCTATGATGTCTGCATCATAGGACATGCCGGCCTTGATGTCTTTATGAAGTCATATAGACCATCCCTCACCTGTTCGTTGCAACATCTGTGATTGGTGTCAATGCTGGACGCACTCTCCTGATTCCACAAATCACACTCACACCATCTCACAACATGTTTCCATTCACCTTGCGATGTAAACAGTTTCCAGTAAGACCCTGCTTTGCCATGACTGTGAAGAAGTCACAGGGCCAGTCTTTACAGCGCGTTGGTGTTTTCTGCACAACAGATTTCTTCAGCCATGACCAATTCTATGTTGCCGCAAGCAGAGTTGGCAGATCAAGCAGTCTTCGTATCGTATTCTTGCTCAAGATGAAGAAACTAAGCAAAAAGCGTTGCTTTCTGAGCAGTGTTGTTTTTAAAGAGGTGTTGACACAGTAAAAATGTGTAACCATGAAGAATGGCAGTCTACACTACAAATGTGTAAAATGCCAAGCAAAGTGCTGATTTTTATCAGGGTCCTCCGGTTTCTTGGTTTCTACGGGCGTGCATGGGTCTTCCTGAACAGGGTCGAAAGCCACTTTTTGCTCAGATCTATTTTCATGATCCTGTCCATGAACTGCAATTACGACACACCTATCAACCAGTGGTCTGAACGAAGAAGAAGACCCACCAGATGGAGAGCAATACAGTGAGGAGAACTGCTGCACGGTTCCAGCAGTACGCCGCAGGCATGACTGTGAACAGCACAGCCGTCTGAGACAAGAGGAGACCCTTCAGCAATGGGCATGCAGAAATACTTGCTTATACTTGGTTTCTACGGGTATGGACGGGTATGCACGGGTATGTACTAGTTTATTCATAATATACTATTACACCAGCGTCACTTCTTATATTTAGATCTGATTAGAATGTTAAAATAAAATAGTTTGTCCCACCCTTATGTCTGCTGCTCAATTTCTTGCTTTGGTATAGGCCTATCTTTATAACATGTCAATTATATCAGGTCAGACACGTGCTTTCATTAGATAGCATGAATATCAAGGACAGGTATGTAATGCTGTATGCATGTTACAAGCTTTTTAGAAAATATCATTAAAATTTTCAGACAGGAGTTGGAAAAAAAATGTGCAGTGTTCAACAGAGTAGGTAAATCTTGATACAAAGGAAAGCAAAATAGCTGAAAAAGCAATAGAAAAATATAATTTACATAATACCCACCCTTCAGATGTGTCGGTTAACATAGGCTATCATAGACAATGCTACATGGTGTATGCTAATACAAGAAATATTGAAAGAGCCCAAGAAAGGACACAAAAATCAATACACACGAGTGATGGTGAGTATTAATTTTTAATCTGATGAACTCCAGCTGAACTGATCATGTACACTGAGTGTAAACATTAATAGTCAATTTAAGACGAGACAGAAAGATCCAGACAGGTCCAGGAGTGTGTCAGGAATGTCTGAGCAGCTGGAGTTACCTGGAGAACAGAAGAGACGATGTTAACACAATGTACAGTGCATCCGGAAAGTATTCACAGCGCTTCACTTTTTCTGCATTTTGTTGTTACAGCCTTATTCCAAAAGGGATTAAGTTCATTTTTTTCCTCAAAATTCTACACACAATACCCCATAATGACAATGTGGAAAAAGATTTTTTGAGATTTTTGCAAATTTACTAAAAATAAAAAACTAAAAAATCACATGTACATAAGTAGTCACAGCCTTGGCCATGAAGCTCAAAATTGAGCTCAGGTGAATCCTGTTTCCACTGATCATCCTTGAGATGTTTCTACAGCTACAGTTGACAGTGCATGTCAGAGCACAAACCAAGCATGAAGTCAAAGGAATTGTCTGTAGACCTCCAAGACAGGATTGTCTTAAGGCACAAATCTGGGGAAGGGTACAGAAAAATTTCTGCTGCTTTGAATGTCCCAATAAGCACAGTGGCCTCCATCATCCATAAGTGGAAGAAGTTTGGAACCACCTGAGGGATCGGGGGGAGAAGGGCCTTATTCAAGGAGGTGACCAAGAACCTGATGGTCACTCTGTCAGAGCTCCAGTGTTCCTCTGTGGAGAGAGGAGAACCTTCCAGAACGACAACCATCTCTGCAGCAATCCTCCAGTTAGCCCTGTATGGTAGAGTGGCCAGATGGAAGCCACTCCTTAGTAAAAGGCACATGGCAGCTCACCTGGAGCAAAGGCACCTGAAGGACTCTCAGACCATGAGAAACAAAATTCTCTGGTCTGATGAGGCAAAGATTGAACTCTTCAGTGTGAATACCAGGCGTCATGTTTGGAGGAAACCAGGCACTGCTCATAACCATGCCAGTGGTGGTGGCAGCATCCTGCTGTGGGGATGTTTTTCAGCAGCAGGAACTGGGAGACTAGACAGGATAGAGGGAAAGTTAAATGCAGCAATGTACAGAGACATCCTGGATAAAAACCTGCTCCAGAGCACTCTTGACATCAGACTGGGGTGACGGTTCATCTTTCAGCAGGACAACAACCCTAAGCACACAGCCAAGATGTCAAAGGAGTGGCTTCAGGACAACTCTGTGAATGTCCCTGAATGGCCCAGCAAGAGCCCAGACTTGAATCCAATTGAACATTTTTGGAGAGATCTGAAAATGGCTGTGCACCGATGCTTCCCATCCAACCTGATGGAGCTGGAGAGGTGCTGCAAAGAGGAATGGGCCAAACTGCCCAAAGATAGGTGTGCCAAGCTTGTGGCATCATATTCAAAAAGACTTGAGGCTGTAATTGCTGCCAAAGGTCCATCAACAAAGTATTGAGCAAAGGCTGTGAATACGTGTGTGCATGTGATTTCTTAGTTTTTTATTTTTAATAAATTTGCAAAAATCTAAAAAAAAATAAAATAAAAAAAAATCACATTGTCATTATGGGATATTGTGTATAGAATTTTGAGGAAAAAAATGAATTTAATTCCTTTTGGAATAAGACTGGAACATAAAATGTGGAAAAAGTGAAGCGCTGTGAATACTTTCCGGATGCACTGTAGTTATCTTTAGAATGAACACTTATGCAGTAAATATATAGTTGTCCCAAATTAAGCATCCCACCCAATTTTGTCTCCTTTATAATATTTTAGATGAAGAACCACATACTTCCGCTACAATTCCCCAACCAAACCGGGTTCTCTGGTCAACAAAAACAGAGGTTCCAGTCTACCTAAGCAGAGCACCACATCTACTCCCAAGGCAATGCATCATATGCAGAAGGGAAATATATACAGCTCAAAAATATAATCGAAAGAGGCTAAGAGAGAAACTCAAGCGATGAAAATACTACTGTCCAACAAAGAACATTGTGTGTCATTAAAGACACTGGGAAAAGCTTTTCAACTACTCCCAGAACAGTATGCCATTGAAAAATTAATGTGTGTTCTGTATGACCTCGAAGGCTCCAAGGATGAGAGTTACACAAGATGCCAATTGTTTGAGTGGCAAGTGCACAGACAGAAGTCTTCTACCAAACAGAGACTCACTATATAAACACATTCAGTGAACCAGCTACCTGGCCGATAGAGCTGGTCGAGAGTGATGTTATGGCCAAGTTATATAGAGTGAAGTACGTGGCGGTAATGCACGTGTAACCTGGTTGCCAACCGCCTATCAAATCTAAAAGAAGAAGAAGAAAACTACCAGGCAGCCATCTATAGAAGATGCCTGCAGAATCAGCCGGACATGCCTCCACCAAGTTGGAAGATTGAGGGAGACTCCTTTGAGATCGACTGGATGACTCTTCCCCCTGCATCTCTCAGCATTTTGGAGGTTGTATACTGCTCCTGTAAAAAAAACACACCACTGTGAAAGGGAGATGCATGTGCAGACAGAACGAGTTTCCATGCACAGACATGCGTTATTGCTTGGACTGAGAACATTTCTGACTGCCCAATTCTGATTTTTTTGCACAGATGTGACTCATACCTGATTTTAATGACAGTCTGAAAGGCACACATCTGATTTTTTTTCCACACCAGACCCAGGGCATTTTCATATGTGGTCCTAATTCTGATACGTATCTGATATTTTCCAAAGCGACCTCAGTCTGAACAGTCATGTCGCATGTCATCCGACTTTTTCCTCATTGAAGTGAGACAGATGCTACAATTCTGCTGTGGAGGATGCAGCAGGCATGGCAGACAGCTGATTTGTGCTCTCTTTTTTTACTCGGTCTTCTTCCCTTTATCAGTGGATCATAATTTTGTCGGCTCCCACGGCACAACTTCAAAATTGCAGGGGGGTGGGGGGTCGGTGCTTAAACTGTCAGACATAACAGGCGCACAGTAACGGTACATTAAAAAAAAAAAAAAAGTAACAGCACATTTACTGGATGCTGTAAACAACACAGTCCTGGCCGCTGTAATATGTAAACGACTGTGGAGCGCAATGGCCAGATGGGGCATACGAAAACACAGTCCAGGAGAGGAGAGTCTCTGGCTGCTCCTGTGCAGCACTGGTGATACGCCGCTGGTACGATCCATGCTGTTTATTATGGCGAGAGCCCTATTGTAATCGCTAGGATTATTTATTATTGACCTTATTTATACAGGTAATCCCATGGAGACACGGGGTCTCATTTTGAAGAGTTGTTTAATCGATCAGTTCTGTCGAAGCTGATCACAGCAGTCATCTGGCATGTAGAGGAATGAAGCTGGTCTCATTTATTTTGTGCATAAACATTTCTGAATGTTTTTAACATTAATTTTGCTGCGCTACATCAAAGGTGAAGAAGTTCTGTCCCTCCCCAATTGTTCGGGGCTCATATTTGCTTCTGGAAACGCAAAGCTGTGTCTGACGTTACATTTTCTTCTGCGCATGCGGGTCACTTCATAGCTGGAGACTGTTCATATTCCAGTCTGATGGGGGTTGCATTTAAATTATAATGTGAACGCCCACACAAAAAAATCGGATCTCGGCAAAAAATCGGAATTGAGTATCAAGACCTGCAGTGTGAACGTAGCCATAGACACGCACACTGTGTGTTCTGTATAGACTTTTGGGTGTGACATGTTGCAATAAGTTTTTTTGTTGTGCTTTACTTGTTCTTTGTTTGTTGGTGATTTTATAACACCAATAAAAATGTTAAATCTAATTTAGAAAAATGAGCTACTCCTGTTTGAAGTGTTGAATATTTAATCTTTAACCTCTTAAAATTCCGGTGTTCCACCTGTGGAACATTTCACACTGGCTGGAAACTCACAGGAATGCTTTAAAGACTTTTAGTGCTATAATTTTAATAGTTTGCCTGGTGCTTTTTATCTTTTTTTCCAATAAATATGTCATAAAATGTCCTTTGTGTAAAATATTTTGCCCTGTTTTTCAGAAGTGCACATTTCAAAATCTAGCAAGTATGTGTCAATATTATCACTCTGTATATACGTATATATATCCACATCCATCACATCGCCACATCATGTATACTAGGGATGGGCATAATTTACCGATTAACCGATAATTGATCATTAAGAATTTCACCGAGGAAGTTCATTTTCGTCGACAAACCGTTTTTTTTTTTTAAACAATCCGACGTTATTAGGCCTAGTGCACGGCCGTCCTCAAACAATGCAATGGCAAAATTTGGGCACCAGGGGGCAACATTACACCATCGCCGTACCCTGGCGTGCCTCAGTTGATACATGCGGGCTTCCGTAGGGCAATCGCCAAATCATGAAGCGGTTACGGCAAAGTGTTGCGTGGGACCATTTCAATTTAAAAAATGACCAGGTGTACTGCAATCACTGCAATGCAGCATACAAATATACCTCATCGACAGGGTCCATGGAACACCCTTATTACGCGAAGAAACCGCCAACAGTTGGTTGCGCGCTGAGTAATGGCGGTTGTGAAGATTCTTTTTTTTTTTTTCAGAAACTTTATTGAGAAGGTCATGAAGATTCGGTGTACACACGTCGAGGGAAGCTGCAGGAGGCGGCGTAGTGGCTCGACGGGAAGACTATTTCGCACAAAATGGCACAAGAGAACAGCAAAAAGTTCTGCGCGGCTAGACTAAGTAACACGAGCGATAGAGCAATGAATGCGGTCTTCGTTTGTTGGGTGGCCGCTCGGCAGGGACAGAAGCTGGGTAAAACGTCTCGGCCAATCAGCTTGCGAGATTCCCGAGCCGAGCCAACACGAGAACAGAGAGAGGGCTCTCCGTGCTGATTCCTGATGTTCTAATGTTGTCTACCTGCCTTGTTACGTACCTAAAAATGTTAATGATTAACCGATTATTAATCATTAATTCTCCCGACGATCGGTGAAGAAAATTTCACCGAATGCCCATCCCTAATGTATATGCACACACACACACACACACACACACACACACACACACACACACACACACGATGTGACGATGGATGTGACAGATGTCGTCTTCTTCTTTTACATTTGATTGGCGGTTGGCAACCAGCTTACAGGTGCATTGCCGCCACGTACTTCACTCTGTATCATCACTCTACATATCTTGGCCGTGGCAACTGCCACCAACATCACTCCACTCTGTCTTCTCACTTCATGTGACGATATGTCACGTCACGACCATAGGATTTGCTGAAAGATCATATATTTAAAAATGTTTTAAAATATTTTTTTCAATGTTTTTAAAGAACTGTTTCATTAACTGGTATTGTGAAAATGAAGGTCAACATATTATCCGCCTTCAGCTGTGCTTGTTAATCCAGTTTTTTTGGAGTGAAATTTTATTAACCACTTTATAAGAATATTTTATTTAATATTTTGCTTTTTGCCTATGATGTCTACAGTATATATCTATATAACATCATATAGACACCAAAAGAGCAAAGACAGGCAGGCAACATTTTCACTGGTTTTCTCTTTGTAAATCACTCTATACTAGTGCCTACCTGTGCATGCCCATAGAAAGGTGTAAGCAAGGGCGTGAGCAAGCACATCAGCACTCGTTCAGTGATGGCTGCCTTTGATCGTTGGTGTCATAGCGAGTCCTATGATATTTGATGATGTCATAGCGAGTCCTATGATCGTGCGTGATGCCTGCCTTTGATCTTTGATGTCCTATGAGCGTGAGTCAGCGTGAGTGATGCTTGCCTTAGATCTTTGTTGATGTCATAGCGAGTCCTATGATCATGAGTGATGCAGTCCAAGGACAGATAATTTTTTCACGCATAAGGAGTTATTATACATAGGGACATCATAGGACACCATGCAGACATCATAGGAACATCATAGGCGGTCCTATACTGACAGTGTGTGGACTGTGTGCGATGAATGTCTCTGTTCCACTGCTGGTCCTGATGGATGGCTCTTCATCTGAAGAATCTCTAAAAATATAAATATATAACATAAGATTAGATAAGATTTATCCGAAAGAAACTTGTTTCAAGAACAAATATTCGACAGTATACAAAAATAAATATAATGATGACAAAGCAATTTGAAAAGAAGCTAATAAGAAAAAAGTACACTAGATATTGAAAAAAAAATAGAAACAATATAAATAGATATTGAAAAAAATTATTGTACCGCAGCTGGGAATAAATATCCATTGATACAAACTGTATCAGCGTGGTTGACATTGGGCCAATTCTCCTGAGATTTCCTCCTCTTCCATGGGGCTTTCTTCTTTCTAGTTGATCTCCTGAACATTTTTTGCTAAGCTGTTTACAAATTATTACTTTAAAAAAATCTATAAAAACAAAAAATAAAGCAAAAAAAGACGAACAATATGAAAAAAAAGACACTGCTCCGAAAACACGACAAAACACGTTATAAAAACAAACACTCAAAAACTCACAATACTAAACAGTGTTTCCTCTGGTTTAAAGATCTTGGTGCGGTGGCAACATATTTTTCCAGGGGGTCAGAAAACACATATGTATGTTAATTTTATGCTATTTATTTCTTTTTTTTTAAAATTTTGCACAGTAACTTTGCCTATAATAATAATAATGCATCAGATTTATATATTTGAACCGCCAACCATCCGGTTATTGGGCGACCCACTCTACCTCCTGAGCCACTGCCGTGCATATGGAACTTACAGTTTGAAGTATTGTACAACCAAGGCTTGAATGTTGGAATATTGGGCCATTTGGGGTCCCACCCAGATGTCCTGTATTTGGACTTTTTACTGGTGTCATCCTTCTCTCCTTCCTCTGCTCTCACCTCTCTTGAACCCTCTGCCTGAACACTTTGCTCTCCTTGGCTCCTTTCTTCTGTCTCATCTTGCCCTCTCTGAGCTGTGTCTAATTCAGGTTCTCTCTCGGTCTATGGTGGTATACAAACAGGTTAGAAAATATCAAGTGCCATGTAAATTAAAGGAGACAGCCGAAAATTTCTAGTTAAGTGTACAAAGAGCACCCACTTAAAACTTGAGTAATGACTTCAGTCTTGAAGATTTGAGGTTTTTCTCCAAAATTTATAACAATTTTCTTAGTTTTCTACTTTTCTCTGTAAATTTATCTAAATTTGAAACCATTTTCCTCAAATTTGTAATTTCCTCTTGTAAAATTGACTTTTCTTGTACATTTGAAACTTTATTATAAATTAGTGGATTATTTTATGGCTTATTTTTGTCTGTTTTTTTTAAAATAAAATTACTGGGGTTTTTTAAAATAAATTTGAAACAGACTGTGGTATTTTTTTTTTACTTTTTCCTAACAATTTATATTTTTGACCATAACTTTGCAGTCAGAACAGAACAATAATTTAACTCTCATTACAAAGAAAAAAAAATATTAATAAAATTGTATTTAATGATTTCAATTAATTTAAATGACCAAGGATGCCATTATTTCCATTATATTTCTATATATTTATAGTTTTTTTTTTTTTTTTAAGAAATCTCCTCACCACCAAGATGGCAAGACAGTCCTCCCTTATTTTGAAATCCAAATGTTGGCACGTTTAGTTTGTCTGAAGGCTACTGATGGATTAAAGTCATTGACGTCGTGAATTTCGGTCATCTTGTCAGGTACATAATAGGGAACATAACGTAATATTGTAGTGGCTGGTAAAATATATACTCAGCAATTCATCAGTCCCCCTTGCCTTTTCCTTCATATGAGGTTGGCTGCATATGAATTCTAACCACATCTCTTAGCGACTTTTCCATTATTGCTCCTGTTACCAGTGGGTTAAAGCCATGATAAATGCCTCCAGTGCTTACATACCTCTTGTGATTTTTTTTTTCCGCATTTAAAGTACTTTAACAAACTCATGTTTTTGTTGGACAGTCACGCTTAATGAGATACTGCCTGCTGACTGACTGGAAAACTTGCGAGGGCAGGGCGCTTCTAAACTCCGCGCGGATGACACCCATGCGCATTGTTCGTGTGCGCGCTTGCGGAAAGTGATTGCTTCATATATTTTTCTTAATAAATTCGTATCTCCTTGGCGTGGCAGTAAAATTTCTGGCGAGGCGGGCCGTCACCGAGAAATGTTACCAGAGGAAACCCTGCTAAAACTACTACTGTATTTATAATACTGAACTATTATTTATTGGTGCTTGTCTGATGCTGTTGTATGCTGTTTTTTCAGCAGAGCTTCTTTAACAGCAGGACAGCGCGAAGGACGTGTTATTACTTTGTTTAGCAATATGCCACACAAGATGAGGGACAATGGGGAGCAGCACTTGGTTGTAATATTAACTATAGAGATCTGTAACATGAAAAGAAAACACAGGGACATAACTATAACGTTATTATGCTTACCTCGCTGATGAAATTGCAGCATTGTCAGCCCATCTTTCTTTACGGTTACTTCCGACAACGACGCAGCTCATTGGTTGAACTCGTCAAGTGATCATGGAATGCTCTTTTGATTGGTGAAGCATATAGAGGTCCTTAGTGATCGCCTCAGAGCCACCTTATCAGGTTTCATAACTAAAGTTTAATTTTCATCAAAAATATGCACACACTTAGCCTGCCAGCAAACACATTCATGTTTTGCAAAATATGAGCAAACCTATCTGTGAAACTCAGCTACTTTCTAGATGGGGATCGATCATCTCAAAAACTAAAGCAGATAGAGCCACTCGGCCCACCACCTAAGTGTGCTACAGCAGATTTTTCTCTATGTTCTTTGCGAAGCTCTTCTTCTGTAAACTCTTCTGGTGGCTTTCAGAAATGTTACTTTATGTTCACTTTTGTTTCTTTTAGTTGACGTCTTTATGACAGTGAGTTATATCCAATCAGAACCAAGTCAATCCCAAGCCCCACCCAGCAGTTTTTCAGGGCTACCTTAAAGTACCTACACAAGGCAGGGACTTTTTTCAGCCTGTACGAGTTGTCAAAAATTTTCCTTATGATTGGTTTGGAGTTCCTTTGGTGGAAATGGGGATGAAACCACAGGGAGACAATGGTTCCTGATACTGTGAAGGTTCCTGAAGTGGGACCACAACTTTTGTCTCACAAGGTAAACGGACAAGGCCTGCAAGCCTAGATGAGTGTGGAGCTTAATGTGATCGACATGAAATGGTTAAAAGTGCTGCTGCTTTTTTTGTGCAGTTTCTGAAGGCTGACCACAGTTTTTAAATCGGACTTTTAACACATCTGTCACAAAGGATTTATTTCAGAGGTGTTTGTGCTTGATGGCTTTTGACGCACTTTCAGGTCAATGCATCAGGGCTGCTAGGATGAGATGCTTCCTTGCATTAATGTATTGGAGCAGGTTGTTAAACAGACCAGGTCAGCAGCAGCAGTCTTAATTTCTATTTTCCTTACACAGACATCATTAATAATACTGCTGTTGTCAGAACACAGCCATGGACACAAAGTGTGATTGACATAGAGACTGGATAACCTTGAGCCTGCTGCTTTTCCTTGTAAATACTTGTTTGGTTATGAATGTTCTCTCCATCGGGCTGCAGAGGGAGGAGAAATGCATGCCGATTCTGATTGGACAGCCCCCCCCCCCGCCCTATTGGCTCATTCATCAAGAGTATCAAAATATTTTAAGGTATGTCTTGCTGCAACAGAAGTGTAGGGATTTTTTTTTCCTTCTTTCACTGCAAGGCTCACATCATCTGGGACAATCATAATAATCATGTCGGTTTTTAAAGACAGCAGTGGAGGGAGTTGGAAGTTTGATTCTTTGCCCGAACACAAATTGGCATGGAGTCCAACTCTCCACCCCACCCTATGCACATTTCCCTTTGTGTGCTCTGGTGAGGCTTCAGCTCCACAAATTAATTTTAAGGCGAGTGGAGATTAAAGTCCTTGCTGTTATTGCAGTGATGGCTGTATTACTATCATAACTTCACTCAACATGGAACAGTAATCCATTGAATGCTCTGCTTTAATACATGTGTAAGAGCTGCAGTAGTGAGAATCAAACTGTTCTTAATACAGCTCCGAGGGAAGCTGACACACTAATAAAGCTGGGCCATTTGACCTTAAATCAGCATCGTGGCTATTTGAAGCTTTCATGTCAGATTCTGTTTTGTCTATTTTTTTCTCCTTCCTTTCTTCTGCTTATACAGTGGTGTGAAAAAGTGTTTACCCCCTTCCCGATTTCTCGTTTTTTTTTGTGTGTTTGTCATACTTAAATGTTTCAGCTCATCAAACAAGTTTAAATATTAGACAAAGATAACACAAGTAAATACAAAATGAACTTTTTAAATGAAGGTGTTTATTATTAAGGGTAAAAAAAAAATCCAAACCCACATGGACTGACGAAACAAAAGTTTAACTTTTTGGAAGGTGTGTGTCCCATTACGTCCGGCATAAAAGTAACAGCATTTCAGAAAAGGAACATCATACCATCAGTAAAATATGGTGGTGGTAGTGTGATGGTCTGGGGCTGTTTTGCTGCCTCAGGACCTGGAAGACTTGCTGTGATAAATGGAACCATGAATTCTGCTGTCTACCAAAAAATCCTGAAGGAGAATGTCCGGCCATCTGTTCATAACCTCAAGCTGAAGCACACTTGGGTTCTGCAGCAGGACAGTGATCCACAACACACCAGCAAGTCCACCTCTGAATGGCTTAAGAAAAACAAAATGAAGACTTTGGAGTGACCTAGTCAAAGTCCTGACCTGAATCCGATTGAGATGCTGTGGCGTGACCTTTAAAAGGCGGTTCATGCTCAAACCCTTCAGTGTGGGCGAGTTGCAACAATTCTGCAAAGATGAGTGGGCCAAAATTCCTCCACAGCACTGTAAAAGACTCATTGCCAGTTATTGCAAACACTTGATTGCAGTTGTTGCTGCTAAGGGTGGCTCAACCAGTTATTAGGTTTAGGGGGCAGTCACTTTTTCACACAGGGCTATATAGGTTTGGATTTTTTCCCCCCTTAATAATAAACACCTTCATTTCAAAACTGCGTTTTGTTTTTACTTGTTATCTTTGTCTAATATTTATATTTGTTTGATGATCTGAAACATTTAAGTGTGACAAACATACAAAAAATGAGAAATCCGGAAGGGGGCAAACACTTTTTCACATTACTGTAGTTTACTGACAAGACTCGCAAGCCATGAGAGCGTGGCATCAATGAATATATTACTGTGGTGATTTGGCTGTAAATGAGCATAGTATAATAAAGAATAGAACCACTGTCACCCTACACACATGCAACCAAACTAAACAGTGTCCAGTGCAGACATCAGTGTCCACACATACCTCTTGAGGGCCTGTTGGCCACATGACTTATGCCTGCAGACAGCCAGTTGCTCTGGGAGAGCCCTTCACGCAGCCACAGCCATGCTATCACCACACGGGGACCACAAATCTGTGATCGGCGTCTGAGCTCATCCACCCCCACTGCAAAACAGCCAATGATGCGGACAGCAGTTGGAGGCCAACAGTGACCTAGCCTCGGCACTCTGAAGCAAAAACTGAAATAAAGACACGGCAGTTCTTTTCAGTGCAAGCTGTTTTAATTTTTCCACCATGTTCTGCTGCTTTCAAACAGCGCTGACTGCACTGCTATCGGGTTGTGGAGTCACATCATGGCTCCCGCAGGAGAAGTACCTGGAAGCTCTCATATACACATGCACATAACAGGAAGAAGCTTAAAAAACCTGACAAGAGTAAAATTATATTGGTTTCATGTCCTGGTTTTGGTTTTATTTTAGTTAGTTGTCCAGCCCTACCCACTGACCCTCTCTCACCTCTGGTTTCCACCCCCACTGCTTTATTTCCTATACAAGAGCTGGTAAACGCACTCCTGATGAAGGCTGAAATGGTTACTTGAATAAACTGTAAATAGATTATAAAAATAATTTATCCAGCTTTTATGAATCACTGCTTTGTTTAAAGGTTTGTGACAACAGGATCCATAGTTTCTCCACCTCCTCCTGTTTATTATCTGGGTAAAGTGCTTCGTAATCCTTTGTGGTAGCAGTGCTGCAGAAGTTGCCTGAATCCAGCCAACTTCAGGCTGTGCCCACATGCAGCATTGTTTCCCCTGCAAACATTCTGGACCTTTACATCAGAGTGCTTGAGCACTCTGGGAGGGGACAAAGGTCAGTACCCTTGAGCAATAGCTTGACGTGCCACTAACTGCATGGCACTTTGGTGTTTTGCATCAAGACTCTCTACTTGCTTTTGCTTTCAAATACTGGTCATTGTATCCTAATTCTCATTGGCTAGTTAGAGAGGTGTGCCATAGATAAGCAATAAAGCTTTCCAAAAGTTAACATCTTCTCAACTTTTGGGGCTCTGGGTGCCACTGACCTCCCAGAGCGTTTTTGCGCTTTAAACGCTCGACTGCATAGAAAATGAACAGAAAAGGGATTCTCCCAGTGGGAGGAAAAAGTGCTTTGTCGACACATAGCCTTATGCATACGAGCTCTGTCCAAAGTGCTGTTGGCTAACACAGACTTTTAGGAAACATTTAATCAGGCAGATGTTGATGTCAGACAAAAACAGATTCCAGATTGGTCATCATAAGGCAAAAGCAAAATGTGAAAGCATTTAAGCTTTCCTGGATTGTATCACAAGTCTGTGTGTCTATCTTGACAGACAATGGTGAAATTTCACAAGAACTTTGTAGGAGGAAGATGCACAATCAAAATGTTTTCATAATCAAATGAGTAGACACTGGGTCACAGCACCTTCCATGTGAGGGTGTTTGGCTTAATCAAATGTAGCTTACATTTTCCTCTGTGAAACGAGTTGTTTTACCAAGCCAACTTCCCTGTAGTTGGCTGCCTATCATAATCAGAAGATTTGAATAGCTGCTTTTCTGGCTTCCAGATGACAAAATTAAGGGAACATTATGTAATCCTAACAGGTAGCATTTTAAAAATGATACTGCAGTTCAAATTCAGAACAGCTGAGGCTTGGTCCCTCCTCCCAACTGGAGTCACACATGTTGCTGTGCAAAGACAATACTGAGTACCAAAACAGGAGTTGGAGTACATATTGGACTGGACCAAGCAAAATCACCTGAGGCTGAATGTCAGCAAGACCAGAGAGATGGTGATTGACTTCAGGAAGAAGAGGATGACTTCTCAGCCATTGTGGATTAGGGACAAGGATGTGGAGGTAGTTGAAGACTACAAATACCTGGGTGTCGTGATCAGCAATAGACAGGAAATCTAACTCTGATGCTGCATACAAGAAGGGGATGAGCAGACTCTTAATTTCTGAGGAAACTGAGATCCTTCAACGTGTGCAACAAGATGTTGGAGCTTTTCTACAAGGCCGTTGCTGCCAGCGCCATCTTCTGTGCTGCTGTCTGTTGGGGTAGCAGTATCAGAGCCAGCGACACCAACAGACTTGACAAGGTTATCAAGAAGCCTGGCTCTGTGATTGGTCTCAGGCCGGAGACCCTTGAGACTGTAGTTGAATTGAATTGAATAGTGGAGAGGAGGACACTGAACAAACTGTTATCCATCATGGACAATCCTGATCACCGCCTCCACCACACACTGGACAGACAGCGGAGCACTTTCTCCAGCAGACTGCTACAACTTCTCTGCTGAATGGTCAGGTTCAGGAAATCTTTCCTGCCACATGCCATTGCATTGTACAATAACGCACTCTAATGTTGAATTCTGGTCATAACAATGCTGTCATACTGCACCTTACAGTCTCATTGGTGCTTCATATTGCACCCTTCACCTGATAGTCCTGCATTGTACAGCGAGTACGATTCATGTGTCTACATGGGTCATCATGTATTCATCGGCGATGTATATAAAGTTATCTAGGCAGTTTTACTTTCCCTGGGTAATTCCTTTTTCTTTTATGCTGTCTGCTTCTGTCGTTTGGTTGTCTACTGTGTCATGCTGCTGTTACACTGTAATTTCCCAGTTTGGGATCAGTAAAGTACATCTATGTATTTACATTGGAAAGGTACAATCACGATTACGCAGTTAGTTGTTCTTTTTTGGTCTGGTTCCATTCTCTTGCCTGTCTCTCTGACTGCAGTATATACCATGTTTTCCCCTACAGCAGTGACTCTTATTTGGCATTGTGGGGGTTTGTAATGTGATTGGCTGTGATTTGAGGAAACAGTCAAGCCAAATGGAAATTATTTTTTTTTTATTTTGGCAATGTTACAGACTTTTCCCTTACAGCTAGTACCTTTTAGGTTCCGTTTCTTCTTTCTTGTTACCATTTTTTTTTTTACTGCAAAGTACTTTACAGTTCTGACATTTCTTTATCACTGCTGCCAAGTGGTAGTGAAAGAGTATATATTAAACTGTTCTGTCTGTGCATAGCCCTCTTGTGTATCAGTGTGGTAGTTAATTCCTTTCCACAGCATGTGGGACACCATATGGTGTATGGGGTGACGCCTATCTCTTGTTTCTCTGACCCTAGGCCACACAGCTACTGTAAAGCTGGATTCATGCTGCACCTCTGCTGTCCGCGTGTATGCAACCAGAAACCTCGTGTGACGAAATTTGTCATCGTCTCCACTCCACTAGTGTCCGCAGGGCTGTGCTGCGGATGACCACGTGCAGCCCAGATTTTATGACCGCGCGGCCTGCCCACATTCTGAATGCGTTGATAGAGCGTGGGCAAGACTGAATGTCCCATTCATGAGGTGGCATTACCAACACAGCATACAAAGACAAAGTAGACAAGGAAGACAACAAGGATAGAAAGATGTTTTTACCTTCTTTACATGTTTCGACTGTTCACTGCAGTCTTCTGATGACGTCTTTAATAAGAAAACAAAAGGCTAATAATTAAAAAGAAGACAAAATGAACATACTCGAGCTAAGACAACAAGGAGGTGGAAGAGTAAACATACATGAATCCTTTTGCAGCAGCAGCAGCTGGAGCAGAGAAGAGCACTGGAAAATGGTAATTCTTCCTTTTCCTTGAAACAACGCCTTGGTTGTTGCTACAAAAAAAAATGTGCGTCACTCTCGTGCTTATAGCTGGTGAACAAACTGGCATGTTGACACATTTGCGCTACCTATAGGGCTGGGGCGAAACTACAAATAACAGTTGTGCGCATGTGTCAACTGTTTAGCCTGGTAGATGAAAAAAGTGAGTATGTACAACGCCGCGTGCGCACCGGGCTCGTCCAAAGTGCCCATGCACCAGAGGGGAAATGCAGCATGAATAAAGCTTAAGCAGTGAAAGCTACAGTGGTGGTGGGGGGGGGGGGGGGGGGGGGGGTCAGTCCTCTGCTAGCTCTGTGCGTAATGGTGTGGGGCTACTGTGGTGTATATACTGCAGGCACTGATATCGGTGCATCCCTAGTTTAATATATTTTGAGGCCCTCATTTCCCCTCGTATAACACCATGGCCAATATCCACATTCACCATATCAATACTGCATTCTGTGTATGACGGAGAACAGAGAAACATTATCCCTACATGTGGTCAGACACATCCAGCCAATAAAAGGTTTTCTATCCTCTGCTTGTCTCTACTTTCTAATAAGTCTGTGCAGCCTGCTAAAAAGTCACTCCTTTGTTTCACTGACTGTGCAGTGGCAATTTCCACCCAGTAGAACTCATTTAGATGCTTGTGCTGCTGAAGCTTGGTGTTAGTGAGTCTGACCCCTGCGGGCATATTTGAAACAGTTTTCAGGTGTAGACAGTATGTTCATCCCAGATCGTTCTCTGGTCAGGCATTTGAATCTTGTGTAAATAGTTTGAACTCTGCAGCATATTCACCCTTACACTGTCAGTCATGGTTCAGGCTTTAAAGGCTTTTGGTGCTCATGTACTTCTTCAAGGACTCCCTCAGTTTGTGTTTGTAAGAGTCTTTGAAGCATTGCATTAGTGCTTGCACCAGCTTTCTGATTTCAATTTAGTTGTTTATGGTATGTATCAAACTGTTGATGCAGACTTAAATTTATTTGAATGGTAAAAAAAAAATCACAGCATTAGCCACATTCTAAAAAATACAGAAGAACAAAATACAGGTATTTAGATAGATGTACTTTATTGATCCCAAACTGGAAAATTACAGTGTAACAGCAGCATGACTGTAGACAACCAAACGACAGAAACACACACATGACAGACAAAGGGATTACCCATAGAATTGGGATTGAAATGGGATTACCCATTTAGATGGACATGTTTTCTATATCTAAATAAATGTGTTACTACATTTCATCCATCCAGTTGTTTATATGTGGATGAAAATTGCATATTTACTGTACATAATTTAGCGCTTTCAGCTATGTGCACACCAGGTCGTGTTTTATTTTCTGCCTTGGATGCTTTAGTGGAAAAAAGTCACTGAAAGCTGAAAGTGCGTATGAATGGTGGAGCCACTTCCAGTTATTGGTAACCAAGGAAACTATCATAGAGAACTCATAAGCATTTACTTTGACAATGACAAATTAGTAGTGACATTTCAAAAGTTGCTCGGGTTACTCATCTGTCCAGTTTTAATGTTTGTGTAGTTAGTTGTGCAAGTTGTTCTTGTTTTGGTCACAAAGTTTCTTGCAGTAGGTGGTGAGCATGAGTGTGTATAGACCTGTAAACCAGCAGTGTTGTTATTCTAAACTCCCACTTCACCAGGATGGGCCACTGTAATATTCATATCACTGCAGATGCTACAGTAATCAGTCTGTCAATCTTCCATTACACTCTCCCTTTGTGAATAAGACCCAGAGACACTTGTAACACTTGAGGCAGGAAGTCTTTGTCAACCCAATCCAGTCTTGTGCGACTGAATTCCATGGACTCAAATTTGGAGGAGCTAATTGTCATCCTAGCTGCTTTACAATACAAGGTGTTGCTTCATGCAGCTAAAGGAACCATTGGGTGGGGAGAAAAGGACAAAACATAAAAAAATGACACGTCTTTCCTGATTTGGGCATCTGATCAGGATGCCTTCTGGACGTCTCCCACTTGAGATGTTTCGGGCACATCCCACTGGGAGGAGACCCTGGGGCAGATCCGGGACACGTTAGAGAGACTACGTCTCTGAGCTGGCCTGGGAACGTCTTGGTATCCTCTCTGAAGAGCTGGAGCAGGTGGCCGGGGAGAGAGAGAAGTCTGGGCTTCTCTGCTTGACCCAGACCTCCAGAAAAGTGGTAGTGGATGGATGGATGGACAGACATCTTGCTCGTTGGCTCATAGGCCAAAGCAAGGGCAACCCTGGTGGCGTACAGGTTTGACTTTGATGCTTGCTGTCTAAAACACTCATTATGATACTCCTGATGCACTCTCCAATTAAATATGGCCTGAGGTTGTGAAAATTATGTTTGTGCATGTTAAATTAAAAAATTCAGAACACAGTCCACTGGATAATCAAAAGTCTGCATAAACTAAATGGAAAATATTTTATAAACTGACTTGCAGTAAAACATATTTTTGGTTTATATATAAACTCTCGCCCAAAGATGCTGGGATAGGCTCCAGCCCCCCCCCCACCCCCCCGCGACCCAAAAAGGATTAAGCGGAAGAAGATGAATATAAAGATTTGTAATAAATCACTTTCTTTGCATGTGTGGAGGCAGCGGCAGGTACCTGGCTTATCTTGAACACAAGTGTGAGGGGCTCCATGGAAAAAGCCTGGGAGCCACTGGTTTTTATTAGTCCTGTCCTGAAATACAGTATTGGAGGTCTGAATATTTAAAGAATGATCCTGAGCAGATGTACAAATATTCAGTACAAAGACCTGAAGCAGTAATCACTAACTCGATTAATCCCATGATAAGACAACACAGACTGTATACAGTGGGGTAAAAAAGTATTTAGTCAGCCACCAATTGTGCAAGTTCTCCCACTTAAAAGATGAGAGAGGTCTCCAATTTTCATCATGGGTATACCTCAACTATGAGAGACAAAATGAGGGGAAAAAAATCCAGAAAATCACATTGTCTGATTTTTAAAGAATTTATTTGCAAACTAGAAAAGCACTCCCAGAGCGCAGACCTCCGCCAAGTGCCACAGTTCCCCCCATACAGTGTTTGTGTGTACATTTTCAGATTCCTTGACCATGAAAACATATGACTAGCAATTGGATTCACAATGATAGGATTAGTGGTTCAGTAGTTATTGACGAAAATGGCATTTTCCGTAATGGCGGTTTAGCGCCACAGTTCCCCCCATACAGTGTTTGTGTGTACGTTTTCAGATTCCTTGACCATGAAAACATATGACTAGCAATTGGATTGACAATGATAGGATTAGTGGTTTAGTAGTTATTCACAAAAATGGCATTTTGCATAATGGCGGTTTTCTTGTGGACGGTGATCCGGATCACCACCAAAATCTAATCATCTGTAGGATACCCCATTTCTGACAATCTGTGAAAATTTCATGAAAATCTGTCCATAACTTTTTGAGTTATCTTGCTAACAAACAGACAGACAGACAGACAGACAGACAAACCAACGCCGATGAAAACATAACCTCCTTGGCGGAGGTAAAAAACATGTCACTGTGCCTTAATGCTTGATGATTCCTGCCCAAATAGGAAGGTTTTTCTCATGAATCTGTGCCTTTTCTCTTCTACTACTTTCTACTACTTTTATTTATTCCTCCTAAATTTGAATCATTTTTGCATAAATTTGCTACTTTTGAGATGGTTTTTAATATTGAAATTTAAAAAATGTTTTAAAATAACTAATGACCTTTTTCTTAATTTTTATATTAAATGTGCAACTTTTTCATGCATATTTTTAGTTTTTTTGCGTACATTAGTGAACTATTTGGAAAACTTACATTTTTCTGTTAAATGGGTTCACATGAGGAAAACTAGAAAAGCACTCGGAGAGCGCAGACCTCCGCCAAGCGCCACAATTCCCCCCATACAGTGTTTGTGTGTACGTTTTCAGATTCCTTGAGCATGTAAACATATGACTAGCAATTGGATTCACAATGATTATTTGTTTATTTGACAGGGACAGTGCAATAAACACACAATTAATCAATGGCAATCAATCTGATAGTGATAAGATTAGTGGTTCAGTAGTAAAAGCATTGCCTCCTTGGCGGAGGTAATAAACTGAAGTGTTGCTGTTGTGTCCATCTCCTCCACTGACGGATGCAAATTGGGTAGACAGGTTGCCGTGGGTTTTATATTATATTATTTTGGGGTTGCGCTCCAACCCCAAACCCGCGGCAAACGAGAATTTAGAAGCTTCGCCGGCAGAGAGCTCGTTTTTGCACAGCGCCTATGGCTGGCCGGTGAATTTCTGCCAAATGCGCAGCTCCTATGGCTGGCCGGGGAATTTCTGCCAAAGAATCCGTCGGCGGACAGCTGGCCGTGTGAGGTTTTGCAGTTGCGCGCAAACACAGGCACGCTGGCGGGCCCAGGCCAGCAGTGTTTTCCGCGTGCTTTTGTGCCTAAAACGTTGAAGAACGCGGAGTTTGTGTTGCAGACACGACGACCAGCGCCCTCCATTGCGCCTGCGCACATGTTGAAAATGGCTGTATGTCACAGTGTTAAAAAAAAAATGCTTTAAAAAATTCCTGTATCCAGACGGTGAACCGGATCACCCCCAAAATTTAATCAGTTGTTCCTTGTACCATTTCCAACAACGCCTGAAAGTTTCATGGAAATCCATCTAAGACTTTTTGAGTTATCTTGCTAACCAACAGACAAACAGACAGACAGACAGACAAACAGACAAACACACAGACAAACCCCGGCAAAAACATAACCTCCTCCTGGCCTTTTCGGCCTGGCGGAGGTAATTATGGTGGAAAATAAATATTTGGTCAATAACAAAAGTTCATCTCAGTACTTTATGTACCCGTTGTTGGCAATGACAGAGGTCAAACATTTTCTCTAAGTCTTCACAAGGTTTTCACACACTGTTGCTGGTATTTTGGCCCATTCCTCCATGCACATCTCCTCTAGAGCAGTGATGTTTTGGGGCTGTCGCTGAGCAACACAGACTTTCAACTCCTTCCAAAGATTTTCTATGGGGTTGAGATCTGGAGACTGGCTAGGCCACTCCAGGACTTTGAAATGCTTCTTACAAAGCCACTCCTTCGTTCCCCGGGCAGTGTGTTTGGGATCATTGTCATGCTGAAAGACCCAGCCACGTTTCATCTTCAATGCCCTTGCTGGTGGAAGGAGGTTTTCACTCAAAATCTCACGATACATGGCCCCATTCATTCTTTCCTTTACACGGATCAGTCGTCCTGGTCCCTTTGCAGTAAAACAGCCCCAAAGCATGATGTTTCCACACCCATGCTTCACAGTAGGTATGGTGTTCTTTGGATGCAACTCAGCATTCTTTCTCCTCCAAACACGACAAGTTGAGTCTTTACCAAAAAGTTCTATTTTGGTTTCATCTGACCATATGACATTCTCCCAATCCTCTTCTGGATCATCCAAATGCTCTCTAGCAAACTTCAGATGGGCCTGGACATGTACTGGCTTAAGCAGGGGGACACGTCTGGCACTGCAGGATTTGAGTCCCTGGCGGTGTAGTGTGTTACTGATGGTAGCCTTTGTTACTTTGGTCCCAGCTCTCTGCAGGTCATTCACTAGGGCCCCCCGTGTGGTTCTGGGATTTTTGCTCACCGTTCTCGTGATCATTTTGACCCCACAGGGTGAGATCTTGCATGGAACCCCAGATCGAGGGAGATTATCAGTGGTCTTGTATGTCTTCCATTTTTCTAATAATTGCTCCCACAGTTGATTTCTTCACACCAAGCTGCTTACCTATTGCAGATTCAGTCTTCCCAGCCTGGTGCAGGTCTACAATTTTGTTTCTGGTGTCCTTGGACAGCTCTTTGGTCTTGGCCATAGTGGAGTTTGGAGTCTGACTGTTTGAGGTTGTGGACAGGTGTCTTTTATACTGATGAGTTCAAACAGGTGCCATTAATACAGGTAACGAGTGGAGGACAGAGGAGCCTCTTAAAGAAGAAGTTACAGGTCTGTGAGAGCCAGAAATCTTGCTTATTTGTAGGTGACCAAATACTTATTTTCCACCATAATAATTCTTTAAAAATCCTTCAATGTGATTTTCTGGATTTTTTTTTTCTCATTTTGGCTCTCATAGTTGAGGTATACCTATGATGAAAATTGGAGACCTCTCTCATCTTTTAAGTGGGAGAACTTGCACAATTGGTGGCTGACTAAATGCTTTTTTGTCCCACTGTATATACTATGTATATATATATATATATATATATATATCGTTGTTTGCGTGTGGGTTTGTTTACATAATCCACCAATATTCCAGTTGGTCAAGCTGCTTCTCGCCCTTGTCCTGTCAAGTCAGCAGCCTTTCTGTGGAGGTGGGGCTAATATGCGCAACAGGGACAGTGAGAGAAAGCAAAGCAGCCGGCAAGTGGAAGAGTGTGCTCACACTGTAAAGGTTGTTCCAACTAAGTCTAAATCTGTTTTTTAATAGTGTGGTCATGTAACGCTGCTAAGTTTTAAAATTTGGCTCGACTGGACATGTCTGTTACTCATGTACGAGCCTGTTTACCCTACGTGCGTATGATGTATGCTCCATGCGACTGTTTGTACTGCCAATCATTTTACAACATAGCGACTGTATCAGCGAACCCTACATGGAAAAGAAAATCTCAAAAATAAACCATAAGGTCCGTAAAAGCTTAAGTGTTTATTATGATGTTCTCTGTTTTGCTGTCTTGAGACTGTGCTTCTTGTAAACAAGCAGTGCTTACAGTGATGTAAGGCCACACGTGTCCGTCATCCTTGGCAATGTATAAATGGTACCAGCACTCTAGCCTGGCTGTGCTAAAAACAGTATGGTCGCAGGACAGATAATAACTAAATTTCTCGGCGGCTGCACAGTGCCAGGATGTTTGGTAGAACCGAATTCCAAAGCTCTGGTGTGGGAGCATTACATTCTCCCCTAACACCCCCTGCAGTCTCCTGTCTCATTCAGATTTCTCCTTCTGTATAAGATGTACAGTAGGGAAAATAAGTATTGAATATGTCAATATTTTTCTCATTAAACATATTTCTGATGGAGCCATTGACCTGAGATTTTCACCAGATATCAGTAGCAACCAAGTAATCCATACTTACAAAGAAATCAAGGCAACTGTGTTCACAAAACAAATTATATTTAATAAAGTGGAATGACACAGGGAATAAGTGTTGAACATGCTTGGTGAAATTCATTTACTATTTGGTAGAAAAGCCTTTGTTGATAATAACAGCTTCCAGACGCCTCCTGTATGGAGAAACTAGGCGCAGGCATTGCTCAGGAGTAATTTTAGCCCATTCTTCCACAAAAACTGTCTTCAAATCTTGGAGGTTCCATGGGTGCCTTCTATGAACTCTTGATCTCCAGTTTGTTCCATAGACTTTCAATTAGAATCAGGTTAGGTGACTGACTGGGCCATTCTAGCAGCTTTATTTTCCTTTTCTGGAGTCAGTTGAGAGTTTCAGCGTCCTTCAATGTGCTTTTTCTTCAGCAATAGTTGGCCCTATTTTGATGGCGATCTGTGCACTTTTTTACAGACACTCTGCCATGCACCAGTATTTTTATTTTCTGTCAGTGCATTGTCTGTTTTTTATGTCTTGTCACGCTATCAAATTACCAGTAGACAGTGTGCCCGCCATGGGCTCGGAAGAGGTGTCTCATTTCAAAGAGGTGTGGGGGCACACAATCTAATACGCATTACACTATTATAGTGCATTTCATCAGAATCCACTTTTGATCAGGAAAAAGGTCTATCGTCAGAAGCACATTGTTTAATGATATTTCAGTGATATGTTTTGACATTGTGCAGCTCTGGGGCTCAGGAAACGGCATGCACTGGGACAGTCATGGGGCCGTAGTACAACAACGGGGTCAGTTGATTAGTTGTCTGGCACAGAACGCATTTATAGGGGTTTCAAGTTAATTTCCTTATCACAACAGTGTAAAAATGAACTTTCCGCTGGCGCATGATGCAAAGAGGCCAGTCTAATCATTCAGAGGTGTGTTTTGGATAATCCAAAGTGCTCCTTCCCATCCCTGTAATGCAAAGAGGCGCATTATCTGAAGTGAATTGTCATCATGACGGTTTAAGACGGGTTTTACGCTGACCAAAGCCCGTGCGTGTGAGCCAAAATGCACCTGATAGTAATGCTGCTTGGTAATAAGGAAGACATCAGTCACAGTTGATGCCCAGTTAGTTACTGTATGTTAAAAAGAACAAACGGCTAAGAGTGGGCTGAAAAATCAGCTGAATTATTTAATGTGTGCACGAATGCAACACAGACATGAAGAAAAGACGATGATGGCTTTGCAAACTTGCATAAACTTTCATTAATGATGGTGTGGAAGTCGCTCCTGGCTGTGAGGAGATGGAGTGCTCCCTCTCCTGTTGCTTTGCCAACCGAGGGTCTCCCCTTACAGTGGGGCAAAAAAGTATTTAGTCAGTCACCAATTGTGCAAGTTCTCCCACTTAAAAGATGAGAGAGGTCTCCAATTTTCATCATAGGTATACCTCAACTATGAGAGCCAAAATGAGAAAAAAAAAATCCAGAAAATCACATTGTCTGATTTTTAAAGAATTTATTTGTAAATTATGGTGTTAAATAAGTATTTGGTCACCTACAAACAAGCAAGATTTCTGGCTCTCACAGACCTGTAACTTCTTCTTTAAGAGGCTCCTCTGTCCTCCACTCGTTACCTGTATTAATGGCACCTGTTTGAACTCATTATCAGTATAAAAGACACCTGTCCACAACCTCAAACAGTCAGACTCCAAACTCCACTATGGCCAAGACCAAAGAGCTGTCAAAGGACACCAGAAACAAAATTGTAGACCTGCACCAGGCTGGGAAGACTGAATCTGCAATAGGTAAGCTGCTTGGTGTGAAAAAATCAACTGTGGAAGCAATTATTAGAAAATGGAAGACATACAAGACCACTGATAATCTCCCTCGATCTGGGGCTCCACGCAAAATCTCACCCCATGGGTCAAAATGATCACGAGAACGGTGAGCAAAAATCCCAGAACCACACGGGGGGACCTAGTGAATGACCTGCAGAGAGCTGGGACCAAAGTAACAAAGGCTACCGTCAGTAACACGCTACGCCGCCAGGGACTCAAATCCTGCAGTGCCAGACGTGTCCCCCTGCTTAAGCCAGTACATGTCCAGGCCCATCTGAAGTTTGCTAGAGAGCATTTGGATGATCCAGAAGAGGACTGGGAGAATGTCATATGGTCAGATGAAACCAAAATAGAACTTTTTGGTAAAAACTCAACTTGTCGTGTTTGGAAGATAAAGAACACCATACCTACTGTGAAGCATGGGGGTGGAAACATCGTGCTTTGGGGCTGTTTTTCTGCAAAGGGACCAGGACGACTGATCCGTGTAAAGGAAAGAATGAATGGGGCCATGTATCGTGAGATTTTGAGTGAAAACCTCCTTCCATCAGTAAGGGCATTGAAGATGAAACGTGGCTGGGTCTTTCAGCATGACAATGATCCCAAACATACCGCTCGGGCAACGAAGGAGTGGCTTCGTAAGAAGCATTTCAAGGTCCTGGAGTGGCCTAGCCATTCTCCAGATCTCAACCCCATAGAAAATCTTTGGAGGGAGTTGAAAGTCCGTGTTGCCCAGCGACAGCCCCAAAACATCACTGCTCTAGAGGAGATCTGCATGGAGGAATGGGCCAAAATACCAGCAACAGTGTGTGAAAACCTTGTAAAAACTTACAGAAAACGTTTGCCCTCTGTCATTGCCAACAAAGGGTATATAACAAAGTATTGAGATGAACTTTTGTTATTGACCAAATACTTATTTTTCACCATAATTTGCAAATAAATTCTTTAAAAATCAGACAATGTGATTTTCTGGATTTTTTTTTTTCTCATTTTGTCTCTCATAGTTGAGGTATACCTATGATGAAAATTGGAGACCTCTCTCATCTTTTAAGCGGGAGAACGTGCACAATTGGTGGCTGACTAAATACTTTTTTACCCCACTGTATCTGTCCTGGGTAGGCGGGAAGTAGGCGATCTGCCACCTCCGGCCCCCGCCATGAAGCGAGCCCGCTCTCAGCAGCCTCTGCCGGTGGCTGACAGGTGGCTCTCGGGGAGCTTGCTGGGCTGGAACCACACTGATTTGCACTGATGGAGGATGCAACAACTTCCTAAATTCCTAAATGGATTTCAGCTGGTTTCTTGTCTTTCTATGCCTTTTTGCACCTCTTTTTCTTCATCTGTTCAATACTTATTCCCAGTGTCATTCCACTTTATTAAATATAACTTGTTTTGTGAACACAGTTGCCTTGATTTCTTTGTATGTATGGATTACTTGGGTTGTCACTGATATATGGTGAACATCTCAGGTCAATGACTCCATCAGAAGGATGTTTAATGAGAAAAATGTTGACTTGTTCAGGACTTATTTTCCCCACTGTACACCATACGTAGGTCTTTGTTACACTCTGAACTTCTTCTGCAGGATTTTGAGGCAGAACATCGGCTCTATGGTAGATCTTCTCTTCTGGAATCCATATTGATTTTCCTTGATCTTGATAATACCTCGGTCTTACTTCTATGACCCTCTCAAGCAGCTTAAGACAGTGGCTAAGCAGTTTTATCCCGTGGTAGTTTCTACAGTACAGGGAGTCCCTGTTTTGATTGTATATTTGTGTCATCATGATGTTTCTCCATTCTTGAGGTATTCCATCTCTGATAGTTCCTCTCAGGCACTCCACCATTCATTTCACTCCAGTCTCCCCCAGCAGCATTATTAGGTCTATTGGTTAATGCTCAAATCAAATATTAAAACGTCTTGACTGTCTGTGGCGCATTTTTGCACCCGGCAACCTCCCCCCCGGTGGTCAAGATTGTTTTCAAGAAAATATTCAGTTTAGATGTCAGACATTTCCAAGGCTATAACTTGAAAGTGGTAAGAGATAATGGCTTACTGTCAGTTAGAAAGATGTAGAATATGATCCAAAGTTTAAGATAGGAGTAAATTTACACTCAGTAAGACCTGTTCTACCTCTACATATATGTACCTGTAGCTTCACACTAATGGAATCACTGAAGTCATTTTCTCCTTATTCAGTTCTTATTTAGAACTGTTTACCTTCATTTTGTCTCTCTGATAAATCCACTGTCTTTTCCATCACTTTTGATTAAGCTTTTCAGCTGTTTTCCTGTGAAAACTGTGTTATTGATGGGGTCAAGATTTTTTTCAAGAAAATATTCAGTTTAGATGTCAGGGATTTCCAAGGCTATAACTTGAAACTGGTCAGAGATAATGGCTTACTGTCAATTAGAAAGATGTAGAATATGATCTAAAGTTTGAGATAGGAGTAAATTTATGCATCTGATTTGCATAATGCCACGGCAGCCATATCGAATTACATAACTTTCAGTCAAAAGTGGATTTTGGACATACTTACACAAAGGATGATTTGTTTTTTGTCATTGTTTAGTGTTTTGTGTTTTTTGTTATCTTCAAAGTATTTGAATCAGAAAATCAGAACAATGGAAACAAAGAAATTTGTCAGACTTTCCACTGGCCAGGTGGCTTGTTTCATCCATTTTCGTCATCCTGGTCGTTTTGTCTTCTGTCAGTCATTTTCGCTTTCTCTTCCACATCCGGAAACTCTTTCCACCTCAGTTTCGCTTTCATACCGCCGCAATTTATCTTATATGATGACACAGAACTGGCGTGATTGTTCTGTCCAGTCACATGGAGCTGGGGTCGAAGGAAGGTGAAAATTAACCGGCTTAGGCCACCCTCTGTTATAACAAAATGTAGATATTTACCTTCATAATCTAAATGATCTCTTTTTAAAATCATAGTTGGCAAATTTGGAAGCAAATGCCTCCTCTGTGTTGCGATGGAACACATCAACATTTGTTTACAAACTCTTCGGTGTCCCAGAAGTAAGGTTTTCGGGTCGTTCTTTGGGAGACATCAGTCCTCCAAGGCAAGAGCAGCAAGTTATACGTGTCTGCCACATTGTGAGGTGGAATACTTAGTACAGCTGGGGATTTTTTATGGTTTATGGCCACATCACATGACAGGCGCAAAATTGCGACATAGACAGTGAGGGCGCTGTCTACTGTATGTCCATGAAACCTGGATGCAAGAAGGGTTAAGTTACATAAAAAATGTAAAAACATAAGTTTGTACAGTTCTGTTTACTACTTCTTCTTTTAGATTTGATTGGTGGTTGGCAACCAGCTTACAGGTGCATTACTGCCACGTACTTCACTATATGTCATCACTATGTCTTGCACATGCGCTTTTCTTCTTCTCTCGGTTACTGGCGGATAGCAAGCAACTGAAAGGTGCATACCGCTACCTACTGTACAAGAGTGTGTAACATTATGTCATTTGAGCATGACCCCTAAATTCTATGACTTAATCCTGTTATTTAAAAAAGAGAAAAGAGCCCTTCTTGTGATTCTTGGTGCCTCTCCATCTCCAGCTGTTCAAAGAATCCCAGTTAAATCCCATTCCCTACCGGCCTCTTGAACTTCATTTTTCATTATCTGTCTTTCATTAACATACTTTTGACAGTATAATAAGATGTGCTCGACCGTTTCATTTACTCCACATTCTCTACATTTGTCACTTTCGCTTTTCCCCATGATGAATAAAGTGCCGTTTAAACCTGTCTCCTCGTACTTCACTCTATATCATCACTCTACACCAGTGGTGTCAAACTCATTCCATGGAGGGCCAAGACCCTGCAGGTTTTACTTCCACCCAGTCTCTTCAGCAGGTGTTTTCACTGATCAGCAATCAGTGGGAAGAAATTCAGAGAAAACACCTGTTGAAGCCACTGGGTGGAGGTAAAACCTGCAGGGTCTTGGCCCTCCATGGAATGAGTTTGACACCTGTGCTCTACACATCTTGGCCATGGCAACTGCAACGGCCGATTTCTGCGTACTCTTCTTTTTCTTCTTTTAGGTTTGATTGGCAGTTAGCAACCAGCTTACAGGTGCATTACTGCCACGTACTTCACTCTATATCAGGGGTGGGCAATCATGTGCCATGGAGGGCCATTCCACTGCAGATTTTCTGTTCCACCCAGTGTCTTCAGCAGGTGTTTGCTCTGATCAGCTTCAAGGATCGCTAATAATTGAAAACACCTGCTGAAGACACTGGGTGGAACAGAAAATCTGCGCTGGAATGGCCCTCACTGCCCACCCCTGCTCTATATCATCACTCTGGTCAGGAGCTGTCTGAAATCATCACTCTATATATAATTCAAGAAATCTCGCATAGAAAGCATATCATCTTCTTCTTTTAGATTTGATTGGCGGTTAGCAATCAGCTTACAGGTGTATTACTGCATGTACTTCACTCTGTATCATCACTCTATCTGGTCAGGAGCTGTAGTCCTATCATCATTGCTGTGTCCAGTCGAACCTCAACTCTATCGTCAAACATCACTCTTCTTCGTCGTGAAGAAGAGTGATCGTGAGTGATGGTCTATATGACATCATATAGACATCATGGAGACATCATAGGAGCAGACATCATTGGAACATCATAGGCAATCCTATGAACTTTTAGTGAGTCCTATAGGAACATCATAGGACATCATGTAGAGATCATAGGAACATCATAGGCGATCCTATGATCTTTTAGAGAGAGTTATGGTCGTGACACACAGACGGACAGACACACAGAGATTTCTTGAATTAATGATCTGTGTGTGTCAGTGTCTGTGACTATGGTGTCTATATGATGTCATATAGACGCCATAGTATAAATGTCATAGGATCGCCTATGATGTTCTGATGTCCACATGATGTCTTTAATCTTTGACATCACCAAAGGCGGGGTACACTGACTTGCCCAAAGATCATAGGACTTGTTATGACATACGATCATCGGACTCGCTATGACATCCAAGATCAAAGGCAGGCATCACTGAACAAGTGGTGACGTCAAAGATCAAAGGCAGGTTTCACAATGGTTACTGTTGTCATGGTAACAGTAACTTTCTGTGGGCATGCACGGGTATCAGGCATTCACAGATATGCACTAGTTTGTGGTGAATTGAAATTCTAGTATTTTTTTATGATATACACACGTGGACAAAATTGTTTGTAACCCTCTGTTAATGAAAGAAAAACCCACAATGGTAGCAGAAATAACTTTAATCTGACAAAAGATTAGATTAGATTCAACTTTATTGTCATTACACATGTATGAATACAAGGTAACGAAACACAGTTTAGCATCCAATCAGAAGTGCAAAGGACAGCAGTGCAGTATATACGGTAATTAACAGTATGTGCAATTTAAGCAAATATATGCAAATATATGCAGCAGTGCAGAAAGTTAAGAGTACTGTTATGTGCAAATAATGTGCAATAAGATAGATGTAGTTATGTAGTTATGCAGTTATGTACAGGTGAGGATGGTAAAAGATGATTGTAAGAGAGTCAGCGGGGAACTAAGTTCAATAACGTGACAGCTGTTGGAAAGAAACTGTTCCTAAACCTGCTGGTTCTAGTCCGAAGGCTTCTGAAACGTCTTCTGGAGGAGAGAAGCTGGAACAGTCCATGAGCAGGATGGTTGGAGTCCCTAAGAATGCTGCGTGCCCGGCGCAGACATCTTTTCCTGTAGACGTCCTCTATAGCTGGAAGTGGAGTCCCTGTGATGCGTTGGGCGGTTTTCACCACCCGCTGCAGCGCCTTGCGGTCAGCTACAGAGCAGCTCCCATACCAGACTGTGATACAGTTGGTCAGGGTGCTCTCTATCACGCAGCGGTAGAAGTTGCCCAGGATGTCAGTTGACAGATGGTTCTTCTTCAATGTCCTCAAGAAGAAGAGGCACTGATGGGCCTTCTTGATCAGGCTGGTGGTGTTAACTGACCAGGACAGGTCCTCCGAGATGTGGGTCCCCAGGAATTTGAAGCTGGGGACACGTTCAACAGCTATGCCATTGATATGGATGGGGTCATGTGTCTCTTCCCTCTCCTCTTCCCTCTCCTTCCTGTAGTCCACTATGAGTCCACCAGTTTTGCTGGTGTTAAGGAGCAGGTTATTGTCAGCGCACCAAGTAGCCAAGTGCTCAACCTCTGCCCTGTAATCTGACTCGTCGTTGTCCCTGATGAGTCCAATCACCGTGGTGTCATCTGCAAACTTTTTGATGGAACTGGATCCATACATAGGCCTGCAGTCATGGGTGTAGAGGGAGTAGAGGAATGGGCTGAGCACACAGCCCTGTGGTACACCAGTGTTGAGTGTGATGACGGAAGAACGGTTGGGGCCTGACCTAACATGCTGGGGTCTGTTGGTCAGAAAATCCATGATCCAGTTGCAGGTGGAGGTACTGATTCCCAGGTCTCTAAGTTTAGTGAGCAACTTGGAGGGGATAACTGTGTTGAATGCTGAGCTGAAGTCAATAAACAGCATTCTTGCATAGGTGTTCTTGTCATCCAGGTGTGAGAGTACATAGTGCAGCGCTGTAGAAACCACATCCTCTGTACTCCTGTTGCTCCGGTAGGCAAACTGATGAGGGTCCAGTGTAGGGGGCAGGCCTTTTTTGAGCTGTGCCAAGACCAGTCGCTCAAAAAATTGTCACTCAAAAGTGATAATAAATAAAAATTCTATGAAAATTAACCAATGAAAATCAGACAATGCTTTTGAATTGTGGTTCAACAGAATTATTTTAAAAAACAAACTCATGAAACAGGCCTGGACAAAAATGATGGTACCCCTAGAAAAGATTGAAAATAATGTGACCATAGGGACATGTTCAACCAAGATGTGTCCTCTAATTAACATCACAGGTGTCTACAAACTTGTAATCAGTCAGTCGGCCTATTTAAAGGGTGACAAGTAGTCACTGTGCTGTTTGGTGACATGGTGTGTACCACACTAAACATGGACCAGAGGAAGCAAAAGAGAGAGTTGTCTAGGGAGATTAGAAAGAAAATTATAGACAAGCATGTTAAAGGTAAAGGCTATAAGACCATCTCCAAGCAGCTTGATGTTCCTGTGACTATAGTTGCACATATTATTCAGAAATTTAAGATCCACGGGACTGTAGCCAACCTCCCTGGACGTGGCTGCAGGAGTAGACGGATAATACGAATGGTAACAAAAGAGCCCAGAACAACCTCTAAACATATTCATGGTGAACTCCAAGGTCAAGGTACATCAGTGTCAGATCGCACCATCCGTCATTGTTTGAGCCAAAGTGGACTTGATGGGAGACGACCAAGGAGGACACCACTGTTGAAAACAAATCATAAAAAAGCCAGACTGGAATTTGCCAAATTGCATGTTGACAAGCCACAAAGCTTCTGGGAGAATGTCCTATGGACAGACGAGACAAAACTGGAACTTTTTGGCGAGGCACATCAGCTCTATGTTCAGACGCAAAAATGAAGCATACCAAGAAAAGAACACTGTCCCTACTGTGAAAGATGGAGGAGGTTCTGTTATGTTGTGGGGCTGCTTTGCTGCATCTGGCACAGGGTGTCTTGAATCTGTGCAGGGTACAATGAAATCTCAAGACTATCAAGGTATTCTAGAGAGAAATGTGCTGCCCAGTGTCAGACAGCTTGGTCTCAGTTGCAGGTCATGGGTCTTGCAACAGGATAATGACCCAAAACACACAGCTAAAAACAGCCAAGAATGGCTAAGAGCGAAACATTGGACTATTCTAAAGTGAACTTCTATGAGCCCTGATCTAAATCCTATTGAACATCTGTGGAAGGAGCTGAAACATGCCGTCTGGAGAAGGCACCCTTCAAACCTGAGACAACTGGAGCAGTTTGCTCATGAGGAGTGGGCCAAAATACCTGCTGAGAGGTGCAGAAGTCTCATTGCCAGTTACAGAAATCGTTTGATTGCAGTGATTGCCTCAAAAGATTGTGCAACAAAATATTAAGTTAAGGATACCATCATTTTTGTCCAGGCCTGTTTCATGATTTTGTTTTTTAAAATAATTCTGTTGAACCACAATTCAAAAGCATTGTCTGATTTTCATTGGTTAATTTTCATAGAATTTTAATTTATTACCACTTTTGTCAGATTCAAGTTATTTCTGTGACCGTTGTGGGTTTTTCTTTCATTAACAGAGGGGTACCAACAATTTTGTCCACGGCTGTAATTGCAACGACGGACATCTTGATTGCAGTTTTATTAATTGTGCAGCCCTACTGAGTAATTGAATATTTGGGTGCAGTCCTATATTACTGGGCTCTTTTCCCTGTATTTTGATGCCAAGCTTATCTTGTAGCCATGGTTTCTAATGTGCCAAAATAAATGTCAAATGAAGGTTATATTTTGACATAGGGCTGGGCGATATACTGACTATATTCGTTGTATCGCTACATTTGGCCACCCACGATACATAAAATGGTTGTATCATGCATATGTGAGTATTTGTCACGTGAATATGAGCCGCCACTACTGAAGTCTGAACAGCAGCTCAACACCGCTGCCCCGCCCTCTGATGCTCACAAAGGACTCTACACTGCAGTGAACAGAGATGAAAAGTTAGATAACAGAATAAAAGTAGGCCCACCTTAAGCACAGGAAATGAGAGGAGCAGTAGAAGATAAACATTTACAGTCTGAACTCTCTGTAGGTGTAAAATCATGCTCATTTACAGTGCATCCGGAAAGTATTCACAGTGCATCACTTTTTCCACATTTTATGTTGTTATAGCCTTATTCCAAAAGGGATTAAATTAATTTTTCTCCTCAAAATTCTACACACAATACCCCATAATGACGATGTGAAAAAAGCTTTTTGAGATTTTTGCAAATTTTATAAAAATATCCATCCATCCATCCATCCATCTTCTACCGCTTTTCCGGAGGTCCGGGTCGCGGAGGCAGCAGTTCAAGCAGAGAAGCCCAGACTTCCCTCTCCCCAGCCACCTGCTCCAGCTCTTCAGAGGGGATACCAAGGCGTTCCCAGACCAGCTGGGAGACATAGTCTCTCCACCGAGTCCTGGGTCTGCCCCGGGGTCTCCTCCCAGTGGGACGTGCCTGAAACACCTCAAGTGGGAGGCGTCCAGGAGGCATCCTAATCAGATGCCCATACCACCTCAGCTGACTCCTTTCAATGTGGAGGAGCAGCGGTTCTACTCTGAGCCTCTCCCGGATGACTGAGCTCCTCACCCTATCTCTGAGGGTGAGTCCAGCAATCCTACGGAGAAAGCTCATTTCAGCCGCTTGTATCCGTGATCTCGTTCTTTCGGTCATTACCCAAAGCTCGTGACCATAGGTGAGAGTAGGAACGTAGATTGACTGGTAAATCGACAGCTTTGCCTTAGAACTAAGCTCCCTCTTCAACACAACAGACCGGTACAACGTTCGCATCACTGCAGATGCTGCTCCAATCCGTCTGTCGATCTCTCGCTCCATTTTCCCCTCACTCGTGAACAAGACCCCAAGATACTTAAACTCCTCCACTTGGGGCAGGAGCCTGTCCCCAACCCGGAGAGGACAATCCACCTTTTTCCGGCTGAGGACCATGGACTCGGACTTGGAGGTGCTGATTCTCATCCCAGCCGCTTCACACTCAGCGGCAAACCGTCCCAGCAAGAGCTGTAGGTCATTGCTGGATGAAGCCAACAGGACAACATCATCTGCAAACAACAGAGATGAGATCCTGTGGTCACCAAGCATGACACCCTCCATTCCCTGGCTGCGCCTAGAAATCCTGTCCATAAAAATTATGAACAGGACCGGTGACAAAGGGCAGCCCTGGCGGAGTCCAACTCTCACTGGGAATGACTCCGACCGAGTGTTGGCAATACAAACCAAACTCTCACAACGGTCGTACAGAGACCGAATAGCTCGTAACAACAAGCCCGATACCCCATACTCCCGAAGCACCCCCCACAAAAATCCACGAGGGACGCGGTCAAATGCCTTCTCCAAGTCCACAAAACACATGTAAACTGGTTGGGCAAACTCCCACGAACCCTCAAGAATTCTCGAGAGGGTAAAGAGCTGGTCCGATGTGCCACGGCCAGGACGAAAACCACATTGCTCCTCCTGAATCCGAGGTTCGACCAACGGCCGGACTCTCCTCTCCAGTACCTTGGCATAGACCTTCCCAGGGAGGCTGAGGAGTGTGATCCCTCTAAAGTTGGAGCACACCCTCCGGTCCCCTTTTTTGAAGAGAGGAACCACCACCACCCCGGTTTGCCATGCCAAAGGCACTGCCCCCGACCTCCACGCAGTGTTGCAGAGGCGTGTCAACCATGACAACCCAACAACATCCAGGGCCTTGAGGTACTCGGGGCGAATCTCGTCCACCCCCGGGGCCCGGCCACCAAGGAGATTTTTAACCACCTTGGCGACCTCAGCCCCTGTGATAGGCGAGTCATCCCCCTCGTCCCCAAACCCTGCTTCCTCTGTGGAAGGCGTATCAGTGGGATTGAGGAGATCCTCGAAGTATTCCTTCCACCGCCCGACGATATCCCCAGTTGAAGTCAACAGTGTCCCATCCGCACCATACACAGTGTGGACGGGGAGCTGCTTTCCCCTCCTGAGCCGCCGAACAGTTTGCCAGAATCTCTTTGAAGCCGACCGAAAGTCTTGTTCCATGGCCTCACCGAACTCCTCCCATACCCGGGTTTTTGCTTCAGCAACCACCCGAGCTGCACTCCGCTTGGCCTGCTGGTACACCTCAGCTGCTTCGGGAGTCCCACAAGCCAACCAAGCTTGATAGGACTCCTTCTTCAGCTTAATGGCCCCCCTCACCACTGGTGTCCACCACTTGGTTCGGGGGTTGCCACCACGAGATGCACCGACCACCTTGCGGCCGCAGCTCTGGGCTCTATTTATAAAAATAAACTAAGAAATTACATGTACATAAGTATTCACAGCCTTGGCCATGAAGCTCAAAATTGAGCTCAGGTGCATCCTGTTTCCACTCATCATCCTTGAGATGTTTCTACAGCTTAATTGGAGTCCACCTGTGGCAAATTGAGTTGATTGGACATGGTTTGGAAAGGCACACACCTATCTATATAAGGTCGCACAGTTGACAGTGCATGTCATAGCACAAACCAAGCATGAAGTCAAAGGAATTGTCTGTTGACCTCCGAGACAGGATTATCTCGAGGCACAAATCTGGGGAAGGGTACAGAAAAATTTCTGCTGCTTTGAATGGCCCAATGAGCACAGTGGCCTCCATGATCCCTAAATGAAAGTTGAAAGAAGTTCGGAACCACCGGGACTCTTCCTAGAGTTCTCTGGTCTGATGAGACAAAGATTGAACTCTTGGGCATGAATGTCAGGCATCAGGCGTTTGGAGGAAACCAGGCACCATTCATAACCATGCCAATGTTGGTTTGGATATCAAAGGTGTGGTTTCAGGACAACTCTGTGAATGTCCTTGAGTGGCCCAGCCAGAGTCCAGACTTGAATCCAATTGAACATTTCTGGAGAGATCTGAAAATAGCTGTGCACTGACGCTTCCCATCCAACCTGATACAGCTTGAGAGGTGCTGCAAAGAGGAATGGGTGAAATTGCCCAAAGATAGGTGTGCCAAGCTTGTGGCATCATATTCAAAAAAACTTGAGGCCGTAATTGCTGCCAAAGGTGCATCAAAGTATTGAGCGAAGGCTGTGAATACTTATGCCCATGTGATTTCTTAGTTTTTTTATTTTTAATAAATTTGCAAAAATTTCAAAAATGCTTTTCACATTGTCATTATGGGGTATTGTGTGTAGAATTTTGAGGAAAAAAATGAATTTAGTCCCTTTTGGAATAAGCCTGTAACATAACAAAATGTGGAAAAAGTGAAGCGCTGTGAATACTTTCCGGATGCACTGCGGCAAATGAACTTTAAAAATAAGAGCTCCTATCTGCTCTTTCAACTCTTCAAAATAAGAGCGAGTGGCTCACCAAATAAAGAACTGATGGAATGTAGACACAGAAAAACAACAAAAATAAGCTACAAATTATACTTCTGTCACTTATTAGACCGCCAAGTATTAACCTATTGACTGCCTATGGCGCTCCATTGCGCCGTCAGCCCCTAGTTTTCAAGGTTTTTTTTCAAGAAAATATTCAGTTCAGATGTCAGAGATTTCCAGAGCTATAACTTGAAAGTGGTAAGAGATAATGGCGTACTGTCATTTAGAAAGACGAGTGCATGCCTGGGCGTGCCCGTCGAAGCCAAGTATAAGCATGTATTTCTGCATGCCTGTAGAAAGCAGGTGTAAGCAAGCATGTGAGCACTTGTTCAGTGATGCCTGGCTTTGATATTGGATGGTGTCATAGCGAGTCCCGTGATCTTTGATGTCATAGCGAGTCCTATGATCGTGAGTGATGCCTGCCTTTGCTCTTTGATGATGCCATAGCGAGTCCTATGATCTGTTTGTGAGTCCTATGATCGTGACATCGTGACAGACACAAAAGCCAGGGGATAAACTGGGATTTGATACCACTGACAGACATTTCTTAAATTTGTATCACGAGTCCTATGTTGCCTGATATCATAGGATCATCATAGGACATCATGCAGACATGTCTATATGATGTCAAATAGACATCATGTAGACGTCACAGGAACATCGTAGGCAATCCTGTGATCTTGTAGCCAGTCCTATTGTCTATATGACGGCATCGCAAGTCCTATGTTGCCTGATATCATAGGACATCATGCAGACATCACAGGCTGTCCTATGATTGTGATACACTGGCAGAGATTTCTTGAATTTATAGAGTGATGATATGAACCACAAAATCAGTACAATGTAAACAAACACACACATTAATCACTTACCGCTGGCTGGGTGGCTCGCCCGCTTCATCCTTTTGCGGCATCCTGGTCGTTATTCTCTTCTGTCGGTCATTATTTTCCCCCTCACATCCAGAAACTGTAATGATTATTCCACCGCAGTTTTGCTTTTATTCCGCCGCAATTTATCTCATATGAAGACCAGGAACTGGCTCAATTGTTCACTCCAGTCACATGGCGCTGGGGGCGATGGCAGGTGAACATCATCCAGCTTCGCACACCATCTGTTATAAAAAAAAATGTAGATATTTACCTTCATAAGCTAAATAATCTATATTTAGAATCATAGTTGGCAAATTTGGGAGCAAATGCCTCCTTCGTCTTGCGATGGCAATGGCAAACATCAACAGTCATTTACAAACTCTTTTTCTGTGGTGTCCAGAAGTGAGGTTTTAGGATGGTTCTATGCCCACCATCAGTCCTCTAAGGCAAGAGTAGTAAGTTATACGTGTCTGCCACCTTGTGAGGTGGAATTCTTATTACAACTGGAGAGTTTTTGGCCACGTCACATGACATGACATGATAGGTGCAGCACTGTGCCATAGGCAGTTGGGGCGCTATCTGTTTATGCAATCAAGGATGTCAGAGGGTTAACTGTGTGATAAAGTGAAACATTTCTGCCTGTGTGGATAAACTTGATCACTTGATAATGTGAGTTCTGTTAAACAAAGAAAAAAAGACACTTTGCTCAGTTACATATTGTGAAGAATTTTGACATAAGTTTTAATTTTATTATTCAGCTTTTTCATAAGTGAAATGTATATATATATATATATATAATATTTTAATAATGTATGTAAAACCAAATTTTAAAGGACATTCAGTTCACAAAATACTTGTTGCAATAACTGTCGTTTATCGTGATACTTTTTTTTAAAGCTATGTCACCCAGCCCTATTTTGACATGTTACTTTTTTCAAAAACTTGGCTTGATTCTATTTTCACTGAGTGGAAGCTACTAAGCAGTGTTTCATGGAATGACCATAGGGTGTTTGATGGCGTACAGTTGACGACAGAGTTACTGTACGAGCCCTCCCTATGAAAATTTCATTTTTTTTAAAGTAAAGTGCTCTTAAATATCACAAAGATTTTGTAACACAGCTTTTCCAAACATCCATTATTTTACTTTGCACAACAAAATTATTTCACAAAATCCATAAATCAAGTTAAAACTGAGGGTCCAACTTACACACGGTATAAAAACTTCAGCAAGGGTTTGAGCTGTCACTTGAGAAAACATCATGCCAAAAACAAAAGAAATCAGTTTAGACTTGAGAAAAATTGTTGATGCTCACAAAATTAAATTAGCTTTTGAAATATACTATGTACTAGATTTAATTAGTTGTCATAACTAATATAGTAACTGTTTGATTTGTTCCTGCAGCCTACAGCACCTTCTACATCATCGGCCTGGTCCTCTCCATGCAGATCCCATTTGTGGGTTTTCAGCCAATCAGGACCAGTGAGCACATGGCTGCAGCAGGTCAGTCATCCATCACCTCGGAGATGAATGGAAAATGGCACTGAAAATGTAAATGTGTTAACAGCTGCTCTCTACTCGGGGTTTCCATAGCGGATCATGGGTCCACATACAGTGCATCCGGAAAGTATTCCCAGCGCTTCACTTTTTCCACATTTTGTTATGTTACAGCCTTATTACAAAAGGGATTAAATTCATTTTTTTCCCCTCAAAATTCTACACACAACACCCCATAATGACAATATGAAAAGGTTTTTTTTTTTTTTTTTTTTTAATTTTTGCCAATTTATTACAAACAAGGGTGTGTGCTGGCACCTACACTCTTCTCACTATATCTGACAGCCATGCTTGAGGTGGCCTTCAAAGACACTTCAGAAGGAGTATACATTCAAACAAGGAAAGGAGCAGACTTGTTCAATGTGGCACAGTTTAAAGCCAAGAGTAAGACATCGATAAAAGTAGTAAAAGAAATTGCTCTTTGCCGACGACGGTGCTCTAGTTGCACACAGCGTGGAAGATATGCAATCTTTAGTGGAGAAATTTGCAAGAGCAACTAGCCAATTCAGCCTCCAAATCAACATCAAGAAGACGGAGTGCCTTTATCAACCACCAAAGTTACAATTATCAACATCACTACCAGAAGAGATCAACATTGGTACAGAGCCACTAGTCAAGTGCAAGACTTTTTCAAGTACCGAGGGAGTACTGTTTCAGAGAATGCTAGGCTGGAGGATGAACTATCTCTCAGAATGGGAAGAGTGAGCGCTGTGTTTGGAAACTTGAGAGAGAGACTGTGGAATAATCGACATGTGTCTATCCGTGTGAAATGCAAAGTGTACAGAGCGACAGTACTGGCTACTCTATTGTACGGTGCTGAAAGTTGGACTGTCTACAGAGTGCAGGTGAAGAAACTCCACGCGTACATGATGAGACACCTTCGAGCCATAATGAACATCTCATGGAAAGACAAGATAACCAACATAGAATTGTTGAAACGAGCTGGTCTACCATCAATGGAGGACATGCTAGTACAGATGAACCTGAGATGGCTCGGACATGTTGAGAGGATGGACCACAAACGTCTCCCTTGGCAGTTACTCTACTCACAGTTATGCAAGGGCAAACGCAATCAGGGTAGACCAAGGCTCAGATTTAAAGACACTGTAAAAAGAAACTTGAAGAAGTTGGACATAGACAGGAGTTCCTGGCAGCAGAAGGCTAAGGACAGAGCTGTGTGGAGGAATCTGATCAGACCTAAATGAAACAGTCATTGTCGCCCACGACGGACTGCTATGATGATGATGATTACCTCCGCCAGGCCGAAAAGGCCAGGAGGAGGTTATGTTTTTGCCGGGGTTTGTTTGTCTGTCTGTTTGTCTGTTGGTTAGCAAGATAACTCAAAAACTTTTGGACGGATTTCCATGAAACTTTCAGGCGTTGTTGGAAATGGTACAAGGAACAACTGATTAAATTTTCGGGATGATCCGCATCACCGTCTGGATACAGGAATTTTTTAAAACATTTTTTAACACTGTGACATACGGCCATTTTCAACATGTGCGCAGGCGCAATGGAGGGCGCTGGTCGTCGTGTCTGACCAACACAAACTCCGCGTTTTTCAACGTTTTAGGCACAAAAGCACGCGGAAAACACTGGTGGCCTGGGCCCGCCAGCGTGCCTGTGTTTGCGCGACGCTGCAAAACCTCACACGGGCAGCTGTCCGCCTCCGGATTATTTGCCAGAAATTCCCCGCCCAGCCATAGGCGCTGCGCATTTGGCAGAAATTCACCGGCCAGCCATACGCGCTGCGCAAAAACGAGCTCTCTGCCTGGGAAGCTTCTAAATTCTGTTTTGCCGCGGAGCGCAACCCCAATAATATAATATAAAACCCATGGCAACCTGTCTACCCAATCAGCATCCGTCAGTGGAGGAGATGGACACAACAGCAACACTTCAGTTTATTACCTCCGCCAAGGAGGCAATGCTTTTACTACTGAACCACTAATCCTATCACTATCAGATTGATCGTCATTGATCAATTGTCTGTTTATTGCACTGTCCCCGTCAAAGAAACAAATAATCATTGTGAATCCAATTGCTAGTCATATGTTTTCATGGTCAAGGAATCTGAAAACGTACACACAAACACTGTATGGAGGGAACTGTGGCACTTGGCGGAGGTCTGCGCTCTCCGAGTGCTTTTCTAGTATTACAAATAAAAAACTAAGAAATCACATGTACATAAGTATTCACAGCCTTTGCTCAGTACTTTGTTGATGCACCTTTGGCAGCAATTACAGCCTCAAGTCTTTTTGAACATGATGCCACAAGCTTGGCACACCTATCTTTGGGCAGTTTCACCCATTCCTCTTTGCAGCACCTCTCAAGCTCTATCTGGTTCGATGGGAAGCGTTGGTGCACAGCCATTTAGATTAGATTAGATTCAACTTTATTGTCATTACACATGTATGAATACAAGGTAACGAAACACAGTTTAGCATCCATTCAGAAGTGCAAAGGACAGCAGTGCAGTATATACGGTAATTAACAGTATGTGCAATTTAAGCAAATATATGCAGCAGTGCAGAAAGTTAAGAGTACTGTTATGTGCAAATAATGTACAATAAGTTAGATGGGCAGTTATGTACAGGTGAGGATGGTAAGAGATGATGGTAAGAGAGTCAGCGGGGAACTAAGTTCAATAACGTGACAGCTGTTGGAAAGAAACTGTTCCTAAACCTGCTGGTTGTAGTCCGAAGGCTTCTGAAACGCCTTCTGGAGGGGAGAAGCTGGAACAGTCCATGAGCAGGATGGTTGGAGTCCCTAAGAATGCTGCGTGCCCGGCGCAGACATCTTTTCCTGTAGACGTCCTCTATAACTGGAAGTGGAGTCCCTGTGATGCGTTGGGCGGTTTTCACCACCCACTGCAGCGCCTTACGGTCAGCGACAGAGCAGCTCCTATACCAGACTGTGACACAGTTGGTCAGGGTACTCTCTATCACGCAGCGGTAGAAGTTGCCCAGGATGTCAGTTGACAGATGGTTCTTCTTCAGTGTCCTCAAGAAGAAGAGGCGCTGATGGGCCTTCTTGATCAGGCTGGTGGTGTTAACTGACCAGGACAGGTCCTCCGAGATGTGGGTCCCCAGGAATTTGAAGCTGGGGACACGTTCAACAGCTATGCCATTGATATGGATGGGGTCATGTGTCTCTCCCCTCTCCTTCCTGTAGTCCACTATGAGCTCCTTGGTTTTGCTGGTGTTAAGGAGCAGGTTATTGTCAGCGCACCAAGTAGCCAAGTGCTCAACCTCTGCCCTGTAATCTGACTCATCGTTGTCCCTGATGAGTCCAATCACCAGGGTGTCATCTGCAAACTTTATGATGGAATTGGATCCATACATAGGCCTGCAGTCATGGGTGAAGAGGGAGTAGAGGAATGGGCTGAGCACACAGCCCTGTGGTACACCAGTGTTGAGTGTGATGACGGAAGAACGGTTGGGGCCTGACCTAACATGCTGGGGTCTGTTGGTCAGAAAATCCATGATCCAGTTGCAGGTGGAGGTACTGATTCCCAGGTCCCCAAGTTTAGTGATCAACTTGGAGGGGATAACTGTGTTGAATGCTGAGCTGAAGTCAACAAACAGCATTCTTGCGTAGGTGTTCTTGTCATCCAGGTGTGAGAGTACATAGTGCAGCGCTGTAGAGACCGCATCCTCTGTACTCCTGTTGCTCCGGTAGGCAAACTGGTGAGGGTCCAGTGTAGGGGGCAGGCCTTTTTTGAGCTGTGCCAAGACCAGTCGCTCAAAGCACTTCATGACTATGGGCGTCAGTGCCACAGGGCGATAGTCATTTAGGCACGATGGTGTTGAATGTTTGGGCACTGGTACTATTGAAGTGGTCTTGAAGCACGCTGGTACCACGGCCTAGGCCAGGGACAGGTTGAAGATGTCTGTGAAGATCCCTGCCAGCTGCTCAGCGCATGCCCTCAGCACACGCCCAGGAATGCCATCAGGGCCAGCAGCCTTACGTACGTTGACATGACTCAGTGCGTTACGGACGTCGGTGTGGGTGAGTGTGAGGTGGTGGAGGTCGTCAGAGGGTGGGAAATTGATGTTCTTTTCGTTATTGTCCTTGTCAAAACTAGCATAGAAGTCATTTAGCTCATTGAGAAAGGGCACAGTCATGGCTATAGGTATGGAGTTGCTGGGCTTATAATCAGAGATGGCTTGAATGCCCTGCCACATGCGTCGGGGGTCAGAGTCCCCAAAATGTTCCTCCGCCTTCAGCTTGTAGCTGTGCTTGGCCTTCTTGATGCCCCTCTTCAGATCTGCCCTGGATGAACTGTAGGCCTGTGCATCACCAGATCTAAAGGCATTGTTACGTGCCTTTAGCAGAAGCCGCACTTCTCTGTTCATCCACGGCTTCTGATTTGGATACGTGGTGATCTGTCTTTCCGTGGTGACACTGTCAATAGTGGTGTTGATATGGTCCAGGACTGAGTGGGTGTAAGAGTCGATGTTTATGTGGGAGCCACAGGTAGCCTGAGAGGTGAACATACTCCAGTCTGTGTTCCTAAACTTCTCCTGGAGTACAGAGTCAACCCCCTCTGGCCACACTTTGATGGTCCTCACTGATGGCTTCACCCGGTTGATGAGCGGTACATACTTGGGGGTAAGGAACAAGGATAAGTGATCAGACTGACCTAGGTGGGGGAGGGGAGTTGCTGTGTAGGCTCCCACAATATTGGTGTAAGCATGGTCCAATGTTTTGTCCCCTCTTGTGTGACAGGAGACATGCTGGTAGAATTTAGGAAGCACTGTCTTGAGGTTAGAGTGGTTAAAATCACCCGCCACAATAAATGCTGCCTCTGGGTGTGCAGTTTGTTGTTTGCTAATAGCTGCATGCAGTTCTTTCATAGCAAGCTTAGCATTAGCATCCGGAGAAATGTAAGCGGCTGTTATGATGGTACAAGTGAACTCGCGTGGCAGATAGAAAGTCTACATTTAACCATGAGAAACTCCAGGTTAGCTGAGCAGTGTCTCTCAACAGTGACAGAGTTCGTGCACCAAGCCTTGTTTTTTTTTCCACAATATCTTTATTGAACCTTTTTTTTTTTTTTTTTAACGAACATGATACAAACAATCAAACACTAACACTAAAGTACTACAAAAAAAAAAAAATGCACTAAAAACACCAACAACCACCAACAAAATCAAGTCTTCAACAATGCTCCTCTGTTTAGTCTAGACAATCCAATACATAAGTATACATATTATGTTCACCAGTTTGGAATTTACAAGGTCCACACACATCATTCACCTTCTTCTTCAAGAGTTATGTTTAAATTTTTTACATAATCAATAAAAGGTCTCCATATATTCTCAAACACAATTTCCTTTGATTTTAGTATATATGTTATTCTTTCTAATGGAAGGTTTGTTAACATCTGTCTTAACCACTGAGTCACATCTGGTCTATGAGTCTTTTTCCATAATAGTGCAATACATTTTTTGGCATTAAGCAAACTGAGGTCTATGAATGTTCTTTCACTTTTATTAAAATTATGCTTTTCTGGGTACAGACCCAACAAAAACAGTTTAGGATTCAATATGATTTGTTTTGAGATTATTTTTTCAATTGTTACCCTCACCTCTTCCCAAAACATTCTTATTAATCTACATTCCCATAAACAATGAAATAGGGTTCCTTTACTTTCCATGCATTTTGTGCATGTATCTGGTATATTTTTGTTATATCTATTTAACTCCTCCGGTGTAACATACATCCGCATTAACCATTTGAAATGTATCAATTTAAGGCGTGCATTTATTGATTTGGTTTGAGCTTCTGTACAAGCCAATTCCCGTTGTTCCTCTGAAATTTCAATTTGCAGATCTTCTTTCCAGTAGTTTAATCTTTTCAGTGAATTTTCACTTGAAGATAGTGTCAATGAGTTATAAAACTCTGAAATAATACCCTTTCTTTTACTATCTTTCATCATCATTTTTTCCAAGGATGAATAAATAGGTCGAGTGAGAGCTTTATTTTGATTTGATCGAATAAAGTTTCTAAGTTGAAGATATTTAAAAAAATGTGTTCTATTGAGATTAAATTTGATCCTCAGCTCTTCAAAAGACATTATGTTGTCTGCACCTGGCAAATATAAATCCTGAATCTTTTGTATCCCTTTTAAATTCCATACTTTAAATACAGCGTCCGCTCTCCCTGGTTTAAAATATTGATTACCCCATATTGGACTAAATTGTGACAATAACTGTGGTTCTTTTAAATAGTTTTTAGCTTCACACCATATTTTGATCATATGCTTTACAAATGGATTTTTAACTTGTTTTTGTAATTTTTTGCCGAATCTGAGTATATGAATATGGGAAGAGGTAAAGGTAAATTGTATGATTCCATTTCAGTCCAGTGAGGGAGATCATTTGATGAAAAATAATATGTCATAGACCTCAGTTGTGCCGACCAATAATACAACATAAAATTTGGACATTTCAGACCTCCACGATCAAATGGTAAATATAATAAAGACAAACGTAATCTAGCCCTCCTGTTGTTCCATATAAATTCCACTAACTTTTTTTTTATTCTTGAGAATAGATCTAAAGGTGGTGATAAGGGAATGTATTGAAATAAATAAAGTATTTTAGGTAAAATATTACTTTTAAGTATATTGATTCTCCCGATCATCGACATTGGTAGTGACATCCATCTCTGAGTTAACTCACTGATATCTGACATTAAGGCTTCATAGTTGACACTGGCGACTGATTCTAGCTTAGGCATAATTTGGATTCCTAAATATTTAAACTGATTTACAACATTGAATTGATTTACCTCAGGGGCTGAGTAATTTCTCTGGGTCTCATTTAGCATTAATATTGAAGATTTAGTTTTATTTATTTTATATCCTGATATTTCCCCAAAATTCTTTATTAAATTCAACAAGGTTGGAATTGATTTTTTTAGATTCGACATAAACAAAATTATATCATCGGCGTACAGGGAGATTTTATGTTCTGTTGGTCCAACTTTAATTCCATATATTTGTGAATGTAAACGTATCGCTATCGCTAAAGGTTCAATTGCCATAGTAAACAGTAAAGGTGAAAGTGGACAGCCTTGTCGACATCCTCTATTGATTTTTATTGGTTTTGAAATATTGTTATTTGTTAGGATTTCTGCTGTAGCATTATTGTATATTATTTGAACCCATTTTATGAAATTATTTCCAAGTCCAAACCTTTGTAGGACTTCAAAAAGAAAGGGCCATTCAACTCTATCAAAGGCCTTTTCGGCGTCCAATGATAGGAGAGCTGTATCCGGTGCTTCTTTATTAAAATAAATAATATTAAATAGTCTTCTTACATTATGGAAGCCTTGTCTACCCTTTATAAAGCCATTCTGATCTCGATTAATAATATTTGGTAAAATTTCTTGTATTCGTCTTGCTAAAATTTTACAGATTATCTTAAGGTCGGCGTTTAATAGGCTTATTGGTCTCATATTTTCACATTTATTAGAGGGCTTACCTGGTTTTGGCAGCAGTATAATTAAGGCATTATTTATGTATGATGGTAAATTATTATTTTGAAATGCTTCTAAAACCATTTCCAAAAAAGGTTTTATTAATTTATTCTTAAATTTTTTATAAAGGTCAACTGGAAGACCATCTGGTCCTGCACTTTTTCCTGATTTCATATTATCAATGGCTAGCCCAACTTCTTCTTGACTAATTTTAGACTCCAATATCTCCCTGTTTTCATTTGGAATACACGGTATAGATAGTTCGTTCAAAAACCCATTTAGTTTTGTTAAATCAGGTTCATTTTTGGTATCATATAATTTTTCATAGTAATCTCTAAAGGCTCTATTAATTTCTAAAGGATCTATAACTACCTGTCCGTTACTTATAATACTGGTAATTGGTGTTTTAATTTCCAATTGTTTAATCTGCCATGCTAATAATTTTCCTGATTTTTCACCTTGTTCATAAAAAGATTGTTTCAATCTTAGAAGACTCGAGGCAGCTCTATTCGCTGATTTTTTGTCGTATTCAGCTCTCAAAATCAGTAATTCATTCTCCAACCTTGGGTCACTTCCTGCATACACTTTTTCCTGAAGACTTTTTATTTTATGTTCCAATTTAGCTCTCTCCTCTCGAGTCTTCTTAGATTTTGATCCTGTATAACTAATAATATGTCCCCTAATAAAAGCTTTGAAAGCCTCCCACTTTACACATGCTGATGTTTGTGTAGTATTGATGTCAAAGAACTCGTCTATCTGTTTTTCTATATACTTGACAAATTCCTCATCCTGAAGCCATTTATGCTGAAATTGCCATCTACCCGATTCCTTTGTCAATTTTTTTCTACATATATTAGACAACAGGGTGCATGATCAAAGATCACGATGTTATCATAAAAGCAGTTTTAAATCTTGGACCTTAATTCTGTGGAAATCAAAAAATAATCAATACGTGAGAATGTCTTGTAGGTACTGGAATAACAAGAATAGGCTTTAACTTGTGGTTTCATTTCTCTCCATATATCTACACAATCTCAATTCTTTCATAAAATGATTAATAGTCATCCTACATCCAATGTGCGTACAATCCAGTCCTGTTGATCTATCCACACCTGGATTCAATGTACAATTAAAATCCCCTGCTATTATATGTTGCCCTGTAAGTGATGATAAGATGAGAAATAAATTAGCAAAGAACTTCTGATCATCTATATTGGGACCATATAAGTTCACAAGATTTATATTTTCTAATAGCAAAGAACCTTGAATGATTACATATCTTCCAAATTTGTCTCCAATTACATTTTTCACTTGAAAAGGAACTGATTTATGTATGAGAGTCATAACTCCCCTGGCTCGGGATGAAAATGAAGAGGTGAATACACTTCCCTGCCATCTACTCCTAATTCTTTTAACATCCTCCTCCATCAGATGAGTTTCTTGTAAAAACACAATTCTTGAACCCATGTCCTTTATTTTATTCATAACTTGTTTAAGTTTTTTTAAATTTTGTAGACCTCTGCAATTCCATGAAGTTAAATTAAGATTAACACTTTGGTCCATGATCAATAGAGAGTTTGGGATTACCTTGCAGTGTAAACATGTTCATACAGAGAAGCAAAAACATGAGTGGTTGAACATTCATCCTACAAACTACACACAAACAAATTTCCCCTTCCCACACTTGTGGCAAACCCCCCAAAATCAAAAGAAAAATTCTGTCTCCCGATATAGCCATCGACCGTTCCACACCCACGGGGAACAGCCTAAGCCACTCCTTCTTCATCCTCCCAATCACCCTAACTCTACTGCTTTTAATGACGTAACATTAACTCTCCTCTGTAGTTTTCCAACTTAACTCCAAAATTTTTAACAACTTTGTACATCATAGTTTTGTTTTTTTTTTTGTTTGTTTTGTTTTTGTTTTGTTTTTTTAATATATAATACAATCTATATTTTGTAAACTTACTATTTACTTCAAGTCAGTCAGATGCCTGTGCAAATGCTTAATTATTCTACCTTATATTTTGTTCATGCTTAGCTCCCACCAGTCTCTTCTTCTTCTTTGATCTTCTTGATGAACTCCTGCGCCTCCTCTGGGGTCTTGAAGATGTGGGTTCTGCCCTCATACGTGGTCAGCAGTCTCGCAGGATAGATTACACCATGACGAATCCCAAGGTTGCGCAGCTCCTTACGTACGGGATCAAACTGCTTCCTCAATTGCTGGATTCCTGTGGCCAAATCTGGGTAGAACCGCACCTGCTGGTCCTGGTGTTTAATCTCTCCTTTAGCACGTGCAGCGTTGAAGATCTTCATCCTGTCTCTGTTACTAAGAAACTTCATAATTAAGGTCCTCGGCGGTCCCTTATCTCTCCGTGGGCCAATACGATGTGCTTTTTCCAGAACCACTGCTGATTGCAACTCCTCGCTGCCCAGCACCTCCGGAATCCACTTTTCCAGAAAGGAACATACGTCCCGACCTTCTGATTCCTCTGGAAGACCCACCAGCCTCAAATTATTCTGTCTCGACCGAGATTCCAAATCCAAAATATTATCTTCCAGAGATTTATTTTTTTTTTCCAAAGTGCGCACCTTTAATTGAAGACGGGTGACGTCATCTTCAGCACTAGCGAGACGGAGCTCCATCTGCGCCGTTTGTTCTACACAGTCACCCAATTCCTTTCTTATTCCTTCCAACGCTGTCATAATCCCATCAAATCTAGAGGAAAAGTCCGCTCTCATTGAACTCATGGCAGCCATCAGCGCATCTGCGCCGCTCCCCGCAGATATCGCACCGTTGCCAGCCTCCTCCGCCATATATGGAGTTTTGTTTGCTGCGTCACAGACCTGAAAGTCCGTTAATTTGGACTGTTTCGGCGGCTCGCTTTTTCCTTTTCCTGGTTTTCCAGCCTTAGGCTTCGCCGACATATCCTCGCCCAAATGCTGGGATACGTTCTGTCCCAAATGAGTTATTTGCCGATTTTTTTTCTCCAGGAGCAGAGCAGAGCGAGACACGTCCGTCCTACGTGGCAGCCATAACCGGAAGTCCCAGTTTTTGATTTTTAATAAATTTGCAAAAATCTCAAACTTTTTTCACGTCATTTTGGGGTATTGTGTGTAGAATTTTGAGGAAAAAATAAATTTAATCCATTGTGGAATAAGGGTGTAACATAGCAAAATGTGGAAAAAGTTTAGCACTGTGAATACTTTCAAGATGCACTGTATTTGATTTGGCAAGGATTTTACGCAGGACGCTCTTCCTCACACAACCCTCCCCATATACCCAGGTTTGGGACCAGTACAAGGAGTACAGTGGTTTTGTGCTTCCCCCTGTGGCTGGGTAACCAACTTTCCTTTCCCATTCTATTAATGCTGCACACCAAGGTAGAGTGTGGAAAGTACCATTTTTATGGTCTTTGGTATGTCCCATTTGGGACTTGAACCCACAACCTCCCGGCTGTGAGGCAGATCCTCTATGCAGTGTGTGCAGTAAATCTAGTTTTACCGCATGCCTCAGTGCAGAACATTTGAACACAGCCTTCAGCACCAAGTCACACCACAGATGAGGGTATCCCAGACCATTTTGTAAAAGTCACAGTACTCAAACACTCAAGTGTAGGTCAAGTGGATGTAATGGGGTGGAGTTTTGCTCAACACTTAGATTTAAAAAAAAAAAGAAAAAAAAAAAAGATCTCAGTTACTTCTAAATGGCCACAAATCACACATAGAAGCATGAAGAATTTGAATTATCCACTCTCGTTGATTCTGGACTTCTACAGGTGTGTTCGTGCTGCTTCAGGTCTACGCCTTCTTGCAGTACCTGAAGGATCGACTGACCCGGCAAGAGTTCCAGACTCTGTTCTTCCTGGGCGTCTCCCTGGCTGCTGGAGTGGTTTTTCTCTCTGTCATCTATCTGACATACACAGGTTAGTTTTGCTTTGAAAGGCTTGTCCAAAACTAAGATGATGTAAGAAGGGAGACTGAAGATGACTTACCGTAATATCTGGAATGGACCAAAATAATCTGTTGATAATTACAACAAATTAATTATGTTTTATATTGTTTTGATGTTTTATAGTCAATATTGTACATGCCCTTATCAGTAGGCCATCAGGTTGGTCTTTAAACTGAACGTGGAGATAGGGAGAACTCCATCCCTGTGCTCAGAGGTAGAGGCACAATTGGATGATGAACACTTAATGTGCAAATGTGCATCTTTTTAGACTTTTTAACCCATTATGAGGCAAAATGCCCAAATTGTATCACCTTTAAAAGTAGAGAGTAAAACACAGCAGACTGGCCAACAATGAACTATGAATATGTAAATGGAAAAAGCAAAACAAAAAAACTAATATTAACTAGGAACTACTTACATTGTTGGAGTGTGGTACACATGAAAACATGGATTGATATTTTTGACAGAGAGGGGGCCTGATATTATCCAGCAGGCAGCAGTTCAAAAACAGAGTGGCTGCCTCAGGTTCCCCACAATGCTGTTGGGCTTTTTTCAGCATTGTTTCTCTGTAGAATCCTTCCATGCCCAACAATGCATTTCCTGTCAGGGTACCGGCTCTAGCTACTGTCTCACTGAGACTTTCTGTGACTCAAAAGCATATCCAAACCAGTAAACTGCGCATTTTCCAGCCTTTAAAGGTGTCCCATTTATTGCCATTTCTAGGGATTAATTGGAAATCCTGACAAAATCGGTGACATATTCATGCAGTTTATAAACCAACAATAATTCCTGTGTTATTTTACAGTTCATTAAAGACAGCTCCTGTCCCTCATTCTCAAAAAATCTCATAGCTCTATAAGGGTGCGCTCACAAAGTAGTGCCTGTTCCATACTGACCAAGGTTTGGTCCCCAAATTCTGGAGCACTTGATAAGTGTTATCACTCCCCATTGTCCTGCAGAATGGAACATTTCCCCAGCTTTGGAACAGTTGGTAGAGGTAGTCTCTGGAATGGAACAAATGCAAATGTTGTTAGGTAAGGTGAAGAAGCTGTGCTTCTAGTGTCAGGGATTCCTAAAGGAAGTCTGGGAACTGTGCTGATGGGAGCTTATACCACGGCTCCAAGGTCTCTGGAAGTTATTAGGAGTCAGGACCCAGCTTTCTCTGTTGCCAGGTGGGGCTGGAGATCTTTGGCTCTGGGTACCGCCGCAGATTTTCTTTTCTTCACTGTGTCCTGTGTCTACGGGTTTTGTGTGGGCTCTGGTTGGGTACGTGTTGTCAGGGTGTCTGATTTTCATGGAGTGTTTCTTGTGGGCAGCATGTGTTTTCTCTAGTCCATGCTTCCCTCCAAGTTCATAAAACCCAAAATGTGTCCTTGTATGTGTTTTTTTTATCACCCGTTTGTTTCTCTCTGTCCACCACGATGCAGTTAACAGCCAATTCAGCATGTGACAGTTTTCAACATGGCAACATAAATTTGCAACTTTATTGATGAGCAGAAATCAGACAAACTGCAATCAACATTAGTGCTTCAGGTTTTTGCATACTGCAAAGGCATTTAAAATCTGTGACCAACTAGATTGGCTTTCTGTTGATGAATGGAAAGTGGGAAGATTACAGCTTTCTAAAACCAATAGGCATTTATTTAATTTTATAAGAAGATGCGACTTGGGTGTAGGGACCTGTATTTGTACAGCTCCGAAAAAAAATTAAAACCAGGGAGACTGCTGCAGAATTATCACTATCTGGTTCTACTATTTATACGTATGTGTTTGAGTAAAATTAATAAGTTTATTCTCTCACCTACTGAAAACACCCAAATTCCAAGTCAAAATAGCATTTAGAGCATTTATTTACAGAAAATGACAACTGGATAAAGAGATTGTTGCTTGTGCTTTTTGATGTGCTTTTAATTAAAACAATGCAAAGAAAACAAGTTCATGTTCATTCTTAAACACTACAATACCTGGGTTATAATTTAGGGAGAACTCAAATCTGCATTTGTGTAATAACTCAGATTTTTATTCACAGCTTTCATGCATCTTACCATGCTTAGATGATCATCAGCTGATCATCTACTCAGTACCTTGTTAAAAAGATTGCGGTGTCCTTGTGTTGGAATTCAACAGATACACAAACTGAATGGCTGCTTGTACATGTAGAGATGCTAATTTAGAGAAGATATTGCAATGGTCTCTTACTTTTCTCTGGAGTTGTGCTGTATATCACAAAGACCACTCAAAGCACTTAATTAGTGGGTGCACTCTCCCTCTAAGGGCTTATCATGGATGGATACCTCGTCCCCAGCTAACCTAACATTCATGTCTTTGGATTGTGGGAGGAAACCGGAGCCCCCGGCGTAAACCCACCCAGCACAGGGAGAACATGCAAACTCCACGCAGAAAGGTCCCCACCCCTGCCAGCCTATGGATTTGAACCTGAAACCTTCTAGCTGTGAGGCAACAGTGCTAACCGCTGCATCACCACGCTGTACCACTGTGGTGACTTCTCTCACCAGTTGAGGAAGAAGTCCAAACATGGACTGTGCTCATCCTGCTCCCTAGCATGTAGGAGGTTCACCAGAGCAGAAAATGAGGAGAGTAACTTCTGCGCTGAGCAAAGCTCTAATCAGCTTTGACGGGGCATTCTATATGTGCAGTTTTATGTCCCGGTGGCCATAAAAACTGCATTCTATCTCCCTCATCTTTCATATAGGGGCTTGGTCTTGTTAGATAGAAATAAGTGCCCTAGGGGTGTTACAAAGATCGTTCCTGCGCTGACTACTGTGTTTGTGCAGCACATCTGCAAAACGCAGACTTGTAAGGGAATGGTGGATGAGATTCAGACAGAGATGTCCTTCCACATGCCACATTGGTAGTATAAAGAATATGCTGTGGAGAGGATGACATGGGAATGACCGAACAAAGGTAGTTGTGACAGCAATTTTTATGATGGCGCCTTTACCCCATCAGGGATGATGGTGCTATTTTCTGTGGATGGGCTGTAATCAGCGATAGAATGGAAGTGAATGGGCAGGTCAGTCAATATGCTTTTTAAAATCACCCCGCTTTGACACATCACGGCTAAGAAATATTATTATTCTGTTAATTTGTTAGGCTGTCACTCAGCTCAGTGCTACAAAGAGCTGTGGAAGGACATTACAGTTACAGAGTACCGTAGGCCAACATGCAATGAATGGCATGGACAAAATGTTAAAAGCACCTGTCACTTCAGCAGCTCTTAAAACCACCTTTAGTGCTATCAAAGACTGGGATTAACAGCTGTTAAATGTTTGAGGTATAAGTGAAAGGTGAAAACTTGTTGAAGGGATGCATTATTCCAGAATGGTTGTGTCTTTCAGCTCGAGCGTTTTTGGGGCCCTATCTAAGCTTGTGTTTGGGGGCTCCTATTTTTTGAATGGGGAGGAGTTCAAACCCTTTAAAATGCGGGGAAAAAATCTCTCCCCGGCCAACAGCCACACTACACCTGCGGCTGTGGCACAGGTGTATTGTGGCCGACTACTGATCGGAGGGTTAGAGGTTTGATTCCCCCTCTGTCTGCAGTCTGCATGTCGAAGTGTCCTTGAGCAAGACACTGAACCCCCAGTTGCTCCTGGTGGGTCAGGCCAGCACCTGTGTATGGCAGCTCCGCCGCCATCAGTGTGTGAATGAGTGGATAGCAGGATCTGTAAAGCGCTTTGGTCATCGAGAGATGAGAAAAAGTGCTGTATAAGTGAAGCCATTTACCATAACAAAAACATAAAAAATAAACTTGGGTCATTGTCTAGATCAGTGGTCCCCAAACTACGGCCCGCCTCCACATTTGGCCCGGCCCCCTGAACAATACCAGAGACGCATTATGATTTTTTTTTTTTTTTTTTCCAGTCTGGCAACGCGATCGAGACTAATGCACGCATAGAACGTGACATTCTAGTCCACCCTTCTATTCCACCCTTCAATAGCAATTCTAGTTCGCTACCTGCTCCGGTCGCCTCTCTCTCTACTCACCCGCACACTTCACACACACCGTCCGCTCCGCGGGGCCATTCACACAGGGGCGTGCCTCGGCTGCGCGCACCCACTCACTCACTCACGTTCATGCACTGAGGTGCCCTATCTAAACACATCAACCAGACACATCCTACAACACTAGACTCACCCCTGTCAAACGGAATAATGGCGAAAAGGTTAGGCAAGAGAAAAATTGATTCAGAATGCAGGGTATTTAACCTGCAGTGGACAAACGATTATTTTTTGTTCAATGCAAAGAAAAGGCTGTTTGTCTCATCTGTCAAGAGGCTGTGGCGGTATTCAAAGAATACAATCTGCGCCGACACTATGAATCCCGTCACAAAGACAAGTATGATAGCTTGCAAGGCCAAATGTGAGCAGACAAACTCTCCAAGCTAAAAAGTGGACTGTTAGCTCAGCAGAATACATTTGTACGCCAAGCTCAGCTGAACCAGTCATCCGTTTGGGCCAGCTTTCGGGTTGCTCAACTGATGGCAAGCAGCGGTAAACCTTTCACTGATGGAGAATTTGTCAAGAAATGTTTGAATGCTGTCGCAGAGGAGGTGTGTCCCGAGAAGAAAGATGTCTTTAATGCCGTGAGTCTGTCGGCGAGTACAATCACCAGACGCATTGCCCAGCTGCAGCAGAAGACGAAAAAATTTGACTTTTTTTCATTAGCACTGGATGAGAGCACGGACATGCAGGACACAGCGCAGCTGCTCATTTTTATTCGTGGAGTTAGCGCAAACTTTGAAATGTGTGAGTTGCTGGCAGCCCTCCAAAGTCTCACAGGGACTACGACGGGGGAGGATATTTTCAGCAAAGTATAGGTAAGAGTTTAAGGAAGAGATTCTGCTCTGACAACTAAGCTGAACTTTTAACTGTTAAGATTGCGCACGGCACAACAGAAAGTTAATGTTCCATGGACTTTTTTTCTGAGAAGAACCAGAGAGGGTTATTTGGTTATTATTTATTTCATAAATAGTGTTATTTATTTCGGCGCCTTGCATGGCAGCGGCCCTCTGATTCTACACTTGGGGTGTGTGTGATTAACACTGTAGATAGGTAAAACACAATCTCGTTCTACTGTACATGATTGGTTGTACAGTTGAATGACAATAAAGGGTGATTTAATTAATTTAATTCATTCATTCATTCATTCATTAATAGTGTTATTATTTATTTTCTGACTTTTTTTTCCTGTGAAGATCCCGGAAAGGGTTATTAATATTTGGTGATGTGTGGCTTTCTGGAAAACAATAAATGTTTACGTTTAGGCACCCCTGTGATCGTCTCAATTTTTCTGTTACAAACTGACCCCGGCCCCCATCAGAGAAGGCAAGTTATGTGGCCCTCACAGGAAAAAGTTTGGGGACCCCTGGTCTAGAGGAACAGAAAAAAATTAAACCATTATAGGGTTGTGTGATATGGTTATATACAGTGGTGTGAAAAAGTGTTTGCCCCTTCCTGATTTCTCATTTTTTTGTATGTTTGTCACACTTCAATGTCCAGATCATCAAATAAATTTAAATATTAGACAAAGACAACACAAGTAAACACAAAATGCAGTTTTTAAATGAAGCTGTTTTTTATTAAGGGAAAAAAATTCAAAACCTACGTGGCCCTGTGTAAAAAAGCCCCCCCCCCTTAAAACATAAATTAACTGTGGTTTATCACATTTTTGGAAAGCTGAGTTCAATTTCTCTAGCCACACCCAGGCCTGATTACTGCCACACCTGTTCTCAATCAAGAAATCACTTAAATAGGACCTGCCTGACAAAGTGAAGTAGACCAAAAGATCCTCAAAAGCTAGACATCATGCTGTGATCCAAAGAAATTCAGGAATAAATGAGAAACAAAGTAATTGAGATCTATCAGTCTGGAAAAGGTTATAAAGCCATTTCTAAAGCTTTTGGACTCCAGCGAACCACAGTGAGAGCCATTATCCACAAATGGCGAAAACATGGAACAGTGGTGAACCTTCCCAGGAGCAGCCGGCCGACCAAAATTACCCCAAGAGCACAGCAACGACTCATCCAAGAGGTCAGAAAAGACCCCACAACAACATCCAAAGAACTGCAGGCCTCACTTGCCTCAGTTAAGGTCAGTGTTCATAACTACTCAAAAAGCCGACGCTCGATCCAGGAGTTTTGGTTAACTATCGACCAATCTCTAATCTGCCTTTCATTTCAAAAATCTTGGAAAGTTGTTGCCATGCAATTGTTTGACCACTTGCAGGGAGTTGGTTTGTTTGAGGAGTTTCAATCTGGGTTCAGGGTTCATCACAGCACTGAAACTGCTTTAGTGAAGGTCACTAATGACCTCCTTATCTGGATTTAAAAGACACGTACCCTGTTTCTACTTGTCACCGCCCCGTCTCTCCCCCTCAGTGCACCAGGTGTGTGCAATAGTGGGTTTGGGTGGTTAGCACAGCAGCTAACTGCAAGCTAATGTTTTGGTCAAATAGCTGCTACTTCTGTTTGCCAGAACCCATTGTGCTGCATCAGAGAGGACTGTCCCCTAACCTCGTTTTAATTAGAGGTCAGTAACGTTAACAGCTTCTCTCTCTAATTATAAAACAGCAAATGCTAGATGATAGTGCTAATTTGTCGCCAATAGGAAACATTATAGTACAGGTGCCTCTCAATAAATTAGAATGTCATCAAAAAGTTAATTAAACTCTAATTCTATTCAGAAAATGAAACTCTTATATAGATTCATTACACACAGAGTGATGTAGTTCAAGTGTTTATTTCTTTTAATTTTGATGATTATGGCGTACAGCTCATGAAAACCCCAAATTCAGTTTCTCAAAAAAATTAGAATATTTCATAAAATTAATTTTAAAAAATGTTTTTTTTTAATAGAAATGTTGGCCGACTGAAAAGTATGCCCATGTACACACTCAATACTTGGTCGGGGCTCCTTTTGGATGAATTACTGCATCAATGCAGCGTAGCAGGGAGGTGATCAGCCTGTGGTACTGCCGAGGTGTTATGGAGACCCAGGTTGCTTTGATAGTGACCTTCAGCTCGTCTGCATTGTTGGGTCTGGTGTCTGTCATCTTCCTCTTGACAATACTCCATAGATTCTCTATATAGTTGAAGTCAGGCAAGTTTTATGGCCAATAAAGCACAGTGATACCATGGTCATTTAACCAGGTTTTGGCACTTTTAGCAGTGTGGGCAGACTTCAACTCTATAGAGAATCTATGGAGTATTGTCGAGAGGAAGATAAGAGACACCAAACCCAACAATGCAGACAAGCTGAAGGTCACTATCAAAGCAACCTGGGCCTCCATAACACCTCGGCAGTACCACAGGCTGATCACCTCCATGCTGTGCTGCATTGATGCAGTAATTCATCCAAAAGGAGCCCCGACCAAGTATTGAGTGTGTACATGGACATTCTTTTCAGTTGGCCAACATTTCTATTAAAAAAACATTTTTTAAAATTAATTTTATGAAATATTCTAATTTTTTGAGAAACCGAATTTGGGGTTTTCATGAGCTGTAAGCAATAACCATCAAAATTAAAAGAAATAAACACTTGAACTACATCACTCTGTGTGTTATGAATCTATATAATATAGGAGTTTCATTTTCTGAATCAAATTACTGAATTTAATTAACTTTTTGATGACATTCTAATTTATTGAGATGCACCTGTATATCAGCCCATCATTTTGTTGGTTTAAATTACTGCTGAGTTTCTTAATTTTGTCTGAAAAAATATTACTAAAGCTGCAAAAGTGCGTGACAGTGACTGCATACACACTAAATAAATAATAAATTTAAACATGTTGGCGGAACAAACTGGTTCTTAATGTAACTTACTTGATTTCTGATAGTTTTTAATTAGTCAAATTGTGATAATGAATAAAGTTGAAGTCATCTCAAGTCACATTAAAAACAATTTTATAACACTGCAAAAGGGAAAAAGGTGCATAAAATTAATGACAGATGAATTTGTACAATTGATTTTTTTTCAATGTGTAATTTAAAATGTACAAAAAGAGATGATCCTTTTTATTGGTTATTGTATATAAACTCTAGAATTTACAGAAAATATATCATGATATGATTGTATCACACAGCCCTGTTATATAGAATTAAAATTTTAACAGCATCCATATGAATGCTGCAAATTTATAAGAAAAAGTCGCCAAATTCTTACAAGTTGAACATTTTAGAGAAAAGTTGAAAATTTACGAGGGAAAAAAGGCACACATCTACAATGCAACTGAAGGCACCATAGGTGCCGATGCCTTGGTGCTTGTGGCATGGTAGTCAAGGATAGCTAATGTAAAAGTTCAGCATGAGATCAGCTGTTGACAGGAAGTGGTCCATGGGGCTGTTTAAAAAAAAAAAAAAAAAAAAAAAGGCGCACTGCTGCCTCTGCTGAACTCGCAGTAATATTACAACAGCTAGCTCGGGTAAGACTGGCTGCATGTTTTTGTTTGTGTTTCTTTTGAAAACAAAGCCTTATCTCAAAATTCTGTCAAATTAACAAAAAGTTGAGAAATTATGGTGATACAATGATACAAACCTTTAGTTCCACTTGATTTTGACCAGGAGAGCTGAAAAGATGGTGACAGACACACTCACACACTAACACACAGATGCATCGGCATTTACACTTGTGTTGCTTTGCAGCTGTATAAATACTGTTTTATGCAGGGCAGTATGTACATGGAATTGTCTTCCAACTGGATGAACGGGACATGAAGGGAAAGTTGGGTTTTACAAACAAAAGTTCCTACCTCCATTGGAGCCAATGTTGAATTGTGGTGCTGTGTTGTGCAATTTGTCTTATTGTAGTTACTATGGTGTATTTTCTTTGCTTTGCCGTTTCTCTTCATGTTTGGTTTTTGAAATTTTATTAATCTAATGATGGTTTACGGACCCCATTAAGACTAGCTGGTGTCAGTTAATGGTGTTAGCTAATGGGTATCCTTTTAAATAAACACATATAATCAACAAGAAAAAGTTACAAATTTTCAAGAAAAGTCACAGATTTATGAGAATTTTTGAAAATGTTCAAAGAAAACAAATTTATAAAAAAGTTGAAAATGTTCAAGAAAAAAGTCACAACTTTACAAAAAAATTGTTACAAATTTATGAAGAAAAAATTGCAAGCTTAGGAGGAAAAAGTAGCAAATTTAGGCGAGGAAAAAAAGGTGAAAGCAATTTTTTTTTTTTCCCACTCCCAAAAATGTTGAGGGTGAACTTGTAGCTTGGGGTTCTCCTGGTGGCTGAGGGGGCCCGTTGCATTTGTGTACTCTGCTTTCCAGCCAGAAACGGTTCAGATCAAGGGTTAAAAACTGCTGTTCAGTGAAAGACCGCTTGAGGCTTGTTTCAAAGGTTGATCTCTATGACTGTGTATGTCAGGGGTGTAAACTCAAGAAGAGGCCAAAAACTTAAACTTGGCCCAAATACAGACCCAATAGACTGAAATTGGTCTGGATCACAAATGTTCTAACATATCTTTTTAAACTACAGACAAACGGAGCATAGATGAAAAAGGAAAATAAGAGGAAATCTAAGAAGACATCCACATAATTTCCCCTTCTACTTGAGATATTTTCCAATGAACAGGCTTTCACCCATTAAAAAAAAAAAAAAAAAAAAAAAAAACTTGTCCTTTGACCCTTTTGTCAAGGACCATTTAAAATAGTTTTTCATTAGTATTGGCATCGCAAAGCTCTTAATAGCTTTCCTTGTGACTACAGTGAAGTGGGGAAAAGAACATACTTCACATTTAGGCCCCTATTATTACGATAAACATCTGACTTAAGTCATGCTTCCTGCCTTGCACCAGTGCTTGTTAGTTTCTGTCAGCACATACAGTGGGGCAAAAAAGTATTTAGTCAGCCACCAATTGTGCAAGTTGTCCCACTTAAAAGATGAGAGAGGTCTCCAATTTTCATCATAGGTATACCTCAACTATGGGAGACAAAATGAGAAAAAAAAAATAATCCAGAAAATCACATTGAAGGATTTTTAATGAATTAATTGGTAAATTCCTCGGTAAAATAAGTATTTGGTCACCTACAAACCAGCAAGATTTCTGGCTCTCACAGACCTGTAACTTCTTCTTTAAGAGGCTCCTCTGTCCTCCACTCGTTACCTGTATTAATGGCACCTGTTTGAACTTATCAGTATAAAAGACACCTGTCCACAACCTCAAACAGTCAGACTCCAAACTCCACTATGGCCAAGACCAAAGAGCTGTCAAAGGACACCAGAAACAAAATTGTACACCTGCACCAGGCTGGGAAGACTGAATCTGCAATAGGTAAGCAGCTTGGTGTGAAGAAATCAACTGTGGGAGCAATTATTAGAAAATGGAAGACATACAAGACCACTGATAATCTCCCTCAATCTGGGGCTCCACGCAAGATCTCACCCCGTGGGGTCAAAATGATCATGAGAACGGTGAGCAAAAATCCCAGAACCACACGGGGGGACCTAGTGAATGACCTGCAGAGAGCTGGGACCAAAGTAACAAAGGCTACCATCAGTAACACACTACGCCGCCAGGGACTCAAATCCTGCAGTGCCAGACGTGTCCCCCTGCTTAAGCCAGTACATGTCCAGGCCCATCTGAAGTTTGCTAGAGAGCATTTGGATGATCCAGAAGAGGATTGGGAGAATGTCATATGGTCAGATGAAACCAAAATAGAACTTTTTGGTAAAAACTCAACTTGTCGTGGTTGGAGGAGAAAGAACACCATACCTACTGTGAAGCATGGGGGTGGAAACATCATGCTTTGGAGCTGTTTTTCTGCAAAGGGACCAGGACGGCTGATCCGTGTAAAGGAAAGAATGAATGGGGCCTTGTATCGTGAGATTTTGAGTTAAAACCTCCTTCCATCAGCAAGGGCATTGAAGATGAAATGTGGCTGGGTCTTTCAGCATGACAATGATCCCAAACACACCGCCCGGGCAACGAAGGAGTGGCTTCGTAAGAAGCATTTCAAGGTCCTGGAGTGGCCTAGCCAGTCTCCTGATCTCAACCCCATAGAAAATCTTTGGAGGGAGTTGAAAGTCCGTGTTGCCCAGCGACGGCCCCAAAACATCACTGCTCTAGAGGAGATCTGCATGGAGGAATGGGCCAAAATACCAGCAACAGTGTGTGAAAACCTTGTGAAGACTTACAGAAAACGTTTGACCTCTGTCATTGCCAACAAAGGGTATATAACAAAGTATTGAGATGAACTTTTGTTATTGACCAAATACTTATTTTAGCGAGGAATTTACCAATTAATTCATTAAAAATCCTTCAATGTGATTTTCTGGATTTTTTTTTCTTATTTTGTCTCTCATAGTTGAGGTATACCTATGATGAAAATTGGAGACCTCTCATCTTTTAAGTGAGAGAACTTGCACAATTGGGGGCTGACTAAATACTTTTTTGCCCCACTGTATATTGTTTTTTACAGTTCTGCGTCAGAGGCGTGGCAGTGCACAATCTTATATGCATTGATATTTTGGTACATTTTATGACGATGCGCTTTTGATCAGGAAAAAGGAGGTCTGTCGTCATTAGTGCATTGCTTATTTAATGCCATTTCAGCAGCGCATTTTGAAATCACACAACCCCTAGCACATGAGGAAACCCCTAGCACATGAGGAAGCACATGACATGCACTGTGATTTTCTGTTATTTTAATGGAGAGAGTTGGCGTTCTGTGGTGAATGCGGTATACGGGGGAGGCATGGTGGGATACTGTTAGTCTGAAGATTTTAAATGACAAACCTCTCTTCTGTGACAAAGTGTTCTGTCCACTAATCTATCATGTCTGTCATCATATCTCATTACCTCCGCCAGGCCGAAAAGGCCAGGAGGAGGTTATGTTTTTGCCGGGGTTTGTCTGTGTGTTTGTTTGTCTGTCTGTCTGTTTGTCTGTTGGTTAGCAAGATAACTCAAAAAATCTTGGATGGATTTCCATGAAACTTTCAGGCGTTGTTGGAAATGGTACAAGGAAGAACTGATTAAATTTTGGGGGTGATCCGGTTCACCGTCTGGATACAGGAATTTTTTAAAGCATTTTTCATTCAATACTGTGACATACGGCCATTTTCAACATGTGCGCAGGCGCAATGGAGGGCGCTGGTCGTCGTGTCTGCAACACAAACTCTGCGTTCTTCAACATTTTAGGTACAAAAGGACGCGGAAAACACTGCTGGCCTGGGCCCGCCAGCGTGCCTGTGTTTGCGCGCAACTGCAAAACCTCACACGGGCAGCTGTCCGCCGCCGGATTCTTTGGCAGAAATTCCCCGGCCAGCCATAGGAGCTGCGCATTTGGCAGAAATTCACCGGCCAGCCATAGGCGCTGCGCAAAAACGAGCTCTCTGCCGGCGAAGCTTCTAAATTCTCGTTTGCCGCGGAGCGCAACCCCCCAAAAAGTAATATTGTAGCGAACTCAATATGAACACCCTACTTGGCTTGCCAAGTGGGTTGACCCTATTGGCGATACAGGTAGAGTGTGGGACTCCGGAGCGGGAGGCGTGAGTTCGAACCTCCCGGTGGGACGTCGCCATGTCGAGCAACACGTTACAATATAATATAAAACCCACGGCAACCTGTCTACCCAATTTGCATCCGTCAGTGGAGGAGATGGACACAACACTTCAGTTTATTACCTCCGCCAAGGAGGCAATGCTTTTACTACTGAACCACTAATCCTATCACTATCAGATTGATTGTCATTGATTAATTGTGTGTTTATTGCACTGTCCCTGTCAAATAAACAAATAATCATTGTGAATCCAATTGCTAGTCATATGTTTACATGCTCAAGGAATCTGAAAACGTACACACAAACACTGTATGGGGGGAATTGTGGCGCTTGGCGGAGGTCTGCGCTCTCCGAGTGCTTTTCTAGTTATCATATGTCGTGTCTGTTTGTGCTTGCACGTTCCGATTAATGAAAAACACATTCAGCCATTGTTTTCAATTAAATGAAGACAGTTAAATAGACGCAGCAGAGTTTTTCACCGCACAGAGGAAGAAACCAGTGCGTAGGTTTATGATTCAGCAAATAGTTCTCTTTTCCGGACCTCAGCGGGACCGGTCTGATACCAGGAAAAGAGCTGTTTCCATGGCCCCGGAGAAGAGCCGGCAGGTGCACGCCAGTCATTCATCATTATCTACTTATGACTTTTACAATTTTTTAACCTCATTAACTGTCATTCTTTTAACAGAATCAGAATACTTTATTAATCCCGGACGGCAATTTCCGTGTTACAGTCACTCACTGCAATAAAATAAAATGGCATTAAAAGTACTATCCACCTTATTCCTAGGCCCCATGATGCCTTGTGTGAATTATGGTAGCAACTTCCAGTACTAGTTTAGAACGTATGGTTGTCACTGAAACGGGACACTTTTGCTTGTTAAAAAACAATGACTTTGGCATCAGAAATGTGGGAACACGGCCTCTTGCACCTCAAAAACAGTAATATAATCATACCACTTCCCACAACTATCTAGGGATAGGAAGATGACCTTAAAAAGTGGCCTGGCAGACAATAGCTCCGTTTGTTAGCGCCGCTGCTAAGATGCTAACGCTGTAAATAAAAGCTGTGAAATATATCAATGTCTCCACTGCAATGAAGTCAGCTGCATTCTGTTAAAAAATGTTGGACATAATCAAATTTACCTCAGAGCAGACGTAGAATCTACTCAGAGCCACAAAGAACCACAACACTGTGATTGGGTGTTTAAATGTTGGGGTGATACATTCAGCTACAGCTGTTTGTTTTACCCCAAAATTAAAATGCTCATGCTGCTGTCATGCCGTGAATGCTTGCTATTTAACTTAACACGTACAGAACTTTTCTGACAATTGTTTGGAATTTTATTGACCTATATTTTGTGATAATTTAAAAATTAATGCATGCTGAAGTCCACATTGTTCCAAGGCAGTGCAACGAATGCAAAAAAACCCCCAAAAACTGTTTGATAACTTTCTTAAATCATTAAGCCTTAGGAAGCAAACTGTTAATATTTTTTATTTATTATTTTATTTCATGCAGCCTTCATTCTGGTGACATATGACGCATAAAGGTCAAATCTGTGACATTCATACAAGTGAAAACATACCTGGTGCTCTTGTGTCTGTCCTGTGTCTGTACCACAGGTCACACCAACAGTCAGTTTTCAGTGCATGATCTGCACATTGCTGATGAGAAGCCTCCATTTATACAGTCTATGGCACAACCACAAACACCAACAACAAGTACCAGAACTACGCCAAAACATTCAAAAAATACAAAAACTACAAGTGCTGCAATTAGCTGTCACTTGAGTGCAAAACACGTATGTGGACTATACATTAAAATGAATTTGAAAAACTTTTAAAAACGCTATTTTAAATGCCCCGCTACTCCACTCTTAAGCTGCTTTCACACCAAACGCGAAAGGGTGGCGCAAATTCATAGAAAATCAATGGGAAGATGCGAGTATGTGCAAATTTGCGTCGTCGCGCATTTGTAAAATTATCACCGTTGCAGAGTGAACTAGTTAGAAAATGAAACTCACTCGCCGAGAGACAGGAGGACCGGGAACTCTTCAGCTGAATTGGGTTTTTGGAGTTATTTACCCACGGTTTCCGGCCACAGACGTCCTAGCAAGCTAGCTAGCAACGTAAACATGGGATCATCTGTAAAGTGTTGGAGGCTTGAGTCATCATTTTCAGGTGAGTCCCCAGTCGGATAGCGTAAACATAAGCATGACATTATTTTGGGAATTTCCACAGCAGGTTGAACACAGCTGCAGAAGTTTTAAAGACAACTTCGCCTAGTCTGCATCTCACTTTTCATATCTGTTGGCGTGTTTACATTGAGTTATAATATAATCGTGCTGTGCGAAAAATTTGCCTGTTTGCTTTTGGTGTGAACGCACCTTAACTGACCGATTTAACACGACTTCAGCCGAAACTGGAAGCTCCGCCCATAATCGTTCCTACAGTGGTACCCCCAGGGATAAGGTGGATAAGCATAAAATAAAATCTTGAAAATCAAGTAATGTGTATACAGACACAAAGTAATTATGTAAATGTTAATAAAATGATGGACCGATGTCACGCTTATTGCTACAGTGATGAATTGTAAAGTTCAATTGCCACAGTCAAAATTGATTTCCTGTGACGTTCAGTGACACATTTCAGTAGTACGAGTCTTTCACTGAACGTATTCCTGTAGGTGACCAGTAGGTTGTGAAGAGGATGAGAAGAACTGTCCAATACTGTCTTTATCTTGGACAGCACTCTCGTCCAATTTCACTCCCACAGCCTTACTATCTTTGTAGATCAGTTTGTTGAGCCTGCTGGTGTCGGCCACCTTCAGTCTGCTGCCCCAACACCCAGCAGCATAAAAGATAGCACGGGCTACCACGCACTCCGAAAACATTTTGAGCATCGTATTGCAGGTATTGAAGGAGCTGAGCCGCCTCAAAAAATAGAGATGTCCCTGTCTCTTCCTATAAACTGCAGTAGCGTTTTTTTACTAGGGCATTTGAGTATCACACCTGCAGTTACTATAGTCATTGATACTGTACTCCCTCTTGTGTAATCTTGCTTAAGTATCCCGACAGTTGTTTTGAATAAAACAACAATTTTGCATTCAGTACAGGAGGTTAACGGACCTCAGCCCAGATGAACGGCTCACTCTTTCTTGGTTTAAAAGAGAAGTTTGGATGAAGTTCATGCATAATTATGCTCACGTGTCCCCAGTGTGAGCAGGGCTTTGGTTTAAAAGCTCCTAGCCCTTAAATGCATTTTCACGTTGTGAATGAGCCCTTTTTTCTCAATGTCTGACGTCAAATCAGACGAAACTTTTCCTGTTTTAGGTCAGTTAGGATTACCAAAATTATTTCTATTGGCTAAATAATTTGTATATTTTATAAATAATTTTCAAGAGAATTTTTCATTACTTTCTTGAAGTCTTTTTCACTTTTTTAACATGGTGAGAAAGGGCTTTTTGAAAAACAGGCTTTTGTTAATATTATAAAATATGGGCTAATCAACATGAAAATACACAGGCAAAAACTGCTTCTGATGCTCTGTCAACTGACACATTTTACTCTCATTTTCATTGGTGGACACACAATGTCTACTTTTTCCCCCTTATTTTTTAAAACGCAAAATCACTGTAAATGGAGAAAAAAAGAAAAAAAGAGCTGCATGTGGCTTTGGATTCACAGGTGTCAGACTTACTTCATCACTATGTTGAATGTTTGCAGTATAATAAAATCATCTCTCAAAATGGGCATAGCTTTTTGAAAATGAGATTGTAAACACAGTAGACGGTATGCAGCCTATTTACTTCATGCTGCGTATGTGAAGAGAATCCTGATGTTTGGCCTCTCCATTATACTGTAAAGGCAATTTGAACACATGAGTGCTGTGGTCATAATTAAAGCCCTCATCTGAGGCCATGGAGGTGCTTCATGTAATCGCTGGCTGATTATGATTAAAATGAATTACACGGGGGCAGAACACGTCTATTATATCTTTACAACAGGACCACCTGCTGGCTCTCTAACAGCTGTGATTACTTTTTACTCTCTCATTTATCACTGCACCGCTCACATCAGAGTAATCATACGATCGATCCGTGAAGGGAGAGATGTAGCGAACCAGTCATGAATGACAGTCCACAGCTGTGTATCGACGGGGCCATTTCTACAGTTTTTGGTGCCTTATGCAAGATTGTGTTTTGGAGCCCCTATTTACGTTAGAGAGAAGGGTGTAAATCCTTTAAAATGGAGGCAGAAAATCTGCCCTCACAGCAAAAACATTAAAGAAATAAACTAGTCATTGTCTAGATGAACAGAAAAAAAGTGGTTCCATAGAAAAATAAATTGCCAGCATCTATATGAATGCTGCAAATGTACATGAAAAAGACAGATTTATGAGAAAATGTTGAAAATTTACAAGAAAGCAGTTCCCAATTTCTGATGGTAAAAGTGGTGAATTTATTAAAAAAAATGCAGATTTTAAAAAGAAGTCAAATTTATGAGAAGAAAAGTTGCAAATGTACAAGAATAGTCACAAATTTATGAGAAAAAATTACACAAAAATGTTGCAGATTTACAAGAAAAAGGGACCAAATTTATGAGGAAAAGATGCAGGCATTTTTGGCTCTCCCCCACAAAATATCGAGTATAATATTACCTTGTGGTGGCAATACAGTATCAATGAAGAGACACCAGCAATGTGATACTTGATTAAAAATTCACAAACTGACTTCCGGTTATGGCTGCCACGTAGGACGGACGTGTCTCGCTCTGCTCTGCTCCTGGAGAAAAAAAAATCGGCAAATAACTCTCTCATTTGGGACAGAACGTATCCCAGCGTTTGGGCGAGGATATGTCGGCGAAGCCTAAGGCTGGAAAACCAGGTAAAGGGAAAAGCGAGCCGCCGAAACAGTCCAAATTAACGGACTTTCAGGTCTGTGACGCAGCAAATAAAACTCCATATATGGCGGAGGAGGCTGGCAATGGTGCGATGTCTGCGGGGGGAGGCGCAGATGCGCTGATGGCTGCCATGAGTTCAATGAGAGCGGACTTTTCCTCTAGATTTGATGGGATTATGACAGCGTTGGAAGGAATAAGAAAGGAATTGGGTGACTGTGTAGAACGAACGGCGCAGATGGAGCTCCGTCTCGCTAGTGCTGAAGATGACGTCACCCGTCTTCAATTAAAGGTGCGCACTTTGGAAAAAAAAAATAAATCTCTGGAAAATAATATTTTGGATTTGGAATCTCGGTCGAGACAGAATAACTTGAGGCTGGTGGGTCTTCCAGAAGAATCAGAAGGTCGGGACGTATGTTCCTTTCTGGAAAAGTGGATTCCGGAGGTGCTGGGCAGCGAGGAGTTGCAATCAGCAGTGGTTCTGGAAAATGCACATCGTATTGGCCCACGGAGAGATAAGGGACCGCCGAGGACCTTAATTATGAAGTTTCTTAGTAACAGAGACAGGATGAAGATCTTCAACGCTGCACGAGCTAAAGGAGAGATTAAACACCAGGACCAGCAGGTGCGGTTCTACCCAGATTTGGCCACAGGAATCCAGCAATTGAGGAAGCAGTTTGATCCCGTACGTGAGGAGCTGCGCAACCTTGGGATTCGTCATGGTGTAATCTATCCTGCGAGACTGCTGACCACGTATGAGGGCAGAACCCACATCTTCAAGACCCCAGAGGAGGCGCAGGAGTTCATCAAGAAGATCAAAGAAGAAGAAGAGACTGGTGGGAGCTAAGCATGAACAAAATATAAGGTAGAATAATTAAGCATTTGCACAGGCATCTGACTGACTTGAAGTAAATAGTAAGTTTACAAAATATAGATTGTATTATATATTAAAAAAACAAAACAAAAACAAAACAAACAAAAAAACTATGATGTACAAAGTTGTTAAAAATTTTGGAGTTAAGTTGGAAAACTACAGAGGAGAGTTAATGTTACGTCATTAAAAGCAGTAGAGTTAGGGTGATTGGGAGGATGAAGAAGGAGTGGCTTAGGCTGTTCCCCGTGGGTGTGGAACGGTCGATGGCTATATCGGGAGACAGAATTTTTCTTTTGATTTTGGGGGGTTTGCCACAAGTGTGGGAAGGGGAAATTTGTTTGTGTGTAGTTTGTAGGATGAATGTTCAACCACTCATGTTTTTGCTTCTCTGTATGAGCATGTTTACACTGCAAGGTAATCCCAAACTCTCTATTGATCATAAACCAAAGTGTTAATCTTAATTTAACTTCATGGAATTGCAGAGGTCTACAAAATTTAAAAAAACTTAAACAAGTTATGAATAAAATAAAAGACATGGGTTCAAAAATTGTGTTTTTACAAGAAACTCATCTAATAGAGGAGAATGTTAAAAGAATTAGGAGTAGATGGCAAGGAAGTGTATTCACCTCTTCATTTTCATCCCGAGCCAGGGGAGTTATGACTCTCATACATAAATCAGTTCCTTTTCAAGTGAAAAATGTAATTGGAGACAAATTTGGAAGATATGTAATCATTCAAGGTTCTTTGCTATTAGAAAATATAAATCTTGTGAACTTATATGGTCCCAATATAGATGATCAGAAGTTCTTTGCTAATTTATTTCTTATCTTATCATCACTTACAGGGCAACATATAATAGCAGGGGATTTTAATTGTACATTGAATCCAGGTATAGATAGATCAACAGGACTGGATTGTACGCACATTGGATGTAGGATGACTATTAATCATTTTATGAAAGAATTGAGATTGTTAGATATATGGAGAGAAATGAAACCACAAGTTAAAGCCTATTCTTGTTATTCCAGTACCTACAAGACATTCTCACGTATTGATTATTTTTTGATTTCCACAGAATTAAGGTCCAAGATTCAAAACTGCTTTTATGATAACATCGTGATCTCTGATCATGCACCCTGTTGTCTAATATATGTAGATAAAAAATTGACAAAGGAATCAGGTAGATGGCAATTTCAGCATAAATGGCTTCAGGATGAGGAATTTGTCAAGTATATAGAAAAACAGATAGACGAGTTCTTTGACATCAGTACTACACAAACATCAGCATGTGTAAAGTGGGAGGCTTTCAAAGCTTTTATTAGGGGACATATTATTAGTTATACAGGATCAAAATCTAAGAAGACTCGAGAGGAGAGAGCTAAATTGGAACATAAAATAAAAAGTCTTCAGGAAAAAGTGTATGCAGGAAGTGACCCAAGGTTGGAGAATGAATTACTGATTTTGAGAGCTGAATACGACAAAAAATCAGCGAATAGAGCTGCCTCGAGTCTTCTAAGATTGAAACAATCTTTTTATGAACAAGGTGAAAAATCAGGAAAATTATTAGCATGGCAGATTAAACAATTAGAAATTAAAACACCAATTACCAGTATTATAAGTAACGGACAGGTAGTTATAGATCCTTTAGAAATTAATAGAGCCTTTAGAGATTACTATGAAAAATTATATGATACCAAAAATGAACCTGATTTAACAAAACTAAATGGGTTTTTGAACGAACTATCTATACCGTGTATTCCAAATGAAAACAGGGAGATATTGGAGTCTAAAATTAGTCAAGAAGAAGTTGGGCTAGCCATTGATAATATGAAATCAGGAAAAAGTGCAGGACCAGATGGTCTTCCAGTTGACCTTTATAAAAAATTTAAGAATAAATTAATAAAACCTTTTTTGGAAATGGTTTTAGAAGCATTTCAAAATAATAATTTACCATCATACATAAATAATGCCTTAATTATACTGCTGCCAAAACCAGGTAAGCCCTCTAATAAATGTGAAAATATGAGACCAATAAGCCTATTAAACGCCGACCTTAAGATAATCTGTAAAATTTTAGCAAGACGAATACAAGAAATTTTACCAAATATTATTAATCGAGATCAGAATGGCTTTATAAAGGGTAGACAAGGCTTCCATAATGTAAGAAGACTATTTAATATTATTTATTTTAATAAAGAAGCACCGGATACAGCTCTCCTATCACTGGACGCCGAAAAGGCCTTTGATAGAGTTGAATGGCCCTTTCTTTTTGAAGTCCTACAAAGGTTTGGACTTGGAAATAATTTCATAAAATGGGTTCAAATAATATACAATAATGCTACAGCAGAAATCCTAACAAATAACAATATTTCAAAACCAATAAAAATCAATAGAGGATGTCGACAAGGCTGTCCACTTTCACCTTTACTGTTTACTATGGCAATTGAACCTTTAGCGATAGCGATACGTTTACATTCACAAATATATGGAATTAAAGTTGGACCAACAGAACATAAAATCTCCCTGTACGCCGATGACATAATTTTGTTTATGTCGAATCTAAAAAAAATCAATTCCAACCTTGTTGAATTTAATAAAGAATTTTGGGGAAATATCAGGATATAAAATAAATAAAACTAAATCTTCAATATTAATGCTAAATGAGACCCAGAGAAATTACCCAGCCCCTGAGGTAAATCAATTTAATGTTGTAAATCAGTTTAAATATTTAGGAATCCAAATTGTGCCTAAGCTAGAATCAGTCGCCAGTGTCAACTATGAAGCCTTAATGTCAGATATCAATGAGTTAACTCAGAGATGGATGTCACTACCAATGTCGATGATCGGGAGAATCAATATACTTAAAAGTAATATTTTACCTAAAATACTTTATTTATTTCAATACATTCCCTTATCACCACCTTTAGATCTATTCTCAAGAATAAAAAAAAAGTTAGTGGAATTTATATGGAACAACAGGAGGGCTAGATTACGTTTGTCTTTATTATATTTACCATTTGATCGTGGAGGTCTGAAATGTCCAAATTTTATGTTGTATTATTGGTCGGCACAACTGAGGTCTATGACATATTATTTTTCATCAAATGATCTCCCTCACTGGACTGAAATGGAATCATACAATTTACCTTTACCTCTTCCCATATTCATATACTCAGATTCGGCAAAAAAATTACAAAAACAAGTTAAAAATTCATTTGTAAAGCATATGATCAAAATATGGTGTGAAGCTAAAAACTATTTAAAAGAACCACAGTTATTGTCACAATTTAGTCCAATATGGGGTAATCAATATTTTAAACCAGGGAGAGCGGACGCTGTATTTAAAGTATGGAATTTAAAAGGGATACAAAAGATTCAGGATTTATATTTGCCATGTGCAGAAAACATAATGTCTTTTGAAGAGCTGAGGATCAAATTTAATCTCAATAGAACACATTTTTTTAAATATCTTCAACTTAGAAACTTTATTCGATCAAATCAAAATAAAGCTCTCACTCGACCTATTTATTCATCCTTGGAAAAAATGATGATGAAAGATAGTAAAAGAAAGGGTATTATTTCAGAGTTTTATAACTCATTGACACTATCTTCAAGTGAAAATTCACTGAAAAGATTAAACTACTGGAAAGAAGATCTGCAAATTGAAATTTCAGAGGAACAATGGGAATTGGCTTGTACAGAAGCTCAAACCAAATCAATAAATGCACGCCTTAAATTGATACATTTCAAATGGTTAATGTGGATGTATGTTACACCGGAGGAGTTAAATAGATATAACAAAAATATACCAGATACATGCACAAAATGCATGGAAAGTAAAGGAACCCTATTTCATTGTTTATGGGAATGTAGATTAATAAGAATGTTTTGGGAAGAGGTGAGGGTAACAATTGAAAAAATAATCTCAAAACAAATCATATTGAATCCTAAACTGTTTTTGTTGGGTCTGTACCCAGAAAAGCATAATTTTAATAAAAGTGAAAGAACATTCATAGACCTCAGTTTGCTTAATGCCAAAAAATGTATTGCACTATTATGGAAAAAGACTCATAGACCAGATGTGACTCAGTGGTTAAGACAGATGTTAACAAACCTTCCATTAGAAAGAATAACATATATACTGAAATCAAAGGAAATTGTGTTTGAGAATATATGGAGACCTTTTATTGATTATGTAAAAAATTTAAACATAACTCTTGAAGAAGAAGGTGAATGATGTGTGTGGACCTTGTAAATTCCAAACTGGTGAACATAATATGTATACTTATGTATTGGATTGTCTAGACTAAACAGAGGAGCATTGTTGAAGACTTGATTTTGTTGGTGGTTGTTGGTGTTTTTAGTGCATTTTTTTTTTTTGTAGTACTTTAGTGTTAGTGTTTGATTGTTTGTATCATGTTTGTTAAAAAAAAAAAAAAGGTTCAATAAAGATATTGTGGAAAAAAAAAATTCACAAACTTATTTCGGTACCAGAGTAATAAAAAACAGTTGACTTTTCAGTCCACTAGATGGTGCTACATGTTCACTGTCTGGTTGAGTCAGCACAGCAAAGGAGTGACTGCTGAGATCCAGTGAGAACAAGACACAGATTAGGATGGGAAACTGCAACATATATCACAGTGCTCAGCGAGTCACACGACCTTGATATAGCCCTAGTATCGTGATAATATCGTATCGTGGGGCCTCTGGTGATTCCCCCCCCCCCCACTCACATTGGGGGCCCCTTCACAGCTGAGTGGGCCTGTGGTGTTTACATACTCTGCTTTATAGGCAGTAAATGACTGTGTGTGTCTGACATGTGTTTGAGTACAGTATAACTGAGGGCCTGTGTGTGTGTTTCACCTTCAGGGTACATTGCTCCATGGAGCGGCCGCTTCTACTCCCTCTGGGACACCGGGTAAGTCCTAGTCGTCAGAAGTGATGTGCTCTTCTTTTTATGCTGGTTTAAAGTCACATGACTACCTTACTTATAATTAATGAGGTTTAAAGTGAGTAGCAGTTTGGCACTTTACCAGTGGAAGGCTGGGAGGTGCAGTAAAATTTATTCAACCGTGCCTTCTGAGGTGAGGAAGAGACAAACCGTCAGTACAGACTGCCGAATATTATCGTGACAAGTACTAAACGAGAGTATGGTTACATTCCTGCTTGTTGCCGAGATAAGGACCGAGTTAGCCTCCATTGAGCAGCTCATCTCAGATCTCCTTCAGCATCAGGCCACCGGTGGTTAAAGGCGAGGAAAGATGTTCCCTCCCCCTCTTTGATTTCCAGAGTATTCTGTCCTGTCACTCTGACGTAGTGAGCGGACTGCTAACTCCCGCTGCATCTATGATCCTGGGGTGTAGCCAGCTTTCAGTGATGATTATCACATAGCTTTCTCACAGGGTTTGTCGAGTTAATATATCCAGTTTTAGTCAATCTTGTTTCCAAGAGACCGGGCATTTGCGAGATAGGCTAGGCAGTGGTGGTCTGTTTGGAGCCCTCTTTAGCCGAGCCTAGTAGCCAGTCTGACTCCCCCACTTCTGTTTAAGTTAAGTTAACCACAAAAAGTAGTACAAACACCCGCACACAGCATTGTCTGAAGGAGCACTGAGCTGCAGCCTGGCTGTGTGGAGGCAGTCATGTTTATTGTGAGATGCTGCCCGATATGATGATGTCATGCCCTTGTGCTGTGGGAAAAGTCTAACGTCACCAGCAGAGCGTCACTCCTGACCATCCACTGTGTTTTATCAGCTGTAAATATTAATTTTTGCAGATGCGGTAAATAATTTTGAATGCTTTATCAGCTGATATCAATAATTTGACAATAATATCATGTGTTGGTAATCAAAGGGACATCAGGAGAAGCTTCCACCTGTCTTTTAATTTTTTTTCATCTTATTATTCAGGCAGAAAAAAGATGATTCATTCATTCAAAACCACACATACTGTACAAGTCGGTGTGTAAAGCTCTGGCTTCACTTCCCTTCAGCCTGTCAGGTTCTTGGTTTTTTTTTTGCATGTGTTTGTGGTCATCAGCCTGTCACTCTTCCACGTTATAACATCCTAACCAGAGAATACTCTCCTTCTCCCTTCCCATATGTGGGTTTATGGAGAGTGCAGCATCAACTCTGAAACTGTAAAACTCTGTCTGTATGTGCGTACAAGTAATCTTTTGAAGAAAGTTGAGTTTTGCTGCAGTGCAGTAAAAGTAATTGGGTCATCCTCGGACCCAAGATAACTGACACCAGCCAAACTTTATTCACACAGTTGTCTGAATAAGCTGTCCCAGGTTAAAACCCAACACAGCTGCTGCAGCTTAGAATGCATCTGGAGGACTTTTAATGAACTGAGTTAATAATTTTGATTTATATAAACAATGCATTCAAATTACTCCCCTTGTGCTGTACTTTTTCCCCATGTCAACCATAGCTACGCTAAGATCCACATCCCTATCATAGCATCTGTGTCGGAGCACCAGCCCACAACCTGGGTGTCCTTCTTCTTTGACCTCCACATCCTCGTCTGCACCTTCCCAGCAGGCCTCTGGTTCTGCATTAAGAACATCAACGATGAACGTGTTTTTGGTAAGAATGCAATGAAGACTTTCAGATTAAAGATTGTTCATGGCACTTGAACTTGTAACACTTGTCATCAGCACGCCCAGACTGACTACAACCCAGGCTTTGTGGGCATTTACATGTCTGTCCACATACACACTTGTTATTACACCCCACACAACAAAACTGTGTGGGCTGTAAGGTTTTTGACCCATCCATCCGTTTGTTGGTCGTTTTATGTTGTTGCCGCCATAGCTTCTACATTTCTGAATGGATTGACTTGAAATTCCTACAGAGGCTTTAACTCATCAATACATTGGAATAGTCAATTTTCAGACTTATGTAATTAGAGGTTCCATTTATTTTGGGGAGGGGAACTTTTTCCTAGCCATTTCATGTTGATGACTGTTCTCTTTAAGTCACTTAGGATTGCCAAAATTATTTCTAGTTGCTAAATAATTTTTTAGAGATTTTTTAATTATTTTCAAAAAGTCAAATTTATTATTTGGAAGCATTGCTTTTAAACTGTATGGCTTGGGTCAAGCATTTTGGGTGTCCTTTCATGAGCTTCTCACAATAGCTTGCTGGAATTTTGGCCCATTCCTCCGACCTGGTGGAACTGAGTCAGGTTTGTAGGCTGCCTTGCTCACACACATCCTTTCAGCCCTGCCCACAAATTTTCTATGGGATTGAGATCAGGGCTTTGTGATGGCCACTCCAAAACACTGACTTTGTTGTCCTTAAGCCACTTTGTAACCAGTTGGGTGGTGTGCTTAGGGTCATTGTCCATGTGGAAGAACCATTTGCATCCAAACTTTCACTTCCTGGCTGATGTCTTGAGATGTTGCTTCAATATTTCCACATACTGTTCTTTCCTCATGATTTCATCTATTTTGTGAAGTGCACCAGACCCTCCTGCAGCAAAACACCCCCACAACATGATGCTGCCACCCTTGTACTTCACAGTTGGGATGGTATTCTCAGGCTTGCAAGCTTCCCCAGGACTCATTTCACTATGGATAATGACACTCTTTTACCAGCTTCAGCCAGCATCTTCACAGGGTCTTTTGCTTTTGTTCTGTGGTTGATATGCACATTTTGCACCAAAACACATTCATCTCTGGGACACAGAACCCATATCCTTCCTGAACGGTATGATAGCTGGACATTCCCATGGTGTTTATGCTTGTGTATAATTGTTTGAACAGATGAATGTGGCACCTTTAGGCATCTGGAAATTGTAACCAAGGATGAACCAGACATGCAGAGGTCCACAATTCTCTTCCTGATAACTTGGCTGATTTCTTTTGCTTTTTCCCATGATGTCACACAAGGAAGCAATGAGTTTGAGTTGTGCCCTAAAATACTTCCTGAAGTGTGCCTCCAGTTAACTCAAATGTTGTCAACCTATTAGAAGCTTCCAAAGCCATTGCATCATCACCTCAGCTTTTTCAAATTGTTTAATGGCATAGTAATCTTAGTTTATGTAAACTTCTGACTCTCTCATTATTCTGGCATTTAGCAAATAGAAATAATTTTGGTAATCCTAACTGAACTACAGTATCTCACAAAGGTGAGTACACCCCTCACATTTTTGTAAATATTTCATTATATGTGCATTATATACTCCGCACTGTGTGTGTTTATATACTTGCATATTTATTCCACCTAGCTGCAATGCTCCGTACTGTGGGTGTTTATATATTTACATATTTATTCCATCTAGCTACAATGCTCTGCACTGTGTGTTCATATATTCATATATTTATTCCATCCAGCTACAATGCTCTGCACTGTGTCTGTGTGTGTGTGTATATATATATATTTTATAGTAATACGTACATATGTATATTAGCTGCTCTTGCTTGCTTGTTTTTTTCTTGCCTTCTGATTGTTGCTCTGAGTGTTGCTATCCCTGTGCTGTTGCAATCCTGGAATTTCCCCGTTGTGGGACTAATAAAGGCTTATCTTATCTTATCTTATCTTATATCTTTTCATGGGACAACACTGAAGGTATGACACTTTGATACAATGTAAAGTAGTCAGTGTACAGCTTGTATAACAGTGTAAATCTGCTGTCCCCTCAAAATAACTCAACACACAGCCATTAATGTCTTAACCACTGGCAACAAAAGTGAGTACACCCCTACATGAAAATGTCCAAATTGTGCCCAACTATCAATATTTTGTGTGGCCACCATTATTTTCCAGCACTGCCTTAACTGTCTTGGGTAAGGAGTTCACTAGAGCTTCACAGTTTGCCACTGGAATCTTCTTCCACTCCTCCATGACAACATCACGAAGCTAGTGGATGTTAGAGACCTTGCACTCCTCCACCTTCTGTTTAAGAATGCCCCACAGATGCTCAATAGGGTTTAGGTCTGGAGACATGCTTGGCCAGTCCATCACTTTTACCCTCAGTTTCTTTAGCAAGGCAGTGATCATCTTGGAGGTGTGTTTGGGGTGGTTATCATGTTGGAGTACTGCCCTGCAGCCCAGTTTCCGAAGGGAGGGGATCCTGCTCTGCTTCAATATGTCACAGTACATGTTGGCATTCATGGGTCCCTCAATGAACCGTAGCTCTCCAGTGCCGGCAACACTCATGCAGCCCCAAACCATGACACTCCCACCACCATGCTTGACTGTAGGCAAGACACACTTGTCGTTGTACTTCTCACCTGGTTGCCATCACACATGCTTGACACCATCTGAACCAAATAAGTCTATCTTGGTCTCATCAGACCACAGGACATGGTTCCAGTAATCCATGTCCTTAGTCTGCTTGTCTTCAGTAAACTGTTTGTGGGCTTTCTTGTGCATCATCTTTAAAAGGGGCTTCCTTCTGGGATAACAGCCATGCAGACCAATTTGATGCAGTATGTGGCGTATGGTTCGAGCACCGACAGGCTGACCCCCCACCCCTTCAACCTCTGCAGCAATGCTGGCAGCACTCATACGTCTATTTTCAAAAGACAACCTCTGGATATGACGCTGAGCACATGCACTCAACTTCTTTGGTCAACCATGGCGAGGCCTGTTCTGAGTGGAACCTGTCCTGTTAAACTGTATGTCTGGGCCACCATGCTGCAGCTCAGTTTCAGGGTGTTGGTGATCTTCTTATAGCCTAGGCCATCTTTATGTAGAGCAACAATTCTTTTTTCAGATGCTGAGAGAGTTCTTTGCCATGAGGTGCCATGTTGAACTTCCAGTGACCAGTATGAGAGAGTGTGAGAGCGATAATGCCAAATTTAACACACCTGCTCCCCATTCACACCTGAGACCTTGTAACACTAACGAGTCACATGACACCGGGGAGGGAAAATGGCTAATTGGGCACAATTTGGACATTTTCACTTAGGGGTGTACTCACTTTTGTTGCCAGCGGTTTAGACATTAACGGTTGTGTTGAGTTATTTTGAGGGGACAGCAAATTTACACTGTTATACAAGCTGTACACTGACTACATTGTATCGAAGTCTCATATCTTCAGTGTTGTCCCATGAAAAGATATAATAAAATATTTACAAAAATGTGAGGGGTGTACTCACTTTTGTGAGATACCGTAAAACAGGAAAGGTTTAGTCTGATTTAGTGTCAGACAGTGAGAATAAAGTTTTTTTTTACAGCGTATGTAAACTTTCTTTTTCAACTGTACATTTAGCTCATTTAATGGAAGCTGATACATCTTTTATTTGTAAACTTAATCTTGTCATTAATTGTGTTTTTGTTTGTTTTTTGAAAATGGGTCCAAACAGGTCTGAAGGTCATGAAGTCCAGTCATCTCCCTCCCCTCTCATCTATGTGCTACCTTCTTGTTTACTTGCTCTCAGCGCTCGTCTCTTGACAGTTTCTCTCCTCTCTTTTTCCACCTCCTCTCTCCAGACTCTTTGATCTCATTTCGACTGAAAATATCTCATACGTGCACATTTGAGTTTATATTTGACCACATGTGGAACTTGTCTTTTCTGATTTTTCTTTTTCTCTTTTGACTCCTTTTTTTTAATTGCCATTATGAAGTAGCTTGTAGCCGATATATCTGAGAGGAGGGTATGGATCACGTCACAGTGGTCTGCATCAGTAAAAAGACTGAGCAGTGTTAAAAGGACGCTAATGACAAAAACATAATTTCAGACTGGTTATAATCTTCCCCTTCGAACCTAATTTTTCTCTGCTTTTATCACCAGTGGCCTTATATGCCATCAGCGCTGTGTATTTTGCCGGCGTGATGGTGCGTCTGATGCTGACTCTGACCCCTGTGGTGTGCATGCTGTCGGCCGTGGCCTTCTCCAGCGTCTTCGAGCGGTACCTGGGTGATGACCTGAAGAGACAGAGCCCACCCGCAGAGGACAGCAGCGATGAGGATGACAGGAAGAATGCCGGCAACCTCTACGACAAGGTCTGGAGGATGTTACGCTCTTAATATCATCACATTCTTAGAGTTAGTGATCAGTTGTGCTGTCGTCATTTATTTTCCGTTATCTGGTTGCAATTGCATCTATGGAGCACCCCACTCTGATACCAAAGCATCCAGGGCATTCAAGCTTCAAATTTACAAGAAAAGTTGTGAATTTAAGACAGGAAGCTCACACATTCATATGAAAATCTTGCCAATTTACAAAAAAGAGCTGTACATTTTTTGCAACTATAGGATTTGACATGCAGATTTATGTGAAGTCTCAGATGTATCAGTGAAGTCACAAATTTGAGGAGCAAGCTAAAAATTTACAAGAAGTATCGGGAATGATATTAAGTAAACGTGTATCTCATGTGCAAGAGGAAGAAAAAATGCCTCAGGCCCAGTTGACACAATGCCGGATCCAGCCCAAATCTGAATGTTTCTGTTGCAGTTAAGCTTCTCGTTTGTGCAGCGTCCGGATGTCATGAGTGATATATTTCTGATCTGCCTCCTGCAGTGGCGTTGTGTGAACTGTGGAGACACGGTGAACTGAGAGCCCCACGTCACAACACAGATTTACAGATTTCAGCCAGTCTTACTCTGTTTATACTCACGTGTTTATAATTTGAAGAAGCGTCTCTCAACTCACGGTGCTTTAACAGAAAAACTCTTGTGCTCAGCCGGCATCTGTAAAGCTGTTTTCTTTTTTTTTTTAAGACAGATGGAGCCTTAGAATAGAATACGCTTTTTTTCTTCCCTTGTCCTGTCAGGCAGCTAGATGAGCAGAACAGAAATCTGCTACCCTTATTGTGCCAAAACAGATTTACTTTGCCAAAAGGAGCTTTATACAGTACCTACAGTGGTGTGAAAATTTTTTTGCCCTCTTCCTGATTTCTCATTTTTTTGTATGTTTGTCACACTCAAATGTTTCAGATCAAACAAATTTAAATGTTAGACAACAGTGACACAAGTAAACACAAAATGCATTTTTTAAATGAAAGGGTTTAATATTAAGGGTAAAAAAAAAAAAAATTCCAAACCTACATGGCCCTGTGTGGAAAAAGTGATTGCCCCCCCCCCCGTTAAAACATAAATTAACTGCATTTTATGACATCTTTGGAAAGCAATATATTGTGGTGACCCAGCACACTGCGGATGGACACTATCTCACACTCATCAGGGCTGGAGGAAACGGAGGACAATTTACATACGGACAGAGAGCCCCAGGGGGCAATCAGACGGGACTGTTATGTATGCGTCCTCGCAGAGGACGTCCGGGCCGGGCACTAGCTGATGTCATGCTAATGATGTGTATTGACTGATGTGTATTAGATGACAATCACTATGCTAATGTGCCATGCATTCTCTCTGTCTGTATAACGTGTATAAAAGAGCTTGTTATACATGCCTTAGCAACGCAGAAACGCTCCTACCAGACACGCAGCCCCAGTGGGCAACGCTGGGGTCCACAGGCTGTATTTATGTTAGAGGGTCAATAAAGAACCTGTGTCGACCTACGCTCGTGCCTCGCCTCCACATCCTTTCCTTACACCCTCTACATTGGTGACCTGACGTGAAATGGACTATCTCTCCCTTTCACTGTGCCGTGGATTCCCTTTTCTCCACATTGGTGACCTGACTGAGATGAACTGTCTGTCCCATACGCTGCACACCACACCGCGCTGTGGATTCCAGAGACCCGGGATCGCCTCCATCCTTCGCATCCACACTGGAGCGCGCGTGCCTTATCCTCTGTCCACAGTAGCGACCTCCAGAGCCGGACGGAGAGCGCGGCGCTGGGACCGAGACGCACGAGGATCAGCGACACGAGCAGCGCACAGAAACGGCCTGAACGAGGAAGATCATCAGTGCCATCTGCGTTGATTTCCATCAAGCTCCCCGACTCTGACTCACCTCCCGACAGCGGACTTTCTGTGCACAGAAGCCCCGCGTACACACCGCAGGATTACGAGGACAGCGGAACTTCCAGCTATGTGGTCACTGCACCAGGCGCGCACCATGCACCAGGAACAAACCGGCTCCACAGACTTGTACATCATCCTCCGCCGCTGCACAAGCCCGAGAAACACAGCCGATCACCATCCTCGGAACCTTTAGGGCTGCTCACGCGCCTGAAACAGACATGCAGACCGCACACTGGACTTCGTATGGGTTTCTCAGCCACGGCGCACAACGGGAATTTACCCGATTTCTTTCCCCGATGACTTTAGGGCTGCTTCCGCACCTAAAGCCAAACTGCCAAGTCCCTCACACAGCTTCAGTTTTTTTTCCACAGCCGCTACACATCCTCGGGTAATTTCGCCGTTCGCCTTCCCCACATCCTCACGGGACTGAGCCGCAAGAGGAGTCAGAGACTTAATTTTTTTCACAGCCGCTGTGGATCACCGCCAGGTTTACTGGGAAAGTCCCTCACCGTGGCGGATCCACACGCAATTTTTGCACGGCCCAGACACTTTTGACGTCCCGGCCCGGCACTCACTTATTCCCACCCCCCTCCCCTCCTCCTCCACATCGCTCTTCCCGCACCTCACTCCCTAAAGCCGGCTGATCGCCGGTTTGTTCCATTACGCACAACGCGCACTGGCCCCGTGCGCCCACGATCCACGGCCGTTCAAAGTGCTGGAACTCGGAGCAGAGCACACTGTCTTTTCCACCCCTCCCCCGTCCCCCCCACAGACTGACATGCCCTCCGACACTCCTCTACAGCAGGACAGTTCTACCGGAGCTGGAGCCCAAATGACCCGGGGGGGCACAGCCCCTTCTGAGTGTTCTGGCGGGAGCTGTGTGGTGACCCAGCACACTGCGGACGGACACCATCTCACACTCATCAGGGCTGGAGGAAACTGAGGACAATTTACATACGGGCAGAGAGCCCCAGGGGGCAATCAGACGGGACTGTTATGTATGCGTCCTCGGAGAGGACGTCCGGGCCGGGCACTAGCTGATGTCATGCTAATGATGTGTATTGACTGATGTGTATTAGATGACAGTCACTATGCTAATGTGCCATGCATTCTCTCTGTCTGTATAACGTGTATAAAAGAGCTTGTTATAATGCCTCAGCAATGCAGAAGCTCTCCTACCAGACACGCGGCCCCAGTGGGCAACGCTCGGGTCCACAGGCTGTATTTATGTTAGAGGGTCAGTAAAGAACCTGTGTCGACATACGCTCATGCCTCACCTCCATATCCTTCCCTTTCACCCTCTACAATATATTATAAAGCCATTTCTAAAGCTTTGGGACTCCAGCAAACCACAGTGAGAGCCATTATCCACAAATGGCGAAAACATGGAACAGTGGTGAACCTTCCCAGGAGTGGCCGGCCGACCAAAATTACCCCAAGAGCGCAACGACGACTTATCCAAGAGGTCACACAAGACCCCACAACAACAACCAAGGAACTGCAGGCCTCACTTGCCTCAGTTAAGGTCAGTGTTCATGACTCCACCATAAGAAAGAGACTGGGCAAAAATGGCCTGCATGGCAGAGTTCAAAGACGAAAACCACTGCTGAGCAAAAAGAACATAAAGGCTCATCTCAGTTTTGCCAGAAAACATCTTGATGATCTCCAAGACTTTTAGGAAAATACTCTGTGGACTGACGAGACAAAAGTTGAACTTTTTGGAAGGTGTGTATCCCATTACATCCGGCATAAAAGTAATAGCATTTCAGAAAAGGAACATCATACCAGCAGTAAAATATGGTGGTGGTAGTGTGATGGTGTGGGGCTGTTTTGCTGCTTCAGGACCTCGAAGACTTGCTGTGGTAAGTTGAACCATGAATTCTGCTGTCTGTGGGTTTTTCTTTCATTAACAGAGGGGTACCAACAATTTTGTCCACGTGGTGTAACAAACATACAAAAAAATAAGAACTCAGTAAGGGGGTTAAACACTTTATCATACCATTGTGTCTATGTACTGAATATTGTTGTACACTCCTCCTGTAATAACTTAATACATCATTTAAATTATTTATTTATTTTACCCATGAAGGACCCGACAGGATGGGAAATGGGGAAAGGAAGTGTGAGGAGGGGGAAAGAAAAGGGAGAGGAACAGACAAAAAAGACACACAAACTAACAACTAAAACAAACAGAAAATGGACTGCTTCTTCCTCCGAAGAGGTGTCAACACGAGTGTGGTATCCACACCTGTTAAAGGGGGAGACATTTGGGCATGTGCTTTCGTATGCGTGTATATGAGAGCATGTGCATTTGAGTGGTTTGTCAGGAAACCTATGAAGAGGGTGGCTGGTCGCAGCAACTCACGCCCCCCCCCCCCCCCCCCGGAAACCCCCAAGCAGGCAAGGCAGCACCACCAACCCCCACAGGGCACAGATGTCCGAGGTCAACAAGCCCCAGGAAAGCCAGGTATCCACCCCTGGAGGGAGGCCGGTGCGGCAGGCCCACATCCCCGGGCCTGCCATTCCCCCACACAGTCCCACACTGGCACTTCCAGACCCACCCATTCTCTCTCACTCCTTTACTCACTCAATCTCACTCCCAATCACCCTCAAGGTCACCCACACTCACTCACGTTCACCCATACATGCAGTCTCACTCACACTCTGACCTACTCACATCCATTCCTGCTCTCCATAGAATAGGCTTTATTGTCATTGTACAGTATAAGGAAATTGTGGGTGCTCCACCAGGCTACTGTGCAATAAAGTAAGAGAGAAGGATTAGATAAAACACAGTTACAGAACACATGATTAAACACACGACTGAAATAAAAATAGCCCAGGATTATGGAAATATACACAGGTACAGTAGTGGCTTCATAGGTGGAACTATGTACATAAGAGTGCAGAGTGTAGAACACATAATTGAGTAAAATGGTCCAAGGATTATGGAAAATATACATAGTAGTGGTTTCACGGATGGGTCAATATACATGAAAGTGAGGAGTGCAAAGACAGGTGTGTTATTGTGATAATTAAAAGTTCCTGAGTTCTGTACATGTGAGTGTTTGGAGGGAGATGGGGCCTCTGACTGTTTACCGTTCGGATGGCCCAGGGGAAGAAACTGTTTGTCAGTCTGGAGGTGTGGGACCTGATTGATCTGAACCATCATCCAGAGGGGAGCAGGTCAAACAGGTGGTGGGAGGGATGTGAGGGGTCTCCTGTGATGGCCTTGATCCTTCTGATACAGGAGGATTTGGAGATGTCCTCCAGGGAGGGCAGAGGGCCGCTGATAATTTTTTGGGCAGTGTTGATGACCCTCTGCACAGCCTTCCTGTTCTCGGCCATGGAGCCGGCGTACCACACACCCAAACCGTAGGTTAGCACGCTCTTCACTGAGCAACGATAGAAGGCCAGCAGCAGCTTCTGGTTCAAGTTGTTCTTCTTCAGGACACGATGGAAGTGCAGCCACTGCTGGGCTTTCTTCACCAGGGCCTTGGTGTTGACAGTCCAGGAGAGGTCAGAGGAGATGTGGGTGCCAGGAACCTGAAGGTGGGGACGGTTTCCACACAATTGCTATTTATGAGGAGGGGGAGGTGCTCCTGCCTGTTCTTCCTGAAGTCCAGTGTGAGTTCTTTGGTTTTTTGGACATTCAGTTAAAAATAAACATCAAATGTGGAATAAACTCCATAACCTTGGCTGAACAATGGAAAATCCTTCCACTCTGTAGGCAGATCATCATGAAGAAAAATGTTTTAAACCCAGTCTTGTCCCACTACTGGTTGTGTTTTTGTAGCTTATTTTGCAACAAAATAGTGGGCAATATAGTCTAAAAAATAACCTCCCTTTTTGTTTTCATGCCACATTCAGTTTTTTTTTTTTCATCAGTATTTTGGATTGAAGATAGCGAATTATTTCAAAGCCCCCCCTCCCAAAAAAAAACAAACAAAAAAAACAACATGATTCCCTATAAAGTGCAAACCTGGCTTTAAACAAACTTTTTTTGTAATAAAGGTTTGATCAAACAAGGATGAATCCACACATTTGATTAATAAAGTGCCAGCTGTATTTTATAAAATGAACTTTTAACGGTGGGGGAGGGGGTTGGAGCTGGACGCTACCATATTTACCTCCGCCAGGCCGAAAAGGCCAGGAGGAGGTAATGTTTTTGCCGGGGTCTGTCTGTCTGTCTGTCTGTCTGTCTGTCTGTTGGTTAGCAAGATAACTCAAAAAGTCTTGGACGGATTTCCATGAAACTTTCAGGCGTTGTTGGAAATGGTACAAGGAAGAATTGATTAAATTTTGGGGATGATCCGGATCACCGTCTGGATACAGGAATTTTTTAAAGCATTCTTTAACACTGTGACATACGGCTATTTTCAACATGTGCGCAGGTGCAATGGAGGGCGCTGGTCATCGTGTCTGACCAACATAAACTCCGCGTTCTTCAACGTTTTAGGCATAAAAGCACGCGGAAAACACTGGTGGGCTGGGCCTGCCACCGTGCCTGTGTTTGCGCGACGCTGCAAAAGCTGAGATGGGCAGCTGTCTGCCGCCGGATTATTTGGCAGAAATTCCCCGGCCAGCCATAGACGCTGCGCAAAAACGAGCTGCTCGGCAGCGTGCCTGTGTGCCTGTGTTTGCGCAACGCTGCAAAAGCTCAGACGGCCAGCTGTCCACCGCTGGATTATTTGGCAGAAATTCCCCGGTCAGCCATAGTAGCTCCGCAAAAAGAAGCTCTCTGCCGGGGAAGTTTCCAAATCATCTTTGGCCGCGGAGCGCAACCCCAATAAAGATAAAGATTAGATGTACCACGAAGGTCGAGTGCAAGCAAGATGTTTGTGTCTGTGAACATTCCGTCTTTTGGCGAGTTGATACGTAACAATGTTTACAGTGTGATGAGAAGGTTGCTGCCATGTAACAATCATCTTATATCAGCAATTGTCAACTCGTCACTCACACTTCACTCCAGCATTTGGAAGTGGTGGCGTTCCATTTTATACTGAGTCTAATATTGTATGTTATTGTTGTTACAAGACCGCCGACTGTCTGCTGATCTGTATATACTTTTATTTATTTATTTATTTATTTTCTACTCCTTTTAGTTCTGCATTTAATATGAACCCTGAGTTTGAAATAAACGTTTGCATTTTGAATAAAACCCACGCCAACCCGTCTACCTAATTGCCATCCGTCAGTGAAGCCCTCAGTGCTGCTTTCAGTGATCTAAAACGCTCACATAACCCATTGGCCTGTGGGTTGTACGCAGTTGTGTCATGACTTCTTTTGTTTTTTCTTTTGAATTCTTGGATGGAACATGGGTGGCCAATATAAGCTGCGGATTCAGCCATCACATATTTCGGATAACTTATGTTGAACTGTATAATCAGAGGAGCTATTGTCTAATTTGACCTTGTTGGATTTTATTACCCCCTTTGTTATATTATTCACTTTCTTTTAACCTGTACTCTTAATCTATTCGAAATAAAGACTAATTCATTCATTCATTCAATTGCAACGCCCCCAGCCTGGGAGTTTGCAGATGCAGGACATGGACACAACACCAACACTTCAGTTTATTACCTCCGCCAAGGAGGTAATGCTTTTACTAATGAACCACTAATCCTATCATTGTGAATCCAATTGCTACTCAGATGTTTTCATGGTCAAGGAATCTGACAACGTACACACAAACACTGTATGGGGGGAACTGTGGCGCTTGGCGGAGGTCTGCGCTCTCCGAGTGCTTTTCTAGTTACTCTTGTTAATGGAAGATCGATTTTCCTGATATTTTTTTTTTTTTTTGGCATTGTTCAGGCAAAAAAAATTAAACTTCAATCTAAAATTTTCTTAGAAATAGCCACCAACCAGAGTATACTGTATGTAGCGTTGAGTCCTACAATTTGGAACTAAGTTTAAAGCTTATTAATAATAATTGTAATACGTCATTTGTAACACTAGCTGGGGCACCACCCATGGGTTTTAAGAGTCATGGGAACTCTGTTAAGAACCAGCTTAACTTAGGAATTTGGCAGTTAATAAGTTAAGCATTAATTAATGATGTCATTAACAATGTTGGATCAGTCTCATAGTCCGGAGGCAGAATTCTTGACACTGAGTTGTTACAATAATGGACAAGGAGAAATCACACCTTCTAGATTTAGTAACCCCTCTTTATTAAACTCACAGGCATGACACAAACATAAGGCATTTAAGGTCAGCAGAATTAAACATGGCAATAATTGGGGTTACTTGATTGCATGAAATATGAACATACCATACACTTAAGCTCACCATATTACTCTCATGATTAATCTGTAGTACCCAAAGCTCTGATCTGTGCAGTCCCTGAGGTTAAAGAAAATTTATGCAGTTCTAATAAAAAGGTTACAAAAAAAATTTAGTGTAGAATTTGGATTCACAGGGGTTTAAGGAAAAAGAGGGGAAAAGAGGGAGGATACGCAGGATCAGGGATATATCAAAGACAAAGCACCATCAGGTCTAACTGACTGGCTTGTAGCTGCTTTCTGATAGAGCAAATTTAAATCTGACCACCACAACAGATGACGTGAAAGAAGTGAGTGCCTTCTGTGGATATGAAAACTTGGCGAGGGTTACTTCAGGCCGAGAGAAGGTGGTCCTCCTCGGTGCCTCGTGGGGGAATTTTGGCCCACAAAATCCGTATGGCTTCACTCCTAGGTCACTCAAGGCAGGCTTGCTCCAGGGAGAGTGGGGAGATCTGGTCCTGGGTTTCAACCCGCCAATATGCTGGATGATAGCGGCTGGTCTGAATACAGGCTGATATGCGCAGTTTCCCTCTGGCCAGTGGCTAAATTTTTTTAAGGTGCCGTGAGGAGAGGCAGCCATATCAGCAGCAACTCTCTCGTGTCTTTGTGCTTTTATCTGCTTATTCTTGTATATAGTGTCTTTTTTTTTCACCAGGGCTCAGTAGAAAGACTCGGATTAACAACTGGACCACGTTTTTTCAATTTTAGCCCCAGCTTTTCTCTTATTTTTTCTCTTCATTGGGGCAATGGAGAACAACAGAGGTGGGGGCAGACGCATTGTTTACAAACACGACCAACTGATAGCGATGAGGAGGCTGGTGCTGCTGCCCGCAGCGAAGCCCCTCATCTGGCATGAGCTCAGGAGGAAACGCCATGGAAGAAAGGCTGGAACTAAAGTAAGGATGGGGAGGAGGAAGCATAAACTGGCTGTACCGATGTTCATCACCGGGAATGTTAGGTCGCTGGGAAACGAAGCAAATGAGCTCACAGCGCTGGTCAGGATGCAAAAGGGATATCATGAGTGAAATATCGTGTTTTACAGAGACGTGGTTACACTCACAGATCCCGGACATTAACGTAACAATACCTGGCTTTAAGACTATCCGGTGGGACAGGGATGTTATAAGTAGCGGGAAGAAGGGGGGAGGAGGATTGGCACTTGTTGTGAGTAAAAGGTGGTGTAATCCTCGACACATTTATGTGAAGGAAAAGCGCTGCAGCCTGAACATTGAACTGCTGGCTGTGAGTATGAGACCCTATTATAGGCCGCGAGAATTTACGTGTGACCTAGTAATTATCATCTACGTCCCTTCGTCAGCTGATGCAGCGGTGACCTGTGACATCATCAGCTCCACTACTGCCACATTACTGGAGAAGCACCCTGACACATTTATGGCCGTCACGGGTGATTTTAATCATGTCTCACTGGGAAAAACACTACCAAACTTGCACCAGTTTATTGACTGTCCCACCAGAGAAAATAAAACACTGGATTTACTGTATGCCAGTGCAAGAGATGCATATAGTGCCACAGCTCTGCCCCCACTGGCAAATCAGATCACTGCATAGTCATGTTATCACCCAAGTACATTCCCCTTGTGCAAAGGCAGCCAGCTTATACACGGACTGTGAGGAGGTGGATACAGGAGGCTGCCGATGCACTGCAGGACTGCTTTGAGATGACGGACTGGGGCGTACTCTGTGAACCACATGGGGTGGACATAGACAATATGACCGGCTGCATCACAGAATACATCAAATTCTGTGAAGACGCAACCATGCCAGCTCAGACCATACACCGTTTCCCCAGCAACAGACCATGGGTCACCAGTGACCTGAAAGCACTTCCGAACAAGAAGAGAGTTTTTAGATCCGGAGACGAAGAGAAGCTGAGGGGAGTGCAGCATGAGCTGAGAGAGATGTTGAGGTGTAAAGACAATTACAGGAGGAAGTTGGAGGATAAACTCAGGCAAAACAATACCAAGGATGTGTGGATGGGATTGAAACAAATAACTGGGTGCAAGGGGAGAGGCAGACGGACATCTGGGAGCCTTGACAGAGCTGATGAGCAGAATCCGTTTAATAGGTTCAACTCACCGTCTGTCACCCCCACAACACAGCCAGACCCCTACACACCCCTCCCCCCACCTCCTGTGCAGCACCTCTCTCCATCCCCCCCCCTCCTTGGGGGACACCAGTGCATCCCCCCCCCCCCACATACACACACACACACATCACTGTAACTGCAGACCAGGTTAAGAAACAGCCGGAGAGACTCTGTCAGTGGAAGGCTGCGGGCCCTGATGGCATCTCCGCCAGGATCCTGAGAACCTGTGCCAACCAGCTAGCTGCGGTACTGAAACACCTGTACAACCTGAGCCTGAGTCTGGAGAGAGTACCGGTGCTGTGGAAGATGTCCTGCCTGGTTCCTGTCCCCAAGAAGTCATCTTCATCTGACCTGAATGACTGTCGAACAGTTGCCCTCACATCTCATGTGATGAAGGTCCTGGAGAGACTGGTCTTAGCCCACCTGAGGCCGCAGGTGAAGATTTGGCTGGACCCTCTGCAGTTTGCATATCAGCACCATTTAGGAGTTGAAGACGCTGTCATCTACCTGCTGCAGCGAGCCCATCTGCACCTGGATGGTGAAGGAGACACTGTGAGAATCACATTCTTTGATTTCTCCAGTGCCTTTAACACCATCCAGCCACTGCTGCTGAGTGAGAAGCTGCGAGTGATGGGGGTCAACAGCTCTGTGATCTCCTGGATTACCGACTACCTGACAAGCAGGCCACAGTTTGTCCGGCTGGGCAGTGTCTTGTCTGTGTGGTGGTTAGTGACATGGGAGCGCCACAGGGGACTGTGCTCTTTCCTTTTCTCTTCACCTTATACACCACTGACTTTCAGTACAACAGAGTCATGCCACCTGCAGAAATTCTCTGACGACTCAGCTGTTTTTGGGTGTATAAGAGCAGAAGAGGAGGGGGAGTACAGGGCACTGATAGTCAGATTTGTGGAGTGGACGGAGCAGAATCACCTGAGACTGAATGTCAGCAAGTCCAGAGAGATGGTGATTGACTTCAGGAAGAAGAGGACACCTTCTCAGCTATTGCAGATTAGGGGGGAGGATGTGGAGGTGGTTGAGGACTACAAATATCTGGGTGTCATGATCAGCAACAGGATGGACTGGAGATCCAACATCGATGCTGCGCACAAGAAGGGGATAGCAGACTCTACTTCCTGAGGAAGCTGGGATCCTTCAACATGTGCAGCAGGATACTGGAGCTTTTCTACCAGACCGTTGGCGCCAGTGCCATCTTCTTTGCTGCTGTTTGTTGGGGTAGCAGTATCAGAGCCAGCGCCATCAACAGACTTGACAAGATTATCAAGAAGGCTGGCTCTGTGATTGGTCTCAGGCTAGAGACCTTTGAGACTGTAGTGGAGAGGAGGACACTAAATAAACTGTGATCCATCATGTACAATCCTGATCACCCCCTTCACCACATACTGGACAGACAGTGGAGCACTTTCTCCAGCAGACTGCTACAGCTTTGCTGTCGAATGGTTAGGTACAGGAAATCTTTCCTGCCACGTGTCATTTCACTGTACAGTAACTCACTCTGATGTTGAATTCTGGTCATAACAATGCTGCCATACTGCACCTTGCAGTCTATATGGTACCTCAAATCTCACTCTGCCCCTGATAGTCCTGCATTGTACAGCGGGTATGATTCATGTGTCTGTACGGGTCACCATCTATTCATCTATGATGTAGATAGGCTTTTTTAAGTAGTTTTACTTTCCATGGGTAATCCCTTTATGTTGTGTGTGTTTGTCATTTGGTTGTGTACTGTAATGCTGCAGTTACACTGCAGTTTCCCAGTTTGGAATCAATAAAATACATCCATCCGTCCGTCCGTCTTAATTGATTTATTGCCCGGCCCTTCAACAAAAGGAAGCCTTTTCATATTAATTTATAAAAAAACAAATAAAATCAAACATCCCACCTGCTGTCAGTCACATTTTATTTTTTTTTTGCCTCGTTTTTTTGGTTACATCTTCTGGTGGTGAAATCTACACCTTTTATTGCTATAAAAAGAAAACACATTGCCACCTACTGGCCTGGAATATACATAATGGCTTGTTGAGCTTTTTGCAGCTCAGAATGAAGGAGGAATTTCACTTGGTGTTAGCGTTGCTCACTTTTTTTTTTTGTCAAAACCACAGGGAGCAACTAATTATTGGTTTAAAGTAAATCCACATGTGGGACACACCTGTGCTTAATGAGTGGGATCAAAGCAAAGTACGTTTACTTACAATATCATTGCTATCCTCGTCTAATCTCCTCATTAACAGAACTTGTCGGTGTTTCTAATAAAGTATGGAAGGAATTCATAGTAACACATTTAAATTGATGGTGTTGCACATGGCTTCTGGGATGAAACGCCTTCAGTCTGTTCCTCTCCTATTCTCCTTCCTTCCCTAAGAGGAAACAAACAGTGCTCCCATTTTTGTTGTCCTCTTTTTCCAAATCGATACAATGGGAATAATGCATTACAGGCCTGCTGTTAAATGTTGTGCCATAAAACAGCTACTTAATTGTCCGCCTGAGTTTTCTCATTGGGTACGATTAACCGTCTTCCACTACATTAGCAGCTCATTGCTACAGTGGTCATCTTCTGCTGGACTTTCACTAACCCTCAGTAATGACACCCACAGGCTGGGAAGGTTCGCAAACACGTGTCAGAGCAGGAGAAGGCTGAAGAGGGCCTGGGCCCCAACATCAAGTCCATCGTCACCATGCTGATGCTGATGCTGCTCATGATGTTCGCTGTACACTGCACGTGGGTCACCAGCAACGCCTACTCCAGCCCCAGTGTGGTGCTGGCATCATACAACCACGACGGGTAAGAGTTCAGGCCGTGGGAGTGAATGCCATGTTTATACAGTCTTAAAGAGCCCCAATTATGCACCTTTTTCACATGCTGACAGTTTTCTGAGACGGTAATGAAATGCCTGTGACTTGCTTTGGTCAAAACAACTCAGGGTTTTATAGTTGCAGTACTAAGTGGGGAAACGGAAACAAAACAATCCTGAATGGCTTATTCTGCTAATTGCTGATGAGGTTTCCAGGCCAGAGTATAATTAATGGGAATAGCATTAGCTAAAATAATGTCTATGAATCAAATATATGAGCAGTGTTTGATAGATGATCCAGTTGAAAATGCATATAGAATATACTGAAAATGGACAAAAACAGGTGTTGAGGTGCAGTGAATTGAAAGGCAGACGCCTCCCTCATTTTGTGCTGCTCAGGTGGAGCTCAAAGTCCACAGCTGTGGCCACTTAGACCAGCTGTTATCAGCCCAATATACCCCGCTATTGCTGCCAGAATATTACAAAATGAGCCAGACTGCTGTGAGATATTGTCAACTGTGGATTGATGAACAAGCTAGTCTAGTACAGTGACTGCAATTTACAACAGAACCATAAAAACCGTTTCAGCTGATTCACATCGCTAAGCTAGCCATGCTAACGGTCCCGGTACCTGTGCTGGGGTAAAAATAACAAAATAGGCCAAAATGATGTGAGATACAGTTTATATATATTAAATTACGTGTGATCAGTGAACAAGCTTGGCCACAGATGTCCAGCGGCGGGACTAGAATCTACAGAGGAGCTGAGCTATGTCACTAGCAAAGCTGGCTGCACTGTAGATGTGCAGCTCCTGAGGTTCAGTGGGAAACATCACTTGCTCTTCTCTGAGGAGAGAGCATGCCAGACTAGCTAGAGAGCAGGTCTAGAAAACCTGTGACATGGTGAGTCTACAGAAGAGACCAGCAAATCCAAAAGAGGCGTGTCCGGCAGAATCGTAGTCCTAGTTTCTGTGGAAGGGAACTGCTGTGTAGGCAGACTTTGGGCTGTTTGGCTTTGTAGTCATTTAATGTCAGATATCCCAGCTTAGCTAGTGAGGTAGTTACTGGCTCGACCATGTTTTTTTTTTGTTTTTTTTTTAAAGATTTCTTCTCTTTAGATTCTAGTCACCCCACCAGACATTAGACATCTGTGGTCAGTTTGTTCATTAATCCACAGTCGATAGTATATCTCACGTAATTCTGGCCTATTTTTGTTTTTGTTTTTTATTATTAATAGATTTCCACAGATTTGAAAGTTAGACACAGTCAGGTTCAGGGCTTGACATTAACACCTGCCCACCCACCCCTGGCAGGTATATTTCGGCTGTAGCAGGTAAGACGGCCACTCCCATTAGCTACTTTGGCGGACTGTAGTTTTCTCAAACGACATCTAAATAATAAACCTTTCACAAAGTGAGACTACAAAACTCCAGCTCCCATAAGCACCATCTGCGCACACACACAGCGTATTCTCATTGGTCCACTGTCAGCCAGCTGCATCCCAGGGGTCTGGCTCCACAGCTCCGCTCATTTTCTTTCCAGTCTGGAGAACACTCTCGGTGATCAGATCATGGGGACAACTGCCCTGACCTCCTGTTGTCCCAGCAGTGAGAATAACCTGTGCTCTCCCCCGCATCAGCCCCTACTTCTGTGGTTAAATATGATTATTTTTAGAGCAAGAAGTTTCCATTTACAGTCTGCAATTGTGCAAATTTAAGTTTTCATATGACAGAGAAAACATGACTAAACTTCATGTTGCTGTAAAGAGCAAATGAAGCTTCTTCTGAGGTGAACATCTGTGATTATCTATGATATCTGTGATTTGCAGCTATTTCATGGAAGTAAAACCTCCAATTATGTAATTTTAATGTGCTGGTCTAGGGGTGTCAAACATGTGGTCCAAGTTTATCAGGGGGTCCAAGTTTTTCTCTGAATTTACAGCTTTCTTTCTAGTAAATTTCCAACTTTTTCTACTGATTAGAATTGTTCATGTAAATTTGAGACATTTTTCTCCTTAAGATGAAACTTTTTTCATCAGTTTTTTTTTCTTTTTTCTAGTGAAAGCAGGTAGTGTCCATTTAGATTAAATCCATCAGCAATTACTAGTAACGTCATGCAGCCCTGAAGGGGTGTCCCAATTCATAGGGGTCATTCTCAACCCCCACCCCTTGGCCTTTGATTTCAAGGACCAGGGGGGTGGGGGTAGGGAAAGGGGAAGAGGTACAAATGAGAATTGGGACGGACCCCAAATCTACCTGTACTTCACTCTCATACTGCTGTTAATAATTAAACAGTGTTTCTCTTGCTATCTATGTATAAGGGTCATTTACATTTAAAAAGGTTGTAAATTTAGTTCAAGTAAAATTTAGCACGCAGCAGTCAAATTTGATCATGTTCAACATAATTTTCTAACCACAAAATTGTGGCTAGTGAAAAGACTGAGTGGCTAGTAGCTTTGGAAAATCACTAGCCACAGTGGCCAGTGAGCAAAAAAGTTAATGTCAAGCCCCAGTCAGGTGTGATGGTACGTGTCCACTAAATCAGTCATTTCTCTGCTTCCTATTCAGTGTGTATATGAAATGCAACGGAAAACATCTGGCAGTGGTGCGGTATGATTCGAGCTGCGATGTATCAAGTTGACTGTACCTGTCATTTGCATAAAGTTTAAATTTTTTAACTTGATGCAAATGTGGTCCAGGCACCCAGCATGTGTCAGCTGCAGCGACGTCATCAAACCAGCAGCTGTTGTCAAATAACGACAAATTCATTAACTGCAGCTACTGTTTCTCACCTTAAATGTTGGCAGAAACACTTTTCGCTGGATTGTTTTAAAGCTATCAGACAAACGTTTCCTCAAAATCCACCATGTTGTCCAGGAACTGAGATCTGCAGAAAACCGCCCACAGCTGGATGTGTTGACCAATCAGGCAAAGCCTTTGTGTTCTCAGCAGCTGGACCAATGAGTCTTTCGCTTTCGCTTTTTAGTATGCTTATTGTTAATTTATTTTCTTTCCATAGGAATGACACAAAAAGCAGAGGAAGAAATGCCAAATCTGAGAGTTCACACAGAACTCAAAACAAATGAACTGGGCAAAATTATTGCCATATTCAATTTAATATTTGGGAGCACACATTTTGGAAGAAATGCCAGCATGATCATTAAAATCATGAAAATAAAGAGGCAGATAGCCATACAATTCTGCCAAACACCCATTTCCTTTCTCTCACCCACAAAAACACATCTCTGTCTGTCCCCAACAGCTCCCGTAACATCCTGGATGACTTCAGGGAGGCCTACTATTGGCTGAGGCAGAACACAGACGAACATGCCAGAGTGATGTCGTGGTGGGACTATGGCTACCAGATTGCAGGCATGGCCAACAGGACCACGCTGGTGGACAACAACACTTGGAACAACAGTCACATAGCACTGGTGAGGAGCTCATGCATGTCGTCTGAAAGCAAACACAATAATTAAGCAATATTACATGAATGGTATCAATGAATAGAGCACCACAGTGAGGTCTCCAGCCCTCCACTGCATGTCGGACAAATGATCGAATCACTGCATTACTACATTCATTAATACTGCTTAACCCTTGTTCTAATATTGCTTTTAGACAACAGTTCCTCGAATGCAAGTTATAAATTTACAGTAATGGTAATAGAACACAGTACGACTTGTTTATTTGAAAGGGTCATTGACTGCACTTTTTTCTCCCAGTTTTTAACAGCTCACACATCTTAAAGAAATGTTTGTGACATATTTTGTTCAAATTTTCTTTAATTATTCAACTAAAAAAGCACTCAGAGCGCATAGCTCCACCAAGGCTCCTTCTGTCCCTTATGGATTGCCTCCAAAATGTACTGGGTTTGTGTGTAGGCCTACTGTAGAGCCACTTCTGGTGAAAATTGCATCAAAGTCTGTCCATTAGTTTTGGAGTATTGTTGCTAACACTCTGTGAGAAGATAAGAGCCTTGGCCGAGGTATGCATTCTCAGATCACCACCAAGATGTAATGGGTTCCTCAGTAGACCAAGAACCACCTGTGGTGAAAATTTCATCCTAATCCATCCAGTAGTTTTTGTGTAATCCTGCTGCACAAATACAAACAAAGCCCTTGGTGGAGGTATGCACTCTCAGATCATCACCAAACTCTAATCATCTGTTCCCCATGCCATTACACACCTTTCCTGAAAATTTCATCAAAATCCGTTCATAACTTTTTGAGTTATGTTACTAACAGACAGACAAACCAACACGCCAACGCCACTAAAAACATTACCTCCTCCCTTGGTGGAGGTAATTATCTTCTTATATCGGCTGCTCCCTTTAGGGGTCTCCACAGCGGATCATCTGCCTCCATCTCCCCCTATCCCTTCATCTTCCTCTGTAACACCAACCCTCTCCATGTCCTCCTTCACTACATCCATGAATCTTCTCTGCAGTCTTCCTCTTTTCCTCCTGCCTGGCAGCTCCATCTTCAACATCCTTTGTCCAGTACATCCACTATCCCTCCTCTGCACATGTCCAAATGCTGCTATTAGAAAATGGCAGCAAACCCTAATAATCTGACACCGGTCAGTGCAACAAGATGGTGCAGGACAAAAATGTGTCAGCACAACAGTTTGGTCTATGCATACTTTCAGTTTGGTCTATGCATACTTTTTCAGAGTTCATTGGTTCAGGCTCTTCAGTTGAATGGCCTGCTTGCTAGCTAGTGGTAATTTTGGTAGCTCTTTTTTATTTTAGTTTTAGGCTTTTGTCAAATGCTCATTTTAGTTTTTATCATTTTTAGTCCTGTCCATCCTTTTTTAGTTTATTCACATTTTAGTTGACTAAAAGTCTGTGCATTTTAGTCTAGTTTTAGTCAACAAAAACTAATGACATTTTAGTCTAGTTTTAGTCAGTGAAATTTGTATTTTATTGTCTTTTATTTATATAATTAGCCAAAACCAGCTTTTTCTTTTGTCTTAGACTCATTTCAAAATTCACACAATAGGTTATCTTACCATTATCTGATGATGTTTTGGTCGCATTTCTCCCCTCTATTTCCACAACACATTCTGTCATTTTTTCATCATCCGCGTATTGAAAATATGTCCAAAAATCCAATAGTCTTTTCCTCCAAGCCCAGTGAAGACAATCCCCTGCTGCATCGCCATCGTGTCCTTTTCTCCATACACTGCCGCTGAATCAGAAGCAACTGGATTTTAGCATTTTCCATATGGTGTGGGGCAGGAGAAGAAACCAAAGGTGCCCCAGAATGCCTGCGCCGCACACAGTTGGGAAGGAAACAGAAATGCTGCAAAATAATAATCCAACGAAATAACTTTATATTTCGTCTCGTGATTTTTTTGTCAACAAAAATGATAAGAGAGTTCAGCAAAGTTTTTCTCTTAAACTAAATTTTGTCTCGTCTTTATTACTTTAAACAACAGTTTGTCTTCTGGTGTGGTTCCTGCAAATTTTAAGCATACAGTAATGAAACCTTTGCTGAACAAACCTGGTCTTGATCAAACTGCTGGCTAATTTTAGGCCTATTTCAAAGCTGCCTTTTCTCTCAAAAATATTGGAGAAAATTGTTTATCTTCAGTTAAAGTTCTTTTTGGATGAGAATGGTGTCCTGGAGGTGTTTCAGTCTGGATTTAAATCCCTCCATAGCATAGAGTCGGCTTTGTTAAGGGTCTTTAATGACATCCTCCTGGCATTGGATTCTAGTGATTTTGTGATTCTTGTCCTGCTTGACCTAACTGCTGCCTTTGATACAGTGGACCATGACATTTTAATAACCCGTCTACAGCATCTTGTGGGGATTTCTGGTACTGTATTGGAATGGTTCAAGTCCTATTTGGCAGATAGAACCATGTTTGTAAGTCTGACTGGTTTTGAATCTTCCTCGGCTTCCCTGCCATGTGGAGTCCCACAGGGCTCAATTTTAGGGCCCTTGCTTTTCTCCCTAAAGTAATCCATACCTTCATTACATCTTGGCTGGATTACTGTAACACATTTTATTTTGGAGATGGCCAGTCTTTCCTCTCACGTGTCCAGTTGGTTCATAATGCCACTGCACGTCTTTTAACTGGATCACATAAGAGGGACCACATTACACCCATTTTAGCTTTCCTTCACTGGCTGCCTGTACACTTTAGGGTGCATTTTAAAATTGTTTTGTTTTTAAATCATTAAATGGCCTTGCGACGCCTTACCCCTCTGAGCTCCTTCATCCTTACACCCCTGCTTGGTCTCTAAGGTCAGCTGATCAGCTGCTCCTGGAGATACCAGAATTGAAGAGGAAGCTCGGAGGGGACATAGCTTTTTCTGTTGCTGCTCCTAAACTGTAGAACAATCTGCCTTTGTCCATCAGACAGGCCCCTTCACTGTCCAGTTTTAAAACTCATCTTAACCCTTTGAGTGTGTATGGTGCAGAAGTGTGCCTGTTAGCTGATCAGTCCAAACAAAGCCTGTACAGCTGAATAGAGTGCGAAGTGTACAAACCTTTTAACACCACTTGGTGGCTGAGAGGTGTGGCTTTTCACTTACCGCGAGAACTGGAAACGGTCCAATTCAGTAAGTAGGTCAAATCAGCGTCTGAAGCCTGCCTCCTTTCATTCTGCTGTTTCACAAGAACTGCTTGCACCATTGTCCGAAGGCACATAATCAGAGTTGGACTCTAACTCAGAAGACGAACTAGGGCTAAGCTCTTCCTTTGAACCAGGAGCGGCGAATACCAACGCTAAAACCTCTTCAACTGAGAGCGTCTTCCTCGCCATCCTGTCTCTTCCGTGTCAAAGTGGAGACGGACATCTTGCGCGCGACGTTGCAGCTGCATTTTCTGTGTCCAGCCGTGCCCAAAACGGCACAGGAACCTCGTCTGCAGATTGTTCTGCTTTGCCAAACCGTGGTCACGTAGTGAAAAGGTCCAGAGCAGCCCGTGGGCGACATTTGGCTGGGCAAGAGCGCACAGCCGGTGCGCATCGATGTGCGCCACGTGTGTGCGGTGGCAGGACAAATAGGTAGTGGCGATGCGGCTGGAGGTTTGGACATTGACGGCTGGGAGCTTCTTAGAGATGAAAATGTTTATCAGCCGTGGCTGAAAGCATTTGAACAGCCAGTTGGATATCGTGGAGAGAAGGACCGGTCATCTGCGCCCGCCACTGATCTTGTGTCGCTTTTTTGGACTCCGGAATTCTGGATGCTTGTGACCGACGAAACAAACAGGTACATACAGTATTTGCTGTATAAACTGTTTCATTCGCTTCATTTTAGTTTAGTGTGAAACAAGTGTGCCATGAGATTTGTGGGTTTTTTAATGATTTTTAGTAATTTTGTCAATGATGGGACAAAAGGACCATGTGGTGGCAGTGTGTGAAATAGAAATTGTCCATCTATCCATCTTCTACCGCTTTTCCGGAGCAGTAATTAGGTCCAATTATACACAATGCATGGATGCAAGTTCACCTGGCAGACACTTCGGTATCTCTGCAACACTTTTATAATTGGGACTTTGCATCTAACTATAATCATTCTGAAGCTATAGTGTTATAATAAAATTTGGTTTGTCGCAGTATGCAAATTAGGTCCAATTATGCACAATGCATGGATGCAAGTTCACCTGGCAGACACTTGGATTCCTCTGCAACACTTGTAATTGGGACTTTGCCTCTAACTATTACCATTCTGAAGCTATTGTCATTTGAAAATTTGAGGTCAAACTCTGCGTTTTCCTGCCAAAAATTCTACACACTCAAAGGGTTAAAACCCATTTTTTTAATTTGGCTTTTGACCCAACTTAAGACACTGATTTTACTTGTTTTTGTTGCTTTTATTGTATGCCTACTATTTATTTATGCTGTATTGTATTTTTTAGTTGTATTTTATTGTTTTTATCTCTTATGTTCTCATATTTTATTTATTCTTGATGTACAGCACTTTGTGTCAGCTGTGGTTGTTTTTAAAGTGCTTTTTAAATAAAGGTGGATTGGAGTCAATGAAGTTGCATGTGATATTTAGTCAGTCAGCATCACATGACCTATTTACGTCCCTTCCCATCTCACATTAATCTTGTAAAAAAGGTTCGTTGACAAACCTATTTTGTCACACTTTTTGTTGATGAAATTAACACTATTGCTAGTTTCTGCTCAATTAGTATCTCTACTTTTCTTCTTTTAGATTTGATTGGCGGTTGGCAACCAGCCCACAGGTGCATTACTGCCACTGACTTGATAATCACCAGTCTGTATCCTTGTATAAGGAGTTCTTATAAGGAGTTCTGAACAACTCCTTATCTGTGAAAAAATTATCTGTCCTTGGACTGTGTCCTAGGAGCAGCTGAAGAGTTCCCTTAAGTTCTTTTCAACACCCTCTTCAGATGAAGTAAAGAGTCAGAAGCAGACATACATTAGGAGAAACTGTGCACTGTGAGGTTATAATGTAAACTTTGGGGTAACTAATTTTAAAACTAAAAATCTAATTGGGATAACTGGTAACATGAACTCGAACACAACATATTTTCAGCTCCTCACTAAGGAAATTAAGGTACGCAACACAGCACTACAATCCTCACACATTATAAGGAGCCACCAATGGATACTGTAATCATACGCTGTTGACGTGGAATGATACATATTAGGCGAAACATCTGTGTGGTTTTCGGGGATTATAGTAACTCCTGGAATCCTTTTTGTTTAATCAAATTGCTTGGTTGGACCTAACTGTTGTATAAATCAAGTTCACTCATCACGGGGAGGCTTTGTTTGGCCTGAATTGTCATCCGTGAATCTAGAGAAGTGCTGTCAGAAATCCAAAATATTATGTTCCCGACTTGCGCCCCCCCCCCCCCCCATTGGCGCATTTGTTCATACTCACGGTTGCTTGGTTACACTCATTTGTCTTCTGGTGTGGGCACTCATTCACTAAGCGTTGATCTATTGTCTTGGAGTATTACCCCACCAAGTGGACATAACCCAGCATTACCACTTGGACTGTGGACAGGTGTGCAAGAGAAAACACTACATATACTTTGCCCACCTGTTTAGTATTGACCGTCCATAAATATTGATCCTAAAGAATCAGCTTTCAAAATCAGTTAGTTTTGTTATGCGGAAGTTTTCACTTGTACCAACATCCTCAGTGAACCTAGTCTGAAAGTACAAGCTGAGAGATCCCTGTGGACATCAAAGAGTGACCCACACAGCTCATCTCCTCAAGCTGTTTGTGTAAATCATTGTGAAGCTTTATGAAGTGTGTCTGTGCGTCCACAGGTGGGTAAAGCCATGTCGTCCAATGAGACCGCAGCCTATGAAATCATGAAGTCGCTGGACGTCGACTATGTCCTCATCATCTTCGGAGGGGTGATTGGCTACTCAGGTGACGACATCAACAAGTTCCTGTGGATGGTGCGCATAGCAGAAGGGGAGCACCCCAGGGACATCAGGGTGAGTGAAGGACCACACACTCGTACACATACACGCATCTGATTATAGGGACATTATATAGACTTAGATTAATTTCTAGGAGACTTAAATGTACCCTCTACTGCATCATAAGCCTAATCTCAACCATAACTCAAGCATGTTATGACCCTAAAATTGATTTATTTAATGGGGACCTCAAAAATGTCCCCATGTTTCTCGAGGTCCCCATAGTGTAGGTGTTTTCATAAAAAAGTTCCAATCTCTAAAGAAAATGAACACACACACACCGTTTTCTAAATTTGTTCTCATGTTTACAGACCTGTAATGCTTCCAAGATGTTAGGGCACTTTTTCATTGTTAAACTTTATTAGATTGGCACCTTCGGTGCAAACCAGTAACAGTAGCTACTCAACTCCATTCCCACCTATCGCCTAACAGCTTATATAAACAGTTTCAGTCTGGTTTCCACCCTCTTCATAGTACAGTTCATTCAGCTCAAATCTTCTACACCAGGGATGGGCAACTTTGGTGGTAGTGACCACCCAAAATTTTTCCTCACTTCCCAAGGGCCAGATTTACATGGGGGGGTGGGGGGGATTATTTCCTGCAAAGTTAAAAGTTTCACAGTTAAAACTGAAAATGCAAATAAAAATATCATGCTTTATCATATTAGAATAAAAATAACTGTTAAAATTATATCTGCCCTGCAATGGACTGGCGATTTGTCCAGCCTGTACCCTGCCTCTCACCCAAAGATGCTGGGATAAGCTCCAGCCCCCCCCCCCCCCCAAGCAGCCTAAAAAGGATTAAGCAGTAGAAGATGGCTGGATGGATGGATAAAATTATATCATGACCTAATTTTTAAAACTCTCTCCATCAAAATGATGAGCAAAGATGAATTCTGGACGATAATTAACAAAAGAAGCCACGAAAAAGGAAATATGACGAGGTTTAGCTTGCTCTTGAATTCATTGTGGGTGTGGAGAGGCAGAGAAGTACCTGTGTGGGCTTGGTAATGTCTGGCTCCCCAAAATGGGGAATTAAAAAAAAGTTCCACTGGTATAAATGAACAAAAAAATCAGCAGATTACAACGACCAGTCTCTGAACTTTTATTGCTGACATGGGATTTTAACAGGGGTATCGGGCTTGTTGTTATGAGCTATTCGGTCTCTGTACGACCGTTGTGAGAGTTTGGTTCGTATCGCCAACACTCGGTCGGACTCATTCCCAGTGAGCGTTGGACTCCACCAGGGCTGCCCTATGTCACTGATCCTGTTCATAATTTTTATGGACAGGATTTCTAGGCGCAGCCAGGGAATGGAGGGTGTCATGCTTGGTGACCACAGGATCTCATCTCTGTTGTTTGCAGATGATGTTGTTCTGTTGGCTTCATCCAGCAATGACCTACAGTTCTTGCTGGGACGGTTTGCCGCTGAGTGTGAAGCGGCTGGGATGAGAATCAGCACCTCCAAGTACGAGTCCATGGTCCTCAGCCGGAAAAAGATGGATTGTCCTCTCTGGGTTGGGGACAGGCTCCTGCCCCAAGTGGAGGAGTTTAAGTATCTTGGGGTCTTATTCACGAGTGAGGGGAGAATGGAACGAGAGTTTGACAGATGGATCGGAGCAGCATCTGCAGTGATGCGTACGTTGTACTGGTCTGTTGTGGTGAAGAGGGAGCTGAGTTCTAAGGCAAAGCTGTCGATTTACCAGTCAGTCTACGTTCCTACTCTCACCTATGGTCACGAGCTTTGCGTAATGACTGAAAGAACGAGATCGTGGATACAAGCAGCTGAAATGAGCTTTCTTTGTAGGATTGCTGGACTCACCCTCAGAGATGGGGTGAGGAGCTCAGTCATCCGGGAGAAGCTCGGAGTTGAACCGCTGCTCCTCCACATTGAAAGGAGTCAGTTGAGGTGGTATGGGCATCTGATCAGGATGCCTCCTGGACGCCTCCCACTTGAGGTGTTTCGGGCACATCCCACTGGGAGGAGACCCCGGGGCAGACCCAGGACTCGGTGGAGAGGCTATGTTTTCCAGCTGGTCTGGGAACGCCTTGGTATCCTCTCTGAAGAGCTGGAGCAGGTGGCTGGGGAGAGGGAAGTCTGGGCTTCTCTGCTTGAACTGCTGCCTCTGTGACCCGGACCTCCGGAAAAGCGGTAGAAGATGGATGGATAGATGGATTTTAACAGTGTGCTTCAGTCACACTCATTAGGAAGAAACCTCAAAGCTTTGAATATTTTTCTGTACAATTGAGGAAAGTCTCTGAGCTTCATGAGGCTTCACCTACCAAACAAGAATAAATGCTACCGCTCTTCAGCTGTACATTTACTGTTGGTTACACCCTATTAATGTGGTCTTAGCATGCAAAACATACCTGACAACATTCCAGTGCACAGTGCTGCTCCTGCCAGTGACTCTCTCACTTTTGCTCTATTACTTGCAGAGAGCAGCACTAAGGTTTCAACTAGAGCTCCCTCTGCTGGTGAACTCTATAATTGCATTTAAGAATGTGGTTCCAAACGTGATATAAATAAATAATTGATTTTTGGAAATGGACTGGCGGGCCGTAGTGGATGAGGGGGCGGGCCCCCATTTGCTCATCCCTGTTTCACACTCTTCATTTCTCCAGTCACTTCAGGTGTCCTCTTCTTTATGATCTATCTTCTTCCTCTCAGTAATATTTTCCATAAACACAACATCAATTTCCACTGCTACGCAGATAAAACCCAGCTCTACCTCTCCAGCAAACCCACTTCCACCCTGCCTCCCACCTCCCTTACTAACTGCATAACAGAAATTAAATCTTGGTTTTCATCAAATTTTCTCAAATTACACAGTGATAAAACTGAGGTTCTCCTCATTGGTACAAAATCAACTCTCTCCAAATCTGATAGTGTCTCCCTCCTCATCGACAACTCCTCTGTTTCCCCCCTCCCCACAGGTTGAGAGTCTGGGTGTCATCCTTGACAGCACTTTATCTTTCCACTCCCACATTAATAACATTACCCGGTCAGCATACTTCCACCTGAGTAACATTAACCATCTCCATCCCTCCCTCACCCCCTACACCACTGCTATCCTTGCTCATAGCCTTGTCACTTCTTGCCTGGATTACAGCAATTGTCTCTTTTTTGGTCTCCCTCACAAATCAATCCATAAACTTCAACTGGTCCAGAATTCAGCTGCCCGTATTATCAGCAGAACCTCCTTCATCCACCACATCACTTCCACCCTGTAACAGCTCCACTGGCTCCCAGTCAAATACCGTGTCAATTTCAAAATCCTCTTGCTCACATTCAAGGCCACCCCCCCCTCCCCCATAGCTCTCTGACCTCCTCCATGTAGTCACTCCCTCTCGCCCCCTTAGGTCTTCCTCTTCCCTCCATCTGACTGTTCCCCCTGCCTGTCTCACCGCCATGGGGAGCAGGGCTTTCAGTCGCTCCGCTCCCCAGGTCTGGAACTCACTACCATCTGAACTCAAACATTGACTCACTCCCGTTTTTCAAATCTCAACTCAAGACCCATCTATTTCAGACTGCTTTTCCCCTGCGAATACACTTGCATAATCTAATTTTAACCTGTTTTTATTGTCTTGCTTGTTTTATTTATTGTACGGTGTCCTTGTGTGTTTTGAAAAGCGCCTCTAAATAAAATGTATTATTACATGTGAATAGAACATTTATAATTACTAAAACATCTTAAGTCTTGAATGTAAATTATCAAACCTCTCATCTAATTATAATACAAGGCAAACATCACCTGAAAAGTTGCACTGCTCATTATCGTTTGATAAGATCAAATAATTCCCCCACCCAGGTTTCTCTGCTGCACGGCGAGTGTACAGTGACTTGAAAATTTGCGTACACGAGCTGAGACCTGTGGTGGGATTTGAGTGTGCTGTTTGATCACATTGAAATTAATACTGAGCTTCGCATTGAAATGATGGTATGACCAGTTTTCTGTCTTATGCACATTTGATAAATGAGGGCCATGGGGCTGTCTCATTAAAAAAAAAAAAACAACAACTTCCCGATGAAGTTAAACCACATGTCGGCCATTTGACGATGTATGTACAGACGGCAGCGGTGCTTAGGCCTGTCTGTGCTTAAGCCAGTGTGAGCTGTAGACGATGGGGGGAATTGAGGTTTGCACAGACCAACTGGCCCCGGTGGTAGTGAGCTCTTAGAAGAGGCCCTTCATTGTATGTGTGCGTTTTCCCTTTTAGCACACCTGCCGGAATTGACATTGGCGATGTGGATACACCATCCATTCAACTTTTGAGTTTGAAGGCTGAGATCATGATGCCATTTTGATCGTTATCCAACTTGGAATTCAGATCGTGACGCCCCTACTAATGAATAACCTACTCACATGCTGTTTATAAATGGTAGCTGCATAGTGGAACAATGAAATCTCTGTGAAATAAAGGGTTTGGATCAGTTTGAGGTTTGATGTTTCTTTGACTTCTTTCTCCATCTGCTGCCCTCTTGTCTCCATCCAGGAAAGTGACTACTTTACCCCACAGGGAGAGTTTAGAGTGGACAAAGCTGGCTCACCCACCCTGCTCAACTGCCTTATGTACAAAATGTCTTACTACCGATTTGGAGAGATGCAGGTTTGACATCATCATATGATGTTTTGTGAAGCTTTGTGGACCAACTAGGAGAGTGCCAGTTGACAGAGTTGTGTGGATGCCTGATTAGTTTAAAAAAAAATTAATAAAAGCTTTTACCTGTTTTTTGCTAAGCTGGATTTTCGTACGCCGCCGGGCTTTGACCGGACTCGTAATGCCGAGATCGGCAACAAGGACATCAAGCTGAAGCACCTGGAGGAGGCCTTCACCTCAGAGCACTGGCTGGTCAGGATTTACAAGGTGAAAAAGCTGGAGAACAGGAGCCGCATGGAGCAGAAGCTGCGCAGCACAGATGCCACCAGGCAGAAGTACACGTCCAGAAAGGTCAGCTGAGCCCCTCCCCCAAACACTGAAACACTCAAGATCAGCAGTGTGTATGTTTTGAAATAACTGGATAGCAGCTGTTGGAAGTGAAGGAGAGGTGGAGTGATTATAAACATGTTTTAAGGGCTGCAGCAGTTTGGGGTCATTCTTGTCACATTTCTCTGCTGGGCGCAGGTCAGCACTGAAGCAGGCCAGTTCACTATCCAGATCCTTTTCTTCTGTTGTCTTGCTGGAAAAAGCAGTGCCTGGAAAAGATGGAGAGGTTAATGTGTTGTTTTAAAACTCTGTGTCCTCCTCTGGATTAATGCTGCCATCACAGAAGTATAAACAACCTTTGCCAAGGGCACTGACATAACTCCACATCATGACAGACCCTGGCGTTTGGACTTGCTGCTGATAACTGTCTGGTCCTTTCTTGCCATCAGTCTTGAGCACACAGTGTCCATTACTTCCAAAAAAGATGAGGAATACCAATTAGTCTGACCATAATTCAAGTGTGATGATCCATGCCACATGCCTCCGAGCCCAGGAAGGTTGATGCCACTTCCTGACTTGTTTGATTCAAGGATTCTTTTATGCATAGTTTTGTTTTCAATGGCATCTTTGAGTGAAACTGTGTTTTTTTTTTTAGTGCTTGACAAAGGTTTGGATGGTTCTTGATGCAGTGCCATCTGAGGGATTAGAGATCACAGGTGCTCAACTTACCCCTGCATCCTGCCCTTTACACACACAAAGTCCCCAGATTCCTCGACTCATTCACAGTAACAGTGTTATGTATTGTTGTTGGACATGTAGGCAAATCTTTTCCAGTCTTTCTTGGAGGAACATTGGGCCTCATTCACCAAGCGTGTTCCCAATGAACTGAATTTTTTTTTTTTTGTATACTTTATTGATCCCCAGAGAGGAAATTGAGGGCATCCACCTGGATGGATGAAGCAGCCACAGTACGGTGCTATCCCTGTACCATTAGACAAATAGATACATACTTTATTTCGAACAAAAAAGTATAACAAAAACAAAACAAATGACAAATGCAATAAAGTAACAGTATACAGTGTTCGAAAGGGAGAAGGAAGAAGTGAACACTTATTAATTCCAACTCCTCTTTTCCATAAATACACCCATGTGAATTATATACAAATTACCACATTTAAGACCCCAAGTAAACAATTAACTGTATTTTGTACATATCAACATTAACACCCATCCATCCTAACATACATTGATGTCCATACATCAAAACTAGCCTCAAACAACACAGATATACACAGTGCTATCCCACCCACTATTCCATAGTGTCCCAGAGTGAGCATAGTGAATCGTACATATAAATACTACCCTTCTAACATATATCCTTTCAGCAAATAATGTTTATACCTCTTTTTACCATTCACACACATTCACACCTAGGGCCACTTTAGGGTCTCCAGTTAACCTAACCTGCATGTTTTTGGCCTGTGGGAGGAAACCGGAGAACTCCCGGAGTAAACCCACACAGACACGGGGAGAACATGCAAACTCCACACAGATCACTGTTGGTCAGGGGCTGGGATCGAACCAGGGATCCTGATAGGATATTTTCAGGTTTCATTGATTATTCTATATGTTTTTAATGCTGTATTATTCTATTTTATATTATAATTGTATCTGGTGCATAAAATGAGCCAATGTCTGATTCTCTGTTTCTCCATTGTCTCAGAGCTTGAAAAGAATGTCTGTTTCTCAGTGTAAGATTAGGCTGAGCAAGATTGTAAATAATGACAACGGTTTTTGTTTTATCATACCAAGCTGTTCTGTTCAGAATGCCCAAAGTTGGGATGACTTGGGATGACCAGGTCATGTAAAGATCGTAGCAGAATGTTCAGTGCTGTCCATAGGTTAGAAGCAGTGTTGGGGAAAGATGGCTCCAGCAGTCTTTAGGTTTAGACTAGAAAAGCACTCGGAGGACTTCCGGTTATGGCTGCCACGTAGGACGGACGTGTCTCGCTCTGCTCTGCTCCTGGAAAAAAAAAATCGGCAAATAACTCTCTCATTTGGGACAGAACGTATCCCAGCATTTGGGCGAGGATATGTCGGCGAAGCCTAAGGCTGGAAAACCAGGAAAAGGAAAAAGCGAGCCGCCGAAACAGTCCAAATTAACGGACTTTCAGGTCTGTGACGCAGCAAACAAGGCTCCATATATGGCGGAGGAAGCTGGCGGCGGTGCGATTTCTGTGGGGAATGGCGCAGATGCGCTGATGGCTGCCATGAGTTCAATGAGAGCGGACTTTTCCTCTAGATTTGATGGGATTATGACAGCGCTGGAAGGAATAAGAAAGGAATTGGGTGACTGTGTAGAACGAACGGCGCAGATGGAGCTCCGTCTCGCTAGTGCTGAAGATGACGTCACCCGTCTTCAATTAAAGGTGCGCACTTTGGAAAAAAAAAATAAATCTCTGGAAGATAATATTTTGGATTTGGAATCTCGGTCGAGACAGAATAACTTGAGGCTGGTGGGTCTTCCAGAGGAATCAGAAGGTCGGGACGTATGTTCCTTTCTGGAAAAGTGGATTCCGGAGGTGCTGGGCAGCGAGGAGTTGCAATCAGCAGTGGTTCTGGAAAAAGCACATCGTATTGGCCCACGGAGAGATAAGGGACCGCCGAGGACCTTAATTATGAAGTTTCTAAGCAACAGAGACAGGATGAAGATCTTCAACGCTGCACGTGCTAAAGGAGAGATTAAACACCAGGACCAGCAGGTGCGGTTCTACCCAGATTTGGCCACAGGAATCCAGCAATTGAGGAAGCAGTTTGATCCCGTACGTAAGGAGCTGCGCAACCTTGGGATTCGTCATGGTGTAATCTATCCTGCGAGACTGCTGACCACGTATGAGGGCAGAACCCACATCTTCAAGACCCCAGAGGAGGCGCAGGAGTTCATCAAGAAGATCAAAGAAGAAGAAGAGACTGGTGGGAGCTAAGCATGAACAAAATATAAGGTAGAATAACTAAGCATTTGCACAGGCATCTGACTGACTTGAAGTAAATAGTAAGTTTACAAAATATAGATTGTATTATATATTAAAAAAAACAAAACAAAAACAAAACAAACAAACAAAAAAAAAAACTAGGATGTACAAAGTTGGTAAAAATTTTGGAGTTAAGTTGGAAAACTACAGAGGAGAGTTAATGTTACGTCATTAAAAGCAGTAGAGTTAGGGTGATTGGGAGGATGAAGAAGGAGTGGCTTAGGCTGTTCCCCGTGGATGTGGAACAGTCGATGGCTATATCGGGAGACAGAATTTTTCTTTTGATTTTGGGGGGTTTGCCACAAGTGTGGGAAGGGGGAATTTGTTTGTGTGTAGTTTGTAGGATGAATGTTCAACCACTCATGTTTTTGCTTCTCTGTATGAGCATGTTTACACTGCAAGGTAATCCCAAACTCTCTATTGATCATAAACCAAAGTGTTAATCTTAATTTAACTTCATGGAATTGCAGAGGTCTACAAAATTTAAAAAAACTTAAACAAGTTATGAATAAAATAAAGGACATGGGTTCAAGAATTGTGTTTTTACAAGAAACTCATCTGATAGAGGAGGATGTTAAAAGAATTAGGAGTAGATGGCAGGGAAGTGTATTCACCTCTTCATTTTCATCCCGAGCCAGGGGAGTTATGACTCTCATACATAAATCAGTTCCTTTTCAAGTGAAAAATGTAATTGGAGACAAATTTGGAAGATATGTAATCATTCAAGGTTCTTTGCTATTAGAAAATATAAATCTTGTGAACTTATATGGTCCCAATATAGATGACCAGAAGTTCTTTGCTAATTTATTTCTCATCTTATCATCACTTACAGGGCAACATATAATAGCAGGGGATTTTAATTGTACATTGAATCCAGGTGTGGATAGATCAACAGGACTGGATTGTACGCACATTGGATGTAGGATGACTATTAATCATTTTATGAAAGAATTGAGATTGTTAGACATATGGAGAGAAATGAAACCACAAGTTAAAGCCTATTCTTGTTATTCCAGTACCTACAAGACATTCTCACGTATTGATTATTTTTTGATTTCCACAGAATTAAGGTCCAAGATTCAAAACTGCTTTTATGATAACATCGTGATCTCTGATCATGCACCCTGTTGTCTAATATATGTAGATAAAAAATTGATAAAGGAATCAGGTAGATGGCAATTTCAGCATAAATGGCTTCAGGATGAGGAATTTGTCAAGTATATAGAAAAACAGATAGACGAGTTCTTTGACATCAATACTACACAAACATCAGCATGTGTAAAGTGGGAGGCTTTCAAAGCTTTTATTAGGGGACATATTATTAGTTATACAGGATCAAAATCTAAGAAGACTCGAGAGGAGAGAGCTAAATTGGAACATAAAATAAAAAATCTTCAGGAAAAAGTGTATGCAGGAAGTGACCCAAGGTTGGAGAATGAATTACTGATTTTGAGAGCTGAATACGACAAAAAATCAGCGAATAGAGCTGCCTCGAGTCTTCTAAGATTGAAACAATCTTTTTATGAATAAGGTGAAAAATCAGGAAAATTATTAGCATGGCAGATTAAACAATTGGAAATTAAAACACCAATTACCAGTATTATAAGTAATGGACAGGTAGTTATAGATCCTTTAGAAATTAATAGAGCCTTTAGAGATTACTATGAAAAATTATATGATACCAAAAATGAACCTGAATTAACAAAACTAAATGGGTTTTTGAACGAACTATCTATACCGTGTATTCCAAATGAAAACAGGGAGATATTGGAGTCTAAAATTAGTCAAGAAGAAGTTGGGCTAGCCATTGATAATATGAAATCAGGAAAAAGTGCAGGACCAGATGGTCTTCCAGTTGACCTTTATAAAAAATTTAAGAATAAATTAATAAAACCTTTTTTGGAAATGGTTTTAGAAGCATTTCAAAATAATAATTTACCATCATACATAAATAATGCCTTAATTATACTGCTGCCAAAACCAGGTAAGCCCTCTAATAAATGTGAAAATATGAGACCAATAAGCCCATTAAACGCCGACCTTAAGATAATCTGTAAAATTTTAGCAAGACGAATACAAGAAATTTTACCAAATATTATTAATCGAGATCAGAATGGCTTTATAAAGGGTAGACAAGGCTTCCATAATGTAAGAAGACTATTTAATATTATTTATTTTAATAAAGAAGCACCGGATACAGCTCTCCTATCATTGGACGCCGAAAAGGCCTTTGATAGAGTTGAATGGCCCTTTCTTTTTGAAGTACTACAAAGGTTTGGACTTGGAAATAATTTCATAAAATGGGTTCAAATAATATACAATAATGCTACAGCAGAAATCCTAACAAATAACAATATTTCAAAACCAATAAAAATCAATAGAGGATGTCGACAAGGCTGTCCACTTTCACCTTTACTGTTTACTATGGCAATTGAACCTTTAGCGATAGCGATACGTTTACATTCACAAATATATGGAATTAAAGTTGGACCAACAGAACATAAAATCTCCCTGTACGCCGATGACATAATTTTGTTTATGTCGAATCTAAAAAAATCAATTCCAACCTTGTTGAATTTAATAAAGAATTTTGGGGAAATATCAGGATATAAAATAAATAAAACTAAATCTTCAATATTAATGCTAAATGAGACCCAGAGAAATTACCCAGCCCCTGAGGTAAATCAATTCAATGTTGTAAATCAGTTTAAATATTTAGGAATCCAAATTATGCCTAAGCTAGAATCAGTCGCCAGTGTCAACTATGAAGCCTTAATGTCAGATATCAGTGAGTTAACTCAGAGATGGATGTCACTACCAATGTCGATGATCGGGAGAATCAATATACTTAAAAGTAATATTTTACCTAAAATACTTTATTTATTTCAATACATTCCCTTATCACCACCTTTAGATCTATTCTCAAGAATAAAAAAAAAGTTAGTGGAATTTATATGGAACAACAGGAGGGCTAGATTACGTTTGTCTTTATTATATTTACCATTTGATCGTGGAGGTCTGAAATGTCCAAATTTTATGTTGTATTATTGGTCGGCACAACTGAGGTCTATGACATATTATTTTTCATCAAATGATCTCCCTCACTGGACTGAAATGGAATCATACAATTTACCTTTACCTCTTCCCATATTCATATACTCAGATTCGGCAAAAAAATTACAAAAACAAGTTAAAAATCCATTTGTAAAGCATATGATCAAAATATGGTGTGAAGCTAAAAACTATTTAAAAGAACCACAGTTATTGTCACAATTTAGTCCAATATGGGGTAATCAATATTTTAAACCAGGGAGAGCGGACGCTGTATTTAAAGTATGGAATTTAAAAGGGATACAAAAGATTCAGGATTTATATTTGCCAGGTGCAGACAACATAATGTCTTTTGAAGAGCTGAGGATCAAATTTAATCTCAATAGAACACATTTTTTTAAATATCTTCAACTTAGAAACTTTATTCGATCAAATCAAAATAAAGCTCTCACTCGACCTATTTATTCATCCTTGGAAAAAATGATGATGAAAGATAGTAAAAGAAAGGGTATTATTTCAGAGTTTTATAACTCATTGACACTATCTTCAAGTGAAAATTCACTGAAAAGATTAAACTACTGGAAAGAAGATCTGCAAATTGAAATTTCAGAGGAACAATGGGAATTGGCTTGTACAGAAGCTCAAACCAAATCAATAAATGCACGCCTTAAATTGATACATTTCAAATGGTTAATGCGGATGTATGTTACACCGGAGGAGTTAAATAGATATAACAAAAATATACCAGATACATGCACAAAATGCATGGAAAGTAAAGGAACCCTATTTCATTGTTTATGGGAATGTAGATTAATAAGAATGTTTTGGGAAGAGGTGAGGGTAACAATTGAAAAAATAATCTCAAAACAAATCATATTGAATCCTAAACTGTTTTTGTTGGGTCTGTACCCAGAAAAGCATAATTTTAATAAAAGTGAAAGAACATTCATAGACCTCAGTTTGCTTAATGCCAAAAAATGTATTGCACTATTATGGAAAAAGACTCATAGACCAGATGTGACTCAGTGGTTAAGACAGATGTTAACAAACCTTCCATTAGAAAGAATAACATATATACTAAAATCAAAGGAAATTGTGTTTGAGAATATATGGAGACCTTTTATTGATTATGTAAAAAATTTAAACATAACTCTTGAAGAAGAAGGTGAATGATGTGTGTGGACCTTGTAAATTCCAAACTGGTGAACATAATATGTATACTTATGTATTGGATTGTCTAGACTAAACAGAGGAGCATTGTTGAAGACTTGATTTTGTTGGTGGTTGTTGGTGTTTTTAGGGTATTTTTTTTTTTTGTAGTACTTTAGTGTTAGTGTTTGATTGTTTGTATCATGTTCGTTAAAAAAAAAAAAAGAAAAGGTTCAATAAAGATATTGTGGAAAAAAAGAAAAGCACTCGGAGAGCGCAGATCTCCGCCAAGCACCTCAGTTCCCCCTAATATTGGGATTTTCCCACATTTATTTTATCTGTATTTTCATATTCCTTGACCACCAAAACGTACCTTTAGCAATTGGATTGACATTAATATCTTTATTAGTTCAGCAGTTATTGACACAAATCACTTTTTCGGTAATGGTGGTTTTCTTGTTGTTATAGCTCCATAGCTTTTGAAGATACAACAAATCCATTGGCACACTACTGATTCCTCAGTGTCTTGGGTATATTTTGGTGTTTGTTGTATGTTTATATAGTGGGGTAAAAAAGTATTTAATCAGCCACCAATTGTGCAAGTTCTCCCACTTAAAAGATGAGAGAGGTCTCCAATTTTCATCATAGGTATACCTCAACTATGAGAGACAAAATGGGGGGAAAAAAAATCCAGAAAATCACATTGTCTGATTTTTAAAGAATTTATTTGCAAATTATGGTGGAAAATAAGTATTTGGTCACCTACAAACAAGCAAGATTTCTGGCTCTCACAGACCTGTAACTTCTTCTTTAATAGGTTCCTCTGTCCTCCACTCGTTACCTGTATTAATGGCACCTGTTTGAACTCGTTATCAGTATAAAAGACACCCGTCCACAACCTCAAACAGTCAGACTCCAAACTCCACTATGGCCAAGACCAAAGAGCTGTCAAAGGACACCAGAAACAAAATTGTAGACCTGCACCAGGCTGGGAAGACTGAATCTGCAATAGGTAAGCAGCTTGGTGCAGGGATGGCAACAGGAAATTCTGATTTCAGCTGAAATCTAATTTGATCGATTGACTTATGGGGGGGGGCCGGGGGGGCACAGCCCCCCTGAAGCTGGGAGGTTTTCAGTAAAACAGAAGTAATTTAGACTGAAAAAAATGATTAAAAAAAATGAAATACTAGACTTAGATAAATCATTAAATTTAATGAAAAATTAACTTACTTTTTCTTCAATGTTGTCTCACTGTCTTTAGTCCAACATATTTAACAGTTCTATAAGAGTTTATTACACTATTTACACTGGTCACCAAGTCACTTCTAATGTGAAACTTTCTTCCTTTTGGCAGCAAGCTGTGTCAGTCTCTGAACTTCATCTCCTTTTCTGGTTTCTTCAGAAATTGTCCAAGTGTTTGTTACCTCGTCGAACTTTGAGCCAATTTTCACTTTTACCGTCACTTTTCTCTCAAGCCAATTCCATCGGAACTTATTTTTGACACTTTTGTCTATTTCTAGCACTGATGACTCCTGATCCTTCGATAAAAATCTCATAATTCCGCTGAAAACAATACCGAAAGCTCAGAATTCCAAGACGAACCAACGATGTGATTTGGGGTTGGGGAAATTATCTGAAAATTCAGCAGGGGGTCTGTGGGATGCAATCCCCCAGCGGGGTCCGGGGCAGAACCCCGGTGGTGGTGGTGGGGGGGGGCGAGGGGGGCAAAGCCACCCCCACCCCCCTCCCCGAAGCTCCTGGGTTTTTATGATTTTTAAGTACCAGAACTGTGCTTAAATGACATAAAACAAACAGCTGAATGCCACTTATTACTGTATAATATTGACTTATGTTCCAAGAAGATAGCATTCCTAAAATATCCCAACAAGCATTATCCATCACATGCTTTAACACTTGATCAAATCAAAATCAGTTAATTTTATCTATTCCATAATAGAAATAAAATTCCAACATACCATTACTTTTTATAATTTCAGCATTCATTTCAGATCACCAGTTTCAATCTCCATTGAGACTTGAGCAGTTCATTTTGCACAATCACTGATGTAGCCAAGTCTTAGAAATATTCAAAAGTTTTTTTGTTTTTTTTTTGTTACTTATTTGTACCCTTAGGTAGACTTGGTTTGCAGTTTGGTGACAAGCCACCGGCTGCTGGTCGCTGCGTGCGCGAGCGCCCTAAACCTACATGTGTCAATGAGTCAATGTCCACTGTGCACTGTCAATTTCAAACTGTTTGGAATCATAAAAGGGGATGGTTAACTTTTATTACCATTTCCTCCCCCGCGCAGCCGTTGTATGCCACCAGTAACAGAGAGTTAATGGCTCTCCACCTGGCCAGTCCTGCCTGAAAGGGCGCAGCTTCACTGCGTTCGTGGACCACAAGCCGCTAACGTACTTAACGTACTTTATCTTCCTGGAAGATAAAATAAAGCGGAATTCGGCGAATTAGCAGAAAATCACATCCCTGAGAACACGCCGCCATGAATCTTTGAAAAAGCATACAACGAGCCATTTGATTGGTCCAATCGTTTGCAACTATCCAATCGCAGGGCTGTCAGGCTACTGCAATACAGCAGTAGCTTGAACACAACACATCCGGGTTATCGCGGGAGACGACTTCCGGGGAAGCGCCGAGCACTTATGTAATCGTGTTGATTTTCGCTAAAATCGGTAACAATAAGGTACCTTACCCCCCCCTAAAATTTTCTCAACGGATTTAGACGATTCACAGAAATGATCAATTTGAAAATAAATCGGCGGAAATCCGCGGATCGGCAGAAAATTGCCATCCCTGTTGGTGTGAAGAAATCAACCGGGCTGCACGGTGGCACAGTGGTTTAGCACTGTGGCAGCACAGTTTTACCCTCGGCCGGGGGATCGCGGGGATCATGAGATTGTGGGTTCGATCCCAGCCCCCGACCAACAGTGAGCTGTGTGGAGTTTGCATGTTCTCCCCGTGTTGCGTGGGTTTACTCCGGGATTTCTCCGGTTTCCTCCCGCACACCAAAAACACGTAGGTTTAGGGCGCTCGCGCACGCAGCGACCAGCAGCCGGTGGCTTGTCACCAGACTGCAAACCAAGTCTACCTGCGGGTACAAATAAGTAACAAAAAAAAAACAAAAAAAAACTGTGGGAGCAATTATTAGAAAATGGAAGACATACAAGACCACTGATAATCTCCCTCGATCTGGGGCTCTATGCAAGATCTCACCCTGTAGGGTCAAAATGATCACGAGAACGGTGAGCAAAAATCCCAGAACCACACGGGGGGACCTAGTGAATGACCTGCAGAGAGCTGGGACCAAAGTAACAAAGGCTACCATCAGTAACACACTACGCCGCCAGGGACTCAAATCCTGCAGTGCCAGACGTATCCCCCTACTTAAGCCAGTACATGTCCAGGCCCGTCTGAAGTTTGCTAGAGAGCATTTGGATGATCCAGAAGAGGATTGGGAGAATGTCATATGGTCAGATGAAACCAAAATAGAACTTTTTGGTAAAAACTCAACTTGTCGTGTTTGGAGGAAAAAGAACACCATACCTACTGTGAAGCATGGGGGTGGAAACATCATATTTTGGGGCTGATTTTCTGCAAAGGGACCAGGATGACTGATCCGTGTAAAGGAAAGAATGAATGGGGCCATGTATCGTGAGATTTTGAGTGAAAACCTCCTTCCATCAGCAAGGGCATTGAAGATGAAACGTGGCTGGGTCTTTCAGCATGACAATGATCCCAAACATACCGCCTGGGCAACAAAGGAGTGGCTTCGTAAGAAGCATTTCAAGGTCCTGGAGTGGCCTAGCCAGTCTCCAGATCTCAACCCCACAGAAAATCTTTGGAGGGAGTTGAAAGTCCGTGTTGCCCAGTGACAGCCCCAAAACATCACTGCTCTAGAGGAGATCTGCATGGAGGAATGGGCCAAAATACCAGCAACAGTGTGTGAAAACCTTGTGAAGACTTACAGAAAACGTTTGACCTCTGTCATTGCCAACAAAGGGTATATAACAAAGTACTGAGATGAACTTTTGTTATTGACCAAATACTTATTTTACTGAGGAATTTACCAATTAATTCATTAAAAATCATTCAATGTGATTTTCTGGATTTTTTTTTCTCATTTTGTCTCTCATAGTTGAGGTATACCTATGATGAAAACTGGAGACCTCTCATCTTTTAAGTGGGAGAACTTGCACAATTGGTGGCTGACTAAATACTTTTTTGCCCCACTGTATCTTAATTTGTTACCTTACAGTGATGAAAATTCCAAAGATCCCCTATTGTTTCCTGTTCTGGATCACAGTATCCGGATTTTTTGCAGGATCCGGATCAGTGTTTGATATTTCCTAGAACCTATTGGGATCTTATCCTGTATTTTTTTGGCAAGCGTCCTGACCATTTATTGTGGAGTTATATACACATATGCTAAAAATGGCCCTATCTACCACACTTCTTTATCTGCTTGCTACACTGCAGAGTTTAGGTTACACCCTATAATTCACTTGCTGAAACCAGTCAGAATCAGTTCTGCACACAGCCGAACTGTCACATAAGCGGAAATGTACTGATACACTGGGGGGAAAAACCCCTCCCTCTTGAAAGAGTTATATACACATATGCTAAAAATGGCCCTATCTCGCAATGATAAAGAATCTTTTAAAAAATTCCTGGATCCAGACGGTGATCGGGATCACTGCCAAAATCTAATCATTTCTTCCTTGTCCCATTTGGGACTTGTCCTGAAAATTTCGTCAAAATCCGTTCATAACTTTTTGAGTTATGTTGGTAACAGACAGACAAACAAACAGACAAACCCCAGTAAAAACATAACCTCCTTGGTGGAGGTAATAAGGTCAGGGACGCCTGCCCAGGGTTTAAGGAGTAACATCCTTAAACACATGTTAGGGAGTTGGTGTGAACAAGCTCTGAGACACGTTATGCTGTGACCGATTGCCTCTTTTTTCTGATCAGAAAGAGAATAAATGGCTCAGAACTTGGAAACCGCCTATTGATTATTGATTCAGTCTCAATCAATTCATTTTTGATCTAACAGATCCCATGGCCAAGGGTGAGTTGCTGTGCTGCCGCAGTGCTAACCACTGTGCCATCGCACCGCCCTTTTTTCATGCACTTTTTTAAGAAGATTCGACATTGACCAATGTTCTCTTATTTCTGATGTGATCATAGCTGAGAACAAGGGTGTATCCTCTCATTTTTTTCCAAGTTTTAGAGCACTCAGTTGTGAATAAAGCCACTTTAGGGATAATTTCACTTTTACAGTGTGATCATATACAGGTTGTAATTAAACAAATACATCACTTAAAAGCTAGGAGTAACGGGGTTCAACATTTTATGTGTATTTGATTGAATTTTTTTTTTTTTTTGTTTGGTAGAACACTTGTGTAGATCTTGTACCTTTCATTTAAAAATAAACAGACACTAGTGTGCCCTCACTTAAATGCACTTGGATAAGTTGCACATCAAGATATTTGTTTTGCCTAAATTGGCAATCCACCAAAAATATATATATATTTTCTTGTCATCATGTCTGTAATGTGTTTTTATTTATGACTTACAAGACATCAAGAGCTAACTCACTCTTGTGTGTCATGTCTGTGTAGTTCTGCTGTGAAAGTTCAGTTAAGCTCCTCCCCTTGGAAAAAGGCAAGTTTACACAGTTTTTGTGATGTCACTATAACAAGTGAACCAATCAGGACTATGCAATTGCTATTCAAATTTGCCAGCTTCTAGACTTCTGTGTCCTGGTGGGCGAGATGTGGGTGGGCCTAATGAGATCCTAGCATTTGAAGGAAGACAAAAGGGGGCAAAGATTTTAACAAGCAACTGTAAGACAATAACAAATTTTGTGTGGGAGAAAAAAAGGCACAACATACCATTGTATACAATAGAGATCTGTTTTAACAAGATTCATAACCACTGGAATGCATCTTTAAATGAGTTTGTTTTTCTCTCCTCAGACGGCTAAGAGGAAGCGTGGATACGTCAAGAACAAGCTGACCCTCAAGAAGGGAAAGAAACTGGCCAGGAAGTCTTTATAGGAGGTCCAGCAGCTACGGAGGCAGCGCCTGGACAGGAGGGAGGAAACGAATCTGATACATAGAACTTTCAACAAGAACACGCAGCAAAAACAGTTTCACCGATTAATGAAGAGCAGAGGGCTTCCAGACCCCCTCCCACTGCAAGAGTCCAGGCTGAAAATCCCAGCATCCTCCCCAGCTGACTTTAGACTTCACCAAGATGGAGGACAGGAGGATGTCAGCCAACCCCACGTCCTCCCCACACCGGAATTTTAAATCTGAGGACTGTTGATCTTTGATTCGCTGTTTTTTTTTTTTTATTTTGTACTTGAATATGATGGAGGTGGAGAACGACAGAGATTAGCTGTCCCTCCCTCATCAAGGGGACTCTGCTCCGCTCTATGCATCACATCACCCACACAGAAAATCAGCCCAGCTGACATGTCTGACTCAGCACGCAAACCCTAAACTAACTCTGTCTGAGCTGACAGGACACGTTTTATTTAGTGTTGTGAAGAATTTCTGAACATTTGCCCCATTTTAATGAAAGCTTTTAGCTTGACAATTAGTGACGTTATCAAAGAGGAAAGCCTTATCCGACAGAGGTTAAAAGTCTTTAAAGATGCATTAATTGAGATCTTGGTGCATGGAAGCAGTTGTATTGTGATCTTCTGTCGTCCCCTGCTGGCAATTAGATAAAATGCAGGTTTAAGGTTGAAGCTTGGCTTCACTTATCAGACACACGATTCACAACCCTCTTTTTTTTTTTTTTAAATTTAGTCTTTGTAGATTTACTTTAAAGTCAGTTTGTGACCTGTCTGATCAGCTGACACGTTATCAAAGCTCAGCGGGGTTAACCTCGACATATCCGTGCTCAGAAACAACAACACAGTCAGGGCTTTTTAAATAACCGTTAAGGGTGATTAATAAATGAATGTTTCCCTGAGTGAGCGTCACTGGACTGAAGCAGCACTGACAGCAGTCGGGCTGGACCCAAATATTCCATTATTCACATATTCACTCTGTGCACTGGCAGGTGGTTTTCACATTTGGCTTTCAGTTGTTCACTTCCCCGATAATTGCTTGACTCTAATAAACCTAAATTACAAATTGTCCTTGACCAAATTTATCAGAAATATTTTAATTTATTAAAAAAATGCACATTTAGAAGAAAAATCTCACAAATTTAAAAGAAAGTAGCAACTTGATGATAAATCACAAATTTACCACACAAAGTATGAAATTTGGAAGGAACGACTGCAAATTTATTAGTGAGAAAAAAGGTTGTAAATTGAAAAGAAATGTTACAAATTTAAGAGCAAAAAGAAGAGATCAAAAATTGAAAAGAAAATAATTGCAAATTTATGAAAAAGTAAAAAAAAAAAAAACAGTAAAAACTAGCAAATTTGTTGGAAACTATTTGAGGAAAAAAATCATGTTTTTTTGGGGAAAATGCTGTAAATTGAAAAGAACAATTATACAAATTTGAGAGAAAAACCTCACATCAGCAGAAAGGCGTTGCAAAGTCTCAAGAAAATGATTGCAAATTAATAGGAGACAAAAGCTGATTTGTCATTAAAAAGTTGAACATTTATGACTGAAAAGTTATAAATTTACATGATAAATTTGCAAATATATTTAGGTCATAAATTATAAATTTTTGTCATGTAAAGTCATAAAATTTACAAGAAAAAATGGGAAAAATGTATAAGGAAAATTGCAATTCTTTTTAAATGGTAAGCTTTTAAAAAAGGTCTCAAATTTACAGGAAAATGCTACAAATTTGTGACTTTTTGTTTATAATTTTGCAACTTTTGTCTGATATATTTCCATTTTTCACTCTGAGTTTTGCACCATTTTCCTCAAATGTGACCTTTTACGAGCAGATTTGTGACTTTTTGCTCATTTGTCAGTTTTCTCCCACAGATTTGCAACTTTTTCGCAAAAATTTGACTTTTTTTTTTTAACAAGAAAATCTACAAAATTTTGTAAAAGGTTCCAAATTTGGCAGAAAAGTCACATTTCAGAAAAACAGTGATACTGATGTGGGTTACTGAGGGAGACGACTGAGAATATTTGGATATTTGCTCTGGATCACCGCTGAATATTCGACACCTCAAAACTGGTCTGGGGGACAGTCCTGCTACCCAGTAGACAATTTATTTTTAATAAGGGGGAGGGAGGGTATTCACCTATTTAGCATGCGGTATAAATGTAAATTAGGTGTAAATCTGCAAGAAGCAGCAGCCATCTCTATTGGCATTCAGTCCATACAGCCAATCATGTACAGTAGAACAAAATTAGGTTCCTCCTATCTATGTTAATCACATGTAGAATCAGAGGAGTCGCTGCCACAAACAACTTCTCCTTCCCACATTCTATTATGCTGAGCACCAAGCTAAAAGGCAGGAAGTACCATTTTTCTATGGTCTTTGGTATGACCTGGCCGGGACTTGACCCCCCAACCTCCCGGCTGTGGGGCGGATGCTCCAACTAGGCCAGCACTCCAGTGAAGCGTCCTTTGATAAAAGATGCCAATTTAAACATTAAAAAAGTTGCAAATTACGATTTAATTACACAGGATAAAAAAGTTGAAGATTTATGAGGGAAAAAAAATCAGAAAATTTTCAAGAAAAAAGCTGCAAATTTATGGGAAAAGCTGCAAACTTTTAAGGAAAAAGTCACAAATTTGACAAAGTTGCAGTTTTGAGAAAAAAGTAGAAAATTTTTGAAGAAAGTCAAAAATTCTCAAGAAAGAAATTTGAGGAAAAAAATTGAAATTTTACAGGGGAAAAAGTTGCAGATTTACAAGAAAAAAATGTGCAGATTTCGGAGAACAAAGTAATAAATTTGTAAGAAAAAAAGTTGCAAATTTAATAGAAAAAAGTCCAAAATTTTTGAGGAAAAAGTCTAAAATTTATACGAAAAAAGTTGCAAATTTGCAAGAGAAAATTAGGAAATTTATGAGAACAAAATCACAATTTTTGAGATAAAAGTTGCAAATTTGTGTGAACAAAGTTATAAATCTATAAGAAAAAAGTTCAAAATTTAACAGAAAAGTCACAATGTTTTGACGAAAAACTGCAGATTTACAAGAAAAAAAATTTAAAAAGCTGCCAATGTTTGAGAAAAAGGTCACAAATTTGACAAAAAAAATGCAGATTTATGGAGAAAAAGTCTAAAATTTACAAGAAAAAAATACAAACTTATGAGAACAAAATCATAAATTTTTAAGAAATTACAGGTTTATGATTTTTAGATTTTTTTTTTTTGCATTTCTGCTTAAAATTCAGTGTCGTGTTATTCAGTTACGTAACATGATAAAGGTTTATGATGGTATTGGAGGACAATTGTCTTTTCCATGTTGGAGGGCCAATGTCCCCCCCCATCCCCCCCTTGATTTACACCTATGAATGGGGACGGGGGGATGGCAGGTTAACGAGGGTGGTGCTTTTGGGTCATTTTGCTATCAAATCACCTACTGCTGCTCCCGCCGTAGAGCTGACGGAGGCCGTTTGCTCGCCACCTTATTGTTGGCAGTTGCTGCTCCAGTTTGAAAATGGTGTGAAGGGAAAGCAGCCGTTCATCCACACTGCCTGTCATCGGCACGTCCCGTAGCAAAAACCTGTCCCCCAAGGTCCTCCTCCCTTTGATCCCCCACTGCACGGGCAGCAGCATCACTCTGCTCATGAACATGGCAGATGATCCTCACAGCTGTTGGTATCAGCAGCTGTCATGTCCCCGGAGTTCCGGCAACATTACTCTCTATTGGGTGAACTGCCACTCCTTTGTGTCGTTGTCTCTGTAATCTAAACTGCTCCATTCTGCTTCTCATTCGTAACCTGATGTACCCTGAAGCATTAGGTGACTTTCTGTTGTGGGGTTTTTGTCTCGAGTCCGAGCAGAGGACAGCGTGGGCCTTAAAATAACTAAATTTAACACAAAGACAAGCAGAAGAATATTGTTTCCAGAGCTGCACACTCAGCAGGCGTATTTATTAGATAAATGCAGGAGGCTGCTGGGGCAGCATCCCGACACCTTCATGCAAGGATTACATTGGGTTCTGGTTTAAAGTCAAAGGTTCTTCCATGAATTGTAATGATCTGGATGCAGGTGTGAGAATGAAACATGCCTTTTTGAATAAAGACGTTGAAATAATGCTGGGTCCTTGCTTGATTTATACTGATAACGTATAGGAGGAGCTGTACAGTATTTCCTTATCCAGATGGAACAGAACTGCTGTTGAGTCTGGTTAGTTTGACGTTTTTTTAAGGCGGGTTTAACTCTCAAACTTGAAAGGGGTCATTAACTGGAAAATGGTGTTTGTAGGTTTTAACTGTTTGAAATGTATCTACTGGTCACATAATTATCCAAAAAATATCAAGTCAGTTCCCTTAAACACACACAGCCTGTATCTCGTTTTTCTCTCCCAGAAACAGGAATGTTTTTAACTTCTCCGGGTAAATTGTACACTTCATGATTTAATAAAGCCAGCTAACCCACCACCATCCTTGAGACCCGCCCATTGCTCTATGACTGGCCCACCTAGCGGTCTCATGTAGATGGAAGGGGTGCTAAAGGTAGCCTATTAGCCCCCAGCTAACACTTGGCTTGCACCAAGGCTGTCTTATATTATTTTCTTCAGATTTAGTCACCCTAATAGCAACCCCTGTTACCACCTGGTTCACTAATCCACAATATACTTCGCATCACTCTGGCCCATCCCCCAATAATTTTGCCGTGATTCCACAGCGATCACGGCAACCACCTACACCAGGACCCCTCGCAGCCGGCTCCCCCCGCCGTCTTCCATGTGACTCTGCTCTTGTGGGCAGTGACAGGGAATCCTCCAGCTGGCCATGGGAGTAGAGTGGAGTCCCGCGGCTCGGCAGCTCCACCAGCAGCCTCGGCTCCTGGACCAAGTCAGTTGCTGCAATCGGTGGGCGGTGCTAACGATATGTTGTGGAATCACGGTAAAATTATCGTGAGATGGGCGGAGTGATGTAAGATACACAATCAACTGTGGATCAGTGAATCAGCGCTGCTCATCTGAGCTAGGAGGCTAGAAGCTAGGCAGCTAATGGCTAACTGACGTAAGAGGGAGGGCGGAGTTGAATAGGTGAAGGATGATTCTTAAAGTGACAGACTTTAAATCAGTGTTTCAAGAAAGCCAGAAAAAACACAAATTTGCTTCAATAATTAAAACATTGAAGGAAAATGTGAACAAAATGTGTCAAACGTTTCATTAGCTGGTTAGAGGGGTCACTGACTGCACATTTTAACAGTGGTGATTGGAAGTGCTGCTGCAGGGGGAAAAAAACCCCACTGTGTGCATACAGCAGGGGTGTCCAGTCATGTGCCATGGAGGGCCAAGACCCTGCAGGTTCTCTCTTCTACCCAGTCTCTTCAGCAGCTGTTTTCACTGATCAGCAGTCAGTGGGCAAAAATTCGTTGGAATCTGCTGTTGAAGACACCGGTCGGAGGGAAAGCCTGCAGGGTCTTGGCCCTCCATGGCACATGACTGGACACCCCTGGTATAGTGGGTTGTCCGAGCTCTTCCAACCAGTTTACTACAACAGAACCAAGAAAAACAAGTTCTTTGCAGTTCAGTCATATTTGACTTTCATTTTGCATGTCCAGACTGGGCTTGTGGTTGAGGAGGTGGGGTAGGGGCGAGTCACCTCAGGGGCCGGGCCCGGTGCCGCACCCCTGGACTGGACATCTCTCAGCTACAGTGGAGTGCAAAAGTATTCAACCCCCCCTTCCCCCCTGCATTTTTCCTATTTTGTCATGCTATAGCCTGATGCTACAATCATTTTTTTTTTCAGTTCATTCATCACAACAACGAGCTGACAGTAGATGCTTTAATACCTTAATAAAATGGACACATCAAGAACAAATACAAAAACAGAACTGCATTAACAGGAATGCACCGTGTTTCCATGACATGATACAGCTCCGCTGTCGAAGCTAAAATATATTTTCATACATCCAGCGTGTGACTGAATGCGTCTCAAATTCTACAATGAACACAAGTAACACACAATCACGGAGGCAAAGGGGACGAGTACAGATTCAGTGACACCACCACCAGGCTCTACCACGACTGCAGACACTGAAGATCATTCCAACTGAATTCTCCACTGGTCTCCTTAAAACGGTTCATTACTAATAAATACTGAAGCCGTTTTCAGGAGTGGCGCAGCAGCCTTCTCTCGGTTGCATTATTTTGGGGGTTTAGTTTGCAGGCAGCAGAGCTCATCAGTGCACTGGTTTGGGATCTGCAGTAATTGCCTTTTTTAATTAAAATTCAGCCACAACTCCCAGCTGCAATTTTGATTGGAATTGAACCAAAAAAAAAAATTAAAGGCTGCATCAAAGGGAAATTTCAGACAAATGGTCTGGGCTGGAGTTAATGAATAGTGATGCTGTCCAGCAGAGCGGCGCTGGTATGATTCTGCCCTGTAATGCTCTTTATGGTTTTATCAAACACTTCATCCAGATGATGAAATCCTGTTCAACACCATCAGCTCTGAATAGTGATTTGACACGTTGGTTCCACATGAATGGCCTTGTAAGAACCTCTTTATATAACAGACTGAGACCTAAGAACATCTACAGGTGTCTTTTAGGAAGCTGCAGCAGCACCGTTCACATTCTGACTTCAGCCACATTTTGGGAGCTTCTGTCTCATGTGTGTTACTGGTGCTGTGTGGAACTTCTGGAAATGACTTGTGGTGACACGTTTCTGGTGGGAGAACTGCAGCCCACTCCTTTTCCAGAGGTGGGTAGCTACATTCAAGTACATTTTTCACAGAATTGTACTTTTATGAGTAGTTTTATAGTAGGGTAGCTTTGACTACATTTACAAAAAGGAAAACTACTTTTACTCAAGTACTTTTGGTGGTACTCTGAATTAGTTTTGATTTCACAAATTTGACAAGCTGATTAGAACCGTGCTTGTTTATATTGTGATAACAGTTTAAACCGGAGTGGTGGCCTAGAGGTACAGCATCCTCCCCACAATCCGGAGGTTGGAGTTCAAGTCCCGGCCGGGTCATGCCAAAGACCATATAAAAGTGGAACTTCCTGCCGTCCAGCTTGGTGCTCAGCAAAAATGAAACGGAGGAGGGAAATGTGGGCGGCAGTGGCCCAGAAGGTAAAGCGGATCATCCAATAGCCAGAGGGTTGGTGGTTCAAATCCCGCTCTCCCCTGGGCAAGACACTTACACCTTGCCTCCAGTGTCCATGACACTGGGTATGAATGTGTAGAAGTGGTGGAAGAGGCCGTTGGTGCGGACTGGCAGCCATGTCTCCGTCAGTCTGCCCCAGGGCAGCTGTGGCTACAGCAGTAGCTTACCACTACCATTATCTGTGGAGTGAATGAATAATGGACTCACTGGAAGCGCTCTGAGATGCCACTTGACATGTAAAGCGCCATATAAATCTAATCCGTTATTATTATAACGTCTCTATTTTTTTTTTTACTTTAATTAGATCACCCTCTGTGTAATCTGTCAAATGACAGCTTTCAGAATTTTCAGTCATTGCTAAAAAAAAAAAAAAAAAAAAAAAATCTTGTCAATGAAGGACAATTTTCAGTGAACACAACCTGAGTGGGACAGATGGATGGACAGGCTGCCCGACAGCACAATCCCCCAAAAGGTTCTTCCACCGGCCGGGGGAAAATTTTGCAAATCCATCAGAAAAAAAGTTCATTGACACGAGCAACATCTTAATGCAAAACTTCACAAATGACGAGAGTAAAGTCTCAAATGCACGAGGTAAGATGGCTCTGGCTGAGGAGAGGCCCAGTGGCCAACTGCTGCTGCGATGCAAGCTAGGGAATGATCGCTCTTGGCTGGGGCGCCGAGGCGGGGGCTGTACAATGTTCAAAGAGACCCGAAACACCTAATGACCTCCAGGATACATCACTGCTGATGCAGCCTATAGTGCTTTCTATAAAGTCTATTTTGTTTTTTTCTCAAAAATTTGCTATTTAAAAAAAATCAATTTATGAGGAAAAACTTACAAAATTGTTAAAAAAAACCAATTGAGAACTTTTAAAGTACTGCGTTACTCTTACTCAAGTAACTTTTTGGTGATTACTTGTACCTGAGTACAGTTTGTCCATTTCTGATGAAAACAAGAGTCCTACCAACACAAAAATGAGTTTCCAAAAGTTGCAAAAAAAACCTCCCACAGGTAAAGGGCCTGCAATGGGGTCTGTAAGCTGCGGCTCCAGAACAACATCAAGGTCTGTCAGCAATAACTGGCTTTGATGACAAAGAAAATAAATTTATGAGAAAAAAAGTTGCACAGTAAGAATATCTAATTGCGCAGTAGCCTGGTGGAGCACCCACAATTTCATACTGCACAACTGCACAATGACAATGAAGCCTATTCTATTCTAGTCACTATAAATTTGCAAAGACAGGAAAAACCTCAAATGTACAAGAAAAAGTAATTAATCTAAATGGAAAACAATCTTACAAAAAATTCTCAAATTTAAGAGCAAATCAAAAATTATACACAAAGAATAATGAGGACAGCGAGACAGTGGTGAGGTGTGCTGTAGGAGTGACAGATGGGTTCAAGGTGGGGGTGGGGTTACATCAGGGATCAGCTCTGAGCCCCTTCTTGTTTGCCATGGTGATGGACAGGCTGACAGACGAGGTCAGGCAGGAGTCTCCATGGACCATGATGTTTGCAGATGACATTGTGATCTGTAGTGAGAGTAGGGAGCAGGTGGAAAAGAACCTGGAGATGTGGAGGTATGCTCTGGAGAGAAGAGGAGTGAAAGTCAGTAGAAGCAAGACAGAAAACAAGAGTGTGAATGAGAGGGAAGCAAGTGTAACTGAAGATTCAAAGAGTAAAGGCAGTGAAGGTAGATGAGTTTAAGTACTGGGGGTCAACCATCCAAAGCAATGGAAAATGAGTAAGAGAGGTGAATAAGAGTGCAGGCAGGGTGGAATGGGTGGAGACGAGTGTCAGGAGTGATTTGTGACAGAAGCGTAGCAGCAAGAGTGAAAGGGAAGATTTACAGGACAGTAGTGAGACCTGTGATGATATATGGTTTGGAGACGGTCTCACTGACAAAAAGACAGGAGGTGGAGCTGGAAGTGGCAGAGTTGAAAATGCTAAGATTGGGAGTGGCTAGGAGGGACCGGATTATAAATGAGCATATAAGAGGGACAGCTCAGGTTGAGCGGTTTGGAGACAAAGTAAGAGAGGCGAGGCTGAGATGGTTTGGACATGCAGAGGAGGGAGAGTGGATATGTTGGACAAAGGATGTTGAAGATGGAGCTGCCAGGCAGGAGGAAAAGAGGTAGAGCACGGAGAAGATTCCTGGATGTAGTGAAGGAGGACATGGAGAGGGCTGGTGTTACAGAGGAAGATGCAGGGATGGGGGAGATGGAGGCAGATGAGCCGCTGTGGAGACCCCTGAAGGAAGCAGCCGAAAGATGCGCGAAGAATATTGAAGAATTCTAGCAGACAAACAAATTTGGAAGACAAGGTCCTTAACTTCTCTTAAGAAAATCCCAACTCTATTAAAATCTCAGACTGACAGAAAAAGCATCACAATTTATGTTGAAAAAAGTTGTCAATTTGAGACAGACGTCTCAAATATGAGAAAGATGCTGCAAACATTAGCCAAGCCCAGACAGAAGAAACAATGTGGGGAAAAGTCAAATTTATGACACAAAAGTTGCAGTTTATGTGGAACTTGACTGTTTTACCTTCATTTTACAGCCCAAATAGGTTTTGTGGTTCCATGAAGATTTTTTGCTGCTGACCGCTGCTGTTAGGAAGTCAGCTGTCAAATTCAGTTCAGATACAAAATGTCTCAAATTTTTAAGCCAGGTGTTGGCAGGAATTTTTATTACGCAACGCTGCAATTCAGAATCAAATATCTGCAGTCCTCGGCTGAGACGTCACGTTCTAGGGATGTCACAGTCTGTAAAATCTCATGTCCCCTCAACTCCTCATTCCTCCTCCTCCTCCTCCCCCCCTCCAAACGACAGGAGGCTGTTGTTTTTGACTTTCTTCCCAGACTTCACCTCCTTCTGTTCCTCCTGTGCAGCATCATTCTTCTTCTTCTTGCTGGAGCTGGCAGTGATGCCTTGGAATTTCTCCGAGGAGGAACGCTTGGCTGGTTTCTTGAAAAGGATTTTCCCATCAGGTGGCGCGTCGTCATCTGTGGACAGAAGAGTGTGTTAGCACTCAAGCTCACGCTAAGGTTCAGCAGTAGCGTCATTAAAAAAAAAAACAAAAAACAGGCCAGCCTGGCTGTACAATGATTTCAGACCTTTCTGTGCTCCTCCTTCACCCTTCATTTCTTCCTTGATCTTCTTCACCTCCTCTGCGGTCAGGTCTCCACTTTTCAACACCACTACCTGAGGCAGCTCATCCTCCTGATCACTCCCGCTGTCGTCGTCCAGCGTCGGCATCACCTGACGCTAAGAAGTTTGGGACAATCAGACAATGAGAGAAGAAGCAGGTCGGTTGCCATCATTACTGGGTGTCATTTCTTTACAAGAGATTTTATAGTTTGAACAGATGGTGCACACGTGGACAAAATTGTTGGTACCCCTCTGTTAATGAAAGAAAAACCCACAATGGTCACAGAAATAACTTGAATCTGGCAAAAGTGGTAATAAATAAAAATTCTATGAAAATTAACCAATGAAAATCAGACAACGCTTTTGAATTGTGGTTCAACAGAATTATTTTAAAAAACAAACTCATGAAACAGGCCTGGACAAAAATGATGGTACCCTTAACTTAATATTTTGTTAAACAACCTTTTGAGGCAATCACTGCAATCAAACCATTTCTGTAACTGTCAGTGAGACTTCTTGAGACGTCTTTGTGGTGTGCTGGGGGGGCAGTATATCCAAGAAGGATGCGTCCAGACTGGATAAACTGATCAGGCGGGCCGGCTCTGTGGTCTGCGCGAAGCTGGACACCCTGGTGACGGTGGCAGAGATGAGGACTCTGGATAAACTGTTGGATATAACTGACAACGTCAGCCACCCTCTGCACACCGTCATCAGTGACCAGAGGAGCCTGTTCAGTGAAAGATTGCTCCTTCCCAAGTGTCGGACCAACAGGCTCAAGAACTCTTTTGTCCACCATGCCATCACACTCTATAACTCCTCACTTGGGGGGAGGGGGGAGAGAGACATAGAGTACAGAGGACAGTAGGGCATTCATAGTGCAATAACTTTAACTTAACCATACTTGTACAAGCCATAGTTAGCCCTGTATTTATATTGTGTATATTATGTTAAGTGGGGGTTTTTTTGCTTTTTTTTTTTTTTTTGCTTTTTTGCTTTTCTGATCTGTATGCTCCTTTTATGTGCTGCTGGAAATTTTAAATTTCCCTGAGGGAGTCATCCCAAAGGGATTAATAAAGTTAAGTCTAAGTCTGCACCTCTCAGCAGGTATTTTGGCCCACTCCTCATCAGCAAACTGCTCCAGTTGTCTCAGGTTTGAAGGGTGCCTTCTCCACACAGCATGTTTCAACTCCTTCCACAGATGTTCAATAGGATTTAGATCAGGGCTCATAGAAGGCCACTTTAGAATAGTCCAATGTTTGGCTCTTAGCCATTCTTGGGTGTTTTTAGCTGTGTGTTTTGGGTCATTATCCTGTTGCAAGACCCACGACCTGCGACTGAGACCAAGCTCTCTGACACTGGGCAGCACATTTCTCTCTAGAATACCTTGATAGTCTTGAGATTTCATTGTACCCTGCACAGATTCAAGACACCCTGTGTCAGATGCAGCAAAGCAGCCCCAGAACATAACAGAACCTCCTCCATGTTTGACAGTAGGGACAGTGTTCTTTTCTTGGTATGCTTCATTTTTGCGTCTGTGAACATAGAGCTGATGTGCCTTGCAATAAAGTTCCAGTTTTGTTTCGTCTGTCCATAGGACATTCTCCCAGAAGCTTTGTGGTTTGTCAACATGCAGTTTGGCAAATTCCAGTCTGGCTTCTTTATAATTTGTTTTCAACAGTGGTGTCCTCCTTGGTCGTCTCCCATGAAGTCCACTTTGGCTCAAACATCGACGGATGGTGCAATCTGACACTGATGTACCTTGACCTTGGAGTTCACCATGAATGTGTTTAGAGGTTGTTCCGGGCTCTTTTGTTACCATTCGTATTATCCGTCTCCTCCTGCGGCCACGTCCAGGGAGGTTGGCTACAGTCCCGTGGATCTTAAATTTCTGAATAATATGTGCAACTGTAGTCACAGGAACATCAAGCTGCTTGGAGATGGTCTTATAGCCTTTCCTTTTAACATGTTTGTCTATAATTTTCTTTCTAATCTCCTGAGACAACTGTCCTTTGCTTCCTCTGGTCCATGTTTAGGGTGGTACACACCATGTCAACAAACAGCACAGTGACTACTTGTCACCCTTTAAATAGGCCGACTGACTGATTACAAGTTTGTAGACACCTGTGATGTTAATTAGAGGACACATCTTGGTTGAACATGTCCCTATGGTCACATTATTTTCAATCTTTTCTAGGTGTACCATCATTTTTGTCCAGGCCTGTTTCATAATTTTGTTTTTTAAAATAATTCTGTTGAACCACAATTCAAAAGCATTGTCTGATTTTCAGTGGTTAATTTTCATAGAATTTTTATTTATTACCACTTTTGTCAGCTTCAAGTTATTTCTGTGACCACTGTGTTTTTTTCTTTCATTAACAGAGGGTTACCAACAATTTTGTCCACGGCTGTAATGTTGAACCCTCTGGAATCACCTGGTTTTCTGCATTAACTGATCATAAAATATGATCTGATCTGCATCTCAGTTCCAAGTATAGACAAACACAATGTGCTTAACCTAATACCGCACAAACGATTATAATATTTCATGTCTTTATTGGACACATCCACTAAACATTCACAGTGCTGGTGGAAAAAGTAACTGGTCAAACCTCCTTTGACAGCAGTAACCTCCAACAAACACTTCTGGTAGCTGCTGATCAGACCTGCACAATGTTCAGGAGAAATTTTAGGCCATTCCTCCTTACAGAACTGTTTCAGCTCAGCCATACTGTTAGGATGTCTGGTGTGAACAGCTCTCTTGAGGTCATTCCACAGCATCTCTACTGGAATCAGGTTTGGACTCTGACTCAGATTCTTTTTTGAAGCCATTCTGCAACAGATTTACTTAGATGCTTAGGGTACTACTAAGCAGTATCTTAAATGATGATCATTACAGAGCTGTCTCCTATGGCTCGTCAGGTTATATATCTAGTTTTAGTTCGTCAATCTTACTTCCATGAGACAGGGTATTTGTGACAAAAAGGCTAGGCAGTGTTGGTCTGTTTAGAGCCCTCTTAACCAAGCCAAGTGTTCCAAGGTTGTCATAGCCAGGAGCGGTACTGGGGTTAAGCTCCCAGTGCTCATAAAGTGCTCCTTATGGCATGCGTCTCGAAAAGCCTCTGACAACTAAGTCCAACTACTAGCCTGCCCGTGTGGTTTAGTCTCTAAGACCGGCGGAACTGCTTTTAATAACAGGAGAAGGGGCGAGGGCGGATCTCTGGCGCCTTAAAACCAGATGCTTCGGGTAGATGGTGGCTCGTCAACCTGGGAAGGTAGCCCATCTAGGGGAAGGTAAACCCTGATTTCAAACCTCCGCTGCCTTGCGGCACACCCGGTCACGGGAAAGGCTTCGGGAGTCAACCCTGAGGAAAAATCCGGAGTCGGAGCCCCTAAGGCAGTTCTCTGTTGTGCTCAACATCGTTCTGGCAGCTCCTGCGACGGCGCTGGTGCCAAACTGTAGCAGCCCTGCTGTTCCTTTGGATTCATCAGTGACGTGGAGAGGGGGGACATGCTGCATGGGCAACATCTTGTCCTCCATATCTTCCTGCCCAGGCTTGAATCCTACCAACGCCCAACGCTGGAAGGTAGAACACCGGATCACTGGAGAGGACACTCCAGCTTCGCCTTTGGTGTAGACAAAACACGGGGAATGACAGTTACCGGTTATAAGCCACTGCTCAATTGGCGTAGAGCGCGGCGCCAGGGGTTGTTCCCGACGGTGGGAGGGATCATCGGATCTCACTGGACAGCTACCGCCCGCCTCAAGCTGGGCAGCCCCCAGCCAATAAGGTGTTGTCCCGCCACAGTTTGCTTTCCTCACTGAGTGCATGGGGATGAGGAGAAGTCCGAACAGCAGGCTGAGAACCTTCACACCAGGCAAGACAAAAAAACAAAAGAGACCAACTCTAAAACTGGGAACTTGGAACGTCTGCACTATGATGACAGGACTCACTGCTAACCTCAAGGACATCAACGACACCAGGAAGACTGCCATCATCAATAATGAGCTGAAGAGACTGGGAGTGGATATCGCCACTCTCCAGGAAACACGGTTGGCTGGCACAGGCACACTGAGAGAGAAGGAATACACGTTCTACTGGCAGGGAAAGGGCAGTACTGGCAGGGAAAGGGCAGTGACGAACACAGGGAACACGGAGTGGGCTTCGCAGTGAAGAATACCTTGCTGAAGATGGTGGAACCGGGCAGCAATGGCTCTGCACGACTCCTCACCCTCCGCCTCAACACCACTCAAGGCCCAGTCACCCTCGTCAGTGTGTATGCCCCAACACTGACAGCCACACCAGAGGCAAAAGACGAGTTCTACGAGAATCTCGCAACAACTGTCAGGATCATCCCCAACTATGAACAACTCATTCTCCTTGGAGACTTCAATGCCAGAGTGGGTGCTGACCACGACTCCTGGCCCTCCTGTCTTGGACCATTTGGCGTGGGCAGAATGAACGACCATGGACAGCGGCTGCTCGAGTTCTGCACATATCACGATCTGTGCATCACAAACTCGTTCTTCAAGACCAAGCCCCAACACAAGGTTTCCTGGCGACATCTGCGCTCAAAGCACTGGCACCAGCTGGACTTGATCCTGACCAGGCGCACCTCACTGAAGAACGTGCTAATCACCCGTTCGTTCCAGAGTGCAGATTGCGACACAGACCATTCATTGGTGTGTTGCAAGGTTAAGCTGCAGCTGAAGAAATTCCATCGTGCTAGACAGCCTGGAAAGGCACGGATTGACACCAGCAAGATGGCCCAACCAGAACTTGTTGAGCAGTTTGCCTCCACCTTTGAGAAGGAACTTGGTGTACCACAAGAAGGAGAATCTGCAAAGCAGAAGTGGGAAGAGCTGCGAAACACCATCCACTGCACAGCCATGGCTACCTTTGGGAAGAAGACCTCGAAGTCACAGGACTGGTTTGATGCCAAGTTGACCGAGATGACCTCCGTCATTGAAGCCAAGTGCTCAGCACTTGTTGAGTACAAGAAGTACCCAAACGAGAAGAATCTCCAGAATCTCAGGGCTGCGAGAAGCAAAGTTCAGCAGACTGCTCGGCGCTGTGCCAACGAGTACTGGACTCAGCTCAGCCAAGACATTTAAACCGCTGCCATAACAGGGAACATCCGTGGTATGTACGATGGCATCAAGAAAGCACTTGGTCCGGCTCAGAGCAAGACGGCCCCCCTCAAATCCTCCACTGGGGAGATGATCACAGAAAAGAACAAGCAGATGGAGAGATGGGTGGAACACTACTCCGACCTCTACGCCAGACAGAACACCGTGACACCGTCAGCCCTTGATGCCATCGACTGCCTGCCATCCATGGACGAACTTGACGCCGAGCCAACCATCAATGAACTCAGCACGGCCATTGATAGCTTGGCCGCTGGCAAGGCACCCGGCAACGACGGCATACCCCCCGACCTGATCAAACACTGCAAGACTGCCCTACTGCTGCCATTGCATGACGTCCTCTGCCAGTGCTGGAAGGAAGGTGCCGTACCACAGGACGAGGGACGCCAAGATCATCACCCTCTACAAAAACAAAGGGGAGAGGAGCGACTGCAACAACTACAGGGGCATCTCCCTCCTCAGCGTTGTTGGCAAAGTCTACGCACGAGTTGTTCTCGTTCGTCTACAGAAGCTTGCCAAACGTGTGTACCCCGAGTCTCAGTGTGGCTTCCGCGCTGAGCGATCGACGGTAGACATGATATTCTCCATCCGCCAACTCCAGGAGAAATGCAGAGAACAGAACATGCCCCTGTACGTCGCCTTCATCGACCTCACCAAAGCGTTCGATCTGGTCAGCAGAGAGGGCCTTTTCAAGATCCTGCCAAAGATAGGATGCCCACCAAAGTTGCAAAGCCTCATCGAATCATTTCACACCAACATGCAGGGGATAGTGCAGCACGACGGCAACGTCTCAGAGCCATTCAACATACGCAGCGGAATAAAACAGGGCTGTGTACTTGCGCCAACCCTCTTTGGGATTTTCTTTGCTATGCTCCTGAGGCACGCCTTCAGCACAGCAACAGAGGGAATCTACCTGCACACAAGATCTGACGGCAGGCTTTTCAACCTCGCCTGCCTGAAAGCCAGAACCAAAGTACGCAAGGCTCTAATCAGAGACATGCTGTTCACAGACGACGCTGCAGTCGCAACCCACACACAGCAGGAGCTTCAGACCCTGATGGACCGCTTCTCCCAGGCATGCAAGGACTTCGGGCTTACCATCAGCCTGAAGAAGACTAACATCTTGGCGCAAGGCACGGAAGCACCACCAACCATCACCATCGACGACTATGAGCTGGAGGTCGTGAATCAGTTCACATACCTGGGGTCCACGATCAGCAACAACCTCTCCCTTGATACAGAGATCGACAAGAGGATTGGAAAATCAGCCTTCACACTCGCTCGCCTCACCACACAAGTGTGGGAGAATCCCAAACTCTCTGTCAAGACGAAGATGGCAGTGTACTACGCCTGCGTCGTCAGCACACTGCTCTATGGGAGTGAGACGTGGACAACATACGCCCGGCAGGAAAAGAGACTGAACTCCTTCCACTTGCACTGCATTCGCCACATCCTGGACATATCCTGGCAGGACAAAGTGCCCAACACAGAAGTTCTGTCCCGCGCCGGCCTTCCCTCCATGTTCACTCTACTCAGGAAGCGCAGGCTCCGCTGGCTAGGCCACGTTCACCGTATGGAGGATGGCAGAATCCCCAAAGACGTCCTCTACGGAGAACTGGCGACTGGCAGGAGAGACATTGGCCGCCCACAGCTGCGTTTTAGAGACGTCTGCAAGAGAGACATGAAGGCCCTGGAGATCAACACAGAGCGCTGGGAGGACCTTGCAACGGACCGCTCCAAATGGAGAGGCACCCTGACCAGACAGCGCAAGGCGGGTGAAGAGAGACTGACTGCTGCAGCAGATGAAAAAAGGACCCGCAGGAAGAACCGCCACAGACCCAGCAGCACGGAGACCACCCACAAGTGCGACCTGTGTGACAGGGACTGCCATTCGCGCATCGGCCTGTTCAGCCACAGGCGGTGCTGTTCCAGCAGAGTAGACATTTAGGATTCTCTTCCATGGTCATCATAGACTGACGGAGGCCGACGAACCAAGCCAAGTAGCCAGACTGGCTACCCCCCTTTACATTGTCACCTTCGTCTCCGGAAAACCTAAATGCCGGTAGCGTTATGGAAACTTGGCATATTCTCCCAATGTGCAGTAATTCCTCTCTGCTGTAGAAGATGTTTGATATACTTAAACAGTGTTTAACCACAACAAGTAATACAAGTAACAACCACATGCAGCATTGCTTGAGGGAGTACAGAACTGTAGCATGGGTTTGTGGGGGCAGCCATGTTAGTTGAGCTACACTCACCTGACGTCATGACGTAATCAGTCCCTCGCACTAAGGAAAAAGTGTAACGTCACTGGCTATAAATATCAATTTTTGCCGATCAACAATTTTAAATGCTTTATCAGTCAACACTGACAGCATGCTGACATATATTGTGCATCCGTAGTTTGACCATAATGACCATTATATTTGGAGGAAAAAGGGGGAAGCTTATAAGCCTGAGAACACCACCCCAACTGTGAAGTTCGGGGGTGGTAGCATCATGTTGTGGGGGGTGTTTTGCTGCACGACGGAATGGTGCACTTCACACAATAGATGGCATCATGAGGAAAGAACATGCGTGGAAATATTGATACAACCTCTCTAGACCTCAGCCAGGAAGTTAAAGCTTGGGTGCAACTGGGTCTTCCAAATGGACAATGACCCGAAGCATACCGCCAAATTAGTTTCCAAGTGGCTTAAAGAAAAAAGACGTGTGTAAGCAAGGCGGCCAACAAACCTGACTCAGTTCCACCAGTTCTGTCAGGAGGAATGGACCAAAATTCCAGCAAACTATTGTGACAAGCTTGTGAAAGGATGCCCAAAACATTTGATCCAAATCATACAGTTTAAAAGGCAATGCTTCCAAATAGAAAATGTATGTAAACTTCTGACTTTGAAGAAAGTAATAAAAAATTTTCCCCAAAAAAATTATTTAGCAAATAGAAATAATTTTGGTAACCCTAACTGGCCTAAAACATGAAAAGCTTACTCCGATTTGATGTCAGACAGCGAGAAAAAAAAAAGGTTATGTGTGCTCTTATATAGTGTATGTAAACTTCTGGTTTTAACTGTAATTCAATGACAAGCCTCAAGCAATATTACAGGAGTGTGGTATCATATCCCTGGAGTGCGGTAGTAAATGAGCATAATATAATAAAGACTACTGTCATTTCACACACAAAAATTGTCCAGTGCAGAAGTCAGTGTTAGCGGATGATGAGCTTGTTAGCTGTGTTGTGGAGTCCTTTACACAGCCATGATTGCATTACCACCATAGTTATTAAAACATCTTAACTGGCTTCTTAAATACAGCCTTAGCGTTTCAATTTTGTCATCCTTTTCCGTTGTGAAACGGTTGAGATGACGTGGATAGCCATCAGAGTCTAATGGCAACTTAGCTTGAGGCATTTACAGTGCATCCAGAAAGTATTCACAGCGCTTCACTTTTTCCACGTTTTGTTATGCTACAGCCTTATTCCAAAAGGGATTAATTTAAATTTTCCTCAAAATTCTACACACAATACCCCATAATGACAATGTGAAAAAAGTTTTTTGACATTTTTGCAAATTTATTAAAAATAAAAAACTAAGAAATCACATGTACATAAGTATTCCCAGTCTTTGCTCAATATTTTGTTAATGCACATTTGGCAGCAATTACAGCCTCAAGTCTTTTTGAATATGATGCCACAAGCTTGGCACACCTATCTTTGGGCAGTTTCACCCATTCCTCTTTGCAGCACCTCTCAAGCTCCATCAGGCTGGATGGGAAGCGTCAGTGCACAGCCATTTTCAGATCTCTCCAGAGATGTTCAGTTAGATTCAAGTCTGGGCTCTGGCTGGGCCACTCAAGGACATTCACAGAGTTGTCCTGGAGCCACACCTTTGATATCTTGGCTGTGTGCTTAGGGTCGTTGTCCTGCTGAAAGATGAACTGTCGCCGCAGTCTGAGGTCAAGAGCGCTCTGGAGCAGGTTTTCATCCAGGATGTCTCCGTACATTGCTGCATTCATCTTTCCCTCTCTCCTGACGAGTCTCCCAGTTCCTGCTGCTGAAAAATATCCCCACAGCATGATGCTGCTACCACCACTGGCGTGGTTATGAACGGTGCCTGGTTTCCGCCAAACATGACGCCTGGAATTCACGCCAAAGAGTTCAATCTTTGTCTCATCAGACCAGAGAATTTTGTTTCTCATGGTCTGAGAGTCTTTCAGGTACCTTTTGGCAAACTCCAGGCGGACGGCAATGTGCCTTTTACTCAGGAATGGTTTCCGTCTGGCCACTCTCCCATACAGGCCTGATTGATGGATTGCTGCATAGATGGTTGTCCTTCTGGAAGGTTCTCCTCTCTTCACAGAGTAACGCTGGAGCTCTGACAGAATGACCATCGGGTTCTTGGTCACCTCCCTGACTAAAGGCCCTTCTCCCCGGATTGCTCAGTTTAGATGGCCGGCCAGCTCTAGGAAGAGTCCTGGTGGTTCTGAACTTCTTCCACTTACAGATGATAGAGGCCACTGTGCTCATTGGGACCTTCAAAGCAGCAGAAATTTTTCTGTACCCTTCCCCAGATTTGTGCCTTGAGACAATCCTGTCTCAGAGGTCTACAGACAATTGCTTTGACTTCATGCTTGGTTTGTGCTCTGACAAGCGCTGTCAACTGTGGGACCTTATATAGACAGGTGTGTGCCTTTCCAAATCATGTCCAATCAACTGAATTTACCACAGGTGGACTCCAATTAAACTGTAGAAACATCTCAAGAATGATCAGTGGAAACAGGATGCACCTGAGCTCAATTTTGAGCTTCATGGCCAAGGCTGTGAATACAGTGGTACCTCTACTTACGAACGTCTCTACATACGGAATTTTCAGGTTACGACACGCCTCAACGGGAAAATATTGCCTCTTGTTACGAACGAAATTCCAGGATACGAAAGGCAAAAAAGTACGCGCTCCTCGCAGCTCCCGTAGTTTACCGAACGTAAACATACCTGTAGCTGCTCTGCCACTGGCTATCGCCTAGCATCTTCCTGGTATCCCATTGGCCACGAAGTGTTCGGGCAGTTTTATGTGTGTGTACAGTACAGAATTAACATTTATTCGCTATGGGCCCCAAGAAAGTGACGGAGATAAGTGGAAAAGGAGAAAAGAAGAAGAGAGTTTTTTTGTCCATACAAACAAAGAAGGAGATAATCGAAAGGTATGAAAAGGGGATGCGTTTGGTTGATCTCGCCAAAGAATATGGCCGTAATACATCAACGATCAGCACGGTATTAAAACAAAAAGAAGCCCTTAAACCACTGATGAGACAGAACATGAACCAAAGAAGGCAAAAGGTGATGACGACGACGACGATAGCAGTTAAAAGGTAAATGAACATAATTTTTTATTATTTTCTCTTTTATTATTCTCTTTTATTATTCTTTCTCTCATTTTAAACTCTCATTTTATGTTTATTGTGCAGTAATCTAATTGTAACATGTATTTGTTACATGTTTTGATGCGTTTTTATGATTTATAAAAAATTTATGCCCGAATTTTGGGGGGCTTGGAACGGATTACGGCATTTACATGTAAAATGCGCCTCTACTTACGGAATTTTCACGTTACGAGAATACTTCCGGAACGAATTAATTTCGTAAGTAGAGGTACCACTGTACTCAAGTACATGTGATTTCTTGTTTTTTTATTTTTAATAAATTTGCAAAAATCTCAAAAAAAAAAAAAAAACTTTTTTCACATTGTCATTATGGGTATTGTGTTTAGAATTCTGAGCAAAAAATGAATTTATTCCATTTTGGAATAAGGCTGTAACATAAAATGTGGAAAAAGTGAAGTGCTGTGAATACTTTCTGGATGGAGTGTATGTGTTTCCACGCACTTCACTAGCTTTTTCTTATCTTCAGATGAAATAAAGAATCAATACAAGCCAATTAATTTTTTTCTCCCGCTTCTGAACAGCACTAATTGCACTGCTTCTGGGGTACAGAGTTACAGTGGTGTGAAAAAGTGTTTGCCCCCTTCCTGATTTCTCTCTTTTTCTTTTTTTGTATGTTTATCACACTTAAATGTTTCAGATCATCAAACAAATTTAAATATTAGATAAAGATAACAAGTAAACACAAAATGCAGTTTTTAAATGAAGGTGTTTATTATTAAGGGGAAAAAAATCCAAACCTCCATGGCCCTGTGTGAAAAAGTGATTGCCCCCTAAACCTAATAACTGGTTGGGCCACCCTTAGCAGCAACAACTCAGGGATGGCAATTTTCTGCGGATTTATTTTCAAATTGATCATTTCTGTGAATTGTCTAAATCCGTTGAGAAAATTTTAGGGGGGGGTAAGGTACCTTATTGTCACCGATGTTACCGATTTTAGCGAAAATCAACACGATTACATAAGCGCTTGGCGCTTCCCCGGGTCAAGTCTCCCGCGATAACCCGGATGTTTTGTACTCAAGCTACTGCTGTATTGTAAACGGCCCTGCGACTGGATAGTTGCAAACGATTGGACCAATCAAATGGCTCGTTGTATGCTTTGTCAAAAATTCATGGCGGCGTGTTCGTGTTGGAATTCTGAGCTTTCGGTATCGTTTTCAGCAGAATTATGAGATTTTTATCGAAGGATCAGGAGTCATCAGTGCTAGAAATAGACAAAAGTGTCAAAAATAAGTTCTGATGGAATTGGCTTGAGAGAAAAGTGACGGTAAAGGTAAAAATTGGCTCAAAGTTCGACGAGGTAACAGAAACACTCGGACAATTTCTGAAGAAACCAGACGTGGCCGGAAAAGCTTTTTGTGTGTATTGTAAAGACTTAACTATGGATCAAAAGTGAAGAAACTCTTATAGAACTGTTAAATATGTTGGACTAAAGACAGTGAGACAACATTGAAGAAAAACTTAGATAAATCATTAAATTTAATGAAAAGTTAAGTCTAGTATTTCATTTTTTTATCATTTTTTTCAGTCTAAATTACTTCTGTTTTACTGAAAACCTCTCAGCTTCAGTCAATCGACCAAATTAGATTTCAGCAAATTAGAATTTCCTGTTGCCATCCCTGACAACTACAATCAAATGCTTGCCATAACTGGCAATGAGTCTTTTACAGCGCTGTGGAGGACTTTTGGCCCACTTTTCTTTGTAGAATTATTGTAATTCAGCCATATTGGAGGGTTTTCGAGCATGAACCGCCTTTTTAAGGTCATGCCACAGCATCTCAGTCAGATTCAGATCAGGACTTTGACGAGGCCACTCCAAAGTCTTCATTTTGTTTTTCTTAAGCCATTCAGAGGTGGACTTGCTGTTGTGTTTTGGATCATTGTCCTGCTGCAGAACCCAAGTGCGCTTCAGCTTGAGGTCACGAACAGATGGCCGGACATTCTCCTTCAGGATTTTTTGGTAGACAGCAGAATTCATGGTTCCATTTACCACAGCAAGTCTTCCGGTTCCTGAAGCAGCAAAACAGCCCCAGACCATCACACTACCACCACCATATTTTACTGTTGGTGTGATGTTCCTTTTCTGAAATGCTGTGTTACTTTTACGCTGGATGTAATGGGATACACACCTTCCAAAAAGTTCGACTTTTGTCTCGTCAGTCCACAGAGTATTTTCCCAAAAGTCTTGGATCATCAAGATGTTTTCTGGCAAAACTGAGATGAACCCTTATGTTCTTTTTGCTCAGCAGTGGTTTTCGTCTTGGAACTCTGCCATGCAGTCCATTTTTGCCCAGTCTCTTTCTTATGGTGGAGTCATGAACACTGACCTTAACTGAGGCAAGTGAGGCCTGCAGTTCTTTGGCTGTTGTTGTGGGGTCTTTTGTGACCTCTTGGATGAGTCGTCGCTGTGCTCTTGGGGTAATTTTGGTCGGCCAGCCACTCCTGGGAAGGTTCATCTCTGTTCCATGTTTTTGCCATTTGTGAATAATGGCTCTCATTGTGGTTTGCTGGAGTCCCCAAGCTTTAGAAATGGCTTTATAACCTTTTGCAGACTGACCGCTCTCAATTACTTTGTTTCTCATTTGTTCCTGAATTTCTTTGGATCACAGCATGTTGTCTAGCTTTTGAGGATCTTTTGGTCTACTTCACTTTGTCAGGCAGGTCCTATTTAAGTGATTTCTTGATTGAGAACAGGTGTGACAATAATCAGGCCTGGGTGTGGCTAGAGAAATTGAACTCAGCTTTCCAAAGATGTGACAAATCACAGTTAATTTATGTTTTAACAGGGGGGGGAGCAACCACTTTTTCCACACAGGGCCATGTAGGTTTGGAATTTTTTTTTACCCTTAATAATAAACACCTTCAATTAAATGGGTTTAAACACTTCCATGTTTTTTTTAAAAGGGTATGCCTCATGACATCACACGCTGCAGTTACCAAGCAACACCATGACACTGTTGTTACCGCGGGATAATGGTGAGAGCATGTGGTAAACACTGGCAGCATGACGTATGGTAAACACAAGTTGAAACATCTCTTGACGCAGCAGCATGGGATAAAATGAAAGACTGCAATGTGTTAGACAGTCTACGAAGTGCCTCCGCACGTGATTCCCCAACAGCAGTACCTCCGTTAATGACGGTAATATTAGCTTATTGTTTTTAGTAGTATATTAGCGCAATGCTAGCAGCCTTGCAGGCAAAGTTTAATCTATTCTGTAACTCATAAAACCCAGCTAAAAACTGATATTTAAATATGATCTCATTCTTTTTAGACGATGACAGCAACAGGTTGCTCTGAGGTTTTTACCAACCTGCTCGCCCTTCGCTCCTTAACAGGAAAACCCACTGATACCAGCTGCACACGGAGCTGTACTGGGGAATTGTCAAGGGGAAGATGAGAGACACCAGACCCAACAATGCAGATGAGCTGAAGGCCACTATCAGAGCAACCTGGACCTTCACAACATCTCAGCAGTACCACAGGCTGATCTCCATGCCATGCTGCTTTGATGCAGTAATTCATGCAAATGAAGCCCCAACCAAGGATTGAGTGTGCACACTGACACACTTTCCAGTTGGCCAACATTTCTATTAAAAATCCACTTTTTTTTTTTTTTTTTTTAAATTGACCTTATGTAACATTCTAATTTTCTGAGAAACTGAATTTTGGGTTTTCATTAGCTGTCAGTCATTATCATCCAAATTAAAGGAAATAAACGCTTGAAATGTATCACTCTGTGTAATGGATCTATGGGTTTCACTTTTTGAATTGAATAACAAATAAATGAACTTTTTATGACATTATAATTTATAAGATAAGATAAGATAAGATAAGCCTTTATTAGTCCCACAACGGGGAAATTCCAGGATTGCAACAGCACAGGGATAGCAACACTCAGAGCAACAATCAGAAGGCAAGAAAAAAAACAAGCAAGCAAGAGCAGCTAATATACATATGTACATATTACTATAAAATATATATATACACACAGACACACAGTGCACAGCATTGTAGCTGGATGGAATAAATATATGAATATATGAACACACAGTGCAGAGCATTGTAGCTAGATGGAATAAATATGTAAATATATAAACACCCATTGAGATTATTGAGATGCACCTGGAGGTATTAAAATAAAATAGATATACCCAGCCAGGGAATGGAGGGTGTCATGCTTGGTGACCACAGGATCTCATCTCTGTTGTTTGCAGATGATGTTGTCCTGTTGGCTTCATCCAGCAATGACCTACAGCTCTTGCTGGGACGGTTTGCCGCTGAGTGTGAAGCGGCTGGGAAGAGAATCAGCACCTCCAAGTCCGAGTCCATGGTCCTCAGCTGGAAAAAGGTGGATTGTCCTCTCTGGGTTGGGGACAGGCTCCTGCCCCAAGTGGAGGAGTTTAAGTATCTTGGGGTCTTATTCACGAGTGAGGGGAGAATGGAGCGAGAGATTGACAGATGGATCGGAGCAGCATCTGCAGTAATGCGGACATTGTACCGGTCTGTTGTGGTGAAGAGGGAGCTGAGTTCTAAGGCAAAGCTGTCGATTTACCAGTTAATCTACATTCCTACTCTCACCTATGGTCACGAGCTTTGGGTAATGACCAAAAGAACAAGATCGTGGATACAAGCGGCTGAAATGAGCTTTCTGTGTAGGATTGCTGGACTCACCCTCAGAGACAGGGTGAGGAGCTCAGTCATCCAGGAGAGGCTCAGAGTAGAACTGCTGCTCCTCCGCATTGAAAGGAGTCAGTTGAGGTGGTATGGGCATCTGATTAGGATGCCTCCTGGACGCCTCCCACTTGAGGTGTTTCGGGCACGTCCCACTGGGAGGAGACCCCGGGGCAGACCCAGGACTCAGTGGAGTGACTATGTCTCCTAGCTGGTCTGGGAACGCCTTGGTATCCTCTCTGAAGAGCTGGAGCAGGTGGCTGGGGAGAGGGAAGTCTGGGCTTCTCTGCTTGAACTGCTGCCTCCGTGACCCGGACCTCCGGAAAAGCGGTAGAAGATGGATGGATGGATGGAGATATACCCAGTAAGCACAGTAAAATGTGTGCTACTGTATGTAACTTTACTTTTTTCAGTATTTAGGAGTGCCCTTTTCTGGCTGAACACCTCCCCCATGAAATGTCTGTGCACATCAATATCAAATAAGTGTTAAGTTCATTTGTTACCAATGACAGTTTCCTTGAAAGTTGCAACTGACCCAAATTCTTGCTGGCAAGTAGAGGATCAATCACATACTTATTTCCCTCAATAAAATGCAAACTGATTCATAACTGTGAATGTTAGGAGAAAAAATACAAAAAAGGATGATAAAGTCAAGAAAATATGGCAACGTTATGAAAAATGGTTGCTGTCTGCTCTCATCATTTCAACTTCCATTTTGCCAAAATGCAAAAACAATAGTAATTGTAGTAACAAATTCACAAAACTCAATATCATTTGAAAAGCAGATTTGTCACTTGTAACGCTACCGTACTTAAGGCCTAAATTTTGAATAAGACTATACAACTTCTTAAAGATCCTGGATACCATGTTTCAGACGGATTTAAATCAAGGAAACCGTATCCTCGTCCCCACTGGGAAATGTATTGAAAGTGTGTTTTAAACTACATTCACACTACAGACACACGAGCAGTGCTAGCTGACACTGCTAGCTGTTAGCTCCACTGTTACCTTCGTGTCAACGTTGGGTCCTTCTTTGTATCCCACATCACTTTTAAACTTCTTCAGGAAGGACGGCTCTGCGGGTCTCACCCACGACACCCCGCTGGCTTTGTTCTTATTCATTATAAAGAAGAATGGGAAATAAAACAGGATTTGTGCAAAGCTGCCAAACAGAGGATCCTGGGTCGGAGCGCACGTGATTCCAGGGACGGTTGTGATTGGTGGTTGAGACAGCTCGTGATGGTAGATATTTTTTAGTGCTTTATTTAAATTCCAATGTTTAACAAGCAGAGACATAAAAAAGAAAATACCAGTGAAGATCAAAAGGTGTAAATTACCAACAACTCTAACAGAAAATAAGACAAATCGGAATCGCAACAGTTAGGGAAGTGACGGAAAAAACCGGAAAAACATGTCTTCAAAGTAAACAGATATAATGCTGTAAGAAACACTTCGAGACACTTTTTAATGTAGTGAGAATATCGTGAATTAAATTTTAATGTGGTGACAACTAAGTGCTGACTGATACTGAGCAGAGAATTACTCTAAAGTGGGAAACTGTCGGAGTTTGTGATCGAGGCTTTTATTATGAAAATTGACTTTATCCACATCCTCTATCCGGTCTTTACGTAATTTACGTCGGCCTTTATGCTTCTGTTGACGGAAGTAGACCCCTTTCATTAGAACACACAGCAGGTCTGGAGATGTTTGCGGGGAGTTTTTACGCCTTGTTTGCGGGGTTTTTGGCCGCAGTCTCCTCTGTGTGCGCCAAACTGTCTCTGGGTGCGGACTACCTGCGGCTGATGTGTGAGTCCGGGACCGGCTGGACCCAGACAGGCAGCTCCTGTGACTGGGTGAGTATCACAACTCCATTCCTCACAGTGACTTCCTGATATCACTGGTTAACACCAGATTTATTGTCTAAGGTTTTTTGTTTTTTTTTTAGCTGATTTAGGACAATTTGATGTGCTGAATCCAAAAATCACATTGGTTTTGCTCAATCAGGTCAACTTTTTGAATTATGGCCACATTTTGTTTTTTATATTTTTGTCTACATGTATGGGTATTTTCACTTTATATGATGTAAAATTCTTTTTTATGTCTTGAAATTCTCTGAATTTTGAACAATGATGACGTAACATTCAATTTACATGTACTTACTTAGTACTCTGCATGTAAGTAAGTACAGGTTTTTACTTAGCGCCTGATCAAGAGAAACGGATGTCATTTTCGGATTCAGCGGTGCAAAATTGTCTTAAATCAGTTGAAAAAACTGTTGGTAAAATGACATGATTGGCCTGTCTTTCTCACACTTCTTTATCTGCTTGCTTCACATGCTACACTGCAGAGTTTAGTTTACACCCTATAATTCATTTGCTGAAATCAGTTAGAATCAGTTCTGCACACAGCCAAGCTGCCACATAAGCGGAAATGTGTTATTGATACAATGAGGTAAAACCCCTCCCTCTTGCATGAGGGAGTGGTTAAGCTTTATAAAAACTATAGGGCTCAATCTTGGGGTAGCACTCTCTTGGGGAATTGCCTAAAGAGTTGTGTTGAGTTGCTTGTACCCGTATCTCACTTTCAGTAAAATAAGTGAAAGTATACTTGATCTCTCAGTCTGGTTATTTGGCCTTCGTATAAAAGAACTGGGGGTTAAGGCATTTTAGACACAACAAAACACAGACAACTTACAAAAAAATTATTTTTGTAACCCTGTGTAAGAGGTTGGTGGAGGAGGAACAAACTACTCAAGTAAAAATAGCTGTACTTCATGATATTGACTACTCAAGTATAAAGAAGAGTAATAATTTTACTCTTGCCAATTTGAGAGGTTTTCTTCTAAATTTAGGCTATGCACGTTTTTCTTGTTAATTTAATAAGTGGGGTTTTTCTAGTAAATTTGCGATTATTTTCACATAAATGTGTCACTTTTTATGTAAATGTGCAGCTTTGTACATTGTAAGTTTGTGTTTGTTATTTTCCTGTTTAAAAATTTGATGAGAAAAAGTGATGAGGGAAAAACTTCACTGCTATTCATTTTAAATCAGTAAACTCAAAAGTTTCCCAGAGTACAGTCAAATGTACTTGAGTAAAGTACACGATTGTGCAGTAAGCTTTCAGTGAAATTACAACTTTGTGAAAAACTTACTTGAGTACATTTGCTTGTGTAAATGTACAAACCCCAGTTCCAGTGAAGTTGGGGCATTGTTTAAAACGTACATAGAAACAGAATACAATGATTTGTAAATCCTTTTCAACCTCTATTTAATTATGTCAAACATAAGAATTTATTACTTACATTTTAGAAGCGCAGAAAGAAGTCCCATGTCTCCCACACAGCTGCCTGCTCTTCCCTCTGCAGATTAGCTCAGTCACGGCTCTCTGGTACCCAGAAACGTGTGCAGAAACGCACAGGGCAAAACAAAATAATTTCCCCACACTTTCTCTGGCATGTACAGCAGAATTATTTGGTGTTCTGGACCAGTTTTTGTTTTAAATCAGTGCAACCCATCACCTTGGTCCGTGCGCTCCTATGCATAAAGCTTTGTTGTGGTTTACCAGTGAGGGAACAGATAATTTGTAAGGGATAACTATTATGAGATACTACATAACACAAAACTTAGCCAAAGAAACAGTTTTTAGAAAATCATTTTAACAGGACTTACAGAGGAGACTGCCTACTGTAGAAATTTAAAACAACAACAGGAAAAAAATTCAGTTTAATTGCAACAGTAAAAAATATTTCAGAAGCTAAAGGTTTAATTCAGTTTTCTCCATTCCATCAAATAACAATAGTTTTAAAATCTGTTTTAATGTTTGCTGCAGTGACATACATATGGATAGAACATTTAGAATTATTAAAAGCAGCCTCTTTAGTCTTTAAAGTAAATCATCAAAACATTCACCTGAATATAACACATATCACTTCAAAGGTTGCACTGCTCATATTTTTTTGATATGATCAAAATAATTCTCCCACACAGCAAGTCTCTCTGCTGCACTGCGAGTCTCCAACTTGAACGTTTGCATACACAAGGCCAAACCTGCGGTGGGATTTGTGTAGAAATGATCATACGATCAGTTTTCTGTCTTACACGTTTGATTAATAAGGTGTAGTGGATTTATGGGTTTTATAGGTGTTTTATTGTTGGTACAAGTTAGTACCACTTCTACCACTTGGTAGAAGTTAATTGCTGATATTGTTAAAACACTGTCAAACTCAAAAACTAATGATATCTACAATATGAGCACCTCCTTTCTCAAAATGCACAGCAAAATATTAATCAAACCACTGACCCATCTCATTAATCTCTCCATTAGGTCTAGTACATTTCCATCTGGCTGGAAAAAAGCTGTCATCATACCAGTTCATAAATCAGGCAGTAAAGACGATATATGCAATTACCGCCCAATCTCTATCTTACCAGTCCTATCTAAGGTTCTTGAAAAAGTTGTAGCTACACAGCTGATAGACTACTTACAAGACAGTCAACTTTTTCATCCACATCAATTTGGTTTTAGACCAGGATACTCAACAGAAACAGCAAATTGTTGCCTTATTGAAAACGTCAAACAGTCCTTGGACAGGGGTAATGTGGTAGGAGCTGTTTTTCTAGATCTCAAAAAGGCTTTCGATACTGTAAACCACAGTTTGCTTTTATCCAAAATGGTATCTTTTAACTTCTCCCCAAATACATTAGAATGGTTTGCATCTTATCTCCAGAATAGAGAACAGTGTGTAAAAGTTCACCAGGATAAATCCTCATTTTTAAACAACCGCATGGGTATCCCACAAGGGTCCATTCTTGGTCCTTTACTTTTCAGCATTTTTATTAATGACTTGCCGTTACACTGCTCAGCTGCAACATGCCAACTTTACGCAGATGATGCAGTTATTTACACAGCTGCCAAGACTCCAGCACAGGCTGCAGATGTACTATCTACAAGTATGGTTGATGTCCAAGAGTGGCTCCTCAAGAACCATCTATTGCTGAACCTTCAGAAAACAGTCTCAATGTGCTTTTCAATCAAAAAATGTAACCTGCAACATTTTAAAGTTAATATACATGATCATGACATCAGTTTAGCTACAGAATTCAAATACCTTGGCATTGTACTAGATCCTCAACTCAAATTTAATCTTCATATAAAGAAAATTGCAAAAACAGTAAAAAAAAATCTGAACTGCTTTAAATTAATTAGATATTACATACCTTACGAAGCAGCTGCACTGTATATGCATTCTATGGTTTTTTCTCATATATCATACTGTTTGACAGTCTGGGCTCAAGCAGCCCCTTCCACAATAAGACATATAGGTTCATTATATAATCAAACCCTAAAAATCTTGGACAAAAAGCCCATTAGGTGGCATCACTGTAATGTTTTAAAAAAATACAACCTATTGAGTTTTGAGAGCTTCATTGACCTCTGTCTTCTGAAATTAACGTTCAAATGTTTCCATAAATCAGCACCCGAGCCACTTGCTGGTTTCGTCCAAAGACAGGACAGCAGCAGAGCCACCAGGAGTTCTGTTAACAATAACTGTAAAATATTCCACCGCAGAACCACATTTGGACAAACAGCTTTCTCTATAAAGGGCAGTCACATCTGGAACACAATGCCAAATGAAATTAAAATAATAACGGACTTTAAAACATTCACTAAAAATGTTAAAAACTGGCTGAAAAATAAACAAGAATGTACTCATGTATGAATTAATTGTCTGCAAAGTGAGAGTGAATGAAGGGAAGGAATAAATGTGTTTGTTTATAGTGAGTGACGGAGGGAGGAAGGCCTGAAATAGGCAAATGTGAGTTATGTTATATGTGTTAAATGTGAGTCAGGCTGTTATATTTGTGTATTTATAATATTTATAATATTTATGTTAAATGTGAGTCAGGCTGTTATATTTGTGTATTTATAATATTTATAATATTTATAATTGTGTATTTATAATTTTTCTGCATTGATGTATGTGGTTATTGTGTATTTTTTTTTTCCCATCTTTACTTGATTCTTTTTTCTAAAGCCCATCCAGGGACAAGAGTTGCAAATTAGCTAATAGCTATACACTCTATGTGCAACACATCAGATTGATTGTCTTTGATTAATTGTCTATGTTTATTGCACTGTCCCTGTCAAATAAACTAATCTACTACTACTACTACAAGTATTAATGTAAATGTGAATGTGAGTAGAGATGAAAATGTATTTTCATTTATCAGCACATTAGATCATTGGGGCACCAGTCCAAAAGGACAGTTGTATTAACAATTCTTTATTTGTACCAATTATGAATCAGTCTCAAAACAAACCCTTGTGAGTTCTTGTCTGCTGATAATCAAGAAGAATGACATGAAATCAAACAATAACTCCCATATGTCTTTCAATGGTTTAATAAGAAATATCAGAATAGGTTAACACATTTGGATAACTTTAAAACAGAGAATTCAGTGTTTCCTCTGGCTTAAAGATCTTGGCGCGGTGGTAACATATTTTTCCGAGGGGGGGGGGGGGCAGAAAACACATGACATGATTGTAACCAGAATATGTTAATTTTACTCTATTTATTTTTGTTTTTTAAAATTTTGCACAGTAATATTGCATAATGGAACTTACCATTTGAAGTATTGCACAACCAAGGCTTGAATATTGGAATATTGGGCCAGTTGGGGTCCCATCCAGATATCCTGTGTTTCGACTTTTTTTGTAGTGTCATCCTTCTCTCCTTCCTCTGCTCTCACCTCTCCTGGACCCTCTGCCTGAACCCTTTCCTCTCCTTGGCCTGCCTGAACACTTTGCTCTCCTTGGCTCCTCTCTTCTGTCTCATCTTTCCCTCTCTGAGCTCTGTCTAATTCAGATTCTCTCTCTGTCTATGGTGGTATACAAACAAGTTAGAAAATACCAAGTGTCATATTTTGTCCTGCAGGATTTTTGTCATGGTTTACATAAATAACCAAAATGTGTTTTTTTTTGTTTGTTTGTTTTTTTTTGTATTTTTATTCTCGTGTTTCTTTTTTTCCCCATTGACTAAGAGTAGGAAAGGGAAGGGAAAAAAAACATTCATAATAGTAATTTACTCATTTATACTTTAATTATATGATCAGGGGTGGGTATAGTAGCCAGAAATTCTTCTCATGTAAAAGCGGTACTATGAAATTAATAATTAAAAGTAAAGTAGACAACCAAAAATTTCTAGTTGAGTTAAGGGTACAAAGAGCACCCACTTAAAAACTTGAGTAATGACTTCAGTCTTGCAGGTTTGGGGTTTTTCTTCAAAATTTATAACAATTTTCTTATAGTTTTCTACTTTTCTCTGTAAATTTATCTAAATTTGCAATGTTTTCCCTCAAATTTGTAATTTTCTCATAAAATTATGACTTTTCTTGTACATTTGAGACTATTATAAATGTGGATTATTGTATGGGTATTTTTTTTATCTTTTTTTAATTCAATCCAACTTTATTTATAAAGCTTTTTAAAAACAACAGTTGACACAAAGTCCTGTACATCAACAATAAATAAAATATAAAATCAATAAAATACAGCTAAAGTACAAAACCGCATAAACAAAACAACAATCACACAATAGAGACAATAAGAACAAATTAGATTAGATTAGATTCAACTTTATTGTCATTACACATGTATGAATACAAGGTAACGAACCACAGTTTAGCATCCAATCAGAAGTGCAAAGGACAGCAGTGCAGTATATACGGTAATTAACAGTATGTGCAATTTAAGCAAATATATGCAAATATATGCAGCAGTGCAGAAAGTTAAGAGTACTGTTATGTGCAAATAATGTGCAATAAGTTAGATGTAGTTATGTAGTTATGCAGTTATGTACAGGTGAGGATGGTAAAAGATGATTGTAAGAGAGTCAGCGGGGAACTAAGTTCAATAACGTGACAGCTGTTGGAAAGAAACTGTTCCTAAACCTGCTGGTTCTAGTCCGAAGGCTTCTGAAACGTCTTCTGGAGGGGAGAAGCTGGAACATTCCATGAGCAGGATGGTTGGAGTCCCTAAGAATGCTGCGTGCCCGGCGCAGACATCTTTTCCTGTAGACGTCCTCTATAGCTGGAAGTGGAGTCCCTGTGATGCGTTGGGCGGTTTTCACCACCCGCTGCAGCGCCTTGCGGTCAGCTACAGAGCAGCTCCCATACCAGACTGTGATACAGTTGGTCAGGGTGCTCTCTATCACGCAGCGGTAGAAGTTGCCCAGGATGTCAGTTGACAGATGGTTCTTCTTCAATGTCCTCAAGAAGAAGAGGCGCTGATGGGTCTTCTTGATCAGGCTGGTGGTGTTAACTGACCAGGACAGGTCCTCAGAGATGTGGGACCCCAGGAATTTGAAGCTGGGGACACGTTCAACAGCTATGCCATTGATATGGATGGGGTCATGTGTCTCTTCCCTCTCCTTCCTGTAGTCCACTATGAGCTCCTTGGTTTTGCTGGTGTTAAGGAGCAGGTTATTGTCAGCGCACCAAGTAGCCAAGTGCTCAACCTCTGCCCTGTAATCTGACTCGTCGTTGTCCCTGATGAGTCCAATCACCGTGGTGTCATCTGCGAACTTTATGATGGAATTGGATCCATACATAGGCCTAAAATCAATAAAATCAATGTCTCAAACTGGGTCAAAAGCCAGAGAATAAAAATGGGTTTTAAGAGTTTTAAAACTGGACAGTGAAGAGGCCTGTCTGATGGACAAAGGCAGGTTATTATAAAATTACTGCTTTTCTAATAAATTCGAAACAGAATGTGGCAATTTTTTTTTTTATTTTTTCCTCATACAATTTTAACTTTTGACCATAATTTTGTAGAGCCAGAACAGAACAATAACTTCAACTCTGAATTCAAAGAAATATAGTTATTAAAATTATATTTAAAGAAATGAATTAACTTAAATGACCAAGGATGCCATTATTTCTGTTACAATATTTGTATATATTTATAGTTTTTTTTTTTTTTTTCCGAAATCTCTCCACCACCCAGACAGCAGGAAAAACCTCCCTTATTTTGAAATCCAAATGTTGGCACGTTTAGTTTGTCTGAAGGCTGCTGATGGATTAAAGTCATTGACTTCATGAATTTTGGTCATCTTAACTTGCCAGGTACATAATAGGGAACGTAACTTAGTATTGTAGTGGCTGGTGAAATATATCTTCAACAATTCATCAGCCCCCCCTTGCCTTTCCCTTCATATGAAGCTGGCTGCAACATGAATTCTAACCACATCTCTTAGCTAAGCGACTCTTCCATTATTACTCCCGTTTCCAGCGGGTTAAAACCATGATAAATGCCTCCAGTGCTTACATACCGCTTCTGATTTTTTTCCGTGTTTAAAGTACTTTAATAAATGCTCCATATGAGAATTGGACTTTGGGGTTTGCCGTAGCTCAGCTGGGGTTGGAGTGAGTGACGTCAGGCGGGCTCCGGCTAGGAATATATGTATGTTGAGCTGTAGAGCTAAATAAAGTATATTCTATGAACAGCAGAACAAGCTCTCCGTTCTCTGTTATTCAGACATCACAATAAACTCATGCTTTTCTCAGACAGTCATGCTAGCGAGAGACTCTGCCTGACTGGAAAGCTCGCATAGGCGGGCGCTTCTAAACTCTGCGCGGATGACGGCCACGCGCGTTGTTCGTGTGTACGCTTGCAGAAAGTCATTGCTTCATATATTTTTCTTAAATTCATATCTCCTCATTAGCGCAGCTGCGGCGGCATGAAATAAATTAAAGCGTTGTTGAAGATTTTAAGTAGAGTTTATTATCATACCGCCGTCACGGGCTCCACTCCCGGCGCCGTGCATGCGCGCCAGGAGCGAGCCCAAACGGCTCTCAGAGAAGAGGGACACAAAGTCTGTGTCCAGCAGCAGCAGTTGCAGAAGTGGGAATGAGAGGATGTGTTACAGAACCTGTGCAGTATTTATACCAAACTCAAACAATACATCAAAGCAGATTCACAGCAGTTGGTCTGATCAAAGGGACTGCAGAACAGGCATGAGACATTTGCATTTGTAAGACCTACATAACAATAGGCAGATGCAGCCTCTGCTCCGGCTTGCAGGACAAAGAGGTTACAAGGCACATCTACATATTGATCTCAGCCTCTAGGTCACAGTAAGGACAGGACGCATGAACACTATAAATGAATGGCACATTACATCACAATACATGAACGGCACATTGCATCACGATACATGAATGGCACATTACATCACAATACATGCATGGCACATTACATCTCAGTAGTGCAGCGGGAAAAACCAAGGAGTGCGAGCTGACTGTCTCTGTGTTCTGTCTCTGTGTTGTGGGGGGGGGGGGGGGTGAATTCAACCCGCTACACTGCTCCCCCCCAGAGGGCACGGTAGGGGACTGTGACCTCGATGTTGCAGTTTGGGCAGCGAGCAGGGAAAAGCTCTGTGCAGGAGGAGGGGGAGGGGGGGTAGCACATGCTGACCGGGCGCGGGAAAATCGTTCAAGTCGCGCCAAAAGTGTTTGCTGCTCCGCGATGTCCCGTCTGAACATGCGGAGATCAGAAGAAGAAAAATTTGTCTCTGACTCCTCCCGTGGCCATGAAGAAAAGCAGGAGCGGCTGTAAGAAAAAAAAAAAGAAACAAAAGCAGAGGGACTGGCGTGTTGGCTTTAGGTGCAGGAGCAACCCCAAAGCCCCCTGGGAACAGCTGACGGCTGAATTCCCCTTGTGTGCCGTGGCTAAGACCATAAAATCCAGTGAACAAGCTGCGGGCCTCAGGTGTACAAGCAAGCCTGAAGGGCCCGTGTGCAGCAGAAGGAAGGCGGTCAGTGAAGCCATTATTGTCCCGTGCGTGGTGTGCCGTCCTCGTAACTCCCCGGTGTGTGCGCGGGGGTTCCGTGTTTGGGTGGGCCGCTGGAGTGACGCGTCAGGGTGCAGAATCTTGGTGGAGATCGGCGCAGACGGCGCCGATAAAATCCAGGTTGAGCTGTGGCTGCAGATTGGCCATGGTGCGTTGGAGCGGTGAGAGGAAATAGACGATCTTTTGTCCCTCAGGCTCGTGCAGATGCGTTGGAGCAGTGGGAGGGAATAGATGATCTTTGTTCCTCAGGCTCGGGTGGACGAGTAGGATCGCTGAGAGGGAGGGGTAGCGGTGAGAGGAAGAAAACGTTCTGTGTCCCTCGGCTGGTCCAGCGTGGACGTCCCGATCTCAGGCGAGGGTCGCGCCGTGACGTTTTCTGCAGTTTTCCCGGTCGTGGGTGATGTCCGGAGAACGGCTCACCTGTGTTGGCTCCGCGTCGAGGTCTCCTTGAAGCCGAAGGGAGAGCAGCTCGTCAGGCTGCTGTGTTCGCTGGCACCGTGTTTTTTTCAGCGTCGGTTCGCCAGCGTGGCCGTCCAAATCAGAAGGCTGCGTCGCACAAAGCGTGTGCGTCTTCAAGGGGTCACCAGTGCGGCGGCATGAAATAAATTAAAGCGTTGTTGAAGATTTTAAGTAGAGTTTATTATCATACCGCCGTCACGGGCTCCGCTCCCGGTGCGCACGGCTCTCAGAGAAGAGGGACACAAAGTCTGTGTCCAGCAGCAGCAGTTGCAGAAGTGGGAATGAGAGGATGTGTTACAGAACCTGTGCAGTATTTATACCAAACTCAAACAATACATCAAAGCAGATTCACAGCAGTTAGTCTGATCAAAGGGACTGCAGAACAGGCATGAGACATTTGCATTTGTAAGACCTACATAACAATAGGCAGATGCAGCCTCTGCTCTGGCTTGCAGGACAAAGAGGTTACAAGGCACATCTACATATTGATCTCAGCCTCTAGGTCACAGTAAGGACAGGACGCATGAACACTATAAATGAATGGCACATTACATCACAATACATGAAAGGCACATTGCATCACGATACATGAATGGCACATTACATCACAATACATGCATGGCACATTACATCACAATACATGCATGGCACATTACATCTCAGTAGTGCAGCGGGAAAAACCAAGGAGTGCGAGCTGACTGTCTCTGTGTTCTGTCTCTGTGTTGTGGGGGGGTTGAATTCAACCCGCTACACAGTGATAATTTTTTTGGTGAGGCGGGCCGCCACCCAGAAATGTTACCAGAGGAAACCCTGGAATTCAACATGTATCATGGGCATCATAGACTGAGTTACTGAGTATCACATGTGAGTCAAACCTTTGTGGAACCAAAGAAACCGTAGTTTACTTTTGTCAGTATACTGGAAATTAGAAAACCATAAAATAGCATTGGTTAAGAAAAGTGGATGCAGTTTTATGAAGAAAATGATGATTAAACTATTTATAAAAATGGAACATTGGTGTTACTCTGAAAAAGAACGTAAATTAATGAAAGGACAAAATGCATTTTGAAATTCTGATGGGGGTTTGCATGAAATTAAGTTTAAAGAACTTGTACCAGGAATATTCTGAAGAATTAAGTTTAACCTCTTGCACTCCGTTGTACCGCGGACGGGCAAGTCTCTGCGTCCCAGAGCGCATGAGAGCGCATGAGGGCGCTCTCGTGCGCCCTCGTGCGCTCTAGGACGCATGATGGAGATGTGTCCAAGCGCGCACTGAAAATAAAAGCTGCAGACACAGCCGCAAACAGATTAGTTCATCTGATTGACCTCTCATTCGACTAATAAGAGCCTTGAATTGGGTTTCTGAAACCTTGAAGAACCAATGACTGAAAACCTAGCAAGAAGAACCCGCCTACCAAGGCTGTGAATGCAGCGAGCCAAATGAAGCAGAGAAGTTTGCGAGCTGTTTTTTTTTTTTAAGGCTGGGTGAAGACAGACTGCTGGAGCAGATGACAAAAAGGACCCGCAGGATGAACCGTCACAGACCCAGCAGCACGGAGACCACCCATAAGTGCAACCTGTGTGACAGCGACTGCCATTCGCGCATCGGCATGTTCGGCCACAGGCGGTGCTTATTTTGTTTTTGTTCTAGCAGAGTAGACGTTATGATTTTCTTCCATGGTCACAGACCGACGGAGGCTGACGACGAAGGCTGAGTGACACACACGCGTTCGCCAGTCTTTTTTTAATTACTACTGTTATTTGTTTTGAAAATTCGTTCGCCAAAAACCGCAATCATGGAAGCACAAAACCGCAATAATGGAATTATGTTTTGATCGGGTCGCGAGACCAGAACCACGAGCAGACCAGCGTCACGTTCGTCTGACAATGAGGAAGAGAAGTTTGCCAGGACACTGCTGTGAAGAGGTAAGGTGTTATAAGCTAAATTATTCTTTATCCCTGAAAATTGTAATCAAAAATGACTTTTGACCGATCGGTAAATTACAACTGTGCAGCGCACGAAGTCTGAAGTTCGTGCGCCGCGTTACACGGGTCTTTCGCCGCGTCCAGACTGTGAACGCCGCCCCCCCCTGCTATTCTTCTGTAGCGGAGGGGGGGGGGAGCTGCGGTGACTGCGCGGCTGTCGCCACATCGCCACATGAGGCTAATGCGTCATGTAGCAATGGCCGATGTACTTCCTCTGTAGCGAGGGGGAGGGGGAAACCCCCCCCCACACACACACACACAGACACAGCCCTGAGTGTGACCTTTCATTAGAGCCCAAAATGAAGCTTCTACATTTAATCATTCAAAAGTTACAGACGTTTTTCCAAACTGTGCCATTTGGCACAATTTGGCACAGTTCAAAAACGCCTGGGAACTACCTGAGGAAAAAGCTGTGTAATATATTCATTTTTTGTGGTATTGTTACAAAATTTGGACCTCAGCTGGATAACACTTGGTTCTACATTTCTGTTGCATTTTCCAGCCCGGATCTGAAGCTGTGTGTTATGTGCAAGCATTTGTATCCAAAAAAACACCCAGGCCAAATTTATTTTCTTCAAGTTCACTATGTTTAGATGACTGTAACTCAGTGGCAGGAGCACTTAGAGAGATTATGACTGTTTTGCCAAAAAATTCAAAGTGTTTTCTTTTAAATGAGACCAACCCCATGAAGATGCTGCAAAGGGTTGAAGAACAGCTTTGGATTTAATTTGGGCACATTATTTTTTGGCATTTTTAGGGAAATTGACCGGAGTGCAAGGGGTTAAATTAAACAACAGACCATCAGCCAAGCAGAATCATTGTGTCCCAGTAGGTAGCAGGCGGTCCACTGGATTCTGTTTCAACTGGACCGGCGTGGGTTCTGTTGAAATACTGGCAGACAGGCTCTTTACCATGGTTATGGCCTACTCCCGAGATCACAAAGGGCTGGTTCTTTGTGATCTGGTCTTCTCTTATGCACTGAAGAAGGAATTAGTTTATTGTACAAAGTCCAATCAAAAATTCATACTGAGGCAAAAAGACATCACAAATCTGTTTCTTCCGATGTTGGTGGTTTAAATGAGCTGGTTTAAGCTTAAAAAATAAATTAAACAAAATCTTCTTACATGGTAATTTAAAGAAAAGGATTAAAATAAGAAAAAGTGAACTTCAAAGAAAAGAAAAAAAAATTCACAGAGCATGACAGGCTCTGGGCCTTACTTGGAAGATAAAAAAAATAAAATGGGAGAGCAGAGAAGTCTGCTCCTTACAGCTTGGCCAATGCCCCAAAACTGAAACAAAGGAAAGTTTTTTCGGGTGTGGCAGAATCTCACTGAATTTCATGGAACTTGAGCTGAACCAATTACATGGAGTTTTGTTCAACAGAAGGCGTAAACTCGAACTAAAGAGAAGATGCAGTGAAGCCTGGAGCTCTATTGGTCAGTTCAAGTCCAGCTATGGTCTCCCAAAGAGCAGAGAGAGAGAGAGAGGGGAAGAGACATTTGATATGAGAAGTGAGACCCCTCTTAAGACACATATGTTGTTGAATAAAGCATAAATTCCTTAAACTTTAGTGACTAAGATATTCTACTCAATAATAAGGGAACATACAATGTCTCTACATTGTAACTGTAATTAATTTGTGATAGTAAGCATGCAAAAATTATTTTCTTCCTGAAAATAAAGCAACACATCAAATCATGTCAGTAAAAGCATTTGAAACCACATTGTCCATCCCAAGAGTTCAGCCATGTCTTCAGTAGCGGATACTGTCTTGAGAGAAAGAGTATGAATTAATTCATTTGTCCATAATGCATAAATTCCACTGCAAAGAGAAAAAATTAAATATTCCTGATTTGTCCACCAGATGGCACTGTGAAACTGTCTGGTTGTTTACTGGAGAATCTTGACTCCCAAGTCTGGATTATATCAACCATAAACCTGTCGACTGAACATTCCTTTGCCAAAGGGCAGAAATGGGAGAATGACTAAGTCCTGGAGAAGGGATTAACTTCCACTTTATGGCCGATGGGTAGTGTTACAGCTCTGGTCCTTGGGTGAGAGAAGCAGTTCATGACCAGACTTTTGAGTTGAAACAATTTTTCTTCAGTAAAGAATGATTTTATAGATTGGAACCCAAGGTCAACGCTACAGAGGCCCATTGTGTCTGTCTATACTTGGAACTTACATGTCGATCAGATTACAGTTTATGACCAATTAATGCAGGAACTAAGGAATTCCAAAGGGTTCTTGTCACTGTATAATAACGTCTATGATGAGAAAATTGAATCCTTTATTTTTACCTTTCTTTTTCTGTTTCTTTACATTTTCATTTTGTCTGGTGTGTTTCCAGCTCCACATCCCCCTACGTGTCCTATGTGTGCTCCTCCTGCTGACCTGTAACACCGTCATGTGGACTTCCTTCTCCAAAGCTCTCCGGCTGTGCTCCTCTTCAGCCGGGGCCACCGTCACAACCACTGCATCCAACTTCATCTTCTCCGTAAGCTTCTCCCCGTTTTGCCGTCTGTGTTTATGTGTTCATTTTTGTGGTGCGTTGGAAGTTCAGAGTTCAGAGTGTGGTTTGTGGGTGTGTGCAGGGCCTGCTGGGGAGGATGTTCTTTGGTGAGGCCGGAGCAGCTCTGTGGTGGGTGGGCATCTCCCTGACTGTGTGTGGACTGCTGCTGCTACACTCCTCCACATCTCAGACAGTCCCACAGGAAGATCAGGGGGAAAACAAAAAGGAAAAGTGATGAGTCTGTCACTTCACTTCACAGTCAGGACTCCCTCAGTTTGAAATACTGGACTTTTTTTTAACCCAGTGTGCAAATACTGAGCATAATATAAACTGTGAAACAGAGAGATGAATTAAACTCTGTGGGAAAAGTCTAACTAAAAAGATGGGGGTAGATACAGTAACTGGCAGGGAAGAGTTTCCAGCAGATTCACCAGGTGACTTTTTCATCCAGATATCTCTGCAATTCAAGTTTATTTTGATTAAATGTGAAAATATCTGCTTGGAGACACTGGATCTTGCTTCTGGAAGAGCTTTGGTTGTTGTGGAGATGAACAGACGTTGTAATTTTCATTCTCAGGTTTGGAAATTGATACAGTGCTGTAAAAATGCATATTCCTGAGTTCTACTGTATATCAAGATGTGTTTCCTTTGTTACTATAAATTTGCTACTGTTTTTTTATGCAAGAGAAAGGAGAGAAGGTTTCTATCCAACTATATTTAAAGATGGGTCCTCTTAAATCAAATCTGCATTGTCTATGCTGGCATAGACATATAACCACTGCTGTCTCCACCTTCATCTAGTCCCGCTGTCCACGGCCTCCCCTCAACATACCCCCTCCTAGCACACAGCCCCCCTGCCCCAACCTGACCCTCACTAAGACCCAGATGAGAGCTGAACTGAGGAAGGCTGCGGGTCCAGAGGGCATCAGCTCAAGACTCCTCAATTCCTGCGCAGACCAGCTGTGCGGGATCGTGGAGCACATCTTCAGTCTGAGCCTGAAGCTGGGGAGGGTGCCACAGCTGTGGAAAACATCCTGTGTGGTAGCCGTACCGAAGACCCCTCACCCCAAGGACCTGAACAGGTACAGACCAGTGGCCCTCACATCACACCTAATGAAGACTCTGGAGAGGCTGCTCCTCGCCCACCTCTGCCACGTCCTGGTGGGACCAGCAATGGATCCACTTCAGTTTGCCTACCAGCATGGCATCAGGGTGGAGGATGCAGTGATCATCCTTCAACATCATTCCCTGTTCCACCTGGAGAAGCCTGGGAGCACTGTGAGGATCATATTCTTTGATTTCGCCAGTGCTTTCAACACCATCCAACCAGTGATCCTGAGGGACAAGCCACTGTGCACAGGGGTGGACCAGCACCTGTCATCGTGGATCCTGGACTACCTCACAAACCGACCACAGTTTGTGAGAACCCAGGCCTGTGTGTCTGATACCATCATCTGCAATACAGGGCCCCCCCAGGGAACAGTTCTGGCTCCCTTCCTGTTCACTGCTGACTTCTCACACAACACACCACACTGCCATCTACAGAAATTCTCTGATGACTCTGTGATCGTCAGCCTCATCTCTGATAGGGATGATGCAGAGTACAGAGGACTTATCCAGGACTTCATGGGCTGGTCCCTACGGAACTGCCTCCAGATCAATGCGAGAAAAACTAAGGAACTGGTGGTGGACTGCTGCAGGCGAGGACAACCCCCCACAGCACCGGTAAACATCCGGGGAACAGACATTGAGATGGTGACATCTTACAAGTACCTGGGTGTTCATCTGAACAATAAACTCGACTGGTCACACAACACCAACACGCGCTACAAGAAGGGACAGCGCAGGCTGTTCTTCCTTAGGAGACTCAGGTCTTTTTGAGTGCAAGGGGCACTCCTGAAGACCTTCTATGATTCGGTGGTGGCATCAGCCATCATATTTGGAGTGGTCTGCTGGGGCAGTGGCATCACGGCAGCGGACAGGAAGAGACTGAACAGACTGATCAAAAAAGCTAGCTCTGTTCTGGGGCGACGCCTCGATCCAGTGGAGGAGATAGGAGAGAGGAGGATGGTAGCTAAGCTGTCTTCTCTGCTGGAGTCCAAGTCCTATCCCATGCGGGACACACTGAGCACACTGAGGAGCTCATTTAGCAGTAGGCTGTGCTATCTTAGGTGCACGACGGAGAGGTTCCACAGGTCCTTCCTACCTATGGCTGTCAGACTTTATAACCTAACCAGGGCTGCTTGTAGAGGTCGTATTAAATGTACTAAACATAACAACTTTGCACAATAGAAATCGTCCCCTCCAATACACAACTAAGATAATTACAATTATTACTGAGGGTGGCAACAACACTGTTGATTCAAATGCAAAATATACTGTCCGGGTACATATTCATATTCTGCAAGGTAACTTAACAAACCGTAATGCTGTTATTCTATCTTGTTGCAATGCTCCTGCAGTGTGTACACTACCGTTCAAAAGTTTGGGGCCACCCAGACAATTATTTTGTGTTTTCCATGAAAAGTCACACTTATTTACCACCATGAGTTGTAAAATGAATAGAAAATATAGTCAAGACATTGACAAGGTTAGAAATAATGATTTGTATTTGAAGGAAAAAATTATTATTTCAAACTTTGCTTTCGTCAAAGAATCCTCCATTTGCAGCAATTACAGCATTGCAGACCTAACATGATTGCACAAGGGTTTTCTAATCATCCATTAGCCTTCTGACGCAATTAGCAAACACATTGTACCATTAGAACACTGGAGTGATAGTTGCTGGAAATGGGCCTCTATACACCTATGTAGATATTGCACTAAAAACCAGACATTTGCAGCTAGAATAGTCATTTACCACATTAGCAATGTATAGAGTGTGTTTCTGATTAGTTTAAAGTTATCTTTATTGAAAAAAAGTGTTTTTCTTTCAAAAATAAGGAAATTTCTAAGTGACCCCAAACTTTTGAACGGTAGTGTATATATATCTGTGTACATACTACGTATATTCATTTACTGCTTTGGCTAACAAGTTCTTATCGCATTAACCATTGCTCTGAGTGCTGCTATCCCTTTGCTGCTGTGATCCTGGAATTTCCGCATTGTGGGACAAATAAAGGCTTATATTATCTTATCCTATACTTTTTTTCCACAAAATGGCCTTAATATTGCTTTGGGAAAAGTTGTACAGCTTTGTCTCCTCTCAGAAGCTTGGATCTATGAATATTCTAATTAGGCCCACCCACGAAGAAGCTGATGACACTGCCCTCCAGCCGGAAAAACAACAGGACTCTCAGCACTATACTATGGCCATTGAGACTAGAATAGAACAGAATGGAATAGAATAGGCTTTACTGTAATTGTATAGTTGTACAGTACAACAAAACTGTGCATGCTCCACCAGGCTACCGCACAATAAAGTAAGAGAGAAGGCTTTGATAAAAACACAGTTACAGAATACACGATTAAACATACACCTGGAATAAAAATAAAAATAGCCCACAGGTCTATACACAGGTACGGTAGTGGCTTCACGGATGGAACTATGTACATGAGAGTGTGGAGTGCAGAACACACAACTGAGTAAAATGGCCCAAGGATTATGGAAAATATACATAGTAGTGGTTTCACGGTTGGGTCAATATACATGAAAGTGCAGACTGCAAAGACAGGTGTGTTATTGTGATAATTAAAAAGGTCCTCAGTTCTGTGCATGTGAGCGTTTGGAGGGAGGGGGTTGGGACCTCTGACTGGTTGCAGTTCAGATGGCCCAGGGGAAGAAACAGTTTGTCAGTCTGGAGGTTAAAGGAAACATCCCTGAGATGACGCTGTGATCGTGAGACATTTCGAGACTGTTGTGCAATAATCCAAAATGGTGACTCCCGTCGACCGAGCATAAACAAACTTTTCCACAGGTAGCTTTTTTTTTTGTAAATAATCCATTAACTGATTGTCTGTTTCTATCTTTCTCTTTTCGTATGAAGCTGGAGGAACTTGAGAATTATATTGACGAGTATTATTACCACTGCTGTGACATGGAGCAGACGGACGTTTATCCTGTTTCTGTTTCCTTGTCTAAGCGACCCAGAACCGCAGACTTGCCAAAAATAACACCTGAAAAATCACGGGGCGGCCCAGAGGTTAGTGACATTATTTCCTCTATTGAGAATAAATTTACCAGCATGGATGGTAGACTTGCGTTGGTAGGGTTGCTCCATAAAGAATTCCGGAGTGTACGAGACAGTCTGGAATTCAGCCAGGCACAGCTCATTTCTCTCTGAGAAGAAAACAGTAGCCTGAAAAAGTCAGTAAACATGCAAACCACGCAACTTGACATTGTCGTAAGAGAAAACTGGAAAATGCAGGAAACAATTCTTGACCTGGATTCACGCAGCATGAGAGATAACCTAGTTTTCTCCAGAATTGCTGAAAAAACAAACAAAATCCAGAACAGCTGATCTATGAGTTAATGTCTACGCAGCTGAAAATGCCCTCAGATGTTGTAAAATCAATTACCTTTCACCAAGTCCACCACATTGGACAGAAAAATCCTCATAATAAATGTCCCAGACCCATTGCCGTTAAATTTGAACATTTCAAGCAAACAATTCTGGTAGGGCAGGCACAAATTATGGTCTGAATGATCAATTTCCACCGGAAATTATAGAAAGAAGAAAGAAGCTTTTTCCCATTAGGAAACAAAAAATCCAAGAAGGTAAACGAGCTGTTATCTCTGTGGATAGATTGTTCATAGATGGCAAGCTGTTTATGGATGAAACCATAACCCCCTGGCTATTCTAGAGTCTCTTTTTGTTTCCTTAGCTTCATGTGAAAAAAGAGTGCGATTGTGTGCAGGTCTCTTATTTGATCCCTGTTTAATTCGTTAACGTTTGTCTAATATTTTTTTCTTTTTTGTTGAGGCTGTTGTTTTTCTGTTGTAGCTAATCCTGTTGATGTTGTTAGGTTGTTGTTGTATGTTATCTGTATCTTCTCACCAGTTACTAACCTTTATGTCCGTTCTCTCTCGCACATTAGGTCTATAGGCAATAATCTTAAGTACATGCACCCCACTCACTCTTGCAAAAGCAAGCAAATGCAACAAAGACATCATGTGCGCACATCCAAGCACACACATATAGGTATATATTTTACGCACAACACTCATGCCTGCAAGGGCAGCGCGGTGGCGGAGTGGTTAGCACTGTGGCAGCACAGCACCTCACCCTTGGCCGGGGGATCCTGGGTTCGATCCCAGCCCCTGACCAACAGTGATCTGTGTGGAGTTTGCATGTTCTCTCCGTGTCTGTGTGGGTTTACTCCGGGATTTCTCTGGTTTCCTCCCACATGCCAAAAACATGCAAGTTAGGTCAATTGGCATCAAACTGGGGATTCTAAATTGTCCTTAAGTATGACTGTGAGAGTGAATAGTTGTCTGTCTCTCTGTGTTGGCCCTGCGATGGACTGGGGATCTGTCCAGGGTGTACCCTGCCTCTTGCCCAAAGATGCTGGGATAGGCTCCAGCCCCCCCGCGACCCGAAAAGGATTAAGCGGAAGAAGATGGATGGATGGATGGACACATGCCTGCATAAGCGTGTACGTGCAGCCATACAGCATACACAGGACATACATGTACACACGCATACATACACTACGGACATACAAACACATAAGCACGCTTAGCCTTTAGCACAAAACCAATTAGTGAAAACATGTCCACATTAAAGTTTGTCACGTGGAACATACGTGGAATTGGTACCAGGGAGAAGAGGCTAAAAGTTTTTACTCTTTAACTGTCCACATTTCATGTATGGGTTGCGCGCCTCCAGTGGCACAGCGCAGCAACTGCACCTGTCAACTCACTGACGTCCCCCGGCTATACTGAGAATTTGTACTGATCTGTACTGATCTGACAGTTCAGAAGATGGCAGACACGTGTCGGAGGAATCATGGCTGACATGGAATACAGCAAAGAAGAAGAAATCCTCATTATTATTCTTCCTTTTTCCACTTTGAGCTCACAACACCAATGTGGCCGCCGCCATAACTGGTCATGGCGGCCGCGATCCTGACAGAAACTGCATCATACAGGAAAAATAGCCGTGTAATACAAACAAAATTCACATGGGATAATCATAAGAGTTTGTAGATGTGGTAGAGAGCATAAATGACCGACCAAACGTAAAACAACGACCACGATGGGCAAAAATGGACCAGTCATGTGACCGAGTGAGCGAGCCCCCCCCCCCCCCACCACCACCACCACAGGTAAGTCACAAATTTGTGTTTTTTGTTTTTTTTTTTTTTTTTACATTTTATTGATTTTCTGGTTCATATACTTTGAAGATTAGATGAAAACATACCCCATAGACAAAACGGTGTCAAAAAAACCAAACCATTCTTTGTGTAAATGTGTCCAAAGTCCACTTTTGACTGAGTTATGTAATTTATATAGCTGCCGCGACATTATGCAAATTAGATGTGTAAATTTATTCCTATCTGAATCTTTGGATCATATTCTACATCTTTCTATTTGACAATAAGCCATTATCTCTTGCAACTTTCAAGTTATAGCCTTGGAAATCTGAACTATTTTATTGACAAAATTTTTTTACCACTCTTGACCACTAGGGGCCTTGACCACCCTTTAACCATCACAGTCGCCATACTGCGACTGGGACAGCTAAAGAGTTAATGGACAAAAGGATCTACAGGAAGACTTTGTCTTATTACAGGAAACACGTTTCTAATTCGTCTGTAGATGCGTTCACCTCCACTGAATTTCCTCGCATGAACTCAGCCTGCTTTAATTCCAAAGAAAGGGGGTAGCTATATTGGTAAACAGAAGAATACACTTTGTTGTGAATAACACCATCACAGATCCAGAACATAGATTTATAATATTAAAAATCTCAGTTCAAAATCTAGATCTATGTATTGCAAGCGTTTACGGCCCAAATGTTGATGACCCATCTTACTTCCACACTTTTTTCAATTCTCTTTCTGAGCACTTGGACACCACACTCATAATAGGAGGAGACTTCAACCTGGTATTAAACCCAGCAACCGACAGGCTCAGTACATCAGGGAATTGTCGAAAATGGCAGGCTACTGACACTCTCAAACAATACATGAATGATTTTGGTCTTTGCAATGAATGGTGTTCTCTTCACTCAACTCTTAGGGAATACACTTTTTTTTCACCAGTGCATAGTTCATATTCTCGTTTAGACATTTTTTAGCCAGTAACTGCATTGTGAGGGACATCACAGACACTGAAATTTGCTCAAATCAAGCTATCAGCGATTACAATCCAGTATCTCTTACACTGGTAAATAAAAAAGCTACAAGGAAAACTAGGAACTGGAAATTTAATACATCCTTACTCAACGACAAAGACTTTATTAATTACTTTAATAGAGAGTGGGAATCATATCTGGAATATAATGATGTGCCAGGAATATCACCATGTGTTCTCTGGGAAGCAGCAAAAGCGGTCATGTGAGGTAAAATAATCTCTTACTGTTCATATAAGAATAAAAAAGAAAAATCACTGGTACTGGAGTTAGAACAGAAAATTAAATCACTGGAGATGACCTGTGCCGTTTCTCCACAGGAACAGGTACTCAACAATCTGAGAAAATTAAAGCTGAAACTAAAAGATATTATGAACAAAAGGACACCGTTTTTAATACAAAGACTGCGTCTTGAGAAGTTTGAATACAGTAATAAAAAGGGGAGCTATCTTTCTAACCTTGAATAAAGAAAAAAACAACTATCCACTCTATTAAGGGTATGACTGGAAATATCACCCATGAGCCTGAAGAAATAAAGAAATAAATAACTGCTTCAGAAAGTTTTATGAAAACCTCTACTCATCTCAGATTAATCCGTCTGACTCAGACATAAGTGAATTCCTGGATAATGTTAATTTACCACGATTAAATAATAAACAGGTTACAACTCTGGACTCACCTCTTCTAATGTCCGAACTCCAGGAGGCACTTAAGCACATCCCAAACAACAAAGCTCCAGGACTAGATCGTTTTCCAGTAGAATTCTCTAAAGACTTCTGGCCTGTGATGGCATCTATCTTCATTAGGATGGTGAACCAAATTAAAGAAGATAATGTAATCCCTCCAAATATGAACATGGCTGCGGCGGATGATAAAATAAGGCAGCAATGCTGAGGTTTTAAGCAGGTTTTATTAATCATACCGCCGTCACGGGAACTCGGCTCCAGCCCATAGCGTGAGCAGGCTGAAGCCGAATTCCTCAGGCTCTCAGTGAAGAGGGGACACAAAGTCTGTGTCCAGCAGCAGCAGTTGCAGAAGTGGGAATGAGAGGATGAACATGAAATTCAGACAGCTTATATACTCAGCTACAACAATACATCAAAGCATTCACAGCAGTTGGTATGATCAAAGAGATAACAGAACAGGCATGAGACATTTGCATTTGAGAGACATATTGATCTCAGTCCCTAGGTCACAGTGAGGACAGGATGCATGAACACAATGCATGAAAGGCAACATTAACATCACAGAAGTGAGCCAGACGAAGCGGGGCTGCCTGTAGACATTAATACACATTTCACTGTTCTGTTATTTGCTCTAGCCAAGCACTGTGTTTGACCAGTCTGTTTGTGGGGGTTTACACCAAACCGCCGCAGCTCCCCCCCAGAGGGCTCGGCAGGTGGCCGAGACCTCGATAGTGCAGTTTGGGCAGCGAGCAGGGAAAAGCTCTGTGCAGGAGGGGGGTGGGGGGTAGTAAAAGCCGGCCGGAGACGATGAAAACGTCTGGGCCGCACAAAAATTGCTTGTGGGTCCGCGATGTCAAAGGGCTGTCCCGTTGAACGTGCAGAGGTCCACAAGAAGAAAAATTAGTCACTGGCTTCTCCCGCGATTAAGTCCTGCAAGGATTAATAGCGGCCATGAAGAAAAGACGAGGCTGCGTGGCGGCTGTGATGAGAGCAGAGGGACTGGCGTGTTGGCTTTAGGTGCGGGCACAACCTTAAAGCTCTCGGGAACCGCAAACCGCTGAATTTCCCTTGTGTGCCGTGGCTAAGACCATAAAATCCAGTGAGCAAGCTGCGTGCCTCAGGTGAACGAGCAAGCCTGAAGGGCCAGTGTGCAGCAGAAGGAAGGCGGTCAGAAAAGCCGTATTTGTCCTGTGCGTGGTGCGCCGTCCCCGTACCGTGATGGGTGGGCCAGCTGGAGAGGAGAACCAGGGTCAGGGAGCTTAATCATCCCTGTTCAGTGTGTTGGAGCGGTGAAGGGAAGTAGACGCTCTGTCACTCGCTCGGTCATGGTGCGTTCAGGTCCACGTGTGCTCCGTCGGCCATGGGGATCGCCGTCGTGGAGAGGGGACGAGGTGCATGCGCTCTCGTGTGGAGGAGCTGTGAGCGCGGCCGGTCCAGCGTGGATGTGCCGATCTAGGCGTGCAGATCTCACCATGAAACGTTGCTCAGCTTTCCCGGTCGTGGGTGTTCTCCGGGGAGTTTCGCCTGGAAACTCCGCGTTGAGGTCTCCCTGAAGCAGAAGGGAGGGCAGATCAGTCAGGCTGCCGCGTTCGTTTGTCGTCGGAGAATCACCGCCGGGTGTTGCGTTCGCTGGCAGCGTGTTCGTTTCAGCGTCGGGTCACCAGTGCGGCGGATGATAAAATAAGGCAGCGATGCTGAGGTTTTAAGCAGGTTTTATTAATCATACCGCCATCACGGGAACTCGGCTCCAGCCCATAGCGTGAGCAGGCTGAAGCCGAATTCCTCAGGCTCTCAGTGAAGAGGGGACACAAAGTCTGTGTCCAGCAGCATCAGTTGCAGAAGTGGGAATGAGAGGATGAACATGAAATTCAGACAGCTTATATACTCAGCTACAACAATACATCAAAGCATTCACAGCAGTTGGTATGATCAAAGAGATAACAGAACAGGCATGAGACATTTGCATTTGAGAGACATATTGATCTCAGTCCCTAGGTCACAGTGAGGACAGGATGCATGAACACAATGCATGAAAGGCAACATTAACATCACAGAAGTGAGCCAGACGAAGCGGGGCTGCCTGTAGACATTAATACACATTTCACTGTTCTGTTATTTGCTGTAGCCAAGCGCTGTGTTTGACCAGTCTGTTTGTGGGGGTTTACACCAAACCGCCACAATGGCTAGCATTATCCTGCTCCTTAAACCCGAGAAAGAACCTACGCTTCCATCCAGCTACCATCCTATTTCACTTATGAATGTCGATCTAATTTGCAAAGCTCTTGCCAAGAGACTGGAAAAGATAATTCCATTTATTATACACCCAGATCAAACAGGTTTCATCAAGGGTAGGCACTTGACTAATAATACATGTAGGCTATTTAATTTAATAGACTACTGTAAGATTAATAACTTAGAAACCACAATTTTATCTCTGAATACAGAGAAAGTTTTTGACTCTGTTAATTGGAAATTTCTTTTTATGGTGTTAAACAAGTTTGGGTTTGGTTCATCTTTTATAAATTGGATTAAAACACTATATAGCTGTCCAACTTCATCTGTCCAAACGATGATCAAACGTCTCGAAGCTTTAATCTCCAGAGAGGCACCAGGCAGGGTTGCCCACTCTCTCCCTCACCTTTTACCATTTTTATCGAACCATTAGCAGCAGCCATACGACAAAATGTTGTACAGTACAGCAAAATTGTGCATGCTCCACCAGGCTACTGCACAATAAAGTAAGAGAGAGGGATTTGATAAAACACAGTTACAGAATACACAATTAAATATACGCCTGAAGTAAAAATAATAATAGCCCACAGGTATATACACAGGTACGGTAGTGGCTTCACGGATGGAACTATGTACATAAGAGTGCGGAGTGCAGAACACACAATTGAGTAAAATGGCCCAAGGATTATGGAAAATATACATAGTAGTGGTTTCACAGTTGGGTCATATATACATGAAAGTGCAGAGTGCAAAGACAGGTGTGTTATTGTGATAATTAAAAAGGTCCTCAGTTCTGTGCATGTGAGCGTTCGGATGGAGGGGGTGTGACTGCAGTTCGGATGGCCCAGGGGAAGAAACTGTTTGTCAGTCTGGAGGTGTGGGACCTGATCAATCTGAACTGTCGTCCAGAGGGAAGCAGGTCTCCTGTGATGGCCTTGATCTTCCTGAGATGAGGATCTGAAGATGTCCTCCAGGGAGGGCAGAGGACCGTCGATGATTTTTTTGGGCGGTGCTGATGACCCTCTGCACAGCCTTCCTGTTTTCGGCCGTGGAGCCGACATATCACACACCCAGACAGTAGGTGAACACGCTCGCCATTGAGCAGCAGTGGAAGGCCGGCAGCAGCTTAGTGGACTATCAGAGTGATTCAGCTTTTTCTCAAGAAGATGAAGAGGCTTAAACTGTAAATGGTCATATCCTACTAGAAGTATCACAATGGCAATGTTTTCATTTTTTAATGTTTTAAAAAATCTTAGAAATGGTACACCAATGGATAATATAACATGGGCAGCGGTGGCCTAATGGTTAGGGATGTGGACTGGTGAGTGGAGGGTCACGGGTTTGATCCCTGGACCGGCAGGATCAGATCTGGGTGGGACGGATAACATAGCAGTGTTTGCCCCACCCTCCTTAACCCCACTGTGGTGCCCTTGAGCAAGGCCCTTAACCCCAACTGTTCCAGTGGGGCTGCTCAGTGGCCACAGGTCAGTCAGTAGTTATACTGGGCAGCTTCCTGGCGTGAAAGTATGAACAGGGTGTCCTTGAAAAAGAGAGGTTGCCTGTCAATGGAATTACCCTGTATAAATAAAGGTTAAATAAAAAAAAATATATAACGAGCCTTTGGCTTGAAGTTAAAAGTTAATATTAGCTAAACTTGTTCCCCTCTGACACTTTTGTTTACACTGTGTAAAGTACTGCTGCACAGCAGAGCAATTGGCTCATAGGCTTAGAATGTGAGAAGTGTCACATTTTTATCCTCATTTCATCTCCAGCATCATTCAGGCAGACACTTTGAGCACCATAAAATGTTTATGGAAAAAGTCTCCATGTTGATTTTACCTTGTGTCGTGCTGTATTACTTGTACAATATCACTGTTCTCCTCTTTAGGCTTTGATGTGCACACTGTGCATGCCCATGGAGTTGGAGAACTTTTCCTGCAGGGAAATATCACAGGTAAAACAAGGCTTTTATGATTTTTTTTTTAAGGTTACTGTAAATTTTAGGAGTATTTCACTTGTTTCAGAGTGTCTATTAAAGGTACACTGTGTAAAATTTTGGATATCGTTTATTAAAAATTAAGATAATCATGTATAAACATGTTTTAATAGTGTATATTCTAAAACAAAAGCTGTTTGTTTTTGTTACCTTAGAATAAGTTGTTTACGTACATCTACATGGAGCTGGACCTGCACCATTATGGAGGCCGCCATTTTGCATCGCCATGTTTCCACAGTAGCTCCAAAGGGACAAACATACAGCAGGCTGTAGAAGAAACCGTTTATGTAGAAATGACAAACTGGCCTTTGGAATTTGGTGGCGCTGTAGCGTTAGTTGACCGTTGGCTGACATAAAACCGGATACGAAGAAGAAACACACGGAAGAGGAGGGGTTATAATACAAACATTTTTATTAGGAGTTGGACTTTGTTGGGTTGCACTTATAAAAATGGCGGATTGTGGAAAGAGGAATAACCAGGCAGAGCGGTCCAGAACAAAGCAGGCTTTATTAGTTTCTCTCTCTCACATCATCCAGAATCACAAGCATCAGAAAAAGTTACAGGTCGCAGGCACCTCTCCTTTTATAGCCTACGACCTGCTCAGTCACCTGTGGTGCTGCAGTCACATGAAAGACTTTGCAATTCCCATTGTCTTTGTCACTGTTTGCATCAACACACCAACCCCCGCATCAACACACAAACCCCCCATGACGATTCCCCTTGTCCTTCCGTCTGAGTGGAAACATACTGTACTGACATATTGAGTGGGTCCCCCACCTCCCGAAACTCAGACTGAGCCTTAACCCTCATGTCCTTTGGGCTTCAGCCTACATCCATAGTGGCTGTAACGGGGGGTCTGCGGCTTCAAGGCGCTGCTGTGCCGGTGGGGGGCTCTTGGGGGTGCGTCCGTCTGTGGGGGGACATTGGGAGGGGGGGGAAACACCTTTAGCATGCCGTTGTGACTAGTCATTTACCTGGGGAGTTCTCAGTGGGGGTCGTCCGCACCGAGGAGCTCGGGCCAACACCACCTGCTCATCTGCTAAAACGAAAGCGGGTTTAAGCCTGTCTATACAGACTGTTTCCCTGCGTCCCCCGAAGTCTAACACAAAATGTTTCTCCCCGGGTTCCAGCACTCTGAACGGGCCATCGTAGGGCCGGTGCAAGGGGGTCCGGTGGGCATCGTGCCTGACAAATACGAACGCCGCATCCTTCAAGGCCTTTGGCACAAAAACGCATGGAAAACAGTGGTGGACCGGGTATCGTCCCTGCCACTGCGCTATGCAGTGAAAGTGGGGATGGATCGGTGTTCGGCGCGGGGCTGCCCGGCAAAAATTCCCCTGGGAGCCGCAGTGGCTAGGAAAAAAACAGCTCTGCTGAGGAGGCTGCCAAATCCTCCTTCGGTGCTGAACGCAACCCTAATAGAACCCACGGCAACCAGTCCACCCAATTTGCATATGTAAGCGAAGCCCTGAGCGCTGCTTTCTATGGAAACGCTCGCATAACCCATTGGCCTGGGGGTTGTACGCGGTCATGCGATGAAGTGTGACGCCCAGGTTCCGGGCCATGGTGGACCAGAGGTTGGAAACAAACTGCGGGCCCCGATCGGACGTGATGTCCGAGGGGTGCCGAAACGTGCCACTCATGTCGTCAAAAAAGTGCGTGCAATGTCTGAGGATGCAGTGGAAACTAGCGGGACTGCTTCGGCCCAGTGCGTGGTGTGGTCCACCACTGTTAGGTGGTGCATGAACCCCTGCAATGGCGGGAGGGGGCCCACAAGGTCCACGTGAACATGGTCGAACCTCTTACCCGGGATATGGAACAGCTCCAAAGGGGCCTTTGTGTGCCTTTGCACTTTGGCTCGCTGGCACGCTACGCAGGCTGCAGCCCACTCTTTCACCTGTTTGCGCAGGCTCGGCCAGACAAACTTTGCTCCTACATTTTGACTGACGCACGCACTCCTGGGTGCACCAGGGAGTGAACCGACTCAAAAACGCGGCGGCGCCAAGCGCGTGTGACCATCGAGTGCGGGCGGCCCGTGGAAACGTGACAGATTGGTGGGGGCCCCGTCTTGCAGTACTCTGCCCTCCAGCCTTAACCCTGTTGGTCCAGACTAGAGCCGCAAACGTCCGCATCACCGATCTGCTCAGCGGTCATGGCTGTGTAATCTATCCCCACGTAGTCTGGGGCCACTAATGCGCGCAAGAGGCAGTCCGCCACCACGTTGAGTTTACCGGCCACATGCTGAATGTCGGTCGTAAACTCCGAGATCGCGGCCAGCTGTCTCTGCTGCCGGCCCGACCATGGTTCCGAAACCTTGGCCATAGTGTACACTAGCAGCTTATGGTCCACAAATGCAGTGAAGGTGCGCCCTTCCAGCCAGAACTGGAAGTGGCATATGACCAGGTGGAGAGCTAGTAACTCCCTGTCGAACGCGCTGTATTTACGCTTGCTGTCGTGCAAAGACCTGTGGCGTGCTGTGACGCGCTGCTGCACGACGGCCCCTATGGCCACATCTGACACGTTGGTAGTGAGCGCTATCTGAGCCGCCGGGTCTGGGTGCAGCAGCAGTGTGGCGTTCGCCAGGGCTGTTTTAACCTTGGAAAACGCCTGCTCTCGCTCAGGAGTCCAGTCGACTCTGTCCCCCGGTTTCTGTTTCTTAAGCGCGGCGTACAACAGCTGCATAAGCTGGGCTGCGCGGGGGAGGAAACGGTTGTAAAAGTTAACCATCCCCAAAAACTCCTGCAGCACCCTGACCATCTGAGGCTGGGGAAAATCTGCCACTGCACGCACTTTGTCCGGTAAGGGTATTGCGCCCTTCGGTGAGATGCGGTGGCCCAAAAAATCAATTCCCGTCACCCCGAACTGGCACTTCGCTGGTTTGATTATTAATCCCTGCTCCTCCAACCTCTGGAAAACTGTCCTGAGGTGAGCTACGTATTTGATGCGCTGGCCACCAGGATGTCGTCCAGGTAGACGAACACAAACGGCAGATCGCGCAACACCGCATCCATCATGCTTGGGATGTTTGCGCCGTGCCTTTTAACCCGAAAGGCATGCGTAAAAACTCAAAAAGACCAAATGGGGTTATTACTGCTGTCTTAGGTACAGTATGTCCTCAGCGGGCATCGGGACCTGGGGATAAACGCGGACCAGGTCTATCTTGGAAAAAATGCATGCCCCGGTGAGGTGAACGGAAAAATCCTGAAAATGGGGGATCGGGTAGCAGTCGTGCGCTGTGGCGTTGTTCAATCTGCGGAAATCTCCGCACGGCCGCCACAATCCCCCAGAAATGTCCAGAAATGACAAACTGGCCTTTGGAATTTGGTGGCGCTGTAGCATTAGTTGACCGTTGGCTGACATAAAACCGGATATGAAGAAGAAACACACGGAAGAGGAGGGGTTATAATACAAACATTTTTATTAGGAGTTGGACTTTGTTGGGTTGCACTTATAAAAATGGCGGATTGTGGAAAGAGGAATAACCAGGCAGAGCAGTCCAGAACAAAGCAGGCTTTATTAATTTCTCTCTCTCACATCATCCAGAATTACAAGCATCAGAAAAAGTTACAGGTCGCAGGCACCTCTCCTTTTATAGCCTACGACCCGCTCAGTCACCTGTGGTGCTGCAGTCACATGAAAGACTTTGCAATTCCCATTGTCTTTGTCACTGTTTGCATCAACACACCAACCCCCGCATCAACACACAAACCCCCCCATGACGATTCCCCTTGTCCTTCCATCTGAATGGAAACATACTGACATACTGAGTGGGTTCCCACAGGATCATACTTATCGTCAAGAAGAGAAAAAAAGAGTGTGGCTTGTCTTCATCAAAGAAAAAAGAAAACATGAGACGACAAGACGTCAATGTTATGTCCACAAACCTGGCAGTGACGACTGACAAGGATGCTGCCGTTGAACTGAACTTTATTACAGCCAATGGTAAAAGTACAAGTACGCGTGTAGTACGGCCAGCTGCCACCCACCTCTCATACCAACTCACGACTAACATACAACTCCACAACTCCAACACATGACTAACCTGAGATGGCGGACCGCCCAGTATACAGTATATATGGTGTGGTGACGTCATCCGCAGGACACGCACCACTCCCAGATATGCCCAACTTAATACACCACAGTCAGGACAGGCAAAGACAGAAGACTCATGTAAACATTGGTGTTGCCTTTACCTGATGAAAACAGCTGATGAGGAACAAAAGTTTTAAAAGTGACGCTGAAGTTGGCTGCTTTCTCCTGGACAGGTAATGTACCCTACCAAAATTAATGAAAATTGTAACATATTTTTCCACCAATAAAGAAATGTTTAGCATTATCAAATGCCATTTTGTTGATCACAATGGTTGTAGTTTATCAACACACTCATGCACTGCATCCATCCATCCATCTTCTTCTGCTTAATCCTTTTCGGGCCGCGGGGGGGCTGGAGCCTATCCCAGCATCTTTGGGCGAGAGGCAGGGTCCACCCTGGACAGATCGCCAGTCCATTGCAGGGCCAACACAGAGACAGACAACCATTCACTCTCACAGTCATACCTAAAGACAATTTAGAATCCCCAGTTTGATGCCATTTAACCCAACTTGCATGTTTGCATGTTTTTGGCATGTGGGAGGAAACCGGAGAAATCCCGGAGTAAACCGCAATCACTGCATAAACGTTATCCATGTTGTAACGTTTCAATTTGAGATGTAAATATGAGGAATAACCTGTGATTTCAACAAAAAAAATCTCTGGTGAGTTAACCAAAATCAAGACATTAGTTGAAAAGAATATTATTATAACTTAAAATATATGTTCAAAAGTTTTGTGAAAACACACAACACAGCCAAACTATACTATTACGTTGTCCGTTATCTGCAAACAGAGAATTGTATCCTGCCAGCCTTATATCATCATGAAATAGTTCCTAACGGTTACTTTGCTAATTAACTTGTATTTGTATAGAAAGAAATTAGCTAACGTTTACAGTAACACTACTCAACTGCTGAACATTTATTGACTGACATTGTACAGTATGTAATAGTTTTGCACACTACATTTCCTAAATTTCTCTCTTACCACTTGACATGTCGGTAGAGTCGCTAGGAGACATCATTTTGGCAAATATGCATTTGGCAGTTGCAAAAGTTTTGACACCTGAAGGCCTCCGTGGAAAGTCACTTGCATTCTGAAGGAGAGGGGTGGGGAACAGATTTTCAGTTTGTTGCAATATGGAACCTCACCACTAGATTCCGCCAATTTTTTACACAGTGCACCTTTAAAGTGACACTCCACCAAAATTCAATTTTTTTTTCTTATGAACATGTCTGTAAGATGCTTTTTATGACTTACAAAACATATCAAAAGTGAAATTACTCCTATGTCTCATGTCTGTTTTTTTGCTGTAAAGTTTCACTTAGGGACTGTCAATAAATTCCTAGTATAAATATGGGGAGAAAAAAACCCTGTTTCTTCAAAAACTGAAACATCATGTGACCCAGTCGCTCAAAATCAGTCCTGAAAATTGATAACACTTTAGTTGAACAGGGATCCCCTTTTTATTGTTTTTCATTGCTCCATATATTTTATAATAATATTTTTATTGACAAAATTGCATTGTTTTTTTTCAATAGCTTTCAGGTCATGTGATCAAGTCACTTGAAATCAGTCTTGAATAATACGGTTACTTTTAACAGTATTAAGAGGGTTTTGAACAGATCAACACTGTCTAGCCTTTTTGTCGCAACTGCTCAGTCCCTTGAAAACCAGACTGATGAACTAAAACTGGATATATAGATCATAAATTCCTGTTTTTAAGGACAGTGCAAATTGATGAACATTGATATCAATCAGTGTAAACTTGCCAGATTGTAGCCAGTGGCTAATTTCCCTCTGTTGTCCGTGCATTACAATCTTTCCTTCCCCCATTCTATTATGCTGAGCACCAAGCTAGAGGGCGGGAAGTACCATTTTTATATGGTCTTTGGTAAAACCTGGCCAACCATAGGAGACCGCTCTGTGACGGTCATCATTCAAAGCTGGCGACACCCCGACATCACAGTCATTGCGGTTGAGCTTGCCTGCTGCTAACTACACCAAAGTGACAGGACAGAGGACTCTGGTAAGAGCTGTAGAGGTATATGTACACGCGAATAAGGGCTGGTTTACAAATTCTGTCATCATTGATAAGTATTGCTCACTGGACATGTAGCTGCTGGCAGTTAAATGTAGACCTTTCTGTCTGCCAAAGGAGTTTTCGGTTGCTGTGGTAACAGTGGTCCGGATGCTCATGCTAATTTGCCACTCAGCTATGTGCTATCAGTCATTGACGAGCAGCAGACCCGATGTTGACCAACATATTAAGAGTGTAACGCAAGGAGATAACACACTGGCCGATGTACACTCTAATATAAAGGGATACAGAGCCCCCTACCCTGCACATTTGAAAATACTGTAAATAACATGTATTTATTTTCATATTAAGTTGAGGTAGTCATCTTATTTTCCTTGGGGAATATGTCTTTATTTGCCATTTAGTCATCATTGTAAGACAAGGGAGATGTAAACGTGCAGGAAAAAAAATATGTGACTGTATCAGTGTCGGCAATCAGCAAAAACTGGTTTTAAACTATTGACAAAAATCCTATCGTGCATCCCTGGACAGAAACACTTCCATCATATGAAGGAATATAGTGAAATAGATGCACTCCACTGAAGACTGTTCCTGTGGATGGGGCAGATGTGGGGAACAACCACTGGTGATACAGCATTGTTGGGCTGGGTGAGAGATGCTATGGCATCTCTAATAATGAGATCAACTAAAAACATCTGGTCACACTTTATGATACAGCCTGAAGTTACGGTGCTTTCTGTGTACTTTCAGTGAAAGTACAGGTGTAAATCAGTACGAACAGGGAAATACTGTAACAAGCAATGTTTTTTGTTTTTTTTTTTAATAACTGCAGGGTGCTTTCAGTCCACAGAAATTACCCTGTAACTTTGGGCTGTATTCTAAAGTGTAACACATTATCCCAGAACGATCCATCCTATAACATTTAAGGAGCTCGTCGTCATTCATTGTTTCAACATTTCTTCTTTGTCTCCCTCTTTCCTCCATTTTATTCTCCTCTTAAGAAACTCCGAAGCTCCTTAAAAGTCCTCCTCAGTTATCCTAGCATGTTCTTGGCTTAAGAGCACGTTTAAGATGCTTTGTGAATAACTGATTTTTTATGAGGAGTTACTCCTGAATTTAGGGGGAAATTCTTAGAATTATAATTCTGAGATTTGGTCTGAGAACTAGGACACTTTCTAAATACAGGCCTTGCTATTTTAAAAGCAGACATTAGGTCACATAGGGATTTTATGAACTCTGGGAAACGTGAACTGGACAAGACACATAATGTCTGTAAAACCTGCTGTAAGGACTGTGGAAGAACTCAGTGTGCTGACAAAACTGAAATGACTCAAGTTTATTTAATACCGTGAACATAAAACCCACACAGTTAATTTACGAGAACAAATAAACACACTCAGGGTCCACTGATGCCTAGCACCCATTTAGTGTTAAAAAGCCCTTTTTCAACTGCTGATTACACAACGACATCCTGTACACGAAGTCAGCTGCCACCCGTTACCCACATGTGCAATAAAGTCACCAAAGATAAACATGGTAATAAGACAGACACATGAGAATTTAAATATCAGAATGAAGAATGTATCCACCATTTGCTCAGGAGAGACAGATAAGGCACAAGATGAGCTACAGTTCCTGGGGGAAAAAGCAAAAATGCTGAAAGCAGGAAGTTTATGCTACAGTGCTGGATCACAGCGTCCAGCAGTGGCGTCTCCCAGCTCCGTCAGGTCTCCGCTCCCTCTGTCTGAAGTGGTCAGGGTCGACTGCCTCTGCCACAGGAGGGTATGTGACTTGTTGCATTATTTATTTATCTGTTAAAGGGATTCATCCAACTTCTTAATTCATTTGCATGACATTATTTTAAGGGCTTAGACTATGTTTTGGCCACCATTAATACCAGTTTTAGGGTTCTGAACATTAGGGAGCGATCCAGAGCAAGTATCTCAATATTTTGTACAATCTTACTTCTCGCTCGGTGGACCACATCAGCATCAACGTTTTTCAGGAATGTGACTTTACTTATGAATTTGGAAGTTTTTCATGTAAATTCGCGATTTTTTTGTAGAAATTTCAGCTCTTTTCTCATAAATATGCTTTTTATAAATACACATTTTTCACATAATTTTTCCCCTAAATTTGAAATATTTTTCATAAATCTGCAATTTTTGTCATGTAAATTTGAGTTGTTTCTTACATACTGTATTGCATAATTATTCATGCATTTTTGTGACTTCAAGTTGCTACTTTATTGTAAATTTATGAAATTTTTCTTGTACATTTGCCCTTTTTACGGTAATTTTGGTAAATGCAAATTTATAATTTACCTTTGTAACAATTAGGTAGTTGAGGTGAAAAAAATAATATATCTGAATACCAAATTTGAGGACCAAATTCCAAAGGGCTGAGTCAAGGATCTGATAATTTTGCATCTATCCATAACCATTTTTTCAACATTCTATGCATGGAAATTGTGTAGTGTTTTTTTTTTTTAATCAAACATGGGTCATAACTACTGTAGCCACCAATAAAATAATGTGCAGTTGCAATCAAAATTATTCATCCTCCACTGATAATTAGGTTTATTGGCAACATGTACAAACTAGCAGCTGTTTGCAATAAACAAATCATACAATAACAATTTAAATAGCTCAACACAACTAATATCATAAGTGGTTTCTCCAAATTTGATACAAAATTCCACTTTTAATGACTACTGCAGTTTCAGATTTATTCAGTTTATGACAAGCATCTTTAGGGCTTAGTAGCGCACCCTTCTGTTGTTATGACCTGCTGCAAATGTGATGCATAGCCAGACACCAGCTTCTGGCAGCATTCCTGAGGAATCTTAGCCCATTCCTCATGGGCAAAGGCCTCCAGTTCACTAATATTCTTGGGTTTGCATGCTGCAACCACCTTTTTCAAATCCCACCAGAGATTTTAAATGGGGTTCAAGTCATGTGACTGTGATGGCCATGCTAGCATCTTCCAAGTCTAATTCTGAAACCAAGCCTTGGTTTACTCTGAGATATGCTTGGGATCATTGTCCTGTTGGAAGGTCCAATGACACCCAAGCTTCAGCTTCCTCACAGACGACTTGACATTTTTTCCCAGGATTTCCTGATACTTGATTGAATCCATCTTGTCCACTACATGCTGCAGGTTTCGAGTACCAGAGGAAGTGAAGCAGCCCCCGAACATCACTGAGCCACCACCATGCTCCACTGTAGACTGGGTGTTCTTCTCAGTGTATGCTTTATTCTTCCTCCTCCACATATCACTGAGCCATAGGCCCAAAAGTTCTAGTTTTGTGTCATCACTCCACAGAACAGAATTCCAAAGCCTCTTTGGCTTATTTATATAGTTTTGAGCAAACTGGAGCCCAATTTTCCAGCCTATGGATCAGTGGTATGTCAGGAGGATGAAGCATATGCTGAAAAGAATACCATACGCCAGGCCTATTCAATTAGCAGCCTGCGGGCCACATGCGGCCCAGAACCAACCTCCGAGTGGCCCAGGCAACGCCAAGGAAATATAAATTTAAGAGAAAAATATGAAGTAATGACGGTTCACAAGCGTACACACGAACAACGCGCAATGACCATCATCCACGCGGAGTTCAGAAGCGCCCTGCCCACGTTAGCGTTCCAGTCAGCAGGCAGAGAGAGAGGTTTTCTAGCGTTGCTGTCTGAGAGAAACATGAGCTTATTAAAGTACTTTAAACGTGGAAAAAAGCAGAAGAGATATGTAAGCAGTGGAGGCATTTAAGGTGGCTTTAACCCGCTGGTAACGGGAACAATGTTAATGAAGAGTCACTTAGCAAATATGTGGTGAGGCTTCATACTGTATGCAGGGAAAGGCAAGAGTGACTGAATCGCTGAGGATTAACTTCACCAGCTACAATATCCATCCATCCATGGATGGATGGATGGACATTATGTACCTGGCAAATTAAAATGACTGAAATTCACAAAGTCAATGACTTTAATCCGTCAGCAGCCTTCAGACAAACTAAACGTGCCAACATTTGGATTTCAAAATAAGGGAGGTTTTTCTGCTGTCTGGCTGGTGAGGAGATTTCTAAAAAAAACTATAAATATATAGAAAATATTTTAACAGAAATAACTGCATCTTTGGTCATTTAAGTTAATTTATTTCATTAAATATAATTTTATTAATATTTTTTCTTTGAAATCAGAGTTAAAGAACACTGGTCAACACCAAATTTATTGTCAAAGTTTTTTTTTTAGCTGATTTAGGACAACTTTGATGTGCTGAATCCAAAAATCACATTGGTTTTGCTCAATCAGGTCAACTTTTTGAACTATGGCCACATGTTTTCTTACATTTTTGTTTACATGTACGGGTATTTTCACTTTATATGATGCAAAATTCTTTTTTATTTCTTGAAATTCTCTGAATTTTGAACAATGATGACGTAACATTCAATTTACATGTACTTACCTTTATCAATGTCTACTATTCAATTTACAGTACTGCTGTACAACTTAGCATAAAAACCTGGCCTGATTGAGAGAAATGGATGTCATTTTCGGATTCAGCAGTGCAAAATTGTCTTAAATCAGTTGAAAAAACACAGACAACTTACAAAAAAATTATTTTTGTTATGTTGTGTTATTGTTCTGTTCTGACTCTGCAAACATGTGGTCAAAAGAACTGTATAAGGAAAAAAGTCTAAATTTTACCACAACCCGTTTCAAATTTATTAAAAAAACAGTGATTTTATTTAAGGAATAAACAAAAATTAGCCATAAAAAAATCCACTAATTTATAATAAAGTCTCAGATGTACAAGAAAAGTCAATTTTACAAGAGGAAATTACAAATTTGAGGAAAATGGTTTCAAATTTCGATACATTTACAGAGAAAAGTAGAAAACTATAAGAAAATTGTTATAAATTTTTGAGAAAAACCTCAAACATTCAAGACTGAAGTCATTACTCGAGTTTTAAGTGGGTGCTCTTTGTACCCTTAACGCTACTAGAAATTTTTGGTTGACCAATAGGTGTGTGTAATGGAATGTGTAGTTATAAAAAGAGGTTCCTACTCACACATGTGGTGATTTAAAACAAAACAAACCACAATGGTGGATGTGCAATGTTTGTTAATGTTATTAGTCTTTTTTGGGGGGGTTTGTGCACTGAAGTGTTTGACAGTTCATTTTTTATTCAGCTAAATGCACTTTGTGATGTGTCAAGGTCAGTTATGACCAGGATGTAGTATATTTTATTTAAAAAGAGAAACAAATGTTAATGTTACTAACAGTGCACACATAGTTTTTATGCACTTTGAGATATGCCTGAGTAAGATGTGACCAAAATGGTTGTTTGTGGGGGACCCATTCAGTAGTTTTCCCTCAGACTGAAGGGGATGACAGATCAAAGGTGCTGGGGGACAAGGGGAATTGTCATGGGGGATTGATAAGTTAATACAGCACCTCAGCTAGCGGAGAAGTGTTGTGATATAAAAGAGAGTGCCTGCAACCTGAGTTTTAAGGCTTTTGATTCTGGTGGATGTGAGAGGGAGAAGGATAAAGTTTCCTCTGCTCTGAACGCCCGGCCTGGTTATTCCTCTCGCCACATGTTTACAGAATTTTTTTCATTCTATTTATTTAATTGTTGTTCAAGTGGAAAAAATATTTCTACTTCTTCAAGTTCTGCTCAACCCCAGTACTGTTATTGTGTTTTTATGCACTTTTTATGTGCCTTTGTCATGTGCCAAGTGATCATTTAAAACAAAGACAATGAATAAAAAGTGCATATTTTTCATCATATTGATCTGAGTTGGTTTGAAATTTGTCACTCAACAGATCGCTGAACATGTGCGACCCAGTTACGTGTCTTGATTTCAAATTGTGGCCCAACTGATTTTGTAATTGAATAGCCCTGCCATATGCCTAAAGTGAAGCATAGTGGTGGCTCAGAGATGCTCTGGGGCTGCGTCACTTCCTCTGGCACTGACTGACTGGCAGCACGCAAACCCAAGAATATTAGTGAGCTTGAGGTCTTTGCCCATGAAGAATAGGCTGATTCCTCAGGAACGCTGCCAGAAGCTGGTGTCTGGCTATGCATCACATTTGAAGCAGGTCATAACAGAAAAAGGGGGCTCTATTAAAAACTAAAGATGCTTGTCATGAAGGGGTTGAATAATTTTGAGACTGCAGTAGACATTAAATGTGGAATTTCGTCTTGAATTTGGAGAAACCACTTGTAATATTAGTTGTGCTGAGCGATTTAAACTGTTATTTTTTTTGATTTGTTTACTGCAAACAGCTGCTAGTTTGTACATTTTGCCAATAAACCTAATTTCCAGTGGGGGTTGAATCATTTCGTTTGCAACTGAATAACACTTGTGGTTCCCATGAATAATTATGATATAGAAAACAAAAATGTAGTAAGGGCGTCCATCTATAATACTTGGCCCTGCCCCAGTAATGAATAAATATTCAGTACAGCCCGACTGATTGGGGTGGGAATTGCCACTGGTCCCACGATGCGATATTATCATGATACTTTGGTCACAATATTATCACCATCTTGTGATACTTTGAGTAGTGAGATACTCATCCCAATCTTTGTCATGTCCAACTCTCGGCTAGATCTCAGGAGTTGAGGGTTGTCCACACCAAGCACGAGGAAGATAACAACTATAAAATTAGAGTTTTAAAAATTAGTCTAGCTCAAGTTAGACTGCACTACAGTGATAACCATAATGAACATGGCAGACGATGTCATTGGGGTCACTTTCAGAGATTTTATGAATGATAAAAACACTTTGAGCTAATCAGTAAACATATGACCATGGCTTTCACCTGCTGTGACAGCAGGGCTGAAATGTTTATCGACCTGTTTCAGACAGCATGCCGAGTGTGCAGCAGGAGAAATAAAACAGCCCCTGAAATAGCTCCATGCATCCAAGCTGAAATTATTATTACTATTATTATTTGCAAGCCCATAAGATGCAGCTTTGTGCTATGAGATGTTCACAAGTCATTTTCTGCAAGTCTTAAGTCACCTTATGGGTGGAATATCTGAGGAGTTTGAAATATGTACCACATTATCCTTTATCTAATAGTATTTCGCAGCAGAACTGGTCAGCAGCGGCTATCATTATTTTAAACAAGGTGATGAAAAGCAATAAAAACACAAAGTAATATTTGTATTTTTCCAAAAATTGACAGTTCTTTTCTTGAGAAACAGCCATGCTTTGTGGATCCAATTATCTGTTTTAACAGTGAAAATCACCTGACCTTTATTCATAAAGGAAATTCAATGTTTCGAATGTTTTTGTCGAAGACATTAAAAATAATAGATTGTTGACAAGTCCCAAATCATGAGTCCAAGTCATGTATCAAGTCCTTCTATATGCGACTTGCGTCCAAGTTTCAGACTGAAGTCCTCATGTCTGCTTGCACTCACTCCATCCTGAGGAAGCTCTGGAGCTGAGAGAATATTCAGGTGAATAATTTCACACTCTTGTTGCTTCTCTTCTTAATGTTTTCTTTGCTCAAAGTACTGGTCTAGTAAAAAAAAAAAAACATCCTTTAAGATTCTGTGGCTGCAGCAGCAGCAGCATAGACGTCTCGTCCCCCAGCAGGAGGAACATGGGTGTGGTGCCGTGTCAAGCCGGTGTCTGGAGTGTGCAGCTCATGTTTGGCTCTTCTGTTACACAGTGATATCGTTCATCAGTGTGGATGCTCACATCTTTATATTTATTGTTGTTAATTAATATCATTATCTTTATCGTGCTTGGCGTGGACGGCCCTTTACTCCTTTGCCCTGCAGACTCAACCAGTGAGCATTTAGCACCATCTGATGGCGAAAAGAGTCCAGTGGTTTTTATTAGTCTGGTACCCAAATAGGTTTGCATTTGCATCATTTAATATTACTGTTTAAAGTATCACAATACTAATGTCTCTGATTCGATACAATATCGATGCTACAAAGTATCGTGATATCACACTGTATCGATATTTTCCCCCCCACCCCGATACGGATTTCTTTCTGTGTGTTGCGGAGGGAGTGTTCAGCCTCGGCAGAGGTGTGCAGGTTTAAAAGGCAAATACACTTGTGTTTGGTTATTGGTTTGCATTATGCACCGTGCAAAAGGCAATACTGACATGGGGGGGGGGTGAAAGCAGATGTATCAGGTGTAATAAAGCATCTCGATAAAAACTCATTTACAAAAAAATAATCTTTAAATAACAATATCTGTGTAGTCAGTCACCACGTAGAAAGCCCTGTTAAAGTCTACAGATTTAAATTGTGCTTGTCTGGAAACCCCTCCAGCCTACGGCGCGTCTTCCTCCCTGGCGGCTGCTAAGTGAGCGGAATCTCTATGACATCTTCCTCGATGATGTCCCCCTGAGGGACGGCGACGTGGTCCTGGGGGCTCTCCCTGCAGCTCAGCCCTGTAAAGGGGCTGCACCAGGACAGAGAGAAGGGGCCGCCGAACGCCGTCTGCATGGCCTCCCAGCACGGCACCTTCCCCCACTTCCCCGTCTCCCCCTTCAGCCGCTCGATCCCCTGCAGAAGGACACAACAGTGAGGAGCTGAGGTGGGCAGGGTCAAAGGGAAGAGCTGCACAGTTATCTGCTGCACATGCAACGACAACACAAAAGCGATGGTGGTATCACAACATGGAGAGGGGTTCCTGAGCTCGTCTCTGACTGTAGTTACATTAAACATAAAGGTCCGCACAGTTCTGGGAGATAAAGGTCCCTCTGATCTGCTCTCTTTTCTCTACTGGCAAGTAAGTGATAACTGGGGTAGGAATCACTAACCACCTCCAGCTCTGATTACGATTCAGAGGGCTGGGCTGCAATGCAATTATAAAACGATTCTCAATGCTTCTCTTTTCCCCGGTTCAGGATTTCTTTTTTCTCACTGTGCGACTATTTCTTATTTCCAAAGTATTTGTGATTAGCAACTTTTCTCAGATTTAAAATGGTTTTTGTACTGGTGCATCTCAGTAAATTAGAATAGAAGTTAGTTATGTCATATAATTAAAAAGATCAGCTTTGATTTATTCAACATTCAATGCACACGGTAAAATATTTCAAGCCTTTTTGATCCAATATTGATGATTATGGTTAAAGTTTTTGAAATTAAATTACAAATGAAGGTGTTCTAATTTACTGAAATGTACTAGATTTGATTTTTTTCACATTTTCTGTAAATTTGCAACTTTTGTTTGATTTTTCCTTTTATTTTTAGTTTTCTATCACCCAGTGCTACAGTAAAATCTGAGCTGCCAACATCTGTGCAATTACAGTATGTGCAGTTGAACACATAACAACTAATGTGTGTAACATGTAACATGTAGCACTGCTACACGTTGCTATATCGCCCCTCTAAATTGTAGTGAAATAAACAGGTAGTCATTCTGAATTTTAGATTTTGAACGTCTGATTTTATCTACATTGCACTGTAAAATAATCAGTTTTTTCAGACGCTCCAGCTACTGAAATCTAAGCCTGCAGCTTAGATACTGCATGTGACTTCTGGTCTGTCATTTAGTGCTTTCTCTCAAGCTCACACTTTACAGCCTAGAAACCATCATCAGTCGAAATTCAAAAATGACTTGCATGCATGTTGACAACAGGACAGTGACACATGCACTATATTCATTCATCCATCCATCCATCCATCTGCCAGGGGTCTGCAACCTGCAGCTCTTATGCCAGTAAACAATGACTCCCTCGCTGTGACTTTAAACAAAAATAAAACCCCTGAAAAACTCACAAATTTACAGGAAAACAGTTGCAAATTTCCAAGTAAAACCTTTGACATTTCTGTGAAAAAAGACAAAAACCCCCCCACTGATTTAGGAGAAAAAACAAATTTACATGAAAAAAAAAATTACATGTTCATAATTTGAGAAAAAAAAGGTGATATTAACGACGCCCTCCGGTGGATATAAATCCCCTATAAAAACAAATCTACATCATATAAAATGGCGTCTTATGCCCTTTTTTTCTACAAACAAAACATGTCAGAATCTTTTCACTTTCCCCCCTCTTTCAGTCACCAGGATCTGCGATTACTGGGGCCAACCACAACCCACAAGGCTAATGTGGCTAACACTACGTTATCAGAATAAACGCTGTGATATGCAGACGTACCGGTTGAAGGACATGCCCAGCTGTGTGCACGATGGCCCACAATAATGACTGAAGCTGCATCGGTTCTTAAAAGCAGTTTCATGGTAAAACCCATCTTAATTTGGGTCGTTTTCACAGCAGCTGGTTAAAATGCTAATTAGCCTGGAAGGTAACGCTGGTTAGGCCAGAGAGTCCTGACTGGCTCAACACTACCGACGTGCCAGTGCCATGCACAGTCACGCCACCAAAAACGCTCCATCTAAACTTGACTTTTTTCAGGGGGCGGGGCTTAAGTGAAACTTTAAAGCAAAAAAAAACCAGACATGAGACATTTGAGTGATTTCGCTCTTGATATGTCTCGTAAGTCATAAAAAAAACATCTTACAGACATGTTAACAAGGAAAAAAAACCTCAATTTTTGGCAGAGTGTCACTTTAAGCTATGAGGGAGTCTCAAAATCATGAGGAAAGAAGTCAGTAATCCCCTCAAATTTATGGACAGTTGCGGCCAAAAATATTGAAACCCTACTTCAAATTATAGCTCCAACATTTAGGTTTGTGATTTTTTTTTTTTTTTAGCTATTTGCAAAAACAAATCAAACAAGAAACATTTAAATAATTCAGGGCCCAAATACAGTGGTCTAAGGCAGCGGTCTCCAACCACGTGCCATGGAGGGCACCCTGCAGCGTTTCTCTTCAGCAGGTGTTTTCAACGACCAGCAATCAGTGTGAAGAAATTCAACGAACTCACCAGCAGAAGACACTGGTTGGAGACAAAACCTAGAGGATCTTGGCCCTCCATGGTTGGAGTCCCCTGGTCTAAGGCATGCATTTACACCAGGCTTCCCATTTTGCGCCAGTGGATGCTAGTTTATGACCGTACATAGTCTGTTTTTCACGCTTTGCATCACACCCTCTCAGTACCTGTAGATGGTGCATCTGCTTTATGCTGCAAGGTGGAGACTCATTTAAAAGAGGTGTGGCCCTGGCGCAATCTCGGCACATCGCTATTTTAGGGCATTTCATGTCAATACACTTTTGATCTGCAAAAAGCAGGTCTGTGGAGAGAAGCACATTGTTAATGTTATTTCAGCAGCGTGTTTCATAATCATCAGCGTGCTCCTGGGATGTGAACAGATGGAAACACAGGATGCACTGAGATGTTCTGTTATTTTAATAGACAAAGTTGTAACACTTATGATCTCGTCAAAGTATTGTTACCCATCAATTTAATTATAATTGATGATACACTGAATAGTTTTTATCCCGTTCACATTTTCATCACATCCTTATGGGCCTTATGGCCTATACATTAGGCATTAATTAATTTATTTTTTAGGGAAATTAATGAATGAACAGGGAGTGTTTTTTTGCCCCACCATAGACTATAACATTCAGGAGAGGTGTGAAGGTGTTCCCCCCTTGGCCTTGGCTGAGCAGCCTCTGTGACCGGTTCTGACAGACCGATACTGGAGGCTCTGTGGCTGCTGTGGCCATTGTAGACCCGGTAAATGGAGGAGGCGATGTCTTAAACCTGTGGGATGCTGTCAATTTGAAGACTGCGGTTTACAAACCTCTCCTCGGTCATAAAGTATTCTGTCCACATACATAATCTATCATGTCTGTGTTCTCAGTCATCTCATTCTTGTATCTGTTCACGTGTGCATCCTATCCCAGTTAATGAAAAACTCACACACACTCAGCTGTTGTTTTTCTGTTAAATGCATTAATCTGAGGATAATTAAATATAAGCTCTCCCCATATAGTATTATGTATTCCAAATCATTTAAAGAAATGGAGCACAACAAGCCATGCATCCGTGTGCGCTACGTTAAACCTAAAATAAATTCAGCCCGACTGTTCAGCCCATCTGCTCAATCATATCCTCCCCTTCCTTCTAAAATAAGTGACTGGGCATAGACTGTAATTAATACTTGGCTTAATGCCAAGCAGCATATTATCACAAGCATTTTTGCTCACACACACACACACACCCTTTGGCCATAAAGAAAAGCCATCATGATCACAGTTCACCTTAGCTCATGCCTCTGTTCAATAAAGGCAGGGCAGGAACGTTCCTAAATGGATTATTGCACGTTGCTATACCCAAAACACACCTCAGAATAATTCGACCAGCGTCTTCCTGCTTTTCACCAGGCGCAAAATTCAATTTTGCACTGGACTTGGACACATCCATAAATGAGCTCTGTGCCTTAGACAACAGTAATATGGCCCCTAGGTTTGACTTTGTTTTCAGCTCAAAGTCTGTCATTTTTGAAAAGTTTTCATTGGAGGTTGCATAATTTTGACTGCAATTGTAAAAATGTCTTAAATTTCTAAGAGGAAAAAAAAGATCAGATAAAAAAAAAACATTCACAAGAAAATTTGCATATTCATGAGAAAGAAAGAGAAATTTTAAAAAGTAAGAAAGAAGATGCATATTTATGAGAAAAAGTTTAAAATCACAAAGTAAAATTTTCAAGAAAAAAATTATGAGGAAAAAACAGATTCACAGTGCAAATAAAAAGTGTCAATCCCCCTGTTACTGTGCCAGGTTTTGTGAGATGAGAGCACATTTCCCAACCCTTCTGACCTGTAATGTGACCCATAACTTCTGCTTCCACAAAGTTTCAGTTTAAGGGTATACAGACTTATGAAGCCTGTTCATTTTTCAAAAACATTTTCACCTTGTTTGTTTTTCCATTGAACTGTACAGGTTATACGTCACATTAAAGAGGGGAAACGTTTGAAAATTATTTATCGCAGGATCTTCGTTTTACATCCCAAAAGCCTGGCATTTCAACAGGGGTGTGGACACTTTTTATAGCCACTGTACAAGAAAAAAGTAGAAAATTTACTGCAGTTTGAGAGGAAAGTTGCATATTTGAGAGGGGGGAAAAAAACCTGCTGATTACTAAAGTTGAGGGGTTGGTTTACTACAGTGTAATAGTTGTTTTACCTTTGTATTAAGGCTCAAATATGTTTTTATTTTGTAGCTAAAAGCTTGTTTAAAATGGCTCTTTCCACAGTAGAGGTTACCGACCCCTGATTCACGACGACAGGTTGAACTGAAACACTGCAAATAAAAGGAATGTGAACACCCACGCGCCTTCTGATTTACACCTGACGAGCATGCAGCTTCTTTTTGCAGGCTTACCTCATTTAACAAGTTAAAGAGCCGTCTGCCCCAAAAGCTTTTCGCAGGGGCGAGTTATCGACCAGAGCAAAATGTGCGAGAGTGGCGAGGACAATGAACAGGAAAGAGGTGACAGAATGGAAGACAAGGACTGGGGGGAAATGCATTATGAGAGGCTTAGGTGAGGAAAGAACGGTCTGCAGTATTTTCCTTTAACATCACTTGAATAGTGAGGGAAATCAAAAGACACTGGAGCAACCAGTTTTTGCATTGCAGCCGAGAAATATTTATTCTCTGTGCATGTGCAGAATATCACGAGATTATTTAGAAAGAAATATATTTTCTGTAAAAAAAAAAGAAAAACAAAACATGATTTCCGCCATTGCTCTCATCATATCAGCAGCATTTCACATACATGTACATGACTTTCTAGCCTTCAGCTGCACCATGCATTCAAAGTAACAGAGGATATACTGTACACAATAAAATGTAAACAGAGAAAGGAAGTCTTAAAAAAATGCACACTTCAGACCTTAGTAGGGCTGTACTGAAATACTCAGTTATCCAGATACTTGTTTGTTACATTGGTCAAATTTGGTATTCAGATATTTGCGTTTTTCTCCCTCTCTAACTGCTTGACTTTAAAGCAACAGCATGTAAGATTATTTTGATCGTACATCAACCATTGACTAGGTGAATGTCACTTCCCCCACATTGCCTGCAACAGCTCTGTTTTTGTTAGGAACACTCCGTATTGGGCATTAGACGTATCACACCCGCAGTTAGTATATTCATCAATACCATACTCCTTCTCGTGTAATATTGCTTAATTATACAACAGTTAGTTCTGACTGAGCAATCTGATTGGATAATAGGGGTTCCAGGAGTTACTATATTCCCCAATAATCGGACTCAGACATTTCACAGAATATGTAACACTCTGTTTCAGTGGTGTTCTAATAATCTTTAAATTATAGTTAATGTCAGTGGCTTCTTATACGTGAGAATTGTACACCGTGTTCCAACCTATTATGCAAATATGATTTTAGTGTCATAAACATTGAATTTTTTGTTTTCCAATTAAACTCATGGATGGTTTTGTGTCTCAGGGCTCTTTGCATCACTGATATCAATCTCAGACACCTGTCATAATTAGTTTGCCAGGTGAGCCCAATTAAAGGAAAACTACTTAAGAAGGATGAACCACATTATTAAGCATGCCACAGGTTTCAAGCAATATGGGAAAGAAAAAGGATCTCTCTGCTGCCGAAAGCGTCAAATAGTGCAATGCCTTGGACAAGGTATGAAAACATTTGATATTTCACAAAAACTTAAGCGTGATCATCATACTATGAAGAAATTTGTGGCTGATTCAGAGCACAGACAAGTTTGTGCAGATAAAGGCATAATGAGGAAGGTTTCTGTCAGATAAATTCATCGGTTTAAAAGAGCAGCTGCTAAAATGCCATTACAAAGCAGCAGTCAAGTATTTGAAGCTGCTGGTGCCTCTGGAGTCTCATGAACCTCAAGGCATAGGATCCTCCAGATCCTGCAGTTGTGCATAATATTTGGCCACCCCTAACCAACTGCTCACAAGCAGAAACGGTTGCAGTGGGCCCAGAAATACATGAAGACTAATTTTCAAACAGTCTTGTTTACTGATGAGTGCCCTGCAATCCTGGATGGTCCAGATGGACGGAGTAGTGGATGGTTGGTGGATGGCCACCATGTCCCAACAAGGCTGCAACATCAGCAAGGAGGTGACAGAGTCATGTTTTAAGCCAGAATCATGGGGAGAGAGCTGGTAGGCCCCTTTAGGGTCCCTCAAAGTGTGAAAATGACCTTGGCATAGTATACAGAGTTTCTGACTGACCTCTTTCTTTCATGGTACAAAAAGAACTGTGCTTTTCGTAGCAAAATTGTCTTCATGCATGACAATGCACCATCTCATGCTGAAAGAATACCTCTGTGTCACTGGCTGCTATGGGCATAAAAGGAAAGAAACTCATGGTGTGGTCCCCATCCTCCCCTGACCTCAACCCTATTGAGCACTTTTGGAGCATCCTTAAGCAAAAGATCTATGAGGGTGGGAGGCAGTTCACATCAAAACAGCAGCTGTGGGAGGCTATTCTTAACATTTCACAAATAAATTCAAGCAGAAACTCTCCAAAAATTCACAAGTTCAATGGATACAAGAATTGTGAAGGTTATATCAAAGAAGGGGTCTTATGTTAACATGTAACTTGGCCTGTTGTGCTGGTTTTGATTGAAATAGCTCTTGATTTCAGTAAATATGACCTCCTAATGCTGCAAATTCAACAAATGACCATTTTCAGTTCTTTACAACGAACAAAATGTTTTGAAACTGTTGTGCATAATAATTTGGAACAGTGCATTTTGAGTTTTTTCTTTATTTTTGTCAAAATATAGTTACCATTGGGAGGCTTGTCCAATAAAATTTGAATTATGCTCCAACGGCTGATGACTTGAAAATTATACTGTTTCAATTGCATGGACTATTTAGGAAAATCAAAGACAAATATCATTTCCATAATAATTTGGAATGCGGTGTGATACTGTGTCCTCTCCATGGATCACCACCTTATCATGGTGGAGGGCTTTGAGTGCCTAAATGATCCCAGGAGATATGTTGTTGGGGGCAACTTGCCCCTGGTAGGGTCTCCCAAGGCAAACTAGTCCTGGGTGAAGGGCCAGACTAAGAGCGGTCCAGTGGATCTCCATGAAAAACGTTACATCAAGGACCCAGTGTAACTAAAGGAGGCACATGGGTCCACCCTCCAATGGACTCACCATCTGTAGGAGGGATCATGGGGCTGTATGAACTGGGCGGAAGTCTAGGCTACTCTGCCTGGACTGATACCCCCATGACCCGGATCCCTGAATAAACAGTGGAAGATGGATGGATGTAATACTGTGTTGGATACCTTAATTTCCACAGGGGGGCCTTGTTTGAAAAGAGACAGTCCTAAAACTCCAGACCTCCATGACCTGGAAGTCCCGCCCTTGTTATCATCTGGCTAGATAGCTCACGTTTGTTTACAACAAAATAGACAAGTTAGAATTGAATTTATTTTCTCAGCTAGCCAACCATATTAGCTTTGTGGTGACGGACTCTTCATTTCATCTGAAAATGTCAAGAAAAAGCAAGCAAAGTGCACAGAAATTAACACTGAAATGCACCAAAATTAAATTGCTAACTAGATGTAGAGTGGAAATACTCTTGTCTCAACACCCATGGCTGGATTTCAAGCACAGGTATGCATCTGGACAGTTTATGACCCAGACTCTGTTCTATGAGCCACCAAAATTAAAATGCATTTACTTGCTACCTCTACCTGGATAAAGATTATTCAGAAAAGGATTTTGATCTCCAAAAGGAATATGAGGGACTGGATCATGTCTCTGTCACAGCAGACTGTGGATAATGGACATTTTCTTTGGATCACTGCACATCGGATTAATCCATATCATAAAGGTAAGATTAACATGGAGAGCTTCATGCAGTGTTGCCAACTCTCACTCCAAAATGAGGAAATTACTGGCAATTTTGTGTTGATTTTCTTCAGATTTTTCCCAAAATATGAGCACTCAAGGCAGGATAAAGCAGACTGAACATGTTCCAAAAGCTCTGTCTGAAATGGTCTGTTTTCAGCCTGACATTAATAAGCCCCTAATGCAATCCATTATTGTCTTGCTGTGTGTGCAAGATGATTTAAGTATGCATTTAAAAGTAACGTGAAAGTTACTCTTCCAAGTAACTAACTACTTTAATCATGCAGTAATTGGTAAAGTAACTCAATTAGTTTTGAAAAGAAGTAACTAGTAAATGTAATTAGTTACTATTTTTTAGTAACTTGACCAACACTGCTTATGACCCAATGACCGTAGTTATATATTCACTGAAACTGCACTCCCTCTCGTATATTACTTAAATACAGGTTCATAAATACTTTGAGGCCGCACTAGCACTTTTGTCTTTTTTGGCCCAAACTGCACTTTTGACTTATAAATCAAATGTGTTTTAAATTTGAAGAATTGCTCATATTTTTTAGTCCCTTTTATTTTATTTTAATTTCTTTTATATAAAAGTCTCTTAAATAGCAGCCCTTTTTTTTTTTTTTTTTTTTACAAACACCTGATCTGTAGAGAGCAGCATTTGCCAAATGTATACTGTGGTTGTGACAATAAATTCTGATTCTGAATTGTGTATTTTTTTTTGTCAAGTGGTAGCCAAATTTTTGCATACCATAAAAAAGACTCAAATTCACATGACAAAAGTTGCTAATTTATGTGGTTGGCGGGGGAAGGGGGGGTTAAATTTACACAACAAGCTTTCTAACTGAGGTGAAAAATGACATTCACAATCAAGAAAATGATCTATGCAATGCAGAAGATTAACACGAAAATTTACAAGAAAAGCTTCAAATTTAGAATAGAATGCAATTCAAATTTACAGGAAAAGTTCCAAATTCATAAGAAAAGTCACATTTATGAAAAACATTGATGCTGATGCAGTTTAATGAGGGAGAAAAAGGACTGTACAGAATATTACAAGATCTTCTCTGGATCGCTCTCAAATATTCAGAACAGCCCTAGATCTTAGCAGTTAAAATAAGAGGGAACCCTTAACTAATGATTCAAAGAGGTGTGATTCAACCATTTTTCTTTTCAGTACTGCGAATGTGAACAGTACGTTCAGTTCATACTTTGTAAAATGCTTCAAAGTGGACTGAACCGTGCACACACCCAGTCTAGCTGCTGCCGACTTCTCTCTGCTAATACACAGCTTCGCTCTAACAGGATTTTGTAAGGCTTCCAGCAGCAAAGCGGATTTTAAAGCTGAGCCAGAGACCTTTCTGAGGAATTTCTGTATCAAAAGGTTTCCAAAATAATCCCGTTACTGTGGGGTTTTACTGAATTTGGCACACGCTCACAGGATCAAAACGCCGCATTGGCTTAGAGCACTGATTTACTGGCACAATTCCTGCACGCACTCAGACTGAACACAGGTGGGAGGATACTGTGGGAGGCTCAGCCTTTATTTAAAAAAAAAAAAAAAAGAAAAAGAAAAACATGGCGAGGAGTTACAGGATATTTCATGTGCTGTCAACAACATCCTACCACTGTATTTGACTTATTAAGGACTGGTGAGGTCAACATTAGCACTGATTAAAGGCAGTTCAACTCCAAAAATGACTCCAAAGAAAAAAAAAAAGAGGCCAGCATATCCAGACGATCTGATTCTATTCAACAGAACAAACAGGAATGTTTGCAACTAAAAAAAGAGAACAAAACAAAACGTCAGATCTCTGCCCCCTAACGGAGGCTTTGTTCATGTCGGGCACGTATCAGCGAGGAACCGGGGACTCGACTCCACCACATGCAGACATTCACGTGTTTTCAAACACATGGTCAGACTGCACTGTGGCGGTTTGGGGCTTTTAGGCTGATTTATCAAGACAGTTTAAAAGCGGACCGATGTCTTCACTTAAACACGGCAGTGATGAAAATGAATTATTGGTGCCGCAGTGACCATTAAACCTCAGTATTTTATATAAAAATAATCTCAAAGCTCCAGTATTTAAGAGCACATTCGTATCAGCAGATACACTGAAATTGCTAACTTTAAGAACAAGTGATACAAGCCAAAAGTCAGTTAGTTGAAAGAAAAGGTGCTGAATCTGATAAAGTGGACCTATTATGCCTTCCCTTTCCGTGATGATAAACATGGCTTAATAAGGAAATAATGAGGTTAGCCAATCTGAGGGGGTGGTTTCAAGGGAGTGGGCTTTCACAGGAAGACGGGGTGGCATGGGTGCCCTCAAAGACTACACCAAGGCCCTGCTTAATTCTGACCTGTGCAAGGCTGCTATGGGAGTCCAAGAACAAGAACAGGGAGTAGGAAGAAACATCATAAATCCACTTTAAATATTCTGACAACCATAACACCATGGGATTAAATTAATGTTAATAATAACTGAACAAGATTTCCCAGGAGGAGAAAAAATGTTCAAAGTAATGTAAGTAAGATTAAAGTAGAACTGAGCCAAGTGCTGCACTTCATTATGATTTTTATTTTCACTGACAGATTTTTGTTTGTGGTCACTTTTGTTTTTTGAAGTCTGAACTCAAACTAAACTAACATGACCACAGAAGAAAACCCCCCATCCATGAAACACGGACAACAGACACGACATTTAAGCCGCAGTCGCTCAGGGCTGAACCCGTTTATACATGTGGACCTGCACTGTATGCAAACGTGCACTTTGGTTCATGTTTCATGTGTGAGTGGCATGCGTTTGGTCCATGTGAGTGGCTGCGTTTGTGTACGGTCTATCAACAGATGCCAAATAAAATCAAAATAACCTGCACAAAAAGCTACTCCCGTCATTCAGCTGTCTAACAGGTACGGGCTGGGATTTAGCCGTGGGCATACGGATTCACAGCTGGGCAGCTGAGACACGGATCATGGATCCACCTGAAACAAATCTTTTTTGATGGTCTCTTTGTGGACTAAGGAGTTTTGCACACTTTAAAAATATAATTTTCCGTTATTGTTGTGGACGTTATTATTCAATTGGAATACCGATCCTGACAATATAAATGCTGCCATGACAGACTGGAACTGTGGCAACAGCAGGAAAAAAGCTTTTATTATCATTCATCTTATGATAGGCTTTTTTTTTTCCATCTGTGATTTTAGGACGAGGTTAGGACCAGTTACGGTAATCAGTGTGATACAGTACCAGGACCACGGTTTCTTTTTTTTTTTTAATGAATCTTTTTGGAGAGCATACAATGATTATGAAGACAGCGTCACAATTACAGCTTTTCTTTTTTTTTTTTTCCCAGGACACCCATACCGTCACCACAGCCCTTACTGGGCCAACAATAGAACAAAGTCTCTGACCAGCGCAATAACAAAATATCAAGTATAGAATACACATAAAAAGAAAAGAAAAGAAGAAAAAAGGGGGAGAGGGGAAGGTGGGTCAGTCTGGAGGCAAGGTTTGCAATGATTCAAAGTAATCTATGAAAGATTGTCATTCATGAAAAAATTTAGCTGAAGAAGCTTTCACTGCAAATCTTATCTTTTCTAATTTAAGAAAAAACATGACATCCTTAAGCCAGAGGGAAATAGAGGGGGGTTTAGGGGATTTCCATGCAAACAAAATGCAGCGTCTTGCTAAGAGAGATGTAAAGGGTAATATATTTGACTGTGTAGAGTCAATGTGATGGAAGTTAACAGACAGCCCACATATAGCCATGAGGGGGGCTGGAGAAACATTTTTGTCCAGAACCATAGACATGATTTCAAAGTAGTGACCCCAAAATTTCTGTAACCTAGGACAGAAAAAAAACACATGACTAAGATTATAGGGAGAGGTGTGGCATTTTTCACATTGGTCAGCAATATCAGGATAAATTTCAGATAAACGAGATTTCGACCAGTGGGCCCTATAGCACTTTGAACTGTAAAAGTTGTAGCCTGGCACAAGGCGTGCTAGAGCGTATACTGGAGACAACTTTGTCCCATGGCTCATCTGTTATGTTCAAACCTAGCTGCTGTTCCCAGGAAATTCACGCTTTTTTTTTTCCACAATATCTTTATTGAACCTTTTTTTTTTTAACAAACATGATACAAACAATCAAACACTAACACTAAAGTACTACAAAAAAAAAAAAAAATGCACTAAAAACACCAACAACCACCAGCAAAATCAAATCTTCAACAATGCTCCTCTGTTTAGTCTAGACAATCCAATACATTAGTATACATATTATGTTCACCAGTTTGGAATTTACAAGGTCCACACACATCATTCACCTTCTTCTTCAAGAGTTATGTTTAAATTTTTTTACATAATCAATAAAAGGTCTCCATATATTCTCAAACACAATTTCCTTTGATTTCAGTATATATGTTATTCTTTCTAATGGAAGGTTTGTTAACATCTGTCTTAACCACTGAGTCACATCTGGTCTATGAGTCTTTTTCCATAATAGTGCAATACATTTTTTGGCATTAAGCAAACTGAGGTCTATGAATGTTCTTTCACTTTTATTAAAATTATGCTTTTCTGGGTACAGACCCAACAAAAACAATTTAGGATTCAATATGATTTGTTTTGAGATTATTTTTTCAATTGTTACCCTCACCTCTTCCCAAAACATTCTTATTAATCTACATTCCCATACACAATGAAATAGAGTTCCTTTACTTTCCATGCATTTTGTGCATGTATCTGGTATATTTTTGTTATATTTATTTAACTCCTCCGGTGTAACATACATCCGCATTAACCATTTGAAATGTATCAATTTAAGGCGTACATTTATTGATTTGGTTTGAGCTTCTGTACAAGCCAATTCCCATTGTTCCTCTGAAATTTCAGTTTGCAGATCTTCTTTCCAGTAGTTTAATCTTTTCAGTGAATTTTCACTTGAAGATAGTGTCAATGAGTTATAAAACTCTGAAATAATACCCTTTCTTTTACTATCTTTCATCATCATTTTTTCCAAGGATGAATAAATAGGTCGAGTGAGAGCTTTATTTTGATTTGATCGAATAAAGTTTCTAAGTTGAAGATATTTAAAAAAATGTGTTCTATTGAGATTAAATTTGATCCTCAGCTCTTCAAAAGACATTATGTTGTCTGCACATGGCAAATATAAATCCTGAATCTTTTGTATCCCTTTTAAATTCCATACTTTAAATACAGCGTCCGCTCTCCCTGGTTTAAAATATTGATTACCCCATATTGGACTAAATTGTGACAATAACTGTGGTTCTTTTAAATAGTTTTTAGCTTCACACCATATTTTGATCATATGCTTTACAAATGGATTTTTAACTTGTTTTTGTAATTTTTTTGCCGAATCTGAGTATATGAATATGGGAAGAGGTAAAGGTAAATTGTATGATTCCATTTCAGTCCAGTGAGGGAGATCATTTGATGAAAAATAATATGTCATAGACCTCAGTTGTGCCGACCAATAATACAACATAAAATTTGGACATTTCAGACCTCCACGATCAAATGGTAAATATAATAAAGACAGACGTAATCTAGCCCTCCTGTTGTTCCATATAAATTCCACTAACTTTTTTTTAATTCTTGAGAATAAATCTAAAGGTGGTGGTAAGGGAATGTATTGAAATAAATAAAGTATTTTAGGTAAAATATTACTTTTAAGTATATTGATTCTCCCGATCATCGACATTGGTAGTGACATCCATCTCTGAGTTAACTCATTGATATCTGTCATTAAGGCTTCATAGTTGACACTGGCGACTGATTCTAGCTTAGGCACAATTTGGATTCCTAAATATTTAAACTGATTTACAACATTGAATTGATTTACCTCAGGGGCTGGGTAATTTCTCTGGGTCTCATTTAGCATTAATATTGAAGATTTAGTTTTATTTATTTTATATCCTGATATTTCCCCCAAATTCTTTATTAAATTCAACAAGGTTGGAATTGATTTTTTTAGATTCGACATAAACAAAATTATGTCATCGGCGTACAGGGAGATTTTATGTTCTGTTGGTCCAACTTTAATTCCATATATTTGTGAATGTAAACGTATCGCTATCGCTAAAGGTTCAATTGCCATAGTAAACAGTAAAGGTGAAAGTGGACAGCCTTGTCGACATCCTCTATTGATTTTTATTGGTTTTGAAATATTGTTATTTGTTAGGATTTCTGCTGTAGCATTATTGTATATTATTTGAACCCATTTTATGAAATTATTTCCAAGTCTAAACCTTTGTAGGACTTCAAAAAGAAAGGGCCATTCAACTCTATCAAAGGCCTTTTCGGCGTCCAGTGATAGGAGAGCTGTATCCGGTGCTTCTTTATTAAAATAAATAATATTAAATAGTCTTCTTACATTATGGAAGCCTTGTCTTCCCTTTATAAAGCCATTCTGATCTCGATTAATAATATTTGGTAAAATTTCTTGTATTCGTCTTGCTAAAATTTTACAGATTATCTTAAGGTCGGCGTTTAATAGGCTTATTGGTCTCATATTTTCACATTTATTAGAGGGCTTACCTGGTTTTGGCAGCAGTATAATTAAGGCATTATTTATGTATGATGGTAAATTATTATTTTGAAATGCTTCTAAAACCATTTCCAAAAAAGGTTTTATTAATTTATTCTTAAATTTTTTATAAAGGTCAACTGGAAGACCATCTGGTCCTGCACTTTTTCCTGATTTCATATTATCAATGGCTAGCCCAACTTCTTCTTGACTAATTTTAGACTCCAATATCTCCCTGTTTTCATTTGGAATACACGGTATAGATAGTTCGTTCAAAAACCCATTTAGTTTTGTTAAATCAAATTCATTTTTAGTATCATATAATTTTTCATAGTAATCTCTAAAGGATCTATAACTACCTGTCCATTACTTATAATACTAGTAATTGGTGTTTTAATTTCTAATTGTTTAATCTGCCATGCCAATAATTTTCCTGATTTTTCACCTTGTTCATAAAAAGATTGTTTCAATCTTAGAAGACTCGAGGCAGCTCTATTCGCTGATTTTTTGTCGTATTCAGCTCTCAAAATCAGTAATTCATTCTCCAACCTTGGATCACTTCCTGCATACACTTTTTCCTGAAGACTTTTCATTTTATGTTCCAATTTAGCTCTCTCCTCTCGAGTCTTCTTAGATTTTGATCCTGTATAACTAATAATATGTCCCCTAATAAAAGCTTTGAAAGCCTCCCACTTTACACATGCTGATGTTTGTGTAGTATTGATGTCAAAGAACTCGTCTATCTGTTTTTCTATATACTTGACAAATTCCTCATCCTGAAGCCATTTATGCTGAAATTGCCATCTACCTGATTCCTTTGTCAATTTTTTATCTACATATATTAGACAACAGGGTGCATGATCAGAGATCACGATGTTATCATAAAAGCAGTTTTGAATCTTGGATCTTAATTCTGTGGAAATCAAAAAATAATCAATACGTGAGAATGTCTTGTAGGTACTGGAATAACAAGAATAGGCTTTAACTTGTGGTTTCATTTCTCTCCATATATCTAACAATCTCAATTCTTTCATAAAATGATTAATAGTCATCCTACATCCATTGTGCGTACAATCCAGTCCTGTTGATCTATCTATACCTGGATTCAATGTACAATTAAAATCCCCTGCTATTATATGTTGCCCTGTAAGTGATGATAAAATAAGAAATAAATTAGCAAAGAACTTTTGGTCATCTATATTGGGACCATATAAGTTCACAAGATTTATATTTTCTAATAGCAAAGAACCTTGAATGATTACATATCTTCCAAGTTTGTCTCCAATTACATTTTTCACTTGAAAAGGGACTGATTTATGTATGAGAGTCATAACTCCCCTGGCCCGGGATGAGAATGATGAGGTGAAGACACTTCCTTGCCATCTACTCCTAATTCTTTTTATATCCTCCTCTATTAGATGAGTTTCTTGTAAAAACACAATTTTTGAACCCATGTCTTTTATTTTATTCATAACTTGTTTAAGTTTTTTTAAATTTTGTAGACCTCTGCAATTCCATGAAGTTAAATTAAGATTAACACTTTGGTTTATGATCAATAGAGAGTTTGGGATTACCTTGCAGTGTAAACATGCTCATACAGAGAAGCAAAAACATGAGTGGTTGAACATTCATCCTACAAACTACACACAAACAAATTCCCCCTTCCCACACTTGTGGCGAACCCCCCAAAATCAAAAGAAAAATTCCGTCTCCCGATATAGCCATCGACCGCTCCACACCCACGGGGAACAGCCTAAGCCACTCCTTCTTCATCCTCCCAATCACCCTAACTCTACTGCTTTTAATGACGTAACATTAACTCTCCTCTGTAGTTTTCCAACTTAACTCCAAAATTTTTAACAACTTTGTACATCATAGTTTTTTTTTGTTTGTTTTGTTTTTGTTTTTTTTTAATATATAATACAATCTATATTTTGTAAACTTGCTATTTACTTCAAGTCAGTCAGATGCCTGTGCAAATGCTTAATTATTCTACCTTATATTTTGTTCATGCTTAGCTCCCACCAGTCTCTTCTTCTTCTTTGATCTTCTTGATGAACTCCTGCGCCTCCTCTGGGGTCTTGAAGATGTGGGTTCTGCCCTCATACGTGGTCAGCAGTCTCGCAGGATAGATTACACCATGACAAATCCCAAGGTTGCGCAGCTCCTTACGTATGGGATCAAACTGCTTCCTCAATTGTTGGATTCCTGTGGCCAAATCTGGGTAGAACCGCACCTGCTGATCCTGGTGTTTAATCTCTCCTTTAGCTCGTGCAGCGTTGAAGATCTTCATCCTGTCTCTGTTGCTAAGAAACTTCATAATTAAGGTCCTCGGCGGTCCCTTATCTCTCCGTGGGCCAATACGATGTGCATTTTCCAGAACCACTGCTGATTGCAACTCCTCGCTGCCCAGCACCTCCGGAATCCACTTTTCCAGAAAGGAATATACGTCCCGACCTTCTGATTCCTCTGGAAGACCCACCAGCCTCAAGTTATTCTGTCTCGACCGAGATTCCAAATCCAAAATATTATCTTCTAGACATTTTTTTTTTTCCAAAGTGCGCACCTTTAATTGAAGACGGGTGACGTCATCTTCAGCACTAGCGAGACGGAGCTCCATCTGCGCCGTTCGTTCTACACAGTCACCCAATTCCTTTCTTATTCCTTCCAACGCTGTCATAATCCCATCAAATCTAGAGGAAAAGTCCGCTCTCATTGAACTCATGGCAGCCATCAGCGCATCTGCGCCGCTCCCCGCAGATATCGCACCGTTGCCAGCCTCCTCCGCCATATATGGAGTTTTGTTTGCTGCGTCACAGACCTGAAAGTCCGTTAATTTGGACTGTTTCGGCGGCTCGCTTTTTCCTTTACCTGGTTTTCCAGCCTTAGGCTTCGCCGACATATCCTCGCCCAAACGCTGGGATACGTTCTGTCCCAAATGAGAGAGTTATTTGCCGATTTTTTTCTCCAGGAGCAGAGCAGAGTGAGACACGTCCGTCTTACGTGGCAGCCATAACCGGAAGTCCGAAATTCACGCTTTTGCAACTGATTGACTATCGAATGTGAATAGCTGTGCATATATTTCAGATATAAGAGATTTCTGACTTGGTTTCAGATTTAGGAGATCGTCCCATCGTTGGCTAGTGGGGAGGGGAGGGAAGGGAAGCTTGGAAACAGAGGAGAGGCACAATGCCTAAGCTGGAAGTAACAACACAGATGAGATGCAGGCAAGTTATAAGTTGACTTCACAGCTGAAAATGTGGAAAAAAATACTGTCTTTGTATAGATCCCTGAAATGCTTAAGGCCGCAACTCTGCCAAATCGTGAAAGTGGTATCAATAAGGGATGGAGGAAACAGATGATTTTGTGTTACAGATGTAAGAGTTGATGGTGACAAAAATTTAAAATGGTGTCTAAATTGAGCCCAAATCTTAAGGGTGGAGAGGACCACGGGGTTACTTGTAAAGTTGGATGGAGTCAAAGGTAGGGAGGAGAAGACTAGAGTCAACAGGGAAGAAGAGGAAAGTGACTGAGTCTCCAGCCTACACCATAATAACCCCGGACAGTGAAACCAATGGATCAATTTGTGAATATGTGCTGACCAATAATAAAACAGAAAATTAGGTAATGCAAGACCACCGTCGAGTTTAAGCTTTTGCAAGAGTGAATACTTAACCCTAGGAGTTTTACCGCCCCACAAAAAGTTTGTAACAATTTGGTCAAGGGATTTGAAAAACTTTTTAGGCAAAAACAAAGGAATATATTGAAAAAAATAGAAATTTAGGTAATAAGGTCGTTTTCACTGCATTAGTTCTACCTATCAAAGACAGTCTGTCTTGACCTGACTCATCAGTGGAGAAAAATTAGCAGCAAAAAGAGAGTTTGGAGTGCGGGTCACGTTGATCTCCAGATGTCTGAACCCCGACAAGCTAAGTTTAAAAGGTATGTCAGATTGTTTAAGTAACAGAGCAGAGGAATTTATGGGATAGCATTCACTCTTAGAAAGATTGACTTTATAGCCGGAGAAAGAGCCAAACTCCTTTAAGAGGGATAATATTGGTGTAATACTGGTCAATGGATCTGATACATACAGCAGCAGGTCATCTGCATAAAGGGACAATTTCAATTCAATACCAGATCGAGAGACACCATGAAAAAGTGGAAGAGATTTCAAAGCAATTGACAGCAGTTCAATGGCTAAGGCAAAAAGCAAAGGCGAAAGAGGACACCCTTGTCTAGTGCCTCGCGATAATGTAAAATAAGTGGAGAGAGTGTCATTAGTATGAATGCTAGCCTGGGAGGGAAGTGTAAAGAAGTCTAATCCATGATATGAATCTGTCACCAAATCCAGACTTATGGAGTGTAGTAAAAAGATAATTCCACTCAACTCGATTAAATGCTTTTTCGGCATCGATTGAGATAACCTCAGGGACCGAAGAGGAATTTGGGGGAAAAAAATCACATTCAAAAGTGTGCAAACATTATAAAAGAGCTGGCGACCTTTGATAAACCCGTTTTATTCTGATATGATGTTAGGAAGAATCTTTTCAAGACGAATTGCTAATACTTTAACTAAAATTATGGCATCAACATTCAATAAGGACAAGGGTCTGTAAGCGGTGCATAATTAAGGGTCCTTGTCCCGCTTCAAAAGAAGGGTTATGGAGGCCTGAGTCAAGGCTGGAGGCAGTGAACCTCGCTCAAAGGACTCGTTGTACACTGAAATGAGTAGAGGGGCAAGTTTACCTGTGTATTTTTTTTTAAAACTCAACACCAAATCCATCGGGGCCAGGGGCCTTATTACTTTGCATTGCTTTAATGGCTGCTGTAATTTCTTGCAAACTAAAGGGAGCATCAAGCTCACTAGCCACATCCGGGTCAACAGTAGGTACACTGAGATTTTTGAAAAAGGAAGACATTTCTTCTGTTTCAGATGGAGATTCAGATTCATAAAGAGAGAAGTAAAAGGATTTAAAAACTGTATTGGTAGTATTTGGGTCAGAAGTGATTGAACCGGTAGAGTCTTGAATTCTGGGGATCAATCGAGATGTAGCTTGTCTTTTTAATTGATGAGCCAACAACCTGCTCGATTTATCGCCATATTCATAATAATTGACATGGGAGCGTAATAAAAGACGTTCAGCATCTGCTGTTGTTATCAGATCGAGCTCCGACTGTAAATTGAGCAGACACTTCAACAAGGTCAGGCTTGGGTTAACTGAATTTAATTTGTCTATATCTGAAATTTTTGATGTGAGCTCTTGCACTTTTGCCTTGTGAATTTTATTAGTATACGCTGAATAAGAAATGATTTGTCCATGCAAATATGCTTTGAGTGACTCCCATAATAACGAAAAACTGATAGTCTGATTTGTTTAGGACTATGAAATTGTCCATTGAGGAGGATATAAAGGCATTAAATGCATCATCAGATAACAATTGTGAATTAAACCTCCAAGGTGAAGAAAAACGAGGCTGTTCAAGAAGTCTTACGCAACCCTGTATTTGGTAATAACACCTGTTGCATATATTAACAACCACAGGTATGTAACTTGTGTGTATAATTTGTGCCACTCAATATAAATAAATGATTAACCAATACAAGTTACTCAATTGGACCAGTAGGTTCAGCTGCTGGAGCAAAGTGGAGCATTCAAATGAGACTCAGAGGCAGCAATATAAAGTTGAATAATTGCCGGCTTTAGTAAAAAATGAGAAATAAAATAAAAAGACATTTACAGCACAACAATTGAAAATGGATATAGCATCCACCAAATGAATGGTCAAAACCAAACCAAAAACTGTACCTTTGTTTCACTTCTAATCTCAGCTGAGACAAATTTGATCTCAGGTGCACCCTTGTTACCTCAATTTGGAGGTGTAACTTAAAATTCAAGTTATTTAATTCAGTTCTAAGTTCACAGTTCACTGTACAAATCAGTAACAAATACTTTTCAGACAGGAAGGATACCCTGCACTTCAGCACCAGTATACAATTTTAGCAAATAGCCATCAGTAGCTGAAATACACACGTGGACAAAATTGTTGGTACCCCTCTGTTAATGAAAGAAAAACCCACAATGGTCACAGAAATAACTTGAATATGACAAAAGTAGTAATAAATAAAAATTCTATGAAAACTAACCAATGAAAATCAGACAATGCTTTTGAATTGTGGTTCAACAGAATTATTTTAAAAAACAAACTCATGAAACAGGCCTGGACAAAAATGATGGTACCCTTAACTTAATATTTTGTTGCACAACCTTTTGAGGCAATCAAACGATTTCTGTAACTGTCAATGAGACTTCTGCACCTCTCAGCAGGTATTTTGGCCCATTCCTCATGAGCAAACTGCTCCAGTTGTCTCAGGTTTGAAGGGTGCCTTCTCCAGACAGCATGTTTCAGCTCCTTCCACAGATGTTCAATAGGATTTAGATCAGGGCGCATAGAAGGCCACTTTAGAATAGTCCAATGTTTCGCTCTTAGCCATTCTTGGGTGTTTTTAGCTGTGTGTTTTGGGTCATTATCCTGTTGCAAGACCCATGACCTGCGACTGAGACCAAGCTGTCTGACACTGGGCAGCACATTTCTCTCTAGAATACCTTGATAGTCTTGAGATTTCACTGTACCCTGCACAGATTCAAGACACCCTGTGCCAGATACAGCAAAGCAGCCCCAGAACATAACAGAACCTCCTCCATGTTTCACAGTAGGGACAGTATTCTTTTCTTGGTATGCTTCATTTTTGCATCTGTGAACATAGAGCTGATGTGCCTTGCCAAAAAGTTCCAGTTTTGTCTCGTCTGTCCATAGGACATTCTCCCAGAAGCTTTGTGGCTTGTCAACATGCAGTTTGGCAAATTCCAGTCTGGCTTTTTTGTGATTTGTTTTCAACAGTGGTGTCCTCCTTGGTCGTCTCCCATGAAGGAAAAACATGTCAGTAGTGTCCAGAGTTCAAGGGAAGATGGGGAAATGTATGTGTGATGTTGGGGGAAAAGGGAAATTGTATAATAGGCTGAGTGTGAAGGCGTCTGCAGATACTGGGCCTACCACACCAAGAAGTGCAGCAGGACTGGTCCAGCATCCAGTGATATCTTGATGATTCTTTCTAGATCCTATTGGGTCCTATTGGGACGGCTCGCTATCAAGGTCAAAGCGTGGATCCTCACAGGACAGATTCACGCAGGACAATCATCGTAGAATCAAGGCACATAAAAAAAAAAACCTGACCTGTCGACAGACAGGGTCAGAGAAATATCATAAGTCAAATATCTAAATAGTTCTCTTTTTTTAACTGTAGTCACATCATGAAATCTGTATTGACTTATTTTCAACAATAAAATAAAATACATCAATTAACATGAAATGTTTCACTGTTTACATTTTCTTAAAATGTTTCACCATGAAATCAATGTATATGGCAATTTAATTACCACAAATTAACTTTTTCCTTTAACAAGTGGAAAAATACAATAGTTTATATTCACTGAACAATATGACAAATAAACCTTAGATTCAACAGCTATAAATTCAGTAGAAAAATCCAGAATTATGCAATAAACAGCTTAACAAGGTGCAAAGTGAATGAAATCCCTCTATGGGAAAGTAAAGCTCGTGCTCACTGATCTCTCTCTGAGGGGTTTTGCACACGGTGTGAAATGGAGGCACTGGCATGAAATGGAGGCACCCAGCTAAACAACAAGCCTCTAAACACACATACAGCAGTGCAATCTTTTACCTTCCAGACAAGTTAGCTCACACTGACGACCAAATTAAACAACTACATTAATTGAACGTCATACGTGTTACCTTTCGGCTTCAGGCAGTAAAGAACAAGTTGTAGAAAATCGTTGGGAAGCTTCACTTTTTCAGCTGCACGAGGGGCGACAGTTAAACAGAGACTTAGCATCGGTATCTACTGAGCTGATTTAGCTCACTTATGGTTACTTTTTACAAGTCACCGCTTTAGTAAAAGTAATTTACCTTCAGTATATTGTAGGTTTATTTCGTTTCACTCTTGCTCCGCTTCTTGTTGTGTACTCCAGCTCATGTACACTATGATCATGTACTCTCCTGCTGAAATCCACACGTCTTTCTGACCCAACAACAGCGTTACCCACTCTCTTAGCAGGTGGGCGGGACTAACTGCTGCGGGCAACATCTTGGATTGGCCGAGCCAATCTTGTAACTACATTCTGAACTGTTCATTGGGTGAAAATGTGCAACTTCACATTTGACAATTAATGGCAAATAAAAATGAAATAAAAATATATTCTTTCTTTCTTACTGCAATAATTGATATTTTTCCACTTAGCAAAGATTTAAGAGAGTAACTAATTTTAATTAACTATTTTATCTTTGGATGTTCTGCATGTTTAGTGTCATATAATAGCCCATTTTATCATGTGGGTTACACTCTCCCCTCTTGATGGTATGCCTGTACCTGGGAATCCACATATGACAACTAAATCGCAAAGCTCTCAATTCTCTGATATGGTGGCCATTCTATGCCTTCATTATCATGCATGGAACTTGCAATAGCCTCACTAAGCACTTGGAAAAGGGAGTTCACTACCATTAATAAGGGACTGCCTAGTCTTGAGTAGTGAAGTCTTTCAGGCTTTTCACGCTGTCTTTGAGAACGACGAAGAAGGGGTTCAACAGTTTGAGGAATACCATCCTGCGTCTCTTTGGATCTAGGCTGTTCAGTCACAGGTTCAAGCCTTTCTGCTACCTCCTCTCCTTGCCTGCCCACATCTGGGGATACTGGACATGTTTCATTTCCAGTGGGGGGTTAGTTCTTCAGGGGATTGTGGAACAGTGCTCTGAAGAGGACTGTCAGGTAGGTCACATTCAGGCATGGAGTCCTGTTCAGGTAAGTTGTCTTGTTCGGGTAGAATTCTTTCATTAGGTAAATTGTCTCGTTCAGGTGGGATGACCGAATCTGGTAAACTTTGCACAGATGTCTCTTTCCTGTCTTCCAAGGAGACTTCAACTGCAGGAAGAACAGGAAGAGCAGGGGCAGTTGACATGTCAAGTTCAGCTGATGGACTGATTGCACAAGGAGGATCCCTCAACTTGTGAGTCTCATGGACAGTGACAAATACTGGGAGGTGCCAAAAATTGATAGGGGGTAAATATCCAAGTAGGCACCATTTCAGTGTCTGAGTCACCTTCCTCCTCACTCTCAGTGATTGGGGACTGTTGTGTTCTGGGTCTGTTGACTTGTGGCTGCTTAGCAGGCTTGGTTGTTGTGGTTGCAGGTAGAAAGCCAGAAGGTAGAAGCAAATTGCAATGGAATGTGCGCACAGACCCACCCTTCCCTTCAGGCTTCACTGTATAGACAGGCATGTTGCCAGCTTGCTTGAGGACCACATAAACATCCTCTCACTTGTTGGCTAGCTTGTGCTTTCCACGCAACTTGACATTACGGACAAGTACTCAATTGCCTTTTGCCAAGGTTGATTCCACAATGTGCTTATCAAATCGAACCTTGATGCGATCAGCATTCTTTGTAGCAACTCTGTAGCTTTCTTCAAGGTGACTTTTTAAATTACTGACATACTGACTCCATCAAGGCTCTTACAGGGTCTTTAAAAAGACCTCAGCTCGGTGACTTCCGGGAAGATGGCGGAGAGACATAACGCTTAAACAGAGAGCTCTCCCTAGCCGGATTAAAAATCATCGGTAAATGGCCAACTCGACATAAGCGGATCAATAAACTAAGGGATGAAAACACGAAGGAGCCGGGCACAAGGACAAAAGCAGAGTAAAATTAAAGAATTCCTCTTCAACAACGCAGGAGAAACCGCTGAACACGGGGCCCAAAAAAACGAGGTGACCGCAGCAGAGAAAATGGAAGACACAAAACTCGATACCATGAACACCGGCATCGCCAGTTTGGGAAAAGAGTTGAGAGACTTCAAACGGCAGCTACAACAGGATTTAGCGGCTCTTAAGGAGGAGCTGAAAAAAGAGATTAAGGAAGAAATTATGGGCCTCCGAAGAGAAATGGAGCGCAAGCTAGCAGAAAACATGGAGGAGCTGCGCTCCCAGCGGGCGTGTATGACAGAAGCGCAGGCCCGAATATCAGAGCTGGAAGACTGGAATAGCGAGGCAAGCGAACAGCTGCAGACCCTGACGGCACAAATGCAGAGGATGCAGGAGAAAGTAACCGACTTGGAGAGCAGGTCCAGACGGGGCAATATACGCATCTTCGGGATCCCGGAGGGCATTGAAGGCAACTCGATGACGAAATTCATGGATCAGTTCTTAAAAAAAGAGCTGGAACTGCCCAGCGAAGCGGATCTGCAGATTCAACGAGCGCACAGAGCCTCGGCACAGAACCCGAACCCACGCTCTACACCCAGGTCAGTTGTGGTAAACTTTCTGAAATATGATGTAAAGGAAAGAATCCTGACACGAGCGTGGAAAAAAAAGATACGAATCGGCGACAAGCAGATATTCTTTGATCATGACTACCCAGCGGAAATTGTGCAGCAGCGGAAGAAATATGCCAACATTAAAAAAACGCTGAAAGAAAAAAAAATTAGATTCCAAACGCCGCTAACGAAGATGAGGATTCATTGGGAGAACGGCGTAAGAACCTACAACACAGCCAGAGAGGCAGCGCAGGACATGATGGAGCGGGGCCTTGAGGTGTACGTGCCGGAGGAAACGGTAGGAGCAGCGGAGGCCCTGAACGCATCACGACAGCCGGAGTGGAGGCGAGTGAATGGCAAAAGACGGGGGGAGACGTGGCGCAGCGGGCCCAGGAAAGACTACAAGGCTTTCAACTGAAAGCCTAGATTATAACAAAGATTAAGAAAGACACAGAAGAAATGAAGGCCAAGAAGACAAGGTAAAAGAGAAACAGACGGCTAGGAGAGGTTTAAGTGATATTTGTTGGACATTTCTAGACTAATGACTATTTCTTGGATAGTAAATACAGGTCTAGGGAGGGCCCTACACTCGGTGAGGACAATCCCTCCACCCACCAACAGGGACCAGTGGGCAGAAGAAAGGCCCAAAGTACGGAGGTCGAGATTTTTTAATGTGTTTTTATATAAATATGTGTTATTTTTGTTGTTAAAGGGGCTAGGAGCACAAGTTAAAAAAATGGAAAAACATGATTATGGGTAAAAATCTTAAGATAATAACACTAAACGTGAATGGTCTGAACTCACCTGTTAAAAGGGAAAGAATAATAAGAAAATTCAAGAAAGAAAAAGCCGAAATTATATTTATGCAAGAGACACATTTGAGCAAGACAGAACATGTGAAACTAAAGAGATTTGGCTATAAGAACTCCTACTACAGTTCATTTAAGGGAGGAACTAAAAGGGGGGTTATGATACTAATCTCAAATAAAATACAATTTGAATGTGAACAGGAAATCCAGGATAAAGAAGGCAGGTATGTAATAATAAAGGGTAGAATAGATGGAATGCAGATCACATTAGTGAACATCTATGCCCCACCAGAAAGTGACAAGGGTTTTTTTCAACATCTGTTTGATCTCATAGCAACACACAGTGAAGGAGTCCTAATTTGTGGAGGAGACTTAAATGCTGTCATGGATCATGAAATTGACACAACAAGTGTTAAGAAGACAAAAAAACATGTAACAAAATTCATAAGAACCTCACTGGCAGAAATGGGTATGGTAGACATTTGGAGGGACCTGCACCCACTCGAAAAAGACTATACACATTATTCAGCAGTCCATAAAGTACACTCTAGAATAGATTACTTCCTTATGAATGAAGATGACAGACACAGGGTGAGAAATTGTTGGATTGGAGGGGCAGAAATATCAGATCATAATCCTATATACATGGAAATAAATTTAAACAATAGAAAACGACAAACAACATGGAAACTTAATGTAGGACTGTTAAATGATGATAAAATGAAAGAAAGAATAAAAGTAAACATAAATGAATATATCCAAGAGAATGACAATGAAGAAGTGGACCCAACAATACTATGGGATGCACTAAAAGCCGTGTTAAGAGGTAAATTAATTGTTGAAACAGGAAAAGCAAATAAGACTAAACTGGAAGCATATGAACAAAGATGTGAGAGACTGAGGGAATTAGAACATAAACATCAAAGCACAAATGACCCAAAAATATATCAAGAAATTAAAGAAGAAAAAATAAAGATAAAAGAAACACAAATGGATGAAATTGAAAGGAAAAATAGATATCTAAAGCAAAAATATTATGAAACGGGACCAAAAGCCACAAAACTGCTGGCAAAACGGTTAAGAAAACAACAAACAATGAATAATGTATATAAGATTAAAGACCCCACCACAAATAAAACCACAGTTAACCCAGAAAACATCGAAGAAATATTCCATAATTTCTACCAAGAACTATACTCGCAACCTGAAAAAACAAATACTAAAGATATTAAAAAATTTCTATGCACATTGGACTTGCCATCAATAGGAAATCAACAAAATGAAAAGCTAACAGCAGAAATAACAACACAAGAGATCAGAGATGTGATTAAGTCACTTAAAAACGGTAAATCACCAGGTAGTGATGGATACCCTTCTGAGTTTTATAAACTGTTTATAGAAGAACTCATGCCACAGCTTCTAAAGTCATTTAATTGGACGTTGAACAACAACAAAATACCTCCATCATGGAACGAAGCCATTATTTCAGTCATTTTAAAGCCAGGGAAAGATAGAGAACAATGCGGAAACTATAGGCCAATCTCTTTATTAAATGTGGATTATAAAATATATACAACAATTATATGTAAACGAATAAAGACATTCTTGACGGAATTGATAGAAGATGATCAAACTGGTTTCATAGAGGGACGCCAAACACATGACAATATCAGGAGAACAATACATATAATTAATCAAATACATAAAGAAAAGAAAAGCGCAGTAATAATGAGTTTAGACGCAGAAAAAGCATTTGACAGGGTTAACTGGAAATTCCTATATAGTGTGCTGGAACGCTTTGGATTTAACGAAAAATCAGTACAATGCATAAGGACGCTGTATCAAGAACCTGTGGCAAGAATCAAGATAAACGGTAGCTTAACAGACAAAGTAAATATACAAAGATCAACTAGGCAGGGATGCTGCTTATCGCCCACCTTGTTTGCTCTGTTCATAGAGCCACTGGCTCAAGCGATACGACAAAATAAGAAATTAAAAGGTGTAACAATAAAGGGGGCGGAACACAAGATCGGGCTATTTGCAGACGATATTATAGTTTACCTTGAACAACCAGATGAATCAATAATGGAAATGATGAACTTGATAGAAAATTTTGGAAAATTATCAGGATACAAGATAAACATAACAAAAACACAAATACTGACATTCCACTATAACCCTCTAAACCAGATAACTGATAAGATCAAACTAAACTGGAAACAAAAAGAAATAAAATACCTTGGAGTGAACATACCTAAAGATCTAAGCAAAATCTATAAAGCAAACTATGATAGGTTGGAACAAGAAATAAAAAAAGATATTGATAGATGGTCAATCTTAAATATGGATCTGAATTCAAAAATTGAGACAGTCAAAATCAGCATACAACCTAGATTACTTTACCTCTTCCAGGCTCTACCAACAGAGATTCCAGATGCCCAATTCTCAAAGTGGGACAGGATGATATCGAGATTTGTTTGGGGAGGTAAAAAACCAAGAGTGAAATATAAAACTCTCCAGTTACCAAAAGAGAAAGGAGGCATGGGCTTACCGAGTCTAAAGGAATATTACTACTCAGCACAAATAAGATATATCATATGTTGGTGCGACGAGGGATATGAGGCAAAATGGAAAGAAATGGAAAAGGAAATTGAGGGACTCCCAGTACAAAGCATAATAGGAGATAAAGATGCATATAAGCAAATCAAACAAATAGACCCAATCACTAAATTTACTTTAGAACTGTGGTATAAAATAGTACAAAAGTATAATATAAAGGAAGACATAAAACTATTGAAATGGGTAGCATTTGACAGTCAGTTTGAACCGGCAAAACAAGATAGGGGATACAAAAATCTGGTGAACAAGGGAATCACAGCATGGGGCAATATCGGAAAAAAAGATCTCGGGAGCTTTGTAAACATCAGGAGAAAATTTAAACTAGAAAGATCGGAATTCTTCAGATATCTGCAGATGAGAGACTATTATATGAAGAAGATTAGGCATAACCTCCAAACAGATGTGAGCGAGATTATACAATTCATTTTAAGCTCATATACAGGAAATAAAACAAGAATTATTTCAAAGATATATCAGAAACTTATGGCAAACAAACATTCAAGTAACTATATAAAGGAGAAATGGGAGAAAGAGCTCAATTTAAACATAACAGAAGAAAGCTGGCAGGAAATATGGAAAACACAACACACGTCAACAAATTCAAGAACATGGAGGGAATTTGGATGGAAAAATCTGATTCGCTTTTTCATTACACCACAGATTCAAGGAAAGTATACAAATACCCAATCTATATGCTGGAGGGGATGTGGGGCTCAAAATGCAGACCACTCGCATATGTTTTGGAAATGCTGCAAAATCTCATCATTCTGGAAATCTATACATGTGACAATACAGAGGATATTAGGATATAATATACCAATGAACTGTAACTTGATGTACCTATGTGATCTTAAAAGAGACAATGTTATACAGGCTGAGGACAGATATCTAGTTAAAATCTTGTTGATTGCATGTAAAAAAACAATCACAAAAAAATGCCGATCAGAAGTTCTTCCTGACCAAGAGCAATGGACTGACATTATTGAGGACATACGTATGATGGAAAAACTAACATATCGACAAAGAATGCAAGAAGGACTATGGGAAAAAAAATGGCGGAAATGGACACACTACAAAGTGCAACAACGAGACAAATATTGAAAGAATAACCAAAGACGCTGGAAAAACCAGAAGAATTAAGAGATGGAAACTAAAAACTTGATGCTCCAACATTTGTCCCCCCCCCCTTTTTTTTTTTTTCTCCTTTTTCTTTTTTACTCTAGCCCCTTTGTTTTTTTTAAATGTAGACTGTGATCTGAATGCAATATATATAATGAAAAATGAATAAAAATCTTAAGTTACAAAAAAAAAAAATTACTGACATACTGGGAATGGGTTGGCTTATTGGTGGGCAACCCAAATGCTAGGTTGATTGGAAGTCTTGGTTGTCTCCCAAACATCAGTTCGTAAAGGGAAAATCCAGTCACATCATTTTTTGTGCAATTATATGCATGCACAAGGGGCTTTACAAAATCTTTCCAGTGAAGTTTGTCAGACTGATTCAGTGTACCAAGCATTTGAAGGAGCATACGGTTGAATCGCTCGACCAGGTTACCTCTGGGATGGTATGGGGTTGTGCGGTACTTCTTTATATCAGTGAGCTCACAGAGTTCTTTGATAGTGGTTGATTGGAAATCAGGGCATTGGTCGCTATGTAATCTCTCGGGAAAACCATAATGCACAATGAAGTTTTCTCACAGGCACTTTGCAACTGTGCATGCTCGTTTGTTGGGAGTTGGTACAGCTACCGTGTACTTAGTGAAATGATCAGTGATGACCAGTATATCTTTTGTGTTTGAACGATCAGGTTCCAAGGATAAGAAATCCATGCAGACGAGTTCAAGAGGTCTGCAGGTCTTGATATTCACTAGTGGAGCGGCTCGCTCAGGGGGTGTTTTTCGGCGAACACATTGCTCACAGGTCTTCATCATATTTTCAACTGTCACAAACATTCTGGGCCAATAAAATCGGGCTCTCATCAGGTCTAGTGTTCACTCAACTTCTATGTGGCCCATGCTGTTGTGTAGGCTCTGGAATGCAACTGCTCTTAGCTCCTCTGGGAGCACTAACTGAAAAGTGATACTGGCTCCATCTTGTCGTCATCTATACAGCACACCGTTGTGGAGCTCCAATTTGTTGAGCTCACGCAAGAGTAAAGGAAGCTCAGGAAGCTCTGCTTTGAGGCTAGGTGATGGGGTTTGACCAGACTTGATCTGTAAAATCACTTGTTTTATTGCAGGATCTAAACTCTGCTTCTGTCACAGTTCTTCTTCAGAAACTGATGGTATAAGAGGGAAACCATCTACTTGCTCCTCCTGATAGGAGCCTGAGATTGCTGTGGACTGATGAGCAAGGGACTCAACCAACGTTAATCCGGAATTGTGAGATGCATCACTGTTTTCTGCATCAATGGTGACAATGTGGCGGTCACAAATGTCTTTGATCACATCTTGGGGAACAATGTGTGCATTTTCAGAACCACTCAGGTGGTAAAGAGCAAATTGTTGAATTCTCTCGCTCTCTTTTAGCGATGCATGGTCATCTTTTGGTGGACCATGAGAGTGGCAAGATAAAGCATCAGCGTCCAAGTTTTGCTTGCCAGCTCTGTACTGAAGTTTAAGAGTAAGTGGAAAGATTGGACAGCCACCTGTAACCTGTTGCATCCAATTTTGCTGACGTTAAAAGGTAAGTTAGTGGGTTGCTGTCAGTTACCACTGTAAAGTTTGTGCTGTACAGGTAATCAGAAAACCTTTTGGTGATGGCCCACTTAAGAGCTAAGAATTCTAGCTTATGCGCAGGGTACTTTCTTTTGCTCTTAGACAGCCCTCGACTTGCAAAAGCTATGACTCTGGGTTGCCCTTCCTGGACCTGATGCAGTGCAGCCCCTAAACTGATGGTGCTTGCATCTGTATGTAGGATGTATGGGAGCTGGGGGTCCGCAAAGCCTAGCACTGGAGCTGATGTCAATTTTTCAATTATCAGGTCAAAAGTCTGATGACACTGTGGGGTCCATCTTTGCCCAAAAGGCTCTTTTGGATGACAATAGTCTTTGTTTATGCCCTGTTTGGCCCTTTTGTTCACTTTTCGAAGGGGTGGATAACCAGAGGTAAGTTCGCTTAATGGCTTTACTATGTGAGAATACTCCTGAATGAACCTGCGGTAATATCCTGCAAAATCTAGAAAGGACTGGAGTTCTTTCAGGTTGGTGGGGATAGGCCAAATTTTTAGGGCCTTTACCTTATCTGGATCAATTTCTACACTTTTCTCTGAAACTACATGGCCCAGATATTTCATAGAGGTCTGGGAAAATTTGCATTTTTCTGGAGCCAATTTCAAGCCAAATTCTCTCAGTCGTTGCAAGACACGTTTTAGATGCTGCTTGTGCTCTTCTAAGGAAGATGAGAAAATGATTAGGTCATCAATGAACACTAAAACCTCTTTTAGGTTCATCTCTCCCACACACCTCTCCATGAGGCGCTGGAAGGTTGAGGGTGCATTTGTAACTCCCTGGGGCATCCTGTTGAATTCCCAAAACCCCAGTGGACAAAGGCGGTCTTATGTTTGTCTGATTCCTCCATTTCAATCTGATAGTACCCCAATCTGAAGTCCAAAACGGAGAACCACTTTGACCCAGCTAGGGCAGAGAATGTCTCCTCCAACTTCGGAAGAGCATAGGCGTCTTTGATGGTCTGAAGGTTTAGTTTTCTGAAGTCTATAAAAAGACAAACACAGCCATCCTTCTTCCTAACAACAATGATAGGAGAAGCAAAGGGGGATTCTGATTCTCGTATTACACCAGCATCAAGGAGCTCTTGAAGATGTTTTTGCACAGCATCCACATCATGAGGATGTATGGGACGTGGTTTTTGTTTGACTGGAGTCTCCTCACTCAACTTGATATGGTGTTTGACTTTATCTGTATGTCCAAAATCAAGGTCATGATGTGAAAACACATCTGGCATGGAGTTCAACAGATTTGTTACTCGTTCTTTACATTCAGACCTCTTAGCAGAATTAATAACTCTGCAAAGGGTGGTGGGTTTTCTTTTTTCTGTTCAAGTTGAAGGTCAATTATTAAGGCATTTTCCCAGCAGCCATGGCAGAACTGCTTCAGCAGCTGCTGGTCAAAGTCACTAGGGGACACCACCACGTCTCATAGTTGTACTAGTACAACATGTAATCTCTGCAGACAGGCTGATGGCTTCTCACCATCATTCTGGAGTGTGTTCATGAATCTAGCATAAAGCTCATCACCATCTTCAACTGTTCCATAGGCAGAGTCAAGCAGTTGAAGGTAGGCAGAAAGGTTAACTTGTGGGCCGAGATGTTTAGTCATTTCAGCTGCAGGAGGAAGAAGACTGTCAAGTATGCGATGAGTGCAATGCAAGTCAGAAACAGAAGGGTCTCTCATAAGGAGTTCAACACTAGTGCGCCATGTATCATAATTTGTTTCATGGTTAGGGCGTGGTGTTCGCCCTGAAAAGACTCGAAGCCTACCAGGTGTAGCTGTGTGCGGTGGACTTTCTTTACTACATGGTCAACCACCACTCTCTGAACAGAGGATGGATTTATGTCAATCAAGGATTGAGTAGGGCTGCTAGGCATGACTGGTGTAGCTGGTGATGGAGTGAGATCAATCAGGTTTTGTTTAAGATTTCAGAAGTTTGAAGCTGAACTGTTTCAAGGGAAGAGTTCAATGTTGTTTGATCAGGTAAGTCAATGAAAGAAGGATCTCGAGAAGGTAGAACATCTCCCTGTTCAAGTGGTTTCATTTGAGGAAGTGAGTTCTGCTCAATGGGGGATTCTTGCAAAGTTTCAAGAGAGGAGGTTTTGGGTGTAGCCAAAGCAAGATTTGCCAGCTCCTCTTTCAACACCTGCTCTAGAGGATCTCCACTGAGTCTGGCAATTTCACATAGCTGTTCCATGTAGGTTTTGGTAGTTTTGCTACGAGCATCTAGCGTATAAACACTTGCTAAGCTCTTCACATCATATATAGTGCCAGTCTGGGTGGGACCTTGAAGTTTAAGTGGCAACAAGGGCTCTAACACTTGCATGGCAGTGTCCTGGGTGAGCTCAACTATCATGTGCTTGTGAAAATCTGATTTAGGATCATCTATGCGCAAGTAGCGATTGATCAAACCATATTTCTGCAGGTAAGAAGCTACTTCTTCATCACTTTCAGTCTCTGTTAACCCGCTGATGACTACAGAGCAGGGAACTTTAATTGATTTGCGAGTCACTATTTCCATTTTATCAGACTTAGCTGGGGATATCTGATTTAACTTAGTAATTTGCCTGAAAAAAGCAAAATAAATCTGTCATTAAATGCTCAACAATGCTCCTGGCTGGCTCATCATTTTGTGTAACCCTGTATTTGGTAATAACACCTGTAGCATATATTAACAACCACAGGTATGTAACTTGTGTGTATAATTTGTGCCACTCAATATAAATAAATGATTAACCAGTACAAGTTACTCAATTGGACCAGTAGGTTCAGCTGCTGGAGCAAAGTGGAGCATTCAAATGAGACTCGGAGGTAGCAATATAAAGTTGAATAATTGCCGGCTTTAGTAAAAAATGAGAAATAAAATTAAAAAGACATTTACAACACAACAACTGAAAATGGATATAGCATCCACCAAATGAATGGTCAAAACCAAACCAAAAACTGCACCTTTGTTTCACTTCTAATCTCAACTGAGACAAATTTGATCAAGGGTGCACCCTTGTTACCACAATTTGGAGTGTAACTTAAATTCAAGTTATCTAATTCAGTCCTAAGTTCACAGTTCACTGTACAAATCAGTAACAAACACCTTTCAGACAGGGAGGATACCCTGCACTTCAGCACCACTATTGCAGTGTTCATTGTTGGTAAACAAAGCGTAATTCTAGCGCATGTGCAGTCAGCTGGTGGGCAAGAAAACATTGCAGCGTTGCAACGCCTTTTGCGTGGACTGGATGCATCCGCTGTACTTCAGTGTACTGTTTCGCTCTTTTGACGTGATCTCCGCGCCATGTTTGGTGAGCGAAACAATCCACAGAAACGCTCATATTTTGCTCAATATCTTATGTTAACAAAATAATAAGACACTGGCATTTATTGTACAAAGATTATGAGATATCGTGGCATCGCAGAGGTTCCTTGTCAATGCCTGAGTCCTGCGGTTCACTCTCTGAAAAAGGATGAAACTGACCTGCCTGCACGTTTCCATCTCTGGCCTGACAGTCACGCTCACTGTCACTGTGTCAGTGTCAGTGACAGTGAGTCATCTAGTCAATTCTAGTCAATTCTGTGACATAACATGGTTTCACTATTCTTGTGTTAACGTCAGGCGGAAACCAAGGGGTCACTGGGTTTGTCCAGGATGTAAAGCTTCCAGTTCTGATGATTAATTAATGGCATAAGAAATGTTCTGAGTGACTTCCTCTGTGTCACAAGCAGTTGTTACAGACACACACTGGTGTTGTCAGTGTCAGCTGTGATTTTCCTGGTCTTCTCCTTTGTGCCTTGTCTCTCAACTCAGCCAGTTTCTAAGTGTTCATGCCAGTGTTTTTGACACCCAGGAAACCACCTCTTTGCTTTTCCACTTTAAAATAGTATCAGTCCATTTTAAACTAGGCTGAATTAATTTAATTCAGCAGTGTATGACATTTAACTGGCTGGAGTCTAGTTCTTGCTGGACAGGCTACTGTGGCAGCATGCCCCAGACAACTGACTCTGTGCTGTGGATTTTTGAAGTAAACCTGGACACCAAGACTTTGCAACACACTTTTAATGCTATTTTGCTGGATAGTAAATTTATCTTGGATACTTAATGCCAGTTATTTATGATGTGCATGTACTTTAATTCCTAATCATAGCAGGTTTCCGTGTTCAACTGTTGCCAATACATGCAGCAAAAAAAATAATTACAGTGCACTATGTTCATGACCTCAGAATACTAAATTTATTGCTATGTGATTGGATGGATCTCGACTCAGGATGGACCTTTTTGCAAAATGGCCACCACTAATGTTTAGCATTCAAAATGCATGTATTGTTGTTCTCTAGATTAATGATTACATTTACTCTATACAGTCACAGTGGTCTCCATCTTATATGACTGATCCTGTATTTCTAGTGCTTGGTCTATACTGTTAAACTGTTACATTTTGCTGCAACTTCTATTTTATAATCTGTATGTACATGTAAATGAGCACCTTACATTTTCACTGTTTTCTAGCAGAGCATGAATTTTGCACTCTTCTTAAATTTTGTTAATCTACACAGGCCTCTCAATATTTGTGAAATAAAGGGCAAAGAAAAGGGTTTTACAGTACACGGTGGGTTCTGTCTTACCGGTAATACTAAGTTGCTTGTATAATGTGATTGACTTTGTAAATTTGGCACTAGGTTTTTACAATCAGTGTATTTGTCACCTCAATGAGAGATGACAGTCTAAATGTTATAATTCTTTGGCCCTAGTAAGATGGTGACATATAAAGAGGGTACCACTATAATTATGACCATAATTATTTATTATACCATAGAACTGTTGTGCAGATGAATTAGTTTATTAAAATCACACACGCGGACATCCTCCCCTGGGACCCAGTCTTTGCGGTTCAATGCTGCCAGCCACACTCGCCTGCGCTCTGGATCTGCAGGAATCCTATTCCTGGACAATTTCCCCCCCTTCTCCCACCTGTTGGTACAGTCTTTAACAACACAAGACTGTGGCATTTTGCCGCAAAACGTCTCCGAATCGGCAGAAGCGTCTGCTCAACATGCAACACGTGCTTGGCGTCTTGCCCACCAGCGCTGTGTTAACATCACGTGACATACTCGCGTGACATCACGGTGAATACTCCTATACAATTTTAGTAAATAGCCATCAGTAGCTGAAATAAGTCCAACATATTAGAAACCGTCAAAAACACAAAAATAAGTCCACAGTTCCCAGGAAAAGAAAAAAGGAAAAACATGTCAGTAGTGTCCAGAGTTCAAGGGAAGAAGGGGGAATGTATGTGTGATGTTGGGGGAAAGGGGAAATTGTATAATGGGCTGAGTGTGAAGGCGTCTGCAGATACTGGGCCTACCACACCAAGGAGTGCAGCAGGACTGGTCCAGCATCCAGTGATATCTTGATAATTCTTTCTAGGTCCTATTGGGACAGCTTGCCATCAAGGTCAAAGCGTGGATCCTCACAGGACAGATTCACGCAGGACAATCATCGTAGAATCAAGGCACATAAAAAAATCCTGACCTGTCAACAGACAGGGTCAGAGAAATATCATAAGTCAAATATCTAAATAGTTCTCTTTTTTAACTGTAGTCACATCATGAACTCTGTATTGACTTATTTTCAACAATAAAATAAAATACATCAATTAACATGAAATGTTTCACTGTTTACATTTTCTTAAAATGTTTCACCATGAAATCAATGCATATGGCAATTTAATTACCATGAATTAACTATTTCCTTTAACAAGTAGAAAAAATACAATAGCTTATATTCACTGAACAACATGACAAATAAACCTTAGATTCAATAGCTAAAAATTCAGTAGAAAATCCAGAATTATGCAATAAACAGCTTAACAAGGTGCAAAGTGAATGAAATCCCTCTATGGGAAAGTAAAGCTCGTGCTCACCGATCTCTCTGGGGGGTTTTGCCCATGACGCGAAATGGAGGCACCCAGCTAAGCCACAGGCCTCTTTCGGCTTCAGGTAGTAAAGAACAAGTTGTAGAAAACCGTTGGGAAGCTTCACTTTTTCAGCTGCACGAGGGGCGACAGTTAAACAGAGACTTAGCTTAGCATTTAGTGCTAATCGGTATCTACTGAGCTGATTTAGCTTACTTATGGTTTCTTTTTACAAGTCACTGCTTTAGTAAAAGTAATTTACCTTCAGTATATTGTAGGTTTATCTCCTTTCACTCTCGTTCCGCTTCTTATCGTGTACTCCCGCTCACGTACACTATGATCATGTACTCTCCTGCTGAAATCCAAACATCTCTCTGACCCAACAACAGCGTTACCCACTCTCCTAGCAGACGGGCGGGACTAACTGCCGCGGGCAACATCTCGGATTGGCTGAGCCAATCTTGTAACGACATTCTGAACTGATCACTGGGTGAAAATGTGCAACTTCACATTTGACAATTAATGGCAAATAAAAATGAAATAAAAATATATTCTTTCTCTCTTACTGCAATAATTGATATTTTTCCACTTAGCAAAGATTTATGAGAGTAACTAATTTTAATTAACTATTTTATCTTTGATGTTCTGCATGTTTAGTGTCTTATAGTAGCCCATTTTATCATGTGGGTTACACTTATGTGTAAAGTTAAGGGGGCGTGATTTGAAACAACAATTGGGTGGTATTTCGAAGAGGTTACTGTAGAAAGAAGAGTGTCAACAAAAAACTAATCAATGCAAGAATATGTTTGATGTATTTGTGAAAAAAAGAAAACTCCTTAGCTTGAGGGTTACAGAACCCCCATTGATCAACAAACCCATTTTTGAACATGAAATCAGAAATTGACTTGGACATGGGGGATTGGGTCAAAGTGCGGGAGTTTGAACGGTCTAGAGAAGGATTAATAACACAATTCAGACTGCCACCCAATATCAAAAGGTGGGTGTTCAAGACGGGAGGGTACTAAATAACCCAATGGTAAAATTTGGGTCATCGAAATTGGGCGCATAAACATTTACCAACAATACAGGGCTGTGGAGCAGCATCCCTTCAACAGTTAAGTAGCTTCCATTTTTGTCAGTTATTATCTTAGAGGGGGAAAATGGACTCTCTTATTGATCAAAATTGCAATCCCTCTAGCCTTGAAATCAAAATTTGAATGAAACACATCCCCAACCCAAGGGCATCAGAGTCTGAATTGGTCTCTATTACACAAATGAGTCTCCTGAAGGAAAGCTATATCAATGTCTAAACACTTAATATGTGAAAACATTTTTGATCGCTTAATTGGATTATTTATGCCTTTAACGTTCCAGCTTAAGAAAGTAATGCTCGATCCAGTATGAATGTTATGTGAATTGGTATTAACCATCAGCAATAACACAAAGGTGACTGTCTTGGCCCCCATGACTGGGGTGATGGGAAAAAAGGAAGAAAAAGGGGAAACAAAATAAAACAAAAAAGCTTCCATACACACAGAGACAAAACCCAAGAACCAACAACCCAAACACCTCCCCAACCCCCACATAACTGCACTTATAGTGGTCCCATCCCCAAACAGTAAGAACAACTGTGCGGACTCCAAAAGGAGCCATACTCAAATAGTTGCTTTTGACTGAGTAGCTAAGCTAATTTACAAGTGCATGCAGAGACAGAACTTAAGTATGAAATATATGGCACACAGTAATTGACAATCTGAAATAATATGACAGCTATAAGCTGCTGAGAAGGCAGAGTATAAAAACAAAAAAAAAGAGAAAAAAATAATGTCATTTTATAGCATAACATGGATGCAGTAATCAAGGAGAAAAATAATGTGGACATATTTAACCTGGAACAACATGAATAGAAAAAATACTGTAAGCCTCCAGTAGTTAACAGTATTGTTCATATAGGCACACAATGTCCTGAAGTGAATTATGATATGGAATCATATTTGTTTAATTTACTCACAAAGAAAACTAAGATGCAGTCTCACTGGATGAGTTCTTAACGAATGCCATGGCTTCCTCTGGCGATGTAAACTCTCACTGTTGGCCTCTGTATGTTATGCGCAACTGGGCAGGATATAGCAGACCAAATCTGACTCCCTCGATCTCGCACAGCTGGCGGCGAACATCATTGAAGGCGGCATGGGCCCGCGCCGTCTTGGGGGTGTGGTCCGGGAAGACGGAGATGGTCAAATTATGGAGTTTTATCCACTGCAGCTCTCTGGCTCTCCTGAGGATATCGACACAGTCCGTGTAGTAGTGAAGCTTTGCCACAATAGCGCGGGGGCGACCTCCAGGTTTCGGCTTCGGCATAAGAGACCGGTGGGCATGATCCACAAGTGGCTCCTCATCCAAACTGAAATCCTCCCTCAGTAGTTTGGACACACCGGCCGCGGACAGGTGGGTGGGGTCGTCCTCCGGGACACCAATAATCTTTATATTCTGATGATGAGCTCTCAGCTCCAGATCTTCACATTTATTCTCCAGCCTCATGCATTCTTTAGATAGATGTTCCACTTTATGCTGGAGAGCAACAATGTCGTTGGAGCAAGTGGAGAGAGAGTGCTCCATCTCAGCAACTGTAACTTTAAGCCTCGCGACGTCCGACCTCATGGAGGAAATACTACCGGACAGTTCTGTTTTCAGAATGAGCAGTTCGGAATTGATAGACGTTAAATTGTCACTCAGTGCTGCTTGAAGCTCGGTCTTAAATATTGCTGCAACCTCATTATGAAGGTCGGAAAGAATCTCCATTTTGAGCGCAGCGATGTCTGCAGTCAGAGGTGGCATGTTGCAGGTGTTAGCAGGCGGAGCAGAATCACTGTGGGGCGGTGAGGCTGCATGCACGACAGGCCGCAGGCTAGGCTGGAGATGTTTCCTGCCTTATTATGTTTTGGAGGCATTTTCGCGATAAAAAAGCCAAGGTGACCAAGTCAAAAAAGCGTTAGTACAAGCTTAAACTGTAGAAGTGATGTAAATGGTGCCGTTTGAAAGAAAAAATAAATTAGCTCTGCAGGAGCTCCCTCACATGCGTCTCACTCCTTGTTCGCCAAGCCGGAAGTATGGACCACGGTTTCTTTTATTATATTTTCCTTTTTTTTGGGGGGGGGGGGGGGTTATGCATTTGATGATTAATGTATGCAGTATTATTACTATTTGTGGTGTTCTTACAATATGTGAGGATTGCAGTGTGTTGTTTACCTTTATTTTCCAAAGTGAGGCAATTTTAATAAAAACAGACTTCCCAGCCCCAAAATTCTTCTTGTGTTCTCAATTCATGCTGAGTTAGCCCTGTCAACTGGCTTAGCTCACTTTTAAAATCATTAACAATCACAAAGTTGAGATTACAACCTCACAACATACACTTCATCCTGAATCCTAATTACACTGACTGCTCACTCTCAACTTTATCTGAAGATAGCAATAAGAAGGTGCCAAAAAGTTTGTAAACAAAATTGGTAATACCACTGGGCTCTAGCTAGCAAACTAGCAAGAAGTTAGCTGAGTTTCATAACTGGTTACTCCAGAGTTTAGATTAAAACTTCACATAAGACAGTTTCTACTGAAGCCTCACACTGCAACCCATGCTTCTGAATCTCTACTTCATTTAAAAATGCTCATAAGAAGACGGTGAGAAGAATGTAAACAAAAGTGTAGCTACCTATCGGGTGCTAGGTAACCTGTTAGCTAGCAGGCTACTAGACTAAAAAGACTGGACTGATGGACGCTGTAATTTTATGTATATAAATGATGGCTGGTGGACAATAGCAAGTTTCGTCGAACATTTGTGTAAAATGGCAATAAAGCTATCTATGTTATGCTCATTGTTTGTGTTAGTAAGCAACATCCAAGCGCAGCAGCTGGGAACTCCTTGTTTTTGTGTAGAGATGCTAGTCTTGGCGTTACAGTGCATCATTAAATAAACAAAATCTGTTGTCACTTATTACTGTCATCTAAAGCCCAATTCATAGTTGCAAAAACACGCTGGTACATGAGTGAGCGTAGTGGGTGTATTCGTGCGCAAACCCTACACAGAGGGTTTGTGCTGACCGAGTGCACGCAGGTCCCAAAAAGTGACCTCGTGTAGAAGAATGCAGTGGCCACAGTGAACTGCACATGCGGGACCTCAAAACCTCAAAATAAACGCTGTGCATTTTTCTATTGTGAAGTGGCTCATCTGTCAATTTTTCACCCAGAACACCAAAACAGTAAATTCTATTCCTACCCGTTTTGCTGCTTTGTATTTGTCCGTAGCTTGTGACAGCAGCTGCTACAAGTGTGGTTTTGGGCAGGGGAAAATTGTTTCACTTTATGGTAAATATACAGTGGGGCAAAAAAAGTATTTAGTCAGCCACCAATTGTGCAAGTTCTCCCACTTAAAAGATGAGAGAGGTCTCCAATTTTCATCATAGGTATACCTCAACTATGAGAGAAAAAAATGAGAAAAAAAAAATCCAGAAAATCACATTGAAGGATTTTTAATGAATTAAGTGGTAAATTCCTCAGTACAATAAGTATTTGGTCACCTACAAACAAGCAAGATTTCTGGCTCTCACAGACCTGTAACTTCTTCTTTAAGAGGCTCCTCTGTCCTCCACTCGTTACCTGTATTAATGGAACCTGTTTGAACTCGTTATCAGTATAAAAGACACCTGTCCACAACCTCAAACAGTCAGACTCCAAACTCCACTATGGCCAAGATTACAGAGCTGTCAAAGGACACCAGAAACAAAATTGTAGACCTGCACCAGGCTGGGAAGACTGAATCTGCAATAGGTAAGCAGCTTGGTGTGAAGAAATCAACTGTGGGAGCAATTATTAGAAAATGGAAGACATACAAGACCACTGATAATCTCCCTCCATCTGGGGCTCCACGCAAGATCTCACCCCGTGGGGTCAAAATTATCACAAGAACGGTGAGCAAAAATCCCAGAACCACATGGGGGGACCTAGTGAATGACCTGCAGAGAGCTGGGACCAAAGTAACAAAGGCTACATCAGAAACACACTAGGCCACCAGGGACTCAAATCCTGCAGTGCCAGACGTGTCCCCCTGCTTAAGCCAGTACATGTCCAGGCCCGTCTGAAGTTTGCTAGGGAGCATTTGGATGATCCAGAAGAGGTTTGGGAGAATGTCATATGGTCAGATGAAACCAAAATAGAACTTTTTGGTAAAAACTCAACTTGTCGTGTTTGGAGGAGAAAGAACACCATACCTACTGTGAAGCATGGGGGTGGAAACATCATACTTTGGGGCTGTTTTTCTGCAAAGGAACCAGGACGACTGATCCGTGTAAAGGAAAGAATGAATGGGGCCATGTATCGTGAGATTTTGAGTGAAAACCTCCTTCCACCAGCAAGGGCACTGAAGACGAAACGTGGCTGGGTCTTTCAGCATGACAATGATCCCAAATACACCGCCCGGGCAACGAAGGAGTGGCTTCGTAAGAAGCATTTCAAGGTCCTGGAGTGGCCTAGCCAGTCTCCAGATCTCAACCCCATAGACAATCTTTGGAGGGAGTTGAAAGTCTGTGTTGCCCAGCGACAGCCCCAAAACATCACTGCTCTAGAGGAGATCTGCATGGAGGAATGGGCCAAAATACCAGCAACAGTGTGTGAAAACCTTGTGAAAACTTACAGAAAACGTTTGACCTCTGTCATTGCCAACAAAGTGTATATAACAAAGTACTGAGATGAACTTTTGTTATTGACCAAATACTTATTTTACCGAGGAATTTACCAATTAATTCATTAAAAATCCTTCAATGTGATTTTCTGGATTTTTTTTTTCTTATTTTGTCTCATAGTTGAGGTATACCTATGATGAAAATTGGAGACCTCTCTCATCTTTTAAGTGGGAGAACTTGCACAATTGGTGGCTAACTAAATACTTTTTTACCCCACTGTATATCTAAGACATTTAATCCACACATTACTAAAAGTTAAAAAAAAAAAAAAATCTCAGAGTTCTTCTTTTGTGTTTCGATTGCAGCTATTAAAATGTTTAAATATATTTTCACTGCACATGTGAGAAACACAGCTGCTGAACAGTAGCTGCAGTGGCTCAAAAACAACTCTGAATGTTGCCATGTACGCAAACGCAGTCTACAGAACGCAAACGTTATCCCCTCGGAGGGACTCTGAACAGCCCTTTACGGTAGTATTTCACTGGGCTGAGACGGCTTGCAACTAGTTGGAGATAAAAAAAAAAAAGTAAGACAAATCTGAGAAGTTGCACCAATTTTCACCTGAAATCACTGTCTCACGAATGTTGCAATAATGTTGCACAAACTCCCAGCAAATTTTTGGCCAAAGTTCTCCGGGTGTTTGCATACATGTCATGCAAGTGTTGCAGGACATTCTCGCAACATGTGTGAGACTAAATTTAGAGGGTTTTTTTGCACTCGCGACAGTCCCACAATGGTTGCCCAACACTCGAGACAAGGTCGAGATGGGTTTGAGACATCTGCAATGACTCTGAGACTATTCTGAGAGAAAGCTGCTGTTGCACAAATTTTTTGAAGATGTTCAAAATTCCCACAAGACGAGTGTGAGACCCTGCGACTCAGGAGAGGAAAATGACAACCGTCGAGAATGTTTGGAGACATTTTGGAAACTCCCCCGAGAATGAGACAACTAGTCTCAAGTTGTCTCAGCCTAGTGACATAGTACCCTTACAAAATGCATTTATGGATGGTAAATATAGCACTGGTGTGTTGTCGTCAGCCCCCCAGTGTGTCCGTTGAGGCTACAAACAAATCACTGCGGTGCTATATTTATCGCTGCCGCACTTCCTCTTGTGTAATAAGGCATAAATACAGTGGTGTGAAAAAGTGTTTACTCCCTTCCTGATTTTTCTTTTTTTGTATGTTTGTCACACTTAAATGTTTCAGATCATCAAACAAATTTAAATATTAGACAAAGATAACTCAAGTAAACACAAAATGCAGTTTTTAAATGAAGCTGTTTATTATTAAGAGTAAAAAAAAATCCAAACCTACATGGCCCTGTGTGAAAAAGTGACCCCCCCTTCCCGTTAAAACATAAAATAACTAGTTTATTACATCTTTGGAAAGCTGAGTTCAATTTCTCTAGCCACACCCAGGCCTGATTACTGCCACACCTGTTCTCAATCAAGAAATCACTTAAATAGGACCTGCCTGACAAAAGTAGATCAAAAGATCCCCAAAAGCTAGACGTCATGCTGTGATCCAAAGAAATTCAGGAACAAATGAGAAACAAAGTAACTGAAATCCATCAGTCTGGAAAAGGTTATAAAGCCATTTCTAAACCTTTGGGACTCCAGCAAACCACAGTGAGAGCCTTTATCCACAAATGGCAAAAACATGGAACAGTGGTGAACCTTTCCAGGAGTGGCCGGCCAACCAAAATTACTCCAAGAGTGCAGCGACAACTCATCCAAGAGGTCACAAAAGACCCCACAACAACAACCAAAGAACTGCAGGCCTCACTTGCCTCAGTTCAGGTCAGCGTTCATGACTCCACCATAAGAGACTGGGTAAAAATGGCCTGCATGGCAGAGTTCCAAGATGAAAACCACTGCTGAGCAAAAAGAACATAAAGGTTCATCTCAGTTTTTCCAGAAAACATCTTGATAATCCCCAAGACTTTTGGGAAAATACTCTGTGGACTGACGAGACAAGTTGAACAAAAGTTCAACAAAAGTTGAACTTTCTGTAATATATGTGTCCCATTACATCCAGCGTAAAAGTAACACAGCATTTCAGAAAAGGAACACCATACCAATAGTAAAATATGGTGGTGGTAGTGTCTGGGGCCGTTTTGCTGCTTCAGGACCTGGAAGACTTGCCGTGGTAAATGGAACCATGAATTCTGCTGTCTCCCAAAAAATCCTGAAGGAGAATGTCTAGCCATCTGTTTGTGACCTCAAGCTGAAGAGCACTTGGGTTCTGCAGCAGGACAATGATCCACAACACACCAGCAAGTCCACCTCTGAATGGCGTAAGAAAACAAAATGAAGACTTTGGAGTGGCCTAGTCAAAGTCCTGACCTGAATCTGAGTGAGATGCTGTGGTATGACCTTAAAAAGTCGGGTCATGCTCGAAAACCGTCCAATGTGGCTGAATTACAACAATTCTGCAAAGATGAGTGGGCCAAAATTCCTCCACAGCACTGTAAAAGACTAACTGCCAGTTATCGCAAATGCTTGATTGCAGTTGTTGCTGCTAAGGGTGGCCCAACCAGTTACTAGGTTTAGGGGGCAATCACTTTTTCACACAGGGCCATGTAGGTTTGGACTTTTTTCACTTAATAATAAACACTTTCATTCAAAAACAGCATTTTGTGTTTACTTGTGTTATCTTTGTCTAATATTTAAATTTGTTTGATGATCTGAAACATTTAAGTGTGACAAACGTACAAAAAAATGAGAAATCAGGAAGGGGGCAAACACTTTTTCACACCACTGTATACATACATTCTCGTGATCACATCTACCTGCATCCATGTGTATCATCAGGTGGACAGATCTATTCTCTGGTTTCCACACACAGCCCTGTGTGACTGAGGCTTAAGTGCCATTTTACAGACTTATTTTTCCCCTGCTTTTACTTTTGAATATAGGGAAACTTTGTTCAGATACTATGGAAAATTCAAAAACTTCATCATAATAAAGGCAAACTGTTGATGCTGCATTTCACACCAGCTCAAATATTTGGCTTTGGTTTGTCTGTTAGCAGAATGGCTCCAACAATCCATTTAAAATGTCCCTTTAGACCATGTCTTGAACATACAATTACCATCTGCTTGAGGGAAAAAAAGGAAAGGGTTAATCCACCTAAATGACATTTCACATTAAACTTTTAGTGGAATCTACTGGACTTTTGCCTGTGATATAAAATTATTCTTAATATTTCCAACCATTTTTCAGCCAATTTATACAGTCAGGACCCCTTTACACAGCACACAGAGCACTGCGAGACTGGGCCAATTTTTGATGTTTAGGATCAGTTGGGAGATCCTTGTGTGTTTTGGACAGTCAAAACTTTGAGGAGACCATGGCAACTGTGGAGATCACTGATGATGACTGATGGATCAGAAACTGGCCAGATCTATCAATGATCTCTCAATGATCTCCACCCTTGTGTAAAGGGGGTAAAATGTAATTTTCACAAACAGCTAGTACTTCAGTTTTCCATTTTTCAATTGAATGCTCAGAGATGATGCCAATCCATGATTTGTTTTTCTGTCATTTAGCTGAAATTACCCTAAATGAGGAAAAAAAAACAGTAGGGAAGAGTAAGGAAAGAGGAGGACTGTGATAAAACATGAAGAGGATAAGGACAAGCACAGTCATCACAGTGTTGGCAAACAGGACTCACACATTCAAAAGTGATTCTTTTTCTCTGCAACTCACTCAAGGCAACACACACAAAAAAGCACATGAAAAGCTGTCCATGGCTAGCGTGGGATTATACAGTGTGAGTTAACAAAGGGAGCAGACGGACTGCTGTAGCGGAGCTCAGAAGGGTGGGCCTTCCCACCGACACTTTGACCAGCGCTGAGCCCTCACACCACATATTGGTAAGTCTCAGCCTTTCCGTGGTCAGGGGTCGAGAATGGGCTAAACCACAATAAGGAGAAAGGGTGTCCGAATACCGCCCTCATGTTCATCCACTTAGTTTTTTTAGCCCATCTTCTCTCTTCCTTTTTCAACTGCTCTATGCCCTGAAAATGAGAGACAACCAAATTTCAGTTGGTGGGCTCCCAGTGAATAATCACAAAGAAAGTATAATACGCTTCTTTTAAGATAATCAGGGCCAGTCTATCTGTCTTCAGTGACACTGCAGCTGGTTGTATTCTATCTTTCTGCTTCCTCGATAAGTTAATGACCTTTCTTATGGATACATAATCTATGATCTAGAGTTGCAGACAAAAAGAAGTTCAAAGCAGGAAAATTAGTTTGTTTGCTGGGCTACAAGTCAATGGCACTCTATTATAATAGGCTTGTTTTAGACCAGCACCAAACTTCACAGGAGAGTAAGTCCATCTTCCATTGATACATGGACAAATTTACCTTTACCATGAAAGGTACATTTGGGACAGAGTTAATGACTACAGCAAAAGGTGGAAGGAACCTCACCAGCTTAAAGTAAAGCCCCTTTCAGACATGAAATATACACCATGACAGTCTTCATTAAAGTGCTAGTATTCTGTCACTCATGCACATTACAAATTACTGTGCATTACAGAAAGAGCATGGCTGAGTCCTATATTGAATGAGAATACTTATATTTATTTGGCAGTTATATTTAAAAAGGAGCACTGATCCTATGAAAGGTCTGGTAGTCATGGAAACACAATTTACTCCTTGTTAAAATTCAATAACCTATCAGACTTCATAACCTCTGTAAAGTGAATATGTAGTTTAGTTAGCTCCGATTTATCACGTCTCCACACTGGGACAACAAGCATGACACGTGAAAAGGCATCTGTTGTTTGATGTTGAAGGAATTTAAACAAACTCATCCAAAGGAAGGAAAGCATCAAACTAACTTCAGCTCCTGGTACCGTTTTGTGAACTCTGACCATTTTTTATTACCAGTGTCACTTATTAACTGCAGCTGCTACCACGCCTGTTAACAATGAAGTTTGTTGAACGGCCAGTTGTCCCAGAAATTATCACAATAAATTATATTAATTGTTGACATCACCAAGACCATTTTATGACAATGAAACAATGATTATAATGATAATAATTTGTGTACACATTTTGAAAGAGTACTGAACTTTCTATGCCTTGGTGAAACGGAGGCATACAGTAATCGGTTTGTGTGGCTGTGTGTGTCTGTCTGTCCACCTCTCTGTTTCAGCTCGCCTGGTCAAAATTAAGTGGAACTAAAGGCTTGTATCATTGTATCACCATATTTTCTCAACTTTTAATTTGCCAGAATTTTGAAATAACACTTTGTTTTTGAAATAAACACAAATTTAACTCACCATTTCTGTCAATGCCACAGTGAAAAAAGGTATTGTAATAACTATCCCGGGCCAGTAGAGGTCGGAATGCCACTTTTTTACAGCCGCCCATGCTACCATGATACAGGCACCGAGGCACAGCACCTTGGTGCTTTCATTATATACAGTATTAAACATTGGAATTGGAAATGTGGAAAAAATATTTGCCATTTACATTCCAACATAGATGGCAGCAATATGGCACCAAATTGATTTGAACACCCACAATCAAACAAAACGAGAAGGAAGAACATGAAGGCAGCTCATTTCAGTATAAACAATGGTACAGAATACGAAATCATTTTTATACAATAACGTGATGTAAGTATCGTGACAGGCCTGGCTGTTACAGACCCTACTCCTGCTTGTTCAAGACTTTTCTGAAAGGCTAACATCTATTTCTAAATCATTTCATTATATAGTTCAGTTTGTTCCTTGATGTTATGCTGAAGCATAAAACAAACTGAATTTTTAATATAAACAAATACTAAAGTAGTTAAATACAGTGGTGTGAAAAGTGTTTGCCCCCTTCCTGATTTCTCATTTTTTGTGTGTTTTTCGCACTTAAATGTTTCAGATCATCAAACAAATTTAAATATAAGACAAAGCTAGCACAAGTAAACACAAAATGCGGTTTTTAAATGAAGGTGTTTATTATTAAGGGTAAAAAATCCAAACCTACATGGCCCTGTGTGAAAAAGTGATTCCCCCCACCAGTTAAAACATAAATTAACTGTGGTTTATCACATCTTTGGAAAGCTGAGTTCAATTTCTCTAGCCACACCAAGGCCTGATTACTGCTACACCTGTTCTCAATCAAGAAATCACTTAAATAGGACCTGCCTGACAAAGTGAAGTAAACAAAAAGATCCTCAAAAGGTAGACATCATGCTGCGATCCAAAGAAATTCAGAATCAAATGCGAAACAAAGTAATTGAGATTATCAGTCTGGAAAAGGTTATAAAGCCATTTCTAAAGCTTTGGGACTCCAGCGAACCACAGTGAGAGCCTTTATCCACAAATGGCAAAAACATGGAACAGTGGTGAACCTTCCCAGGAGTGGCCAGCCAACCAAAATTGCCCCAAGAGCGTAGCGATGACTCATCCAAGAGGTCACAAAAGACCCCACAACAACATCCAAAGAACTGCAGGCCTCACTTGCCTCAGTTCAGGTCAGTGTTCATGATTCCACCATAAGAAAGAGACTGGGTAAAAATGGCCTGCATGGCAGAGTTCCAAGACGAAAACCACTGCTGAGCAAAAAGAACATAAAGACTTGTCTCAGTTTTGCCAGAAAACATCTTGATGATCTCCAAGACTTTTGGGAAAACACTCTGTGGACTGACGAGACAAAAGTTGAACTTTTTGGAAGGTGTGTGTCCCATTACATCTGGTATAAAAGTAACACAGCATTTCAGAAAAGGAACATCATAGCAACAGTAAAATATGGTGGTGGCAGTGTGATGGTTTGGGGGTGTTTTGCTGCTTCAGGACCTGGAAGACTTGCTGTAGTAAATGGAACCACGAATTCTGCTGTCTACCAAAAAATCCTGAAGGAGAATGTCCGGCCATCTGTTCGTGACCTCAAGCTGAAGCACACTTGGGTTCTGCAGCAGGACAATGATCCAAAACACACCAGCAAGTCCACCTCTGAATGGCTTAAGAAAAACAAAATGAAGACTTTGGAGCGGCCTAGTCAAAGTCCTGACCTGAATCCAATTGAGATGCTGTGGCATGACCTTAAAAAGGTGGTTCATGCTCGAAAACCCTCCAATGTGGCTGAATTACAACAATTCTGCAAAGATGAGTGGGCCAAAATTCCTCCACAGCACTGTAAAAGACTAACTGCCAGTTATCGCAAATGCTTGATTGCAGTTGTTGCTGCTAAGAGTGGCCCAACCAGTTATTAGGTTTAGGGGGCAATCACCTTTTCACACAGGGCCATGTAGGTTTGGATTTTTTTTTTTACCCTTAATAATAAACACCTTCATTTAAAAACTGCATTTTGTTTTTACTTGTGTTATCTTTGCCTAATATTTAAATTTGATGATCTGAAACATTTAAGTGTGACAAACATACAAAAAAATGAGAAATCAGAAAGGGGGCAAACACTTTTTCACACCACTAGTTTTATGCTGTGAGGTTTTTGTGAATGAAACTACAGTCTGATAGGTTTTTTTCGACAGGATAGAGGACTACAGTCCAATCTTGTGTGCATACCAAGCTGTCAATATCATGGCATGCATTAAAAGGTGCGATGTGTTGAAAGTTACACAGCATATTACTAGGTCCTAGTAACATATAATAAGCTTTGACCATCATACTTGTTTATACATGACACTGACCCATTCAGTTTATACCAGTAAAAAGGAAACAAGTTCAAGTCTGAAAGGGGCTTAAGACATCTTAAAGCTTAAACATGTACAGCACACAAGGGGTTCTGATTTTAAATTACACTGGTTAAAAAGGATTAGACAACAGCAAGTAAAGAGATTAAAGAAGAAATCAAAAACAAACATTCCATGAGTCCCTCAAGCTTTTAACTTGAAACTGATGTCTGTGAGAAAAGCTCTACTTGAACCTTCCCAGTAGACCAATGATCAACAACCTGTCAATCACAATCAATAGGTCGAGCCCATTTCAAAGTCAATCATTAATGGTTACTCTACAAATGTGCCTTTATATTTACAATTTAAAAAATGTGCTTATTGCGATAGTAAAAAATATTTTTAACAGGCACGTCCAGAACTGCTCAGAACTGCATGGGTCCTATAGCCATAGTTGAAACCAGAAGTTTACATTCATTGTATAAGAAGACACATAACCTTTTTTCCTCCCCTCACTGTCTGACAGTAAATCAGACAAAAAATTTCCTGTTTTACGTCAGTTAGAATTACCAAAATTATTTCTATTTGCTAAATGCCAGAAAAATAAGAGAGAATTTTTTTTATTACTTTCTTCAAAGTCAAAAGTTTACATACACTAAGATTATGCTGCCTTTAAACAATTTGGGAAAGACCAGATAATGATGTCATGGTTTTGGAAGGTCAATTGACAACGTCTGCGTTAATTGAAGGCACACCTGTGGATTTTTTTAAGGCACACCTCAAACACACTGGTTCCCTGTGTGACATCATAGAAGAATCAAAACAAATCAGCTAACATATCAGGAAGAGAATTGTGGTCCCCCACAAGTCTGGTTCATCCTTGGGTACAATTTCTATATGCCTGAAGGTGCCACGTTCAACTGTTCAAACATCCATCCATCCATCCATCTTCTTCCACTTAATCCTTTTTGGGTCATGGGGATGTGGGGGGGGGGCTGGCAGGGTACAATTATATGCAAATATAACACCATGGGAAAGTCCAGCCATCACCGCTCAGGAAGGAGACAGGTTCTCTGTCCCAGTGAAGAGCATGTTTTGGTGTGGAATGTGCCCATCAACCGCAGAACAAAAGCAAAAGACCTTGTGAAGATGCTGGCTGAAGCTGGTAAAAGAGTGTCATTATCCACAGTGAAACGAGTCCTGTACCAACATGGGCTGAAAGGCCACTCGGCGAGGAAGAAGCCATTATTCTAAAAGCAACATAAAAAGCCAGATTACAGTTTGCAAATACACACAGAGACCAAGACCGTAACTTTTGGAGACATATCCTGTGGTCTGATGAAACTAAAACTGAACTGTGTGGTAGGGGTGTGCCATGTCGTATCGGTCACGATAATACCGGTATAAAATTTGATACCGGTGAAATAATGAATATTGCGATATTTGGGGTTTCCTGGCTGATGATGTCACACAGTTACGCTGCTGACCGAAGTTATGCGTTACCATAGAAATGGCAAAACAAACATGGCGCGGGAAGATACTGATCCATGGTCGGAGCGTCTGTGTCAAATTGTGTTGAAATATTTTAGTTTTAAGGCAGTTTCAGACTGCTGTCATGTTAAAAAAAAACAAAACAACTGTGCAGCAATGCAGGCAGATAAGCTGCCCGCATTTTCTTCCACATGTACAACATGTCAATGTGGTGCTGACGTCTTAAGTATCCGGAGTTTTGTTTTCGCTCCTTTTCGGTTGCTTCAGCTTGATTTTATTCAACCACCTGAATAAAAAAAAACAAAAAACCCTTAAGTATGACAAAAGCCAAAAAGTCCCATATGTCCGTGCAATGAAGACTATTGCTGCAGGTAAACTTATTCAGCATAAAACCCTGACCATGTAAGTGCACTTACGATGTGGTTTATATTGTTTTCTTGTAATATTTGACACAGAACCCCCCAAAAATATTCGAAACTCAATCTGAGCTGCTCTTTATAAACTGGGGAAATAAGAGTTTTTGTTTTGTTTTTGAATTGTTTTTGACAATTCAAGAAGCTTTCTCAATATTCATTACACACAGAGTAAAACATTTCAACCCGTTCTGATTTAATATTGATGATTATGGTGCTAGTTTCCCAAATTTTGATATTTTTACCTGCTACTGCATGCTGTGGTGTAAATATACATGTATTAAATTCATAAAATCTGTTATTTCATCATTTCTCTTCATGCTCCTAATTTTATTGTTGTTCTAAAATATTTTTTCTTTTACGCGCTCCTTGACAAAAATGCCAGTGTGCAGCCCTGGCATGACGTACACCTCATGTGTGTTGGGGGGGGGGGGGGGGGCTGAAAAGTTCATAGTGGTCAAATGTGACCAAATGTGGTTTATTTTTCAAGTGCAGGGATCCAAGTGCTGCAATACCGATGGAAGAAGTGTGTGGACTGAAGGGAAGACTGTTGAAAAATAAACCACATTCGGTCAAATTTGACCACGATGAACTTTTCAGCCCCCCCTTGTATTATGTTTTTCTTCCCTTTGAGTGTCATGTGTTTTCTCATGTTTACACATGCTTCACCCCCCCTCCCCCCAAATAAATACATAAAAATATGTTGCCACCATGCCAACAACATTAAGCCAGAGGAAACACTGTTCTGGCACTTAGCAAATAGAAATAATTTTGGTAATCCTAACCAATCTAAAACAGGAAAAGTTTAGTCTGATTTAATGGCAAACAGTGAAAAAAACAGGCTATGTGTCTTTTTATACAGTGTACTTAAACTTCTGGTTTCGACTTTAGATGTTATCATTAGCTGCTACGTACGCTAGTTGTGTCCACAGTGAAGCAGAAAGCATGCAGACCTGTTCAACATTCAAAGCATGACAGCTGCTTTGTCAACAAGAGTCGGTAGCAAAGTAAATCAAGGCTCGTCTTGGATAAAAACTTTAACCGTAGCATAACTTAACACTGACATTTCCTAAAACGCCAACAACTGTAACAGGTAACAAGAGGGCGACCTTATCAGGTAGGCTCAACATGTCACTAATCTTGCAGGATAAAACTATGTATTAAAGTGTTTAATATATGTTTATTTGCTGCATGATATATGACAGAAACAGCAAAGTCTACTGCTGAAAAGTGTCACATTAATTGCATCTGTATTACATCTGAACAAAATAGTTATAGTAGTCAAAAATATAACTTCTTGCATGCTGATATGTATAGCTAGAGCAACAACAATGTATTTTTAAGGCAGTCGATCATTTTCATTTTTTGGCAGTTACTTTTGAGACAAAGACTCTCATGCAACCGTCTGCACCTGATTCTGCAGAGTGATACGTGACTGTGAAAGTAATGATCAGACTAAATTAATAGGATAAAGATGTTTATGCCAACACTGGTTAAGGGTGGTAGCAGGAGGGGAAGGTCTTAAGAGCAGAAGGAAGATGTCAAACAATCAAAAAAAGAAGAGGATAGCAGGTTGCTAAAGGTTCACTTACGGTCTCATCGGTACAGATGGAGTGGACTTGGGTGCCGAACATCACAGAGGTGAAGATGAGGAAGAGGAGGCCCTCAAAGCACAGGAGTATGAGGAGGATGACTGTTGCTGGAGGAGAGAAGGTGCTGCACTCTGGGAGATGGAGGGGTGTGGAGGCAGAGAAATGGAAGGGCGAAAAGAACAGGTTCATAGTGGAACTGCTACAGAGCTGTGAATAAAACTACGATTACAGTCTACAGGTGGAGCGTTACAGGATACAAAAGCTTTAAAGTCAACAGGCATGTGCACCTCAAAGTTTCCACCAATTTAAAGACCCTTTATTTCAACCCCAATTCCGGTGAAGTTGGGATGTTGTGTAAAATGTAAATATAAACAAAATACAGTGATTTAAAAATCCTTTTTCAACCTATAATCAATTGAATACACTACGAAGACAATATATTTAATGTTCAAATGGATAAACTTTATTGTTTTGATGCAAATATTCACCCATTTTGAATTTCATGCCTGCAATATGTTCCAAAAAAGCTGACGGGGCATGTTTACCACTGTGTTACATCACTTTTCCTTTTAAAGACACTCAGTCAGCGTTTAGGAACTGAGGACACTAATTGTTGGAAGCTTTGTAGGTGGAATTCTTTCCCATTTTTGCTTGATGTACAATTTCAGTTGCTCAACATTCCAGGGTCTCTGTTCCTCATAGTGGGCCACACATTTTCAGTGGGAGACAGGTCTGACTGCAGGCAGGCCAGTCTAGTACCTACACTCTTTTACCACAAAGCCATGCTGTTGTAACACACGCAGAGTGTGGCTTGGCATTGTCTTGCTGAAATAAGCAGGGATGTCCCTGAAAAAGACATTGCTTGGATGGCAGCATATGTTGCTCCAAAACTTGTATGCACCATTCAGCATTAATGGTGCCTTCACAGATGTAAAAGTTACCCATGCCATAGGCACTAACACACCCCCATACCATCACAGATGCTGGCTTTTGAACTTTGCGCTGACAATAATCTGGATGGTTGTTTTCCTCTTAAGCCCGGAGGACAAGACGTCCATGATTTCCAAAAACAATTTGAAATGTGGTCTGACCAGTCCACAACACACTTTTCCAGCAACATTTTTGGGTGTTGTTGATATGGATTTCGTTTTGCATGGTAAAGTTTTAACTTGCACTTGTAGATGTAGCAACAAGCTGTGTGAAGTGACAGTGGTTTTCCGAAGTGTTCCTGAGCCCATGTGGTAACATCCTTTACAGGATGATGTCAGTTTTTAATGCAGTGCTGCCTGAGGGATTGAAGGTCATGGACATTCAAGTGTTGGTTTTCAGCAGAAATTTCTTCAGACTTGTGGAATCTTTTGATTATATTATGGACTGTAGATGATGAAATCCCTAAATTCCTTGCAATGGTACATTGAGAAACGTTATTCTTAAACTGTTGGAGTATTTGCCCATGCAGTTAGTTGTTCACAAAGTGGTGAACCTCACCCCATCCTTGATTGTGAACGACTGAGCCTTTCAGAGATGCTCCTTTTATACCCAATCATAACACTCAACTGTTTCCAATGAACCTATTCACCTGTGGGATGTTGCAGAAAGATGTTTTTTGAGTATTCCTCAACTTTCCCAGTCTTTTCTTGCACCAATCCCAGCTTTTTGGAATGTGTTGCAGGCATCAAATTCAAAATAAGCGAATATTTGCAACAAAACAATAAAGTTTATCAGTTTGAACATTAAATATTTTATCTTTGTAGTGTATTCAATTGAATGTAGGTTGAAAAGGATTTTTAAATCATTGTCTTCTGTTTTTATTTACATTTTACACAATGTGACAACTTCACCAGAACTGGGGTTGTATGTTTTTTAGGGTTTCACCCCTCAAAATATATTATGTATGGGCTTGGGGTTTTTTTTGCAGCACTGTATGGTCTGCAAGGTCAAATATCCCAAAGTCTATCTGCACATGAATTCTCCTCTCCCACAGAAACTAGGTCCACAGAGCTGCCCGAAATGCCTCTTTTGCATTTGCTGTTCTCTTCTGTTGGGTTATCACATCATTACTTAACAGACTAGATACAAACGTGAGCTGTGGTTCATCTGGTACACCCTCTCCTAGGAGGAGAAGAATAAGTTTTCCATTGAGTCTTGAAGCTCACATAGCTACAATCCACCTAACTTGGCTAGTGGCCAAACTGGGGTTTTAAAAACGCTTCTCTGTAAATTCTAGTCATGGTGGTGCCAGCTTGTTCATTAATTCACAGTTGATAATATAATTCACCGCAATCTGGCCTATTTGTTTTCCCTGGCTTGTGTTGCGTCTAAAATACCTTAACCCCCAGTTCTTTTATACGAAGGCCAAATAACCAGACTGAGAGATGAAGTATACTTTCACTTATTTTACTGAAATTGAGATATGGATACAAGCAGCGCTGGAACACAACTCTTTAGGAAAATACCCCAAGAGAGTGCTACTCAAAAAGTGGGCCCTATAGTTTTTATGAAGCTTAACCACTCCCTCTTGCAAGAGGGAGGGGTTTTTCCCTCATTGCATCAGTACATTTCCGCTTATGTGGCAGTTCGGCTGTGTGCAGAACTTATTCTGACTGGTTTCAGCAAGTGAATTATAAGGTGTAAACTAAACTCTGCAGTGTAGCGTGTGAAGCAAGCAGATAAAGAAGTGTGAGGAAGACAAGCCAATCATGTCATTTTACCGACACTTGATACAGGTACCATGTCATTAGAATTGCTAGGTTTGTGACATGTACCAGTGTGACCAGGGATTTTATGACTCTTTCTTGCAAATTTCAGTCAGAGTAATAGACCAGCTTGTGCCATTCTGGCTGATTTTGTTATATTTTGACCATAATAGTCATATAGATTTGGCTGCTAATGTTAGCTGGTCTGAGCAGCCACAGCCAGGTTTTCTGACCAACTTTGAGGTCGATGTACTGTGGTACAAAAAGAGAGGAGTCTGCGAGCCTAGCTGCTAGACATCCATCTCTGTTTGATTTCTGTAGCTGTAGTCATAACCATATATTTCATTTTTATGTTATTTTAGCTTATTTTATTATGATTTATTATACTCTGGACCAAACATCTTACTTGGCAGTAGTTAGCTGCCATGATCCATTCACTTATCCAGGGCTGTTTGTGTGCTTATTACACCCCAGGGACCATAATATGCTCACACAAGCCACACACCCCTGTCTCTGATAATGCCTTATATGGGTTTATTCAGCCAGTAATTGTTAGTATGTTACTTAGCCTGACAACCGAAACGCAAACATGGCAGTGCAATCAAAACAAAGATCTCAGAAAAATGACAAAAGAGAGAGGGCGGGGTGAACTGGGGCTCAATAGTGTTTAAAGCCGTGGACTATAAGACAGCCCATTTTGAGGAGAGCTCCTTCACCAATGTGTAAATAGTGCTGCAATAATTAAACCCTGAGTTGTTTTGACCAAAGCACGCCATAGACATTTCATTAAAGCCTCTGGGAGTTGTGTCAATATGCCAACAAAGAACATAGTAGGGGTGTGGCACATATGTCTGGTTCATATGTCTGGTTTCTTGTTATCAATTGCAAGCCCTTCTATTCCCCGCGGGAGTTTGCTTCTTTCATAATGATCGCTGTGTACGCCCCTCCCGACGCGGACACGCGCGAAGCTCAGCGCGTGCTCGCGGATCACATTCAACACACAGAGCGGAGTTTTCCAGACTCGCTGATTATTGTGGCTGGCGACTTTAATCAGTGCAATCTGAGCCACGATCTCCCCCGCTACAAACAGTTTATTAAATGCCCCACCAGAGGATTAAACACACTGGATCACTGTTACACCACAGTGAAAGACGCATATCGCGCTGTCCCTCGAGCTGCGCTGGGATTATCTGATCACGTGATGGTTCACCTCATTCCCACATACAGACAGAGATTGAAGCTCACTAAACCTGTTGTGAGCACTACGAAGATACGGACCAGTGATGCTGAGGAGAAGCTGGAAACGTGCATGGAAATATCTGACTGGGGCATGCTTAAAGGAGCCACGCATGATCTGGATGAGTACACGGACACTGTGAACTCATATATCCACTTTTGTGAAGAGAACATTCTTCCATCACGCACCAGGGTGAGTTACTCTAATGACAAACCCTGGTTCACAGCTAAGCTCAGACAGATCAGGAAGGAGAAGGAAGCAGCGCTGAAAAGTGGAGACAGGGACTGCTACAGGGAGGTTAAATACCGGTTTAACAGAGAGCTGAAGAGGGCTAAATCTGTGTATTCTGAGAGACTCCAGCAGCAGTTCACTGCTAATGATTCGGCTTCCGTGTGGAGAGGACTGAGGCAGATCACCAACTATCGGCCTCAGGCTCCTAAAGGTCAGGATGACAAAGCCCTTTGTCAGAGACTGTCCCAACACTATGCCCGTTTTGACACCTCGTCATCTGTGTCCAACTCCCCCCCTCCCTCCAGCTCCACAGCCTCCACATTCCCTACTTCATTTAAGGCACCCCCCCCTCCTCCCCCCCTCCCCTTATCATCAGTGAGCAGGATGTGCTCAAACAGTTCTCCAGACTGAACCCGCGCAAGGCCCCCGGCCCAGACGGCGTGTCTCCCTCCACCCTGAGACTCTGTGCGAAACAGCTGGCTCCTGTATTCACAGACATTTTTAACACCTCCCTTAAGTTATGCCACGTGCCATCCTGCCTCAAATCCTCCACCATCATCCCTGTCCCCAAGAAGCCACGGATCACTGGACTTAATGACTACAGACCTGTAGCGCTCACCTCTGTAGTCATGAAGTCCTTTGAGCGCCTGGTCCTGTCCCACCTCAAGTCCATCACCACCCCTCTCCTGGACCCGCTGCAGTTTGCCTACCGAGCCAACAGGTCTGTAGACGATGCAGTCAACCTGGCCCTCCACTCCATCCTGCAGCACCTGGACTCCCCGGGAACCTACGCCAGGATCCTGTTTGTGGACTTCAGCTCCGCATTCAACACCATCCGCCCCGCTCTGCTCCGGGACAAGCTGTCCCTGCTCAACGTGCCTGACTCCCTCTGCAGGTGGATCATCGACTTCCTGACGGACCGGAGGCAGCATGTGCGGCTGGGAAAGACTGTCTCAGACTATACTAGCATCAGCACCGGATCACCCCAGGGCTGTGTACTTTCCCCCCTACTCTTCTCCCTTTACACCAACTCCTGCACCTCCAGCCACCAGTCTGTCAAGTTGATCAAGTTTGCGGACGACACCACCCTCATCGGGCTCATCTCCAACGGCGACGAGTCCGCCTACAGGAGAGAGGTGGCCCAGCTGGCGTCCTGGTGCAGCAATAACAACCTGCAGCTGAACGCTCTGAAGACAGTGGAGATGATTGTAGACTTCAGGAAAGTCACTACTCCTCTGCCCCCCCTCACCCTCTCAGGCTCTCCCATCACCACTGCTGATTCCTTCCGCTTCCTAGGCACTACCATCACCAGGGACCTCAAATGGGAGCTGACCATCAGCTCACTCATCAAAAAAGCCCAGCAGAGGATGTTCTTCCTGCGGCAGCTGAGGAAGCTCAAGCTACCCACCAAGATGTTAGTGCAGTTCTACACAGCCATCATCGAGTCCATCCTCACCACCTCCATAACCGTGTGGTACGCAGGAGCCACTGCCAGGGACAGACTAAGGCTGCAGCGCGTCGTGCGCACTGCTGAGAAGGTGATCGGCTGCAAGCTCCCATCTCTCCAGGATCTGTACATCTCCAGGACCCGGAGGCGTGCTGGCCGGATCATAGCCGATCCCTCACACCCTGGTCACGTACTGTTTGCCCCCCTCCCCTCTGGTAGAAGACTTCGGTCCATCCAGACTAAAACCTCCCGTCACATGAACAGCTTCTTCCCCTCTGCCATTAGACTGCTGAACACTAAGTGACTCTCGTGCACCATGTACAGCAGCTCAACCAGACTCATGTCAATCATCACTGTTTTCTTCCTGCATTACCGACTGCACTATATAGTTCTCCACAGTATCTGCTGCTGGCTAATATATATTTTAACTGTTGACCAGTATCACTTAATCTTATCCTACACTTTATTACATGTATAGTTTATTTCTCTTATCTTATCATGTTTAATGTTACAGCATTGTACCGAGACAAATTCCTAGTTTGTGTACTACATGAACAATGGCAATAAACCTGATTCTGATTCTGATTCTGATTCATATCTCCCACAAATGTATGGCTTATGTGGATTGGGGCTTCACGTCTGGAGGAACAAGAGTCTGGATCGATGGGGGCCGACAGGAGATGGCGAGGAGGTGTGAAGTTGGGCCCTCGTCTCAGAGAGGAGGCCCTGGGGGTTTTCCCGGAACACCAGAGAATAAGAGACAATGGTGAATCTTCAGAGACTTGCATTGTGATTGAATGTTTGCAGAAGCACCATGTGACTTGAGTTCTTAATCCCCCGGAGGTATAAGAGTGAGCTGTAACATTATTCTGCCTCTTCTTGCTTTTTGAGAATGTTGGATGACTGTGTTCTGCAATAAAGCCGAACCTGAGAAATACACTCAAGTCTCGTCATTGAACACATCTTCCACAGGGGGTCTTTAATGTTAGGGTTTAGTGGAGAACTATCAGCCTGCTGTAATGAGAATTTTTTTTTTTTTTTTTTTTTTTTAGCAAAGACAGAATTGTGAATTGTTTAGGTGCAGTTCTGTGTAGACAGGGTGGGTGTAGAGATAAGTTACATCAACTAAATTGTATATGCCTTTATTCATGTTTAGCTATGAACTTCAATAGCATATAATGGTGAAAACTGCACATGCCAGCTTGTGATGGACTAATATTTGTTTGGAATTGGGAAGCGGGAAAATGTGCAACTACAATTCAAGCATACTAACAAATTTTTAGCTTGAGAGTGCTAGAAGAAGTTAACAAAAAACATACAAACAAAGAGGCTCCTTTTCATTAAGTCAAAGTTTAATCAAATCATTGTAGAGGTTGCCTGGTGTATGTATAAATGTGCATGTATGTGATTTTTTTTTGGTATGCACAAATGTCCAATTAGCTGTTCAACTTTTTTTTCCCCTGAATATTATATATTTTCTATCAGTTTGAACTTGTCCCTTCGGTAATTGTGTGCATTTTGGTTTAAAAAAAAATACATATACAAGATGAACTGCAGTTAAATGTAAATCTAATATAAGCTTACCTTCTGCAAGCTTGGTGGCACAGTTTGTTTTTTGTTTATCATAAATCATCTCATGAAGCCAGGTCAGAAAGCCGGATGATAAGTTACGTTATCAGTGCTAAAAAAACAGGTGGATTTGTACAGCTGGGTATTTGATTTAATGGTAACTGGGAAAATAAATAAAAATGTATATTTTTGTTCAGACTAAGGACAGAAAGTCAAACACAAAAATAAACACTACTCTTAGTGTGCTCAGACCTAATTCGAAGCAACAATTAAGAGGCAACAAAATGACATAAAAAAAATCCCATTTGGTGTGTATCCTTGGGGGATGGAGGCGATAAGTGATATTTTGAAAATAGTTTCTGCAGATTTCTGATACTGATACAAATACCAATATATGCACATATTTTCCCCATCTATTTACATCTCCTTTGTCTTACAGGGGAGGGGGGCTGAAAAGTTCATAGTGGTCCAATTTAACTGGCATATAAAGACACATTCCTCCAGGAAAGTAAGCCAACTACCACCACCATCACAGGAGCTTGGCTTTTACTGGCCTATTTTATTGATGTTTTATGGTATTTCTGAAACTTTTTAGCATGAATATTTTAAACCTTGGCTGCTTTTAATAATCCTGTTTCAATGTGGAGCAAGCTTTTTCTTTCCATTTACATGCGTGCTGTCAGCGCAGACTTGCTCAAAGTTGTGAGGCGAGGAAGAGACAAACTGTCAGTACAGACTGCTGAATATTATTGTGAGATAAGGAGTGAATTAGCCTGCACTGAGCAGCTCATCTCGGATCTCCTTCAGCATCAGGCTACCCTCAACACCCTTGCTAGAATGTCTCAAGTCGACCAACATATCAGCTAGCTTACAGCACTCAGCCGACCCTTCTCCCAGCTGCTTCACCAGGGCCTCGGTGGCGAAAGGCAAGAAAAGACGCTTGTCTCCCGGCTGTTTTACTTCAGCCTTGATAGTTAAAGGCAAAGAAAGATATTCCCTTCCCTTCAATTTATCAAACTTATTCACTCTTCTGGCTGCTCTACCAACTTTGCCGTCACTGTTTTCGAATGGAGGTCATAAGGAAGGCAACAGTAAGGCCAGTGCTACCTTCAAAAGGCAAACTTCTCCTGGCTGTAATCCTAACACTGCTGGGCACAGCGGAGGAGGCTGCTACTAAAGTTTTGTTTTGTTTTTGTCTTTGCAGTTGTGTTGTTCTCTCGTTTGGGCTTGGTCGATTTGTCGAGCTATATGTTTTTGCTCTTCCTCACGTGGCTGTCTGGAGGAAGACAGGTTTGTTTTCGATAGAAAAATTCCATATTATCTACATTATTATTGATATTAATAATGTATTATTACATTTGAGAAGTATCATACCTTTCATATGCCATGTTTAATGTTTATATGTGCATTCCATATAGGATAAGTTTATATATTCTTGGCCTGTTTCTGTGAGCAATTTCAGAGAGTTCAGACTGAGGATCAGTACAGGGTTAGTACATGTGTAAGGAATGATCTAAGCCATTTATTATAATCTCTTTGACATGTCCTGTTTCGGGTCACAGGAATGCACAGGAACTCCTCATCTTATAGATTAGTGTTTTAGGGATATTCTGTTAGATTTACATTCTTGTCACCAGAGTGTCTGTGACGTCTGCCTGGATAAGCTCAGTTATCAGGACTTTCTGTCTGTCCCTCTCCTTTCCTCCTCTTATCCCATCCTCCCCCTGCTTTGTCCTACCTATATATATCAGACTTAGAAGAATGGATCCTTTAGGGATTCTAAGCGTGTCTGAATGCCATGCTTTGTAATTCTTCCCCCAAAGTGACCATTGGGGTGACTCCTTATATTTTTGTAATAAATGTACATAAATTCAACTTTCCGCCTGATTTTTGACTTTGAATAATTTAAGCTCAAAATTTTTCCAACAGCTTTGAAATACTCGCCCAATGTGATTTTATTGGATGTAAATGTTAATTTGTGGCAATGCGGATTTATCATGAATGCCTAGTATATCTGCATCCTTGCAGAAATATGGATGAAACAAAGATAGAGTACAGATGAAAGGTTTTGTCTGCCTCTGTATGCTATATCTATCGTAGAGCATGAAAGAGCCTTAACGTGTTAAAACTTTACTTTGCAATTGGTCTGGACACAGCAATCAGTGAATATCAGTTCTGTAGGTTCAGATATCAATAGCTTCGTGTAAGACACATTACCAGGAACATACAGAGAACCTACAGTGGTTCTTGAAAGTTTGTCAGCCCTTTACAATTTTCTACATTTTTGAATAAATATGACCTAAACATCAGATTTTCACACGTCCTAAAAGTTGATAAAGAGAACCCAGTTAAATCAATGAGATTTAACTCCCTGTTCATACTCACACATTCACATGTGGAAGCTGCTCAGTACAACCACAGACCGACCTGTGGCCACTGAGCAGCTCCACTGGAGCACTTGGGAGTTAAGGGCCTTGCTCAAGGGCACCACAGTGCTGTTAAGGAGGGTGGGGAGAACACTGCTACGTTATCTGTCCCACCAAGATCTGATCCTGCAAGTCCAGAGATTGAACTGGCGACCCTGTGGTCACCAGCCCACATCTCTAACTATTAGGCCACCACTGCCGCAAATTGTTGGTGCATCAAGCTGGAAAAGGTTACAAAACCAGACTCCATCAATCCACAGTAAGACAGATTGTGCACAAATGGAGGAAACTTAAGATCACTGTTAACTCCCCAGGAGTGATCAACCAAGCAAGATCATTCCAAGAGCAAGATACGTAATAGTCAGTGAGGTCACAAACGACACCAGGGTAACGTCTAAACCACTGAAGGCCTCTCTCGCTTTGGCAAATGTTAATGTTCAGGAGTCCACCATCAGGAGGACACTGAACAACAATGGTGTGCATGGCAGGGGTTCAAGAAGAAAGCCACTTCATCTTTTTCTTTCGGCTGCTCCCTTTAGGGGTCGCCACAGCGGATCATCTGCTTCCATCTCACCCCACGGTTTCCTCTGGTAACATTTCTCTGTGGCGACCCGCCTCACCTGAAATCGTACCGCCACGGCAAGCAGATATGATTTTATTAATAAAAATATACAGTATGAAGCAATGACTTTCCGCAAGCGCACACATGAACAACGCATGTGGCCGTCATCCGCGCGGAGTTTTGAAGCGCCCCGCTCACACAAGTTTTCCAGTCAGTCAGCAATGTCTCGCTAAGCGTGACTGTCCGACAGAAACATGAGTTTACTAAAGTACTTTAAATGGGGGAAAAAATCATAAGAGGTATGTAAGCACTGGCGTTTATCATGGTTTTAACCCGCTGGTAACGGGAGCCATAATGGAAGAGTCACTTAGCTAAGAGATGTGGTTAGAATTCAAATGCAGCCGGCTTCATATGAAGGAAAAGGCAGGGGGACTGATAAATTGCTGAGGATATAGTTCACCAGCCACTACAATATTAAGTTATGAGACTGGCAATTTCTCTCTTTTCTTGCACGAGCAGGTGTGCCGTTTTTATTCTCCAGCGGCAGTGACAAAGCAACAGTTAAAAACGCTAGCTCTAAACTAAGGTCCTTCAGCAGCTGCCTTGAGAGGTGCCTGATGAGAAAGCCTGAGCGCATAACTATAACGGCCGTTGCTAAATGACTGGGAGTCAGCCATTTATGTCTGCACTAAGTGAATGAAAAATCCATGTGCAGGAGTGGTTTCATGCGTTGTATTGAACAAAACCCCAAAATGTGTTAATGGGAATGAATGAAGTGTGGATGTGTATGTGTGTGAAACACCTGAGCTGCTGGGTGCCCGAGCTGTCAGGGGGGCGAAGGACCCAAAGAGCTCCCTGACGCGCCTGGTGGAAAATAAATAAATATGTGCATTTTTTTAAATATTTTTTTAACCAAATAGCCAAATTAGGAGGTGTTTACTTGTATTAATAGCATATTTGTAATTTGTGTGTATTTTCTACTATTAAATTAAAAAAAAAAAAAGAATCGACTTGTAGTCACTTCCCGGCCAGATATTGTGATACTAGGAGACCGGTTCCCGGCCATGTAGTCACTTCGCAACTATAATTGCCTAAACAGATCATTCTGTACATGAACACATATTGTGGTGAATTATGTCTTTAGAGTCCACTACAGTTCCCTATTACACATGTGGACAAAATTGTTGGTACCCCTCTGTTATTGAAAGAAAAACCCACAATGGTCACAGAAATAACTTGAATCTGACAAAAGTGGTAATAAATAAAAATTATATGAAAAACAGACAATGCTTTTGAATTGTGGTTCAACAGAATTATTTTAAAAAACAAACTCATGAAACAGGCCTGGACAAAAATAATGGTACCCTTAACTTAATGTTTTGTTGCACAACCTTTTGAGGCAATCACTGCAATCAAACGATTTCTGTAACTGTCAATGAGACTTCTGCACCTCTCAGCAGGTATTTTGGCCCACTCCTCATGAGCAAACTGCTCCAGTTGTCTCAGGTTTGAAGGGTGCCTTCTCCAGACGCCATGTTTCAGCTCCTTCCACAGATGTTCAATAGCATTTAGATCAGGGCTCATAGAGGGCCACTTTAGAATAGTCCAATGTTTCACTCTTCGCCATTCTTGGGTGTTTTTAGCTGTGTGTTTTGGGTCATTATCCTGTTGCAAGACCCATGACCTGCGACTGAGACCAAGCTGTCTGACACTGGGCAGCACATTTCTCTCTAGAATACCTTGATAGTCTTGAGATTTCATTGTACCCTGCACAGATTCAAGACACCCTGTGCCAGATGCAGCAAAGCAGCCCCAGAACATAACAGAATCTCCTCCATGTTTCACAGTAGGGACAGTGTTCTTTTCTTGGTATGCTTCATTTTTGCGTCTGTGAACATAGAGCTGATGTGCCTTGCCAAAAAGTTCCAGTTTTGTCTCGTCTGTCCATAGGACATTCTCCCAGAAGCTTTGTGGCTTGTCAACATGCAGTTTGGCAAATTCCAGTCTGGCTTTTTTATGATTTGTTTTCAACAGTGGTGTCCTCCTTGGTCATCTCCCATGAAGTCCACTTTGGCGCAAACAACGATGGATGGTGTGATCTGACAATGATGTACCTTGACCTTGGAGTTCACCATGAATGTGTTTAGAGGCTGTTCTGGGCTCTTTTGTTACCATTCGTATTATCCGTCTCTTCCATTTTTCATCAAGTTTCCTCCTGCGGCCACGTCCAGAGAGGTTGACTACAGTCCCGTGGATCTTAAATTTCTGAATAATATGTGCAACTGTAGTCACAGGAACATCAAGCTGCTTGGAGATGGTCTTATAGCCTTTACCTTTAACATGCTTGTCTATAATTTTCTTTCTAATCTCCTGAGACAACTCTCTTCTTTGCTTCCTCTGGTCCATGTTTAGGGTGGTACACACCATGTCACCAAACAGCACAGTGACTACTTGTCACCCTTTAAATAGGCCGACTGACTGATTACAAGTTTGTAGACACCTGTGATGTTAATTAGAGGACACATCTTGGTTGAACATGTCCCTATGGCCACATTATTTTCAATCTTTTCTAGGTGTACCATCATTTTTGTCCAGGCCTGTTTCATGAGTTTGCTTTTTAAAATAATTCTGTTGAACCACAATTCAAAAGCATTGTCTGATTTTCATTGGTTAATTTTCATAGAATTTTTATTTATTACCACTTTTGTCAGATTCAAGTTATTTCCTGGCAGGTTCAGATGACTGAAATTCACGAAGTCAATGACTTTAATCTGTCAGTAGCCTTCAGACAAACTAAACATGTCAACATTTGATTTCAAAATAAGGGAGGTTTTTCCTGCTGTCTGGATGGTGAGAAGATTTCTAAAAGAAAAAAAACCCCAACTATAAATATAAAGAAATATTATAACAGAAATAAAGGCATCCTTGGTCATTTAAGTTAATTTATTTCATTAAATACAATTTTATTAATATTTTTTCTTTGTAATCAGAGTTAAATTATTGTTCTGTTCTGACTGCAAAATTATGGTCAAAAATATAAATTGTTATAAGGAAAAAAAAATACCAGTCTGTTTCAAATTTATCTAAAAAAAAACCCCAGTAATTTTATTTTAAAAAAAAGACAAAAATTAGTCATAAAATAATCCACAAATTTATAATAAAGTTTCAAATGTACAAGAAAAGTCAATTTTACAAGAGGAAATTACAAATTTAAGGAACATGGTTTCAACTTTAGACAGATTTACAGAGAAAAGTAGAAAACTATAAGAAAATTGTTATAAATTTTTTAGAAAAACCTCAAACCTTCAAGACTGAAGTCATTACTCAAGTTTTAAGTGGGTGCTCTTTGTACTCTTAACTCAAATAGAAATTTTTGGTTGCCTCCTCTTAATTATTAATTTCAAAGCACTGCTTTTACATGAGTAGATTTTCTGGTTACTATACCCACCTGATCATATAATTTAAGTATGCATGAGTACATTACTATTATGAATGTTTCTTTCCCTTCCCTACTTTCTCAATGGAAAAAAAGAAACACTAGAATAAAAATACAAAAAATACACATATTTTTGTCATTTATGTAAACCATGACAAAAAAAAATTCCTGCAGGACAAAACATGACACTTGATATTTTCTAACTTATTTGCATACCACAGGGATGGCAACAGGAAATTCTAATTTCAGCTGAAATCTAATTTGGTCGATTGACTTATGGGGGGGCCGGGGGGGCGCAGCTCCCCTGAAGCTGGGAGGTTTTCAGTAAAACAGAAGTAATTTAGACTGAAAAAAATGTTAAAAAAATGAAATACTAGACTTAGATAAATCATTAAATTTAATGAAAAGTTAACTTACTTTTTCTTCAATGTTGTCTCACTGTCTTTAGTCCAACATATTTAACAGTTCTATAAGAGTTTATTACACTATTTACACTGGTCACCAAGTCACTTCTAATGTGAAACTTTCTTCCTTTTGGCAGCAAGCTGTGTCAGTCTCTGAACTTTGAATTTCATCTCCTTTTCTGGTTTCTTCAGAAATTGTCTGAGTGTTTCTGTTACCTCGTCGAACTTTGAGCCAATTTTCACCTTTACCGTCACTTTTCTCTCAAGCCAATTCCATCGGAACTTATTTTTGACACTTTTGTTTATTTCTAGCACTGATGACTCCTGATCCTTCGATAAAAATCTCATAATTCCGTTGAAAACAATACCGAAAGCTCAGAATTCCAACACGAACCAGGGATGTGATTTGGGATTGGGGAAATTATCTGAAAATTAAGCAGGGGGTCTGTGGGACGCAATCCCCCAGCGGGGGGGGGGGGGGGGCGAAGCCCCCCAAAGCTCCTGGGTTTTTATGATTTTTAAGTACCAGAACTGTGCTTAAATGACATAAAACAAACAGCTGAATGCCACTTATTACTGTATAATATTGACTTATGTTCCAAGAAGATAGCATTCCTAAAATATTCCAACAAGCATTATCCATCACATGCTTTAACACTTGATCAAATCAAAATCAGTTAATTTTATCTATTCCATAAGAGAAATAAAATTCCAACATACCATTACTTTTTATAATTTCAGCATTCATTTCAGATCACCAGTTTCAATCTCCATTGAGACTTGAGCAGTTCATTTTGCACAATCACTGATGTAGCCAAGTCTTAGAAATATTCAAAAGTTATGAGTCAATGTCCACTGTGCACTGTCAATTTCAAACTGTTTGGAATCATAAAAGGGGATGGTTAACTTTTATTACCGTTTCCTCCCCCGCGCAGCCCAGCTCATACAGCTGTTGTACACCGCCAGTAACAGAGAGTTAATGGCTCTCCACCTGGCCATACACCACTTCCAGTCCTGCCTGAAAGGGCGCATCTTCACTGCGTTCGTGGACCACAAGCCACTAACGTACTTAACGTACTTTATCTTCCTGGAAGATAAAATAAAGCGGAATTCGACAAATTAGCAGGAAATCACATCCCTGAGAACACGCCGCCATGAATTTTTGAAAAAGCATACAACGAGCCATTTGATTGGTCCAATCGTTTGCAACTATCCAATCGCAGGGCTGTTTACAATACAGCAGTAGCTTGAACACAACACATCCGGGTTATCGCGGGAGATGACTTCCGGGGAAGCGCCGAGCGCTTATGTAATCGTGTTGATTTTCGCTAAAATAGGTACAAGGTACCTTACCCCCCCTAAAATTTTCTCAACGGATTTAGACGATTCACAGAAATGATCAATTTGAAAATAAATCGGCGGAAATCCGCAGATCGGCGGAAAATTGCCATCCCTGATACCACCAAACAATACAGAGAACGAGAGAGAACCTGAATTAGACAGAGCTCAGAGAGGGCAAGATGAGACAGAAGAGAGGAGCCAAGGAGAGTAAAGCGTTCAGGCAGAGGAAGGAGAGAATGATAATACCAGTAAAAAGTCTAAACACAGGATGTCTGGGTGGGACCCCAACTGGCCCAATATTCAAGCCTTGGTTGTACAGTACTTCAAATGGTAAATTCCATATGCAATGTTACGATGTACAATTTTGAAAAGAAATAAATAGTATAAAATTAACATATTCTGGTATTTTTAACCCCCCCCCCCCCCCCGGAAATATGTTGCCACCGCACCAAGGTCTTTAAGCCAGAGGAAATACTGCACCCTATACCTTGCACCTTCCTCTGTAACACCAACCCTCTCTATGTCCTCCTTCACTACATCCATGAATCTTCTCTGTGGTCTTCCTCTTTTCCTCCCGCCTGGCCTCCATCTTCAACATCCATTGTCCAATATATCCACTATCCCTCCTCTGCACATGTCCAAACCATCTCAGCCTTTCCTCTCTTACTTTGTCTCCTAACCGCTCAACCTGAGCTGTCCCTCTGATATGCTCATTTCTAATCTTGTCCCTCCTAGTCACTCCCAATGCTAATCTTAGCATCTTCAACTCTGCCACGTCCAGCGCCACCTCCTCTCTTTTTGTCCTGTCAACAAACCACACTACCGTCTTGTAAATCTTCCCGTTCACTCTAGCTGCGATCCTTCTGTCACAACTGTCACCCCTGACACTCATCATCACCCACTCCACCCTGCCTGAACTCTCTTCTTCACCTTTTGTGAATTTTCCATTACTTTGGATGATTGACCCCAGGTATTTAAACTCAGCTGCCTTCACTACCGTTACTCCTTTCATCTTCACCGTTACACCTACCTCCCTCTCATTCACACTCGTGTATTTTGTCTTGCTTCTACTGACTTTCATTCCTTTTCTCCCCAGTGCATACCTCCATCTCTCCAGGTTCTCTTCCACCTGCTCCCTATTCTCACTACAGATCACAATGTCATCTGCAAACATCATGGTCCACGGAGACTCCTGCCTGACCTTGTCTGTCAGCTTGTCCATCACCATGGCAAACAAGAAGAGGCTCAGAGCCGATCTCTGATGTAATCCCACCCCCACCCTTGAATCCATCTGTCATTCCTACAGCACACATCACCATTGTCCCGCTGTCCTCATACATGTCCTGCACCACTCTCACATACTTCTCTGCCACTCCTGACTTTCTCGTACAGTGTGACATTTCCTCTCTTGGCACCCTATCATATGCTTTCTCTAGATCTACAAAGACACAGCGCAACTCCTTCTGACCTTCTCTAGCTCCTAACACCACTGTCAGGAATCTCGGAGTCATTTTTGATCAGGATATGTCCCTTATTTCACACATCAAACAAATCTCTAAAACCATGAACAGTACTTCCACCTATGTAATATTGGCAAAATTAGGAACATCTTGTCCCAAACTGATTCTATACCTAAACTAAATAAATCCTCTCTCTCTGCTTCCAGCTGGCTTGCAAGGTCCTTACTCTTTTGAAACCGTGCTTTCCGATTCTGGATCTTCTGGTCCTTATCTCCAATCTGATGCAGAACCTGCTCCAGATCATTCTGTGTCTCCCTCAGTTTTCACTTGGTGTTTTGTTGCAGTATCTGAAGCTCCTGGTGCTGATGTTTGGCCTTCTTATGTTGCAGATCTGTGCTCTTAGTAGCACTCTCCTTTAACTGTTCTGTGCGGGACAGTTTGAGCTGCAGGTAGGCAGCTTGTTTGTCGTGATCTTTCTGTTTTCCTCCAGAAAAATGCCGCCATGCATTAAAAAAAACACACAAGTGCTAGACCGGCAGAAGATAAGTTGAAGTGATTTAGAGCTGCTTCAGTGTTAGCAACAGCTGGCTCAGCTTCTAATTATGATTTTTTTTTTAAATTCATGAGCTGAATACAATTTGAAATTGAAACTAAACTGCTCCTGCTGACCAAATTTTCAAAGTAAAAGCAAGCCTTCAAAATAAAAGCACGAAGAATTTTCAATCATAAATTTAATCTGTCTCTCTAGTGGAAAAAGTCAAAGTAAAACTGAAGTAATAATGTTGAGTAATCTCTTAGAATCAGTTTCTACTGATAGACCTCTGTGTGTGTGTTGCTGTAAAAATCAAAACCAAAGCAAACTGTTCAGTTAAGCTTTATGGTTTGATGTAGGTGATGGACATAAAGGATTATAAAGGATTTAACAGAAGAAAAACTCACTTGTCCAATCATCTTCAAAGCAGTAGAGGAAATGGAAGACTACCATGACCAGAGCATGGAGAGAGATGAGTGCAATGTACATCTAAAAAGGGATAAAGGAAGAGAACACAGTGAACAGCAGATAGCCACATACACTCACCACAAACAGAGTGTATTTAACTGAGAAGCTAAACCATCTTTACAATAAGTTGGACACACACAGTTAAAGCTTTTAAGAGTCTTATGTATAAAGAAAACTTACTGTAAAAAGCACAAAGTACTTTTGGTTATTCTCCCCGACACAGTTGTTGACCCAAGGACAGTGATGGTCCATCTTCCGTATGCAGCGTTTGCACACACTGCAAAGGAAACAAGTGACATATTAATTACAGTACAGAAATGACTGCATAAATCCTTCAGACGTTATTGATCTATTGAATAAAAAAACAGTAGGGGGAGACATTAAAAGGGTAGCACTGTTCTAAAGACCAAAGACCATCAAATTTCAATGAAATCCGGAACAGAGACGGGTGATTTAAGGCTCATTTACAGTTCTGAAAGGACATCTGTTTGCACACTAAACACAGGATTTCATGCAGTAGCTGTTCTCTATCTCCTGGGTTACAAACATATGGGAGACAGTAGTACTACTCTTGTTTATTCTCTTGTTCCTTTGGCTTACTCCCAGTTGGAAAGAAAAGAGAAGTAACAATGCAGAGAGTTTATCTTGTTCTTTCAGCTGCTACCTTTAGGGGTCACCACAGCGGATCATCTGCCTCCATCTCACCCTATCCCTTGCATCCTGTTCTCTCACACCAACACTCTCCATGTCTTCCTTCAATATGTCCATGAATCTTCTCTGTGGTCTTCCTCCCCCAGGTTCTCTTCTACATGCATCCTACTCTCACTACAGATCATTTGCCAACATCATAGTCCAGGAGGACTCCTGCCTGACCTTGTCTATCAGCCTGTCCATCACCACAGCAAACCGGAAGGTTCAGGTTACTTTATTTGTACCCGTAGGTAGATTTGTTGAGGAAGGGCCTCAGGGCTAATCTCTGATGTAATCCCACCCCCACCATGAATCCATTCATCACTCCTATAGCACAACTCAACACCGTCTTGCTGTCCCCATACATGTCCTGCACCACCCTCCCATACTTCTCTGCCACTCTTGACTTCCTCATACAGTACCACACTTCCTCTCTTGGTCTCTTCTGACCCTCTCTATACTTTTCTATCAACACTCTTAGAGCAAACACTGATTTTATGTTTACAGTGGAGTAAAAATTAGATGGGTATGTACAGACTAGAGGTTGCACTAGACTTTATTGTTATCTATCATTCTGACAGATAGAGCTATAGAAGTTCTGTCATAATCTGTTATTACCTGTCAGTTCAATGCTCATATAATAAGACATAGAATAGCTTTTGTTTCTGTTCACAGATTCGGTTTTAATCATGAACCCACAGGACACAGTTTTCAGATTTTGCATTTATTTATTAATTGAGCTGATTAACAGAGACCGTGGGTCAGCGTTGTGATATGTGCTATAAAGTGGACTGGTGGTACTAACAAGTAAAAGTTACAATAAATCACCCTCAGTGTAATCAGTCAAAATGACTGACAGACAACTTCCCGATTTTTCTGTCACTGCTAAAAAAATATCTGTCAATGACAATATTCAGTTAAGGTAACCTCTGGTACAGACATACAAAAATGGATACCCTCTGGTAACTGTAAATCCTGCTTACCAGAGAATAATGTAACAAAAAATACCAGTAGAACAAAGTTGCTCAGGATCAAGTACAAGAAAAAAAATTATGGAATCACCTTGTAATTTGCATTGATAAAACAAATACCTGTACAAGTCTAAATATGCAAACTAGTCTGCTATTAAAACAGAGAGCACTCAGACCTTAAAGGTGCCTTCACACCAAACACGAATGGGCGGCACGAATAAATGCAAAGTCAATGGAAAGAGGCGAGCACACGCGAAATTGCGCGTTCACGTCCAAGGAATAGCAAAAACTTTGAGATTCTGACGTCATCGGAGTAAAACTATCAACACTGGAGAGTAAACTAGTTTGAAAATGAGACTGACACTCACCTGGAGACAGAAGGACCAGGAGCTCTTCAACTGAATTGGGACGTTGGAGTTATTTACCCATGGATTCCTGCCACGGATGTGCTAACAAGGCTAGCAAGATAGCAACGTAAACACAAATCAAGTTTTCGAGGCAGGGACAACTTTTTCAGGTGAGCCCCCGTCGGATAACGCAAACCTAAGCATGATGTTATTTGGGGAATTTCCACAGCAGGTTGAACACTGCTGCAGAAGTTATAAAAGCAACTTCGCCTGTCCACATCTCACCCAGACGGTGAATTCATATCTATTCGTGTGTTTACATTGAATTATAATGTAATCGTGCTGTGCGAAAAATTTCCCCATTTGTGTTTGGTGTGAAGGCACCTTAACAAGGTGGTACATCTGAATAATAGAAAACATTGTCCAAACAAGAATGCTGTCAGCTGAAACAATGGAAAGGACTAAAAAAAATCCTTGACAAAAGTGTGACAAAAGATGTTAGTTGTTCCTGGTCAACTGTGTCTATAATTTGGAGGGAGTACAAGCAAAACAGAAAGCTTTTAAAGCAAAAATGCAGGCAGACCAAGGAAGACGTCAAAGCTTTAGGACAGAAAACTTAAAGCAATATGCCTTTAAAAGAAGCACAACAAAAAGATATTTAAAAAACAAAACAAAAACCAGACCATCAATGATGAAGTAGCTCATTCCGGCCTGACAAAAGCACCCTGGGAGTGCTCAGATCTCCTGATTATTGACCTTGACCTTAAGTACAGCCTAGATGCTAACCCATCTAGGATGTGCTTAAATTCAAGGTCAGTGGCCTAGGAGGGGTATCATTTTTGGGGAAATCCTAAATGCCCAGATCTCTTGACCAGAGACCACAACTTGGATGTAGACTCACCTAAGGATCCTCGTGAGCAAGGTTGGTAAATATCGAGGCAATTTCCTAGGAGTAGCAATTTTTCTGAAATCCCATAAGTGCCCAGATCTCCTGACCTTTGACCTTGATGTTGAGCACAACCTGAATGCAGACCCTCCTGAGGACCACTGTGAGTGAGTTTGGTGAGCATCGGGGCAAATGCATACAATGAGTAGCAATTCCTGTGAAATGTGGACAGACGGATGGACAACGGACGCCACGGCATTGCATCAGCTCCTTTCGGCTTCACCGGAATAAACTAAAAAGTAATTCTGAAGTAATCCAATCAAATGACTAAAACAGGACTGAAACTAATGCAGTGCAAGGACACAGTGAAAATGTGAAAAAAACGACTGTTTAAAATTGCAGGAGTTAAAATCTATGACTTCACTGCACCAAAACCCAGCATTTGTACTGGGTCTGTGAATGTCAAATGCTGCAGCGGTGAATCTCCGCCCTTTTGTTGCCCTACCTGCAGTGGTGTGCCCGGTCAGGCTTGATGCTGCAGCACTTGGGACATTTGTAGACCACCTGCCCTGGTTTCAGCTGAAGGCTTTCTATGTACTCCTTAGTGGCGTTTCCTTTTGGCACTGCCCCCTACGTAATGCATACAGTACATGATGATGTGCAGCTCTTTAATCACCAGAATTATGAAAGCAGTTGTAAAGTGAGGTTAAAGTGAAGCTAAATGTAGCAGAATGCTATTAAAGTTGTGCTGCAATATTCTGGAGTAAGTAAAACACTGAAAATTTAAATGTTTTCTTTTTGTGTGTAAGCGTGTTTCGGTAAGCACAAAGAAGCTCCTACTCACAGGGTCGGTGCACATGGCCCTGAGGTGCGAGGCAAGGGCGAAGAAGGCCAGGGTGTTGAACAGAGTCCCGTTCACAATACTGTATATCAGGTTCTTAGAGGGCAGCAGCATTACAAACAGCACCACAAACTCTGCATACAACACCAGCAGCCACGTGATGACGGCACACACTATACCACAGGCATCCCTGATGAACCACATGGCCGACGTGGAGGAGGCAGTGATGACGTCTTTGGAGATGGGGATGCGCTGATCGGCCTGAAGGCAGGTAGTTCCCATCCCCGCCCCGGCCTGGTTGCGCCCTTGCTCCACATCCCTGCATCTGCGTACGGGGCTCTTCATCCTTCATCCAAGCTGGAGGTCTGCTGCCGCCGCCGCCACCAATGCACCTTCAGGCACCAGTCTCAGTCACCGCATGCTGAAGGGAGAGGAGATCATGGGTTAGAAAGGATCAAAAATTTATATATACTGTATATATTCTTACATATATATAAGATTTATCTACAAAATTTCAAATGAGAAAAACTATCCATCATTGTCTCTACAGTTTAGCCCTATCTGCTTCCCTGGTGCTCTCAAGGATATTCCAGGTGTCACAGAGCAAACAGAACAGTTGCTGAATTGTTACAGCCCTGTAACACATTAACTGTTTACAATAATATGTTACAGGGCTGGGCTTGGAGGGGTAATAATCAAAGACAATATGAAAAATTTAAAGACCTGCTGTATCTCTCTTTTTTTTTTTTTTTTTTCTTTCAGCTGCCCCCTTTCGGGGTTGCTGCAGCGTATCATCATCACCTGATATGGCGATGATCTGCATGTTGATTTGGCAAGGATTTTTACACCGGATGCCCTTCCTGATCCATTTATCCGGGCTTGGGACAGGCACAAGGAGTACACAGGCTTGTGCTCCCCCTGTGGCTGGGCAACCAATTTCCTTCCGCCATTCTATTATGCTGAGCAACAAGCTAAAAGGCAGGAAGTGCCATTTTTTATATGGTCTTTGGTATAATCCAGCCAGGGCTTGAACCATGACCTCCCTGTTGTTGGGGCAGATGTTCTACCACTCAGCCACTCCAGTAAATGAATTCCATTAATTAGACAGCAGTTCACAAAACGTGTTCAGTTGCTCCATAAGGTACCTGTAAATAAATATATGCCAATACCATACATTACACACATATACTGTCAAAAAAAGAACATTTCTGTTCTTCAGTTTTACAGGGAAACTACTTCCTCAAAATACATACAGTATCTGGCAGCTCGGTGGCGCAGTGGTTAGCACTGTGGCAGCACAGTATGATGGTCGACGGGATCGATTCCACCCCTGACCATCGTGGGTTTGATCCCACACCTTGACCATTGGTGACCCTTCTGGGTGGAGTCTGCATGGGTTTACCCCGGGTACTCCCGATTTCCTCCCACAGGCCAAAAACATGCAGGTTAGGTTAACTGGAGACTCTAAAGTGGCCCTGTGTGTGTGTGTGTGTGTGTGTGTGTGTGTGTGTGTGTGTGTGTGTGTGTGTGTGTGTGAATGGTGAAGGGATTGGTGCCGCACCGTGGCTGCCTCATCCATCCAGGTGGATGCCCTGTAATTTCCCCATTGTGGGACTAATAAAGGATTATAAAAAAATATAGATATAAAACACCTTATGTTTTAGACTTAATCCTTGGTTATTTTCACATAGCATTCTCTCTTTTCATTCATTTCCCATTGCACAAAATCCACACAAAATGTTAGGCAAATGGCCATGTTTCCCTATAGAGGTGTTTCAACTGCCTTTAAAAAATAATTAAGAGGTGGCTATACTGTATTTTTGTTGGAATTATGTTAGCACAAATCTGTAAAGTAATTAATTTTGATGATTCTTCATCTCCACAGAGTAGAGGTATGACAGGCTATACCAATGAAATTAATACATCTCCAGAAAATGTATTTCATGTGCTTTCAGACTGTGAAATTTCAAGATTTTACTATGACTGCAACCCCATAAATTTTATTTTCACAGTTTAGGTATATTGCTCCCAGTTCACGTCGCATAACCACCAGCTATTTGATCTGTTTCAAAACATCATACCTCCTACTACTTTTGTTCATTAAACAACACAAAATCTGATACTCAGAATGCAAAGCGATTTGAATTTTTATGTAACTTTTTCAACAGTAACCATATAGACGCAATATGCATGAGTGCCATGAATACAAGTTTGCGACAGATTTCCACTTACAAACAATGATAACCAGTGCATTTAAGTTTGGGTACAACTTGAATTTGGACTAACGAGCACAAAAACTAATGAAACTAGAAAAGCACTCAGAGAGCGCATACCTCCGCCAAGGCTCTTTCTGCCTCTCATGGATCACCTCCAAAATGTAATGACTTCGTGTGTCGGCCACGAGCTACTTGTGGTGAAAACTGCATCAAAGTCTATCCAGTAGTTTTGGAGGATTCTTGCTAACACACTGTGAGAAGATAAGAGCCTCGGCAGGGGTATGCATTCTCAGATCATCACCAAAATATAATGGGTTCCTCTCTAGCCCAAGGACCACCTCTGGTGAAAATTTCATCCAAATCCATCCAGCAGTTTTAGTGTAATCCTGCTTATAAACAGACAGACAAACCACTCTGATTACATTACCTCCTTGGTGGAGGTAATAAAAAATATTCTCAAATAAACAAAATAAAAATGTATACAATAAATAAATTCTCTTTTTAGGAAATGAACGATGCAGACAAGTGCAACAGCAGAAGGCTGAACAGCCTATTATAAAAAGTTCCCATAACTAAATAAAACAATGACCCATGAAACATGAGTTGGAAACTTGAACTAAACAGCTTCATCAAAAGTGTTTGTCGCAACACAATTAAATAACAGACATTAAAGTTCGATCTTTCAACCCAAAAAGTAAAGAAATAAAACTCACACATCAGCTTCTACTGCACCATACAGGGCTGCTGTAACTCGACTGTTCAAAACAAACTGCAGTAAACGTATTCAACGCCATTAAAGTCAAGAAGAAAATAACAAACCATTCCATCTTGTTTGAAACCTTGCTGAGTCTAGAGGTTTAAAAGTTTAATGATCAGGCTTCAGATGAAAATTAAAAGAGCTTTTTCCAGTCCAAAATAACAGTTTACAAATGCTTTAAGCTACACTAGTGGAATGTGAGCCTTCACTACACATACAGTGAAATATTTAAGCTGTTTTAATTTATTTGTGATGATTATGGTTATCTCTTTTTAAATTAAATTACAAATCATGGTATTCTAATTTACCAAGATGCACTCAAACTCAGAATGAGGGTTTATTACCACAACAATAATAAGAAGATGAAAAAGAGTAAAGCTACTCATGTAATTCACTCATTTACTGCAGTTAACAGTAAAGTTTTTTATTCTTCCCCTTAAAAGATTTCAGCTTGTTTTCCAATATGGTTGTACAGGTTATAGGAAAAAGTTTTGAAATGATTTATCTTGGTCTCGTTTTTTACATCACAAAAACCTGGCATTTGAACAGGGGTGTGTAGACTTTTTAACCAAACTAGCATTAAAAGGGTTAAAATCCCTGTAATTATTCCATTCATTATTCAGTATTTGATAGTTTTGATCAGGACTGAAGCTGATCAAAAGAGTTAACCCAAAAAAGCAGGAAAAAAATAATGTGTACTATTTTCATAGCAATTTTTGGAAGTGGACATTTTTTCCCTTTATGACTTTTAAAGGTTAGTAAATTAAACTGATGCCTGAGTGTTAAGATATTTTTGTTACTTTTCACATAAAAGACTGATCACTTAAAGGGCAATAAAAACTGATTTCCAGCAATATACACTGCAGTGTTTTCTATGCACTGACTAAACCATGGTGGCCCACCACAGTTGAACTGGGCCCACCATCCATCCATCCATCCATCCATCTTCTTCCGCTTAATCCTTTTCGGGTCACGGGCGGGCTGGAGCCTATCCCAGCATCTTTGGGCGAGAGGCAGGGTCCACACTGGACAGATCGCCAGTCCATCGCAGGGCCAACACAGACAGACAGACAACCATTCACTCTCACAAACATGCAAGTTGGGTCAATTGGTATCAACCGGGGATTCTAAATTGTCCTTAGGTATGACTGTGAATTGGGCCCAGCATGGTTTGAAAATGAACTGACTATATCATTACACTTCTCATTACAGCAACAACAGCTGTATTTCTTTAGCTGTTTCTTCAGCAAAGCTCCTCTCACACACACACCCCTGAGGTGGGAGCACACCACACACCTTAGCTCCAGTGTGTCAGATTCTCCTTTGGGTTTTTTTTTTTTTTTTTTCATTTTGGCTTCACTCTGGTTAGCGCAGCAGCTAACTCCAAGTTAACAGTTTGATTAAATAACTGCTACCTACAGCGGAGGAAAAAAGTATTGAACACGTCAACATTTTTCTCATTAACCATATTTCTGATGGAACCATTGATGTGAGATTTTCACCAGATATCAGCAACAACCAAAGTAATCCATACATACAAAGAAATCAAGGCAATTGTATTCACAAAACAAGTTATATTTAATAACGTGGAATGACACAGGGAATAAGTATTGAACACATGAAGAAAAAGAGGTGTAAAAAAGGCATAGAAAGCCAAGAAACCAGGTGAAATCCATCAGAATTTAGGAAACCATCCCACCCCCCACCAGTAAAAACTAATTTCAGCTGGTTAAGTCCTGACTAATAGCCTTTAAAAAGGTCCATGATTATCAGATTGTCACACCACAAAGAACTCATGATGGGTAGAAGCAAAGAGCTCTCTCTTGACCTTTGCAACCTTATTGTTGCCAAACATAATGATGGCATTGGTTACAGGCGTATTTCTCAACTGCTGGATGCTCCAGTGAGCACTCTTGGAGCCATCATTCAGAAGTGGAAAGAACATCCTTTTACCATAAACCGGCTACAAGCAGGAGCTCCTCGCAAGATTTCTAAGACAGAGGAGTCAAAGCAAGAGCAAAAGACCACTCGTGGAGGGCTCCAGAAAGACCTGGAGTTAGCAGGTACTGCTGTTTCAAAGAAAACAATAAGTAATGCACTCAACTGACATGAGCTCTATGCCCGCTCACCTCACAAGACTCCACTGCTGAAGAAAAAGCATGTTGAAGCTTATTTAAAGTTTGCTGCACAACATTTGGGCAAGCCAGTAAAATACTGGGAGAATATAATCTGGTCAGATGAATCCAAAATTGAACTTTTTGGATGTCACAACATACAGCATGTTTGGAGGAGAAATGGCACTGCACATCAGCCCAAAAACACCATACCAACAGTGAAGTCTGAAGGTGGCAACATCGTGGTGTGGGGGTGTTTTTCAGCACATGGTACACACAGACTTCATATAACTGAAGGAAAGATGAATGGACAAGTGTACAGAGACAGCTTTGATAAGAACTTGTTGTCATCTGCCAAGATGCTGAAGATGAAATGAGGGTGGAAATTTCAGCAAGACAATGATCCTAAACACAGAGCCAAGGAAACTCTCAACTGGCTCCAGAGAAGGAAAATAAAGCTGCTAGAATGGCCCAGTCAGTCACCTGACCCAAATCCTATTGAAAATCTATGGAACAAACTGAAGATCAGAGTTCATAGAAGACACCCATGGAACCTTCAAGAGTTGAAGACAGTTTGTGTGGAAGAATGGAATAAAATCACTCCTGAGCAATGCCTGTGCCTAGTTTCTCCATACAGAAGGCATCCGGAAGCTGTTATTACCAGCAAAGGCTTTTCTACTAAATATTAAATGAATTTCACCAATTGTGTTCAATACTTATTCCCTTTGTCGTTCCACTTTATTAAATATAATTTGTTTTGGGAACACAGTTGCCTTGATTTCTTTGTATGTATGGATTACTTGGGTTGTTACGGATATCTGGTGAAAATCTCAGGTCAGTGGCTCCATCAGAAATATGTTTAATGAGGAAAATGTTGACATGTTCAATACTTACTTTCCCTGCTGTACAATAGCCAGTGCCAGAGAGGATAATCCTCTAACATCACTTTAATTAGAGGTAAGTAACAACAATATCTTTTTGTTATAACTGTAAGATAGCAAATTTTTAATGATTTCAAAGCAATGACGATAAAGACAGTCATTTGTTCAGTGATTGTACTCTGAGTTACTTTGGATTTCACTCTTTAATTTTTATTTGCATTCAGTATTTTGCTCAATAGACTGACATTTTTTAAGTCATTGCTTTTCTACTGTAGCTCAGGAAATATTTAATATATTACTGTTTATTCATATAGTATGACTTAGATTATATTAGAGGGAACATTTGGATAGTTTACATTTAATTTTACTCAGTAAAGTCACAGAAAATGAAATGTGAAAAAAGCTGTAAATTTAAATCTTTAAAGACTATGAAGAAAAACTGTAAAATAACTTGACGAGAGAGAAAGAATAATGAGGAAAAAATTACAAATTTATGGAAACATGTAAAATTCACAACAAAAGTGTTTAAATTTTAGGAGAAAAACCTCAAATTTATGGGCAAGAAAAAATACAAATTTACACAAAAAATTATGAAAAAAAGATGCAAAGACAAGAGAAATTCTTCAGTTTGCTGAAAGTAAAATCATTACTCAAGTAACTTTACCTGATGCTTTCTTAATTATGTTTTTTATGGTGACTACTCTTACTTAAATATGAGTAAATAATATTGTAAAGTTAACACTAACTTTACTTTAGTGTAAAGTCTGGCTACTCTACCCACCTGTGGTCCTTTGTTAGGTAAAATGTAGCTGATCAGAGCAGTTAGACCCAGTTACAACTGTTATTTCTGCCATTATTGCCTTTTGTTTTTATGCATTGCTGCCATGTTTTCTTTTTCAAATATTTGCCAATGTCCTGTCCAACAGGAGGTCCAGTGATGCTCGTCAGCTGCTTGATTTTTTAGATGTTTCTCATGGGCCAATAAAGATCGGTGTTAAAAAAACATCTAGCCACTCCAGGCCATCTGTACATGTGAAGAAATAACCACAATTTTGATGTATGCCAGAGTTGTTTTGTCTGTTTTGATAATGTGAACCGACAACGCTGGACCACTGAATACGTACGACAGCTAGTTGCCAGGCATGCTGGAGAACAAGAGCCAATACTCTCAACAGTAAAATGTTGCAAGACTGGTATGGGCACATCACAAGGCATTCCTTCCTGTCAAGACAGACCATCCTACAGCCACCATGGTTTCAAAAAACCCTGTGGGAAAACACTGTACTGCAACATGATTCCATGATGTTTTAGAGGCTTTTTCAAAGGTTTAGGCATATTTTGATGATTATCGTGATATCAATAATCACAGTTATTTTGGCAAGGATAATTTTTAGAGCTATGTGGCGTCTCTCATCTTTCACTTAACAAAACCCCATAGATTCTGCATGGGGTTAGGTCAGGAAAGTTTGCTGAACAGTCAAGCACAGTGATACCATGGTCATGAAACCAGGTTTTGGTACTCTTGGCAGTGTGGGCAAGTGCCAAGTCCTGCTGGAAAATGAAACTGGCATCTCCATAAAGCTTGTCAGCAGAGGGAAGCATGAAGTGCTCTAAAATTTCCTGGTAGACGGCTGCACTGACACTGGACTTGATAAAACACAGTGGACCAACACCATCAGATGACATGGCTCCCCAAATCAGGTGCCAAGTCACTTCATTTGGAAATCAAGGTCCCAGAGTCTGAAGGATGAGTGGAGAGGCACAGAATCCATCTTGAGGCTTGAGTTCAAGTGTGAAGTTTCCACAGTCACTGATGATTTGGGGAGCCATGCATCTGCTGGTGTTGGTCCACTGTGTTTTGTCGAGCCCAAAGTCAGTGCAGCCGTCTACCAGGAAATTTTAGAGCACCTCATGCTTCCCTCTGCTGACAAGCTTTATGGAGATGCTGATTTCATTTTCCAGCAGAACTTGGCACCTGCCCACACTGCCAAAAGTACCAGTACTTGGTTTAATGACCATAGTATCACTGTGCTCGATTGGCCAGCAAACTCTCCTGACCTAAACCCCACAGAATGTAAGGAGTATTGTCAAGAGGAAGATGAGAGACACCAGATCCAACAATGTAGACGAGCTGAAGGCCGCTATCAAAACAACCTGGGCCTCCATAACACCCCCGCAGTACTACAGGCTGATTTACGCCACGCTGCATTGATGCAGTAATTCATACAAAAGGAGCCCCAACCAAGTATTAAGTGTGTACATGGACATATTTTTCAGTTGGCCAACATTTCTATGAAAAATTCATTTTCTGAAATTAATTTTATGTAATATTCAAATTTTTTGAGAAAGTGAATTTGGGGTTTTCATGGGCTGTAAGCCATAATCATCAAAATTAAAAGAAATAAACACTTGAAATATATCACTCTCTGTGTAATGAATCTATAATATACAAGTTTCATTTTTCTGAATTGAACTACGGACATAAATCAACTTTTTCATGACATTCTAATTTACTGAGATGCACCTGTAAGAGCAAAGAAATATTCCACGTAAATGTAACGATAAAGTCATCTGCAGGTTTCGTTTTATGTCACCACCAATGGCGGCAACACCATCCACTTCACACAAGCGGCAGAAGATGAGAGGAGACAAAGAGGGGAGAGCTGCAGCCAAACTTTCTGTCGGTGGGACTTTTGACAACACGTGGACATGTCATGTTTGCGTCAATCACAAATGGTTGATGATGTCTGAGCCAATAAAAAGATGGTTATTTTGATTTCAGCGCCCTTGCATTTAGTCAGAGAAGGGACACGCCTGTGAGTGTGCGTGTGGTGGAGGGGTCGACTTGGGTCTTGAGCTCAAACCCTTAAGGCACAGGTGTCAAACTCATTCCCCGGAGGGCCAAGAGCCTGCAGGTTTTACCTCCACCCAGTGTCTTCAACAGGTGATTTTAACTGAATTTCTTCCCACTGATTGATGATCAGTGATAGAACCTGCTGAAGACACTGGGTGGAAGTAAAACATGCAGTGTCTTGGCCCTCCATGGAATGAGTTTGACACCCCTGCTCAGTCCACACTGAGACCTAGACCTTAAGGCTTAAGGTCTAGGTCTCAGTGTGGACTGAGCGGAACAATGGGATGTAAAACTACTGCAGATACTGCAGATAAATGCTGCTCATCGGCAGCACATCTGTCTGCAGTCTGACCCCAGGTTTTAGAATGCAGGAAACCTCAGAGCTGAGGTCTGGAGAGGTCAGCCAGGTAGGAAACCACCTAGTCATTACGACCTTCATTTTAACCCTCATACCAGCACGATCACGCAGGTTAAATTTCACCAGGCTGAATTGACACACACGATTACTGGCTTCACGTTAAACAAAACGTCTGGTGATCGACTGCCAATGGGGGCAAAGCTAGTGGGTCAGCGATGGCCACTTGGTTTTCATGGGCGGAAGGAAGTACTTCCTCACGTCAAGGTAAGACGCCAGCAGCCATACTGACAGGCAGGTGATAACACAACACAATCACGGCAACGAAGCAAAACAAAACACACAAACCAATAAACACTGATACAGTTTTCAGCTCAGACGCCCGACAGACTCCAACAGCAGCAGATGCATGGACGTTTTATGCTAATGCTAGCTGCGCAGCTAGCATGTCAGAGTGATGATTCCGGGTTTCTGGACCACCGCTTCAGTCCGGTCGGGCCGCCCAGGACGGCCCGGGTCCAAACACTGCTTCCACTTTGGATCAAATCTTTGTATCGAAGTGAATCTCACCTGAAATAACAGCTTCCTCCGGTTTCTCGCTGCCGCTGCGTCCCCCGCCACCTCACTCTTTTTTTTCTACATAACTTTATTAATCACAACAGTAAAACAGTACAAGTTCTAGTTACATGGAGTAAAAGACAGTAATGGATCAGAATACAGAATACAGACAGTGGGCGATTTGTTATTTTTCAGCAAAGAGGATGGGCTGTTCACAGATGAGCATCAGGTAGAAACGCATAAATGTAAATTAGGTACAAATTTGCAAGAACAAAGGTGCAAAAATCTTACATGCCAATTTAAAAATTAAACAAGTCGCAAATTACAATTTAACTACATTAAATAAAAATTTAACCAGCATGCATATGAGTGTTGCAAATTTACAAGAAAAAATACGAAAATTTACAAGAGAAAAATGACAAATTTACAGGTAAAAAAAATTGCAAATTTGCATTAAAAAAGTTGCAAATTTTTGAGCAAAAAGTTGCAAATTTATAGGGAAAAAGTTGCAAATTTTTGAGGAAAAAAGTAGCAACTTTTTTTAAAAAAAAAAGTTGCAAATCTAAGAAAAATGCAAATTTGTGAAAATAATTTACAAATTTTTGAGAAAAAAGTTCCACATTTTTGAGGAAAAAAGCTGCAGATTTAAAATTGAGAATTTACAGGGAAAAATATGAAAATTTATGAGAAAAAAGTTGCAAATTTGTGTGAAAAAAGTTTCAGATCTATGAGAAAAAAGCACATTTATGAGAAAAAAAGGTGTAAATTTTTGCGAAAGAAGTTGCAGATTTACAGGAAAAGAAGTTGCAGATTTAAAGTTGAAAATTTACAGGAAAAAAATGCAAATTTATACCTTTTTTTGCATTTCTACTTATAATTGGTGCTTCAAATCCCTTTTATTCAGTTACGTAACATGATAGAAAAAGTGGGATTATGATGATATTAGGGGGACAATGATGGCAAGTTAACAAGGGGACTCGGACGTTTCACCAAATACGCATCACTCTGCTTCAGCTGTGTTTTAATAATCTTTAAGTTAAAGTTGCATCTTATATGTGCCAAATGTAATATTGTGTGTTTTTTGAAAAGAGACAGTCCTAAACCAAACCCCCCTGACCCAGAAGTTCCGCCCTTATAAACATCTAAGAAAATATTTTACACTCGTTTAAGCAATACACAAATAATAAATTTTCAAAAAGGAGAGAGAGGAAGTTCCGACTTATTTAATCTCACCCCCTTTCCAGAAATCATTAAACAATAATCATAATAGTTCAAACAAATACCATCTAACAAACACAAATAAAGCTACAATGCAGAGCAAATGAAGGGGAAATAAGAAGATGAGATATGAAACAATAAAATATATAGGGTCCAATAAATAAATAAATAAATAACCTCTGAAATAAGTGAAATACAAAATTTTTTAACACTGGTGCGACAACTATGAATTCTGAAATTGAGTTTTCTCCTTAAAGGTAGAATATGCAGTATTTTCTGCTTTCAAATATTCCATAAATACCTAAAAATATAATTAGAAGAAGCCATCTCTATTGTCATTCAGTTCATACAGCCAATCATGTACAGTAGAACAAAATTACGTTTCTCCTATCATAGCTCTGCGAGATGCTGATGAAGTTAACAATATCATCAATATAAATGCTCACTCTATGTTTATTGCTGATACTGATGAAAAAGAAATTTTTGAAATTGTACACAAATTTAAAAACAAAAAATCAACAGATTGTAATGGTCACAGTATGGTTCTAGTTAAAAATATTATTGATTGTGCCGTCAAGCCTTTTACTCATATATGTAATTTGTCTTTGACAGCTGGAAAATTTCCTAAGCAAATGAAAGTAACTAAAATAATTCCATTGTTTAAATCTGGTGATAAATGCTTGTTCACTAACTATAGATCAATTTCATTCTTGCCCCAGTTCTCAAAAATATTGGAAAAAAAATATTTTTCATAAGAATGAATGGTTTCATCAATAAGAACAATATCCTCTGTGATCAACAGTATGAGTTTAGAAAAAAAACACACCGCTTCACTGGCTTTAATACATTTCATAGAACAGATTACTGATGCAATTGACAGGAAAGAGCATACAGTAGGGATATTTCTAGATTTACAAAAGGCATTTGATACTGTTGATCATGAACTACTTTTAAGGAAAATACAAAAGTATGGCATCAGAGGACTTGCATATGACTGGTTATGTAGCTACTTAGATGATAGACACCAATATGTACACATAAACAATGCTGATTCTGTCTTGTTAATAATGACGTGTAGAGTGCCTCAGGGCTCAGTGCTAGGACCATTGTTGTTTCTATTGTATGTTAATGATTTGTGTTTAGTTGCCAAAGAACTGAGGTGTGTTTCATTTGCTGATGATACAACTTTTTTTGTAGCGGAAATAATTTTGGGCAGCTTTTGGATACAGTGAATAAGGAATTATCAGTTTTTTAAAAAACGATTTGATCTAAATAAATGATCTCTTCACCTAGGAAAAACTAAATGTATAATATTTGAACATCAGACTACAAATAATCAGAGAAATTAAAATAAATGATGTTGTAATAGATACAGTTGTTGAAATAAAATTCTTAGGTGTAATTGTTGATAAATTAAACTGGAAATCTCATAAACTATGTCAGAACCAAAATGGCCAAATCAATTGCAATATTGTATAAAGTAAAAGATCTCTTATATCAAAAATCATTATTTTATTATTATTTGTACTATTGTATTATTTGTATACTTCACTAATTGTTCCCGATATGTCCTGCTGTTCAATAGTGTAGGGAAATACTTACAAGACAAATACACCCAATTTTTTTTTTGCAGCAAAAAAGGCTATTAGGGTAATTGCAATAAAACCATATCATGAGCCAACTAATCCACTATTTACACGGTTAAATGCACTAAAATTTAAAGATTTAGTAGAATATAGTACAATTCAAATTACCTTTAAAGGTCTGATGACACAGTTTTGACTTCATCTACTTTTGCAACACATAATTTCAATATGACAAAATAGGTTGGTCTGTGCAGTTCTAAGTCAAACAGGCTTTTTTCACGTGAATATTCAATTCAATTCAGTTGAATCTGGGGGCATCAGACATTATAGGTTTGAGCTGTGCCAAGCGGGCATCATGCCTAGCGAGTCAGACTCAGAGAGTGACGGTGGAGAGGCACACATGCCCGCTGCAGCAGCAGCAGCAAAGACACGGCAGGGGAACACCGAGTGGTATGCTTTTGTCACAGATATTGCAACAAATGATTTGTTCATAAATATAATTTATTTAAACCTGATTTTTCAATAAAATCATAGCAGTGTATTCTCTGTGGCTCAGGCATCAGGTTTATTATGTATTATCTTTTGAGTTCTTGTTGTTTTTATGTTTTGTGCATGTGGTTTACGTGCTGTTTTGACCCACTTTCAGGTGGGCACTATCCAAGATTCGCTGGTCCAACCACGTCCCCTCTGTCTTTGACAGTCAGCTGTTCATGTTTTGTGTGCATCATCTGCCGTGTTGTCAGCCAGCCAATATTGCCAACACTATGATGTGTTAGCCACTCCACACAGCCGTGGTTCTGTTGCGCCTCTTGAAGCGATGCCGGCCCTGGGGCGCAACCGTGGTTAACACGTCTCCTCTCCATGCCGTTCACTGGGCGATGTCAGCCCTGAACGCCAACTGTAAGTGTTTCTGTTTATTTTTGTAAGTCTTCACCTTTTTGGGAACTGTTGTCATCAGTCTTATGTTCAATACATGTGCTGTGGTCAATCCTGCGCATAAATCCATTCATCCTTCCCCTCCTTGTGCGCTCCTCCTGCATAAAAGCGCATGAGGAGTGCATGGAGAGGGAGGATGAAATAACGAGGATTGACGTGCAGGGTTCACCACAGCACATTTAATACAGAAAGACAGACAATTCCCAAAAAGGTGAAGACGTACAAAAAACACAAACACACTTACTGATGGTGTTCGGGGGCCGGCATCACCCAGCGAACGAATGACAGGAGACGTGTTAACCACAGGTGCGCCCCAGAGCCGACATTGTTTTAAGGACGCACGAGAACCACGGCGAACATGGAGTGACTAACACGTCGTGAGAGTGCTGAAAATACTGGCAGACTAACAGCACAGATGGCAATACTATGGACCAGCAGTGCGTGACTGGCAAACGGCCGCTAAGTACACGCACTGCTGGTGATGGCGTGATGAGAAGCACCTGGGCGAGGACCGGGAAAGATGATCAGCAGGAGTTGAAATCAGCTGGTGATAAACAGAGAGGGGACGTGGCTGGACCAGCGAGCTGTCAGCATGCGCTCACAGAAAGTAGGTCGAAGCGGCCGTCTAACAGCTGCCAGCCAGACAGTGGCTAAGGAGAGGAAAGCACACTGAAATACATACTAGACACGCATAAACAGCAGCACCTAAACCCACAGAGAGGTCTGGACCGAGCCGGGGGAAACCAAGCCGGCTCGGCTCCTGACACTCCTCCTGTGTAAAAGCGCACGAGGAGGCTTATGACAGTTGGAGCTGAAGCGTATGATGTGGTCTTTCACAGCCTGCTGTTTATCTAAGCCTGCGACACAACACAAAGGCATAGCCGTAAAATTAAAACAAGAAACCAGAGAAACTGTGAGCTACAAAGCTGCTGGCATTCCAGTTAACAACACCGGAGTCCGTTCTGTTGCTTACGTCATGGTGGTGCTGCCCTTCATTCGGTGGGCAGCACCACAGTCCAGTCAGTGGCTGCGGTTTTTTGATGATAACTAGTTTATGCAGGCGCAGTTGTAAATATTATATTGATTATCGGCAATGACTTTTGGGTTTACACAACATGCTAAAAAATGTCAAAATTGTGTCATCAGACCTTTAAAGCAGCCTGTTTTGTCCTTAATCTTAGTATTCAAGGAGGAGGCTCAGGGTGCAGTTGAACGTAGCTTTATTATAAGCATGAACCAAATAACTTGTGCTCTGTACAGCCAAGGGGTCAATGGCGAAAGAGGACGTGCCCCTTCCGCCCATGCCCTTTATACCCCGGAGTGACGGCGGAACCGGAAAGGCGGGCCGTCTCTCCCACTACACCCAGGGTATACTCAGCGCCATGTTTGTACACTACATTTCTCCCCCCTGTAGAAAACTGTCAAGCACACAGATTAGGCCCCTCCCGAATTTAACCCGACTCATACGCTAATATCAAAACACATATACAGTATACAGAAATAAATAAACAGGCCTATCCATTCACACAAAATAAACTAGAGGGGGCCTGGTAGAATACCAATCCACCTCACACAGCTAGACGGGTTATTCTGCCGTCTTTGGAATTGGAAAAAAGTTCCATAAAATAAAATTAACCGTGTTCCTAAGGCTAAAATAATCCCATAAAACACCTATATACAGTACATATAACCAGAACACTCATAACAAAACATAAGCAGTCAATATATACACCATACCTGTTGCCAGCTCCCACCCCAACACCCCCACCCCACAACTTGGGCAATTCACATAATACAAACAGTGTTGGAGAACGTTTTCTTTTCAAACTCAGGGCAAAATGCAACACATATATACTGACTCAATAATTTCAGGGTAAGATGGCATAACCACAACAATTTAAACACCATGCCAATACCCCCCCTCCCCACAGTCACCTTACAGTCCCTCTTGGAGACCCCTCCCTTAGATTACCGTCTAGCGGATTCCACCTCGAGTGCCTTTGCCTCTTCATCTTTGGGGATGAGCCACGTTGGCGTTTCTTCTCCTCCAACTGCCGCAGCTCGTTGGGGTGTCTCCATGATTCATTGGACAGTCCCAAGTAGCCGTCCTCCCGGGTAGCTACCACACGCAGCCGCCCCTGGTCATCTTGTCATGTTCTTTTCATGTGTACGCACCTCACCTGAGCTTCTACCCTGAGCTGGACTCCTTCACCGATGCGCAGAGGCGCTCCACTGGACTGACGATGGCCACCATGTTGTGATCGGGCTTCCGCCCTGGGTCGAACCTCGTCACCGACCCGGTCCGGAGTCCTCCCGGGATTCCAGTGTCATTGCCTGGCACGTCTTGGAATCGTGCCTGTCGGTCTCACCCCACTGTCTTTCATTTCCAACGCTGACACAGCCCCCGCGGCTCCTCCAGCCATCCCGGGCATTCCGCTGTGCCGTCCAGTTCCCACATCCATGGCAACTTGAGCACTGGCATCGGAACCCTCCCGAGATGGTGCTCCACGATGCTGGTCTTGCACCCCTCCCATAACACCAGGCCAGTCATTGTCTCAGACTGTGTCGTCCTCCACACGCGGGAACAGACTCCTCACAGTGGGCCAGTTCAACAGGGATATCGCTAATCCCATGTCTACCAACAACAGCACTTCTATGCCGTCCGGTGGAACGTTGTAGTAAATTCGCCCATCTGTGCTCGGAGAGACAGTATGAACAACCGTAGGAGTCGCTGCGGGGAAGTCCGTCTTCTGTCTTCAGTCCCCTTGCTTAAAAAAATTTGCAGGCCCTGGCAAAATGATGCAGTAGACCACACTTGCCACAGCGTTCGCCCTTCATTGGACACTCTCTTGCCTTGTACTGGTGCCTGGTGGACCCGCAGCCATAACACCTTGGCGTTCCTGGGGCGGACCTAATTCTTACAGCGGCGGCGCATTCTTCTCCATCCACGCTGTCTTTGTTGTCCGAGTCCATGGCCAGCACCTTGGTTCCTCGTGCCTCGATGTGCTTCTCTCTCGGAGGTCTTTAGACAAATTTTCCGCTGTCTCAAACTGCTGTGCTATCTAAATAGCCATGGCTAACATCAGTTCACCTAGGTAGGTCAGGAGCCTCGAGTGTGCCGCAGAACGAGTGTGCTCAGCCAGTTGATCACGGACCATTTCCTCCTCCAGGGCTCCAAATTGGTACTCCCTGCCAGCTGACGTAAGTCTGCAACATAGAGCTGTACCGACTCTCCCGTCCGCTGGTAGCACTGCCAAACAGTATCCTCCAGACTATGATGTATTCCAGGGCGTGAAAGTAGCACGCCATTAACTCCACCACGTCTTCAAAACTATCAGCCTCTCCTAGCGTGCCAAGGATCCTTTGACCCTCCATACCAAGATTTTGAACCAGAATTGCTTTTGCACGCTGTTTCTTGAGCTCGCTGAGGATAAGGGCCACCAGAAAACTCTGGAAAGCTGCATACCACCTAGCCCAAGGGATCAGCGGCTCGGCCAGAACCTCCAAAAATGGCTGAAATTCAGAAATAGCTTGCTCCATACCCATTTACCTTGTCACCAAATGTTATGTCCTTAATCTTGGTATTCAAGGAGGAGGCTCAGAGTGCAGTTGAATGTAGCTTTATTATAATCATGAACAAAACAACAGGTGCTCCATACAGTCAAGGGGTCGACGGCGAAAGAGGACGTGCCCCTTCCGCCCATGCCCTTTATACCCCAGAGTGACGGCGGAACCGGAAAGGCGGGCCGTCACTCCCATTACACTCAGGGTGTACCCATCGCCATGTTTGTACACTACACAGTCAATAAACAACTACCATCAAATATTCAAAAGCTGTTCAAAATTAGAAAAAGTACTTAATTTGAGAAGAAATTGTGTTTTGGTTAAACCCAAGTTCAGGACAAACACTAAACAACACTGTGTTTCTGTTGTTGGCAGTATTTTATGGAATTGTTGTCCAGACAAAATTAAAATATGCAGTACATTTGAAATGTTTAAAAAAATGTATAAAGAAGATATAATTTCTCAGTATTGTCATGTTGAGAAGAGAAATGGTGTTGTTAAGTGGCTAATTAATTTGACATAATTTTTATATTGATTCTGTAAGACTGGTACTTCTTTGTTGGAATTTGTTTCTATTTTCGTTTAAGATGGATTTGATTTATTTGGCGAGTTTAAATTTTTGTTGTCTGCGATGGACTGGCGATCTGTCCGGGGTGTGCTCCGGGATGCTGGGGTGGGCTCCAGCCCTGCCCTGACCCATAGGGCATTGAGCGGTCAAGAAGATGAATGAATTAATGAATTTTTGTTGTACAGTATTAGGGGTAGGCGTTATATAAGCCTCAGCTTCAGCCTACACCTTTTTTGGTTTCTTATTGTTATATTTTCTTTTATCTTTTATTATGGATTATAAACCGAATAAAGTATAAATACCAATACAAAAAATACAATGTTAATCACATGTAGAATCAGAGGGGTCGCTGCCATACAAGGCGACACCACAAACAACTTTTTCCTTCCCCCATTCTATTATGCTGAGCACCAAGATGACAGTTCTTAAAAGCACATTTTGTTATAAATTTGTCCACATTTTTTATTTTATTTTCAGAAGCAGCATATACAACAGGAGTATAGCCGGAAGAACAAGGAGGTGAAGAAGAGTGCAAGGAGGGGTAAAAAGATACTGATAGACAGACTGACTGTAGAGGCTGAAAAAGCTGCAGGGAAAAATGACATGAGAACGTTATATACCATCACTCGACAGCTTCTAGGGAGAAAGATCAACACCAACCGACCAGTCAGGGGGAAAGATGGAGACAGCAAGACTACAGACCAACTGGATAGATGGAAAGATTACTTCAGCCGCCTGTTGAACGGTACAGCTAAACAGAACCCACCTATATTAGAAGAAGGAGACAATCTGGACATCAACCTGGGCCCTATTAGCAAGGAAGACGTGGTGAAGGCCATCAACAAGATAAAGAGTGGAAAAGCACCAGGACCCGATGCTATAGAAGCCCCGAAAGCAGACCCTGGCACCACATCAAACATCTTGATTGAGCTGATTCAGGAGGTTTGGAACAAAGAAAAAATTCCTGAAGAATGGAGAACTGGCTACATAGCGAAGCTATCGAAGAGAGGAGATCTCAGTCTTTGCCAAAACTGGAAAGGCATACAGCTCTTAACACTTCCAAGTAAGGTCCTCACAAGAGTGATTCTGGAGAAGATAAGGACAGTGGTAGACAGCACACTGAGAAAGGAACAAGCAGGATTCCGAACAGGAAGATCATGCATTGACCAGATAGCAACTCTCCAGATCATTATTGAACAGTCCCTGGAATGGCAGTCTCCACTACAGTCATGTGAAAAAATTAGGACACCCTGTATAAGCCATGTTTTTTTTTAAACATACACACATGGACAAAATTGTTGGTACCCCTCTGTTAATGAAAGAAAAACCCACAATGGTCACACAAATAACTTGAATCTGACAAAAGTGGTAATAAATAAAAATTCTATGAAAATTAACCAATGAAAATCAGACAATGCTTTTGAATTGTGGTTCAACAGAATTATTTTAAAAAACAAACTCATGAAACACATTGTGATGAGAACAGACCAACATCCCACATCATGCCTTAGACTGGAATCCCCAAGGGAAATGCAGGAGAGGAAGACCAACCCTGACCTGGAGAAGAACCCTGCAGACAGAGGAGAGAAGTAAAACGCACAGCCCAAAACAGGGAACAATGGCAGTTTGCAGTGAAGACCCTATGTTCTGGAACGAAGAGGACTAAGTGAGAAGTAAGTTGTTTTTTTTTAACCTTTATTTATACAGGGTAGTTCCATTGAGATGCAACCCCTCTTTTTTAAGGACACCCTATTCAAACTCACACAGTTACACATTCACACCAGGAAGCTGCCCAGTACAACCACAGACTGACCTGTGGCCACTGAGCAGTTCCATTGGAGCAGTTGTGGTTAAGGACCTTGTTCAAGGGCACCACAGTGGGGTTAAGGAGGGTGACGCGAACACTACTATGTTATGTGTCCCACCCAGAACTAATCCTGCCGCTCCAGGGATCGAACCCGCGACCCTCCGCTCTCCAGTTCACATCCCTAACCATTAGGCCACCACTGCCCACCATATGTCAGATTTCTCTTCCATTTGTTTTAATAAAAGATGTTGGAAGTAAATTCATGGGTCATTGTAAATACTTTGCTTTAAAAGGACCAAGTTGTCACACAGTGGGAGGGAAAAATCTTGAATAGTAAAAAAAAGTACCAAGATACATTGAGAATGGTTTTAGAATCAAGTTGGAGCTCTCAATCATAATCGAATCATGAGGTGCCTAAAGATTCCCACACCTATCCATTTCAATCCAATCCAAACCAATCCAATCCACTTTTATTTATAAAGCACCTTAAAAACATCGACAGCTGACACAAAGTGCTGTACATCAACAATAAATAAAATATAAAAAACACAAGACATAAAAACAATAAAATACAGCTAAAAAATACAATTGGGGCAGCAAAAGAAAAAGCTCTGTCCCCTCTGAGCTTCCTCTTTGATTTTGATATCTCCAGGAGCAGCTGATCAGCTGACCTGAGAGACCAAGTAGGGGTGTAAGGATGAAGAAGCTCAGAGAGGTAAAACGGGACAAGGCCATTTAATGATTTAAAAAACAAATAAAAGAATTTTAAAACGAACCCTAAAGCGTACAGGCAGCCAGTGGAGGGAAGCTAGTTCGGACCTCGACTGGGGAGGAGGACCGACTTATCGGACCTTTTGCAGTTTTAGTTGGTGACCCCTGCTCTAGAGTATAAAGAAATATTTCTTTTGCTGTATATGATATGATATTATATGACAATATATATTTATGACATTGCAGAGCTATGAATTCATTTAGGATTTTTGCTTGTCTGACAAAGTGCTAAATACCACTGTACACCAGCAGGGGGAGTATAGATCAAGTTTTCATCTCAAAGTCAGAATCCCATGTTTTAACTTAATTACATTATTTTTTTAGAGTAGGGCAGAATATGTAATGATACCAGTTAATTACTACTTGGAGTAGACAACCTTGAACAAGTCATCATGGGACATCATTAAAAAATCTTTATCAAATTCTCTTCAGCTTAATTGATGAAGGTTCTTGACTGCCATCAGGTGTTGCCGGTAATAAACCTGCAATTTCTACATAGTCCACCTTTAAGTTATCCTCAAAATCTTAAAATCCTCAGTCACCTGACTATCGGCCATTTGTACTCACTTCTCTAATACTGAAAAACTTTGAAAGACTGGTCAAGGATCAAATCATTTCCATCTTGTCACCTGCACTTGATCTACTTCAATTTGCATACCACCCAAACTGTTCCACTGAGGATGCAATATCCAGTGCACTGCACGTGTGTTTGGAACATCTGGAGGAAAAGAACACATGGGTCTGGATGCTGTTTGTCAACTTTAGTTTGGCTTTTAATTCTATATTTCCTCCACATCTAGTAAACAAACTGGGCCCTCTGGGTATGAATACACCCCTTCAGAACTGGATCCTTGATTTTCTCGGCGACATACCCCAATTTGTGCAAGTAGGTAGCAACAGATCAGCCACTACTTCATTAAGTACTGGTTCACCTCAGAGGTGTGTTTTGAACCCACTACACTTTGATGACATATGACTGTTGTGCCAAATTCAGTACAAATCACGTCATAAAGTATGCAGATGATGCAACAGTGGCGGGTCTCATTCAGAACAATGATGAGAGGAACTACAGCGAGGAGGCGGACCTCTTCACAGACTCCTATGGCCAGTTTAGCTGCGTCCAAGCGCCGAGGTCTTGCAAAAACGGGCGGCCCGGTGGTGGTGATAAAGTGCTCCACCCCGTGTTTAGCGATGACCGCGGAAAACGTCAGGACCGTGAGTGCTGGGAACTGAGTGAGCAGTGTGTGGAACTTACCGCCTGTAGCTGTGACGTTGGCTTGTGCTGTTGGCTGGGTCACTCGAGCTATACAGGGGAGAGAGTCAAAGGACAGTGCATTAACCAGGCGCCTGTTAGCAACATCAACCAGTAAACCATGTGCACACAGAAAATCAGCCCCCAGGATATGGTAATTCAGTGCTGCTACGACAAAAGTCCACTCATATGTACGGCCGTGTAGAGATAAGAGCGGAGTCCTCTCACCAAAGGTCTTAATATCCGAGCCATTTGCTGCCAACATCTCGGGGCCGCTAGGTCCTGCCAGCCGGTCAGCATAGGTCGGCAGGATGAAGCTCTTCTGGGCTCCAGTGTCCACGAGGAAATGCCTCCCCAAGCATGCATCCGTCAAGTAGAGCAGCTTGTTCTCTTCACCGAGGGCCGCAGCTGCTACCGACCCCCGGCCTTGGCGTTTCCCGAGCGCTTGAATTGGCAAGGTGGCGCACATCTGCGTGCCTTCTCTCCAAAGCGGCGGTGGTAGAAACAGAGCGTGTCTCTCTGGCGCTCCTTGGCCCCCGCTGCTGCTACCGTCGGTGGCTCCTCGCCTCCTCTGGTCGTCTCGCTGGGCTCTGCCGCTGCCGCGTTGACTGTGATCGCCCTGGTGGTGATGATGATCCGGTCTGCCTCCTGGGCTAGCACACGGTAGTCTTGCGCGGCCAGCAACGGCGAATTGGCCAGAGCCGCACTCGCCACTGTCGGAAGGTTCCGGAGGAAGAGGTGGGCAAACAGAAAGTGCCCGTCGTCCGTGCCCATTAACGCCAGCATCTTCTCCATCAGGTCTACGGCCGAACCATCTCCTAACTCGGTCCGCGTCAGGAGCCTCTCTGCTCTCTCACAGTCCGAGGGCGTGTAGCGCTGGATGAGCGCAGCCTTGAACGCCTCGTATCTGTTGCTGGCTGGTGGCTGATCGAGCAGGCTCGCTACCTGTTGAGCTGTGCGGGCGTCGAGCGCTGTGACCACATGGTAGAATCTGGTTTCGTCTGCCGTTACTCCCCGGAAGGCGAACTGAGCCTCGGTGAGGTGGAACCAAGAGCGCGGGTTGTGCTGCCAGAAATCCGGTAGCTTGACTGAAACCGCACACGCGTCGCTGAAGGTTCCAGTCCGGGCTGTCTGTGGGATGTTTCTCTTCCGCCCTCCAAAGAGAGCAGACGCTTTTTCTCCCAGCTCCGGCTCCTTATCTCTCTCCTTCCCTAACTGACTGGATCCCAGCTTGCTATTGTCTGTCTGCGTGTCTTTACTGCTGATTATCGAACGAAATTATGGATTTAATAAGCTGGGCTTTGAACGCAATTGACACTGTCTTTTCAACGAGAAAAACTGGCCCGGGGGAGCCGATTTGCCCCGCAGCAACAGCTGCCGCATGTTATTTGAAGGACACAAGTAATTGGAAACTCTTGTGCCTGTGTGATCTCTCTATCGAAGATGTTGAAGATTTATACCTCTTCGGAGCAATGGTCATCGGAATTCTACTGATCTGGGATTGTTCTGGTGTATCGCAAATTGAAGAAGATGGACGGAGCCTATCAAAAAGCGGACCCGGCGAGGCTCTCCCATCAAATTGACCAACTGGGCAGGACTCTGACAGCGGCTAATGGAGAACTGTACAGGAAAATGGATTACATCACGATCACGCTGAGAGCCGTCCATGATTCGATTTCAACGTCCAGCCATGAAGGATTTGAGCACTGAATCTATAAGAGAATAAAAAGTTTTTTCTCTGAAGTCAGTGCTATTCGACCTGTTTTGACCCCCTCAGCACAAAGTCCTCCAGATTATCTTCAGTATACTTGTTTTCATAACATGGCGGGCAGCATTTGACTCTCAAGGACAGCCAGCTGTCTGGCAGACTATTCCATCTGCCGTGCCAAGGACACACGCCTCTGCTCAGACGCCAGTCATAACATCTGCTGCGGGAAGAGCCTTTGTTGTCCTTAACTGATATCACTGTTTGCACTCAACACACTCACTCACACTGACTCACTATACTGACTTGAAGATTCATTCATTCACTGCTCTCTTTGTGTCATTGTTTGGATTCTATTGTCTGCTAATTGTGCATTGAGAGTTTTTTTTCTTGTAATCATAATATTGATCATATATGAACTGTATTCTGATAAACAATGCTTTTTTCTCTCTCCTATTGTGTTTATCCTCTTTCTCCCCCATTGCTTCCTGTTCCCATTCTGCTGACAGGCGCGTCACCGACGCTGCCGCGTCACTGAAAATGTCTCCTATGTCGTTCTCAGTGTCAAGTCAAATCCCTCGTATATTTACCAGTTATTTACTTGTGAATGTACTTGGCAATAAATCTTTTCTGATTCTGATTCTGATTCGGATGGCTGCCGCCTCGCTGTAGCTTCCTGACCGGGCTGGCTCCGGGGATCTTGCCTCGTGTTCCATAATACGTCTTGGGTCACCAGTGTGGAGCGTGTAAATGAAGAGGCAGATTCATTTCAGACGATTTATTACACACTCACACTTCTCAAGCACAGAACAGACTGAACATTTCAGCAGAAACTCTCCTCTTAAGTTTCATGGCATTTACAGCACACACAACATGACATTTGCATCACACTGCATTCAACCCCCTTCATCCTTGACTCCTTCCTGCTATCTCACCAGGAACCTCCTGCTCTTTGTTCTCCCATGCTTATCCACTGTCTCCTGTCTGAGATGCTAGATAATCTGGCTCCCCCAAGGTGCTACAAGGGACACTCTGCCATCTATTGAGGACTTGGCTCAACAGTGCTGTTTTTCAATGGCAAACAGAATAATCAGGGACCCAACTCATCCCAGTTACAATTTGTTCTCCCTGCTGCCTTCAGGCAGATGCTATCACAGTCTGAGGTGCAGGTCTTTACATTTCAGAGACAGTTTTTTTTCCTTCTGCAATCAGATTGTTGAACTTGCAGAAAAGTAAAAGCAATCATCTGGGGTACTGCAATATTGTTCTGGTAGAGTTTCTGTTTTTAATACAGATCTGTTTTTAATATAGCTGATGAGGAGCAACAGTATTTATCTATTTTTTTAATAATCTTGCTTTTTAATTTAAAAAGCTTTTTAAAATGTGTTGGATATTCTGTTGTTGAAGGTCTTTTTGTGTTTTTAATGTGTAAGTTTTTGTTGGGACCGACTGCAACGTAATTTCGTTCTACACTGCTCTTTTGATGTGGTGCTGAATGACAATAAAGTAATCTTGAATCTTGATTGAGTTCTTCCCACTCACATCTTCTGTGAGTGCTTTTGCAAACATTTATGTTTGACTGATGCACGAGGTGGCCTGTCGGGACACGGTGTAACCATAGACAAGTTGGTCTGCGAGAAGCCGGCAAGCCACTGCAGCTGCTGCTGAGCCCGCCTGGCTATCTCTCATCCAATTACTGTCGAGCGACGACTTCACGTACGGTGCATGAAAGTAAACAAATCAGCCAACAACTACTGAGTAGGAGGGCAACATGCAGAATGTGGATGGGATGATGCTGGGTTAGAGGCACCTAGTAAATACAGGACAGACCACATCCTATATTGATTCAATACAGGATGCATTATTTTAGTGTAAAAAAACAGGATGATACTGTATTTTACAGGACGGGTGGAAACCCTAACCCTGGTTGAAAAAACATTGATGCAGAGAAAGAAAAGCTTAGGGCCCAACCCTGACCCCTGTGGGACACCATGAATGACGTCCAGATATGAAAAAGAGAACTCACCCAGCCTCACAAACTGCTGTCTCTTATTGAAATAGCTCACAGAATTGCTTTGGGAAATGTACATGCAAGTTAGGTTAATTGGCATCAAACTGGGGATTCTGCGACCCGAAAAGGATTAAGCGGAAGAAGATGAAAGAATGAATGTACCCTAAGCTAGCAGCTAGTTATCTGGCTAGCTCTTCATCTCTGGCTAGTCATCCCCCTTTGGCTAGCTTAGCTTCTGCTATGCCGGCTGGCTACTTTTGTCTCTTAACCAGCTTCCTCTGTGTCCTCCCCATGCTACCCCACATCGTCGGCGAATGGTTCGGCTGTTCGCCATGTGGGACTTGCTGCTTTGTCAGGATGCTCTGCTGCTTCCCTGAACTACCCTGCTACTCACCGACTTAGAAAAAATTGACTAACCAAGCCACTCAAGTCTTTCACTAGCCACAATTTTCTGGCTGGAAAATTATGTTTAATATGATCAAATCTGACTACTGTATGCTAAAATTTACTTGAGCTAAATTTACAACCTTTTTAAATGTAAATGACTTTTATACAAAAATAGGAAGAGAAACACTTTCTAATTATTTATGAACAGCAGTAAATACTGTAAAACAGTTGAAAAAAATATTTGCAATGTGAGAGTGAAGTATAGGTAGATTTGGGGTCCGTCCCAGTTCTCATTTGTACTCCTACCCCGTGGCCCTTGACGGCTGAAAATGATCCCTGTGAACTGGGACACCCCTTCAGGCTGCACTACATCATTAGTAGCTGCTGACGGATTTAACCTAAAGCAGGGGTGTCCAGTCATGTGCCATGGGGGGCCAAGACCCTGCAAGTTTTCGCTTCTACCCAGTCTCTTCAGCAGGTATTTTCACTGATCAGCAATCAGTGGGAAGAAGTTCAGTGGAATCTGCTGCTGAAGACACTGGTTGGAGGTAAAGCCTGCAGGGTCTTGGCCCTCCATGGCACATGATTGGACACCCCTGACCTAAAGGGACACTGCCTGTTTTAACCAGGAAAAAAGAAGAGAAAGGAAAAAAAAACCTAATGAGGGAAAAAAGTCCCATCTTAAGATGAAAAATGTCTCAAATTCACATCAACAATTCTCATCAGTAGAAAAAGTTTTTTACTAAATTTACAAGAAAGAAAGCTGTAAATTCACAGAGAAAATTTGGACGCCCCGGCGGACAGATTTTGGCCTGCGGGCCATATGTTTGACAACCCTGGACCAGTCCATTAAAAATACATATTTAGAGAGTAAAGGGCTATTCACAATTCACAATGGCACGGGGAACAGATGATTAGATTTTGGTGATGATCTGAGAGTGCATACCTCCACCAAGGACTTTGCTTGTATTTGTGCAGCAGGATTACACAAAAACTACTTGGTGGATTTGGATGAAATTTTCACCAGAGGTGGTTCTTGGGCTAGAGAGGAACCCATTATATTTTGCTGATGATCTGAGAATGCATACCTCAGCCAAGGCTCTTATCTTCTCACAGTGTGTTAGCAACAATACTCTAAAACTGATGGACAGACTTTGATGCCATTTTCACCACAAGTGGCTACAGGCCTACATACAAACCCATTACATTTTGGAGGTGATCCATGACAAACGGAAGGAGCCTTGGCGGAGGTATGCACTCTATGAGTGCTTTTCTTGTTAATAAATGTTCACATATCTATGTCTAACCTTGTTTTTTGTTTTTATTTGCATTTTTTAACATTTATTTTAGCCATTTTAAATGGGAATTAATGTGGGGGTGTCCTAAAAAAGAGGGGGGGGGGGTATCCTAACTTATTCCTCACTATTTGTTTAGAATTATATTTTACAGAAAATTTGAAAAAAGCCTTTAATTACCTCCGCAAAGGAGGTTATGTTTTTACCGGGGTTTGTTTGTCTGTTTGTCTGTCTGTCTGTTACCAACATAACTCAAAAAGTTATGAACGGATTTTGACGAAATTTTCAGGAAAAGTCTGAAATGGGACAAGGAAGAAATGATTAGATTTTGGGAGTGATCCCGATCACCGTCTGGATCCAGGAATTTTTTAAAGGATTCTTTATCATTGCAAGATAGGGCCATTTTTAGCATATGTGTATAAAACGCCACAATAAATGGTCAGGACGCTTGCCAGAAAAATACAGGATAACACCCCAGTAGGTTCTAGGAGATATCAAACACTGATCCGGATCCTGCGACAAATCCGGATACTGATATGGGTGGGCAATATAAGCTGCGGCTTCAGCCATCACCCATTTCGGATAACTCACGTGGAATTGTTTAGTAGAAGGAGTCTTTGTCTAATTTGACCTTGTTGTTATATTATACAGTTTCTTTTAACCTGTACTGTATTATCCGAAATAAAATTCATTCATTCATTCACTGTGATCCAGAACAGGAAATAATAGGGGATCTTTGGAATTTTCATCACTGTAAGGTAACAAATTAAGATATAAACAGACAACAAGCACCAAAATGTAGCAAGACACCGAGGAATCAGTAGTGTGCCAGTGGATTTGTTGTATCTTCAAAAGCTATGGAGCTATATCCAGAAGAAAACCACCATTACTGAAAAAGTGATTTCTGTCAATAACTGCTGAACTAATAAAGACATCACAATCCAATTGCTAAAGGTATGTTTTGATGGTCAAGGAATCTGAAAATATAGCTAAAACTAGAAAAGCACTCATAGAGTGCAGACCTCCGCCAAGGCTCCTTCCGTTTCTCATGGATCACCTCCAAAATGTAATAGGTTTGTGTGTAGGCCTGTAGCCACTTGTGGTGAAAATTGCATCAAAGTCTGTCCATCAGTTTTGGAGTATTGTTGCTAACACACTGTAAGAAGATAGGAGCCTTGGCTGAGGTATGCATTCTCAGATCATCAGCAAAATGTAATGGGTTCCTCTCTAGCCCAAGAACCACCTCTGGTGAAAATGTCATCCAAATCCATCCAGTAGTTTTTGTGTAATCCTGCTGCACAAATACAAACAAAGCCCTTGGTGGAGGTATGCACTCTCAGATCATCACCAAAATCTAATAATCTGTTCCCTGTGCCATTACACACCTTTCCTGAAAATTTCATCAAAATCCGTTCATAACTTTTGGAGTTATGAACGGATTTGTCATACAAATATGTCTGTTTGTCTGTTGGTAACAGACAAACAGACAAACAAACAGACAAACCCTGGTAAAAACATAACCTCCTTGGTGGAGGTAATAAATGTAGGACTATTATATTTGGGGAAAATCCCTATAACAGGGGGAACTGAGGTACTTGGCGGAGGTCTGCGCTCTCTGAGTGCTTTTCTAGTTCATTTTGAATTGTTTAGTTGTATTATATGAATCTCCCAGTATTTTAAACACTGATTTTAAATATCCATATGTCCAAATATGTTAAAAAAAACACACACGCTTATACAGGGTATCCTAATTTTTTCACATGACTGTATATTTTAACAGATACAGTATAATGTAGCTGCTTAAGCAAGTCCTCGCACTGGCATTCTGCAGGCTAGGATTCTCTGCATTGTGGGTGAAGGAGTCTAACCATCCAATCAAAAGACATGAAAATGCCGACGTTCTCGAATGCCTTCTATGCATACCCCTGGACATAGAAAAGACATCTGATTAGTTAAAACAACAGGATAAGTTTAACAGTTAATTTAACCTACAGAGCGCGCAGTTAATTCCTGAAGGCCCAAGGCAGATTTGCTTAACCCTGGCAACACAGATGGCTGAAATATGATTGGAGAAAAAACTCTAACATGCATTACTCTACTGGAAGGAGTGCAACCAAGAGAAAAGCTACAAAATGAAGAGAATAGACTACTGAGAATAATTTAATACATCTTCATGGAATAAGTATAAGAATGTAGGTTGTAAATGTAATTCTGATAATGTTTAGGCCAGCAGAGAAGGCTTTGCTGGTCCTGAGGGTCCACCACTGATAAAACCGGGAGTTGTAGTTTCGTAGTATGACATTGTGACAGGTTTATTATTAAAATTGTAGTTTGAGAAAACTACAGCCCGCCAAAGTAGCTAGTGTAAGTGGCTGTCTTATGGCCACCGCTGAAATCTACCCGCCATTGGCGGGTTGCTGGGTGTTAATGTCAAGCCCTGGTAGTATGGCTAGTATACACAATGGCCCTCATTTATCAAATGTGCATGAGACAGAAGAAGAAGAAGAAGTACGTGGCGGTAATGCACCTGTAAGCTGGGTGCCAACCGCCAATCAAATCTAAAAGAAGAAGAAGAGGAAGAAAAGTGGTTGTATGATCATTTCAGTGCACATTTCAATGCACAGATTGGTATTTATCAATCTGAATGTGATCGTACGGTGCACTCAAATCTCACGTCAGGTCTGAGTTGAGGTAACGCAAATTTTCAAGTCACTTTAGACTCCCATGCAGTAGAGAAACCTGCTGTGGTGGGATAATTATTTTATCATATTGTGGGGTACCTAGACGTTACATTCTCCACTCAGACTGAATGGCACAGGAGGAGAGAAGCCGACGGGGGTCGAGACGGGACAGGAGAGGTGGAGACGCTAAAGGACTGTTAGGCTGTTGCGCCGGGCAGACTGTGGCTTCTCCACCGGACTGTATGTTAATGCGCCGACAGGCTTTGTGATGACGTGCATTGTGATGGTGTGTATTGTGGTGTGAACCACCAGGTCGCTAGGCAAAGCATGTAAGATATAAAAGGGAGATGCCCAGTGACCTGAGATTATTCTTGTTGACTTGAGGTTAGAGAGAATAAAATCCACGCTGATCCAGCTCACTGCCTTGCTTGCTCATTTCTCTCTACACTGGTGACCTTTGACGTAGAATGGGACTCAAGGCAAACACCCTGGAGACGGCCCAGACTGGAAGCGCCAGCACCGCGTGTGCCGTTTCGGTTAAGCTCCCAGACTTTTGGCTACACGACCCAACGGCTTGGCTCCTCCACACTGAGGCCCAGTTCACGCTCCGTGGAGTGACGGTGGATGACACCAAGTACTACTACGTGGTTGCAGCGTTGGACGCACGCACAACACAGCAGGTGGCGAGCCTGCTCCAATGGCCCCCAGCCCACGGCAAATATGACGCTCTCAAGACTGCGCTGACCCAGCGCTACACGCTCTCGGACTGTTAGAGAGCGGAAAGGCTCCTGACGCGCTCAGAGTTGGAAGACGGGTCGGCGGTCAAATTAATGGAGAAAATGTTGGCGTTGATGGGCACAGATGGCGAGCCGTTCCTCTTTGCCCACCTTTTCCTCCGGAACCTCCCGACCAAAGGCGGCCAAAGCGGTCCTCGCCAATTCACCACTGCTGGCCACGCAGAACTACCGGGCGCTGGCACAAGAGACGGACCGGATTATCCTGGCGACCAGAACCTTCGCTGTGAATGCAGCGGTGTCGGACCCCAGTGAGACGGCCAGTGGGGGCGAGGAGCCATCAATGGTGGCTGCCGCAGAGGCCAAGAAGCACCGGAGGGGCACGCTCTGCTTCTACCACCGCCGCTTTGGAGAAGATGCATGGCGATGCGTGCCACCGTGCCAGTTCAAGCGCTCGGGAAATGCCAGGACCGGCAGTCGGTAGCAGCTGCGACCGCGGGTGACACAACCAAGCTTCTCTATGTGACAGACTCACGCTCGGGGAGACGGTTCCTAGTGGACTCCGGCTTCCAAAAGCGCCTCATCCTGCCGTCCTACACAGACCGGCTGGCTGGAAGTAGCGGCCCTGAGCTGGCAGCTGCAAATGGCTCAGACATTAAGACTTTTGGTGAGAGGACACTGACCATATGTTTGCACAGCCGTAACTACCAATGGTCCTTCGTCATAGCGGCGTGTAACTCCCCCATTCTGGGTGCAGATTTCCTGTATGCACACAGGCTATTAGTCGATGTGGCTAACAGACGCCTGATTAACGCTATGTCTTTTGATTCTCTGCCCTGTACAGCTCAAGGAGCCGGGTCCACAACACTGGCCAACGTCACAGCTCCAGGGGGTAAGTACCACACACTACTCACCCAGTTTCCAGCACTCACGGTTCTGATGTTTTCAGTGGCTGTCACTAAGCACGGGGTAGAGCACTTCATTACCACCACAGGGCCGCCCGTTTTCGCACGACCTCGGTGCCTGAACGCAGCTAAACTGGCCAGTGCACATGAGGAGTTCGCCAACTTAGAAAGGTTGGGCATCATCAGGCACTCAAACAGCCCATGGGCATCCCTGCTACACATGGTGCCTAAAGCCGAGGAATCGGGGTGACCATGCGGTGATTTCCACAGATTAAACAACGCCACAGCGCACAATCGCTACCCAGTGCCCCGTATTCAGGATTTTTCTGTCCACCTCACCGGGGCACGCATTTTTTCCAAGGTGGACCTGGTCCGCGGGTACCACTAGGTCCCGGTGCGTGCAGAAGGCATACCCAAAATGGCAGTAATAACCCCGGTCTTTTTGAGTTCCTACGCATGCCTTTCAGGTTAAAAGGCGCAGCGCAGACATTCCAACGCATGATGGACGTTGTGCTGCGCAATCTGCCTTTTGTGTTTGTTTACCTGGATGACATCCTGGTGGCCAGTGCGTCCGAGGACGAACACGTAGCCCACCTCAGGACGGTTTTCCAAAGGTTGGAAGAGCACGGGTTAATAATCAACCCGGCGAAGTGCCAGTTCAGGGTTACAGTAATCGACTTTTTGGGTCACCGCATCTCACTGGAGGGCGTGATACCCTTACCGGACAAAGTGCACGCAGTGGCAGATTTTTCCCAGCCTCAGACGGTCGGGGCGCTGCAGGAGTTTTTGGGGATGGTTAACTTTTACAACCGCTTCCTCCCCCGCACAGCCCAGCTCATGCAGCCGTTGTACGCTGCGCTTAAGAAACGGAAACCGGCGGACAGCATCAACTGGACTCCTGAGCGGGAGCAGTCGTTTTCCAATGCCAAAACAGCCCTAGCGAACACCGCACTACTGGTGCACCTGGACACGGCAGCTCGGATAGCGCTCACTACCGACGCATCGGACATGGCCATAGGGGCTGTCGTGGAACAGTGCATCGCCGGTTCTTGCCAGCCGCTCACCGTTTTCAGCAGGTCTTTGCGCGACAATGAGCGTAAATACAGCGCGTTCGACAGAGAGTTACTGGCTCTCCACCTGGCCATACGCCACTTCCAATTCTGGCTGGAAGGGTGCAGCTTCACTGCGTTTGCGGACCACAAGCCGCTACCGTACGCTATGCCCAAGGTTTTGGAACCATGGTTGGCCCGGCAGCAGAGACAGCTGGCCGCTATCTCGGAGTTTACGACCGACATTCAGCATGTGGCAGGTAAACTCAACATGGTGGCAGACTGCCTCTCGCATGCATTAGTGGCCCCAGTCTACGTAGGGATAGATTATACGGCAATGGCCGCTGAGCAGGTCAACGACGCGGACGTTTGCGCGCTCCAGTCTGGACCAACGGGGTTAAGGCTGGAGAGCAGAGTACTGCAAGATGCCCCCCCCTACTCTGTGATGTTTCCACAGGCTGCCCGCACCCAGTGGTTCCACACACTTGGCGCCGCCGCGTTTTTGAGACGGTTCACTCCCTGGCGCACCTGGGTGCGCGCGCGTCAGTCAAAATGGTGGGAGCAAAGTTTGTCTGGCCGCGCCTGCGCAAACAGGTGGAAGAGTGGGCTGCAGCCTGCATAGCGTGCCAACAAGCCAAGGTGCACAGGCACACAAAGGCCCCCCTCGAGCCGTTCCACGTCCTGGCTAAGAGGTTCGACCATGTTCACGTGGACCTCATGGGGCCCCTCCCACCATCGCAGGGGTTTACACACCTTCTGACAGTGGTGGACCGCACCACGCGCTGGCCTGAAGCTGTGCTGCTAGCTTCCACTGCATCTACAGAAGTCGCACACACTTTTTTGGCGACATGGGTGGCACGCTTCGGCGCCCCTTCGGACATCACATCTGACAGGGGCCCGCAGTTCGTTTCCGACCTCTGGTCCGCGATGGCCCGGAGCCTGGGCGTCACCATTGATTGCACGACCGCATAGAACCCCCAGGCCAACGGGTTATGTGAGCGTTTCCATAGGTCGCTAAAAGCAGAGCTCAGGGCTTCGCTTACGGACACAAATTGGGTGGATCGGTTGCCATGGGTTCTGTTAGGGTTGCGTTCCGCACCGAAGGAGGATTTGGCTGCCTCCCCAGCAGAACCGCTGCGGCTCCCCGGCGAATTTTTGCCTGACAACCCCGCGCCAAACACGACTTATCCCCACCTTCACTACGTAGCGCAGAGGCAGGGACGGTGCCCGACTCGGCCCACCACTGTTTTCCCTGCGCTTTCGTCCCAAGGACCTTGAAGGATGCGTCGTTTGTGTTTGTCAGGCACGATGCCCACTGGACCCCGTTGCGCCCGCTCTACAATGGCCCGTTCAGAGTGTTGGAACCTGGGGATAAACATTTTGTGTTAGACTTGGGGGGACACAGAGAAACAGTCTGCATAGACAGGCTTAAGCCTGCGTTTGTATTAGCAAACCTCCCCAGGAGACCTCCCCAGGTAAATGACTTGTCAGCTCAGTCACAATTGCATGGTGAAGATGTCCCCCCACAGACGGACGCGCCTCCAGGAGCGCCCCACCGGCACAGCAGCGCCTCGGAGCCGGCGACCCCCCGTTACAGCCGATATGGACTTCAGCTGAAGCCGACGGGACATGAGGGTTAAGGCCCATTCTGAGTGTTCAGGGAGGGGGGGGACCTAGACGTTACATTCTCCATTCAGACTGAATGGCACAGGAGGAGAGAAGCCAACGGGGGATCGAGATGGGACAGTGGAGGTGGAGACGCTAAAGGACTGTTCGGCTGATGCGCCGAGCAGACTATGGCTTCTCCACCGGACTGTATGTTAATGCGCTGACAGGCTTTGTGATGACGTGCATTGTGATGGTGTGTATTGTGGTGTGAACCCCCAGGTCTAGGCAAGGCATGTAAGATATAAAAGAGAGATGCCCAGCGACCTGAGATTATTCTTGTTGACTTGAGGTTAGAGAGAATAAAGTCCACGCTGATCCAGCTCACTGCCTCGCCTGCTCATTTCTCTCTACAATATCAAATTATATTGAGCAGTGCAACCTTTCAGGTGATGTGTTTGCCTTATGTTATATTTGGATAAGAGTTTACAATTTATGTTAAAGCAGGCCTGTCAAACTCATTTTAGCTCGGGGGCCACATACCGCCGGATTTGATATCAAGTGGGCCCAACCAGTAAAATAATAGCAAAACAACCAAATGGCAAGTCCAAATTTAGTACAAAGAAGTACAATCAAAGTATGAACAACCTGAACTTTTTTTTCTGCTCTGTTTTGAACTGAAGCTGCTGACGAACAATATCTTGATCACGATAAAAACAAATGCCATTTAACCTCTTGCACTCCGTTGTACCGCGGGCGGGCAAGTCTCTGCGTCCTAGAGCGCACGAGGGCGCTCTCGTGCATCCTCGAGCGCACGAGGGCGCAGGAGAGCGCACTGAAAAAAAAAAAAAAAGTCCTTCCACTACAGACACAGCCGTGAACAGATTGGATATGATTGACCTCTCATTCGACTAATAAGAGCCTTGAATTGGGTTTCTGAAACCTTGAAGAACCAATGACTGAAAACCTAGCAAGAAGGACCCGCCTACCAAGGCTGTGAATGCAGTGAGCCAATTGAAGCAGAGAAGTTCGCGAGCTGTTTTTTTTAAGGCTGGGTGAAGACAGACTGCTACAGCAGATCAAAAAAGGACCCGCAGGATGAACCGTCACAGACCCAGCAGCACGGAGACCACCCATAAGTGCAACTTGTGTGACAGCGACAGCGACTGCCATTCGCGCATCGGCATGTTCGGCCACAGGCGGTGCTTATTTTGTTTTAGTTCCAGCGGAGTAGATGTTATGATTTCTTCCATGGTCATAGACCGACGGAGGCCGATGACGAAGGCTGAGTGACACACACGCGTTCGCCAGTCTTTTTTTAATTACTACTGTTATTTGTTTTGAAAAATCGTTCGCCAAAAACCACAATCATGGAAGCACGAAACCGCAATAATGGAATTATGTTTTGATCGGGTCACGAGACCAGAACCACGAGCGGACCAGCATCGCGTTCGTCTGACAATGAGGAAGAGAAGTTCGCCAGGACACTGCTGTGAAGAGGTAAGGTGTTATAAGCTAAATTATTCTTTATCCCTGAAAATTGTAATCAAAAATGACTTTTGACTGATCGGTAAATTACAACTGTGCGGCGCACGAAGTCTTAAGTTCGTGCGCCGCGGTACACAGGTCGTTCGTCGTGTCCAGACCGTGAACGCCGTCCCCCCCCGCTATTCTTCTGTAGCGGGGGGGGGGGGAAGCCGCGGTGACTGCGCCGCTGTTGCCACATCGCCACATGAGGCTAATCCGTCATGTAGCGATGGCCGATGTCCATCCTCTGTAGCGAGGGGGGGGGGACAACTCCCCCCCCCACACACACACAAACACAGCCCTGAGTGTGACCTTTCATTAGAGCCCAAAATGAAGCTTCTACATTGAATCATTCAAAAGTTACAGACGTTTTTCCAAACTGTGCCATTTGGCACAATTTGGCACAGTTCCAAAACGCCTGGGAACTACCTGAGGAAAAAGCTGTGTAATATATTCATTTTTTGTGGTATTGTTACAAAATTTGGACCTCAGCTGGATAATACTTGGTTCTACATTTCTGTTGCATTTTCCAGCCCGGATCTGAAGCTGTGTGTTATTTGCAAGCATTTGTATCCAAAAAAACACCCAGGCCAAATTTATTTTCTTCAAGTTCACTATGTTTAGATGACTGTAACTCAGTGGCTGGAGCACTTAGAGAGATTATGACTGTTTTGCCAAAGAATTCAAAGTGTTTTGTTTTAAATGAGACCAACCCCATGAAGATGCTGCAAAGGGTTGAAGAACAGCTTTGGATTTAATTTGGGCACGTTATTTTTTGGCGTTTTTAGGGAAATTGACGAGAGTGCAAGGGGTTAAGGAACCAGATATCATACTGCTGCCATCTACTGTTTAGTCCTGGAACTTATTTGTGTTTTGAACAATGACCCTGGTTATATGGTCACAATAAACCAATTACTGGGAATAAACTGATAATGGCAATAATCAGTTTTCTCATGTTTACATGCACTGAATAAACAGATTACTGGAGGATAAACCACTTGAGTTAATGACTCTGGTTGCATGGCCTTTATCAGATTATTCTGTTTACATGGCCACCTGAATAATCAGATAACTGCAGAAATCCAATCATAGCTGGTTTATTTGTGTACATATAAACATGGGCGATTGACCATATTTACATGTACACAAATAAACTGGTTATGATTGGATTTCTGGAGTTTCAATTCAGATTGAGACCCTTAATTTTTGTCAAGTGAAATAACATATTTATAAGCTATAACAGTGTAACATATAGGCCGAGGGTAGTTAATTAACATAACTTTGAGGGATTCCTTTAAAACCAGGTGAACAGGTAGCAATCAAAGGGGAAGCAGGGTGGAAGCAAACAACATTTCCAACTAAAAGCACACAGGCTAAAATAGCTTTTTTGATCAGTCTGTTCAGTCGCTTCCTGTCGGCTGCCGTGATGCCGCTGCCCCAGCAGACCACTCCAAATGTGATGGCTAATGCCACCACCAAATCGTAGAAGGTCTTCAGGAGTGCCCCTTTGCACTCCAAAAGACCTGAGCCTCCTCAGGAGGAACAGCCTACGCTGCCCCTTCTTGTAGGGTGCGTTGGTGTTGTGGGACCAGTCCAGTTTATTGTTCAGATGAACACCCAGGTACTTGTAAGATGTTACCATCTCAATGTCTGTTCCCTGGATGTTTATTGGTGCTGTGGGGGGTTGTCCTTGCCTGCGGCAGTCCACCACCAGTTCCTTAGTTTTCCTCACATTAACCTGGAGGCAGTTCCGTTGGCACCAGTCCGCGAAGTCCTGGATAAGTCCTCTGTACTCCGCATCATCTCCATCAGAGATGAGGCCGACGATCGCAGAGTCATCAGAGAACTTCTGTAGGTGGCAGTGTGGTGTGTTGTGTGAAAAGTCTGCAGTATAGAGGGTGAACAGGAAGGGAGCCAGAACTGTTCCCTGGGGGGCCCCCGTACTGCAGATAATGGTGTCAGACACACAGTCCTGGGTTCTCACAAACTGTAGTCAGTTTGTGAGGTAGTCCAGGATCCACCCCTGCACGCAGTAGCTTATCCTTCAGGATCACCGGTTGGATGGCGTTGAAAGCACTGGAGAAATCAAAGAACGTGATCCTCGCAGTACTCCCAGGCTTCTCCAGATGGGACAAGGAACAATGTAGAAGGAAGATCACTGTATCCTCCACCCCTATGCCATGCTGGTAGGAGAACTGGAGTGGATCCATTGCTGGTCCCACCAGGGGGTGGAGGTGGGCAACGAGCAGCCTCTCCAGGGTCTTCATCAGGTGTGATGTGAGGGCCACTGGTCTGTAGCTGTTCAGGTCCTTGGGGTGAGGGGTCTCTGGTATGGGTACCACACAGGATGTTTTCCACAGCTGTGGTACCCTCCCCAGCTTTAGGCACAGGTTGAAGATGTGCTCCACGATCCCACACAGCTGGTCTGTGCAGGACTTGAGGAGCTTCGAGCTGATGCCGTCCAGACCTGAGGCCTTCCTCGCCTTGATCTTCCCCAGCTCCGCTCTCACCTGGGTCTTAGAGAGGGTCAGATTGGGGCAGGGGGGCTGTGTGCTGGGAGTGGGAGGTGTTGGGGGGAGGCCGTGGACAGCGGGACTAGATGAAGGTGGAGGCAGCAGTGGTTGGTGGGCAGGTGGAGAAGAGGGCAGTTGGTCAAACTTGTTAAAAAACAGGTTTTGGTTGTTCACCCACTCCCCGCCCCCGTGGCCTGGGAGGAGGCATTCTGGTGCCCAGAGAGGGTTTTGAGGCTTCTCCAGACCCCGCTGATGTCACTCTGTTGCAGCTTGTCCTCCATTTTCTTCCTGAAGCTGTCCTTCCTCTCTCTGATCTTCCTCCTTAGGTCCCTCTGCACAGACTTCAGCTCCTCCTTGTTTACCGACCTTAAGATTCTTTTCTTCTCCTTCAGTAGTGACTTTATCTCAGAGCTGATCCAGGGTTTGTTGTTTGAGAAACACCGTATGGTCTTGGTGGGTACGGTGTTGTCCACACAGAAGTGATGTAGTCTGTGATGGTGTGTGTGAGGCCGTCAATGTTCTCACCACGTGGATCACAAAGCTGCTTGACTTTTACATCTTTGTACACAGATTTTGTTAATTTCAGCACACTTTTATAAGGCAAAACATCAAAAGTTGCTACAAGATAAAATGTCATATCTGATTATTTTAACACAAAACTCATGGGTCTAAAATTGATTAATCCCTCACCACATTAAATATTCACAGACATACCTTCCGTTTAGCTTAAAAACAGCTGTCAGAATGGCTTTAGCTTAGTGAGGTGCTCTCTCGCAGGGAGCCGATCAGTTTCTGGCGGCTCATCACTGTCGTCAGCCAGCAGCTTCTCTTGTTTTGAACATGTTCATAAAATTTGATGACAAGAAAAACTGGTTCCAACCTTAAAATCATTTAGCAAACAACAGTGAAGTATTGCACCCCCCCCACGAACCCCAAAGAACCATCAACTGTCAGCGTGAACATTCCCCAGCACCCACCGCGCTGCAAGTCACAGGAGTACATGTATTTTTACAGAACAGTTATTATATTCCCGGAATGGTGGCTCAGTTGGTAGAGCATCCGCCCCACACCCGGGAGGCAGGGGTTCAAATCCTGGCTGGGTCATGCTGAAGACCATATAAAAGTGGAACTTCCTGCCGTCCAGCTTGGTGCTCAGCAATAATGGAATGGAGGAGGGAAATCTGTGGTGGCGCCTTGCATGGCAGCGACCCCTCTCATTCTATATATGGGTGTGTGCGTGTGATTAGCACTGTGGATAGGAGAAACACAATTTCATTCTACTGTACGTGATTGGCTGTATGGACAGAATGACAATAAAGGGTGATTATTATTATATACCATGACATTTCAGTGTGTGCTTGATCCGGCATCCATAAAAAAAGACTTATTGCATATTTTTATTTATGTGCTATGGTAGAAAAGGGACTGCAGTGGAGTCCGTCGAAATAAGGGATCACTTTTGTGTCTGCTACTCTTGTGCGACCCCAAATGGACAAATTGGGAATAGCAGTTACTTTATTGAAAAAGTGCTATTATTTAATTTTCACACTGTGCAAATTCATCCCGCAGGCTGGATTGGACTTTTTGGTGGACTGGTTCTGGCCCACAGGCCGTAAGCCTGACACCCCTGCTTTAAAGACTAAAGAGGCTGCTTTACTCATTATTAACATTTTATCCCTATTTATGTTACTGCATGAAATATTAAAACAGATTTAAACAGAATTAAAAAACTAGCTATTTGATGGAATGTATAAAACTGAATTTATTTTCTGAAATATTTTTTCTTGTTGCAGTTGAGTGGCAGGGTATTTTCAGTTGTTGCTTTATTACTGTATTTATATACAGTATATGTACTGTAAGGAGTCTCCTGTGTGAGCACTGTGTTAAAATAATATTCTAAAAAGTATTTCTTTGACCAGGTTTTCTCTTATAGTACAGTATTTCATAATAGTTATCCATTACAAATTAACAAAGCTTAACAGAAGTACTGGGCTGAGGTGATCCACTGCGTTGGGTTTAAAAAAAAAAAAAAAAAAACTGCTCCGGATTGGCAAGAGAAATTCAGAATAGCAGAGAAGGTGTGGGGAAATTTTTTTATTCCCTTTCTCATTTTGACAGGTGCCACGCCCCCTGACCTGACCCAGCCCCCCGTGACCCCACGTAATTAGGTTGTCAATCAAAAGTGTTTTGAAAACATGACCTTTGATCCAAAGCAAAATACCTGCTGAGAGGTGCAGAAGTCTCATTGACAGTTACAGAAATCGTTTGAGTGCAGTGATTGCCTCAAAAGGCTGTGCAACAAAATATTAAGTTAAGGGTACCATTATTTTTGTCCAGGCCTGTTTCATGAGTTTGTTTTTTAAAATAATTCTGCTGAACCACAATTCAAAAGCATTGTCTGATTTTCAGTGGTTAATTTTCATATATTTTTTATTTATTACCACTTTTGTCAGATTGAAGTTATTTCTGTGACCATTGTGGGTTTTTCTTTCATTAACAGAGGGGTACCAACAATTTTGTCCAAGTTACTAATGGCCCACGACTGTAGAACAGCCTGCTGGAGAACAGCAGGGCTGCCGTGAATGCTCATGTTTTTAAAAGCAGGCTCAAGACTTCTATTTTAACTTAGTTTTTTTGATTAGTTAACTGTTTTAATTGTCTTAATTTTTTATTTTAAACCCACTTCATGTCGCTCTGTCACAATTATTCATTTTACTACTAATTATTAATACCTATAAATTTATGTCTATTTGACTGTATTTAAATGTTGTTTTATTCTTCTAGTTATCTTAACTGCCTAGTCTTTTTTTTTTTCCAGCAAATTATCTTACTTTTATTTATCAGTGATTGTTTCATTTTTTTATCACCCTGTCCAAGCTTTGGTGTTTCCTCATGGGGAGCCCTCCCATGGGGAATTGTGCCTGTTTTCTGGCTGCAGGGTGCTGGCCTGTGATTGCCCTGGTCTGCCCAGCTGAAGGGATCGTACACTGCGGCACCACACCTGCAGTGTCGAGTCCTCAGATCGGACTTGGGCAGTCTCAGAGGCGGTGTTCCTGTAGCCGCGGACTTGGCACTTTGCCTCGAATGATGGTGTTTCTACACTTGGATCCTCGGTGCCCAGCCATAAGCTGAAAGTCTTACATAGACAAAAGTTTTTTTGTGTGTTTGTGTGTATGTGCATGTGTATGTGTGTGTGTGTGTGTGTGTGGGTAATTAATAATAATAATAATAATAATAATAATAACACAACAAAACAAAATGATTTTTTTGTAAGTTGTCTGTGTTTTTTCAACTGATTTAAGACAATTTTGCACCGCTGAATCTGAAAATGACATCCGTTTCTCTCGATCAGGTTATGGCTGTGTTGTGAGACATGTATATGTTGGACACTGCATATGTGATTTAACCTCACGATGAAGGAGAGCCAGCCCCCTGCGGTGCGGAGCCACAGAGCTTGGACCCCCTGCGGAGGACAGGGGACAGAAGACTTCCTGACCACTGAGGCTCGAGAGGAGAGAAGGGGGAGTTATGTAAATAAAAGGCTAATGAATGTGAATAAAGAGACTTTGATATAGATGTGTGATTTCCCCCGCGAGGGAAATGGTTTGATGTGAGAATGTTTAAATGAGAGAACTTTGGTGTGTTCACTCTCTTTGTTCGCTGCTCAAGAATAAGAGCAGACAGTGGAATGATTTCTTGAATAAACTGGAATGGAAGACAATTCGGTTTCGTTATTCAAGTCTCCCCACATTGGTGACTGACGACGTTGAGAATGAACGAAGAAATTCTCAGGGTCCCGGACTCACAGCGCTCAGAGCTGGCGAGCGCAGTGGCCGTTAAGCTGCCTGATTTCTGGCAGGATAACCCATGGTCGTGGTTTCTGCAAGCAGAGTCGCAGTTCGCGCTCGCAGGAGTAACGGTGGATGACACTAAGTTCCACCATGTCATCGCTAAACTGGACAACAGCACAGCTCGGTGCGTGCAAAGCTTGGTGGAGCAGCCACCCGCGACCGACAGGTACGGCAAGCTGAAATCCACCCTCATCAAGTTTTTCACCCCCTCGGCTGAAGTGAGGGCGAGGAGGATCCTGTCTTTGCTAGACCAAGGTGGACACAGGCCGAGCGCCCTGATGGAGGAGATGATACAGCTGAGAGGTTTGGACAACGATGATTTCATTTTTCAGTTCATCTTCCTCTCCAACCTCCCGGCGCATGCGAGAAGCACGCTGGCCGGCAAAAAGTGTCACACCCTGGAGGAGTTCCGGGAGCTGGCCCAGGAGGCAGATGGGATCCTGGACGCCTGCGGCGGGCAAGCAACCACAGCAGCGACCCGAGACAGCGGGGAGCCAGAGGCGGCAGAACCAGACTGGCCGACGACGGCGGCAACACGACCGCGACGAGGGGGAGCCAATAGCCCGGCGGCAGAAGCGTGGGCACGACACAGCGGAGGAGAAGATCTCTGCTTTTACCATCGGAGGTTCGCAGAGAAGGCACGCAGGTGTGTGCCGCCCTGCATCTTCAGGAGTTCGGGAAACGGCAAGACCGGGGGTCGCTAGCAGCTTCGACCTTCGGAGAACGCAACAAGCTGCTCTACATCACGGATGCGCGCTCCGGACGAGTGTTCCTCATTGACACCGGAGCACAAGTGAGCTTCATCACCCCAACATACGCGGACCGGGTGGCTGGACCCCACGGTAACGGAGCTACAGCGGCAAATGGCTCGAACATCAACACCTACGGGAGAAGGACCTTGCCTTTATGCTTACATGGCCGCACATATGAATGGACTTTTGTAATAGCGGCGGTGAGTTTCAACATGTTGGGCGCGGATTTTTTGTGTTCACACAATCTGTTAGTTGATCTTGCTAATAGACGGCTGGTAAATGCACTCTCTTTTTACTCTCTCCCCTGTTCAGCTCGAGTGTCCCCGCCACCAGTACAGACCCACGTCGCTACAGCAGGTGGTAAGTTTCACACACTCCTCACCCAATTTCCAGCGCTCACTGTGCCCACTTTTTCAGCGACGGTCGCGAAGCACGGGGTGAAACACTTTATCCCCACTTCTGGTCCTCCCGTGTTTGCAAAAGCTCGGCGCTTGGATGCAGTTAAGCTCGCCATTGCGCGCGAGGAGTTCGCCAGCCTGGAGAGGCTGGGCATCGTTTGTAGGTCGAAGAGCCCGTGGGCTTCGCCGCTGCACATGGTACCGAAAGCCGATGGCTCCTGGAGACCGTGCGGGGATTACCGCAGGCTAAACAACGCTACGGCGCACGATCGTTATCCCATCCCGCACTTTCAGGATTTTTCGGTGCACCTGGCGGGGGCGCGCATTTTTTCAAAGATTGATCTAGTTCGCGGCTATCACCAAGTCCCGGTCCAACCGGAGGACATTCCTAAAACAGCGGTAATAACCCCGTTCGGACTTTTCGAATTTTTACGCATGCCGTTTGGTCTCAAAGGGGCGGCGCAAACATTTCAGCGGATGATGGATGCCGTGTTACGCGATCTCCCTTTCGTGTTTGTGTACCTCGACGACATTTTGGTCGCGAGTACTTCAGAGGACGAACACGAAACGCACCTCACAGCAGTTTTTAGGAGGCTGGGAGAGCACGGCTTAATAGTTAACCCAGCCAAGTGCCAGTTCGGCGTCGAGCGGATCGATTTTTTGGGTCACCGCGTCTCCCCGGAGGGAGCGGTTCCGTTACCAGAGAAAGTACGCGCGGTAGCGGATTTTCCCCGTCCACAAACGGTCAAATCACTACAGGAATTCTTGGGGATGGTGAATTTTTATAACCGATTCCTGCCCCACGCAGCTCAAATCATGCAACCGTTATATGCCGCGCTCAAAAAACAAAAGTCGACCCAGGCGGTCGAATGGTCCCCGGAGCGGGAGCGCGCGTTCACAGAGGTTAAAAAAGCCTTGGCTGACGCTGCGCTCCTGGCCCACCCAGACCCTGCAGCACGTATCGCGCTGACGACAGACGCTTCAGATTTAGCCATAGGGGCCGTTATTGAGCAACAGGTAGCCGGAGTTTGGCAGCCTTTGGCTTTCTTTAGCAAATCTTTAAGCGCGGCTGAACGAAAATACAGCGCGTTTGACAGAGAACTGTTGGCGCTGCATTTGGCTATTCGTCATTTCCAGTTCTGGCTGGAAGGACGGTGCTTCACCGCTTATGTGGACCACAAGCCGCTCACATACGCCATGGCCAAAATTTCAGATCCGTGGTCCGGCAGGCAGCAGAGGCAGCTGGCCGCAATCTCGGAATTTACCACTGACATTAGGCACGTCGCGGGCAAATTCAATGTAGTAGCGGATTGTCTCTCACGCGCGTTCACGACCCCAACACGCGCAGAGGCAGAACGGGCCACCGTGACCGCGCCGCAGGAGAGCGGCACGGTGGCGCGCGCAGCCCCGGTGCACGTGGGTATAGATTACGCAGCCATGGCAGCGGACCAGGGGGCGGACGCAGACGTGCGCGCGCTCCAGTCTGGACCCACAGGGTTGAGGCTGGAGAGCAAGTGTTTACAAACCGGTATGCCCCCCCCGATCTGCGACATGTTGACGGGGCGCCCGCGTCCGGTGGTTCCGGCCACGTGGCGCCACCGTGTTTTTGACTCGGTCCACTCACTGGCGCACCCGGGGGTGCGCGCGTCGGTGAAACTAGTGGCGGAAAAGTTTGTTTGGCCGTGCCTGCGCAAGCACGTGAAGGAATGGGCAAAAACCTGCATTTCCTGTCAACGGGCCAAAATTCACAGGCACACAAGAGCCCCGTTAGAACCGTTCCGCATTCCGGCCAGAAGGTTCGACCATGTGCACGTCGACCTTGTGGGCCCCCTACCGGCATCACAGGGGTTCACGTATCTTTTGACAATGGTGGACCGCACCACACGTTGGCCGGAAGTGGTCCCACTTGCGACGACCACGGCCGCGGAGGTGGCTCGCGTTTTTTTAACGGCTTGGGTGGCGCGCTTCGGGGTTCCGTCGGACATTACGTCCGATAGAGGACCGCAATTCATCTCTGAGCTGTGGTCAGCGATGGCCAACGGCTTAGGAGCCAAAATTCACCGCACTACGGCTTACCACCCTCAGGCCAATGGTTTATGCGAGCGTTTTCATAGGTCTTTGAAGGCAGCACTCAGAGCGTCGCTCACGGATGCAGATTGGGTAAATAAACTTCCATGGGTTTTATTAGGGTTGCGTTCTGCGCCTAAAGAGGACTTAGACGCCTCCCCAGCGGAGCTGGTATTCGCACAAACTCTGAGGCTGCCGGGCGAGTTTTTACCAGAGCACCCAGAGCCCCCACCTCTCTCTGCTCTGGGACCGTTAGTCGGCACGGGGGCAGACACGCTCCCGGGTCCGGTTCATCACGCTTTTCCACGAGTTTTCGTCCCCAAGGCTTTGAAAAATGCCGATTTCGTTTTTGTCAGGCGCGAAGCCCTTAAAGCAACGCTCAAACCACCTTACGAAGGGCCATTTCGAGTGCTGGAGGCAGGTGATAAGCAATTTGTGCTAGATTTTGGAGACAGAAAAGAGACAGTCAGTATTGACAGACTAAAACCTGCTTTTGTCATGAAGGACGTTTCTGTACCGGTCGCGGTGGCGCCTCGACGAGGCAGGCCCCCGCAGAGGGCAATTAACCACTCTCTTCCTCAGTCAACAGACCCGAAGCAGAACAGCACCACAGGCAAGGCGGGGCCAACGCACAGCAGATTCGGCAGACGGCTGAAGCCCAAGCGGCGCACAGACTGAATGTTGGTGTTGATTATTCAGTAGTGAGTAAGGTGCTATTAAATTTTGGGAATTAGTCTGTTCTTCATCGTTTGGGGGGGGGGTTATATGGCTGTGTTGTGAGACATGTATATGTTGGACACTGCATATGTGATTTAACCTCATGATGAAGGAGAGCCAGCCCCCTGCGGTGCGGAGCCACAGAGCCTGGACCCCCTGCGGAGGACAGGGGACAGAAGACTTCCTGACCACTGAGGCTCGAGAGGAGAGAAGGGGGAGTTATGTAAATAAAAGGCTAATGAATGTGAATAAAGAGACTTTGATATAGATGTGTGATTTCCCCCGCGAGGGAAATGGTTTGATGTGAGAATGTTTAAATGAGAGAACTTTGGTGTGTTCACTCTCTTTGTTCGCTGCTCAAGAATAAGAGCAGACAGTGGAATGATTTCTTGAATAAACTGGAATGGAAGACAATTCGGTTTCGTTATTCAAGTCTCCCCACAAGGTCAGGTTTTTATGCTAAGTTGTAAGCAGTTGGACAGCAGTTGTGCAGTAAATTGAATAGTAGACACTGATAAAGGTAAGTACATGTAAATTGAATGTTACGTCATTGTTGTTCAAAATTCAGAGAATTTCAAGAAATAAAAAAGAATTTTGCATCATTTAAAGCAAAAATACCTGTACATGTAAACAAAAACGTAAAAACATGTGGCCATAGTTCAAAAAGTTGACCTGATTGAGCAAAACCAATGTGATTTTTGGATTCAGCACATCAAAACTGTCCTAAATCAGCTAAAAAAAACTTAGACAATAAATTTGGTGTTGACCAGTGTAATGCATCAGATTTATATAGCACTTTATCATAGACACTTTTTACAGATACATTATTCATTCACTCCAGACAGACAATGGTAGTGGCAAGCTACTACTGTAGCCACAGCTGCCCTGGGGCAGGCTGATGGAAACGTGGTTGCCAATCCAGGCCAACAGCCTCTCTGGCCACCATCAAACATTTTATACACATTCATACCCAGTGCTACAGACACCGGAGGCAAGGTGGGTAAAGTGTCTTGCCCAGGGACACAATGGCAGGATATCTGGGGAGAGCAGGATTCGAACCACCAACCATCTGGTTATTGGACGACCTGCTCTGCCTCCTGAGCCACTGCCGCCCAAACACTAGAGGCACTTTTCCACTTGGAGCCCAAAGGCCTCGTTTGGCCTTGGACCGAACAGTCCTGTTCCGGCACTGGTGATTTTCCACAGCACAAGGCTCACTGTAGTATGGGTGGGAGAAGGAGGGAGTTGGAGGCGGGGTTTTGAGGGAGTTGGAGGTGGTGCTACACTTCCCTTGAGGCTGCGCCATTTTCCCTGGACCAATTAGTAGTCCAAGAGCTATTTAATATCATTTTGGTGGTGAGGCTGCTGTGTATTATTATGCATTACTCATCTCATGTAACCTTGTGCCATTGCAATGACGCAATTTTTTCGTATATTTAATGTGGACGTGTGGATCTTTAATATCACAGTTACAAGTACTGGGACAGCCATCTAATAAAAAATATCTTACAAAATTACAAGTCCACATTTTCTTTAAAGTGTACTTGTTAATGCTGAGTACAGAATTGGGTGAGGCGCACCAAAACAGTTGTTGCTGTACACCCCACACTCACCTGTCCTTACAATGGCTAAGTTGAATATTTTGTGCAGATAAAACCATTACCTGGGTTGGCAATATGAACATTTCCAAATACAGAACTTAAAATATTAGGTGTCCCTGTTGTTGCACATGGATATAAAGCTTGGTCAGTAGTGGCTGGCTTTTAATGTATGTGTCGGCAGTTATTGGACTCCATAACACACTGCAATGACAAATTTTTCCCAACCTTTTTAAGGGTTTTAAGACAGTGTAAAACTTAGTAGTAACAGACAACACATGATGTCAACAGTCACGGGTTTATTCAACGTTATTAACACTGGTCATTGATTAATGTACAGTATATACATAATAATGGTTGGGAAAACGGGTCACACACGCCGTGTGAGGGTTTCAAAGACTGCCATGAGAGTGTTATTGAGGGCAGCATTCTGCGCAATTTCCTCCCTTCGTACAGCAACTTCGACTTCCCTGGACTGACGGACCTCATCCACAAGCAGTGAATTGAGTTCCAACTGTTGCCGCTGAAGCTCCCTCTGCTCACAATGCTGTTCCCTTTCTGCTTCTTGCATCGATGCAAAAATAGTTGAAAGGTCTTGTTTTGTGTTGCTCCGCTTCCTCTTACCTACAAGACAGAAATGTGAGCTGGTGTCAGTAAAATCAACCTCAAAACATGTAGCAGTACATCCCCAAAAATTAAGACAAAAGTTAAATATTTTTGGACACATGTCAGAAAGTGAGACCCATATACAGAATCATTAATCAGACAGTGAAGTATTGTTACATTTTAATCATTTATTGGCTCACAGCGCATGAATATCCAAAATTACTTTTCCCGAAAAATCGATGGTTATGTTAAAAATAGATATTAAAAAAAGAGGAGTGTTCTCAAAAGTATGAGGATTTATGGAGAAATGGATTTCATTTTCCAGCTGGAGTGACCATCGCCCCACAGTGCCTAAACAATCAAAACCTGGTGTAATGGACAAGGCATCACTGTGTTTGATTTGGCCAGGAAACTCTCCTGACATAAAACCCATATGGATTGTCAAGATTATGACAGATACCATCTTATATGACTTTCACTGTCTTTTGTGAGTCACAAAAAACACACTGTACCATGACATTTCAGTTATTTTGAGATGTACCTGTACAAGGGACACACACTGGTGAAAGTCAAGTGCTGGGTTTGAAAAAAATACTTTTTTTTATGAGTATCACAACTATGTATTTGTACAATACATTTAGCAAAAGCTGGGTTTATGTTTCAAATGCCTAGCTTTTTATGGTGGTCAAAAAATTCTAGAGGTGACCCAAATTCTATGGTGGAGAGACCCAGCTGGTCTATCATCTCTGAAGAGCTGGAGCAGGTGGCTGGGGAGAGGGAAGTCTGGGCTTCTCTGCTTGAACTGCTGCCTCCGTGACGCGGAGAAGCGGTACAAGATGGATGGATGGAAAAAATTCTGAATGCATTTATACAGTGGGCTCAACTGAATCATGAAAATGAAGCACGCTGACTTTCAAATAATGAGTTTTGTGCTACAACAGCTCATTAGCTTTTCCATGCCTGTGATTAAATATGCAATTGCATTGCTGGACTTTTTTGATGTGCTTTACATGAAACAATAAACTGTACCGTGAGTATTACATTACTACAATATAATATAATTATATTATTTGACTATTGGGCTTTACCTGTGCGTGAAAGTGTTGACGGAGATGTGCCAAACTGTGAGCGAGCTGAACTTGGTTCTGGTGCCGGAGGATCTAGATCTGTAGCAGAAGCCGGGGTGCTCGTATCGCGGGAGGTGGGCTCCGTCGGTGTGGAAGCATAATCTAAAAAAAAAAAATAAATAAAAAACTTTTAACCAGGATTACAACTAACTATTTCATCAGATATTGTCAACACAAAAAACAACATACAAGGACGGACATAGCATTAAGCTAGGTCATCGTTTAAACACGATTAAGTTTTCGTCTGTCCTACGTGAACTTTCCACTGTTGGAAAAAATAACATAAAGCATGAATATCAGATCACTTACCGTCCTGTATATCACAATATCACGGCTTCAACTGCTGAAGTTGGGTGCGTCGCGGCTGCACATTCAATTCAATTCGGGTGGCTGGGTCTAATTCCCGGTGCGTCTCCGTGTAATTTCTGGTGCGTCTGTTTGTGCGCACCACTGCAAGTTCAGTCTGCTTCCCTCTGCATTCTCTCATCAGCCGAAATGCACAGGAAACTCTGCTGGACTGCGGTGTTGGATTTCTGCTGATTTCTGTGAAGCCATTCTCTCGTTGTGGTTTATAATATCACTTGTTCGTGGGCTCACTGACGAAAAATTGCAAATGGCGACCAGCAAGCGATTCTGGAAAGTCAGTGTAACGCCCACATAACGCCCACTCTCATGACGCTACGCACAGACCAATGAATGACCAGCAGTGGCGTGACGAAACGGGGCCGGGAGCCTTCGGACCTGCTTTTTACGGTGCCGAAAAAAGTGTCAGTTAAACTGGAACTGTTCCAAAAAGGGAACTGTGAGGCCTTTGGGTTCCGAGTGGGAAACCGGACAATGGAGGCCGATCGGGGCCAAACGGGGCCTTTGGGTTCCAAGTGGAAAAGCGCCTTAAGTGTGCCACTAAAACATTAATTGTGTTTTAGTTCAACGTGTGAAACACTTTGTGTCACATCTTTTTGTATGAAAAGTGCTATATAAATAAAGCTTTGACTGATTGATTGATTGATCAGCTGAAACTGTGTAGAAGTTGTTCTATGTTCTGCGAGGAAGAATGGGCTAAAAGTCCTCCTGAACAATGTGCAGGTCTGATCCACAGCTACAGGAAGCGCCTGGTTGAGGTTACTGCTGCCAAGGGCGGGCCTACCAGTCAGTAATTCAAGGGTTCACATACTTTTTCCACTAGTGTCATGTATGAATAAGGAAGGAGTCAGAGTCACATTCAAGCGGGAACCAGCAACACGAACCACTTTATTATAATTCAATTCAATTCAATTCAATTCAACTTTATTTATATAGCGCCATTTCACAACAACAGTCATCTCATAGCACTATCCACTGTAGGGAGGACCCCCACAGTTGCAGAAAGACCCCAGCAATCAGGCGATCCCCTGTGAGCAAGCACTTGGCGACGGTGGAGAGGAAAAACTCCCTTTTAACAGGAAGAAACCTCCAGCAGAACCAGGCTCAGGGAGGGGCAGTCATCTGCTGCGACTGGCTGGGGGGTGAGGGGACAGAGAAGAAGAAAAGAACAGACATGTAGAGAGCAAACAGCACGATGGGGACTCAGTCTATGGGAGAGAACAAACAAATGTTAATGACCAGCAAAAAAAAAATATTTCATAGAGAGTGAGGAAAGGAGTGAGGCCCAGTGCATTACTGGAGGTCCCCCGGCTGACTAAACCTATTAGCAGCATAACTAAGGGAGGGTTCAGAAACACATGATCCCTCCCTAATTGTAGGCTATATCAAAAAGGTAGGTTTTAGCCCTATTCTTAAAAACAGAGATCGAGTCTGACTCCTGAATCCAGATTGGCAGCTGATTCCACAGGAGAGGAGCTTGATAACTGAAGGCTCTGCCTCCCATTGTACTTTTGGAGATTCTAGGTATTACAAGTAAACCTGCATTTTGGGAGCGTAGTGCTCTGTTAGGATGATACGGTAGTATCAGATCTTTTAAATAAAAAGGAGCCTGATTGACTTCCGGTTATGGCTGCCACGTAGGACGGACGTGTCTCGCTCTGCTCTGCTCCTGGAAAAAAAAAAATCGGCAAATAACTCTCTCATTTGGGACAGAACGTATCCCAGCATTTGGGCGAGGATATGTCGGCGAAGCCTAAGGCTGGAAAACCAGGAAAAGGAAAAAGCGAGCCGCCGAAACAGTCCAAATTAACGGACTTTCAGGTCTGTGACGCAGCAAACAAAACTCCATATATGGCGGAGGAGGCTGGCAACGCTGCGATTTCTGCGGGGAATGGCGCAGATGCGCTGATGGCAGCCATGAGTTCAATGAGAGCGGACTTTTCCTCTAGATTTGATGGGATTATGACAGCGTTGGAAGGAATAAGAAAGGAATTGGGTGACTGTGTAGAACGAACGGCGCAGATGGAGCTCCGTCTCGCTAGTGCTGAAGATGACGTCACCCGTCTTCAATTAAAGGTGCGCACTTTGGAAAAAAAAAATAAATCTCTGGAAGATAATATTTTGGATTTGGAATCTCGGTCGAGACAGAATAATTTGAGGCTGGTGGGTCTTCCAGAGGAATCAGAAGGTCGGGACGTATGTTCCTTTCTGGAAAAGTGGATTCCGGAGGTGCTGGGCAGCGAGGAGTTGCAATCAGCAGTGGTTCTGGAAAAAGCACATCGTATTGGCCCACGGAGAGATAAGGGACCGCCGAGGACCTTAATTATGAAGTTTCTTAGCAACAGAGACAGGATGAAGATCTTCAACGCTGCACGTGCTAAAGGAGAGATTAAACACCAGGACCAGCAGGTGCGGTTCTACCCAGATTTGGCCACAGGAATCCAGCAATTGAGGAAGCAGTTTGATCCCGTACGTAAGGAGCTGCGCAACCTTGGGATTCGTCATGGTGTAATCTATCCTGCGAGACTGCTGACCACGTATGAGGGCAGAACCCACATCTTCAAAACCCCAGAGGAGGCGCAGGAGTTCATCAAGAAGATCAAAGAAGAAGAAGAGACTGGTGGGAGCTAAGCATGGACAAAATATAAGGTAGAATAATTAAGCATTTGCACAGGCATCTGACTGACTTGAAGTAAATAGTAAGTTTACAAAATATAGATTGTATTATATATTAAAAAACAAAACAAAAACAAAACAAACAAACAAAAAAAAAAACTATGATGTACAAAGTTGTTAAAAATTTTGGAGTTAAGTTGGAAAACTACAGAGGAGAGTTAATGTTACGTCATTAAAAGCAGTAGAGTTAGGGTGATTGGGAGGATGAAGAAGGAGTGGCTTAGCCTGTTCCCCGTGGGTGTGGAACGGTCGATGGCTATATCGGGAGACAGAATTTTTCTTTTGATTTTGGGGGGTTTGCCACAAGTGTGGGAAGGGGAAATTTGTTTGTGTGTAGTTTGTAGGATGAATGTTCAACCACTCATGTTTTTGCTTCTCTGTATGAGCATGTTTACACTGCAAGGTAATCCCAAACTCTCTATTGATCATGGACCAAAGTGTTAATCTTAATTTAACTTCATGGAATTGCAGAGGTCTACAAAATTTAAAAAAACTTAAACAAGTTATGAATAAAATAAAGGACATGGGTTCAAGAATTGTGTTTTTACAAGAAACTCATCTGATAGAGGAGGATGTTAAAAGAATTAGGAGTAGATGGCAGGGAAGTGTATTCACCTCTTCATTTTCATCCCGAGCCAGGGGAGTTATGACTCTCATACATAAATCAGTTCCTTTTCAAGTGAAAAATGTAATTGGAGACAAATTTGGAAGATATGTAATCATTCAAGGTTCTTTGCTATTAGAAAATATAAATCTTGTGAACTTATATGGTCCCAATATAGATGATCAGAAGTTCTTTGCTAATTTATTTCTCATCTTATCATCACTTACAGGGCAACATATAATAGCAGGGGATTTTAATTGTACATTGAATCCAGGTGTGGATAGATCAACAGGACTGGATTGTACGCACATTGGATGTAGGATGACTATTAATCATTTTATGAAAGAATTGAGATTGTTAGATATATGGAGAGAAATGAAACCACAAGTTAAAGCCTATTCTTGTTATTCCAGTACCTACAAGACATTCTCACGTATTGATTATTTTTTGATTTCCACAGAATTAAGGTCCAAGATTCAAAACTGCTTTTATGATAACATCGTGATCTCTGATCATGCACCCTGTTGTCTAATATATGTAGATAAAAAATTGACAAAGGAATCAGGTAGATGGCAATTTCAGCATAAATGGCTTCAGGATGAGGAATTTGTCAAGTATATAGAAAAACAGATAGACGAGTTCTTTGACATCAATACTACACAAACATCAGCATGTGTAAAGTGGGAGGCTTTCAAAGCTTTTATTAGGGGACATATTATTAGTTATACAGGATCAAAATCTAAGAAGACTCGAGAGGAGAGAGCTAAATTGGAACATAAAATAAAAAATCTTCAGGAAAAAGTGTATGCAGGAAGTGACCCAAGGTTGGAGAATGAATTACTGATTTTGAGAGCTGAATACGACAAAAAATCAGCGAATAGAGCTGCCTCGAGTCTTCTAAGATTGAAACAATCTTTTTATGAACAAGGTGAAAAATCAGGAAAATTATTAGCATGGCAGATTAAACAATTGGAAATTAAAACACCAATTACCAGTATTATAAGTAATGGACAGGTAGTTATAGATCCTTTAGAAATTAATAGAGCCTTTAGAGATTACTATGAAAAATTATATGATACCAAAAATGAACCTGATTTAACAAAACTAAATGGGTTTTTGAACGAACTATCTATACCGTGTATTCCAAATGAAAACAGGGAGATATTGGAGTCTAAAATTAGTCAAGAAGAAGTTGGGCTAGCCATTGATAATATGAAATCAGGAAAAAGTGCAGGACCAGATGGTCTTCCAGTTGACCTTTATAAAAAATTTAAGAATAAATTAATAAAACCTTTTTTGGAAATGGTTTTAGAAGCATTTCAAAATAATAATTTACCATCATACATAAATAATGCCTTAATTATACTGCTGCCAAAACCAGGTAAGCCCTCTAATAAATGCGAAAATATGAGACCAATAAGCCTATTAAACGCCGACCTTAAGATAATCTGTAAAATTTTAGCAAGACGAATACAAGAAATTTTACCAAATATTATTAATCGAGATCAGAATGGCTTTATAAAGGGTAGACAAGGCTTCCATAATGTAAGAAGACTATTTAATATTATTTATTTTAATAAAGAAGCACCGGATACAGCTCTCCTATCACTGGATGCCGAAAAGGCCTTTGATAGAGTTGAATGGCCCTTTCTTTTTGAAGTCCTACAAAGGTTTGGACTTGGAAATAATTTCATAAAATGGGTTCAAATAATATACAATAATGCTACAGCAGAAATCCTAACAAATAACAATATTTCAAAACCAATAAAAATCAATAGAGGATGTCGACAAGGCTGTCCACTTTCACCTTTACTGTTTACTATGGCAATTGAACCTTTAGCGATAGCGATACGTTTACATTCACAAATATATGGAATTAAAGTTGGACCAACAGAACATAAAATCTCCCTGTACGCCGATGATATAATTTTGTTTATGTCGAATCTAAAAAAATCAATTCCAACCTTGTTGAATTTAATAAAGAATTTTGGGGAAATATCAGGATATAAAATAAATAAAACTAAATCTTCAATATTAATGCTAAATGAGACCCAGAGAAATTACCCAGCCCCTGAGGTAAATCAATTCAATGTTGTAAATCAGTTTAAATATTTAGGAATCCAAATTATGCCTAAGCTAGAATCAGTCGCCAGTGTCAACTATGAAGCCTTAATGTCAGATAGCAGTGAATTAACTCAGAGATGGATGTCACTACCAATGTCGATGATCGGGAGAATCAATATACTTAAAAGTAATATTTTACCTAAAATACTTTATTTATTTCAATACATTCCCTTATCACCACCTTTAGATCTATTCTCAAGAATAAAAAAAAAGTTAGTGGAATTTATATGGAACAACAGGAGGGCTAGATTACGTTTGTCTTTATTATATTTACCATTTGATCGTGGAGGTCTGAAATGTCCAAATTTTATGTTGTATTATTGGTCGGCACAACTGAGGTCTATGACATATTATTTTTCATCAAATGATCTCCCTCACTGGACTGAAATGGAATCATACAATTTACCTTTACCTCTTCCCATATTCATATACTCAGATTCGGCAAAAAAATTACAAAAACAAGTTAAAAATCCATTTGTAAAGCATATGATCAAAATATGGTGTGAAGCTAAAAACTATTTAAAAGAACCACAGTTATTGTCACAATTTAGTCCAATATGGGGTAATCAATATTTTAAACCAGGGAGAGCGGACGCTGTATTTAAAGTATGGAATTTAAAAGGGATACAAAAGATTCAGGATTTATATTTGCCATGTGCAGACAACATAATGTCTTTTGAAGAGCTGAGGATCAAATTTAATCTCAATAGAACACATTTTTTTAAATATCTTCAACTTAGAAACTTTATTCGATCAAATCAAAATAAAGCTCTCACTCGACCTATTTATTCATCCTTGGAAAAAATGATGATGAAAGATAGTAAAAGAAAGGGTATTATTTCAGAGTTTTATAACTCATTGACACTATCTTCAAGTGAAAATTCACTGAAAAGATTAAACTACTGGAAAGAAGATCTGCAAATTGAAATTTCAGAGGAACAATGGGAATTGGCTTGTACAGAAGCTCAAACCAAATCAATAAATGCACGCCTTAAATTGATACATTTCAAATGGTTAATGCGGATGTATGTTACACCGGAGGAGTTAAATAGATATAACAAAAATATACCAGATACATGCACAAAATGCATGGAAAGTAAAGGAACCCTATTTCATTGTTTATGGGAATGTAGATTAATAAGAATGTTTTGGGAAGAGGTGAGGGTAACAATTGAAAAAATAATCTCAAAACAAATCATATTGAATCCTAAACTGTTTTTGTTGGGTCTGTACCCAGAAAAGCATAATTTTAATAAAAGTGAAAGAACATTCATAGACCTCAGTTTGCTTAATGCCAAAAAATGTATTGCACTATTATGGAAAAAGACTCATAGACCAGATGTGACTCAGTGGTTAAGACAGATGTTAACAAACCTTCCATTAGAAAGAATAACATATATACTAAAATCAAAGGAAATTGTGTTTGAGAATATATGGAGACCTTTTATTGATTATGTAAAAAATTTAAACATAACTCTTGAAGAAGAAGGTGAATGATGTGTGTGGACCTTGTAAATTCCAAACTGGTGAACATAATATGTATACTTATGTATTGGATCGTCTAGACTAAACAGAGGAGCATTGTTGAAGATTTGATTTTGTTGGTGGTTGTTGGTGTTTTTAGTGCATTTTTTTTTTTTTGTAGTACTTTAGTGTTAGTGTTTGATTGTTTGTATCATGTTTGTTAAAAAAAAAAAAAGGTTCAATAAAGATATTGTGGAAAAAAAAAAAAGGAGCCTGATTGTTTAGAGCTTTGTAAGTAAGAAGAAGGATTTTAAACTTAATTCTAAACTCTATGGGAAGCCAATGAAGGGAGGCCAGAACCGGAGAGATATGATCTCTCTTTCTAGTACCTGTTAAAACTCTTGCTGCAGCATTTTGGATCAGCTGAAGACTTTTTAAAGATGTTTTAGGACAGCCTGATAATAAAGAATTACAATAATCTAATCTCGAGCTAACAAAAGCGTGGATCAGCTTCTCAGCATCACTCTGAGACAAGATGCTCCTAATCTTGGCAATATTACGCAAATGATAGAAGGCAGTCTTAGAAACAAATTTAATATGTGAATTGAAGGACAAATCCTGATCAAAAATAACTCCAAGGTTCCTCACAGAGCTATTAAGAGAAAGAGTAACTGCTTCCAAACTGAAAGTTTGATTTGGAAAGGAATTTCTAAGGTTTTTTGGACCAACAAGAATGACTTCAGTCTTATCTGAGTTTAATAGCAGGAAATTACAAGTCATCCAAGCTTTGATTTCCTTAAGACAGACTTCTAACTTGGCTAATTGATTAGTATCATCTGGCTTCATTGACAGGTATAATTGTGTGTCATCTGCATAACAGTGAAAATGTATACAGTGCTTTCTAATAATGTTGCCTAACGGAAGCATATATAAACTAAAAAGAGTAGGGCCAAGCACAGATCCCTGTGGAACTCCATGACTAAGCTTTGAGCTGAGAGAAAACTCATCATTTACATGAACAAACTGGAACCTATCAGATAAATAAGATCTAAACCACTGCAACGAAGTTCCATTAAGTCCAACATAGTGTTCTAATCTATCAAGTAGAATATTATGATCAATAGTATCAAAAGCTGCACTAAGGTCTAAAAGGACAAGTACAGAAACTAGTCCATTATCAGATGCAATGAGGAGGTCGTTAGTGACCTTCGCTAAGGCTGTTTCAGTACTATGATGGATTCTAAACCCAGATTGAAACTCCTCAAGTAAACCATTTCCCTGCAGGTGGTCAAATAATTGCGTAGCAACAACTCTTTCTAAGATTTCTGAAATGAAAGGGAGATTAGAGATTGGTCTATAGTTAGCTAAAGCTCCTGGATCTAGCGTTGGCTTTTTGAGTAAGGGTTTAATTACAGCCGTTTTAAAAGCCTGCGGTACATGGCCTAAAGTTAATGAAGAATTGATTATATGAAGAATAAAGCTACCAATAAGTGGGAAGACTTCTTTAAATAACCTGGTAGGAATAGGGTCTAAAAGACAAGTTGAAGGTTTGGATGAGGAAACTATTTTGTCTAACTCACAAAGGTCGATTGGAGTAAACTCATCAAGACAGACATCAATAGAAGGAGTTGTAGTAGTTACAGTATTTAAGTTAACTGTGGGAAGAATCTGATTGATTTTATCTCTGATGGATGAAATTTTATTATTGAAAAAGTTCATAAAGTCCTGACTAGTAAGCTCTAAGGGGATGCTAGGATTGACAGAGTCCTGACTCTTTGTCAACCTGGCCACAGTACTGAAAAGAAACCTGGGATTATTCTTGTTCTCTTCTATTAATGCAGAGTAATAACTCGTTCTAGCTTTTCTAAGAGATTTTTTATAAATTAAAAGATGATTTCTCCAAGCTAAATAGATTTCATCTAAATTAGTAGAGCACCATTTTCTTTCTAATTGACGAGTCTTCTGTTTTAAGCTACGAGTTTCTGTGTTGAACCAAGGAGTTAAAAATCTCTGATTAGACTTTTTCTTTTTTAAGGGGGCCACCAAGTCTAGAGCCTGATGCAGAGAAGCTGAAACACTATCCACCATGTTATCAATTACAGAAGGAGCAAGCTGTCTATAGCTTATTTCCGTTGTGTTGACACATGGCATAGAGGAAACAATCTGCATAAATTTGGAAACACAGGACACAGAACTATTTATATACAAGGGGCCGTGCCCGCCTGACGTCACGCCAGGGGTGGGTACGGTAGCACACACACAAGCCACACTCATGACACCACACTTCCCCTCCCCCTAACAAAAATGCAAAACCACACACACAATTGAGACCCTCCCCAATTTAGGACCCGAATCATGCACTAAGAGAACAGGGAAATAATTAACTGTAATAAAATAGCCTACCACATTCACACAAAACAACTAAAATTAGGCCACATCTCTTAAAATTCATAAAATATTCCCATAACCAGCACTATATACATATATTTACATTAATGTTTCTCAAGTCACACCTATGCCCATTGGCAGCCAGTGGTAGGATTGGCCCGGCGGCCCTGGGCAGCCCCACAACATGTGTGCTCCTGGCCGCCGTCTGCCTCTGGGATCAAAAATCACCTCGTCAGTGATACTGCCCCTCTTCACCACTGACTGCCTTACTGTTCAGGCCCCGCGATTCTGCTGTCTGGCACGCCATCCCTCCGTGTACGTCGGTCTGCTCCCGACCGCTTTCAGCACTGCCATCATGGCCCCAAACACTCTGGCCCCCTGTGGTTGAACTCTGGGGAGACCCGAAGCCCACTCGTCGGCTCCGCTTTTTGACCCGGGCACCTCGCCGCTGCTCCCAGCACCCTCGTCCCAGGCGCTCTGCTGCACTGTTTCCGCGCCCAGCCGTAGCTGCTCTCTCTCGGAGCTCACAGCATTGTCTTCGCCGGCATCATTCTCCGACCCAGGTACCTCGCTGCTGCTCCCAGCACCCTCATTCCAGGCACTCAGCTGTGCTGTCTCCGTGCCCAGTCGTAGCTGTTCTCCCTCGGGGCTCCCAGCGTCACTCCCGTCGGCGACACTGTCTGACCCAGGCGCTTCGTCGCTGCCCTCAGCACCCTCGTCCCAGGCACTCCGCTGCATTGTCTCTGCGCCCGACTGTCGCTGCTCTTCCCCAGGGCCCTCAGCCGCCATGGTCCCATTCTCCCGCTGCCTAGCCTTCAGCTGCGGGGGTGACTCCTGCTGTTCTCCCTCTCTGCTGTCGTCGCACACTGCGCCGTCCAACTCATCAGCACACCGGTCCTCCACCTTCCTGTGCTTCGCGGCTGGCCCGTCGTCCTCAGTGACTGGGGACTTCCCCTCTTGCAGTCCCGGTCCCACCTTGAAGTCTAGCTGGCAGCCTGGAGCTGTCTTTCAGCACACAGTTAGCTTTGCTGCTAGCCTGCCCATAGATAGCGAATGGGCCATTAGCTTCCCCAAGCTAACTAGCCTAGCCTCCCTTGGCGCCAAAACTCCCACCCCCACAGCTTCGTGGTGCTCATCTGCCCTGCGAAAAATTCGGCCAGCCGCTCAACAGCATCCTCATACTCCTCCGTCTCTCCCAACATAGCAAGAATTCTTCGGCCCGCCGTGCCAAGATGGTGGGCCAGAAGCGCTTATCGTCTTCTCCCGCTGAGCCCGCTTAGGCCCAGCGCCCCGATGTAATTCTCGAACGTGGCCATCCACTTTGGCCACAGGACCACTGGCTCTCCCGCATACTCCAGAAACGGAATTAATGGTTGAGGTAGCCCATACGCTGCCATAATTATCCTTGTCACCTCGTCTTATAGCCTTTACCTTTAACATGCTTGTCTATAATTTTCTTTCTAATCTCCTGAGACAACTCTCTCCTTTGCTTCCTCTGGTCCATGTTTAGTGTGGTACACACCATGTCACCAAACAGCACAGTGACTACTTGTCACCCTTTAAATAGGCCGACTGACTGATTACAAGTTTGTAGACACCTGTGATGTTAATTAGAGGACACATCTTGGTTGAACATGTCCCTATGGTCACATTATTTTCAATCTTTTCTAGGGGTACCATCATTTTTATCCAGGCCTGTTTCATGAGTTTGTTTTTTAAAGTAATTCTGTTGAACCACAATTCAAAAGCATTGTCTGATTTTCATTGGTTAATTTTCATAGAATTTTTATTTATTACCACTTTTATCAGATTCAAGTTATTTCTGTGACCATTGTGGTTTTTTCTTTCATTAACAGAGGGGTACCAACAATTTTGTCCACATCTGTATTTTTGAGTTTAACTCCTGATATAGTGATTCAAATTTGAAGAAACTTCACTCTCACAGTCACAACAGTATTTGTCAGCAAAACACCAAATCTCATTAAATTCTGTTAATGTTTCAAAAATCATGCTTATGAAATGTCTATCAGCCTTTGTGTCTTGTCAATGAAACATTTTGTTTGTGTGTGAGAAAGTGAGTGTGCGACCCAAAGCAATTGTGTGGTGTCAGGATTAAGGCTTAAGATGCTTGTCTGCCATGCTGGAGACTCTGGTTCAGATCCTCTTGGTAACATGTTGTGCTTCTAAAGTGCAACATACCCCTTTTGTGCATTTGAAAACAATGTATAGTGCACATAACATTCTAAATGCTGTACTACTACTGCTGGGAATCCTTTCAATCAAACATTTATCATTTGAGAAAGTTAGTATGTAAGTTAAAGGAGTTGTGTGGTGTTGTAGTTGAGGTGTGTGTTTGGCATGTAGAAGGTCCTAGGTTCAAATCTTGCCAGGGAGGTCTTATTGTTCTATACCAACACCCGAAGTGTGTCATGCATTTTAAAGTAACACTATGTAAGATTTTCACCTCAGAATAATGTTTGCAAAATTATTTTGATGGCACACTGCATTTGACCAAGTGAACGTTATTTCCTCCATAGCCTGAGTAGACCCACATTTTCTTCAAGAGCTCTTATTTTGGTGTGATTACTGGGGGGACAGCAGCTGTGGTGGCTGTGGCCTCGGCCCCAGCAGCAAATCACAGGGCATGACTTTAGCCACCAACTACAAAAAGCCCTATGGTTGGCTGTTGGTACTGGGGTCGTGGTTGCCAAGGCTGTGGCCTTTCAGTGTTCCTCCAAAGAACAAGAAAGTTACATAGTGCTACTTTAGAAACTACTGTGTAGCAGACTTTAGGTTTTAAATGCTGTTGCTAAGCAATACAAGACCTTGAAGTCCACACCTACTTTAAACTCTCACTGCTTGCGGCTATATTTATCCTTACAACTGAAAAATTCTAGTTCCCTTTTATCACTGTTTGAATGAATGTTTGTGTTCTACCAGCTCACAAGGTGCAATATGCTTTATGACCTGGATTTATTGCATTTATTAAATGCATTTTAGTCCCTTTGTGTAGGGTTGCATGAATAAAACCTAATTTAATCTTAAGGTCTCGGTGCTTAATGTATTATTTTTCTTTACAATCAGCAAGTTTGGAGATAATAGGACTGTTATTATTTCAGACTTTCACTAGAAAGATTACTGTCTTTTCAGATATTAAGAGTGATATTTTGAGGGAATTGCACATGCATATTCCATTTGGAATAAGTTAATATTGTTTACCTTTTCTTTATATGTTATGATTCAGATTATTTTGATAGCTTATATTTTTATTCATTATTTTCTAGTTTGCTCACTACCGGAAAGAGTAAACATCAAAATTATCACTGGTGAAGGAACTGTATATAGTTTTGTTTGTTGTTGTTTTTTTTTTTTTACTGTAAGTTTTTTTTTTTCTTTTTGCACTACTCTTACTTATACCCAAGTAATGTCACAGAATGAAAGCACCGAGATGCTGATGCCTTGGTGCCAGAGCCTTGGTGGAGGTATGCATTCTGGGATCATCACCAAAATGTTATGGGTTCCTCTCTAGCCCAAGGACCACCTCTGGTAAAAATTTCATCCAAATCCATCCAGTAGTTTTGGAGTACAAGCATGTGCAGTGAAAATAATCTGCAGTTCATATGCCCGTACTGTCGTCAGCAACCAAGAGCCACTACCTTGATTTGAGCCACTGCAATCCAAGCACAGAAGAAGAGCATGGTGGCAGACATTTTAAATGGCGGACGCGATGGAGGTACGTGAATACAATGACAGTCAAGACGAACAGGAGCTTTTGCTGTTTAGTGGCAGAGGAAGAAAACAGACAGGTAAAAAGACAAACATTTGCTCGCCCAACCCTGGCAGATTGCTCAGTACTTTCCTGTGGTGGGAGTTTCCGGGTGCATGTGCAAGTACCATTCCATTGACGGTAAAGGTGAGCTATTTTTGTGTTTATTTAAAAAACAAAGCGTTATTTTGAAATTCTGGCAAATTAAAAGTTGAGAAAATGTGGTGATACAATGATACAAGCCTTTAGTTTCACTTAATTTTGACTGGGCGAGCTGAAGCAGAGAGGCGGATGGACACACACACACAAACACACACGCACACACAGAGCCAGGAGTTTCCGGGCGCATGCGCAGTACCGTTCCATTGATGGTGAGGGTGAGCTATTGTTGTATTTATTTCAAAAACAAAGCGTGATTTCAAAATTCTGGCAAATTAAAAGTCGAGAAAATATGGTGATGCAATGATATAAGCCTTTAGTTCCACTTAATTTTGACCGGGTGAGCCGAAACACACACACACACACACACACACTTGTAAGTACATTCTGTAATTTCCCAGTTTGGGATCAATAAAGTACATCTATCTATCTATCTATCTATCTATCTATCTATCTATCTATCTATCTATCTATCTATCTATCTATCTATCTATCTATCCATACAGCCACAAACAGATGCACTAACTGACGACCATATGCCTGTCAGTTTCATAGAGGCATAATAATGGTACTTTTCCTTGAGTACAGTATCTGGTTACTCTAACCACCTGCCGACATCAGAAATTTGTGCTTAAAGCAGTTATACTAAAGTGCTGTGTGTAATACACGCTAGTTATCACTAGAGGGCAACACTGCACAGACACGAGCTTTTGAGTGTGACTCAGTTAGGTGTACTGCACCTTTCATGATTTAAGTGTGTGCTGCTGTAGAGAGACACAGTGAAACCAGATGAAGTAGACCCCGTCATTCTGTTCGTTTTCCTCTTTAAAACTGCCACCCCCCCACCCCAGGCTGTTGTACGGTAAATACACGAGGCAAACCCACAGCAAAATCTGGCATGTATTGGATGATAGATGCATCACACACATTCATTCCACACATCCAGCAGGTCTTTTCAACATAGAGAGATAGATGCATACTTTATTTCGAACAAAAAAGTAAAAAAAAAACCCAAAACAAATGACAAGTGCAATAAAAGTGACAGTATACAATGCTCAATGTCAGCCACAATAACAGAACATATTCTTAGAAAACTCTCTCCTGAGCCTGAAGAAACATGAAAACATTTGTCAAATGCCACATTTAGCTCATGCCATTATCTACATGGTGTTCTTTTACTTCTGTTTTCCATGGAAGGGATGGGGAAGAATAGAGAGGAAATGCACTTCCATGCTGCTATTCATGAGTAACAAAGACACTACTGCAGCTTGCACAGAAAAAAATGATGCTTCTGATGTGTCTGCATGCTGGGATTCAAGTCAGAAAGATCTTCATTTGTCAGGACTACATAGACATACATGCACACACATACGCACAAAGGCACTACAGGTAGGTGTTGTGTCCCTCAGCATTTGTCCCTAATTATGATGTCTGGGAGCACACATCTCCCTCACCAAAACAAAAGGAAGCTTCTCTTAAAAGTGGGATTTTTGTTGTTTGGGAAGCTAACAGCCTCGTTAGGGACATCTCATATTCATATTGTCCATCAGCAAGTACAACAGCACCATGTTTTGTAACTTAAAGAGAAAAGGACATTTCTAATATCCTTCATTTTTTGTATTTGTGGATTAAAGTGGGCATATTATACCCTTTTCCCACATGTTGACAGGTCACAGAGGTGTACAGTGCATCCGGAAAGTATTCACAGCGCTTCACTTTTTCCACATTTTATGTTACAGCCTTATTCCAAAATGTATTAAATTCATTTTTTCCTCAAAATTGTACAAGCAGTACCCCATAATGACAATGTGAAAACGTTTTTTTGTTTTTTTTTTTTAGATTTTTGCAAATTTATTAAAAATAAAAAACCAAGAAATCACATGTACATAAGTATTCACAGCCTTTGTTCAATACTTTGTTGATGCACCTTTGGCAACAATTACAGACACACAGATACACACGTGTTTTATTATTCATTCGTTACTTTCATTCATTCGTTTATTCATTACATTCATTTATTAATCATCCTAAACGGTTATTTAAAAAAGCCTTGACTGTGTTGTTGTTTCTGAGCACAGATATGTTGAGGTTAACCCTGCTAAGCTTTAATAATGTGTCAGCTGATCAGAATCAGAATCAGATTTCAGAATCAGAATCATATGAACAGGTCACAAACTGACTTTAAAGTAAATCTACCAAGACTAAATAAAATAAAGAGGGTTGTGAACCCTGTGTCTCATAAGTGAAGCCAAGCTTCAACCTTAAACCTGCATTTTATCTAATTGCCAGCAGGGGACGACAGAAGATCACAATACAACTGCTTCATGCACCAAGATCTCATTTAATGCTTCTTTAAAGACTTTTTAATCTCTGTCAGATAAGGCTTTCCTCTTTGATAACGTCACTAATTCTCAAGCAAAAAGCTTTCATCAAAATGGGGCAAATGTTAAGAAATTATACAGTACATCCAGAAAGTATTCACAATGCTTCACTTTTTCCACATTTTGTTATGTTACAGCCTTATTCCAAAATGGATTAATTTTTTTCCTCAAAATTCTACACACAACACCCCATAATGACAATATGAAAAAGATTTTGTTGAGATTTTTGCAAATTTATTCAAAATAATAATAAAAAAAAGAAATCACATGTGCATAAGTATTCACAGCCTTTGTTCAATACTTTGTTGATGCACCTTTGGCAACAATTACAGCCTCAAGTCTTTTTGAATATGATGCCACAAGCTTGGTACACCTATCTTTGAGCAGTTTCGCCCATTCCTCTTTGCAGCACCTCTTAAGCTCTATCAGGTTGGATGGGAAGCGTCGGTGCACAGCCATTTTCAGATCTCTCCAGAGATGTTCAATTGGATTCAAATCTGGACTCTGGCTGGGCCACTCAAGGACATTCACAGTGTTGTCCTGAAGCCACTCCTTTGATATCTTGACTGTGTGCATAAGGTCGTTGTCCTGCTGAAAGATGAAGCGCTGCCCCAGTCTGAGATCAAGAGCGCTCTGGAGCAGGTTTTCATCCAGGATGTCTCTGTGCATTGCTGCATTTATCTTTCCCCTCTATCCTGACTAGTCTCCCAGTTCCAGCTGCTGAAAAACATCCCCACAGCATGATGCTGCCACCACCATGCTTCACTGTAGGGATGGTATTGGCCTGGTGATGAGCGGTACCTGGTTTCCTCCAAACATTATGCCTGGCAGTCACTCCAAAGAGTTCAATCTTTGTGTCATCAGACCAGAGAATTTTGTTTCTCATGGTCTGAGAATCCTTTGGGTGCCTTTAGGCAAACTCCAGGTGGGCTGCTATGTGCTTCTTACTAAGGAGTGGCTTCCGTCTGGCCACTCTACCATACAGGCCTGATTGGTGGATTGCTGCAGAGATGGTTGTCCTTCTGGAAGGTTCTCCTCTTTCCACAGAGGAACACTGGAGCTCTGACAGAGTAACTATCTGGTTCTTGGTCACCTCCCTGACTAAGACCCTTCTCCCCCAGTCGCTCAGTTTAGACGGCCGGCCAGCTCTAGGAAGAGTCCTGGTGGTTCCGAACTTCTTCCATTTACGGATGATGGAGGCCACTGTGCTCACTGAGACCTTCAAAGCAGCAGAAATTTTTCCATACCTTTCCCCAGATTTGTGCCTCATGACAATCCTTTCTCGGAGGTCTACATGTGGTCTATATTAATCATATATTCCATAACCAACATATGTTCAAGCATGTGAGAGTGTTTGGTGATTACATATGTAAGGCGACTTCACACCTCAGAACAGGACAAAGAGTCTCAACCGCCAGTGAAGATTAAAGAGCATCCAAGGCACTGCGGTGGAGACCGGATGGGTTGCCCTGACCCCCCAGGGCCAGGAGGAGGAGTACGAAGACAATGGGGGGATTAAGATAATGAGGGATGTCAGCTTTTGATATGCATGTCTTTTGTTATGTGCGAGTATAAGTTTGTAGAGCCGAAGGTGTTCGCTCTCTTACTTCTTCTGCTGCTGCACCTAGATGAGACTTGTTAGAGGAGCTGATAATAAACTTTGGTTTATGAATCACATCGCCTCGTTATTTCAAGCTCCTCTACACTACAGCCAATTCCTTTGACTTGATGCTTGGTTTGTGCTCTGACATGCACTGTCAGCTGTGGGACCTTATATAGACAGGTGTGTGCTTTTCCAAATCATGTCCAGTCAACTGAATTTACCATTCAGTTGACTGGACATGAACTCCATTTAAGTTTCTACAGCTTAAATGGACTCCTTTTAAGCTGTAGAAACATCTCAAGGATGATCAGTGGAAACAGGATACACCTGAGCTCAATTTTGAGCTTCATGGCAAAGGCTGTGCATACTTGTGTACATGTGATTTCTAAGTGATGGAATTGACATGCTACTAGTCAAAACTGTTATCGAATGCATAGTAAAACCACTGACGTATATCTGCAACCTGTCTCTCCAATCAGGTATATTTCCCAATGCAATGAAAATAGCTAAAGTAATTCCGATATACAAGACGGGCGACAGAGGGGAACTCTCAAACTATAGACCAATTTCACTTTTACCGCAATTTTCCAAGATACTTGAAAAAATATTCTATGAGAGAATTGACAACTTCATACTGAAGAATGATTTATTATTTGAGCAGCAATATGGGTTCAGACACAAGAGGACAACTGCATATGCCCTAATGGAATTTACAGAAAAAATATCAACAGCCATTGAAAATAAAGAGTATTCAGTTGGAGTATTCCTAGATCTTAAAAAAGCATTTGATACAGTAGATCATAATTTATTATTAAAGAAACTACAAAATTCTGGTATTAGAGGGGTAGCACTGTCCTGGTTAAGTAGTTACTTAAAGAATAGATATCAGTATGTATGTGTTAGCAACAAAAACTCAGAGTTGCTGAAGGTCACCTGTGGAGTCCCACAGGGTTCAGTTTTGGGACCATTATTATTCAATATGTATATAAACGATATATGTAAAGTTTCAGAAAAAATGGACTTAATATTGTTTGCCGATGACACTAATCTGCTATGCAGTGGAAACAATTTGGAACAACTTCTGGATACACTCGGGAAGGAATTAGAAAAGCTTAAACTGTGGTTTGATTCAAACAAATTAATGCTAGTAGTAGTAGTAGATTAGTTTATTTGACAGGGACAGTGCAATAAACATAGACAATTAATCAAAGACAATCAATCTGATGTGTTGCACATAGAGTGTATAGCTATTAGCTAATTTGCAACTCTTGTCCCTGGATGGGCTTTAGAAAAAAGAATCAAGATAAAAAATATACACAATAACCACATACATCAATGCAGAAAAATTATAAATACACAATTATAAATATTATAAATATTATAAATACACAAATATAACAGCCTGACTCACATTTAACATAAATATTATAAATATTATAAATACACAAATATAACAGCCTGACTCACATTTAACACATATAACATAACTCACATTTGCCTATTTCAGGCCTTCCTCCCTCCGTCACTCACTATAAACAAACACATTTATTCCTTCCCTTCATTCACTCTCACTTTGCAGACAAATAATTCATACATGAGTACATTCTTGTTTATTCTTGCTCAATTTAAGTAAGACAAAATTTATAGTCTTTAACAACCATCACAACAATCCAGTACCCAAACTCAGTGTAAATGGTGTAGAGATTGAAAGGGTATCTGAAACTAAATTCCTTGGAGTAATAATTGATAACAAACTGTGTTGGAAGTCACATATTAATTATATTAAAGGTAAAGTTTCCAAATCAATTGCAATATTACACAGAGTGAAATATTTGCTGAATCAACCCACACTATACACCTTGTATCATTCATTAATACTCCCATACATGACATATTGTAATGAAGTATGGGGAAATACATATAAAACAAACATATATCCACTCTTTATGCTTCAAAAGAGAGCTATTAGAATAATAAACAAAGCAGCTTACAGGGAACCAACAAACCCACTTTTTCTTAAACAAAAAACTCTCAAGTTGAAAGATCTGGTTGACTTTAAAACCGCAATAATAATGTTCAAAGTGAAGAATTTATCACTGCCCGCAAATATCCAAAAGTTGTTCCAAACAAGGGAGAAACGATATCACTTCAGAGGAACATGTATATTTCAAAAGCCTACAGTGAGAACAACCACCAAGCAACACTGTATTTCAGTGCAAGGAGTCAGATTATGGAACGATTATGGACCTGAATTAAAATCATGTACAACGCTTGGACAATTTAAACAAAAACTAAAGGAAGAAATACTCCAAACATATTTACAAGACGACATGTAAACTCACATAAGGATTGACATATCCAGCCTGTGTTGTGTTGTAGCTTAGTTTTTTTTTTTTTTTCTCTCTGTGACATTCTGTCTTAGATTTGTCTTGAATAGTAACCGCTCAACTTAGCTTAGCTTAGTTTTCCTTTTTTTTCTCTCAGTCACACTTTGTCTTAGCTTTGTTCTAAATTGTAATCAATCTTGTCTTGTTTACTCTTTTTTCTTTTGAATTCTTGGATGGAATATGGGTGGGCAATATAAGCTGCGGCTTCAGCCATCACCCATTTCGGATAACTCACGTGGAATTGTTTAGTAGAAGGAGTCTTTGTCTAATTTGACCTTGTTGTTATATTTTACAGTTTCTTTTAACCTGTACTGTATTATCCGAAATAAAATTCATTCATTCATTCATTCATTCATTCATTCAAGTTTTTTATTTTTAATAAATCTGCAAAAATCTCAAAACTTTTTTCTTGTTGTCATTATGGGGTATTATGTGTAGAATTTTGAGAAAAAAAAGTTAATTTAATCCATTTTGGAATAAAGCTGTAACAACAAAATATGGAAAAAGTGAAGCGCTCTGAATACTTTCTGGATTTTAGATTTTAGGTTTAGTATACTTTATTGATCCCCAGAGGGGAAATTGAGGGTCATCCACCACCTGGATGGATGAAGCAGCCACGATACGGCACTATCCCTTAACCATTCACACACACATTCACACCTAGGACCACTTTAGAGTCTCCAGTTAACCTAACCTGCATGTTTTTGGCATGTGGGAGGAAACCGGAGAAATCCCGGGGTAAACCCACGCAGACACGGGGAGAACATGCAAACTCCACACAGATCACTGTTGGTCGATGCATTATAAATAAACAAATACTTAAGGATTTAAATATTACAACAACATTTTCCTCCCAGATGCAACAACCTTTGTCACAAGGACTCATTCCAGCTTATGTTTCTTCAGTGAACCCCAACTGTCAGATGCAGTCTGAGCTAACATAAAATTGCTTGAATGTGAGAATGTAAAAACCCAAATATAGCATAACTGGGGACAGGGTGTGTGATGTGAGTGATTGATATGATATAAACAGTCCCTGAGGGGTAATGAGCACAGAAATGACCCTTAATGAGCTAATGGGCTCTCGCAACTGTGGCTAACCATGATTGTTGGAAGAATTGTCCCGACCACAGTATAAGCTAATAATGTCTACAATGAGCTATACGGCTGGGATCACAGATAGTGTTTGGGGTTGGTGAATTATATGGAAGGAATCAGAAATGCTAGCTAAGATGAGTTACAGACGTGGACAAAATTGTTGGTACCCCTCTGTTAATGAAAGAAAAACCCACAATGGTCACAGAAATAACTTTAATCTGACAAAAGTGGTAATAAATAAAAATTCTATGAAAATTAAAAACCAGTGAAAATTAAACCAATGAAAATCAGACAATGCTTTTGAATTGTGGTTCAACAGAATTATTTAAAAAAACAAACTCATGAAACAGACCTGGACAAAAATGATGGTACCCCTAGAAAAGATTGAAAATAATGTGACTATAGGGACATGTTCAACCGAGATGTGTCCTCTAATTAACATCACAGGTGTCTACAAACTTGTAATCAGTCAGTCGGCCTATTTAAAGGGTGACAAGTAGTCACTGTGCTGTTTGGTGACATGGTGTGTACAACACTAAACATGAACCAGAGAAAGCAAAGGAGAGAGTTGTCTCAGGAGATTAGAAAGAAAATTATAGACAAGCATGTTAAAGGTAAAGGCTATAAGACCATCTCCAAGCAGCTTTATGTTCCTGTGACTACAGTTGCACACATTATTCAGAAATTTAAGATCCACGGGACTGTAGCCAACCTCCCTGGACGTGGCTGCAGGAGGAAACTTGATGAAAAATGGAAGAGACGGGTAATACGAATGGTAACAAAAGAGCCCAGAACAACCTCTAAACACATTCATGGTAAACTCCAAGGTCAAGGTACATCAGTGTCAGATTGCACCATCCGTCGTTGTTTGAGCCAAAGTGGACTTCATGGGAGACGACCAAGGAGGACACCACTGTTGAAAACAACTCATAAAAAAACCAGACTGGAATTTGCCAAACTGCATGTTGACAAGCCACAAAGCTTCTGGGAGAATGTCCTATGGACAGACGAGACAAAACTGGAACTTTTTGGCAAGGCACATCAGCTCTATGTTCACAGATGCAAAAATGAAACATACCAAGAAAAGAACATTGTCCCTACTGTGAAACATGGAGGAGGTTCTGTTATGTTCTGGGGCTGCTTTGCTGCATCTGACACAGGGTGTCTTGAATGTATGCAGGGTACAATGAAATCTCAAGACTATCAAGGTATTCTAGAGAGAAATGTGCTGCCCAGTGTCAGACAGCTTGGTCTCAGTGACAGGTCATGAGTCTTGCAACAGGATAATGACCCAAAACACACAGCTAAAAACACCCAAGAATAGCTAAGAGGGAAACACTGGACTATTCTAAAGTGGCCTTCTATGAGCCCTGATCTAAATCCTATTGAACATCTGTGGAAGGAACTGAAACATGCCGTCTGGAGAAGGCACCATTCAAACCTGAGACAACTGGAGCAGTTTGCTCATGAGGAGTGGGCCAAAATACCTGCTGAGAGGTGCAGAAGTCTCATTGACAGTTACAGAAATGGTTTGATTGCCGTGATTGCCTCAAAAGGTTGTGCAACAAAATATTAAGTTAAGGGTACCATCATTTTTGTCCAGGCCTGTTTCATGAGTTTGTTTTTTAAAATAATTCTGTTGAACCACAATTCAAAAGCATTGTGTGATTTTCATTGGTTAATTTTCATAGAATTTTAATTTATTACCACTTTTGTCAGATTCAAGTTATTTCTGTGACCATTGTGGGTTTTTCTTTCATTAACAGAGGGGTACCAACAATTTTGTCCACGTCTGTAATTCAACTACTCTGTCTTCTGGTATAATTACAGGGCCATATTTCAGCAAAAATAGAATGAAAAAAGCCAGAATAATGCCTTTAAATGAGATGATATGTAATAATGATGTGTGGATTAATGAATCAGTTGTGTCATGGGTGGTGAGAGCGCGCCCCCTCCTTCCCATTTATCCCTCCTCAGGTCATCAACGCACGAGTGAGAAGACGCACCTGCTCCCTCTCATCAGCCAGCGTTTATAAGGAAGTGCTCTTCAGTGACTCAACACTGGCTCGTCTGGGTATACTTCCTGTAATAGGACAAGCAAGTATTATCATTCACACAGGTGGAAACACTACTAACCTGTGTATTCTCTTCTTCAAGCAAGGAAGCAAGCAAGTACTACACAACATAACAAAAATATTTTTTTTGTAAGTTGTCTGTGTTTTTTCAACTGATTTAAAACAATTTTGCACCACTGAATCCGAAAATGACATCCGTTTCTCTCAATCAGGTCAGGTTTTTATGCTAAGTTGTAAGCAGTTGTACAGCAGTTGTACAGTTGTACTGTAAACTGAATAGTAGACACTGATAAAGGTAAGTACATATAAATTGAATATTACATCATCATTGTTCAAAATTCAGAGAATTTCAAGAAATAAAAAAGAATTTTGCATCATATAAAGCAAAAAATACCCGTACATGCTAACAAAAACGTAAGAAAACATGTGGCCATAGTTGAAAAAGTTGACCTGATTGATCAAAACCAATGTGATTTTTGGATTCAGCACATCAAAATTGTCCTAAATCAGCTAAAAAAACTTAGACAATAAATTTGGTGTTGCCCAGTATTATCATTCACACAGGTGGAAACGCTACTAACCTGTGTATTCTCTTCTCCCTTCAGGTTGCTGCAATCGTGCAGATGTGTCTCCGGGACTGCGCGCATTCTCCTGCCACATCATCGCCTATCTACGGAACTCAACCTCCACCCGGTCAGGCGCCACCAGCTCCAATCCTTTCACCCTGCTGGTTTGTCTATTCCCCGCTGGGGCCCTGCCGGTTCTCCCTTGGAGCTCACGTAAGTGGTAATTTGGCCAGCCCATTTTCCCTTACTCTGTTCCTCCATTCACATCTCTCGTCTTCTCTCTACAGGCCATTTCCTCTGGCAAGTGACTGTTTCAGTAGCTGTGTGTCTATTTTGACTTTTAATAAAAATGTCAAACATGTGTTGTGGTTTGATTGCTCTTTCTTGTTGCTGCATCGTGCACGTGAGCTGATTGCTAGTTACAATCATGTCAGAACGAGCCAGCCGTGATCGCTTAGATGCGACCGAGCCTCAGTTAACCGTGATGTCCCAGCAGCTGCAAACTATGATGCAGCAGTTGAGCATGGTCATGCAACATTTGGCCAATGCAGCTCCCCTGGCTCCTCTTCCTCAGCGCCCTCCTGTTGTTTAACCTCCAGTGTGCTGTACCATCTCTGTTCCCACACCTGCCCCGTATGTGGGGGAGGTGGGGAAGTGTAAGGAGTGTCTTCATCAGGTGTGGATGTATTTGGAGCAGGTCGGGGGTGGTGGGGGGTACCTGGGGGGCGTCGCAAAAATTCAGTTTTTTACCCTACTGCTACGGGACTGAGCCCTTAGTTGGGCTCAGGCCGTGGCAGACAGCCCTGAGGGGCGGGTATACACGTTTGAGCAATTTGTGGTCGCCTTCTCTCGCGTGTTTGGACCATACAGAGAGTCAAGGGAACATCATGAGCTGTCTTATGACTCTCCGCCAGGGTGCTCGGTCAGAGCCCGAGTACTCGGTGGAGTTTCAGGTCGAAGCAGTGGACTCGGGGTGGAACAAAATTGCCTTACGCAGTGCGTTCCTCCACGGTTTGAACGCTCAACTCTGCTATGACCTGGCGATTCATGCGGTTCCCTATACCCTCGATGGTCTTATTGATCAGGCCGTTTGTTTAGACAACCGCTACCGTGAGCGCGTGAAGGAGCAACAGTCCTCCTCTCGCCTGTCTGCCGAGTGGGTGCCTGCCATGGTGACTGACTCTGGTGGCGCTGATCCTCCTCCCGAGCTGATGGAGCTCAGTCGGTACCAGTTGACCGACGATGAACACCGGCGAAGGAGGAGGGCTAGCGTGTGCATATACTGTGGTTCGGTGAAGCACAGTCGGGATGAGTGCCACCAGCTGCCAAAAACATGCGGCCTGTCAGTAACCGTGGAGGGTCTGGCAGGCGGGACCAAATTAACTTCCCCCGGTAATTTGTCTATTTTGGCCCTCGTGCAATTGCCGGGGGTCGAGAGAAGGATGGTGGCGTTAGTGGATTCAGGGGCAGAGGGCAATTTTGCACCGCTGAATCCGAAAATGACATCAGTTTCTCTCGATCAGGTCAGGTTTTTATGCTAAGTTTTAAGCAGTTGTACAGCAGTTGTACAGTTGTACTGTAAACTAAATAGTAGACACTGATAAAGGTAAGTATATATAAATTGAATGTTACGTCATCATTGTTAAAAATTCAGAGAATTTCAAGAAATAAAAAAGAATTTTGCATCATATAAAGCAAAAAATACCCGTACATGTTAACAAAAATGTAAGAAAACATGTGGCCATAGTTGAAAAAGTTGACCTGATTGATCAAAACCAATGTGATTTTTGGATTCAGCACATCAAAATTGTCCTAAATCAGCTAAAAAAACTTAGACAATAAATTTGGTGTTGCCCAGTGTTATCATTCACACAGGTGGAAATGCTACTAATCTGTGTATTCTCTTCTCCCTTCAGGTTGCTGCCATCGTGCGGATGTGTCTCTGGGACTGCGCACGTTCTCCTACCACATCATTGCTTATCTACAGCACTCAACCTCCACCCAGTCAGGTACCACCAGCTCCACTCCCTTCACCCTGCTGGTTCGTCTATTCCCCGCTGGGGCCCTGCCAGTTCTCCCTTGGAGCTTACGTAAGTGATAATTTGGACAGCCCATTTTCCCTTACTCTGTTCCTCCATTCACAGCTCTCGTCTTCTCTCCACAGGCCGTTTCCTCTGGCGAGTGACTGTTTCAGTAGCTGTGCATCTATTTTGACATTTAATAAAAATGTCAAACATGTGTTGTGGTTTGATTGCTCTTGTTGCTGCATCGTGCACGTGAGCTGATTACTAATTACTATCATGTCACAGCTGGGAATATCAATGTAGATTGAGCTGAGACGAATATGTTGAAAATAGGTAACCGAAAAAAACTATGGTTGCTAAGCTAGGCTAATGGCTTAACTGATTGATTAATTGTTAAAAATGGTAGGTCCCTTTAATGCCTGCAAGTGCAATATATATAACCCAGCCACAGGGGGTGCACAAACCAGTGTTCTCCTAGTGCTGGTCCCAAGCCCGGGTAAAAGGGGAGGGTTGTGTCAGGAAGGGCATCCGATCTAAAACCTTTGCAAAATCAAACAGGCAGATCATGACGGATGAAACTTTCATACCGGATTGATCGAGGCCCGGGTTAATGACAACCGCCACCGGTGCTATTAACTGACAGGGTGCCGGTGGAAATTGGGCTACCGTTGGTCAAAGATAAGAGGAGGAGGAGAGGGGGAAGGCATGTTAGAAAGAGAGAGAAAAGGAAAGGTAGAAGTGTGGAGGTGAGACTAGGGATGTTTAATATAGGGACTATGACTGGTGAAGGCAAAGAGGTGGCTGACATGATGGAGAGAAGAAAGGTAGATATATTGTGTGTTCAAGAAACCAGATGGAAGGGAAGCAAGGCTAGGGGCCCTGGAGGTGGATTTAAACTGTTCTACCATGGTGTAGATAGGAACAGAAATGGAGTAGGAGTAATCTTGAAGGAAAAGTATGTGAAGAGTGTTCAGGAGGTAAAGACTGAGTCAGACAGAATCATGAGTTTGAATATAGAAGTCAAACATGTGACGTTGAATGTTGTCAGTGCATATGCCCCACAAGTTTATGTCTGAGGAATTGTGGGGTAAGTTGGATGAGGTGGTAGAGAGTGTTCCCTGGGGGGGGCGGGAGTGGTGATTGGAGCGGACTTTAATGGACATGTAAGTGGAGGGAACAGAGGTGATGAGGAGGTTCTGGGTAGGTGAGGCCTTGAGGAGAGAAATGTGGAAGGACAGATGGTTGTGGATTTTGCTAAAAGGATGGAAATGGCTGTGGTGAACACATACTTCAAGAAGAGAGAGGAACATAGGGTGACTTACAAGAGTGGAGGAAGGTGCACATAGGTGGACTACATCTTATGCAAGAGAAATCTGAGATAGGAGACTGCAAGGTGATGGCAGGAGAGAATGTAGCTAGACAGCATTGGATGGTAGTCTGTAGGATGACTTGGAAAGCAAGAAGAGGAGGATAGTAAAGGCAGAGCCAAAGATTAAGTTGGGGAAATTACAGAAGGAAGAAGGTCGCACAGATTTCAGGAAGGAGTTGATACAGGCTCTGAGTGGTAGGGAAGAATTACCAGATGACTGAGAAAGTACAGCAGAAGTACTGAGGGAAATGGATAGAAAGGTATGTGGTATATCCAGTGGTAAGGAAAAGGAAGACAAGGAGACTTGGTGGTGGAATGAGGAGGTACAGGAAAGTATTCAAAGGAAGAGGCTGGCAAAGAAAAAGTGGGATAGTTAGGGAGATGAAGAAAGTATACAGAAGTATTTGGAATCTAGGCGCATGGCAAAGAGAGAGTTGGCAAAGGGATATAGTGAGTTGAAAGAGGCTGGACACTAAGAAAGGGGAAAAGGAGAAAAGGACTTGTATCGGCTGGCTAGACAGAGAGATCGAGCTGGAAAAGATGTGCAGCAGGTTAGGTTGATTAAGAACAGAAATGGTAATGTATTAACAAATGATGAGAGTGTGTTGAGAAGGTGGAAGGAGTACTTTGAAGAGCTGATGAATAAAGAAAATGAGAGAGAGAGGAGGATGGATGAAGGAAAGATAGTGAACAAGGAAGTTCAGAGGATTATCTGGTCAGAGGACCAAAGTGGTGGCTCAGTTGGTAGAGTATCTGCCCCACACCTGAGAGGCTGGGGTTCAAATCCAAGCTGAGTCATGCTGAAGGTGATATAAAAAAAGCGGAACTTTCTGCTGTCCAGCTTGGTGCTCAGCAATAATGGAACAGTGGAGGGAAATTTGTGGTGGTGCCTTGCATGGCAGTAACCCCTCAGATTCTAGATGTGATTAACATTGTAGATAAGATGCTGGGATAGGTTCCAGCCCCCCGTGACCTGAAAAAGATTAAGCGGAAGAAGATGGATGGATAAGAGAAATGTAATTTTGTTCTACTGTACATGATTGGCGGTATGGATTGAATGACAATAAAGTTGGCTTTACCTTTATCTGGATTTTTGTGACCTGCCAAGGGACTATGGATGCAATTTAGCAAGTTTGCTAAGTCTGGCATATATGTACATCTACATTGATGTTCATTAATATGCATTGCTGTGAACGAGGCGAGAAAAGGCGAGTAGGAGGTGAAAAAAAATCTTCAGTTCCAATTTTCCATTTATTATAACTTACAAGTAAATAGTCCAAGACATCCGACACGGTTCTCAAGCTCCACTTCAATAATACTGATCAACGATTCATCTTGCTCTGATCATCTCCTTTCATCTGATGATCTCAAGATTCTGATTAACCATAATCGCCGATGATGACTCTGATCCTTCTGATCATCTCCTTTCATCTGATGATCTGGATTCTTATCCTCCTTGGCAATTCTGATTAACTCATCTCTCAATTATCCTGATCCGATATGATCATCTCATCTGAACAACTGAACCACTCTAGGTCACAATCATCACACCTGTTTTATACTGACAGAGACAATTAGGGCTGATTAGCCCCTACCATAATCCCAGGTAAAACAACAAATCCTCCATCATTTACACATACCCAGTAATATATAAAAATACATAAATAATTTCCCCAGACATACACAATATAAATAACACAATAAATAGTCATATAAATAATTCCATAAATAAATACCTTAACCCCTATTTACAAATATTAAACCACCCCTATGACTAACCATACATATTTGCTCCCTGCTGGTGTCCTATATAAGGCCTTCAAACTCCTAATGGAGTCTTTTACCTGGACTCCCACAGGAAGCATGTTGGCAAAGGTATGCGAAATAACTTATCATTCATTATTTTACCCAAAATACTTAACCATACAATTATCTCCTAAGGGCATTCAAATTAAACAAAGACAGATCCTAAACTATTATGTGTGTACTTTAACAAATAATCATAATGACATTTACCATTAGAAATATAACATGATCACACAATATAACCGGACACAGTGGTGACATCCCATCGTCACATTTCCTCCCCCCTTTCCCGAGAATACAGTACTCTTATGAGTCCTGTATTCGTGAGAGGCCATCAGCTACCAGGATGGTTTTCCCTACCACATACCGAACAATAAAATTACAAGGTTGGAGGGATACATACCACCCTGTGAGACGACTGTTTATGTCCTTCCTTCTGTCTAACCACTGTAAAACCCGATGATCTGTCTCTAACAAAAAATGATGCCCTAATAAATAATACTTCAAAGACCCTATTGCCCATTTAATAGCAAGACATTACCTTTCTATTATGTCTGCCATTTAAAAACTGTCTGGAGTTAAAATGTCTAACCTGAGCTGGACCACCCCTTTCACCCTCATTAAACTCATTCCTGAAAGAGGTGAAAGAGCTGCCACGGCCGCGGATAGTTCTCCTGTTGGCCGACAGAAAACCTCCGCCAGACGAGCAGCGCCCTCTGCAGTCTTCGGGTCCCGCTCCTGCATCCAGACTCCCAGTTCCGGGTTCACCATGCATAGAAATTGTTCCAAAATTAATTGTTCCAAAATGTCTTTAAGTATTAAGGTCTCTGGTTTCAACCATCTACAAAACAGGTCTTTCAGACGTACACACAATTCGCGGGGGGCCTCGTCCTGACAAACGTCCAGGGACCGAAACCTCCACCCATAAATGTCGGACGTGACTTCATATTTAAAAAAATAGCCTCTTTCAATTTTCCATAATTATCCGTGTCTGCAATGTCCACCAGAACACATGTGCTCCGCGCTTTACCTGCGAGTAGAGGAGCCAGATGAACAGCCCACTCCTCTTCGTGCCAGCAGCAGACCGCAGCAATCCCCTCCAACGACGCCAGGCAGCTCGATGACATCCTCGGAAGAGAGAGGGTTCAGCCTGGGCTCGTGATGCGTTCGTGGCCTCCTTGGCTGCACCTGCAGCGGCAAATCATCCTCTCGCGGGCCGACCCAACTGGCCGCCACCCTAGGATTCTCCCTCGAAGCACCGACGTCACCACTACGCTCAGCCCGGCTCTCATAATCCTCTCTCAGTTCCGCCACCTGCGACTCCATCCGATGAATATGATTCTTTACCGACGTAAATCGTTCCAGGTCAGACTGATCCTCTTGCCTCACTTGCTCCTCTCACCATAAGTCCTTCCGTCCACCAAACGCCACGACGTCGGGTCACAATCAGACAAACCACCGCTGCCACCAAATGTGAACGAGGTGAGAAAAGGCGAGTAGGAGGCGAAAAAAATCTTCAGTTCCAATTTTCCATTTATTATAACTTACAAGTAAATTGTCCAAGACATCCGACATGGTTCTCAAGCTCCACTTCAATAATACTGATCAACGATTCATCTTGCTCTGATCATCTCCTTTCATCTGATGATCTCAAGATTCTGATTAACCATAATCGCCGATGATGACTCTGATCCTTCTGATCATCTCCTTTCATCTGATGATCTGGATTCTCATCTTCCTTGGTGATTCTGATTAACTCATCTCTCAATTATCCTGATCCAATCTGATCAACTCATCTGAACAACTGAACCACTCTAGGTCACAATCATCACATCTGTTTTATACTGACAGAGACAATTAGGGCTGATTAGCCCCTACCATAATCCCAGGTAAAACAACAAATCCTCCATCATTTACACATACCCAGTAATATATAAAAATACATGAATAATTTCCCCAGACATACACAATATAAATAACACAATAAATAGTCATATAAATAATTCCATAAATAAATACCTTAACCCCTATTTACAAATATTAAACCACCCCTATGACTAACCATACATATTTGCTCCCTGCTGGTGTCCTATATAAGGCCTTCAAACTCCTAATGGAGTCTTTTGCCTGGACTCCCACAGGAAGCATGTTGGCAAAGGTATGCGAAATAACTTATCATTCATTATTTTACCCAAAATACTTAACCATACAATTATCTCCTAAGGGCATTCAAATTAAACAAAGACAGATCCTAAACTATTATGTGTGTACTTTAACAAATAATCATAATGACATTTACCATTAGAAATATAATATGATCACACAATATAACTGGACACATTGGTGACATCCCATCGTCACAATTGTCCCTTTCAAATAAATAAGAAAAAAAATAAACAAATAAATTAGCAACGTGGAAGTGAGGACAGCTTTGAAGAGGATGAAGAATGGAAAGGCGGTGTCATGATGTGGCGCACGGTTGGGGAACTGTGCTCACACTCCTTTATTAGTTTCATTATTTTCTGTAATTCCCCACTTTAGGTTAGTATTAATTTTGGTTGGTTGGCTGTATCTTGTGTTATTTGAATTGTCATTTGTTTCTGCCTGTTTTTTAGAGTTCTGTTTCTGAGTTGTACTATGGCTTTGGTCATTTACTGTATATTATGCATCCACAACCATCCAGTTTCATTAGCTCCGCCAAGGAGGTTATGTGATCATTGGCGTTGGTTTGTCTGTCTGTCTGTCTGTTTGTTTGTCTGTTTGTTAGCAAGATAACTCAAAAACTTATGGACGGATTTTCATGAAATTTTCACAGATTGTCAGAAATGGGGTATCCTACAGATGATTACATTTTAGTGGTGATCCGGATCACCGTCCAGAAGAAAACCGCCATTACGGAAAATGCCATTTTCGTGAATAACTACTGAACCACTAATCCTATCATTGTCAATCCAATTGCTAGTCATATGTTTTCATGGTCAAGGAATCTGAAAACATACACACAAACACTGTATGGGGGGAACTGTGGCCGCCATTACGGAAAATGCCATTTTCGTGAATAACTACTGAACCACTAATCCTATCATTGTCAATCCAATTGCTAGTCATGTGTTTTCGTGGTCAAGGAATCTGAAAACGTACACACAAACACTGTATGGGGGGGAACTGTGGCCGCCATTACGGAAAATGTCATTTTCGTGAATAACTACTGAACCACTAATCCTATCATTGTCAATCCAATTGCTAATCATATGTTTTCATGGTCAAGGAATCTGAAAACGTACACACAAACACTGTATGGGGGGAACTGTGGCCCTTGGCGGAGGTCTGTGCTCTCTGAGTGCTTTTCTAGTATTGTTAATTTTATTCACCTGTTAAGACACGAGCCAGCCCTCACCTTTTACTCTCAGTCCTCTTTCTGTATTTTGTTATGAGCATTCCAGTATTTGTATCTCTTGTTTTTGTATTCATCTTGTCCTTGCCTTACGGTTCATTTTTCCTTGTGTGAATTTATCTGGTCAGTTCTCATTTTGTATTCATTCCATACTTATAGTCAGTCACCTTTTGCCATATTCTGGGTCAATACTTTTATTTTGACAGTGCCCTGTGTATACTTCCCCTTTTGGTTTAAGTTTGCGGGCTGTCACAGCTGTCAATATTTAGGTCAATCACCCTCGCTCCTGTGACACACCTGTCATTAATTTTTATCATTTCCCCTGTGTCCATTTAAGCTCCACTGCAACGCAGTCCATTCGCCATGCTCAGACGAGAGTCCTCCATCTTATTCTCTGAACATTATTCTTTCTGTGCTTAGACGGGAGTTCCCCGTCTTATATTTCATCTTTGTACTCTATGTGTGTTCCACGTTCGACCAGCGTTTCCAGACGCCTCAGCCTCCATGCTGTTCTTCTTTGTAAATCCCTGCTTCATAAGTTTTGTGTTTTTGTTATATTTTGTGTTTTTTATTATTAAACTTTGCAAACTCACATTTGGCATTTGGGTCTTTGTTCTGCCGTGAGGGGCCAGTTTATGACAGAATGACGCTGCCGGTGTTGACACCAGCAGCTCTGGGTTTGCCCTTTTTTCTTTTCTCTTTGGTATATTGTCTGTTAAAGTCCGGTTTTTGCGGGGATGTCAGTCCACACGGGCTTTAGTGTTAGTGGACTTAGTGAGGTGGAATGTTGGGTGGTGGGAGTGTTGGAAAGCATCATAGCGGGGGCTTGTGCTTCCTGCACTCCCGAAGCGATCTGGGGATGTCTGGTTGGAGTGGCACAGGTCCTCAAAGCATGTCCTCACCTATGGAGCCATCCAGAGCTCATGGGTCTCCTTGCCTCCACCACAAATCCCCAACCCCAGGATCTCTTCTCATCTCGCCGGGATGGAAGAAACCTCTCCCTCTGTACCTGTGCCGACAAAGAAGCGTCCCCGGGTACGGAAGTCTCCAGCCTCTCACCGTTGCCCATCTGCAGCCCCGCCTTCTCCTTCTAAACAGTGGCACACTGTATCTGCTGTCACTCTGATGCTGGAAGAGCCTGCAGTTTGCCGGATTGGATACGCAGCTGTTGTGCCCCCAGACAGTCCCACTGCTGAGGAGCTGCAGGAGCGCCGGCAGGTTTTAGTGGCTCAGACTGAATTGTTATTGGACTACAAGCCATGGCTCCTTCCTGAATATGCGGCCCAGTTGGATGGAGGATTTCCAGGTGGGTGGAAGTCTGAGCCAACGATGGAGCATCCCTTGACTCCGGAGCCTTGCCTACTTCACCATGAGCCGGTATCTCCGCCTTCTCACCAGACGACCTCCGCAGTCCCTGGAAGGGCTTCTTCTGGACCCAAAGCAGCAGCAACCATCACGCCCCGGGAATTAAAGCAAGTTTCTTTTCATTCTCCCACACTTAATAATGAACTATCTTACCTTATTCCGGGGGAGGGGGGGGCTCAGCAGCAGCTATCCACCTCTGATGAGCCCTCACCACCTGCTGCTGCTATTTTACCCTCACCTGTTTGTCCCGTACCCTTCTTCGTTTTCCCTGAGTGTCCACCGGTCCTGGGAGGAAGCCACTGGATGACAGAGAGGCCTGCGGCCCTGGAGAGTCCTGTTTCTGCCCCGCAGCCACATCCTGGATGGGAGGAGAGCATCCCCTGTGTTCTGAAGTCTGAGCTGACAGGAGAGTGTCCCCTGGTTTCAGCATCACAGGACTCAGCACCAGCGGTGAGATGATCTCCAGTTCCAGCCACCACCTCTGGAGGTCCAACAGCTGCATCCACCATCATGCCTGCTGCGAGGATCACTGCAGCAGAGTCGCCGGAGTCCTGGACGGCGATTGAGCTCGAGTCTAGGCAAGTACTCTGTTCTGTTTCTACACAATCAGTTCTAGAGAGAGCTTGTCTTGCTCATGGTGGGGAGAATCAGTTGCAGATGCCCTCTGCTCCCGAGTTCTCCTTGCCGGGCTCCACTGCTGCCCATAACTGTATTCTGGTGCTTTTTTTCTTGCTCCCCATCTGAAGTGGCCGTGTCGGGGTTGGAGCCCCAGGTGAGTGGATTCAAGACACCCCAGCCTGGATTGTCGGAGTCCTGGACGGCAGTGGAGCTTGAGCTAAGAAGGTAAGTTCTCTTTTTTGTCTTCACTATGTTGGTGTTAGAGAGGTCTTGTTTTGCTCTTGGTGGGGAGAGCCAGTCACAGCTACCATCTGCTTCTGAGCTTTCCTCACTGGGCTCCACTGCTGCCGGTGATACTGACCTGGTGTTTGTCTCTGTTCTTTTGCCCAAATCTTCACCTGAGGTCACCGAGGATTGTCAGCCGTCTTCGCCTGAGGTCGCCGAGGGCCCACCATCATCGCCTGAGATCACCATGGGTCCTCTGCCTTCGCCTGAGGTCACAGAGGGTCCTCCGTCTCTGCCTGAGGTCACCGTGGATGCTCCGTCTCTGCCTGAAGTCATCATGGGTCCTCTGCCTGAGGTCGCTGAACTTTATCCGTCTTCGCCTAAGGTCGCCAAAGGTCATCCGTCTACACCTGAGGTCGCCGAAGGTCACCCATCTTCGCCGCCTGGTTTCCCCGCTTATCAGCCATCCTCTTTGTCTTGTTCCCTTGCTGGTCAGCCATCCCCTTCATCTGGTTACCCCGCTGATCAGTCAAAGTCAAAAGTCAAAGTCAAAGTCAAAGTGCCTTTATTGTCATTCCATTGTTAATGAACAATGCAACAAAGTTGAGATGCTGCTCCCTAAAAACAAACTATAAACAAACTATCACACTCACAGTTCACTCATGCATTTAACATTCTTATAATTACAACAATAAATAATGCTTGAAACAAAATTACCTAAAAGTTGAATACAATATATACATAGCAATAATGAAAAACATACTGAGCGATAAATACAAAAGACCAGCTTATGCACACAGGGTTGTTGCTACAAAATGACCTAAAAAAAAAAAAAAAAATCAGCAGTCTGTGCGTGTTACATAAATCCGTTCAAAATATGTACTGCTGCTGAGAAAAAACTATGATTAAACCTGGTAGTCCGGGTTTTATGGGATCTGTACCGCTTTCCCGAGGGGAGCAAGTGAAAGAAGTCATGGCCTGGATGAGCACAGTCTTTAATGATGGCAGTAGCTCTGCTGAGGTACCGATACCTGGAAATCTCTTCCAGAGAAGGGAGAGAACAGCCAGTGATTTTTTGCGCAGTCTCAATCACTCTCTGGAAGGCTTTGTGGTCTGCGGCTGAACAGCCCTCATACCAAACCGTGAAGCCATGTGACAGAATGCTCTCAATAGCAGAGCGATAAAATAAAACCAGCAACTGTGCATTCAGGCCATTCTTCTTGAGGAGCCTCAGAAAATGTAGATGTTGTTGAGCCTTTTTTTATCGTAGCTATGGTGTTAACTGCCCAGGTAAGGTTGTGAGAAATATGAACACCCAAAAACTTAAAAGCCTCCACCCTCTCCACACGCTCCTTGCCTATATATAGAGGAGGCGGTTCACTGCTATGCTTCCTAAAATCAATAATGAGTTCTTTTGTTTTTTTTTGTATTTAATAGCAGATTATTATCTGAGCACCATCTCACCAGTTTCTGGACCTCATCTCTGTATGTGGACTCATCTCCTCCTGATATGAGCCCCACTACTGTTGTGTCATCTGCAAACTTCACTATAATGTTTGTGGGATGAACAGGTATGCAGTCATATGTGTACAATGAATATAAAGTGGGGCTCAACACACAGCCCTGTGGCGAGCCTGTGTTAAGCATGACTGTAGAGGAGGAATGGGGTCCAAGTCTAACAGTCTGCGTTCTGTTTGTTAGGAAGTCCTTAATCCAGCTGCAAGTGTGAGTAGGCAGACCAAGCTGAAGCAATTTGGTGATGAGAATGTTGGGAATAATTGTATTAAATGCCGAGCTATAGTCAACAAACGACATTCTTACATAGCTGCTCTTGTCTTCCAAATGGCTGAATGCCGAGTGGAGAGCTATAGTAATAGCATCTTCAGTGGATCTGCCCCGCCTGTAGGCGAACTGGTACCGATCAAAGTCTGGGGGGAGACTAGGCAAAAGATGTTTCAATACCATTTTCTCAAAGCACTTCATAACAATGGGTGTTAATGCTACTGGTCGATAGTCATTCAGACTGCTAATAGTATGTTTTTTTGGCACAGGAATAATGACTGTAGATTTTAAACACTGTGGAACAATGGCTGCCTTGAGAGACAAGTTAAAAATGTCAGTCAAAACAGAGCATAGCTGATCTGCACATGCTCTGAGCACCTTTCCTGGCACTCCATCGGGGCCAGTAGCCTTTCTCGGGTGAACTGCTCTCAGTGTCTGTCTCACCACATGATCCTGCAGGATAAGCACATCAGAGCTGGCATTCAATAACATCTGTGGGTCCGGGCGAGGTGTATTTGCCTCAAACCGTGCGAAAAAGCAGTTCAGTTCTTCTGCCAGTGAGGCGCTGGTGTCACTGGAAATGATGCTGCTGCCCTTATAGTTTGTGATATGGTTAAAGCCTTGCCATACTCGTCTCGAATCATTATTCAATTCAATTCAATTCAATTCAACTTTATTTATATAGCGCCATTTCACAACAACAGTCATCTCATAGCACTATCAACTGTAGGGGGGACCCCCACAGTTGCAGAAAGACCCCAGCAATCGGCGATCCCCTGTGAGCAAGCACTTGGCGACGGTGGAGAGGAAAAACTCCCTTTTAACAGGAAGAAACCTCCAGCAGAACCAGGCTCAGGGAGGGGCAGTCATCTGCTGCGACTGGCTGGGGGGTGAGGGGATAGAGAAGAAGAAAAGAACAGACATGTAGAGAGCAAACAGCACGATGGGGACTCAATCTATGGGAGAGAACAAACAAATGTTAATGACCAGCAAAAAAAAAAAAAAAAAAAAATTTCATAGAGAGTGAGGAAAGGAGTGAGGCCCAGTGCATTACTGGAGGTCCCCCGGCTGACTAAACCTATTAGCAGCATAACTAAGGGAGGGTTCAGAAACACATGATCCCTCCCTAATTGTAGGCTATATCAAAAAGGTAGGTTTTAGCCCTATTCTTAAAAACAGAGATCGAGTCTGACTCCCGAATCCAGATTGGCAGCTGATTCCACAGGAGAGGAGCTTGATAACTGAAGGCTCTGCCTCCCATTGTACTTTTGGAGATTCTAGGTATTACAAGTAATCCTGCATTTTGGGAGCGTAGTGCTCTGTTAGGATGATACGGTAGTATCAGATCTTTTAAATAAAAAGGAGCCTGATTGTTTAGAGCTTTGTAAGTAAGAAGAAGGATTTTAAACTTAATTCTAAACTCTATGGGAAGCCAATGAAGGGAGGCCAGAACCGGAGAGATATGATCTCTCTTTCTAGTACCTGTTAAAACTCTTGCTGCAGCATTTTGGATCAGCTGAAGACTTTTTAAAGATGTTTTAGGACAGCCTGATAATAAAGAATTACAATAATCTAATCTCGAGCTAACAAAAGCGTGGATCAGCTTCTCAGCATCACTCTGAGACAAGATGCTCCTAATCTTGGCAATATTACGCAAATGATAGAAGGCAGTCTTAGAAACAAATTTAATATGTGAATTGAAGGACAAATCCTGATCAAAAATAACTCCAAGGTTCCTCACAGAGCTATTAAGAGAAAGAGTAACTGCATCCAAACTGAAAGTTTGATTTGGAAAGGAATTTCTAAGGTTTTTTGGACCAACAAGAATGACTTCAGTCTTATCTGAATTTAATAGCAGGAAATTACAAGTCATCCAAGCTTTGATTTCCTTAAGACAGGCTTCTAACTTGGCTAATTGATTAGTATCATCTGGCTTCATTGACAGGTATAATTGTGTGTCATCTGCATAACAATGAAAATGTATACAGTGCTTTCTAATAATGTTGCCTAACGGAAGCATATATAAACTAAAAAGAGTAGGGCCTAGCACAGATCCCTGTGGAACTCCATGACTAAGCTTTGAGCTGAAAGAAAACTCATCATTTACATGAACAAACTGGAACCTATCAGATAAATAAGATCTAAACCACTGCAACGAAGTTCCATTAAGTCCAACATAGTGTTCTAATCTATCAAGTAGAATATTATGATCAATAGTATCAAAAGCTGCACTAAGATCTAAAAGGACAAGTACAGAAACTAGTCCATTATCAGATGCAATGAGGAGGTCGTTAGTGACCTTTGCTAAGGCTGTTTCAGTACTATGATGGATTCTAAACCCAGATTGAAACTCTTCAAGTAAACCATTTCCCTGCAGGTGGTCAAATAATTGCGTAGCAACAACTCTTTCTAAGATTTTTGAAATGAAAGGGAGATTAGAGATTGGTCTATAGTTAGCTAAAGCTCCTGGATCTAGCGTTGGCTTTTTGAGTAAGGGTTTAATTACAGCCGTTTTAAAAGCCTGCGGTACATGGCCTAAAGTCAATGAAGAATTGATTATATGAAGAATAAAGCTCCCAATAAGTGGGAAGACTTCTTTAAATAACCTGGTAGGAATAGGGTCTAAAAGACAAGTTGAAGGTTTGGATGAGGAAACTATTTTGTCTAACTCACAAAGGTCGATTGGAGTAAACTCATCAAGACAGACATCAATAGAAGGAGTTGTAGTAGTTACAGTATTTAAGTTAACTGTGGGAAGAATCTGATTGATTTTATCTCTGATGGATGAAATTTTATTATTGAAAAAGTTCATAAAGTCCTGACTAGTAAGCTCTAAGGGGATGCTAGGATTGACAGAGTCCTGACTCTTTGTCAACCTGGCTACAGTACTGAAAAGAAACCTGGGATTATCAGAAAAATGGTCCTCGACTTTCTTCTTATAGGTCTGTTTAGCCTCCTTAATGCCTTTCTTCAGATTAGCCCGGGCAGTGCTATACAGATCTGTATCCCCTGACCTGAAGGCTGTGTCACGAGCTCTGAGGAGTGCCTGGACTTCTTTTGTCATCCAAGGCTTCTGGTTAGGAAAAACCCTGATGCGTTTTTCCACAGTCACCTGATTGATGCAGAAGGTAATGTAGTGTAATAAAGTCTGTGTGTACATTTCCAGATCCTCATTCTTGAATAAATCCCATAGAGTGTTTGAAAAACAGTCCTGCAGCTGAGAAAGAGCTCCCTCAGGCCATGTTGTGATGTTCTTTATAGTAGGTCTAGCAGTTCTCCTGAGGGGGGTGTATGCTGGGATGAGGAGCAATGATAGATGGTCTGACAGGCCAAGATGTGGACACGGCACAGCTCTGTAGGCATGCTTCAGGTTCGAGTACACCCAATCAAGACAATTATTTCCCCTAGTGGCACATTTCACATACTGTGTGAAATTAGGCAGCACAGTTTTCAAGCATGCTTGATTAAAATCACCAGCTATAATGTGAACACCCTCGGGATAATACAGTCATCTCCTTCATCTGGTTTCCTTGCCGATCGGCCATCTTTGCTGTCTGGTTTCCTTGCTGATTGGCCAGCTTCTTCATTTGATTTCCTCGCTGGTCAGCCACCATCGCCATCTGGGTTTGCCGCTGGTCAGCAATCATTGTCGGGTATCAACTCCCTGCAGCTGCTGTTCCATTTTATGCACGTGGCAGTCCCTACGGTCCGCAGGGGGCTGTGGGTTTGAGTTACCACCTCCAGGAGGGGGCACGTTGCACCCTGTGGCCCGTTGGCTCAGGAATGTGGGGAGACCACCCGACGGACTGTGCCCCCTGCTTGGGTGGCTGAAGGACTCTGGGAGGCCAACTGACTCATTTCACCACACGATTTGGTGGTCTTGGGACTTCAACCAGCCGCCTGAACTGCCTTATTTTTTCACCCAATTTTCCTAGGGTTCTTTTACACTCTATCTATTTTGGTTGTGGGTCATGTACGTGTGCTTTTGTTTCAGTCCCTCCTAACCTGGGTTCCTCCACCACCCTCCCAGGGTGGATTATTTTTTTTCCTATTCCTGTTGGGGGGTTGTCTTTTTTCTTTTTTGATGTTACATTGGGGTGTCTGGAATTCCACCCCTTGAAGGAGGGGCTCTGTCATGATGTGAAGCACGGTTGGGGAACCGTGCTCACACTCCTTTATTAGTTTCATTATATTCTGTAATTCCCCACTTTAGGTTAGTATTAATTCTGGTTGGCTGGCTGTATCTTGTTATTTGAGTTGTCATTTGTTTCTGCCTGTTTATGAGAGTTCTGTTTCTGAGTTGTACTATAGCTTTGGTTATTCAAGATTCAAGATTCCAAGGTTTTATTATCATGTGCACAGTTAAGAAATGCAACATTTCCTGAGCAATGAAATTCTTACTCTACTCTCCGAATGAATGCCAAGGTAATAGATATACAACAATACTAATAAGGCAATAACACATCTAATACTAATGAATACTAATAACACACACTAATAACACACATTAGGCAATTAGGACACCTTAAACACACTTTGATACTAAGACTAATGAATACTAATAACACACATTATCAATCAATCAAACTTTATTTATAAAGCACTTTAAAAACAACTACAGCTGATACAAAGTGCTGTACATCAGGAACAGATAAAATGAAAAGGACATAAAAGACAATGAAATGCAACTAAAAAGGTATAAAACAAAACAAGTAAAAATGATAATCATATAATAAAAGCAATAAAACAGGAACAATCAATGTCTCATGCTGGGTTGAAGGCCAAGGAGCAAAAATGAGTTTTATGATAAGTTTTAAAAGTGGACAGTGAAGGCGTCTGTCTAATAGGCGAAGGAAGCCTGTTCCAAAGTTTAGGAGCAACAACAGAAAAAAGCTCTGTCCCCTCTGAGCTTCCTCTTTGATTTTGGTATCTCCAGGAGCAGCAGATCAGCTGACTTGAGAGACCGAGCAGGAGTGTAAAAGTGAAGAAGCTCAGAGAGGTATGGTGGGACAAGGCCATTCAATGATTTAAAAACAAATAAAAGAATTTTAAAATGAACCCTAAAGTGCACAGGCAGCCAGTGGAGGGAAGCTAAAATAGGTGTAATGTGGTCCCTCTTACATGTTCCAGTTAAAAGATGTACAGCAGCATTCTGAACCAACTGGAGACGTGCGAGGGAAGACTGGCTGACTCCAAAATAAAGTGCATTACAGTAATCCAGCCGAGATGTGATGAAGGCATGGATTACTGTCTCAAAGTGCTGTTTAGAGAGAATGGGTTTAGCCTTTGCCAGTTGCCTTAAATGAAAAAAGTTGCACTTCACTACTGCAGCAATTTGATGATCCAGTTTAAAATCACTGTCCAGCTTAAAACCCAGGTTAGTGACAGTAGGTTGGACAAACCCTGTCAAGGGATCCAAGTCAACGGGGGGGGGGGGGGACTCACAGGTGCCACTGGGTCCAAACACTGGGTCCAAACAATCACTTCTGTCTTCATTAAAACTTAGGAAGATCACTGCCATCCAATGTCATTAAGGCATTCAAGAAGTGATTTAATTGAGAAGGCTTCCTTCTGCCTTATTGGAACATAAACCTGACAGTCATCAGCATAGGAGTGGAAGGAGAGGCCATGCTTTCTAAGAACCGAACCCAGTGGAAGCAGATTAGGCAATTACTTGAATTCAAGCACTTGAACTAGAGGAAACAAGAAGAATGAAAATTGAAAATTCACTGGATGACTATAATGGATAATGGTATATCAATCTCAGAGATGATATGAACCTGAGATGGCATAAGCCTATGTACAGTGTGCAAACGAGCAATGTACAAATTACAAATTAGCACCCAGTGTGAGAATTTCTCTGTAATTTCTCTGTAATGATAATACCCAGTGGACTGTACAGTGGTAATTTAGCAGCAGAGATAATATGGACATGAGACGGGGTGAGACTATGTACACTGTACAAGTGAGCAATGTGCAAATTTAGCAACCAGTGTGTAACATCAATCCCTTTGGCTCCCATCTATAAAATCACTCTTCACCTTTAATAAATTGTTTTACCCAAAAAAATCTGGTCAAGAATTGTTTCTTTCACCTAAGAACCACAGTTTGTAAACACATTCTATGGTAAAGGGGATGATAGGGATCCCACTTTGTTCCAGGAAGGGATTAGTCTGCAGTCATAAATCCCAGAACTTCCTCCCCAACCAGGCAGTTTTATGCCTCAAGAACTGTCTGAAATCTTCCAGATACCTTGACCGAATTCCACAGGTCTCCAGGAATTATCCACAGCTCAACATTGCCCCCTTCTGTTCAACTCAGGAACATGTGGATCTAATAAACATTAGGATTTTGTTTTATCTGCCTGAAATAATCCTCTCTCCTCAAGACTTTGATATTTTTCCAGGAAATACTGCTCAGAACACTGTTGAAGATGACCATCTCTGTGTTGGACAATGATGGGTTTGAAATGTTTCATTAATCATTGATTTTAAATGTGTTGGATGTTTGAAAATGCTTAAATGAATCTTATTCTGATGCATGTTAATTATAGGAGGACAAGTTTAGAAAAGTGCATGCTCACTGAATGTTAATCATGAATCACTAAAGTTAGCTTAGATTTTATATTAAGTATATAATGTGAATTTCATAGTTAATATGTGGGTTTGCCTTCTAAAACTTTATGCCAGTCATTTGACTGGTACCAGCCAATCACCAGGCTGTCTCTGTTGGACAACGCCCCCTTTCATTTGATTGGTCGGTTACAGACAAAGGACTGTTTTCTTATTGGACCACAGTTCATTTGATTCTCCCGAGATGGGAGACAATTGGTTCCCTTTCATGTCAGTCAAGTTTTTCCCCTGAAAAACTTGCTCAGTTTAAGTTAGGAACACCCTAGTTCAGGCAGTTGTTCTTTCTGAATGTTTGTCTAAGTTGTCTGTGTCCTGCCTTGAATTCTCTTTCCTTTAAATGTCTGGGAAAAATACTTTTTCTTCTGTTTTGAGCTCAAACTTCTCTTTTATATGGAGTGAAACTCTGTGTTTGCAGACATTTTTCTATTTTATTCTGTTGAACTTTTTCTATTGATCTTCCTTAACTCACCATGTTTTAAAGTGTGAGGGGTTGCCACATGTGCGATTTTTCCGCTAAGAGTTGCCAGTTTCCCTGTAACAGTGCACTTTACAGAGAAAATGGATGCAGGACTGACATTCTCCTTCCCCCTGCCAAAACAAAACCAGCCTCTGGGACCCAGCCTTGCCACTGTACGTGCTCTCCTCTCATCGACACCAAAGAGGCGGCTGAACACTAAGTTAAGTACAAATGCTTGCATCTTAATCAATGCTACTAGCATGACAATGATGAAATTAACTGAACATTGCAATATCATGCTGTCACTTAATAATGCCTAATCACTGAATGCTTTATGTATACCCTATATTACATGATTCAAAGCATAGAGGTTCAAAAGAGATTGATAATTAATGTGTTTGTGCATATGATTTGCCAGAGACTACTGATTATCAAACAGAGGTCTTGGTAATTGTCATATTGTTGCTTTGTTTAAATAATACTATATTCACTTTTTAATAAATGACATATGCAATCTTATTTACATTTCAGCCCTTGGCCTGTCCATGTAAAAAAAGGGGGGGGGGAGAACACAAGAGCAGGATCTGAGACAGTTCATGTGGTGACTTTTTCCCTCCTAAAGAACACAGCAAGATGAGAATGCAATTTTTTTTATCATCAGGAAATGGTAAATTTATGAACAGAGAAGACAGAAATAGCACAGATTTCTGGTAAAATGGAGAAAGGGAATTTAATTTCAATGGTAAACTCAGACTGATTAGCAGCGGATGGAGTCAACCAAGAGGAGTTGTCAGACTGACCTAGATAAGATAATGGTGAACAGACAGAATCAGCCTTCAATGGGAAAAAAAAGACACACAGATCACAGATTGTGGTCCTGTGCCATAAATTCCTGAAAACAGAGATTAGGCCTGCATTTCCAGTTACTAATTGTAATTGCTGCATTGGTTTAAGGCTTCTAATATATGATACTGTTTTGTTTAAACATAATCCTAAACTAGTGATTACCCCTGTCAATTGGTAAAACATTTACTGATTCACAGAATATTTAGCGAAAACTTGTTGTGAATAGCAAAAACACATTCAAATTGTGGAAGCTTTAGGTGTAATTTAAAGGTTTTTCTGCTTTTGTTCATTCTTCGTTTTTCAACAATAAAGGGAAAGTATTCACAAAATTTTTTAGCTTTCACCAGGAATTAGATTTGCCAAATTAACAAGGAATCATAACATCACCATTACCTTTCAATTTAATAAAAACTTGGTGACATATGCAATATGTAATAAAATAATAAAAAACAATAGTTCACTTGTGTTTCTTAACATTACACATTATAATAAACAGTGGGATAAACAACTAAGATAAACATTTACTGTAAGGGACACAAAATAATGATGGTAACTGGAACATCAGTAAAATCAATTTATGAGGTGATAAAAATTTGCACTCCTGTTGATGTAAATACTGTCGTAAGAACGGGGAAGCCATAAGGTTTCCCCAAATTTTTCTTTGCAGGATGGCACCGACATTTGATCTTTGTGGGAGATGTGAGGAGGCCGGACAGTGTATGAATGCTGGAGGGGGTGACGGTGGCCATAGGGGGAAGGACCTCTCAGATGACAAGCATTTTTTTTAAAGCTAAGTAGAACAAATTACATTGCAAATGACATAAAGCATAACAATTTAAATGACTCTGACTTTAAAAATGTAGTGTTCATATGACTTCACACTGCAGGATACATCTGATGCCACTCACTACATAATGGTGTGACAATATCACATTTCAGAAATGTGACAGTAATAAGGAATGTGTTTTCCCGGTGCTCAGCCGTGGCCGAGCTGGGCCTTGGGACTACAGTCCACCCCATAATTTACCAAGGACTATATAAAATGAGGCATTCCTTGTAGAAAATTAAGCAAAATTCTAATTAGGCAATTTGTCCACCTTTTCATTGACTGAAGGAGTGTGACACAACCTTTCACAAGGATTAACTTACACAAATTCAACCTGTCTGTGCTCAACTGGATAAATTGATCTTAGTTATCAATGCTAAATCATATCAAATCTGCACAGACAGCTATATTGCTTTTTCCTATATGGAATTTGTAAATTAGTTCAAGAGACGTCACAAAAGAAGCCATGATTATTGAAACCTCATTTTGAAGGAGCTATACTACTCACAAATTTTCATCTAAATTAACTGTGTGTAACACAAAAAAGTGGTAACACACTTCCCTCTAGTAAAAGACACTACTCGTCAAGCAAATACCCTGTAACTTTGCTGCATGTACGTCTCCATGCATCAAAAGGGGGGTACCAAAGAAATTAATTAGCAAAAAATAATTAGCAATCCTCAGAAAAAGAGATAATACATAAAAATTATCAATAGATGATCAATAATGAAGAGAAAAATATAAATGAAACTGCTTGGTAATGAAATCACAACATTCAATAGGAGAAGTTAAAAGTTACATCAATAAATTTCCAGATATTTAAGAAAATATCTGTAGATTATTGTAAAAGAAATATCATGTTTATAAGAAACAGGGTAAACTGATCAGGAAAAAAACCCCATGCAAATATATATATATAAGTTCCAAATGTCTAAGAAAAGTCCAACTTGTGCTGAATTTATGTTTACTGTGGGACTTAATTTAGAATCTACTACAAAGATAATACAGATTTTTACTCAATCAAGAGAACAATGCCTTAGGGAGCTCAAAGCAAAATAATTTGATCTTCCTTGCATAAACTTAGTTTTTTCAAAACCTTTGCATGGATCTCATTGAACTAAATTAGAGTGAAGGTAAAAATGTTTAGAAATTATTTACACACTTATTGAATATACAAAGGCTTTCCCCTACACTAATTTAAGTATTGCTATGGTGACACTGAAAACCTTAACTGAAACAATATCAAGATTTAAAATAGCTGAAATAATTTACTTAGATAATGGAAATGGAATACACTTTGTAAATCAAATCATGTCACATTTAAGTGCAGTTCCTACATTATTAGTACCAAACATTTACCTAGGAAACCACTTAGCTTACCATCAACAATTTACATGATTAGTATAATGTTCAAATAAGAAAATATGGAAATTGTGAATGACAAACCCTTTTTACCTTCACTCTAATTTAGTTCAATGAGATCCATGCAAAGGTTTTGAAAAAACTAAGTTTATGCAAGGAAGATCAAATTATTTTGCTTTGAGCTCCCTAAGGCATTGTTCTATTATTGAAGCCATTTAACTTAGGTGATGAGGAGGGGTTTCTGGGTGATTATATGCAAAGAATGACAACTGACAGTGATGTCATCCATACTGCCCTTCCCAGGAGGGACCATGTGATGAAGGAACCGTGGGAGGTGCACCCATCTCTTGAGCAAACCACGGGATCTGGTCATCAAAGGAAACTGGACCAAAACTCCCTGGCAAGGACAGCACAAAGGTTATCCTGCTGACCTAAACAGCCGCAGAAAGTGAAGGACGTGGCCCTTGGATGCATCTAACATTTTACCCCACCTGAAACCCTCAGCAAGAGGCTGTTTAATATATATATAAGATAAGATAAGATAAGCCTTTATTAGTCCCACAAGAAAAAACAACATCTAGTAAACATATGTCCATATTACTATAAATGTACTGTATATATATAGACACACAGTGCAGAGCATTATGGCTGGTGAATGTGCAGCAGAAAGTCTAAGTTCTCTCTCCGCGGATGCAGCGGGCCAGCTGGAAGTCTTTGGGCATGATGGTGACCCCCTTAGCGAAGAAGAGACCCACCAGGTGGGCCTCGCTGGTCTCCTGCAGAGCCATGACGGCGAAGCTCAGGAAACGCAGGACGGTCTTGAAGTCCTGAGCGATCTCCCTCACCAGGCGCTGGACGGGCAGCTTACGGATGAGCAGCTCCGTGGATTTCTGGTAGCAACGGATCTCTCAGAGCCACGGGCCTGTGACGGCGAGGCCTCTTCACTCTGCCGGTGGCCAGAGCGCCTCTTTGAGCAGCCCTGGTGGCTAGCTGTCTCCTGGGGGGCTTCTTCCTCCAGTAGATTTTACGGGCGGTCTGCTTGGTTCTTGCCATCGCTCTTTATTATTCTGTCTTATATTTCTTTCACGCCGCCTAAACTCCAGCCCGGCACCCGCGTCCTTTTTGCTACAGCTCCCGGTATGTCGAGTTTCCCATTAGCACCGGGTGGCGGCCAAGTGCTAGCTAGCACTAGCTCCTCCCCGCTGTAACGTCTCCCGCTGCAAACCGTGGCTCCGTCCGCCGACCCGGGAGACCCCCGGGGCAATCCGTGCGTCCGTGATATATATACAGAGTGAAAGGTGTAGAAAGAAGAAGGAAGATAAAAAAAAAGGCTGCTGCAACAGGCAGCCGACTCGTGTGGCGCCGCCGGTCCGGCGGAACCGGAACCGGAACCGGAAAAAAAAAAATAGTATACTTATTTGAAAAAAGAAAAAAACAAATGACTGTTTAACTGTTTCTCTATGCAAGTGTCAGCTGATGACTTGGCGTCCAGTAATGACCTCTACTAATAGACAAGCAGGCTGTTTGTTTATCATGACAAGGGAGAAAAAGAGAAAAAATACAAGGGAAAGAAAAGTGTGGTTAGTATCGTTACCTTATCATCCTCATCATCCTCTAGTAATACTTAATATTGGTTATTAAGTTGTTCCATTGCTTTTACACTGTAGAAAATGTTTGCTCCTTAATAACACTAACAGTTAGGCAAAATACTGTATCTTTATTGCTAAAATAATGCAGCTAATACAGGCTGTTTTTTTTTTAAAGGGAGGCTACAGTATATATAGAAATAACATAGCAAACTTCATTTTGAATCACACCTGACAACACATCACTCCACTGATTAGAAACATGATGACACTCCTTACTCTGCAAATGCAAGGTTAAATTTCATCAGGGAACTCCTCTTTTTGAAGTGGGGATGTCCCCTTTCCAACAGCTTAACACTCTCTGAGTATGCAACGGCTTACAGTGCATCTCTCCCCTGTACTGCTACCCTGCTTGACCAACGAAGTGAGCAAGTGTTATACCAAGGATCTACATTGTCAAAGGTCATTGAGTCATTGGGCGTATTCGCATTTGGCTGGACACTGGGCAGATCTGTGTACCTTGTTTTGGCAACTGACTGTACCCTCATCATGTCGGCAGGGCAGGTGGGCAGGGTGAAGAGGGATGCTTTTCTACCACATGATGCCATTCATGAAGCATGAATGCAATTTCAGATGAAAAGTACAGGAGTGAGGTTTTGTTCATTGTTTCTTTGAGTGAGAGTAGAAACAAAATACCTTAGGGATTAAAACACTTAATTGTAGACTACAATTATTTACTAAATTATGACAAAGGATAGAATGGTCCTTGATCGACTAATTATCACCCGTAGGGGTGTAGGCCCTATTATAGGAGATTATTATATTCTATCCATGAAAATGATGCAAATGGTCATATTAACACCTCAGATACTCATAGAAGTTAGCGTTTCTCTTAATGGAGAAGTCTCATTATAAACTTGGTAATGATTTTTATAACCAGATTTTTCTTGTGTGAGTCCTTAATATGATGATGAGGATGATAGAGAGGGGCAATACTGGCCTGAGGATGTTTTTGAAGGTTGCAATATAATTTAAGGCTGTTTTTAAGGCTGTTTCATATTATTTTCTATGTTCTTATTTGACACTGTGATTAATTTTTGTCACATTACACATATTCACTTTTGATATGTTCTATACACATTTTTAACTTGCAAAAACACATAACAACATGTAAATTCTTACAATATCCTTATATTAATTCATTCACTTTATTATTTTTCTTTTAATCCTGATGCTTTATTAAGCATCAAGGGGGAATATGATAGAAAAATTCCATATTATCTACATTATTATTGATATTAATAATGTATTATTATATTTGAGAAGTGTCATCCCTTTCATATGCCATATTTAATGTTTAATGTGCATTCCATATAGGATAAGTTCATATATTCTTGGCATGTTTCTGTGAGCAATTTCAGAGAGTTCAGACTGGAGATCAGTACAGGGTCATTACATGCGTAAGGAATGATCTAAGCCACTTTTATAATCTCTCTGACATGTCCTGTTTCGGGTCACAGGAATGCACAGGAACTCCTCAGCTTACAAAGATTAGTGCTTTATGAACATTCTGTTAGTTTTATGGATCTCATGTCTTCATGACCCCATGTCTCCAGAGTGTCTGTGACATCTGCCTGGATAAGCTCAGTTATCAGGACTTTCTGTCTGTCCCTCTCCTTTCCTCCTCTCATCCCATCCTCCCCTACCTATATATACCAGACTTAGAAGAATGGATCCTTTAGAGATTCTAGGTGTGTCTGAATGTCATGCTTTGTAATCTCTCCCCCAAGGTGGCCACTGGGGTGACTCCTTATATTTTTGTAATAAATGTACATAAATCCAACTTTCCACCTGATTTTTGACTTTGAATAATTTTAATCTCAAAATTATTCTAACATGGACTGATAGTAATTTTTGAACTTTTTCCCTCGAGACTGCCTCACCCACGTACCACAATGTCAGAAGAACTAGGATTTCATGGGTGGAACTTTTTTCAGACATTTTTCCTTCAGCCTGTTGTTCTTATCGGCTGGTGGACATCCCAAAGCTGCGGGCCAGGAAAGGATCTGTTGCCTAAGAGAATACGTCACACCTGCCCCAGAGCCAGCCAATCACTTTACTGCCAGATCCACTGTCGCCCTTCTGCTGAGTCTGTGCCAGAACCGCTGTAACAACTGGAAAGGACTGCTAGCAGTCTTTCCCCGTTTTTTGCCATCTGCTGGCATTCAAGATCATTGCTGGACTCTGAAGTGCACCTGCAAGCTGGTTGCCATCCGCCAATCAAATCCAGAAGAAGAAGAAGAACATATCGTCACTTCCTGTGTTGCTGGCTGTCTGTGGTTTGCTCTGTGATTAGCTCTCCTCATTCTCCTGAGGATTTTGCCTTTAATTTTATTTTAATCACTTTTTTCCTTCTATCGTTAGTTCTCACTTCTGTTTATCAAGCCTCCTGCACCTGTGTGCACACTCACTGTCACCTAATCACCCTCTTTAGCCTTCTGTTCACCTTTCATCTGTGTTTTTGTTAGCTTCAGGTTAGCCACTTGCTATGGCTACTAGCTCTCCTTCCTCTCCTCCTCTGGTGTGCTCTCTCTGTCAGATGTTTAGCTACACCTCTGCCTCTTTTAGTGATAACGGTAAATATAATAAATGTTGTCTTTTTGAGGCACTCGAGGCGAGGCTGTCTGATTTGGAATCCCGGCTCCGCTGTATTGAAACACCGTCTGCGCCAGTTAATCTTGACGGACATCCCTGAGCTGCAGTGGAGCTCACTAGCTTAGGGCGGCCTGATAGAAGACAAGAATAATCCCAGGTTTCTTTTCAGCACTGTAGCTAGGCTGACAAAGAGTTAGGACTCTGTCAATCCTAGCATTCCCTTAGAGCTTGCTAGTCAGGACTTTATGAACTTTTTCAATAATAAAATTTCATCTATCAGAGATAAAATCAATCAGATTCGTCTCACTGTTAAATACAGTAACTACTACAACTCCTTCAACTGATATCTGTTTGGATGAGTTTACTCCAATTGACCTTTTAGAGTTAGACAAAATAGTTTCCTCATCCAAGGCTTCAACTTGTCTTTTAGACTCTATTCCTACCAGGTTATTTAAAGAAGTCTTCCCACTTATTGATAGCTTTATTCTTCAAATAATCAATTCTTCATTAACTTTAGGCCATGTACCGCATGCTTTTAAAACGGCTGTAATTAAACCCTTACTCAAAAAGCCAGGGCTGGATCCAGGAGTTTTAGCTAACTATAGACCAATCTCTAATCTCCCTTTCATTTGAAAAATCTTGGAAAGAGTTGTTGCTACGCAATTATTTGACCACCTGCAGGGAAATGGTTTACTTGAAGAGTTTCAATCTGGGTTTAGAATCCATCATAGTCCTGAAACAGCCTTAGTGAAGGTCACTAATGACCTCCTTATCGCATCTGATAATGGACTTGTTTCTGTTCTTGTCCTTTTAGACCTTAGTGCAGCTTTTGATGCTATCGATCATAATATTCTACTTGATAGATTAGAACACTATGTTGGACTTAATGGAACTTCGTTGCAGTGGTTTAGATCTTATTTATCTGATAGGTTCCAGTTTGTTCACGTCAATAATGAGTTTTCTTTCAACTCAAAGCTCAGTCATGGAGTTCCACAGGGATCTGTGCTAGGCCCTACTCTTTTTAGTTTATATATGCTTCCCTTAAGCAGCATTATTAGAAAGCACTATATACATTTTCATTGTTATGCAAATGACACACAATTATACCTGTCAATGAAGCCAGATGATAGTAATCAATTAGCCAAGTTAGAAGCCTGTCTTAAGGAAATCAAAGCTTGGATGACTTGCAATTTCCTGCTATTAAATTCAGATAACATTGAAGTCATTTTTTTGGTCCAAAAAACCTTAGAAATACCTTTCCAAATCAAACTTAATTTGGATGTGGTTACTCTTTCTCTTAATAGCTCTGTGAGGAACCTTGGAGTTATTTTTGATCAAGATCTGTCTTTCAATTCACATATTAAATTTGTTTCTAAGACTGCCTTCTATCATTTGCATAATATTGCCAAGATTAGGAGCATCTTGTCTCAGAGTCATCGTCATCGTCATCGGCCTCCGTCGGTCTATGATGACCATGGAAGAGAATCCTAGATGTCTACTCTGCTGGAACAGTACCGCCTGTGGCTGAACAGGCCGATGTGTGAATGGCAGTCCCTGTCACACAGGTCGCACTTGTGGATGGTCTCCGTGCTGCTGGGTCTGTGGCGGTTCTTCCTGCGGGTCCTTTTTTCATCTGCTGCAGCAGTCAGTTTCTCTTCACCCGCCTTGTGCTGTCTGGTCAGGGTGCCTCTCCATTTGGAGCGGTCCGTTGCGAGGGCCTCCCAGCACTCTGTGTTGATCTCCAGGGCCTTCATATCTCTCTTGCAGACGTCTCTGAAGTGTAGCTGTGGGCGGCCAGCATCTCTCCTGCCAGTCGCCAGTTCTCCGTAGAGGACGTCTTTGGGGTTTCTGCCATCCTCCATACGGTGAATGTGGCCTAGCCAGCGGAGCCTGCGCTGCCTGAGTAGAGTAAACATGGAGGGAAGGCCGGCACGGGACAGGACTTCTGTGTTGGGCACTTTGTCCTGCCAGGATATGTCCAGGATGCGGCGAATGCAGCGCAAGTGGAAGGAATTCAGTCTCGTTTCCTGCCGGGCGTATGTTGTCCACGTCTCACTCTCATAGAGCAGTGTGCTGATGACGCAGGCCTTGTACACTGCCATCTTCGTCTTGACAGAGAGTTTGGGATTCTCCCACACTCGTGTGGTGAGGCGAGCAAGTGTGGAGGCTGATTTTCCAATCCTCTTGTCGATCTCTGTATCAAGGGAGAGGTTGCTGCTGATCGTGGACCCCAGGTACGTGAACTGATTCATGACCTCCAGCTCGTAGTCGTCGATGGTGATGGTTGGTGGTGCTTCCGTGCCTTGCGCCAAGACATTAGTCTTCTTCAGGCTGATGGTAAGCCCGAAGTCCATGCATGCCTGGGAGAAGCAGACCATCAGGGTCTGAAACTCCTGCTGTGTGTGGGTCGCGACTGCAGCGTCATCTGCAAACAGCATATCTCTGATTAGAGCCTCACGTACTTTGGTTCTGGCTTTCAGGCGGGCGAGGTTGAAAAGCCTGCCGTCAGATCTTGTATGCAGGTAGATTCCCTCTGTTGCTGTGCTGAAGGCATGCCTCAGGAGCATAGCAAAGAAAATCCCAAAGAGGGTTGGCGCAAGTACACAGCCCTGTTTCACTCTGCTGTGTATATTGAACGGCTCTGAGACGTTGCCGTCGTACTGCACCATTACCTGCATGTTGGTGTGAAACGATTCGATGAGGCTTTGCAACTTTGGTGGGCATCCTATCTTTGGCAGGATCTTGAAAAGGCCCTCTCTGCTGACCAGATCGAACGCTTTGGTGAGGTCAATGAAGGCGACGTACAGAGGCATGTTCTGTTCTCTGCACTTCTCCTGGAGTTGGCGGATGGAGAATATCATGTCCACCGTCGATCGCCCAGCATGGAAGCCACACTGAGACTCGGGGTAGACACGTTTGGCAAGCTTCTGTAGACGAACGAGGACAACTCATGCGTAGACTTTGCCAACAATGCTGAGGAGGAAGATGCCCCTGTAGTTGTTGCAGTCGCTTCTCTCCCCTTTGTTTTTGTAGAGGGTGATGATCTTGGCGTCCCTTATGTCCTGTGGTACGGCACCTTCCTTCCAGCACTGGCAGAGGACGTCATGCAATGGCAGCAGTAGGGCGGTCTTGCAGTGCTTGATCAGGTCGGGGGGTATGCCGTCGTTGCCAGGTGCCTTGCCAGTGGCCAAGCTATCCATGGCCTTGCTGAGTTCGTCGATGGTTGGCTTGGCGTCAAGTTCATCCATGGATGGCAGGCAATGGATGGCATCAAGGGCTGACGGTGTCACGGTGTTCTGTCTGGAGTAGAGGTTGGAGTAGTGCTCCACCCGTCTCTCCATCTGCTTGTTCTTTTCTGTGATCATCTCCCCAGTGGAGGATTTGAGGGGGGCCGTTTTGCTCTGAGCCGGACCAAGTGCTTTCTTGATGCCGTCGTACATACCACGGATGTTCCCTGTTATGGCAGCGGTTTGAATATCTTGGCTGAGCTGAGTCCAGTACTCGTTGGTGCAGCGCCGAGCAGTCTGTTGAACTTTGCTTCTCGCAGCCCTGAGGATCTGGAGATTCTTCTCATTTGGGTATTTCCTGTACTCAGCAAGTGCTGAGCGCTTGGCTTCAATGACGGGGGTCATCACGGTCGACTTGGCATCAAACCAGTCCTGTGACTTCGAGGTCTTCCTCCCAAAGGTAGCCAAGGCTGTGCGGTGGATGATGTTTCGCAGCTCTTCCCACTTCTGCTTTACAGACTCTCCTTCTTGTTGTTCACCAAGTTCCTTCACAAAGGTGGAGGCAAACTGCTCAACAAGTTCTGGTTGGGCCATCTTGCTGGTGTCAATCCGTGCCTTTCCAGGCTGTCTGGCGTGGTGGAATTTCTTCAGCTGCAGCTTGACCTTGCAACACACCAATGAATGGTCTGTGTCGCAATCTGCACTCTGGAACGAGCAGGTGATTAGCACGTTCTTAAGTGAGGTGCGCCTGGTCAGGATCAAGTCCAGCTGGTGCCAGTGCTTTGAACACGGATGTCGCCAGGAAACCTTGTGTTGGGGCTTGGTCTTGAAGAATGAGTTTGTGATGCACAGATCATGATGTGTGCAGAACTCGAGCACCCGCTGTCCGTTGTCGTTCATTCTGCCCACGCCAAATGGTCCAAGACAGGAGGGCCAGGAGTCGTGGTCAGCACCCACTCTGGCATTGAAGTCTCCAAGGAGAATAAGTTGTTCAGAGTTGGGGATGATCCTGACAGTTGTTGCGAGATTCTCGTAGAACTCGTCTTTTGCCTCTGGTGTGGCTGTCAGTGTTGGGGCATACACACTGACGAGGGTGACTGGGCCTTGAGTGGTGTTAAGGCGGAGGATGAGGAGTCGTGCAGAGCCATTGCTGCCCGGTTCCACCATCTTCAGCAAGGTGTTCTTCACTGCGAAGCCCATTCCGTGTTCCCTGTGTTCGTCGCTGCCCTTTCCCTGCCAGTAGAACGTGTAGTCCTTCTCTCTCAGTGTGCCTGCATCAGCCAACCGTGTTTCCTGGAGAGTGGCGATATCCACTTCCAGTCTCTTCAGCTCATTATTGATGACGGCAGTCTTCCTAGTGTCGCTGATGTCCTTGAGGTTAGCAGCGAGTCCTGTCATCATAGTGTGGACGTTCCAAGTTCCCAGTTTTAGAGTTGGTCTCTTTTGTTTTGTTGTCTTGCCTGGTGCGAAGGTTCTCAGCCTGCCGTTCGGACTTCACCTCATCCCCATGCACCCAATGAGGAAAGCAGGCTGTGGCAGGACAACACCTTATTGGCTGGGGGCTGCCCAACTTGAGGTGGGCGGTAGCTGTCCAGTGAGATCAGATGATCCCTCCCACCGTCGGGAACAACCCCTCGCACCACGCTCTACGCCAGTTGAGCGGTGGCTTGTAACCAGTAACTGTTATTCCCCGTGTTTTGTCTACGCCGAAGGCGAAGTTGGAGTGTCCTCTCCAGTGTTCCAGTGTTCTACCTTCCAGCGTTGGTCGTTGGCAGGATTCAAGCCTGGGCAGGAAGATATGGAAGACAAGATGTTGCCCATACAGCATGTCCCCCCCCCCCTCCACGTCACTGATGAATCCAAAGGAACAGCAGGGCTGCTACAGTTTGGCACCAGCACCGTCGCAGGAGCTGCCAGAACGATGTTGAGCACAACAGAGAACTGCCTTAGGGACTCCGACTCCGGATTTTTCCTCAGGGTTGACTCCCGAAGCCTTTCCCGTGACCGGGTATGCCGCAAGGCAGCGGAGGTTTGAAATCAGTGTTTACCATCCCCTAGATGGGCTATCTTCCCAGGTTAATGGGCCACCATCTACCCGTAGCATCTGGTTTTAAGGTGCCAGAAATCCGCCCTTGCTCCTTCTCCTATTAGTAAAAGCAGTTCCGCCGGGCTTAGAAACTAAACCACACGGGCAGGCTAGGAGTTGGACTTAGTTGTCAGAGGCTTTTTGAGACGCACGCCATAAGGAGCATTTTATAAGCACTGGGAGCTTAACCCCAGTGCAGCTCCTGGCTATGACAACCTTGGAACAGTTTCTCAGCATCACCTCTCAGAGTGACGCTGAGAAACTGATCTACGCTTTTGTTAGCTCTAGATTAGATTATTGTAACTCTATTATCAGGTTGTCCCAAAACATCTTTAAAAAGTCTTCAGTTGATCCAAAATGCTGCAAGAGTTTTAACAGGTACTAGAAAGAGAGATCATATCTCTCCGGTTCTGGCCTCCCTTCATTGGCTTCCCATAGAGTTTAGAATTAAGTTTAAAATCCTTCTTTTTACTTACAAAGCTCTAAACAATCAGGCCCCTTTTTATTTAAAAGATCTGATACTACCGTATTATCCTAACAGAGCACTACGCTCCCAAAATGCTGGATTACTTGTAATACAGTGGTACCTCTACTTACAAATTTAATTCGTTCCGGAAGAATTCTCGTAACGTGAAAAATTCGTAAGTAGAGGCGCATTTTACATGTAAATGCCGTAATCCGTTCCAAGCCCCCAAAATTCGGGCATACATTTTTTATAAATCGTAAAAACGCATCAAAACATGTAACAAATACATGTTACAATTAGATTACTGCACAATAAACATAAAATGAGAGTTTAAAATGAGAGAAAGAATAATAAATGAGAAAGAATAATAAAAATTATGTTCATTTACCTTTTAACTGCGATCGTCGGCGTCGGCGTCAGCGTCACCTTTTGCCTTCTTTGGTTCATGTTCTGTCTCATCAGTGGTTTTTGCCTGACGTTTTGTGATGAAACGATCCAAGGACGTTTGCTTTTATCGGCTTGTAAGGGCTTCCTTTTGTTTTAATACCGTGCTGATCGTTGATGTTGTTTGTTTTTTTTTCCCCAAAACTTTATTAAGAACAAGGTGAAAGTACAGAGTTATAACGTAGATGGTGATAAACATGGCAGTTAACAATTTTTTTTTCTCTAAATTGTGTAGTTCAGTCAACAGTCTTACAAGAGGTAAGAAGGATAAAATAAAGTAGTAAGAATAGTAAATAATAATAAGATAAAGCGAGATCAACCAAACGCCCCCATTCGTGGCCAATGGGATACCAGGAAGATGCTAGGCGATAGCCAATGGCAGAGCAGCTACAGGTATGTTTACGTTCGGTAAAATACGGGAGCTGCGAGGAGCGCGTACTTTTTTTGCCTTTCGTATCCTGAAATTTTGTTCGTAACTAGAGGCAATATTTTCCCGTTGAGGCGTCTCGTAACCTGAAAATTTCGTATGTAGAGACGTTCGTAAGTAGAGGTACCACTGTACCTAGAATCTCCAAAAGTACAATGGGAGGCAGAGCCTTCAGGTATCAAGCTCCTCTCCTGTGGAACCAGCTGCCAATCTGGATTCGCGAGTCAGACTCAATCTCTGTTTTGAAGAATAGGGTTAAAACCTTCCTTTCTGATATAGCCTACAATTAGGGAGGGATCATGTGTCTCTGAACCCTCCCTTAGATATGCTGCTAAAAGGTTTAGACAGCCGGGGGACCTCCAATAATGCATTGGGCTTCACTCCTTTCTTCACTCTCAATGAAATTTTTTTTTTTTTGCTGGTCATCAACATCTGTTTGTTCTATCCCATAGATTGAGTCCCCATCATGCTGTTTGCTCTCTACATGTCTGTTCTTTTCATCTTCTCTATCCCCTCACCCCCCAGCCCGTCGCAGCAGATGACTGCCCCTCCCTGAGCCTGGTTCTGTTGGAGGTTTCCTTCTGTTAAAAGGGAGTTTTTCCTCTCCACCATCGCCAAGCGCTTGCTCACAGGGAAATGCCTGATTGCTGGGGGTTTTCTGCAACTGTGGGGGTTTTCCCTACAGTTGAAAGTGCTATGAGATAACTGTTGTTGTGAAATGGCGCTATATAAATAAAGTTGAATTGAATTGAACTGAAGACACAGCTGTTCGTAAGCCAGACTCCAACTTTCTATCTGATAGGCTAAATGTGATGTCTAATTCTAATTGAATATGACCAATTTTCCATGTTAGAAGTTAGTCCATAAGCTACAATAGGAGCTATAAAGCTGAAGGAAAATAATACTCCTCTTTCAATAACCTCAATTTTTTTTTTTAGAGTAACCAGAATTTCTTTTCCATATAATTAGCTTTTATAATTTTCTTCATAAAATTTGCATCCAATTTTCTCCATATTTTGGTTACAGTTATTTCAGTCTCCATTTTCATCACAGTTACAAATTCACATTAAGGTTTCCTTGGTTCCACAAATGTGATTCCACTCTGTTGCTCAATAATCAGTTACAAGTTGAATGTGATGCTTGATACATGATCATTTCTCTTTACCAAGTCCATTGAATGTAATGTCATTTAATCTGAGTCCGATCATTAAAACTGTAAACGGTATATGGAAGTTTCTGTTGATTTCTTTTTCCCGTGTCTGTTTATGAAGTCACCCAGGAGAATTCACAAATATTTGAGACTGATTGAAGGTATAAAGATTAGTTATTAATAAATTGTCCAAGTTTTGGACTGGTGCCCCAAAAACGAGTTTTTTCCCGGTGTGTGCATGGACCCGAAGCAAACCTTTGTTTCCACACACACCTATAGGTATAAATTAAATAATCTTTGTACCTGGTAACTAATTGTTCCTATAAGTGTGTGAATTCCTTTTTGCAAGCCGTGTTTGCAAATAGGGAGTTTGTTTGGGAATATGTTATTTGTTCAGGAGTTTGACGGCAGTGGGAGAGAAGGAGTTTTTTAGTCTGGTTGTCCTGCATTTCACACTTCTGTACTTCCAGCCTGAGGGTAGAAGTGTGAACATTCTGTGCTGGGGGTCGGTGGGGTCCTATAGGATGGCGTCAGCTCTCCTTTGGACTCTGCGGTGGTAGAAGCTCTGCAGAGAGGAGAGTGGAGTCCTGATGATCTTCTCCACTGTCTTCACCACTCTGTAGGCGTTTGCGGTCCAGGGCAGTAGTGCTGCCATACCACGCAGTGATGCAGTTGGTCAAAATGCTGTTGATGATGCAGCTGTAGAAATTGTTGAGGATCCTGGGGGACATGCCAAACTTCTTCAGCCTCCTCAGAAAGTACAGCTGCTGTTGAGCTCTCTTAACCAGCTCTGTGGTGTTATGTGCCCACTTAAGATCCTCACTGATGTGGATGCCCAGGTATTTAAAGCTGCTCACCCTCTCCACCTCAAGCTCCCAGATGAACAGCGGCCAATGGGGTCTCCTCCTCCCCTTCCTCATGTCCACTATCATCTCCTTTGTCTTGTCCGTGTTGAGGGTGATGTTGTTGTCCCCATACCATGACACCAGGCTGGCCATCTCCCTTCTGTAGGATGCTTCATCACCACCAGTGATGTGTCCTATCACTACTGTGCCATCCCCAAACTTTAAGATGATATTGTCCTTGTGGGAGGCACCGCAGTCATGGGTGAAGACGCTGTAGAGGATGGAGCTGAGAACACAACCCTGGGGAACACCTATGTTCGTGATGATGCTGGCTGAGGTCTTGTTGCCCATCCTGACAGACTGGGGCCTGCCAGTCAGAAAGTCCAGTAGCCAGTCACAGAGGGTGGGGTGCAGGCCAAGTGAAGACAGTTTGTCAGTGAGTTTGTGGGGATGACTGTGTTGAAGGCGGAGCTGTAGTTGACAAAGAACATCCTAATGTAGGAGTATTAATCTTCCAGGTGGGAGCGAGAATAATGGAGTGCTGCAGCAATGGCATCTGAGGTGGACCTGTTGGGCCGGTAGGTGTACTGCAGGGGGTCCAGGGTATCCGCTATGCTGTCCTGAATGAGGGGCAGCACCACTCTCTCGAAGCACTTCATGATGATTGGAGTGAGTGCTACCGGTCTGTAATCATTCAGACAGGTCGGCGGGCTCTTTATGGGGAGGGAGACAATGGTTGTGGTTTTGAAGCAGGAGGGGACTATGTTCTGGTTGAGGGAGTGGTTGAAGAAGTGGATGTGAGAACGTTAGTCAGCTCAGCAGCACATACTCTGAGGGCCCGCCTAGGGATGTTGTCTGGTCCTGCTGCCTTGCGGGGGTTGATATTCTTCAGTGCTTTGTTTACCTGGCCTGATGAGACTTTTAGTGGAGTGGGTGGGTGCGTGTGTGCATCTCCTCTCTGCACTGTAGCTGGTGGTCTCCGAGCGGGTGTAAAAGATGTTGAGATCATCCGGCAGGTTGTCTGTGGAGCTAGTGGTGTTGCTATTGATCCTCTTGTAGTCTGTGATGTGTTGCAGGCCTTGCCACATGCGCCCCGGGTTAGGAGTGGAGTAGAGGCTGTCCAGCTTTTCCCTGTACTGCCTCTTGGCTGTTGTTATAGCCCTCCTCAGTCCATACTTTACAGCTTTGTACTCGACCTCATTGCCTGATTTAAATGCAAGCGAGTGAACACGCAGCATCTGATGTACCTGACTGTTGATCCAGGGCATCTGGTTGAGGAACTTCCTGACTTGTATGGTGGGTACGATGGTGTCAGCACATCTGCTGATGTACCCAGTCACATACTCAGCATAGTCCTGTATGTTTACAGAAGAGTCCTCCCGGGTGGCTGCAGCTTTAAACACATCCCAGTCTGTATTTACTGTATCACTCTATTTACTGTATATTATGCATCCACAACCATCCAGTTTCATATATTAATATTATTCACCTGCTTAGACACAAACCTACCCTCACCTTTTACTCTCAGTCCTCTTTCTGTATTTTGTTATAAGCATTCCAGTATTTGTATCTCTAATTTTTGTATTCATCTTGTCCTTGTCTTATGGCTCATTTTTTCCTGTCTGTATTTATCTGGTCGGTTCTCATTTTGTATTCATTCCATATTTATAGTCAGTCACCTTTTGCCATATTCCCAGTCTGCACTTTTATTTTGCCAGCGCCCTGTGTGTACTTCGCCTTTTGGTTCAAGTTCGCTGGCTGTCACAGCTGTCAATATTTAGGTCAATCATCCTTGCTCCTGTGACACACACCTGTCATTGATTTTTATAATTTCCCCTGTGCCTATTTAAGCTCCGCTGCAACGCAGTCCATTGCAGCGCTGTTCTCCATGCTCAGACGGGAGTCCCCCGTCTTATTCTATGAACATTATTCTCTCTGTGCTTAGACAGGAGTTCCCCATTTTATATTTCATTTTTGTATTCTTTGTGTGTTCCACATTCGACCGGCATTTCCAGATGCCTCAGCCTTCATGCTGTTCTTCTTTGTAATTCCCTGCTTCGTAAGTTTTGTGTTTTTGTTATATATATATATTTTTTTTAATTAAACTTTGCAAACTCACATTTGGCATTTGGGTCTTTGTTCTGCCCTGAGGGGCCAGTTTATGACAGGCGGTTGGTCCAGATGGCATACCTGTGGAGGTGTGGAGATGTTTAGGAGAGATGGCAGTGGATTTTTAACCAGATTGTTTAACACAATCTTGGAGAGTGACAGGATGCCTGAGGAGTGGAGAAGTGTTTTGGTACCAGTTTTCAAGAACAAAGGTGATGCTCAGTAACTACAGAGGCATAAAGTTGATCAGCCACACTATGAAGATAGGGGAAAGAGTTGTTGAAGCCAAGTTAAGAGGCGAGGTGACAGTGAGCAGCAGTACATTTTCATGCCAAGAAAGAGTACTACAGGTGCAATGTTTGGGCTAAGAGTGTTGACGGAGAAGTATAGAGAAGGTCAGAAGGAGTTGTACTGCGGCTTTGTGGACCTAGAGAAAGCATATGATAGGGTGCCAAGAAAGGAAGTGTGGTACTGTATGAGGAAGTCAGGAGTGGCAAAGAAGTATGTGAGAATAGTGCAGGACATGTATGAGAACAGCTAGATGGTGGTGAGGTGTGCTGTAGGAGTGACAGATGGATTCAAGGTGGGGGTGGGGTTACATCAGCGATCAGCTCTGAGCCCCTTCTTGCTTGACATCGTGATGGACAAGCTGACAGATGAGGTCAGGCAGGAGTCCCTGTGGACCATGATGTTTGCAGATGACATTGTGATCTGTAGTGAGAATAGGGAGCAGGTAGAAGAGAACCTGGAGAGGTGGAGGTATGTTCTGGGGAGAAGAGGAATGAAAGTCAGTAGAAGCAAGACAAAATACATGAGTGTGAATGAGAGGGAAGCGGGTGCAACGGTGAAGATGGAAGGAGTAGCGGTAGTGAAAGTAGTTTAAATACCTGGGGTCAACCATCCAAAGCAATGGAAAATGCACAAGAGAGGTGAAGAAGAGAGTGCAGGCAGGGTGGAGTGGGTGGAGATGAGTGTCAGGGGTGATTTGTGACACAAGGGTAGTGAAAAGGAAGATTTACAAGATGGTAGTGAGACCTGCTATGATGTATGGTTTGGAGATGGTGGCGCTGACAGAAAGACAGGAAGTGGAGCTGGAGGTGACAGAGTTGAAGATGCTAACATTTTCATTGGGAGTGATTCAGAGGGACAGGGTTAGAAATGAGTATATCAGAGGGACAGCTCAGATTGACCGGTTTGGAGACAAAGTAAGAGAGGCAAGGCTGAGATGGTGTGGACATGTGCAGAGGATAGTGGATATATTGGACAAAGGATGTAGAAGATGGAGCTGCCAGACAGGAGGAAAAGAGGAAGACCACAGACAAGATTCATGGATGTAGTGAAGGAGGACATGGAAAGGGTTTGTGTTACAGAGGAAGATGCAAGGGATAGGGTGAGAGTATTGCAAAAGCCGAGCATGGTCCGTTTTTACCCTCACCATCATTATAATGGGTGGGGATAATGATGTAGGGCAGGGATGGGCAAGTGGCGGCCTGTGGGCCGCATGCGGTCCGCCCCCTCTTCCACTTCAGCCATCAGTCCATTTCCAAAAATCAATTATTTATTGATATCACATTTGGAACCACATTCTTAAATGCAATTTTAGAGTCTGTCAGCAGAGGGAGCTGTAATTGAAACCTAGGTGCCACTCTGTGCCAGTGGTGAGCGAGAGAGCAAGAGTGAGGGAGCAGTGTGCTGGAGGTATGTGTTGGATGCTTAGACTGCATTAATAGCGCAACATAACAAAAATAATTTTTTTGTAAGTTGTCTGTTTTTTCAACTGATTTAAGACAATTTTGCACCTCTGAATCCGAAAATGACATCCGTTTCTCTCAATCAGATCAGGTTTTTATGCTAAGATGTAAGCAGCTGTACAGCAGTTGTACAGTTGTACTGTAAATTGAATAGTAGACACTGATAAGTACATGTAAATTGAATGTTATGTCATCATTGTTCAAAATTCAGAGAGTTTCAAGAAATAAAAAAGAATTTTGCTCCATATAAAGCAAAAATACCAGTACATGGAAACAAAAGTGTAAAAAAACATGTGGCCATAGTTCAAAAAGTTGACCCGATTGAGCAAAACCAATGTGATTTTTGGATTCAGCACATCTAAATTGTCCTAAATCTGCTCAAAAAAACTTTTGCAATAAATTGGGTGTTGACCAGTGTAGGCTATAAACAGCAGTAAATGTACAAAGTAGGCTGCTTTTAAATAAGAAAAAATGAGAGCTGTAGCATTTATTCTTATTTCGCAGGTGAAGCTCACGGAGCTCGGTGGATTTCTTTCCTTCTAATTGTGCAGAAAAAGATTGAAAGCTTAAGGTTTCTTTCTAAAGAGCATGATTGAAGCACACTGTTTCAATCCCATTTCAGCAATTAAAGTTTAGAGACTGTGGTCATTGTAATCTGCTTATTTTTTTGTTCATTTACATCAGTGGCTCCTAAACTTTTTTTTAATTCCCCATTTTGGGGAGCCAGACAATTACAAAGCCCGCCTGCTCCTCTGTTGTTGTTCGTCTGTCTTTCTCGACAATGACCAAAGACATCACAGGGAAGAGGACTGGGTGCAGTGTGTCCAGCTGTGGCTGATCAGTCTGCGGCACGGAAGGATCTGCCACAGGTCGGGCACGGGTGGTCTGTGCGGGCAGAAGATACAGGGATGGCTCTGGACTTGTGAAGCTCATGTTTTCTCTGGGCCTTAGCAATCCTGTTCAGCTCAAAGGAGGCAGCACCTTTACTGGTACGGCTACGCCAGTCTGGTCAGTCTAGTGCTAGGATCTTCCAGGTGTCAGGATTGATGTCAAAGCTCTTCAGGGAGGCCTCAAGAGTGTCTTTGTAGCACTCCTTCTGACCACCTTGTGAGTGCTTGCCCTCTGCTAGTTCGCTGTAAAACAGTCTGTTTGGTAGGCGTGAGTCAGGCATACAAACAAGGTGGCCAGCCCACCTAATCTGGGCTCTCTTGAGGAGGGTGTGGATGCTAGGCAGCTCAGCTCAGGAAAGGACCTCTGTTTCAGGGATTTTGTCCTGCCAGGTAATCTTCAGGAGCTTTCTGAGGCAGTTCAGGTGGAAGCGGTTTAGCTTTCTGGCATGGTGCTTGTAGATTGTCCAGATCTTGCAGGCATACAGTAGAGAAGTCAGGACAACTGCCTTGTACACCTTCAGTTTTGTGGTCAGCCTGATGCCTCTCCTTTCCCACACTGTTGCACGTAGCTGTCCAAATGCTGAGCTTGCCTCTGCAATGCGTGAATCGACCTTGTCATCAATGTTGACAGACCTGGAGAGTGTGCTGCCAAGGTACGTGAACTTGTCGACAACCTTGAGGGTCTCCCCGTTGACAGTGACTGCTGGTTCCATGTAAGTCTTCTGCAGTGCGGGTTGGTGCAGGACCTCAGTTTTCTTCATACTGATTGTGAGCGCAAAGTTGTTGCAAGCAGTGGAGAAGCAGTTCATGCTCTGCTGCACCTGGGCCTCTGTTGCGGTGCTGAGTGCACAGTCACCTGCGAACAGGAAGTCACGCACTGAGTCCCCTTCCACCTTGGTTTTGGCTTGGAGCCTGCTGTCCATTCTGTACCTGATCCTGATGGTGCTTTCTTCATCATCGCAGAAGGCATCAGACACCATGGCTGTGAACATCATGCTGAAAAGTATGGGCGCGAGTACACAGCCCTGCTTGACCCCGCTGGTGACTGGGAAAGCTTCAGAGGAGTCTCTATCATCCAGTACTCAAGCAAGCATGCTGTCGTGGAACTGGTGCACCATGCTGATGAACTTGTCTGGGCAGCTGAACTTCACCATGATCTTCCACAGCCCCTCACGAGTGACAGTATCAAAAGCCTTGGTCAGATCTACAAATGTTGTGTAGAGGTCCCTGTTCTGCTCTTGACACTTCTCCTGAAGTTGGCGTGCAGCGAAGATCATGTCAGCAGTTCCGTGACCCTCTCTGAAACCACACTGGCTCTCTGGCAGGTGACTGCCTTCCATGTGCTGAATGAGGTGGTTGAGAAGGACTCTTGCGAGGATCTTGCCGGCGATGGCGAGGAGAGAGATCCCACAGTGGTTGTTGCAGGACTGCCTGGTTCCTTTTCTCTTCTAGAGATGGACAATCCTTGAGCTCCTGGGAGATAACTTCCTGCTGCCACATGGTCTGAAAGAGCTTGGTGAGTTTCTGTATTAGAACTGGTTCTCCTGCCTTGTAGATTTCAGCTGGGATAGAGTCAGAACCTGGTGCTTTGCCATTTGAAAGGCGCTTCATCGCTTTTTAGACTTCTGATTCCATTGGAGGTTCTGCCAGAGACGTGTTCACCTCTACTTGGGGCATGCGAGTGATGGCTTCTGCACTGATGGTCGAAGGTCTATTCAGGACGCTGCTGAAATGTTCTGCCCATCTTTCCAGGATTGCATTCTTGTCTGTGAGGAGAGTGGACCCATCAGCACTGAGCAGTGATGATGTTCCAGAAGACTGAAGCCCGTAGATGGTCTTAAGGGCATCATAGAAGCATTTGGAATTGTTGCTGTCAGCGTACTGCTGTATTTCATCTGCCTTTTTGCTGACCCAGAAGTCCTGCATCTCTCTGAGCTTGGCCTGCACCTTTCCTTTGATGGAGTTGAAGATTGCCTTCTTAGAGGCAGATCTGCTGTCTTGCTGGTACGCTCTGTGGGCTTCACACTTCTCGTCAAGCAGCTTTTGGATGTCCTCATCATTTTCATCGAACCAGTCTTGGTGTTTATGTGTTCTGGCCCAGATAAGTGAGTGAGGTGTCATACACCATGTCTCTGAAAGCCGACCAATCTTCTTCTGCTCCATATGCCCCAAGGTTGAGCTGACTAAGCTTGCTGTCTAGGTCCTCACTGAGGTTCTGTCGCAAGAGTGCTGTTCCAGCTTGCTGACATTGAGTTGCTTGTTTGCCTTTTTCCCCTGTGGACGCCGTTTGGGCTGGATGTGCATGTTGAGCTTTGAGAGAATGAGTCTGTGATCCATCCAGCAGTCTGCGCCACACATCGCCTTCGTCACTCTAACGTCTTGCCTGTCTCTTCTTCTCACAGTGATGTAATCAATCAGATGCCAATGTTTGCTGCGTGGATGCATCTAGGAGGTCTTGTTGCGATTTGGCAAGCGGTAGATGGTATTCGTGATCAGAAGGTCATGAGAGGCGCACATCTTCAACAGGAGAAGACCGTTGCTGTTGCACTTTCCAACTCCATTTCTCCCAAGGACTCGCTCCCATGTCTGGTAGTTTGTACCAACTCTGGTGTTAAAGTCTCCAAGAACAATGAGTTTTTCCTCCTTTGGTATGCCTTCAGTGAGAATCTCTAAGTCCTTGTAAAACTTGTCTTTGATCTCATCTGGGCCCATCATGGTGGGAGCAGATGCACTGATGAATGTGGCATGGTGTTTTCCTTGGAGGGGGAGCTGCAGGGTCATGAGGTGGTCGTTGGTTCCTTTGGGGAGGCTGGTAAACTTTCTGATCAGATTGGATCTGGTTGCGAAACCCACTCCTGCTTCATGGTGTTCTTCACTGCCTTGGCTACTTCAGAAAAAGGTGCAGCCGGCTTTGACTTCTGTCAGCTGACCTTTGTCTGCAAACCTGGTCTCACTCAGAGCTGCGATGAGGATGTTGTACCTGCTGAGCTCTCTTGCGACAAGTGCTGTCCGTCTCTCAGGTCTGTCCGCTTTGGAGCTGTCCATGAGTGTTCGCACATTCGAAGTGCCAATGGTGAGTGATTTCACGTTAGTTGATTTCTTCTGAGAATTTCGACCGCTAGAGTGGGATCCCTGCCAGCTGCAGCTTGCTGGCCAGTGTGTAGTGAAGCAGGCTATATTTAGGGCACCTTTTCTAGCCCCTTCCTCAGGCCATGGAGGTGAGCAGCGTGAATCCTAAAGAGGGCTGCTCAGACACCCAGGGGGCTGCCGAACTCCACTGCTGCTTCAGTCCAGTAGAGAGCGACCCTATGCCCTGAGCCGCCTGTGTGTGGGATTGTGGCAACAGCTTTCAGTGTATCATCACTTGCCCATCACCACAGGACTTGGAGGGAAAGGAGGGGAATGAAAAGGAAATTGGGGGGGGGGGTGATGTCTTCACTTGCACGTGAATTTGATTTAAGTGAGGGAGAGTTACACTGGATCTGGATCCAGTGGCAAGACGTAACTAAGACGGCTGGAGATAGGTTAGGATGCAGTGGATGGCCAGCAGTGTCCTACGTGTCTCACTGTGCCCTAGTTGCACTCCACAGTGCTTTGCTGGGTCTGCCTTCCTGCCCATTGAGCCAATCTGGTGGTTTCCTCCGGGCAGTCCGCTGGGTCCAGTCTACGCATGCATAGGTATGCCCCTCTACACCCACAATGAATCCAAGAGCAAGCCAAGCCTTGTCATATTTCCTTTTCTTTTTGGCTTTTTTTGTTAATTATCGTCTGGAATATCTCTTTGCTCATCATTTTGATAGAAAGAGTTTTAAAAATTTGGTCATGATATAATTTTATCTATTCATCCATCCATCTTTTATTGCTTAATCCCTTTTTGGGTTGTGTGTTGGTGGTGGGGGCTGGAGCCTTTCCCAGCATCTTTGGGTGAGAAGCAGGGTACACCCTGGACAGATCACCAGTCTATTGCAGGACAGATACAATTTTATCAGTAATTTTAATTCTAATATGATAAAACACTGACCATGTTTACATGGACACAAGTAACCAGATTAAAAGCCTGATCGGAATAAAAATGCTTCATGTAATCACACCAATCTGAATATTCTAACCCGATTACACTCATTCGGATCAAAATTTCATTCCGATTGAGAGGGGTAGATTATGCCGATTGTTAATCTGAATGGTACACATGAAAACACTTATTCCGAAGGTTGGGCAGAAAATATGTTAACTGCGCATGTCTGTACGTCAGCCACATGTTGATGTGACGTATTTCAGCATTTACAGCAGCTAGCGGAAAACATAGCAGGAGTAAAACAAAACTGGTCTGTATTGTCCTGCTGTCTCCCTCTGTTCGTCATATGCAGAAGTATGCACTTGTAGCTTCAGTACGGAGACCAGCAGAAGCAAAAGTAGTTTTGTAGAGAGAATGATCAGGCGAGGCAACAAGCTGGATCAACACAGAATTTATTTCTCAGGATCACAAAAGAGCTCCCAGGCCACTGTGCATCTCACTTATATACCTTTAATTATTTGCATAGTGGCCCGGGGCTCCAACTTCATATCATTACATAACAAAGCCTGTGCGGCATATTAACATAACATTGCGCTGGTGCCACACTTCACTCCTTTCCCGGTGGCCCAGCATCTCCTCTTCTTCCTGGGGGGTGCCCAACGTTTGCTGTTCCATCTGGACCCCCCGGCAACCTCTCCTCTCATGCTCCATTACTCTCTGGGTGGAGAAGTCTAACACCTTGCTCCCCACACCGCCCCCCCCCCCCGAACACCCAGAATGGGCCTTAACCCCCTCGTTCCTTGGGCTTAAGCCAGCGTCCATAACGGCTGTAATGGGGGGTCGCCGATCCCGTCGAGCTGCCCTGTTGGTGGGGGGCACCGGGGGGCACGTCAGTCTGTGGGGGGAAAAGGGGAGGGGGAGAAAACACATTCTCTTCATGTGTGCCGGTCCCTGCTGAGGAATCACCAACCTGCGCAGCACCCAACGGGGGACGTCCGCACCGGGGAGCCTGGGCCAACACCACCTGCTCGTCTGCAGCACAAAAGCGGGCTTTAGCCTGTCAATGCAGACGGTCTCTCTACGTCCCCCCGAGTCTAACACAAAATGTTTCGCCCCAGGTTCCAACACTCTGAATGGTCTGTCGTATGGTGGGCACAGCGGGGTCCGATGCGCATCGTGCCTGATGAAAACAAAAGAGGCATTCTGCAAATTTTTTGGGACGAATGTGCGGGGAAAACAGTGGCGGGCCGGGCCCGGTACACTCCCCACCTCTGTGTTGCGTAGAAAATGTGTGGGCGGCTTGGCATGGGGTGCGGGGCTTGTAAAAATTCCCAGAGGATCCGCATCGGTTGGGCAAAAACAAGTTCTGCCGGGGAGGCTGCCAAATCCTCCTTCGGTGCGGAACGCAACTCTGAAAGAACCCAAGGCAAGCGGTCTACCCAATTTGCATCTGTGAGCGAAGCCCTGAGCGCTGCTTTAAGTGACCTGTGGAAACACTCGCATAACCCGTTGGCCTGGGGGTCGTACGCGATAGTGCGGTGAATGTTGGCCTCTGCCGGACGTGATGTCCGAAGGAGATCTGAAGCGTGCCACCCAAGCTGACAAAAAAGTGCGCACCACTTCCGCGGATGTGGTAGAAGCCAGCAGTACCGCTTCGGGCCAGCGTGTGGTGCAGTCCACGATCATCAATAGGTGCGTGAACCCCTGCGATGGTGGAAGGGGCCCCAACAGATCAACGTGGACGTGGTCGAACCTCTTAGCTGGGATTTGGAACGGCTCGAGTGGAGCTCTGGTGTGCCTATGCACCTTTGCTCGTTGGCACGCAACCCAAGCTGCCGCCCACCCTTTCACCTCTTTACGCAAATGCGGCCAGACAAATTTCGCCCCCACTAGTTTCACTTAAGTGCGCACTCCCGGGTGTGCAAGGGAGTGGACCGACTCAAAAACACGACAGCGCCAAGAGCGCGGGACCACCAGGCACAGGCGGCCTGTGGAGATGTCACAGAGTAGGGGAGGGCACCCTTCTTGCAGTACCCTGCTCTCCAGCCTTAATCCTGTTGGTTCAGACTGGAGCGCGCAAATGTCCGCATCCTTGGCTTGCTCCGCGGCCATAGAGGGGAAATCTATTCCCACGTAGACCGGGGCGACCAATGCACGTGAGAGGCAGTCTGCCACCACGCTGAGTTTACCGGCAACGTGCTGAATGTTGGTCGTAAACTCTGAGATTGTGGCCAGCTGCCGTTGCTGCCGGGCTGACCACGGTTCTGAGACCTTGGCCACGGCGTACGTCAGCGGCTTGTGGTCTACAAACACAGTGAAGTTGCGCCCCTCCAGCCAGAACTGGAAATGGCGTGTTGCTAGATGGAGAGCCAGCAACTCTCTGTCAAATGTGTTGTATTTGCACTTGTTGTCACACAAAGTTCTGCTGAAAACTGCACGCGGCTGCCACAAACCTGCGATGCACTGCTCCACCAATGCCCTTATGGCCACGTCAGACACATCCATAGTAAGCGCTATCCGTGCAGATGGATCTGGGTGTGCTAGCAACGCGGTCTTTGCCAGTGCTGTTTTGGCATTCGAAAAAGCTTGGCCCCGCTTGGGAGTCTAGTTGATGCTGTCGGCAGGTTTCTTTTTTTTAAGCGTGGCGTACAATGGCTGCATCAGCTGGGCTGCCTGGGGGAGGAAATGGTTGTAAAAATGAACCATTCCCGAAAATTCTTGAAGTGCCCTCACCGTCTGCGGGTGCGGAAAGTCTGACACCATGCATACCTTGTCTGGTAATGGGATCACGCCTTCCGGCAAAATGCAGTGGCCCAAAAAATCAATCACTGCCACACCATTCTGGCACTTCGCCGGGTTGATTATCAAACCGTGCGCTTCCAATCTCTAGAAAACCGTCTTGAGATGGGCGATGTGCTCGTCGTTGGACGAGCTGGCTACCAGCATGTCATCCAGGTAGACAAAAACAAAGGGCAAATCGCACAGCACTGTGTCCATCATCCTTTGGAAGGTCTGCGCCGCGCCTTTTAATCCAAATGGTATGCGCAAAAATTTGAACAGGCTGAACAGAGTTATTACCGCTGTCTTTGGGACGTCTTCTGTTTGCACCGGAACCTTGTGGTAACCGCGGACCAGATCCACCTTGGAAAAAACACGTGCCCCGGCCAGGTGTATGGAAAAATCCTGGATATGGGGAATAGGGTAGTGATTGTGTGCAGTAGCATTGTTCAATCGCCGGAAATCGCCGCATGGTCGCCACGACCCGTCGGCTTTTGGCACCATGTGAAGCGGGGATGCCCACGGGCTGTTTGAGCACCTGATGATGCCCAACCTCTCCAAGTTGGTGAACTCCTTGCGCGCGCTGGCCAGTTTAGCTGTGTCCAGGCACCGAGGTTGTGCGAATACGGGCGGTCCTTTAGTAGTGATGAAATGCTCAACCCCGTGTTTGGTTACTGCCGCTGAAAACGTCAGCACCGTGAGTGCTGGGAACTGGGCAAGTAACTGTTGGTACTTACCCCCTGGAGCTGTAACGTTGGGCAGTGTTGTCAACCTGGCTCCCTGAGCTGTACAGGGCAGAGAATCAAAAGAGACAGCATCCACCAGTCGTCTATTAGCAACATCAACTAATATACCATGAGCACATAGGAAATCTGCACCTAAAATGGGGGAGGCACATGCGGCTATAATGAAATTCCACTGGAAGTTGGGCCCATGCAAACATATTGTCAGTGTCCGCTCACCAAATGTCCTTATGTCTGATCCATTGGTGGCCGCCACCTCAGGACGGCTTCGTCCTGCCACCCTGTCTGTGTTGAACGGCAGGATGAGGCTCTTCTGGGAGCTGGAGTCTACCAGAAACCATCTCCCCCAACGTGTGTCTATGATGTATAGCACCTTGTCTCTGTCGCCAGCAGTCGCAGCCGCTACTGAATGCTGGCTTTGGCGTTTCCTGACCACTTGAACTGGCACAGTGGCAAGCATCGCCGTGCGTCTGATCCGAAATGGCGATGATAGTGGCAGATCGTCTCCTTCTTGTGTCGCCAGGCATTCGCTCCTGCCACCACCAGTGGCTCCTCAATCTCACTGGCAGCCCCTCTGGGCTCCGGTGCCGCTGCGTTTGTGACAAAGGTTCTCGTTGCTAGGATGATGTGATCCGCTTCCTACGCTAGTGTGCGGTAGTTCCTCGTCGCCAGCAGTGGTGAGTTTGCCAGGACTGCCCTCGCTGCAGCTGGTAGGTTCCTGAGAAACAGGTGGATGAATAGGAAGGACTCCTTATCTCTGCCCATCAATGCCAACATGCTCTTCATCAACTCCACGGCCAAGCTTCTGAACGTGTTAGGAGCCTCTCTGCCCTTTCACTGTCCAAAAGGGTGTAGCACTGGATAAGCCTCTTTTTGAGCGCCTCGTATTTTCCTCGGGCCGGCGGCTCTTGGAGCAGGCTTGCCACCTGTTGTGTGGTGCACGCGTCCAGCTCAGCGACCACATAGTAGTACTTCGTCTCGTCTGCTGTCAACCTGCAGAGAGCGAACTGGGCCTCAGTGTGTAAAAACCACACTGTTGGGTCGTGCAGCCAAAAATCTGGGAGCTTAACTGAAACAGCGCACGCAGCGCTGGTGTTTCCTCTCCAGGATGTCTCCGGGGTGCTCGTTTCGCCTTCCATGGCACGTCAGGGTCACCAGTGTAGAGAAAAATGATCAGGCGAGGCAACGAGCTGGATCAACACAGACTTTATTTCTCTCTAACAGATCAGGATCACAAAAGAGCTCCCAGGCCACTGTGCATCTCACTTATATACCTTTAATTATTTGCATAGTGGCCCGGGGCTCCGACTTCATATCCATTACATAACAAAGCCTGTGCGGTGCATTAACATAACATTGCGCTGGTGCCGAACTTCACTCCTCCCCCGGCGGCCCAGCATCTCCTCTTCTTCCCGGGGGGTGCCCAACCTTTGCTGTTCCGTCTGGACCCCCCAGCGACTTCTCCTCTCATGGTCCATTACTCTCTGGGTGGAGAAGTCTAACACCTTGCTCCCCACAGTCTGAATTACACAATTCAGGTCCATTTCAAAAAGAGAAAGACACGAAGCGGGGCTTGCTAACACCGGAAGCTGCTTCTTCTTCTCCTATTTTCGAAATGTCGACATGCGCATGTCAAAATGATTTATTTCTTTCAAATGTGTGACATATGGAAACGCATGTCCCAATCGGATCAGCTTTTTCAGGATCCATGAAAACAGTAAAGTTCTTATTTGAATTGTAATCAGATTGAAGAAATTTTGCCCATGTAACCATGGCTACTGAGTAGCTTTTATTTTCATTTTCAGTTTTAATTGTGAAACTTTTAACCTCCCTCCAAAGGTTTACATGTAAATCTGGCCCTCGGGAAGTGAGGAAAAAAATTTGTGGCCCTCACTACCACCAAAGTTGCCCATCCCTGATGTAGGGGCAGTATCAGTCCAATAACCTCTGGTTCTTATTTGAGAACCCGAGTCAAATCAAAACGACTCACTGAATGAAACCTGGGGGAACAAGGTGGATCATTACAAAGTAACTGTTCATTTTTTTTTAACACTCCAGATACCCAATTTCATGTGCACGAGCACCAAAAAGCATTTAATATCATATGTCCCCTTTAACAGTAGACGCACTTTACATTTGAAAATGAAATTATTTTCTATCATGATGTCAGATTCTCTGTAACTTTTTGTTATGATGACCTTACATCTTTGGTTAAACCGCAACGGCTGTACCTCCTGAAGAAAATATGAACATCTTAAACCAAACTCTGTTTGAATTCTGCTGGTCAGCCACTGGAAGTAACTTCTCATTTCATTACCTGCTGGCACGCTCCTGCCCATTTTCTCCAGTCCAAATAGTTTCCCTCTGAGAATTACTACTGACTCCGTAAGAGCATACTGCTGCTAAGAGCTGGCACTAATCAGTTTCTTTTGAAAAGGCACTAGAAAAGCCTTACAAAATATTTTTTATTACAGTTCTTAAATATTCTCCCAAGATTTGCTTCATTCTTCAAGCAACCCCCAATTTCCCCCTTAATGACCTATAAAACGAGTCCTGCCTAATAACCATGCAAAACAATCATGAGAAGATACAGTATTGCCCCACAGTTTAATGTCTCACCGTGGCTTAATGGGCATTTTAAATTCTTTTCTTTTCATTATTCTTGATATTACTTAGGTTCAGGTTACTTTATTTGCACCTGCAGGTAGATTTGTTTTGCAGTCTGGTGACATCCATATTTACAAACCACAATTACATTGAACATAAGCACAAACACAGGCACACATGAAGCTGACTATAAACACGATAAAAATACTCAAGGCTCCATCAATCGGGATATAAAGACAAAGAGATGAGAGAAAAACCAGAGATAAGAGAGAATGAAAAACTTAATGTAGTATGGCTAGTACACACAATGAGCTACAGTTGCAATCAAAATCATTCAACCTCCAGTGTATTTTAGTTTTACTGGCAAAATTTTTTTTCAGATGTTTCCACTGTACATATTACACAAGAACAGTTTAAATAGTTAAATAAAAGTAATATTACAAGAATTTTATCCAAATTTAACACTAACTCCTACTTTGAATAACTATTTCTGTGTCAAGATTATTCAACCCCCCTCGAATTCATTTATACAGTGCTCTTCATGACACCCAAAGACACTTTACAATGAGTCCATTATTCATTCACTCCACAAACAGGTAACAGTAGTGGTAAGGTGCTTCTGTAGCCACAGCTGCCCTGGGGCAGACTGACAGAAACATGGCTGCCAGTCCACACCGACAACAGCCTCTCTGACCACCACCAAACATTTGGACACATGCATACACCAGTGTCATGAACAAACTGGAGGCAAGGTGGGTAAAGTGTTGTGCCCAAAGACACAACTGTGGGTGTGTGTGTGTGTGAAACCTAAAACCCTCCAGTTATTGGATGACCTGCTTTACCTCCTGAGCCACTACCACCCCGGTATCCCCCATAGAGCTTTACAAAATCATCAAAGCACACAGAGACCAGAGTGGTGGCTCAGTTGGTAGAGCATCCGCCCCACACCCGGGAGGCAGGGGTTCAAATCCCGGCCGGGTCATGCCGAAGACCATATAAAAGTGGAACTTCCTGCCGTCCAGCTTGGTGCTCAGCAGTAATGGAATGGAGGAGGGAAATTTGTGGCGGCGCCTTGCATGGCAGCGGCCCTCTGATTCTACACTTGGGGTGTGTGTGATTAACACAGTAGATAGATAAAGCACAATCTCGTTCTACTGTATATGATTGGTTGTACAGTTGAATGACAATAAAGGGTGATTTAATTTTAAAAAAAAGACCATAGTCTTCATGTCATGCGCTGCTTTTTAAGCAGATAAAAAGTGAAGGAAGAGGACTTGGATGCAGGCCGGTATGCAGTGCAAAATGAGAATTTATTAACAAAAACTCAAAGCAAACAAAAGGCAGCACGTAGGCTGAGAAATAAACTATAATACAAACTAATAATACAAAGAAAAACTCACATGGACCAGGAAACAGAGACAGAACTTCATGGCTGGGAACAACCGGTGTTGGGCAAGTTACTAAAAAATAGTAACTAGTTACAGTTACTAGTTACTTCTTTTCAAAAGTAAAAGTTACCTTTGAGTAACTGCATGATTAAAGTAACTAATTACTTGGAAACGTAACTTTCACGTTACTTTTAAATGCATACTTAAATCATCTTGCAGACACAGCAAGATCAAGGGCCCCTTGTTCTCATCAGAAAAAAGAAGAAAAAGAAAACTGATGAGAAAAAATGTCTCATCTTACAGAGAAAAAATGTCTCAGATTTTCATAAACTATTGTAATCAATAGAAAGTCAGAAGTTTACTAGAAATAAAGGTTGAATTCACAGAGAAAATTTTGGACCCCTGGTGGGCCGTTTTTGGCCCATGAGCCATACTGTATGTTTGACACCCCTGGACCAGTCCATTAAAAATGCATATTTAGAGGATTTACTTCCATGAAATAGTTGCATATCACAACAGCATGTAAATGAATGAAATAAAATAAAATAGAAAACACAGATAAATGAATGTTCACCGCTTCAAAGCTGTTCTTTACTTCAACAAACCACAGTCACTTTTTCTCTGTGCGTAAGAAAACTTTAAATGCATTTAATGCGGATATTAAATGTGATCTTCTTGCTCAAAAAATACTCATGTTTAACCACAGAGGTAGGAGCCATTAGGGGCTACTCACTGCTTGGACAACAGGTGATCAGGGCTTGATATGAGAAGTCGGTACCGCCATGGCATTTCTTCACCAAGTTGTGATGTAAACTGGGGCAGGAAAAGGAAACGGACTCGTGAAGGAGACGGTGTAATGGCTGCGTCAGTTACAGTAGGGTCAGTTTATATTTATTTGCTTATTTATTTGCTTGCCTTTGCCTTTGGCATGACAACCTCCAGTGGCTTGAAGCTACTGGTGGCGCTGGGGATGGCAGTCCCGCCAATAGCCACCGAAACTGTGCATTCATCAGTTGGCAGCTGATGAGAGGAGGGTGTCTAGCAACTGCAAGTTGTATGATTGTCTATTTGCCCTAAAAATATCTATCCATATTAATAAAACGAGTAACGTGAGTAATGCATCTGATCAAATTTCAGTAAGTGTAATGCATTACTGAATTTTTAAACAGTAATTTTGTTACACAGCACGTTACTGCAAAAGTAGTGGCATTACTCTGTAACGCGTTAACTCCCAACACTGGGAACAACACATGGTAGTATTCATTGTACACCATTGCAGATTCCTTCCGCTTCTTGGGCACCACCATCACCCGGGACCTCAAATGGGAGCCAACCATCAGCTCCCTCATCAAAAAGGCCCAGCAGAGGATGTTCTTTCTGCGGCAGCTGAGGAAGCTCAAGCTACCCACCAAGATGTTAGTGCAGTTCTACACAGCCATCATCGAGTCCATCCTCACCTCCTCCATAACTGTGTGGTATGCAGGAGCCACTGCCAGGGACAGACTAAGGCTGCAGTGCGTCGTGCGCACTGCTGAGAAGGTGATCGGCTGCAAGCTCCCATCTCTCCAGGACCTGTACATCTCCAGGACCCGGAGGCGTGCTGGCCGGATCATAGCCGATCCTTCACACCCTGGTCACGTACTATTTGCCCCCCTCCCCTCAGGTAGAAGACTTCGGTCCATTCGGACTAAAACCTCCCGGCACATGAACAGCTTTTTCCCCTCTGCCATCAGACTGCTGAACATTAAGTGACTTATTGACTCTCGTGCACTTTGTACAGCAGCTCAACCAGACTCATGTCATTCATCACTGTTTTTTCTGTTGCATTATCAACTGCACTGTGGCACCCCATATTATCTGCTACTTGCTAATTTTTTTAAAACTGCCTTGACTAGTACTACTCATTATTACTATTATTATTATGATTATTACTTATTTTTCTACACTTATTGCACGTTTTTAGTCCTTTAGTTTTTTAGTTTATCTCTTTATCTCATCATGTTTTTAATGTTGCAGCATGGCACCGAGACAAATTCCTAGTTTGTGTACTACATGAACAATGGCAATAAATCTGATTCTGATTCTGATTCTAGTAGACATAATGACCTCTCAACAAATACAGAAAAGAGACTCACATATATAAGGGAGGTAACAATTAGCCAGACACAAGACAGCTGTGAACAGTCAGAAGCTAAACAGGAGCACACAAGGAAGAGTGGCTATGGGTATGGAAACATGAGGAACTGAGGACACTAGGTAAACAAATATGCACACAAGACTAAAATGACGACATGACTAAAGACATAAGGACAATAATACAAACAGTAAAAATAAACCAAGATCATAGAATATAACCAAATACAAAAGACAACCATAAGACACAGACAACGGGATGACATGACATGACAGCTAATGATCAGGGAACACGGGGGCACTTAATAGTAAAAATAATGATACTGTGAAAAAGCAAAGATTAAATGAACATAAAGCGTGAACACAGTCCCTGGCCATGCCCTGATCGTGACATAATCCCCCTTTAAGGGGTGGATTCCAGACTTCCCTAAAGAAGAACATACTAACACCAAAACGGGTGAGAGGAGGGGGACAAGGCACAGTGGGAAAAGCAAGAACATAAACAAGAGCAAAAATGTCCATCAAGTGGTCTACCAAAGTCCCACAACCACCAGTGGGAGGAACATGATGTATCTGGTGGCCTACCAGAGTCCAAGGCCCACCAGATGGATGAACACGGCATGTCGGGTGGCCTACCAAAGTCCAGGGGCCACTAGATGGATGAACACGGCATGTCGGGTGGCCTACCAAAGTCCAGGGGCCACTAGATGGATGAACACGGCATGTCGGGTGGCCTACCAAAGTCCAGGGGCCACTAGATGGATGAAGTCAGCGCCATGGGAGCACCGCGCTCAGGAGCATTTAACATGGGAGGCAACATTGAAGTTCTTTGCTCAGGAGATAATGATAACATGGGAACATTAAACTCAGAAGATATTGATAACAGAGACTTTAACCTCGGGAGGTGACAACATGAACCTTTTAACCTCAGGAGGTGACAGCATAGGATCTTTAAACTCAGAAGATGGCAACAGTGGAGCTCTTTGCACAGAGATAACATAGAAATCTTTTGTTTGTAATGTATTTTATTTATATAGCCCTTTAAAACAACCTGTAGGTGACCAAAGTGCTTTACAGAAAATTAAACAGCATTAAAAACACACACAGCATTAAAAACAAATAACATAAACAAAGAAATAAGAATAAATACCTAAAAATGAGAATAAAATAAAAACAAATGCCAAGACAAATATCACCACTACTGGGTATTAAAAGCCATCCTAAACAAATATATTTTAAGTTCTGATTTAAAAAGGGCCAGGTCAGATATAGCATGTAGGTCAGGCCAGAGCCTGGGGGCGACAACAGAAAAGGCTCGGTCACCCCAGTGTTTATACCTTGACCTAGGCACATCCAGCAAAAGCTGATTGGATGACCTCAAAGCCCTGCCTTGGTCACGGACAGTCAAAATCTCAGACATATAAACTGGAGCAAGACCATTAAGAGCTTTAAAAACAAAAAGAAAAAGTTTAAAATTAACTCTAAAATGGACTGGAAGCCAATGAAGAGAAAAAAGGATCGGAGTAATGTGCTCTCGCCTATGTGTGTTGGTCAAAAGACGGGCCGCTGCATTTTGCACAAGTTGAAGGCGGCCAAGAGAAGACTGAGAGATGCCAACATAAAGTGCATTGCAGTAATCAAGTCGAGACGCGATTAAAGCATGGATGGCTATCTCAAGATCATGACTACTCAGGAAAGGTTTGGCTTTGGATAACACACGTAATTGATAAAAGCTCATCTTGACTACATTGTCAATCTGTTTATCAAATTTTAAATGGCTGTCAAAAATCACCCCCATATTTCTGACAGCTGAACTGAGCCTTAAAGAGAGGGTACCAAAGCCAGCCGTTACAGTATCCCCAAACGCAATACATTCTGTTTTTTCTTCATTTAAGTGGAGAAAATTTTGGCTTAACCACAACTTAATGTCAGTGATGCTGTCCTATAGAACACTTTGTGAGTTAGTTTGTTCTGGGTTCAAAGGTAAATAAAGCTGCAAATCGTCTGCATAACAGTGGAAAGACATGTTTGAGGGATAACTATAGGAGCTCTTTGCTCTGAAAATAACATAGAAGTCATTCACTCTACAGGTAACAACATAGGAGTCTTTTGTTCTAGAGACAGTACCTGAGGGACCCTCGGCGCAGGGGCAAACAGCAACTGAGAAGCGGTGACCCCAGGCAGTGCAGGTGGAGCGGACTGCTCGATTTTTTGGATGATGGGTGGAGGTCCTCTGACCTCTGGGACGACGGGAGGCTGTCCCATGACCTCTGGGCCAAGAGCATGGTCCTCCTGTGGCTTCATCCTCGACACGGCCACCTCGGACAAGGAGGGGGAGCAGGAGCTTAGTGAGGTGGCACCACAGTCAACAACAGCAGAGACTGGTGGGAAGGACCCAAAAGTTGGTGAAATCTGCACTTGGGTCCCCCCACAAGGAGCAAGGCAAGTTCTTTCTATGATGGTGGTAGAAAATAAATGAAAAGGTACTTGCCTTAACTCCTGGTCTCCTGCTGCCAGGGTGACAACCTCAGGGTGCATAGCTGGACCTGGAGTATGCCCTTCGGGCTGAGCAGGCATGGGGGTGAGCACCTCGGGCTGAGCAGGAACAGAGGCATGCACCTCAGGTTGAGCAGGAACAGTGGCGTGCTCTTCGGGAACAGCTGGAGCTGTGGCATGTGCCTCAGGGACAGAGGGAGACATTGTTTGTGCCTCGGGGACAGCAGGAGCTGTTGTGTGCACTTCAGGGATGGCTGGAGCTGTGACGAGCACTCCACGAGCAGCTGGAAGAGTTGGCTCTACAGGAATGGTGACAGGTGAAACTGAAGGTGTGATGACCGTTGAAACCTCAGGCAAAGCTGCAGGCATGGTGACAAACAAAACTGGTAGAGCATGAGCTGTTGTGCGCCATGGAGAGAGCTGATGCTGGAGGTGGCACATGGCGTTGAGAGGAGCGGCATTCCCCGGAGCCTCCCCTCCATCTGGTACCGCCGAACGCCAGTCTCAATCCCCACAACTGCTCTCTCTCGATGGTGAAGATCTCCCAAGGCACTTGTAGTATAGAAGGCTGCTGCTTTTGAGGTGGCGATGGGGCTGAAGCTGGTGATTGGCGGCAAAGCTAGGGGACGCTTCCTCGTTGGCACAGACCTTGGCTTGTTCGGGGAGCTCCTCACCATCCCCCGGTATTCACGCTACAGGTTGGCCACCAGGGTGATCCTTTCCACCCCCTCAGCATACTCCGTGAGCCATGGATGATGGCGAACAGCCACCTCCATGAGCCCCAGGTACCACAAAGCCAACTTCAACATGGAGCGGGGGGGGGGGGCATTCAGGGCTCTGGCAGCAGGTCACACAGAATTATTTGGACATTAAAATACAGTAATTGGACATTAAAACAGATTTGATTGGCGATTGGTGTCCATGTGGGGAAAAAATTAAAATCTATACCTTTTTTTAAAAAAAAAAGCTCTCCAAAAGGGCACTTCAGGGGTCAAAGGGATGGTCTTAGAGCTGCACTTCACCTCTATTTGTGCAGGTAGTTCATAATCATACCAAAGATTGTTCAGCCGTGCTTGATTAATCTTTAAATCCAAATTACACTTGGATTGATCCAGAAACAGCTGCTCTCCTGCTGCAGCCTCTTTAACACACTGGCACCACATGGCTATACCACACTGATCCAACTGGCAAGGCTGCTTTTTTGATCAGTGTTTTCAAGGCCTGAAGGCTGCTAATTCACAAGGAGGACTCTTGTTCAATTACCAGGCCTGCACTGAATATTTCTGAGTAACACCAGGCAGTTGGGTGAATAGGAAAAGCAGTCTTAATTTCAGATGCCATATAATTTAATTTAAGTTTATTTAATTTAGGTATTGGTAATTGGCAAAAACTGTCATGAACACCAAGCGCAGACTGTGAGTTTGTAAATTTATTAACTAAAAAGGGAACCTAGCATACTAAACACACAATAACGAAAAACGCAGTTCAGAGGCTGGAGCGATAAGTGCAAAACAAGGACGTGAGCAAGAACAGGATAATCAATAACTTAACTTGACAGGATGACCAGGGGATACCAGACATGAAAGTTTGGCGTTGTTGATGCCGCTGTACCAGGGAAATGGTGCCCATGGCTTATATAGGCTGCCCCTGATCACAAACACCTGCGGGGTCCTGAGTGGCGATAATTGCTGGCAGCCGTGCCAGCCCGCAAACAGAATTTGACAGCCGGAAGTGACACGCGAGCTGTTACAGCGCCAGCAACGATCAAAACAAAAAAAACAAAGGAGGAAATACAGACTCTAATAATGAATGAACCAAAAACAGAAACCAAATACAGACAACAAGGAGAACAGAATAAACAAACAGAAAAAGACAAAATAAATCTAATAACTAAGCATGGTCCCCACCTGTACACCGGATCATGACAAAAACTAGTTTTAAACTATTGGCTACTGGCAAAAATTGTACTGCTGCTTTTCATATTCACTATCCCTAGTAAATACGAAAATCAGTCAATTTCAGATATTAATGTCACAAAACTATAAAAAACAGTCTTAACCCTCAAAGCACCTTCGGGCTCAAAAGTGTATATTTTGCTTTTTTTTAAACTGTCAATATATGCTAAGCTTGGCCCCTCTGGGGCAGAATTCAGAGCCTAAACGCTGAACTGTAGTTTGCAGATTTATTCCAGAGTTGGTATCTGTAATGCAGAACACAAAATAAGGAACAGCTCATGGGGATGAAATAATATTAAAAGTCCAGACAAGTGGAACGATAAAACAGCAGTTACAATCCCAAACAGAGTGGTGAAAACCGAGATATTAACACAAGGACGCTGTGGTGATTAATGGCGGTGGCCAACACACAGTGGTGTGAAAAAGTATTTACCCCCTTTCTGATTTGTCATTTTTTTGTAAGTCACACTTGACATAATGTTCGGCTCAGGAGACGCACACACACAGGCTCAGAGTAGTTCAAACTGTTTATTAACAACAGGGATGTTTGGGTGCGTGTCTGCGGAATGTTAATGTGTTGGTGGTGGCGTCTGCTTCGGACCCAGAGGCAGGAGACCGTTCAGCCGGCAACCCTATGGGAGAAATCAGACACAGGGAGATGAGCACACACCAACACAGGAGGAGAATAGGCGAGGGAGAGAAGCTTACTTGTTGGGACAGATGACTGGCGCTTCAAGGATGGAAGCCCGGGAGACAGCCACCTGCAGGGCTCGGTGCAGCAGCGAGGAGGGACGAGGGACGGGATTGTCCGCCGCCGAGGAATCCACCTGTGCACAGGGAAGCAGACTGGAGAGATGAGGTAAGCGATTTTCTTACCGGTGACGAGGATGCTGAAGAGAATGTGGTAGAAGCCCATGGAAGGGAAATGAAGTCTACGGCTTCAGGCCGAAGCTCAGGGCGAGGCGGCTTTTATCCTTCGCCGCTGACGAGTAGCAGGTGTGTGAGCAGGTGGCGCCGCTGATGAATGGCGCGGCGTGACAGTACTCCCCCCTCTAGCAGCGCCTCCTGGCGATGGCTTATCCGGGTGCGCTCGGTGGAAGTCCGCGATGAGCGATGGGTCCAACACAAACGACGGGGGCACCCACTGTCGATGCTCGGGCCCATAGCCCTCCCAGTCCACCAGGTATTGCAACCCACGACCCCGGCGCCGGGAGTCCAGGATGGAGGAGGCGGACCAGGCCGGATGGCCACCAATCATCCGGGGCGCGGGTTGCGCTGCAGGAGGAGGGCAAAGGGGGTCAGTAACTGCCAGTTTCACCTTCGACACGTGGAAAGTAGGATGAATGCGGAGGGAGGGGGGAATAGCCACGCGCACAGCCACCGGGTTGATGATCCGGGTGATGGGGTAGGGACCCATGAAGCGCTGTGCCAGCTTTCTCCTCTCGCCTTTTAGAGTGACGTCCTGGGTGGAAATGTAAACAAGCTGCCCAACTCTGTACGCCGGGGCAGGTCTTCTACGCCGGTCCGCCACAGTCCTGTTGCGCTCCTCTGTGCGTAATAGCACATGGCGCGCGGCAGCCCAGGTGGAGCGGAACTGCCTGAGATGGGCCCTAACTGACGGGACAGTTATTTCACTCTCCTGCTCCGGAAACAGTGGGGGGTCGTAACCCAGGGACGCTTTGAAGGGGGACATCCCTGTAGCAGAAGAGCGAGCGGTGTTGTGGGCATATTCAACCCAGGCAAGATGGTTGCTCCAGGACGTGGGTTTGGATCTAGACACACAGCGGAGCGCAGCCTCCAGCTCCTGGTTGGTCCTCTCACACTGCCCGTTGGATTGGGGGTGATGGCCGGAGGAGAGGCTCACCTTGGCTCCGATGGCGTTGCAGAAAGACCTCCAAACCTCAGAAGAAAACTGGGGGCCCCGGTCCGAGACCACGTCCACCGGAATCCCATGCAGCCTGACCACGTGTTGGACGAGGAGGTCCGCCGTCTCCAGGGCAGTAGGGAGGCCTCGCAGGGGGACGAAGTGCACGGCCTTGGAGAAGCGGTCCACGATGGTCAGGATGGTGTCATAGGAGTTGGAGACAGGGAGTCCGGTGACGAAATCCAGCGCGATGTGCGACCAGGGCCTGCCAGGGACGGGCAGGGGCTGGAGCAGACCCGCTGGAGGGGCATTTCCCGACTTGCAGGTGGCACAGATTGGGCAAGCCCGGGCGTAGCGGGCTGCATCCCTCCGCAGGCCTGGCCACCAAAAGGACCGTTGGAGGAGATCTATCATCCGGGAGGTGCCAGGGTGACAGGTGAGCTTGGAGGTGTGGAGCCAGTGGATGACCTCTCCTCGGACCGCGGATGGCACGAACAGCCTCCCCTCCGGTCCGCCGCCAGGGTCAGGTTCCACCTGCTGTGCCTTCCGGATCTTGCTCTCGATGTCCCACGAGATGGCTCCCACGACGCACGACCTGGGCAGGATGGAGTGGGGCGCCTCCTCCGACTCCACGGGGGCGAACTGCCTGGAGAGGGCGTCAGGCAGGACGTTCCTAGAGCCAGGCCTGAAGGTGATGGAAAATTGGAACCTGGCGAAGAACAGGGACCAGCGCGCCTGGCGGGCGTTCAGGCGCCTGGCAGATCGTAAGTATTCCAAGTTCTTGTGGTCCGTGAGGACCACAAACGGCAGGTTCGCCCCCTCTAACCAGTGGCGCCACTCCTGCAGGGCGAGCTTGATGGCCAAGAGCTCTCTGTCCCCCACATCGTAGTTTCTCTCCGCCGGGGACAAGCGCCGGGAGAAGAAGGCGCACGGTCGCTTGGCGCCATCGTCCGGTGACCGCTGGGACAGCACTGCTCCCACTCCCGTGTCCGAAGCGTCTACCTCTACAATGCACTGCAGCGCGGGGTCGACCTGGCGAAGGACCCGGGAGGAGGAGAATTCCGCCTTCAGCGCCTCAAAGGCAGCAGCGACCTCTTCGGTCCACCGGAACGGGACCTTCGGGGACGTGAGGCGGGTCAGAGGTCCAACGATGGCACTGAAGTTGGGGACAAAGCGGCGGTAGAAATTGGCGAAGCCAACAAATTGCTGCACCTGTTTCCGGGATGCAGGTGTGGGCCATTCCACCACCGCCTTTACCTTCTCTGGGTCGGGGAGCACCTCATCGTGGGTGATGATGAACCCCAGGAAGGATGTACTCCTGGCGTAAAATTCACACTTTTCTGCCTTAACGTACAGACGATTCTCCAGCAGCCTTTGGAGGACCCGCCTCACGTGGACCTGGTGCTCATCCCTGGACTTGGAGAAGATGAGAATATCATCCAGGTAGACGAACACGAAAAGGCCAATGAAGTCCCGGAGGACGTCATTAATGAGGCGCTGGAAGACTGCAGGAGCGTTGGTCAACCCGAACGGCATCACCAGGTATTCAAAGTGGCCGTTCGGGGTACGGAAGGCCGTTTTCCACTCATCTCCCTCCCGGATCCGGACGAGGTGGTAAGCGCTGCGTAGGTCCAGCTTGGTGAACCAGGTCGCCCCCTGGAAGGAGTGGAAAGCAGTGTCCATGAGAGGCAGGGTGTAACGGTCCTTCTCCGTGATATTATTGAGGGCCCGGTAGTCGATACAAGGGCGGAGGGACCCATCCTTCTTTCCCACGAAGAAGAACCCTGCCCCCACGGGTGACGATGATGGGCGGATAATCCCAGCACTTAATGACTCCTTCAGGTAGGCGTTCATCGTCTCCTTCTCCGGCGCAGACAGGCTGTAAAGGCGACCAGAAGGTAAGGGAGCCCCCTGGCGGAGGTTGATGGCGCAGTCATAGGGCCGATGAGGGGGGAGAGACATAGCTTTCGCTTTGCTGAACACCATACCCAGGTCGTGAAATTCTGGGGGCACCAGAGACAGGTCCGGGGGTGCAGCGTCCGTCGCAGGGGGAGGAGCGGACGGAGAGCAGGCAGCGGACTGAAGGCAGGTGCCCATACAGAACGTACTCCATGCCGATATCCCAGCTGATTTCCAATCCAGGACCGGATTGTGAAGGCGGAGCCAGGGATACCCCAGGATGACGGGCGACACAGAGTTGGGAAGAACGTAAAAGGTCATCTCCTCCCGGTGGTTTCCCGAGATGATGACCGGTAGGGGGACAGTTTGATGTGTCACTCTCCCAAGGGTGGCACGGGAGAGGTGGACTAGGGAGATGGGAGTGTTGAGTGCCTGGCAGCGGATGCCCAATCGGGTTGCCAGGCTTTGTGAAATGAAGCTGCCTTCTGCGCCCGAATCCACCAGTGCGTGGGTGAGGTGCCCAGTGGGGTTATGGCAGAAACGGATGGGCAGCTTCAATTGAGTGAGTGATCCTAACCGATTGATGTCCGCGAGGCTTCCAACAGTGACTCGCGGACCCCACCGACTGGCTTTCCATGGACAACGCTCCACGGTGTGTTGGTCGCCTCCGCAATACATGCAGAGGCCCAACTCACGGCGGCGTTGTTTCTCCACAGGGGAAAGTTTAGTCCAGCCCGTCACCATCGGCTCCGACTCCTCGGGGCGCGATGCTGGCGGCGCCGCCAGGGGGCGAGCTTGGAACAGGTGCGGCGAGGCTCCACGAGGGCGAGAAGAAGAAGACCTCCGCCCCGAGGAGCGCTCGCGCAGCCTGTTATCCAAACTTACCGCTAAGGACGTCAGCTCCGCTAGCGTCCCAGGGATATCCCGACCAGCCAGTTCATCCCTCAGATCACTATTGAGGCTGCGGAGGAACAGGCCACAGAGGGAGCGTTCCTCCCAGCCCAGTTCCTCCGCCGCTACCCGGAAGTCGACCGAGTGGTCCGCTGCCGACCGGCTTCCCTGCTGGAGAGCGAGAAGCCGATCGACCTGGACCGTTTCGGTTTGAGAATGGTCAAAGACCTCCAGAAAGCGCCTTACGAATTGGTCATAGGTGAGGGTGGCATAACTGGGCCTTGCCATTACGGCGTAGGTCCAAGTTAACGCACGCCCCTCCAGAAGATTCCCTATGTAACCAATTCGACTGTGATTCGAGGGAAAATCTCCGGGCACACGGTGGAACACGGACTCACACTGCATAATGAACCCCCGCGCTCCGCCGAGCTTACCGCTAAAGCGGGCGGGGGTCGGAATCGGTGTGAGCCGAACCGGTGCCACTGGAGCCGGCTGGACGGCCGCTGGAACAGCAGGAGCCGCGCCACCCTGGCGAGTCGGGAGGAACGGCTGTTGGGGGTCCAAGCGGTTCAATCGGTTAGTTAATTCTAATAATTGGTTAAGAACCACCTGTTGCTGATAAACAATCTGATCCACCCGAGCCTCGAGGATGGTAAACCGGTGTGTGAGCCCGCCGTCTGCCGAGCCGCTCTGCTGAAGCCGCTCTGCTGAAGCCGTACTGACATAATGTTCGGCTCAGGAGACGCACACACACAGGCTCAGAGTAGTTCAAACTGTTTATTAACAACAGGGATGTTTGGGTGCGTGTCTGCGGAATGTTAATGTGTTGGTGGTGGCGTCTGCTTCGGACCCAGAGGCAGGAGACCGTTCAGCCGGCAACCCTATGGGAGAAATCAGACACAGGGAGATGAGCACACACCAACACAGGAGGAGAATAGGCGAGGGAGAGAAGCTTACTTGTTGGGACAGATGACTGGCGCTTTAAGGATGGAAGCCCGGGAGACAGCCACCTGCAGGGCTCGGTGCAGCAGCGAGGAGGGACGAGGGACGGGATTGTCCGCCGCCGAGGAATCCACCTGTGCACAGGGGAGCAGACTGGAGAGATGAGGTAAGCGATTTTCTTACCGGTGACGAGGATGCTGAAGAGAATGTGGTAGAAGCCCATGGAAGGGAAATGAAGTCTACGGCTTCAGGCCGAAGCTCAGGGCGAGGCGGCTTTTATCCTTCGCCGCTGACGAGTAGCAGGTGCGTGAGCAGGTGGCGCCGCTGATGAATGGCGCGGCGTGACAACACTTAAATGTTTCAGATCATCAAACAAATTTAAATATTAGCCAAAGATCACACAAGTAAACACAAAATGCAGTTTTTAAATGAAGGGGTTTATTATTAATGGGAAAAAGTCCAATCCTGCATGGCCTTGTGTGAAAAAGTGATTGCCCACTAAACCTAATAACTGGTTGGGCCACCCTTAGCAGCAACAACAGCAATCAAGCGTTTACAATAACTAGCAATGAATCTTTTACAGCACTGTGGAGAAATTTTGACCCACTCATCTTTGCAGAATTGTTGTAATTCAGCCACATTGGAGGGTTTTGGAGCATGAACTGCCTTTTTAAGGTCATGCCTCAGCATCTCAATTGGATTCAGGTCAGGACTTTGACTAGGCTACTCCAAAGTCTTCATTTTGTTTTTCTTAAACCATTCAGAGGTGGACTTGCTGGTGTGTTTTGGATCATTGTCCTGCTGCAGAACCCAAGTTTACTATAGCTTGAGGTTACAAACAGATAGCCGGATATTCTCCTTCAGGGTTTTTTGGTAGACAGCAGAATTCCATTTACCACAGCAAGACTTCCAGGTCCTGAAGCAGCAAAACAGCCCCAGATCATCACACTACCACCACCATATTTTACTGTTGGTATGATGTTCCTTTACTGAAATGCTGTGTTACTTTTACGCTGGATGTAATGGGACACACACCTTCCAAAAAGTTCAACTTTTGTCTCGTCAGTTCACAGAGTATTTTCCCAAAAGTCTTGGGGATTATCAGGATGTTTTCTGGCAAAACTGAGATGAGCCTTTTTGTTCTTTTCGCTCAGCAGTGTTTTTTGTCTAGGAACTCTGCCATGCAGGCCATTTTTGCCCAGTCTCTTTCTCTATGGGGGAGTCATGAACAGTGACCTTAACTGAGGCAAGTGAGACCTGCAGTTCTTTGGATGTTGTTGTGGGGTGTTTAGTGACATCTTGGGTGAGTCGTCGCTGCGCTCTTGAGGTAATTTTGGTCAGTCAGCCACTCCTGAGAATGTTCACCACTCTTTCATGTTTTCGTCATTTGTGGATAATGGCTGTCACTGTGGTTCGCTGGAGTCCCAAAGCTTTAGAAATGGCTTTATTTATGGCTTTATTTATTTTTATGTGCTTTTACTGTCTACTTTTTTTTTTTTTTACTGTTTTATGTGCCTGTGTTTTTATTTTGTTTTTTACCATGTTAAGCACTTTGTGACTCTGTCTGTGAAAAGTGCTCTATAAATAAACTTATTATTATTTATAACCTTTTCCAGACTGATAGATCTCAGTTACTTTGTTTCTCATTTGTTCCTGAATTTCTTTGGAACGCAGCATGATGTCTAGCTTTTGACGATCTTTTGGTCAACTTCACTTTGTCAGGCAGGCCCTATTTAAGTGATTTCTTGATTGAGAACAGGTGTGGCAGTTATCAGGCCTCAGTGTGGCTAGATAAATTGAACTCAGCTTTCCAAAGATGTGAGAAACCACAGTTAATTTATGTTTTAACATGGGGAGGGGGGGATCACTTTTTCACACAGGGCCATGCAGGTTTGGATTTTTCCCCCCTTAATAACAAACAGCTTCATTTAAAAACACCATTTTGTGTTTACTTGCGTTATCTTTGTCTAATATTTAAATTTATTTGATGATCTGAAACATGTAAGTGTGACAAACATACAAAAAATGAGAAAACAGGAAGGGGGCAAGCACTTTTTCACACCACGGTACACGGTGAACAAAATAATTAGGAAAACAAGAGGTAGCTGTGCCAAATTTGAATGAATGATGATGAGGCTAAATGGAAGATGCTACGCTAACCGGAAGTAAACAAAGAATGCTGTCAAAATAAGAGTCCATACAGAAACAATAACAATGAATGGCAAAAAGATGTTAATAATAATAATAAATCATCAGAACGAGGAGCATAAGGCGTGGACAGAGTCTGACCCTGCCCACATCATTACAGTAACCAACCCCCTTTAAGGGGCGGACCCAGACGACCCTAGGGTAACATCAACCAGAGAGAAAGAAAGGGAAAGAAAAAAAAAAACCCTTGTAAGGTGGATAGTGGGGGTACAAGGCCAGGTGGGCCAAAACAAACTGTAGCAACACCCTCCAAGCAAAGTCCAAAGCAAACACAATGTCAAATAAGGCTCAAAGCCCCAGATCCAAAACAATGCAGGCCGGGTGGTCTACCAAGGTCCATGGGCCACCGGATCGGAACAAACAACGGGTCAGAGGGTCTACCCGAGTCCAAGGGCCACTGGACGGGTGAACACGGTGCGTCAGGTGGCCTACCAAAGTCCAAAGGCCACAGGACGAGTGAACATGGTGCAGCGAGAGCACAAGGATCAGACACCAGTGGCAAAAGAGTCTGTAATAGGGGAGATAACAACACAGGGGCCTTTTGTACAGAAGATAAAAACACAGAAGCATTACACTGAGGAGGTAATGATATGAACACTCTACCCTCAGAAACTCTAACCCCTGGGGAAGGCAACAGAGAACTCTTAAGCTCTGGGGATGCTAACAGGAAATTCTTGCACGCAGGAGATGATGATAACATGGGACCCTCACGCTCAGGAGGTGACAACATGGAGCTTTCAACCCCAGGAGATAACATGGAACCCCCCACCTCAGGAGATGTCAACATGGAATCCTCAACCTCAGAGGGTAATAATAACACAGGTACTTTAAACTCAGGAGATGACCACAAAACCTCTTTAAACTCAGGGGCGGGCAACCAAAAATCTCTAGGCTCTGGAGAAGATAATGTAAGAATTTTAAACCTAGGAGGAGACACCAGAGAGCCTGTAACTTCAGAAGGTGAAAATATAGCCCCCTTATACTCATTAAATAGTGGCCAAACAGGTACTTCAACCTCTGGAAGAAATGACAACACTGGCAGTCTGCACTCAGGAGAAAATACCATGGGAACTCCTCGCTCTGGAAAAAATAATGCAAGCGCCTCCTGCCCTGCAGAAAACAAAATGGGAGTCTCCTGCTCTGAAGAAAACAAGACAGGGGCCATTTGCTCCGAGGAAAGAAAAATAGGAGCCCTTTGCTCTGGGGAAAACAATACAGGAAATTCTTGCTCAGCAGAAAACAATATAGAGGTTTTAAGCCCAGGAGATAACATAGGAACCCTTTGCCCAAAAGAACACAGCATGGGGGTTTTAAACTCAGGAAATGGCATTGAGGCTCTTTGCCCTGGAGACCACAAAGGAACTTCTTGCTCACGGGACAATAACATAGGAGTCTTGCGCACAGAAAATAACATAGAAACTTCAAACTCAGAGGATAGTGATAACATTGGAATCCTCACCTCAGGAGAAAATGTAGGAACTCTTTGTCCTGAAGAAAACAAAAAAAGAGCTTCTTGCTCAGGAGTAAACAGAGTAGGGTCCCTTAGCTCAGAGGATGATAACATAAAGGCTCCAAATTCTGGGGAAAGCAACCCCGGGGTTCTTGATTTACCGAAAACAACAAGGGGCTTTCAAATTCAGAAAATAACATTGGAGTCTCTTGCTCAGGTGCTAATAACACAGAAGTCTCTAGCTCTGGGTTTACCAATATAAGAGTCTTTAGTCCAGAAGCAGGCAACGGCAGTACACCGACCTCAAGGCCAGCAGCTTGAGACCCCCTGACCTCTGAAATGATGGGAGGATGTCCACCGACCCCAGGAACTGTGACAGGTGGAACGGACTGCTTGCCCTTAGGAACTGTGAGTAGAGTGGACCGCTCGTCCTCAGGAACTGCGACGGATGGAGTAGACTGCTCGCCCTCTTGGACGGCAGGTTGGGCGTGGTCCTCCTGCAGGTTCATCCTCGATACAGCCACCTCAGAAGAGGAGGAGGAACAGGAGGTCAGTGAGGAACATCACAGTCATTAACAGCAGAGACTGGTGGGGAGAACCCAAAAACTCGTGGGATCTGTGCTTGGGTCCCCCCACCAGAAGTAAGGCAAATTCTTTCTCTAATGGTGGTAAGAAACGAATGAAAATGTACTTGCCTTAACTCCTGGTCTCCTGCTGCCGAGGTGACCACCTCAGTAAGAGTAGCTGGAACTGGAGCGTGCCTCTCTGGCTGGACCGGAACCGGAGCGTGCACCTCGGTCTGAGCTGGAACTAGGTGAGGAGATGTGCGAAACAAGACCAGGGAACATCTCACAGATGGCTCTGGGTCCCTTAATGCCAAAACCAGGGAATGTTCTGTGGTCAGCACAAAAACACCCCCCCTTTCCGGAATGTGGCTGCGGAGCTAGGGAGGGGTTGGCTGGAATGGGTGTGTGAAGAGAGGCTGAAGTCGGGGCTGTGGCTGGAAAGGAGACCCCTGTGTCTGACGAGACTAAGGCAAGATGGCTCCTCCACCTCTGGCATAAAGGAGTATTCATCCGACTGCAGGACCTCGTGGAATAAAGCAGAATGTTCTCCCTGAGATGGGGCTTCGCTGCCACTAGCTGATGAGCTCTCTCCTATGTCAAGTTCCTCCAGACCGTGTTCTGCCCTCCCTCCATCCGCAGGCATAGTTTGTAGCACTTCCCCAGCTTCCTGATGAGGTCTCACAGCTCCTCAGGCAGGTGACATCCTCCGGCATGGAGCTCGAGGAAGAGGAGACAAGAGAGGTAGGTGAGAGTGATGGTATGGAAGCGACAGCAGATATTACAGCAGAGCCCGGTGGAGAGAATTCAGCAGTGGTTGGCGGTTGCTGCCGAGCTTCCCCATCGGGGACAAGGCAAGACCCCTCATTAATAGGTGTTGAAAAATGAGAAAACAGTACTTGCCTTGTCTCCTGCTCTACTGCCACTGAAACACTAAACGACTCTCTCTAGGCAGCCGCTGAGATTGTCCGACAGAGATCTATGGAGGTTTGAGCTGGAGGCAGGGTGGAGCGTCAGGAGGATTGGCGTCGATGTGTTCCTCGCTTCTCCACCCCAGTCTTTGGTGGCGAGGTGGACCACAAAGTTCCGCAAATGTGGAGCTCTTGTACCCATGAAAACACCCTCAGACGCGGGGTGTGCTCTAGGTCTCATGCTGCTGCCATCCACAGCCAAGCTACCTCTTCTGGAATGGTGGAGCAGCAGGCCGCGGTGATCAACTCCTTTAGATGGTTCATGGATTTTAATTCCATCTTAGTCAGAAGCACAAACCCATCCATAGCTGCAAACAAACGGTTCGCTGGGTCTGAACTGCCGGCGTCCTTCTGTCAAGCTTGGCCCCTCCAGGGCGGAATTCAAAACCCAAACGCTGAACTATAGTTTGCAGATTTATTCCAGAGTTGGTAGATGTAATGCAGAACACAAAATAAGGAACAGCTCGTGGGGCCGAAGTAATATTAAAAGTCCAGACAAGCGGAGCGAAAAAAAACAGCAGTAACAATCCCAAACAGAGTGGTGAAAAATGAGATATTAACACAAGGACGCCGCGGGCATTAATCCCTGTGGGCAGCATATATAGTGAAGAAAATAATTAGGAGAACAAGAGGAAGCTGTGCCAAATTAGAACAAATGATGATGAGGCTAAATGAAAGATGCTACGCTTACCAGAAGTAAACAAAGGATACTGTCAAAATAAGAGTCCATACAGAAACAATAAAAATGAATGGCAAAAAGATATTAATAATAACAATAAAGTGTCAGAACAAGGAACATAAGGTGTGGACAGGGGTTGACCCTGTCCAGATCATTACAATATATTGGTTTAAAGGCTAATTGTATGAAACTTGGCCAATATTTTTCTATAATGATTTTTAAAATTCCATGACCCCCTCTATTCCAATAGATTTTCATATGCAGAGGGGAAAATAAGTATTGAACACATCAACATTTTTTTTATTAAACATACTAGTGCATACCTGTGCATGCCCGTGCATACTCGTGCATGCCCATAGAAACCAAGTATAAGCAAGTATTTCTGCGTGCCCGTAGAAAGCAGGTGTAAGCAAGCATTTCTGCATTAATGCCTTTGATCTTTGACATGGTTACCATGACAACAGCAACCCTGGTGAAACCTGCCTTTGATCTTTGACGTCACCACTCGTTCAGTAATGCCTGCCTTTGATCTTTGATGATGTCATCGCAAGTCCTATGATCTTTGATGATGTCATATCGAGTCCTATGATTGTGAGTGATGCCTGCCTTTGATCTTTGATGTCACCACTCATTCAGTGATGCCTGACTTTGATCTTTGGACATGGTTACCATGGCAACACAAAGTCCTATGATCGTGATCTTTGATAATGTCATAGCGAGTCCTATGATTGTGAGTGATGCCTGCCTTTGATCTTTGATGATGTCATAGCGAGTCCTATGATCATGAATGATGCCTGCCTTTGATCTTTGACGTCACCACTCATTCAGTGATGCCTGACTTTGATCTTTGACATGGTTACCATGGCAACACAAAGTCCTATGCTTGTGACAGACACACATACACAGACACGAGATTTCTTGAATTATACTGTATATAGAGTGACGAAGTAATGATTTTGGTCACATTGAGGTTGAGACTGGACCCAAACATGGGACGTGTTTGACAGTTCTTTATTAAGAGCTGGTCACTCTAATGTAGCTCGAGGGCTTAAAACAGAAAATAAACACAGCTCGGAAGCTGTAACAAAAGACTGCGGCAAAACAGACTGGACTAGGACAAGACTGGAACAAAGCAGGATACAGGACTCGACTAGGAACAGAAGCGTGTTGTTCATGCCATACAACTAACAAGGGCACCAGACAGAGCAAAGGCAGATACGGGCTTAAATAAGGCAAGGGTTAATCCAGAACAGGTGGGGATGCTAATCAAGACTGACAGAGACAACAGGGAAAGTGGCTACAGACATGAGAGAACTAAGGGGCTGAGGCAAAAGGGTAGCTAAAAACAGAGGATACACATAAAACATGACGAAAGCCATGCCACAAAAGACAAAGCGGGGATAAATCACTCAATATATAATCACTCAATATATAATCACTCAATATATAATTTAAGAAATTCTGTTTGTGTGTGTGTCTGTCATGATCATAGGACTTGCTAAAAGATCATAAGACTCGCTATGACGTCAACAAAGCTCATAGGACTCGCTATGACATCTTCAAACGATCAAAGGCAGGCATCATAGGACTCACTATGACATCATCAAGGATTGAAGGCAGGCATCACTAAAAGATCATAGGACTCGCTATGACATCATCAAAGATCATAGGACTTGCTATGACATCATCAAAAGATCAAAGGCAGGCATCATAGGACTCACTATGACATCATCAAAGATCAAAGGCAGGCATCACTGAACAAGTGGTGATACGCTTGCTTACACCTGCTTTCTTTGGGCCTGCAGAAATATTTGCTTATACTTGGTTTCTACGGGCATGCATGGGTATACACTATATATCAAAGGCAGGCATCACTGAATGAGTGGTGACGTGCTTGCTTACACTTGCTTTCTACGGGCATGCAGAAATACTTGCTTTTACTTGGTTTCTACGGGCATGCACGGGTTTCTACAGGCATGCATGGGTATGCGGGTATGCACTAGTAATACAAAACTAAAACCACAACTAGAACCTGAACATGAACAGAAAACCTTCTTCTTCTTCTTCTTTTAGATTTGACTGGCGGTTGGCAACCAGCTTACAGGTGCATTACCGCCACAGTCAAAACCCAAACTAATGATGACAGGAATCATAATACAGAACATAAACCTGAGATACTAATCACTTCGCTCAACATAATTCAAGAAATCTGTGTGTCTGTGTGTGTATCTGTGTGTCTGTCATGACCATAGGACTTGTTAAAAGATCATAGGATCGCCTATGATGTGCCTATGATGTCTACATGATGTCTATATGACATCCTATAGACACCACAGTATAGAGTGATTCAAGAAAATCTGTGTATGTCTGTGTGATCAAAGGCAGGCAGTACTCACGATCATAGGACATCAAAGATCAAAGTCAGGCATCACTCACAATCATAGGACTTGCTATGACATCATCAAAGATCAAAGGGAGGCATCACTCACACTCACGATCGTAGGACATCAAAGATCAAAGGCAGGCATCACGATCATAGGATTCGCTATGACATCATCAAAGATCAAATGCAGGCATCACTCACGATCATAGGACTCGCTATGACATCATCAAAGATCATAGGACTCGCCATGACACCACCAAAGATCAAAGGCAGGCATCACTGAACGAGTGCTGACATGCTTGCTTACACCCTTCCTTACACCTGCTTTCTACGGGCGTGCAGAAATACCTGCTTATACTTGGTTTCTACGGGCATGCACAGGTATGCACGGGCAGGCACAGGTATGCACTAGTAGCACTAAACACATAGAAACAGAAATAAACTCAAAGAGTGGGCATGACCCTATGATCATGCCCTAGACCATGACATAGCCCACCCTTTAAGGGGTAGATTCCAGATGCCCTCCAAACAAAACAAAGAACATCCCAATCGGGTGGGAGGAGGGGAACATAAGCACGGCAGGACCGAACAAGAGCACAAACAAGGAAAAAATGTTCATCGGGTGGTTGGCCAGAGTCTCAAGACCACCAAAAGGCTGGATACAGAGCGTCGGGTGGCCTACCAAAGTCCATAGCCCACCAGACGGATGAACATGGTGCATCGGGTTGCTTACCAAAGTCCAAGGGCCACCAGACGGAAGAACATGGCACCGTGGGGGCATTGATCTCAGGAACTTTTAACACAGGAGCTAACATAGGAACTTTATGCTCAGAAGGTGACAGCATAGGAACTTTATGCTCAAGAGATAACATAGGAGCCTTAAACCCAGGAAATAATGATATGGAGATCTTAAATTCAGGAGATTACACAGGAACTTTAACCTCAGGAGATAATGATAACATGGGAACTTTAACCTCAGGAGAAAACAACATGGGAACTCCTTGCTCTGGAGAAAATAATGTCAGCACTTTTTGCTCTGGAGAAAACAAAGTAAGAGCTCTTTGCTCTGGCGATAACAACATAGGGATTATAAACTCAGGATAAAGCAACAAGACAATTCTGCTGTGGAGAAAATACTATCAGAGCTCTTTGCTCTGGGGAAAACAATGTAGGAGCTCTTTGCTCTAGGGCTAATAGTTTCTATTCCTGGAGATATCCACACAGGAATTTCTAGATCAGGAGAGAGTACCCGAGGGGTCTTCGGTGCAGGGGCTAACAGCAGCTGAGATGCGGCGACCCCAGGCGGCGAAGGTGGAGTGGACTGCTCAGATGGCCCAGATGGAGCAGACTGCTCGACCTCTTGGATGACGGGTGAAGGTCCCCTGACCTCTTGGATGACGGGGGGAAGTGCCTGACTTCTTCTTCTTCTTCTTTTATTTTTGATTGGCGCTTGGCAACCAGCTTACAGGTGCATTACCGCCACTGACTTGATTATCATCACTCTATATCTTTGTATAAGGAGTTCTTACAAGGAGTTCTGAGCAACTCCTTATGTGTGAAAAAATTATCTGTCCTTGGACTGTGTCCTAGACTGAGAGCCTCTCGTCGTCTGTGTGCCTGACTTCTTGGACGAAGGGTGGAGGTCCCCTGACCTCTGGAACGATGGGTGGAGGGCCCCTGACCTCTGGAACAACAGGTGGAGGTCCCCTGACCTCCAGGATGATGGCTGGAGGTCCACCGGCCTCTGAGGTGATGGTTGGAGTTCCCCTGACCTCTGGAATGGTGGGTGGATGAAGTGGAGCATGGTCCTCCTATGATTCCATCCCTGACACCACCACCTTGAGGACAGCTGGAGCCATTGCATGCATTTTTAGGATAGCAGGAGCCATTGTGTGCACCAGGCTGGAGTTGTTGCGTGTACCTCGGGGAAGGCTGTAGCTGGTGGCTGTGCTGGGGAGTGGCGTGGTGCAGGCACTGGAGACGGGAAGGCAGAAAACACTGTCAAATTAAAACCCAAAACCAGTGATGACAGAAATAATAATACAGAACATAAACCCGAGATACTAATAGCACTAAACACAAAGAAACACAGAAATAAACTCAAAGAGTGGGCATGACCCTTCAATCATGCCCCAGACCATGACAATTTCTGATGGAGCTACTGACCTGAGACTTTCACCAGATATCAGTAACAACCCAATTAATCCATACATACAAAGAAATCAAGGCAGCTGTATTCACAAAACAAGTTATATTTAAGAAAGTGGAATGACACAGGGAATAAGTATTGAACATATGCTTGGTGAAATTCATTTAATATTTAGTAGAAAAAGCCTTTGTTGGCAATAACAGCTTCTAAAAGCCTCATGTATGGAGAAACTAGGTGCTGGTATTGCTCAGGAGTTATTTAGCCCATTCTTCCACACAATCTGTCAAATCTTCAAGGTTCCGTGGGTGTCTTCTATGAACCCTGATCTTCAGTTTGTTCCATAGATTTTTCAATTGAATTCAGGTCAGGTGACTGACTGGGCCATTCTAGCAGCTTTATTTTCCTTCTCTGGAGCCAGTTCAGAATTTCCTTTGCTGTGTGTTTGGGATCACTGTCTTGCTGAAATGTCCACTCCCGTTTCATCTTCAGCATCTTGGTAGATGGAAACAGGTTCTTATCAAGGATGTCTCTGTACATTTGTTTGGTAGATGGTAGTAGTAGTAGTAAGTGGAAGATGTTGCTATTGTTAATATCTACAAGCCACCACCACTCCACCTACAGCCTAATTCCATTCCCATCTTCCCCAAACCATGTCTGTATGCTGGGTATTTCAACTGCCACAGCACCACTTGGGGTTACAGTTCCACCAATCCAGATGGTAACTCTCTTGAAGATTGGGCATCTGCTGCTAGCATACTTCTTCTGTACAATCCAAAGCAACCAGATAGCTTCCACTCTGGCTGCTGGAGTACCACCTCCAATCCTGACCTGGCTTTTGCTAACATGGATGGACCTGCCTCCCCAACTGATCGTCCTTGACCCTTTCCCCGAGTTGCAGCACAGGCCTTCGTTGATCATCTCAAACAACCCCATTTCCTCAATTCCCTCCAAGCCAGTGAAGAGATGGAACTTCCGCAAGGCTGACTGGCTCCAGTTCAGACAGCTCGTGGAATTGGGGATCAACAACCTACCCCCCAGTTCTTCCACTGGTCTGAATCATGTTTAAGCCTCCTTTTGCCAATTACTCATCAGGGCAGCTAAGTCTTCCATCCCTCGTGGTTTCTGTCGCAGATGCATTCCTACTTGGGATGAAGAGTGTTCTACTCTCTATGATAACTTCCTTCAAGGTGAACCTGGAAGTGATGAGGTAGGCAACAAGGTCTCTGTCCTGACAGACTGTCTGGACCAGAAACGTAGGGAACGTTGGGAAGAGACCATCCAAGGCATTGACTTTGCCCACTCCAGCAGATTGGCCTGACAAACCTTTAACCACCTCACTGGCAGGTCTTCAAAACTTACCAACTGTCCAATAACAGCAAACTCCATTGCCAAACAGGTTCTGGAAAATGAAAAATTGAAAGATGGAAGCAAGGAGCATACATTGTCCGTGAAACAGGAAACTTCAGAGCTGTAGCAAGCACCTGGTGTTGATGGTCTCCTCTTGGAATCTTTCTCCACTGAAAAGATTTATCTCACCATCCGTCAGCTGAAGAGTGGGGAGGCCCAGGGCCCAGACAACATCCCACCAGAGCTCATTATCAACTGTGGTCCTTGCTGCATTGAGCGGCTAAGAGAATTCTTCTCAATCTGCATGTCCAGACTGGCCATACCAAAGCTCTGGCACAAGGAAACTATCATCGCCATTCCAAAACCCAACTAGCCAGTTGATAACCCAAAGAATTACAGACCCATTTCTCTTCTGTGTGTGCCCTTCAAGTTACTTGAACAACTCATACTAGCCCATCTTGAACCTGTCATTGACCCCCAGTTTCCCAATGAGCAGGCTGGTTTCCGCAGAGGATGCAGCACTGTCCAACAAGTTGTACAGCTCACAGATGACATCAAGGAAGCTTATGAAAAAGGTCACAAGACCGGCATCCTCCTGGCTGATCTAACAGCAGCATATGACACTGTATGGCACCAAGGGCTGATTCTGAAGCTTCTGTGGATGGTTCCTGACCGTCATATTGTACAATTCATTGCCACGATCATCTCGAACTGTAGCTTCACCCTTAAGACTATTGATGGATAAGTCAGTAGCCTCCGCCGGCTCAGAAATGGCATCCCCATGGGCTTTGTTCTGGCACTAACCCTCTTCAACATCTACATTAGCAATCTACCACGAACAACCTCCCTACAGTATGGCTATGCTGACGATCTTGCTTTGATGTACTCCAATGTCAGTTGGTTCAAGAGGGAGGAAATTCTCACTGAAGACATTGGTGCCATCTCAGACTATTTACTGTATCTGTGTGCTAAAGTATCATCAAGGAATAATCTCTTGTGGCACCTTGCTGGTTCTTCATGGGGAGCCTATACAAGCATACTAAGTACTGGAGCACTTGCACTGGTATACAGCACAGCAGAATATGCCTCTCCAGCCTGGAGTAGGAGTGTTCACACTAAGAAGCTGGATGTCACATTCAGTGGCCACAGTTACATGGGCAAAATTTCATCAATCTGATTACAATTCAGATCAGAATTTTACTGTTTACATGGATTCTGAAAAAGTTGATCCGATTAGGACGTGTATTTCCATGTGTCACACGTCTGAACGGAATAAATCATTATGACATGCGCACGTCGACATTCCGAAAATAGCAGAAGAAGCAACTTCCGGTGTTAGCAAGCCCCGCTTCGTGTCGAAATTGACCTGTATTGTGTTATTCAGACTGTACTTTTGATTCTGCTGGTCTCCGTAATGAAGCTACAAGTGCATACTTCTGCATATGACGAACAGAGGGAGACAGCAGGACGATACAGACCAGTTTTGTTTTACTCCCACTATGTTTTCCGCTAGCTGCTGCTAAGGCGGAAATACATCACGTCGACGTGTGGCTGGTGTACAGACATCAGAATCAGAATCAGAATCAGAATCAGCTTTATTGGCCAAGTATGCACAACACATACAAGGAATTTGACTTTGGCTAAAAACTTGCTCTCGTTGTTCAGGTGAAGGATTTAAATAAGGATTCAATGACAACCAGAGTATGTACAGTAAATTACAGTCTGTCCACGTTTCTATAAAAGGATGCAAATATATACAGGAATATATGCAGTTATTTACTCGGACTAACCACACTTTGCAGAAATATATGAAAAAATATACAATCACACAGTATTTCAATGTGGACTCAGATTCAGTGATATAATGTGAATGAAGTAAAAAGCAGTGTGAGAGTTATGTGCAATGTAATAATGGATGAAAAGTCATGAGTACAGCAACAGGTAGGACTAGGTGAATGTTAGGAGTTCATCAGAGTGATGGCTTGAGGAAAGAAACTGTTCCTGTGACGGGTGGTTTTGACCTTCAGTGATCTGTAACGACGACCAGAAGATAGAAGTTCAAACAGTTTGTGGCCGGGGTGTGATGGGTCAGCACAGATGTTTCCCGCCCGTTTCCTGGTTATGGACCGATATAAGTTCTCAATGGAGGGTAGGTCGGTACCAATGATCCTCTCCGCAGACTTAATGATCCGCTGCAGTCTGGTCTTGTCCTGTTTAGTGGCAGATCCAAACCAGACAGTGATGGAAAAGCAGAGGACAGATTGGATGATGGCGGTGTAGAAGACAACCAGCAGCTCCTGAGGCAAATCAAACTTCTTGAGCTGACGCAGAAAAAACAACCTCTGCTGGGCCTTTTTCCGGACAGTGTCAATATGGGAGGACCACTTCAGGTTCCGGGAGATTGTGGTACCCAGAAACTTGAAGGAGTCCACAGTGGACACTGTGCTGTTGAGGATGGTGAGTGGGGGGAATGAAGGGGGGTGTCGCCTGAAATCCACAGTCATCTCCACCGTTTTGGCTGGGTTAAGTTCAAGATGGTTCTGGCTGCACCAGAGGATCAGCTGCTCCACCTCCCGCCTGTATGCAGACTCATCATCATCCCGGATCAAACCGATGACTGTGGTGTCGTCCGCAAACTTCAGGAGCTTCACCGAAGGGTCCTCTGAGGTGCAGTCGTTGGAGTAGAGGGAGAAGAGCAGTGGGGAAAGGACACATCCTTGGGGGGCGCCAGTACTAATTTTTCGGGAGCTGGATGTAAATCTCCCTAGCTTCACCTGTTGCCACCTGTCAGTCAGAAAGCTGGAGATCCACTGGCAGGTGGAGGGGGGCACCTTGAGCTGGAGGAGTTTCTGATGAAGAATGCCTGGGATGATGGTGTTGAACGCTGAGCTGAAGTCGACAAACAGGATCCTGGCGTACGTCCCTGGGGAGTCGAGGTGTTGCAGGATGTAATGTAGTCCCATATTCACTGCATCATCCACTGACCTGTTTGACCGGTAGGCAAACTGCAGTGGGTCCATCAGGGGGCCTGTGATGACCTTCAGGTGGTTCAGCACCAATCTCTCCAAGGATTCCATGACCACAGAGGTCAGGGCAACAGGTCTGTAGTCGTTTAATCCTGTAATAGAGGGTTTCTTGGGAACTGGAATGATGATGGAGCGTTTGAAGCAGGAAGGCACTTCACGCAGCTCCAGTGATCTGTTAAAGATCCGGGTGAAGATGGGGGCCAACTCGTTGGAGCAGACTCTCAGGCAGGACGGAGACACACCATCAGGTCCTGCAGCCTTCTTGATCTTTTGTCTCTGAAAGACCCGGCGCACCTCCTCTTCACAGATCATTAGTGCTGGTGGGAGGTCAGAGTGGAGGAGGGACGGAGTTCCTGGGGCTGCAGATAATCCTTTTGTGTGGGTGGGAGGTGAGAACTGTAGGTTCTTTTCAAACCTGCAGTAAAAGCTGTTTAGGTCATTAGCCAGCTGGAGGTTTTCCGCAGGGTGGGGGGATGGTCTCCTGTAGTTGGTGATATTCCGTAGGCCTCTCCAGACAGAAGCAGAGTTGTTAGCTGAGAAGTTTTTTTGTAACTTCACACTGTAGCTCCTCTTAGCAAGCCTGGTCTCCTTCGTCAGCATGTTTCTGGCCCGCTTGTACAGAGTCCAGTCACCAGTCCTGTAGGCCTCCTCCTTGGTCTGACGTAGCTGCTTCAGTTTAGGAATGAACCAGGGTTTATTGTTGTTATATATGCAGAAGGTCTTGGTCTGCACACACATGTCCTCGCAGAAACAGGTGTATGATGTCACAGTGTCAGTGAGTTCATTTAAGTTAATGGCTGCAGCTTCAAAAACACTCCAATCTGTGCAGTCAAAGCAGGCTTGTAACTTCAGCTTTGATTCCTCAGTCCATTTCTTCACAGTCCTTACAACAGGCTTGGAAGTTTTTAGTTTCTGTCTGTATGTTGGAATAAGATGGAGCAGGCAGTGGTCAGAAAAACCCAGAGCTGCACGGGGGACGGCATGATAGGCATTTCTTAAAACTGTGTAACAGTGGTCAAGTGTATTTGTGTCCCTGGTGGGACATTTAATATGCTGTCTGTATTTAGGAAGCTCATTTGTGAGATTAGCTCTATTGAAATCACCCAGAATGATAAGCAGAGAGTCTGGATGTTTTTCCTCCACCTCTGCTATCTGGTCAGCGAGGAGCTGCAGTGCCTCCGTTGTACAAGCAGCAGGCGAGATATAAATTCCGACCAGAATAAATGAGGAGAACTCTCGCGGTGAATAAAAGGGTTTACAGTTTATGAACAGTGACTCTAGGTTAGGGCTACAAAACTTCTTCAACACTGTGACATCAGTACACCAACCTTCGTTTATGTAGAAGCAGATTCCACCACCCTTAGTCTTTCCAGAAAATTCTCGGCTGTGATCAGCGCGAAACAGTTGAAATCCGTCCAGACGGACCGCGCTGTCCGGGATGTGTTCACTCAGCCAGGACTCCGTGAAACAAAGGGCGCCAGATCTGCTAAAATCCCGGTTTTTGTGAGTCAGGAGCAGCAGTTCATCCATTTTGTTCGCCAAACTGCGGATATTTGCCAGATGGATCGATGGGAGCGGCGTGCGAAATCCTCGTTTCTTCAGCCTGACTAACGCACCGGCACGTTTACCACGCCGCCTTCGTTTCCGGCCAGCGCCAATAGCCGCTGCTCCCACAGCTAAGATGGACTGAAAAAACTTCAGATCAGCAGCAGTAACTGGCGGAGAAGTTGCATTGGGAGGTAGTCTGAGTGAAAGTAGTTCCTCCCTTGAATAGGTGATTCGGACAGAAGAGCAGAAGTCCAAAAAAACACACAAAATTATCAAAAACATCAGAGAGCAGAAGCCAGTGGCTGCCATCCGCGGCGCCATCTTGGATTTAGCAGTAAACACATTTTCTGCCCTACATTCGGAATATAGTAAGTGTTTTCATGCGCACCGTTCGGATTAACAATCGGCATAACCCACCCCTCTCAATCGGAATGAAATTTTGATCCGAATGAGCGTGATCGGGTTAGAATATTCAGATTGGCGTGTTTACATGAAGCGTTTTTATTCCGGTCAGGCTTTTAATCTGGTTACTTGTGTCCGTGTAAACATAGCTAGTGAGACCATGAGGATAATCACAGACTGCCTCCATGCCACACCTGTAGATTACCTGCCTATTTTATCTGGCATTGCTCCTCCTTCCCTCTGCAGAAACACCTAACAAACATGCTTGTGAAGATGGCCATTGAAGATAACAAGCATCTTTTACATCATCGTATCCAAGCTGCCCAAGATCTAGGCAGTCAGTGTCTATGCTCTCGCAAACCCTTCAGTAGATATGCTGTCTCTCCTGAAATTTCCAACTTTAATCTTCTGGAAAGCTGGAGATTCACTTGGCAAGAGACAAGAAAACCACCAGGCCACAAAGACTGGGTCGTACTCAACCGTCTGCGAATAGGAATTGGCCGTTTCAACGCTAGCATGCATTGTTGGAGCCTTTGCTCATCACCACCTTGTATTTGTGGCAACCCAGAGCAGATAGAACACCATGTCCTATCAGAGTGCCCTGTCCTCAGACCACCTAAGGGTATCCATGTGGACCTCACCAACCCCACCCCAGATACTAGTGACCTGGCTCCACAGCTTACATGACATTGCTTAGTGACTTTGGGAGTCATACAAAAGAAAAATGGTGGCTGTTGTTTATATCAACTGAAAATGATAAAAAAAAATATGTTTGTGTTAATACTTTTTTAAAGAAGTATAAAATGTCCACAGTAGTATCAGTACGTGTCCATGGTTACTGTGGTAACACACGGAGAAGGGAGACAACGTTGCAGAGTGTTTTAAATGGAGAAATTTTGTGAAGGGGAGTTCACTTAACTGTTATTCCCTGAGAACAGAGCAGGGAGTAGGGAATACAGTTGAAGTACACTGTGGATCGGAACATAGCTTATAACTTTCAAATCTACAGTTGCTGCCATTTTGATTTCATGTTGACAATCCTATTGCATCTTCTATCTAGGTCTCTCTCTCTCTCTCTCTCTCTCTGTGTGAAACAAAAATATCAAATTGCAAGTCTGTCTTCAGGTTGGACATGGAATTCTTTTCAAAAGTAAACAGTGCTTATGCACTACACTGTTATAAATTCAGGAAAACATGCATTTCTCTTTATATAGAGTATTCTACCTTTAAAGCAGTTCTGCACCCTCAGTCCTATTCCATATGCCCCCAACAGGACCAGTGAATGTTAATCATTTACAGATCTGGAACTATCAAAGTCTGTCTCTGGTCTCCAGGGTCAGTTACAGTTTAGTCTGGCTGCAAAGTATCTTACAAATATTTGGATATTTTTTCCTTTAAACAGAATGAAACTAAGAATTTCTCTGAAGCTTTGCTGCACATATTTTGAACAAAGTAAGTACACAAGTAAAGACAGAATATATTTGTTGTGTTAGACATTCTTATATGAAAATGATATAATAGATCCAAATACTTTTTACCTCCGCCAAGGAGGTTATGTTTTCATCTGCGTTGGTTTGTCTGTCTGTTTGTTTGTTTGTTTGTTAGCAAGATAACTCAAAAAGTTATGGATGGATTTTCATGAAATTTTCAGAGATTGTCAGAAATAGGGTATCCTACAGATGATTAGATTTTGGTGATGATCTGAAAGTGCATACCTCCACCAGGGGCTTTCTTTGTATTTGTGCAGCAGGATTACACAAAAACTACTGGATGGATTTGGATGAAATTTTCAACAGAGGTGGTTCTTGGCCTAGAGAGGAACCCATTACATTTTGGTGATGATCTGAGAATGCATACCTCAGCCAAGGCTCTTATCTTCTCACAGTGTGTTAGCAACAATACTCCAAAACTGATGGACAGACTGATGCAATTTTCACCACAAGTGGCTATAGGCCTACACACAAACCCATTACATTTTGGAGGTGATCCATGAGAAACGGAAAGAGCCTTGGCGGAGGTATGTGCTCTATGAGTGCTTTTCTAGTTTCAATAATTGAAAATTGAAAATAATTAATTGTCGTAGATGGGATTACACTAAATACCGTACATGCCCCAATGGACTATTTACTTAAAAATGTTAATTCCGTCAAAACACTGTACAAGACATGGCTGCTATTGATCATTTTCTTTAATTAAAAGAATTATATTTACTGGATTGAAAATTACACAACAGTTCAGCTTTACAAAAACAAATTAAGCAGCTTTTATTAAATATATCACAAATACTGTATATAACATGTGTTGCCCAAACTATGAAAAAATCATAAAATCTTTTATAAAGTGATTAGTAATATAATCATGCCACTCACTGCAAATGTAAACACTGTTGTAGTTTTAAGTCCAAAGAAATAAAAAACAGATAGTATGTGTGTGTATAATTGCATGTATAAACAGTACTGACATTATGCTCTAGTACTGATGTTACAGTACTGAAGTAAAACAGATTATTGTCATCATCATTGTTATCATCATCATTGTTATTATGCCTAGGTGAAATGGAGGCATACAGTAATCTATTAGTGCGTCTGTTTGTGGCTGTGTGTATCTGTCTGTCTGTCTGTCCGCCTCTCTGTTTCAGCTTGCCCGGTCAAAATTAAGTGGTGGTAAAGGCTTATATCATTGTATCACCATATTTTCTTGACTTTTAATTTGCCAGAATTTTGAAAAAAACACTTTGTTTTTGAAATAAACACAAATTTAACTCACCCTTTCTGTCAATGCTGCAGCAAAAAAAGGTATTGTAATAACTACCCTGGGCCAGTAGAGGTTGAAGTGCCACTTTTTACAGCCGCCCATGCTACCATGCCACAGGCACCAAGGCACAGCACCTTGGTGCTTTTTATTATTAAACAAATCTGGTAAATATAATTGATGACTAATTAATAAGGGTTCCTTCATTAAGAGTATTTTCTTGTTTTAAAGAATCATTTTTACTCAAAATTATGATGAATTAAACCAAACTATAACTAGTTTCGCAAGTCATAGTATCTGTTGTCATGTATATTTGGGTTTAAAGGTCAAATTGTTGTTAAAATCAGGTATGGCATCTTTGATCTCTTGTTGATTTTCAATGGAGAGGACAATTGGGCCACTGTCTTTTCTGACATACAGTATACTGTAGTCAGCCCAGCCTCACCTAAAAAAAAACGTACAAAAGCACGGTTTTTCACTCTGAGAAAATGTGCATATACATGGAAAAAACATTTTCACGTGCACTGGATACATGGTATTTATACCTTTTAGAAACGTGTCTGCCAGCACCGTATTGTTTGTCTGCCACTTTTATTTTCTCTCTCTTTCCCTCTAACCATTAGAGGTGACACCCAACCCTAGCATTTTTTTCTAATCTTAACCATTATAGGAGATGATGCTTAAACCTAACCTTTTCCTAACTGTAACCAATAGTGGAGCGAAAAAAGTAAAAACTGGAGTTTTTTTGATCTTGCACAGTGAGAACAATGCGTTCCTTTCGCAGTTGAATTCACACATGTATCCAATTCGTATCTCAGGTGCGTGTTTTGTGTGATTTCACTCATTCTCAGTGAGTGAAAGTATTACTCCATATATACTCTGTTTCTGCCCCATATCTCAGGTACATGTTGTTGTTTTGTTAAATTTTGCATACAAATGCATGTTTTTTGAGAGTGTACAAAATGTACATTTGGTATGAGTTTTAGTGAGATTGGGTTGACTGTAGTAGGATTCTCAGTTTGCTGAAAGCACATTAACTTCCATCAACTGTTACAGCCATTAACCAGATCTGAATTTATATTCTGAGCTTTTGGTGCTGTGTGTGGAAGTTGTGTTCAATGACGAGACTTGAGTTTATTTCTCAGGTTCGGCTTTATTGCAGAACACAATCATCCAACATTCTCAAAAAGCAAGAAGAGGCAGAATCATGTTACATCACATTCTTATACCTCCAGGGGATTAAGAACTCAAGTCACATGGTGCTTCTGCAAACATTTAATCACAATGCAAGTCTCTGAAGAGTCACCATTGTCTCTATTCTCTGATGTTCCAGGGATCCCCCCAGGGCCTCCTCTCTGGGACAAGGGTCCGACTTCACACCTCCTCGACATCTCCTGTCGGCCCCCGTCGATCCAGACTCTTTGTTCCTCCAGACGTGAAGCCCCAATCCACATAAGCCATACATTTGTGGGAGATATGAATCAGACATATGTGCCACACTCTTGTGGGAAATATGAACCAAACATATGTGCCACATGACCCCCCCCCAAACGTCTGCATGGGACAAATAAGTGCATAACATAAAAGACATTACCACATAACCAACAATCAATCCCCCAGTCTCTTAGGTCTTAACTTCCTGCCGAATCTGCTGTAAGCCGGCTTCACTGCGTCTGCAGCGTCTCCTCGCACCTGGGGATTAGATTTGTTAGCACATCTCTGTGGGAGCTCAGGAGCATGCCCTCTTGGTGGCCTGCCCCGGCGGGGGGCTTTCGCCAACTGCACGTGTTCATCAGCCAGAACAAAAGCGGGCTTGAGTCTGTTTATGCAAATTAGCTCCCTTCTGCCCCCCAAATCTAGCAAGAAATGCTTCTCATTTTTTTCCAGCACCCGGAACGGTCCATCATAAGGCGGACGCAGCCCTGGGCGTTGTGCATCATGTCTAACAAAAACAAACTCTGCGTTTTTTAAAGCCTCTGGCACAAAAACACGTGGAAAACTGTGATGCACTGGGCCAGGCAGCGTGTTTGATCCTGTGGCGCTCTGCAACAGCTGAGCGGGGGAGCAATTTGGCGCAGGATTTTCCAGAAGAAATTCCCCCGGCAAACGGAGAGGTTGTGCGAAAACTAACTCCGCTGGGGAGGCCTGCAAATCCTCCTTAGGTGCAGAACGCAACCCCAATAAAACCCATGGCAGTTTGTCTACCCAATTTGTATCCATGAGCGATGCTCTGAGGGCTGCTTTCAATGACCTATGAAAGCGTTCACATAAACCGTTGGCCTGCGGGTTATACGCGGTAGTGCGGTGTACCTTCACCCCTAAGCTGCGGGCCATAGACGACCACAGTTCGGAAACAAATTGAGGGCATCTGTCGGACGTTATGTCTGACGGGACTCCAAAACGCGCGACCCAAGTTGTTAAAAACGCGCGCGCAACCTCCTCCGCCGTTGTTGACGCCAGAGGTACCGCTTCTGGCCAACGCGTGGTGTGGTCCATCATCGTCAAAAGGTGTGTGTGCCCCTGAGACGAGGGAAGCGGACCCACCAGATCAACATGCACATGATCGAACCGCTTAGCCGGGATGTGAAAAGGCTCCAAAGGGGCCCTCGTGTGCTTGTGTATCTTAGCCCTCTGGCACGCTACACAAGCTGCTGCCCAATCCTTGACCTGTTTGCGCAACCCCGGCCAGACAAATTTCTCCCCCACCATCTTGATCGATGTGCGCACCCCCGGGTGCGCCAGCGAATGGACCGAGTCAAAAATGCGGCGGCGCCACGCGGCTGGAACCACGGGACGACATCGCATATTAAGGGGGGCATACCTATTTGCTGCACCCTGTGCTCCAGCCTTAACCCTGTTGGTCCAGACTGGAGCGTGCGCACATCCGCGTCACCAACCTGCTCTGCAGCCATGTCTGCATAATCTAAACCTACGTGGACCGGGGCTGCACGCGCTCCCGCATCACTGCCCTGGCCCACAGCCACCGAGTCTGCCCCTACGTGGCCTGGCGTTGCCACAGCACGTGAGAGACAGTCTGCCACTACATTGTGTTTACCTGCGACATGCTGGATATCGGTGGTGAACTCCGATATTGCGGCTAGCTGTCTTTACTGTCGGCCTGACCAAGGTTCTGAGATCTTGGCCATCGCAAAAGTTAACGGTTTGTGGTCCACAAAAGCAGTGAAACAACGCCCTTCCAGCCAGAACTGGAAATGGCGGATGGCCAAGTGTAGGGCTAAAAGCTCCCTGTCAAACGCGCTGTATTTACGCTCGTTATCGCGCAAGGATTTGCTAAAGAAAGCGAGCGGCTGCCAGGTCCCTGCCACACACTGCTCAATGACTGCCCCCACCGCTAGATCCGAAGCGTCGGTGGTGAGCGCCAAACGGGCTGTTGGAACCGGGTGCGCTAACAAAACGGCGCTTGCAAGGGCTGATTTGACCTGGGAGAAAGCGCGCTCCCGCTCCGGAGACCATTCGACCTTATTCGTGGGTTTTTGTTCTTTCAGTGCCGTGTATAGTGGCTGCATGAGCTGCGCTGCGCTCGGAAGGAACCGGTTGTAAAAATTAACCATTCCTAGAAACTCCTGCAGCGCTTTTATCGTTTGAGGTCGGGGGAAATCTGTTATTGCGCGCACTTTCTCAGGCAGGGGAACCGCTCCTTCCGGCGAAACGCGATGCCCCAAAAAATCGATTTGCGCCACCCCGAACTGGCACTTCGCTGGGTTAATTATCAACCCGTGCTCTGCCAGTCTCCGAAAAACCGCTGTAAGGTGGTTTTCGTGTTCGTCTTCGGACGTGCTGGCTACCAATATGTCGTCTAAATAGACGAACACGAAAGGCAGGTCGCGTAAAACTGCATCCATCATGTGTTGGAAAGTTTGCGCGGCGCCCTTTAACCCAAACGGCATGCGCAAAAACTCAAAAAGCCCAAACGGAGTTATTACCGCGGTTTTGGGAATATCCTGCGCGCGCACGGGGACTTGATGGTAGCCGCGCACCAAGTCTATTTTAGAAAAAATGCGCGCCCCCCGCCAAATGAACTGAGAAATCCTGGATGTGCGGAATCGGGTAGCGGTCGTGTGCCGAGATGTTGTTCAACCTGCGGAAATCGCCACAGGGTCGCCACGAGCCATCAGCCTTTGGGACCATGTGTAACGGTGAAGCCCAGGGGCTGTTCGAGCGTCTAATTATGCCCAGTTTTTCCAGGTTGGCAAATTCCTCACGCGCTATTGCCAGTTTAGCTGAGTCCAAGCGCCGGGCTTTTGCAAAAACGGGCGGCCCAGTGGTGGTGATAAAATGCTCCACCCCGTGTTTGGCCACTGTCGCCGAAAATTTTGGGACTGTGAGTGCTGGAAAGTGAGTGAGCAGAGCATGAAACTTACCACCCGCAGCTGTGACGTTGGCGTGTGCAGTCGGCGGCAGTCTATTAGCAAGATCAACCAATAAACCATGTGAGCACAAAAAATCAGCCCCTAACATGTTAAAACTGACTGCCGCTACAATAAATGTCCACTCAAATGAACGGCCTTGTAAGGACAGAAGCATGGTCCTCTCACCGAATGTCTTAATCGCTGAGCCATTCGCTGCTGATACTGACACCCAGGGAGCTTTAGACGGCATCAGCCGTTCCGCGTAGGTAGGCGTGACGAAAATCAGCTGGGAGCCCGTGTCCACGAGGAATTGTTTCCCCGAGTGTGCATCTGTCAGGTAAAGCAGCTTGTTTTCTTCTCCGAGGGACGCAGCTGCTACCGGCCCCCGGTCTTGGCGTTTCCCTGACGCTTGAAGCGGCACGGTGGGAGACATCTGTGTGCCCTCTCCGCAAAACGGTGGTGGTAGAAGCACAGGCCGTCTTCAGCTCCGCGTCGCCTGACGCCTGTCGCTGCCATCGTCGGTTCGTCTGGCGCCGCCACCACTGGCTCCAAACCATCTCCGGGCGCCGCCCTCTGCTCAGCTGCCGCGGCCGAAACCGCGCTCCGCTTGTGGGCGTCGACGAGTCGCTGCGCCTCCTTGCTGAGCCCATGGTAGTCCCGCTTGGCCAATCGGGTTGAGTCTGCCAGGGTCACTCTCACTGCTGGCGGCAGAGTTCGGAGGAAAAGGTGGGCAAAAATAAATTTGCCATCCTCGGAGTCTTTCAGTCTCAACATCTTCACCATCAGGTCCACCGGTCTGTCGTTCTCCGACTCCGTCAGCGCTAGGAGCCCCTCTGCTCGCTGTTGCACCGAGGGGGTGAAATGGCTGATCAGCGCCTCCTTCAATGCGTCATACTTGTCGGTGTCCGGTGGGTGGTTAACCAGGTCTTCCACCCTCTGGACCGTGTGACTGTCCAGCTTCGCTACCACATGGTAGAACCTCGTTTCATCTTTTGAGATTCTCCGGAGGTTGAACTGCGCCTCGACCGTGCTAAACCAGGAGCGCGGGCAGTGCTGCCAGAAATCGGGCAGCCGGAGTGTGGAGGCAGCCATCAGGCTGGCCTCTGATGAGCTCCGCTCGGGAGAATTCTCTGTGCTCATTCTTTGTCGTGAGGTCACCAGTGTGGAAGTTGTGTTCAATGACGAGACTTGAGTTTATTTCTCAGGTTCGGCTTTATTGCAGAACACAATCATCCAACATTCTCAGAAAGCAAGAAGAGGCAGAATCATGTTACATCACATTCTTATACCTCCGGGGGATTAAGAACTCAAGTCACATGGTGCTTCTGCAAACATTTAATCACAATGCAAGTCTCTGAAGATTCACCATTGTCTCTATTCTCTGATGTTCCGGGGATCCCCCCAGGGCCTCCTCTCTGGGACAAGGGTCCGACTTCACACCTCCTCGACATCTCCTGTCGGCCCCCGTCGATCCAGACTTTGTTCCTCCAGACGTGAAGCCCCAATCCACATAAGCCATACATTTGTGGGAGATATGAATCAGACATATGTGCCACACTCTTGTGGGAAATATGAACCAAACATATGTGCCACACTGTGCTGGATTTTCATATTTATCATAAAATGTCCCTTTAAGTAAGTAAGTAAGTAAAATTTATTTATATAGCACTTTTCATAGAAAGGATCACAAAGTGCTGCACAATAAAATAAAACACACCATCACAAATACAATAATAAAGGCATAAAAACATTAAAAAACATAAAAACCAAATCAAACTAAAAAGCCTGTTTAAACAGCAGTGTCTTCAGCTGCTTTTTAAAAGCATCAACAGAGTCTACTGAGCGCAAAGACAATGGTAGAGCATTCCACAATTTTGGTGCCACTGCCTGAAAGGCTCTATCACCTCGAGTTTTAAAATGGGTTTGAGGGACAGCCAGTAAAAGTTGATCTGAGGATCTGAAGGACCGCAAGAGGTTATACACATTAAGCAGCTCAGTGGTGTATTTAGGAACCTGATCATGAATAGCTTTAAAAACAAGAACTAAAATTTTAAACTGAATCCTAAAACCAACTGGGAGCCAGTGAAGTGCTGCCAAAACCGGTGTAATGTGAGACCTTTTCTTAGTGTGAGTTAAAAGTTTGGCAACTGAATTTTGAACAACCTGGAGGTGTTGAAGGTGCTTTTGGCTCAGACAAGTAAAACGACTATTACAATAGTCTAAGCGAGAAGAAATAAAAGCATGAATAATCATCTCAAGTTCCGCCTTTGACACCAGGGTTTTCAACTTAGAAATATTCTTCAGATGGAAGAAACAATTTCTAATTAATTGATTAATGTGGTGCTCAAAAGACATAGCTGAGTCAAAACTGACACCAAGATTCCGAAGACTTGCCTGGACAGAGGAACATAGTGTACCCATGTGGTGCTTAATAAGCGGGATCTTGTTTTCAGGAGCGATAATTAACGTTTCTGTCTTGTCTGAGTTAAGCTGTAAAAAGTTTTGCACTTAACCACTGTTTGATGTTAGACAAGCAGTTAGTTAAAGATGATAGCATGTAAAACTCAGACTCTTTAAAAGAGCAATACAACTGAATATCGTCAGCATAAAGATGATAAGAAATATCACTGAACTGGCTAATTATCCGTCCCAGTGGAAAAATGTAAATTAGAAATAAAATGGGTCCTAGAACTGATCCTTGTGGTACCCCACATGAATACTGTGCTATTTCAGAAAGGATCTGATCCACAGACACATTAAAGGTTCTTTCAGAGAGGTATGATGAAAACCATTTTAAAACAGAACCAGACAGCCCAAGCTCTTTGAGTCTGTTGATCATTATACAGTGATCAACAGTACCAAAGGCAGAAGAAAGATCCAATAAAACCAAAACTGTGTGTTTACCAGTGTCAGCCGCCATCATAATGTCACTGGAGCCTCTGACTAAACCTGTTTTGGTAGAATGATTTTTCCGAAAGCCCGTCTGAAATTTATTCATGATATTACAATTTGCTAAAAATGACATAAGCTGCTCAGCCACTACCTTTTCCAGAATTTTTGATATAAGATAAGCCTTTATTAGTCCCACAATGGGGAAATTCCAGGATTGCAACAGCACAGGGATAGCAACACTCAGAGCAATAATTAAGGAGATAAGAAAATAAGAGCAGTGAATATACATATGTACACATACTGTAAATATATAAATATACAGTATATACACAGTGCAGAGCATTGTAGCTAGATGGAATAAACAGCATAACCGTCTATTTAGTTACCCTACATGGTATGAATATGTACCCATACATATTGTCACCCTCCGTAGCGACTGATATTGTCCTAGTTGTATGCTGGAGGGGACCATTTGTGTAAGTCGGTTGCGTCTTTTGCATTCAATACTATTAAGTCGTCACGTTTTTTTTGCTATCTCTGCAAGCAGCCCTGCTTAGGTTATACAGTCTGACAGCCGTAGGTAGGAAGGACCTGCGAAACCTCTCGGTTGCACACCTAGGATGATGTAGTCTACTGCTAAATGAGCTCCTCAGTGCGTTCAGTATGTCCTGCATAGGGTGGGACTCGGACTCCAGCAGATATGACAGTTTAGCCACCATCCTTCTCTCTCCTATCTCCTCCACTGGGTCAAGGCGTTGCCCCAGGACAGAGCTAGCTTCCTTGATTAGTTTGTTCAGTCTCTTCCTATCGGCTGCTGTAATGCCACTGCCCCAGCAGACCACTCCAAAAGTGATGGCTGATGCCACCACCGTGTCATAGAATGTCTTCAGCAGTGCCCTTTGTACACCAAAAGACCTGAGCCTCCTCAGTAGGAACAGCCTGCATTGTCCCTTCTTGTAGAGTGCGTCGGTATTGTGTGACCAGTCTAGTTTATTGTTCAGATGAACACCCAGGTACTTGTAGGATGTCACCATCTCAATGTCTGTTCCCTGTATGTTTACTGGTACTGTGAGGGGTTGTCCTTGCCTGCGGCAGTCCACCACCAGCTCCTTAGTTTTCCTCGCGTTGATCTGGAGGTAGTTCCAATGGCACCAGTCCACGAAGTTCTGGATAAGTCCTCTGCACTCAGCTTCATCTCCGTTGGAGATGAGGCCGACGATCGCAGTCATCAGAGAACTTCTGTAGATGGCAGTGTGTTGTGTTGTGTGAGAAGTCCACAGTATAAAGGATGAACAGGAAGGGAGCCAAAACCGTTCCCTGGGGGGCCCCCGTGCTACCAATGATCGTGTCGGACACACAATCCCGGGTTCTCACAAACTGTGGCTGGTTAGTGAGGTAGTCCAGGATCCATGATGACAGGTGCTGGTCCACCCCTGCGCACAGCAGCTTGTCCTTCAGGATCATCAGTTGGATGGTGTTGAAAGCACTGGAGAAGTCAAAGAACATGATCCTTTTCACGTTCCAGGGCTTCTCCAGGAGGGACAGGGAATGGTGAAGGAGGAAGATCACTGCATCCTCCACCCCAATGCCATGCTGGTAGGCGAACTGGAGTGGATCCATCTGTGGTCCCACCAGGGGGAGGAGGTGAGCAAGGAGCAGTCTCTCCAGGGTCTTCATCATGTGAAAGGGAGTTTAGAGATTGGCCTATAATTATTTGGCTGTGATGGATCCAAACTCGGCTTCTTAAGTATTGGTTCAACCACAGCATGTTTGAAAGGGCTGGGAACTACACCAGCTGAAAGGGGAATGTTTATCAGTTCAACAACTGAAGGACCAATTGACTCAAAAACTGCTAAAAACAGCTTAATAGGGAGAACATCAGCAGGGGAAGAGGAAGATTTCATCTTCTGCAGCAGAGCTGTGATGTCCTGAAGGGTCACTGGGTTAAAAGTGAACCAAGTACAAGGTGTGGGCATAACACTGGCACAGTTAAAAGAAGGTGATGGCACAGTGTTTTCCCTGATATCTCTGATCTAATCAACAAAGAAATTAAGAAATTTGTTACCGTTTACAAAACACAGGAATTAGAGGGGCAGCAGGTGAAACAAGAGTGTTAATTGTGTCAAATAAGACCCTAGGATTTTTCTTATTTGTGAAAATTATTTTTGAAAAATACTGATTCCTGGCATCCCTCAGCATGCCATTTAAGGAGGCTCTAAGTTCCCCTTAGATGGAGTCTGTGAACCTCCAATTGGGTGGATTTCCATAGGCGCTCTATCTTACAACAATTTCTCCTAAAGGATCGAATGGAGTCATTTACCCAGGGATAAGGCTTTTTAGGAGAAGCAAAGACAGATTTCACTGGTGCCACTTTGTCTAAAATAGCCATTCAATGGATGTTAAATGCCTGAGTGAAGGCATCAGGATCTTTAATTCCCATCAGTAAGTGTGGCTCAAACAAGGCAGAGAAGTCAGTTGCTGCCTCTTGGTTAAAAATCTGCCTTTTTGCTGCCATTTTCAGAGGGGGAGGAATCACAGGGAAGTTGTTAGAATAATTTTGAGCATAAATTATTCAAAGTCAAAAAATCAGGCTTTATATTGGATTTAGGTACATTTATTATAAAAATAAATAAAAGAAATGAAAATTTGAGGGAGAAATTACAAAGCATGGCCTTCCGCACACACATCAAATCTCTGAACATATACTCTTTAGGTTTGGTATTTGTGGGACTAATAAAGACTTATCTTATCTTATCTTATCTTATTTATAGGTAGACAGAAAGGAGGGGGAGGAGGAGAAAGGGGGAGAGAAAGACACCTCAGAGACAGTCCAAATGCATATCACAGTCCTGATAAGCAGGTCAGTATGACAGGAGAGCTTTTCCTGGGTGATGAGCAAATGAAGAAACGTCACAGACATCTTGGAAACAGGGTGTCTATAAATCTAATCTACACAAGCTAGGAGTTCCTGTGCTTTCCTGGAACACAAAGTAAAGCCAGGCATGTCAAAGAGATTTTCAATGTAGCTTATATCATCCTTTACGCTTGTACTGACCCTCAGTCTCTGAATCCTCTGAAGGCCAATAACTGCTTAAAGAAACATGCCAAGAATATATATGAAATAAAATATGAAAGAATAATATAAAGGAATATATGAACTTATCCTACATGGAATGCACATATAAACATTAAACATGGCATAGGAAAGGCATGATACTTCTTAAGAATAATAATACATTATTAATAACAATAATAATGTGGATAATATGGAATTTTTCTATCATAGCTCCCCTTGATGCTTAATAAAGCATCATAACTAAAAGAAAAATAATCAAAGTGGTAGTAAAATAAAGTGAATGAAATAAATAAGGATATGTGTAAGAATTTACATGTTGTTATGTGTCTTTGCAGGTTAAAACGTGTGTAGAATATGTCATGAAGACTGAACATGTGTAATATGATCAAAATTAATCTTAGACTGTGTCAAATAAGAACATAGAAAATAATATGAAGATACTCAAAACAGCCTTAAATTATATTGCAACCTTCATATTCCTTAGGTTAGTATTACCCTTTTCACCATCCTCATCATCTGCAGCAGTTGTATGAAGACATATCGCTAAGTTTACGATAACCAGCCTCATCATCATATTAAGGACTCACACAAGAAAAGTCCGAAGTTATTACTATAAAAATCATTACCAAGTTCAAGATGATACTTCTCCATGAAGAGAAACACTAACTTAATCAGTTTTGTTATCATTGCCTGCAAAACAATGCAGCTATGTGTATCTGAAGTATTAACCTCCTGCACTCCGGGATACCACGGGCGGTCACGTCTCTGCGTCCTAGGGCGCACGAGGGCGCCCTAGTACGCACACTGTGCATCCTAGGGCGCACTGAAAAAAAAAGCTGCATTTCTGTTCTTCCACTACAGACACAGCCACGAACAGAAAGCCAAAGGAGTGCTTTGATTGGTTTAGATTTGATTGACCTCTCATTCGACTAATAAGAGCCTTGAATTGGGTTTCTGAAACCTTGAAGAACCAATGACTGAAAACCTAGCAAGAAGGACCCGCCTACCAACGGCTGCGAATACAGCGAGCCAATTGAAGCAGAGAAGTTCGAAAGCGTGCGTCCCGTATGTAAAATCTGTTTTGTGTAAGCCGCTGGGTGACACACACGCGTTCACCAGTCTTTTTTTCTTACTACTGTTCTTATTTGTTTTTGAAAAATCGTTCGCCAAAACCGCAATCATGGAATCATGGTTTGACCGGGTCGCATGACCAGAACCACGAGCCGTAACAAGCGGACCAGCGTCATGTTCGTCTGACAATGAGGAAGAGATGTGCGCCAGCGACACTGCTGTTGTGGACAGCTAAGTGTTATAAGCTAAATTATTCTTTATCCCTGAAAATTGTAATCAAAATGACTTTTGACCGATCGGTAAATTACAACTGTGCGTCATCGCCACATGACGGACCGTGGCGCACGGGTCCCCCCCCCACCCGCTACTCCTCTGTAGCGGATTGCAGATATTTTAGTACAACTGTGCGTAGTAGACGGCGGCGCACCATCCCCGCTGTCCGTCATGTAGCGATGGACGATGTCCGTCTTCTGTAGCGGGTGGGTGGGTGGGGGGTGGAAGTTGTTATCCTGTACATTACAGATATTTTAGTATAATTTTTAGTGCACTGTAGGTTATTTTTTCTTGTAAACAAAAGCCACACATTTTTTACATGGCATGCTTCTTTGTGTGGGGGCTTGTTTGTTCATTCATTCATTCATGAATGAATAAACAAACCCCCCCCCCACACACACACAGCCCTGAGTGTCATCTTTCATTAGAGCCCAAGATCAAGCTTCTATATTGAATCATTCAAAAGTTACAGATGTTTTTCCAAACTGTGCCATTTGGCACAATTTGGCACAGTTCAAAAACGCCTGGGAACATCCTGAGAAAAAAAGCTGTGTAATATATTCATTTTTTGAGGTATTGTTACAAAATTTTGACCTCAGCTGGATAACACTTGGTTCTACATTTCTGTTGCATTTTCCAGCCCGGATCTGACAGCTGTGTGTTATTTGCAAGCATTTGTATCCAAAAAAACACCCAGGCGAAATTTATTTTCTTCAAGTTCAGTATGTTTAGATGACTGTTACTCAGTGGCAGGAGCACTTAGAGACATTATGACTGTTTTGCCAAAAAATTCAAAGTGTTTTCTTTTAAATGAGACCAACTCCATGAAGATGCTGCAAAGGGTTGAAGAACAGCTTTTGATTTACTTTGGGTACGTTATTTTTAGGCGTTTTTAGGGAAATTGACCAGAGTGCAAGGGGTTAATATGACCACTTGCTTCATTTTCATGGATAGAAGTACAACAATAACCTCCTATAATAGGGCACACACCACTATGGGTGGCAATTAGTCGACCAAGAACCATTCTATCCTTTGTTATAATTTTGTAAATAATTGTAGCCTATAATTAAGTGTTTTAATCCCTAAGGTATTCACACCCACTCTCACTCAAAGAAACCGTGAAAAAAACCTCACTCCTGTACTTTCCATCTGAAATTGCATTCATGCTCCAAAAATGGCATCATGTGGTAGAAAAAGCATATCTCCACCCTGCCCACCTACCCTGCTGACATGATGAGGGTACGGTCAGTTGTCAAAACGGGGTACACGAGCCTGCCCAGTGTCCTGGCCAGGTGCGAATACGCCCAATGACTCAATGACCTTTGACAATGTAGATTCTTGGTATAACGCTTGCTCGCTTCGTTGGTCAAGCAGGGTAGCAGTACAGGGGAGAGACGCACTGCAATCCGTTGCACACTTAGAGTGTTAAGCTGCTAGAAAGGGACATCACCACTTCAAAAAGAGGAGTTCCCTGATGAAATTAACCTTGCATTTGCAGAGTAAGGAGTGTCATCATGTTTCTGATCAGTGGAATGACAAGTGTTGTGACAGGTATGATTCAAAGTGAAGTTTGCTATGTTACTGTATTTCTGTATATAGCCTCTCTTAAGAAACCAAACATCCTGTAGTAGCTGCATCATTTTAGCAATAAAAGATAATTTGTCCAACTGTTAGTGTTATTAAGGAGTAAACATAACAATTCTCTACAGTGTATAGGCAGTGGAACAACTTTATAACAACCAACACTAAGTATTACTATGAGGATGATGAGGATGATAAGGAAACAACACTAACTGCACTGTTCTTTCCCTTGTATTTTTCCCTTGTCATGATAAACAAACAACCTGCTTTTCTATAGCAAAGGTCGTTACTGGACACCAGCGCCATCAGCTGACGCATAGAGAAACAGTTAAACAGTCATTTGTTGTTGTTGTTGTTGTTGTTTTTTAAAATAAGTATGCAATGTATATTAAACAGTCTCTTGCTGAGGGTTTCAAGTGAGGTAAAACGTTAGATGCACCCAAGTGCCACGTCCTTCGTTTTCCGCGGCTGTTTAGGTTGGCAGGATAACCTTTGTGCTGTCCTCGCCAGGGAATTTCGGTCCAGTTTCCTGTGAGGACCAGATCCCCTGGTTCACCCAAAAGATGGGTGCACCTCCCACGGTTCCTTTGTCACATGGTCCCTCCTGGGAAGGGCAGTGTGGATAACATCTCTATCAGTAGTCATTCTTTTCATGTAATCAACCAGAAACCCTTCCTCATCACCTAAGTTAAATGGCTTCAATAATAGGGTTTGCCATTCACAATTTCCCTATTTTTCTTATTTGTGTATTATGCTAATCCTGTAGATTGTTGATGGTAGGCTAAATGGTTTCCTAGGTAAATGTTTGGTACTAATAATTTAGGTACTGTACCTAAATGTGATATGATTTGGTTTACAAAGTGTATTCCATTAAATGTTTTCCATTATCTAAATAAATCATGTCATAACCCGAGCGCTATTTTGTCCGCGCTCGGGTCACACACCATTCCTGCCAGGCTTTGACAGCGGCGTTGTCATTCTGGCTCCCCGGGCTCTGATTGGACAAACGCTCGGAAGTTTCCTGCTGTCAAGGTCTGAACAGCTGTGCTGCATTTGCGGTCGTTAGCGGCCGGCTTTAAAAGCCAGCGCCAGTGGCTGCATCTCGCCGCAGTCTCGTCAAGCGTTCATCTAGCAATCATCCACGATTCCTCCTCTTGTGTAAGTGTGTTTATCGATTGAGGTTATCGTTTGTATTCGGTTGCCCTTTTCCTTGTCAGAGGGTGAGCGAGCGTTCCTCGTCTCAGCTGTCAATGATTGTTTGGTACGTTAACAAGTAATCTTGCTGCTCAGCCCACGCGGCTGGTAATCTTGTCCTTCCCTTTTCCTAAACTGTGAATAAACTTCTGTGCAATTTCACTGGACTGTGGCATCTTATGCTGGCTCGTGAGGGCCAGTCCTGACAGTAGACTGCCGCCAGAAGGAGACGCCGTTCGCAATGAAGTTGCATTCAGGAGAACTTGTTCCTTCCTGTCTGGGTATGGTGTACTGGAAGTATGCCGTCGCGGAGGGGCCGCACTCGGTGTCCCAGCCACAAGCTGACCGAGGTGCTGGATGAAGTTGATGAAATCCTCATCGCCTCCTCCCTCCTCGACTTTCATCCTGACCTACGCTGGTACCTGGACTGCGCTGAGGATGTGCTCAACCAACTTTCTCCCCGCTAGGACGACCACCCAGAAGTCGACGCGAGGAGATGTGACACCGCCGCCCAACGCGAGATACTCCGGATGTACGAGGAAGAAGACGACCTGAGGCGGAGGAGATGGCATCCCCGCTGTCCGCTTTGGGATCCCGATCCCTTCCTCAATCCAGGCCAGGAGTTCGCACCACCTGTGGCCCGCCGTAGACATCGGCGCCACGGCCAGAGGCATCCTCAGCAAGATCCTCATCCGGATCCTGCTCCAGGTCGCTGGAATGACCCCTTTAACCAGACAGCTGTCTCTTCAGTGTCTCACCAGGAGGGAACCCCCGCAGCCTCTCTCCCTGGGCCGTTTTCCCCTGCTGTCCTGTCAGCGCGTCGTGCCTGGCCCGTCTCGGCTGTCGCCCCCTCCTCTCCGACGCCTTCTCCAGCTGCTGGGTGTATGAGGAGTTCTGCTCCGGCAAGCCCCGCATTGATTCCATCACCTGCGGCTCCCCCTTGTCCTTCCAGGGAGCCCTCTGCCACCATCCGACGGGAAGAGGAAGGAGCAACGTTTCCTACAGCAGGCACCATCCTCCCTCCGGGAGACAGGTGAGTACAGGCTCACTCTTTTTCTCCTAATAGTGATTTGTCTTGTCTGACTCCTGGGGGTGAGGTTCGGGGTTCGCAGCCCCCCAAGCCCCCACCACCTGCTGAGGTAATTACTAAACCCGCTGCCTCTGTGTCTCCCTCCGCTGAGCATTCTTTGACGTCAGTCAAGCGTCGTCGGATGAGGAGGGGGCCTGCGGCCCTGGAGCAAAAGATTCCAGTCCCGCAGCCACATCAAGGACGGAGGAGGGGAGCGGACTACTGTATGGAGCCTGCGCCGACAACGGAGCGTCCCCGGGTCTCCACGGATGAACAGTCCGACCCAGAAGGCCAGGGGCCCCCTGCCACCACGCCGTACGGGTTGCCAGCGTGGACGATGGCGCCAGAGGGTCCTCAGGCTGCAGAAGCCATCTTGCCGGCTGCGGAGCCTGACGCAGCCGAATGGGAACCAGAAGACGATCTCCTCCCGTCTGAGCCCGGATCGTCGAAGTCCTGGACAGCGTCCGAACTTGAGATCAGGCCAGTGCTCAGTGTTGTCTTTGTCTTTTCTATAATTGAGCATTTTTGCCTGTCTCTTGGGAGGGCGAGCCGGGTGCAGCTGTCCACTGCATCCGAGCTTGTCTCGCCGGGTTCTGGTGCTGCCGGTGATCCTGATCCCGTTTTTTTCTTCTTCTGAGCCCTCCCCCAAGATCGCCGGTGCAGAGCAGACGCCAATCGCTGTGCTGGAGGTTCCGGGTTCGGAGTTGGAGGTCGGTACTGGTGCGGCCCTGACCCAATCGGGGTCCGACGCGGGAGCAGAGTCGGCTCAGTCAGAGTTCGTCACCGAAGTGGTTCTGACCCAATCGGGGTCCGATGTGGGTGCAGCGTCGGCTCAATCAGAGTTCATCACCGAAGTGGTTCAGACCCAATCGGGGTCCGATGTGGGTGCAGCGTTGGCTCAAGCAGAGTTTGTCACCCAAGTGGTGCAGACCCAATCGGGGTCCGACGCGGGTGCAGCGTCGGCTCAGTCAAAGTTTGTCACCGAAGTGGTTCTGACCCAACCGGGGTCCGATGCGGGTGCAGCGTCGGCTCAGTCAGAGTTCGTCACCAGAGTGGTTCTGACCCAATTGGGGTCCGACTTGGCGGCAGCCGTGAACCAATCGGGGTCCATCGCAGGTGCAGTGGCGGCCCAGCTCGAGCTCATCACCGGAGGGGTTCTGGCCCAATCCGGGTCCACCGTGGGTGCAGCATCGGCCCAATCGGAATTGTTTACTGGATTGGTTCCGGCTCAATTAACGCCCGTTTGTGTGGGATCCGGAGATGGAGCTGCAGTCCCGCCGCTGATGAACACCGGACTGATTCCTTATCCTCGCCCCATTCCTTCTTTCCCCGCGCCAGGAACCGCGGGGATTAACCATAGTTGGCCCGGTTCTCCCTTGCTTCCCCTCTCCGTTGGGAGACCGCCACCGAGCTCTCTCCAGTGGTCCCGTTGGCAGGTTGATGCGGGTCGACCGCCTGGAAGCCTGTTTTTCCCGTTTGGCGTCCTGGGCCGGCCTCCTGATAAACAGAACTGTATATTTGGCACCCTGGTTCGGCCGCCGGAGGCACGGTCATCCCCGGCCCGGGATTCAGGTAGGCCGCCAGAACTCGCCCCGCCACCCCTGTTAGCGGCTTGGATGCTGGGTGCTGGGAGGCCCCCTGAACTGTATATTATGCCTATCATCCTGGTGTGTGTTTTTTCTTCCCCTTCCTCCGCCCCTCAGTAGTTCCTGTGATCTTGAGTGGTTTTTTTAATGCTGAAATACTCCACATACAGGATCTAATGGTGTGCTCTGATGTGTGACTTGGCCGCTTGATTTTTTTTTCTCCCCCATTCAGTCTTGTTTATATACCGTGTTTTGTTTTTTTTTCTTTTTCTTGACCTTTTGGCTTAGGAAAGGAGAGTTGAGTTGAATCTAATTTTGATAAACACTTTTCCTCAACATTAGGACCTATTATGGTTATATTGAACATCATTTATGTTACTCTTATTTTATGTTTAATGGAAATTTGGAGCCAGTATGGTAAAGTGTTGTTTGATTACTACATTTCTGATCAAGGAATCCTCAGAGCAGACCGCCCTTTCCTTTTCTTCATCAGACATAATGCCACCATGATTATTCTTCTTGGTGGCCATTCTGCTTGCCCCTGAGCACTCTGTAGGGTTGCAATATTGCTGTGTAAGCTCCTAGGCAACGTGTAACTGCTGATCCTTGGAGCAAATTACCATTGCATCCCCGTAGTTGCAAACACGGGCTGAAATATCTACAGTAGGTCTTTATTCTGCCAAATAGGGTCCAGTCGGTCTAATTCAATTGCCAAGAAAATGAACTCGTTTAGCTTCTGCATTCAGAAGTTTTTTTTTTTTTTTTTCTCTGATCAGTCTTAAAATTAGAATTTGAAGTTTAGCCTTTAAAGTTTTCAGCTGTTAAATTTCTTGCAGAACCTTTACCCTTTGATTACTTATAGGTGATTGTCATTTCGGACTACTGCTCATTGGAATAGTTAAGTACTGACTGGGATCTCTAAACTCTTTTGAACTTTTTTTTTTTTGTTCTTTCTTCCACGTGTGTATGGGTTCCAGGTTGAAATGAATATTTATGGAGTTATTGTGAATTGTTTCTGTTTATTGTTGTTGGCAGGCTTTTGTTTCCCTTGAGCCTGCAAATTTCTTTTCATGAGTGCCATATTTTTCATTGTTTTGTTTTTTTTCTTTTTCCTTATAATGGTCTATACTTTTGGGTTTTGGTTAAAGACTCTGTTTATGCTTGTTGGAATTAGCATGTTTTTTTTTTCTTTTTCCCCTCTCCTGTTGGAGGGATGAGACTACGCTACCCTGTGGTTTTTTTGTTCTCTGTTTTTTTTGCCCTGTATGTGTTCTTGTGTTGTATAGTGTGTTTTTTTTTTTTCCTGTGAATGTATGCCCTGGTTGTTTTCTGCTCCTGCCCTGTCTTTATTGTTATTTGTGTGGTAGGATATCATGCTGATTTCATTTTCTGTGAGATTGATTCTGTTCCCCCTTTGCCTGCTTCCCCATCCGCCCGCCCTGGGGTGGGGTAGGGGTGTGTGGATGTTAATGGGCGTCCGGGAGTCCGCCCTTGAGGGGGAGATCCTGTCATAACCCGAGCGCTATTTTGTCCACGCTCGGGTCACACACCATTCCTGTCAGGCTTTGACAGCGGCGTTGTCATTCTGGTTCCCCAGGCTCTGATTGGACAAACGCTTGGAAGTTTCCTGCTGTCAAGGTCTGAACAGCTGTGCTGCATTTGCGGTCGTTAGCGGCCGGCTTTAAAAGCCAGCGCCAGTGGCTGCATCTCGCGGCAGTCTCGTCAAGCGTTCATCTAACGATCATCCACGATTCCTCCTCTTGTGTAAGTGTGTTTATCGATTGAGGTTATCGTTTGTATTCCATTGCCCTTTTCCTTGTCAGACGGTGAGCGAGCGTTCCTGTTTGGTACGTTAACAAGTAATCTTGCTGCTCAGCCCACGCAGCTGGTAATCTTGTCCTTCCCTTTTCCTAAACTGTGAATAAACTTCTGTGCAATTTCACTGGACTGTGACGTCTTATGTTGGCTCGTGAGGGCCAGTCCTGACAAATCATTTCAGCTATTTTAAATCTTGATATTGTTTTAGTGCTGCCATAGCAGTATTCAGATTAGTGCAGGGGAAAGCCTTTGTATATTCAATAAGTATGTCAATAATTTCTAAACATTTTTACCTTCACTCTTATTTAGCTCAATGAGATCCATGGAAAGGTTTTGAAAAGACTTAGTTTATGCAGGGGAGATCAAATTATTTTGCTTTGAGCTCCCTAAAGCATTGTTCTCTTAATTGAGTAAGAATCTGTATTGTCTTTGTAGTCAATTCTAAATTGAGTCCCACAGTAAGCCTAAATTCAGCATAAATTGGACTTTCCTTTTCTCATAAATTTGGATGGTTTTCTTCTTCCTTATCTGTTTACCTTGTTTCTTATAATCATGATATTGTGGAGTGTGTAAAATCACAGGCAGATTCATTTCAAATGATTTATTGCACACTCACATCTCACGAGCACTGAACAGAATGACTCGTCACATCACGAGCAAAGAACATAGTGACTAGTCACATTAAACATCCTTCTCTCTACATCAAGTTACACTTCACAAGATTCTAGAAACTTCCTAATAACAACAGGACATCTACACCTCGCTTCATTCAACCCCCACTCCCACTGTTCTCCCATGTGTATTCATTGTCTCTGTCTAAGGTGTGAAATACCCTGAGGCCTGAGGCCCACACTGCCCCCCCCCCCCCAGCAACTTAGATAGAACAGTAGCACATCAGTCCACACGCTGTTTCGGCTTCAGCCTCCTCCCATATCTGCTGCAACTGGGTTTTACCACCTCCGTGGCGCTGCTGTGCCGGTGGGAAGCTTCTGGAAGTGTGTCTGACTGCGGGTGAGCCGTGGAGAGGGGAGTGGGGGGGGTTCACTTTGCCCGTGTGGCTGCGCTGATGAAACGTTTCCCTGGGGAGCTCTCCGTGGGGGTCTTCCACACCGAGGGGCCCTAGCCAACAGCACTTGCTCGTCCGCCACAATGAAAGTGGATTTGAGTCTGTCTATGCCAATTTTTTCCCTCCTACCCCCAAGTCTAGCAAAAAATGCTTATCCCCTGTTTCCAGCACTCTGAACGGTCCATCATAGGGTGGGCGCAATGGAGGGCGGTGGGCGTCGTGTCTGACAAACACGAACTCTGCGTTCTTCAAAGTTTTAGGCACAAAAACACGCGGAAAACTGTGGTGGGCAGGTCCCGGCAGCGTGCCTGTTTTGCGCTACGCTGCAAAAGCTGAGAAGGGGAGCTGCCGGGCGCGGGATTATCTAGCAGAAATTCCCCGGGCGGCCGTAGCGGCTGCACAAAAACTAACTCTGCTGGGGAAGCTTCCAGATCCTCTTTCGGCGCGGAGCGCAACCCCAATAAAACCCATGGTAACTTGTCTACCCAATTTGCATCCGTCAATGAAGCCCTGAGTGCTGCTTTTAGTGATCTATGAAAACGCTCGCATAACCCATTGGCCTGTGGGTTGTACGCGGTTGTGCGGTGAATTGTAACACCCAGGCTGTGGTCCATCGCGGACCAGAGTTCGGAAACAAATTGAGGGCCCCTGTCGGACGTAATGTCCGATGGGGCTCCGAAACGTGCCACCCATGCTGTTAAAAAAGCGCGCGCCACGTCTGCGGACGTGGTTGCCGCCAGCGGAACCGCTTCTGGCCAGCGCGTAGTGTGGTCCACCATTGTCAGGAGGTGCGTGCACCCCTGTGATCGCGGGAGGGGGCCCACGAGGTCCACGTGAACATGGTCGAACCTCTTAGCCGGAATACGAAACGGCTCCAAGGGAGCCTTTGTGTGTCTGTGTACCTTGGCTCGTTGGCACGCCACGCGGGCTGCAGCCCACTCTTTAACTTGTTTGCGTAGGCTCGGCCACACAAACTTCTCTCCCACCATTTTGACGGATGCGCGCACTCCTGGGTGCGCCAGAGTGTGAACCGACTCAAACACGCGGCAGCGCCACGCGGCCGGGACCACGGGACGCGGGCGACCTGTGGAGACATCGCAGATTAGGGGGGGCATGCCTTCTTGCAGCACCCTGCTCTCCAGCCTTAACCCTGTTGGTCCAGACTGGACCGCGCGCACGTCTGCCTCGCTAATCTGCTCCGCGGCCATGGCTGCGTAATCTATGCCCACGCAGACTGGGGCCACCACGGCGCGCGAGAGGCAGTCCGCCACTACATTCAGTTTACCCGACACATGCTGAATATCGGTAGTAAACTCTGAGATCGCGGCCAGCTGTCTCTGCTGCCGGCTCGACCACGGTTCTGAAACCTTGGCCATCGCGAATGTTAGCTGCTTGTGGTCTACGAACGCGGTGAAGCTGCGCCCTTCCAGCCAGAACTGGAAGTGGCGAATGGCCAGGTGGAGAGCCAGCAACTCTCTGTCGAACACGCTGTATTTACGTTCGCTGTCGCGCAAAGTTCTGCTGAAAAAAGCGAGCGGCTGCCAAGCCCCGGCGACGCGCTGCTCCACGACAGCCCCTATGGCCACGTCTGAAGCGTCAGTGGTGAGCGCTATGCGGGCCGTCGGATCTGGATGTGCCAGCAGTGCGGCATTTGCCAGAGCTGCTTTAACTTCCGAGAACGCCCGCTCTCGCTCCAGGGTCTATTCGACCCTATCCGCGGGTTTCTGTTTGCTGAGCGCGGCGTACAATGGTTGCATGAGCTGCGCCGCGCGGGGAAGGAAACGGTTATAAAAGTTCACCATTCCCAAAAATTTCTGCAGCGCCCTGACCGTCTGAGGCCGGGGAAAATCCGCCACGGCGCGCATTTTGTCGGGCAGCGGGATCGCTCCTTCTGGAGAGACGCGGTGCCCCAAAAAATCAATCTCCGTTACGCCGAACTGGCATTTCGCCGGGTTGATTATTAACCCGTGCTCCTCCAACCTCCGGAAAACCGTCGTGAGGTGGGTTTCGTGTTCGTCTTCGGACGCGCTGGCTACCAGGATATCGTCCAGGTAGACGAACACGAACGGGAGATCGCGCAGCACTGCATCCATCATGCGCTGGAACGTCTGTGCTGCTCCTTTTAACCTGAATGGCATGCGCAGGAACTCGAATAGACCGAACGGAGTTATTACCGCTATTTTGGGTACGTCCTCAGCGCGCACTGGGACTTGGTGGTAACCGCGGACCAGGTCTATTTTGGAAAAAATGCGTGCCCCGGCGAGGTGAACGGAAAAATCCTGTATGTGGGGAATCGGGTAGCGGTCGTGCGTCGTGGCGTTCAACCTGTGGAAATCACCGCATGGTCGCCACGATCCCTCAGCCTTAGGGACCATGTGTAGCGGGGATGCCCATGGACTGTTCGAGCGCCTGATGATGCCCAACCTTTCCAGGTTGGCGAACTCCTTGCGCGCTATGGCCAGTTTAGCTGCGTCCAAGCGCCGAGGTCTTGCAAAAACGGGCGGCCCGGTGGTGGTGATAAAGTGCTCCACCCCGTGTTTAGCAATGGCCGCAGAAAACGTCGGGACCGTGAGTGCTGGGAACTGAGTGAGCAGTGTGTGGAACTTACCGCCTGTAGCTGTGACGTTGGCTTGTGCTGTTGGCTGGGTCACTCGAGCTATACAGGGAAAAGAGTCAAAAGACAGTGCATTAACCAGGCGCCTGTTAGCAGCATCAACCAGTAAACCATGTGCACACAGAAAATCAGCCCCCAGTATATGGTAATTCAGTGCTGCTACGACAAAAGTCCACTCATATGTACGGCTGTGTAGAGATAAGAGCAGAGTCCTCTCACCAAAGGTCTTAATATCCGAGCCGTTTGCTGCCAACTTCCCAGGGCTGCTAGATCCTGCCAGCCGGTCAGCGTAGGTCGGCCGGATGAAGCTCTTCTGGGCTCCAGTGTCCACGAGGAAACGCCTCCCTGAGCGTGCGTCCGTTAGGTAGAGCAGCTTGTTCTCTTCACCGAGGGTCGCTGCTGCTACCGACTCCCGGCCTTGGCGTTTTCCCGAGCGCTGGAATTGGCATGGTGGCACACATCTGCATGCGTTCTCTCCGAAGCGGCGGTGGTAGGGACAGAGCGTGTCCCTCTGGCGCTCCTTGGCCCCCGCTGCTGCTACCGTCAGTGGCTCCTCACCTCCTCTGGTCGTCTCGCTGGGCTCCGTCGCTGCCGCGTTGATTGTGATCGCCTTGGTGGTGACGATGATCCGGTCTGCCTCCTGGGCTAGCGCACGGTAGTCTCGCGGGGCCAGCCGCGGCAAATTGGCCAGAACTGCTCTCGCTACTGTCGGAAGGTTCCGGAGGAAGAGGTGGGCAAACAGAAAGTGCTCGTCATCCGTGCCCCTTAATGCCAGCATCTTCTCCATCAGGTCTACGGCCGAACTATCTCCTAACTCGGTCCGTGTCAGGAGCCTCTCCGCTCTCTCACAGTCCGAGAGCGTGTAGCGCTGGATGAGCGCAGCCTTGAGCTCTTCGTATCTGTTGCTGGCTGGAGGCTGATCGAGCAGGCTTGCTACCTGTTGAGCTGTGCGGGCATCGAGCGCTGCGACCACATGGTAGAATCTGGTGTCATCTGCCGTTACTCCCCGGAGGGCGAACTGGGCCTCGGTGAGGTGGAACCAAAAGCACGGGTTGTGCTGCCAGAAATCCGGTAGCTTGACTGCAACTGCACATGCGTGGCTGGAGGTTCCAGTCCGGGCTGTCTGTGGAATGGCTGCCGCCTCGCTGGAGCTTCCTGACCGGGCCGGCTCCGGGGATCTTGCCTCGTGTTCCATAATACGTCTTGGGTCACCAGTGTGGAGTGTGTAAAATCACAGGCAGATTCATTTCAAATGATTTATTGCACACTCACATCTCACGAGCACTGAACAGAATGACTCGTCACATCACGAGCAACTGACTAGTCACATTAAACATCCTTCTCTCTACATCAAGTTACACTTCACAAGATTCCAGAAACTTCCTAATAACAACAGGACATCTACACCTCGTTTCATTCAACCCCTACTCCCACTGTTCTCCCATGTGTATTCATTGTCTCTGTCTAAGGTGTGAAATACCCTGAGGCCCACAATATTTCTTTTTACAATAATCTGTAAATATTTTTCAGCACGTGATTTTCTTAAATGCCTGAAAATCTATTGATGCAAATTTTAACTTCTCCTATTGAATGTTGTGATTTCATTACCAAGCGGCTTCATCTATATTTTTCTCAACTTTATTGATCATTTATTGATAATTTTATGTATTAACTATTTTTCTGAGTAAACTAGTTGTTGTTAATTAATTGTTGTGGTACCCCCCCCCCCCCGATGCATGGAGATGCACATGCATCAAAGTTACAGGTTATTTGCTTTATGGGTAGTTGTGGGGGTTATCTGTGGCGGTTTGACATAACCCCCACAGTAGTGTCCTTTTTACTAGAAGGAAGAGTGTTACCACTTTTTTTGTGTTACACACAGTTAATTTAGATGAAAATTTGTGAGTATTGTAGCTCCTTCAAAATGAGGTTTCAATAGTCATGGCTTCTTTTGTGCGTGTTGTCTCTTGACCAAATTTACAAGTAAAACAGCTGTCTGTGCAGAGTTAATGAAATTTAGCATTTATTGTAACCATTCTGAGTTAGACATTAAGACCACATCTGTCTGACCTGTTGAACACAGACAGGTTGAATTTGTGTAAGTGAATCCTTGTGAAAGGTTGTGTCACACTTCTTCAGTCAATGGAAAGGTGGACATATTGCCTAATTAGAATTTGGCTTCATTTTGTACAAGGAATGCCTTATTTTATATATTCCTTGGTAAATTATGGTGTGGACTGTAGTCCCGAGGCCCGGCTCGGCCAAGGCCAAGCACCGGGAGCACAGGCCAGGTCTGTAGCAGTCATCATCATACAACACAAGTATTCCTTATTACTGTCGCATTTCTGAAATACGATACTGTCATACCATTATGTAGTGAGTGACATCATTGCAAGGTGTCAGATTGCAATGTGTCAGATGTATTTTTTTTTTTTTTCCCCCTACGATCGGATTCAGCGATCATCGGCTGGGAAAATGGGTCCCAAGAAAGCTCTGCATAATGAAGATGAGATAAAAAAAGCGCTGGATTTCTTGACGGAAGAGATTTCCGCTGTAAAGGCACAGCAAAGAAGCATCCTGGACCTAATGGAGGAGATTAAAGTGCTGCGGAACCAGAACGCTGAGAAAGACAGGAGGCTGGCGTATCTGGAGAGCAGAATGGCTGAGATGGACCAGAGCACTCGGGCGAATGACGTGATCATCACGGGGCTCCACATCAAACCCCGATCATACGCGAGAGCAGTTGCCGCAGACAGCAGTGGAGGTGAGCTGGATGAGGAATCCACTGAGCAGCAAGTGGCGGCCTACATGCAGGCCAAAGGAATTCAGCTGGACTGCAACAACATTGAGTCCTGCCACCCTCTGCCCAGGAAAAGCGGCAACAAACCGGCTGTGATCATGAGGTTTGTGAACAAAAAACACAAGACGGCGCTACTGAAACAAGGTAGGAAGCTAAAAGGAACAAACATTTACATAAACAAGCACCTCACGAAGGAAAACGCAGAAATAGCCAGGAAAGCAAGATACCTGAGAAAGCAGAAAAAGATTCAAAACACCTGGACATCAAATTGTAAAATATACATCAAATTAAACGGATCGCCTGAAGAAGCCAAGGTCATTAACATCCGTAATATTATGGAACTGGACAATTATCAATGAATATTATGAACTGGAGTCACAGCAACAATTCAGACAACTGTAGGACACTGAAGGATTTTACTCATCTACAAAAAACATTCAACAACATGAATCAAAAGATCAACAAACAGGGACAACAGGAACTGAAAGTTTTTGAATACACAGATCACAACCCACAGGACGTAGAATATGACATAGACCCTGATAATAATTTATTTAGCTCCATCAATAATGACTGTAATTACTACACAGATGAACAGGTTAACACAATGGTTACATCTGATTTCAATATTTCTATGATCCACTTCAACAGCAGGAGTCTCTATGCAAACTTTAATAACATTAAAGATTATTTACATCAGTTTAAAGAGCCCTTCAATATTGTGGCAATATCAGAGACGTGGCTCAGTGAAGAGAAAGGTGTGGATTTTACCATGGATGGCTATGAATTAAATTATATAAATAGAAAAGTGAAAAAAGGAGGAGGAGTTGCAATTTTTGTTGACAAGAGCTTGAAATACAAGGTTGTTGAAAATCTGACAGTAACTGTGGATGATTTATTTGAATGTATTACAAGAGAAATCTGTCTGGACAATGTGAAGAATGTAGTAGTGAGCTGTGTATATAGAACACCTGGATCAAACATTGACTTATTTAAGGACTGGATGGAAAAAATGTACGCAAAACTAACTCATAAAGTTATGTTCATCTGTGGGGATTTCAATATAGATCTGATGAACTCAAAACAACATAGTTTGACAGAAGAATTTATCAACACAATGTACAGTATGGGTTTACATCCAACAATTACCGGACCTAGCAGAATCACGTCACACAGTGCCACACTAATAGATAACATATTCACAAACATTATGGAAAATAATATCAGGAGTTGGCTTTTATTGAATGATATCAGTGACCACCTGCCGATTTTTGTTGTCTATCAATGTGATTATAGGAAGAAAACGTATACCAAAAATATTAAATATAAAAGAATAAGAACCGAAGAATCAATGCATTTACTGACAAAGGAATTATTAATACAAGATTGGAAGATAGTTTATGATGAAAATGACATAAATAGAGCATATGATAAATTTTTACAAATATTTCAATCATTGTACAATAAATACTATCCTATAAAACAATACAGTGACAGGCAACAACAAAAAAAATATTCCTTGGGTCACCAAGGGGTTAATAAATGCATGTAAAAAGAAGAATACATTATATAAACAATTCATTAAATGCAGAACCGTGGAAGCTGAGATCAAATATAAAAGATACAAAAATAAGCTTACTACTATAATGAGGACCTGTAAGAAAGAATATTACAACAGAATACTAGAGGATAACAAAAATAACATAAAAGGAATATAGCAAGTACTCAATGGGATTATTAGTAATCGTCCTAAGAATGCAAATTATCCAGAATATTTTATCGAAAATGGCAATTTGATAAATAATATGGAAGATGTGGTCATTGGTTTCAATAAATTTTTTGTAAACGTTGGTCCTGAATTAGCAAAATCAATAGTGACACCAGAATCAAACTACAGTGGTTCTGTGAATGAAATAGAAGATAGAAATCCAAACACAATCTTTTTGGGTGCAGTTACTGAAAAGGAAATTATCGAGACTGTGAGTAAATTTAAGAACAAAAAATCAACAGACTGGAATGAAATTGACATGACAATAGTGAAAAAAGTAATTGAGGGAATTGTTAAGCCACTCACCCACATCTGTAACCTGTCATTTCAAACTGGTACATTTCCAGACAAAATGAAAATAGCAAAAGTAATACCTCTATACAAAACAGGAGACAGTCATCGCTTCACAAATTACAGGCCAGTCTCTTTACTCTCACAATTCTCCAAAATACTTGAAAAAATCTTCACTAAGAGACTGGATGATTCCACTGAAAAACACAACCTCCTTACAGATAGCCAGTATGGTTTTAGAGCAGATAAATCTACATCTTTGGCACTGATCGAACTTATAGAAGAAATTACTAGTTGTATAGATAAAAAAAATGTTGCTGTAGGAGTATTTTTAGATTTAAAGAAAGCTTTTGACACCATTGACCACAGAATACTACTAAGGAAACTGGATAGGTATGGGATAAGAGGGGTTGGACTGAGTTGGGTGGAAAGTTATTTAAGTAACAGACAACAATTTGTACAAATTGGAGAGCACAAATCACCCTTCATGGACATCAATTGTGGTGTGCCCCAGGGGTCAGTTTTGGGACCCAAACTCTTTATTTTATATATAAATGACATATGCCAAGTATCAAAAATTCTGAAATTTATTTTGTTTGCGGATGACACAAATATCCTTTGCACTGGTGAGAATTTGCAGCAGGTTATAGAGGTGGTCACAACTGAAATGGAAAAATTAACGCAGTGGTTCAACAAAAATAAATTATCTCTAAATCTAAAAAAACCAAAGATTATGTTGTTTGGAAATTATAAAATAAATCATGAAATAATGGTAACGATAGATGATACCAGAATAGAAACAGTACAGGAAAATAAGTTTCTGGGGGTGACGCTAGACAATAAAATCTGCTGGAAACTTCACATCAGTCACATCCGGGCCAAATTAGCAAAATGTATAGGCATACTGGGGAAGACAAGACACATCTTGGACTATAAATCACTGGTCTTATTGTACAATTCACTGTTTTTACCTTATCTTAACTACTGTGTAGAAGTCTGGGGAAACACCTACAAGACCAACCTACAGTCAATATGCACATTACAAAAAAGAGCTATAAGGATAATAAACAATGCAGGATATAGAGACCATACCAATTCGTTGTTCTTAAAGTCACATGTCATAAAGTTCATCGATTTAGTTAAATTTAAGACAGCACAAGTAATGTACAGGGCAATTAATAATCAACTACCAACTAATATACAAAAAATATTTAAAAAAAGAGACAATGATCATAATTTGAGGGGAGACTTAAACTTTACAAAACCCAAGATACGTACAACCAAGAAAAGTATGTGCATATCTGTCTGTGGGGTGGATTGTAGGAGGGCAGCACTTTCTCCGTCCAAACATGGGACATAGAGGGGTCGGTAGCCTCGTGGGATTGCAGTATGGGCAGCCTTGAAGATTGCGCTGCAGAAGCGGTTGTATGCTTCATCTACGGTGATGGTGTGGAGTGGGATGGTAACAACGCTCCGGTCCAGAGTTTCACTGAATTTCTTCCAGTTGGCTTTGCGGAAGTTCCAGCGCATCTTCCTTGGGCTGTATATGACTGGAAGTTGTAGGCCAATGTGTACAAGCAGGGGCCGGTGTTGGCTGTGTGGAAAATCATCAAGAATGAGGATCTGTGTAGGATATGGCTCCCCATTCAAAGAGCTGACCCAACACAGGTCAGGAGAATAGTCCTTCTTCCACCTAGCAGAGTGGAAGGTTCCTCTTTGTTTGGGGTCGTATATCAAAGCGAGGTCATTTCTGGATGCCCAGTCTGAAAGTGCCTCCCCATCACTGTCCACTGCTGGGTACCCCCAGTCAGGGTGATGGCTGTTAAACTGGATATCGAAATTTTGGCAGGCTAGTCCAGCTTACTCAGATTAAAAAGTGTTCCTTTAATCTGAGTAAGCTGGACTAGCCTGCCACAATTTCGATATCCAGCTTATTTTTTCCCATTAAAATCTGATGTGTTTTCAAAGTGTTCCCTTTATTTTTTTGAGCAGTATATAATATGAAAGACTACTATAAAGGAATATATGAACTTATCCTACATGGAATGCACATATAAACATTAAACATGGCATAGGAAAGGCATGATACTTCTTAAGAATAATAATACATTATTAATAACAATAATAATATGGATAATATGGATTTTTTCTATCAGAAGTTAACATTAAAAGCACACAGCTGTGATCACTGATCTGGAAGTCACCTACACACACATTTTCAATATTCAAGCCCAAAGAAAAAACAAGGTCCAAGATATGATCCTTAGCGTATGTAGGGCCTGAAACATGCTGTATCAGGTTATAAAAATGAGTGATGGATAAAAAGTCAACAGCTGTGTTATATGTACTAAAGAAGTTATCAATACAGACCTTGCTCCTAGCATTTACATACATTGCTTGGATTATCCTCACTAGCCACTCGAGGACTCCCAATTGTCTTAAGGGCCACCACAGAACATCACAGGGCACACGATCGAAAGCCTTCTCCAAGTTGATAAAACAAAAATATAGGTTCCTGTCCTTGGCCAGGTAATTTTCCTGTAACTCTGATGAGAAAAATTGGATCAGTTGTCCCTCTTCCTTGTACAAAGCCAAACTGCTTCTCATCTACAGTGGTCTGAAAAAGTGTTTGCCTCCTTCCTGATTTCTCATTTTTTTTGTATGTTTGTCACACTTAAATGTTTCAGATCATCAAAGAAATTTAAATATTAGACAAAGATAACACAAATAAACACAAAATGCAGTTATTAAATGAAGGTGTTTATTATTAAGGGTAAAAAAAAATCCAAACTTACATGGCCCTGTGTGAAAAAGTGATTGCCCCCTAAACCAAATGACTGGTTGGGCCACCCTTAGCAGCAACAACTGCAATCAAGCGTTTGCGATCACTGGCAGTGGGTTTTTTACAGCACTGTGGAGGAATTGTGGCCCACTCGTTTTTGCAGAATTGTTGTAATTCAGCTGCATTGGAGGGTTTTTGAGCATGAACTGCCTTTTTAAGGTCATGCCACACAGCATCTCAATCGGATTCAGGTCAGGACTTTGACTAGGCCACTCCAAAGTCTTCATTTTGTTTTTCTTAAGCCATTCAGAGGTGGACTTAGTGGTGTGTTCTGGATCATTGTCCTGCTGCAGAACCCAAGTGCGCTTCAGCTTGAGGTCAAAAACAAATGGCCGGACATTCTCCTTCAGAATTTTTTGGTAGACAGCAGAATTTATGATTCCATTTACGCACATACGCACACGCATACGCACACGCAAGTCTTCCAGGCCCTGAAGCAGCAAAACAGCCCCAGACCAACACACTACCACCACCATATTTAACTGTTGGTATGATGTTCCTGGGAAGGTTCACCACTGTTCTGTGTTTTCCCCATTTGTGGATAATGGCTGTCACTGTGGTTCGTTGCAGTCCCAAAGCTTTAGAAATGGCTTTATTATGGGTAACCCCCACAACATACTGGGACAAGCAGAGCGCTCAGCTGGAGCAATTAACATAGCAGCATGATCTATGGACTGATAACAATATGTTGATGTGCCTTGTAACCTCTTTTGTCCTACAGCTCCGGACCAGAGGCGAATTCCGGCCAGTAATCTTCCTATTGTTATGTGTGACTCTCAAATGCAAATGTCCATACCTACTGCTGTGAATGCATTGTCTGTAGTGGGGTATAAAAACTGCATATGCTCTGTAACTCTTTCTCTCTCTGACCACTGCTTCTGGCTACTGCTGCTGACGAGAGCCTCCGGGCTCGCTCTAGCCCGCACCCATAGGGCTGGAGTGAGTTCTGTGATGGCGGTATGATTAATAAACTCCCTTAGAAATTCTCAGTTCGCTGCCTATTATTCCATGCCGCCACACTGGTGACCCCGAGAAAGCACACGCTTTGTGCAAGGCAACCTTCTGATCTGGACATCTACACTGGTGACCCGACGACAACGAACGCAGCACCCGGTGGTGATTCTCCGAAGACAAGCGAACACAGCAGCCTGACGCAAATGATCTGCCCTCCCTTCTGCTGCAGGGAGACCTCGACGCAGAGCCACCACCAGGCGAAACTCTCCGGAGATCACCCACGACCAGGAAAGCTGCAGAAAGCTTCATGGTGAGATCTGCACGCCTGAGATCTGCACATCCACGCTGGGACCAGCCGCTCTCACAGCTCCTCCACACGAGAGCGCACGCACCTCGTCCTCTCTCCACGACGGCGACCTCCAGGGCCGACGGAGAACGCAGCGCGTGGACCTGAACGCACCATGACCGAACTACAGCAACAACCTGAGCAGGGATGACCATCGGCGCCAACGACGCTGATCTCCAGCAAGCTCCCTGACCCTGACTAGCCTCTACAGCGGACCTGCCATGCACCGAACCCCGCACGCACACTGGGGGGTTATGAGGACAGCGCACCACACACGGGACAATACCGGCTCCACACAGACTGCCATCGTCCTTCGCCGCTGCACACAGAACCTTCAGGGCTGCTCACACACCTGAAGCACGCACGCAGCTCGCTCACAGGATTTTCTAATGGTCTCAGCCGCAGCGCACAAGGGAATTCAGCCGTCAGCTGTCCCCGAGGACTTTAGGGCTGCGCGCGCACCTAAAGTCAACACGCCAAGTCCCTCACACAGCTGCAGCTCCTTTTTTTCTTCATGGTCGCGAGAGGAGTCAGAGACAAATTTTTCTTCTTACAGCTGCTGTGGACCTCTGCATGTTCAACGGGACAGCCCCTCAACATCACGGATCCACAGGCAATTTTTGCGCGGCCCAGACAATTTCGCCATCCCAGGCTAGCACTTGCTACCCCCACGCCCCCCTCCCTTCACCGCCGCCTGCAGCGAGCTTTCCCCGCAGCTCGCTCCCAAAGCCGGACTATCGAGGCCTCAGCTCCCCGCTGAGCCCTCTGGGGGGGAGTGTATGGGTAACCCCCACAACATACTGGGACAAGCAGAGCGCTCAGCTGGAGCAATTAACATAGCAGCGTGATCTATGGACTGATAACAATATGTTGATGTGCCTTGTAACCTCTTTTGTCCTACAGCTCTGGACCAGAGGCGAATTCCGGCCAGTAATCTTCCTATTGTTATGTGTGACTCTCAAATGCAAATGTCCATACCTACTGCTGTGAATGCATTGTCTGTAGTGGGGTATAAAAACTGCATATGCTCTGTAACTCTCTCTCTCTCTGACCACTGCTTCTGACTACTGCTGCTGACGAGAGCCTCCGGGCTCGCTCTAGCCCGCACCCATAGGGCTGGAGTGAGTTCTGTGATGGCGGTATGATTAATAAACTCCCTTAGAAACTCTCAGTTCGCTGCCTATTATTCCATGCCGCCACATTATAACCTTTTCCAGACTGATAGATCTTAATTACTTTGTTTCTCATTTGTTCCTGAATTTCTTTGGATCACAGCATGATGTCTAGCTTTTGAGGATGTCTTGGTCTACTTCACTTTGTCAGGCAGGTCCTATTTAAGTGATTTCTTGATTGAGAACAGGTGTGGCAGTAATCAGGCCTGGGTGTGGTTCGAGAAATTGAACTCAGCTTTCCAAAGATGTGATAAACCACAGTTAATTTACAGTGGGGTAAAAAAGTATTTAGTCAGCCACCAATTGTGCAGGTTCTCCCACTTAAAAGATGAGAGAGGTCTCCAATTTTCATCATAGGTGTACCTCAACTATGAGAGACAAAATGAGAAAAAAAAAATCCAGAAAATCACATTGTCTGATTTTTAAGATAAGATAAGATAAGATAAGATAAGCCTTTATTAGTCCCACAACGGGGAAATTCCAGGATTGCAACAGCACAGGGATAGCAACACTCAGAGCAACAATCAGAAGGCAAGAAAAAAAAAAACAAACAAAAAAAAAAACAACAAAAAAAAAACAAGCAAGCAAGAGCAGCTAATATACATATGTACATATTACTATAAAATATATATATACACACACACACACACAGACACACAGTGCAGAGCATTGTAGCTGGATGGAATAATATGTAGATATATAAAAACACAGTGCGGAGCATTGTAGCTAGATGGAATAAATATATAGATATATAAATATAAACACACCCAGTGCAGAGCATTGTAGCTAGATGGAATAAATATGTAAATATATAAACACACACAGTGCAGAGCATTGTTGCTAGGTGGGATGAAACAGCATAACCGTCTATTTAGTTATCCTACATGGTATGATTATGTGCCCATACATATTCTCACCCTCCATAGCGACCGGTATGTTCCTAGTTGTATGCCGGAGAGGACCATTGTGTAAGTCTATTGCATCTTTTGCATTCAAAAAAAAAAAAAAAAAAAAAAAAAAAAAACTATTAGTTTGTTACGTCTTTTTGCTATCTCTGCGAGCAGCCCTGCTTAGGTTGTACAGTCTGACAGCCGTTGGTAGGAAGGACCTACGAAAGAATTTATTTGCAAATTATAGTGAAAAATAAGTATTTGGTCAATAACAAAAGTTCATCTCAATACTTTGTTATATACCCTTTGCTGGCAATGACAGAGGTCAAACGTTTTCAGTAAGTCTTCACAAGGTTTTCACACACTGTTGCTGGTATTTTGGCCCATTCCTCCATGCAGATCTCCTCTAGAGCAGTGATGTTTTGGGGCTGTCGCTGGGCAACACGGACTTTCAACTCCCTCCAAAGATTTTCTATGGGGTTGAGATCTGGAGACTGGCTAGGCCACTCCAGGACCTTGAAATGCTTCTTACGAAGCCACTCCTTTGTTGCCCAGGCGGTATGTTTGGGATCATTGTCATGCTGAAAGACCCAGCCACATTTCATCTTCAATGCCCTTGCTGATGGAAGGAGGTTTTCACTCAAAATCTCATGATACATGGCCCCATTCATTCTTTCCTTTACACGGATCAGTCGTCCTGGTCCCTTTGCAGAAAAACAGCCCCAAAGCACGATGTTTCCACCCCCATGCTTCACAGTGGGTATGGTGTTCTTTCTCCTCCAAACACGACAAGTTGAGTTTTTACCAAAAAGTTTTATTTTGGTTTCATCTGACTATATGACATTCTCCCAATCCTCTTCTGGATCATTCAAATGCTCTCTAGCAAACTTCAGACGGGCCTGGACATGTACTGGCTTAAGCAGGGGGACATGTCTGGCACTGCAGGATTTGAGTCCCTGGCGGCGTAGTGTGTTACTGATGGTAGCCTTTGTTACTTTGGTCCCAGCTCTCTGCAGGTCATTCACTAGGTCCCCCCGTGTGGTTCTGGGATTTTTGCTCACCGTTCTCATGATCATTTTGACCCCACGGGGTGAGATCTTGCGTGGAGCCCCAGATTGAGGGAGATTATCAGTGGTCTTGTATGTCTTCCATTTTCTAATAATTGCTCCCACAGTTGATTTTTTCACACCAAGCTGCTTACCTATTGCAGATTCAGTCTTCCCAGCCTGGTGCAGGTCTACAATTTTGTTTCTGGTGTCCTTTGACAGCTCTTTGGTCTTGGCCATAGTGGAGTTTGGAGTCTGACTGTTTGAGGTCGTGGACAGGTGTCTTTTATACTAATAATGAGTTCAAACAGGTGCCATTAATACAGGTAACGAGTGGAGGACAGAGGAGCCTCTTAAAGAAGAAGTTACAGGTCTGTGAGAGCCAGAAATCTTGCTTGTTTGTAGGTGACCAAATACTTATTTTCCACCATAATTTGCAAATAAATTCTTTAAAAATCCTTCAATGTGATTTTTTGGATTTTTTTCCCCTCATTTTGTCTCTCATAGTTGAGGTATACCTATGATGAAAATTGGAGACCTCTCTCATCTTTTAAGTGGGAGAACTTGCACAATTGGTGGCTGACTAAATACTTTTTTGCCCCACTGTATGTTTTAATCGGGGGGGGGGGGCACTTTTTCAGACAGGGCCATGTAGGTTTGGATTTTTTTTTACTCTTAGTAATGAACACCTTCATTTAAAAATGGCATTTTGTGTTTACTTGTGTTATCTTTTTCTAATATTTAAATTTGTTTGATGAACTGAAACATTTAAGTGTCACAAACATACAAAAAAATGAGAAATCAGGAAGGGGATAAACACTTTTTCACACCACTGTATGTCAAGGATCTCACACATCATCTTATCTAACACCCTCTCAACAACTTTTAACTTAAGACCTTGATAGTTCCCTCTTTCAGCAGCATTGTGGTGACACCAGCATAACAGCCTCTGCTACTGTATAAAGGACTGTTGTAATGCTGCATGTTCAAAACAAACTAGAGTAACACTCAACTCCATTAAAGTAAAAAAAAAAAGAAAATAACAAGCTAGTCCATCCTGTTTGAAACATTGCTGGGTCTAGAAGTTTTCAGGTGCATTTCACTCTGGTTATTTTCTTCATCTTGGATTGCCATTATTATTATTATTATTATTATTATTATTATTATTATTATTATTATTATTATTATTATTATGTTTTGCATATTTAATTCTCCATAGGTCATCCTCTTAGTTTAACGTTATCAGTGTTATTTACTATTTTCATTATTTTCATAATCTTGTCTCCCCTGGTTCCTCTGTTCATGTTTGGTGCATTTTCTGTGTGTGATTGTCTGCTCAGCCCCACCTGTCCTGTTCTCTGTAACCATGCCCTGCTGTCTCCATTTGCCCTGATTGTGCTACCTGTTCTGTATTGTGCTGATTACTCCTGTGTCTATTTATGTCAAGCCCCAATCTTGTCTGGTCATGTGTGTCATTAGTCATACTTGCGTGATCAACACGCTTCTTGTCTGCCTTGCCTGATCCTGTCTGATCTGTGTAAGTTTTTGGTTACAGCTCCTGAGCTGTCTGTCATGGTCCAAGCCGACTTGGCTTTCCTGGCTTGGTCCTGATCTCTTTGTGGGTTTTGGCTTTGCTGTTTGTGTGCATTATGGATATTTTCCCTATCCTTAGCCTGGATATCCTTAGCTGCCTGACCGGCAGCTGTTTATCAGCCTCTGGTCTTTTTCCCACGCTGCTGACAGTCTGCCGGTCCTACCACGCCCCCTCGCTCTCAGTAATTCCACCAGCTGCTCCCGATCCTGGTGATTATCCTCGCCCAGGTGCTGCCTAGTTTGAGGAATTAGTCTCGAGGGAACCGAAGCTCCTGTTGGAAGTAGAGCACGCTTTCACCTCGGAGCCTCCTCCATGTCGTTGCCGTTCCCGGAGGTCTCGCCCAAAGAATTCCATCGCTAGCCGGCCAGCAACCCCCCTCTCACCGAAGGAGGAGAATCCTGCAGTGGAGCCGCCTGTTTCTCCCGAGGTGTCACCTGCAGCTCCCTCCTCCATTGCTGTTACCTCCGCCAATGTGGAGAGCCCCTTTTTTCTGCCGGATCCATCTGCCCCTGTGCCAATCTGGGGGGCTTCTCCACCATATATTGAGGAGCCCAGAGTTGCCATGGACATGGAGGGGGATGGGAATACTCCAGACGCCACTGGAGACATCGCGAACCAGGAGAACAGGCAAGTTCCTTTCCATTTTCCTATTATTAATGAACAATTTTGCCTGTTCCCTGGCCAAGAGACTCGGGTCCTTCAGTCCCCTGAGTTCTCTGCACCAACGGCATGTAATCACTCCTCACCGACCCTGTCCGTGTCTCCTCTGTGTGTTTTGGTGAATTCTCCAGTTTCCACAACGAGTTGTCAGGCAGAGGAGGAGCCCGAGGCCCTGGGGAATCCTCTCCCAGGGTCGGTGGAGAGGCAGCCTCCTGCCGCCATGCTGGATCAGTCACCAGCAGGGGGAATTTCGCCTGGGAGCCTCGAGACTGTGACCACCATCACGCCTACTGCGGGAACCGCCACAGCAGAGTCATCCCCTGGACCAGACCCCCCAGCCCATGGGACCCGGACCATCATCGTCGACAGTGTCGAAGTCCTGGATGGCGGTAGAGCTCGAGCACAGGCAAGTTGTCTCTCCTGTAATTCAATTGCCTTTGATCGAGAGATCTTGTCTGGCTCTTGGGGAGGAGAGTCGGGTGCGGCTCTTGGCCGTGCCTGAGCTCGCCTCGCTGGGATCTGCTGCTGCCGGCGACCCTAACCTTTTCTTCTCTCCCATGTCTGCCGAGCCCCTCACTAGGGTTGCCGGGCAGGAGCTGCCATCATCAGGGTTGCTGACTGACGACGACGGGACGTTGGCGGCACCGGAGGAGATCGATGGGGGAACAGTGCCGAGCACGACGACGGAGGCTACGCACCCCAAATTGCCAGAGTCCTGGACGGCAGTAGAGCCCGAGTTCAGGCAAGTGTGTCCCATTATATCAAGTCCCCAGAAATCTATATCACACTGCTCGACTCATGGCGAGGAGGGCCCGGGGCGGCTCGTAGCAGCCCTCGGGTCCGCCGCTCCCGGCGACCCTTTGTGTAATCCTGCTAAACCAGCTAGAAGATTGAGCCTTGGTGGAGGTATGCACTCATGGATCACCTCCAAAATATAATGGGTTCATCTGTAACCCAAACTTTCATTGAACTTTGTCCAGTAGTTTTTGAGTACGTAGTCATTGTGAGAAGATAGAGCTTTGGCACAGGTATGCACTCTCAGATCATAACCAACAAATATTCTTACATATATTTTTCCACATCAGTTATCTTCTTAATCAATCCTAACCACCTGAACAGACTCAGCACACCATATGAACTAACGGGCCAGTTTTGGCGCGTGGGCTATATGTTTGACACCCGTGGACTAGACTGTAAAAATAACCTACATATATAGAGGGTTTAGTTCACCTCAGAAGAAGTGCAATTCATTCTTCACAGCAATGTAAAACTATTCACAGTGAGGTCACTCTTTTCTCTGTCATAAGAAAACACATTTGTGCAGCTGCGGACAATGTTGCTTCAGTGGTCTGATCGCTGAGAGCGGGCGCCACCACCTACTGCTGACATGAGGTATTGCACAAAATTGTTTCAAATTTTGCGCAAAGACCAGTAGTCACAATGACATGACATTTTCAGTGGTTTCTCAGAGGTCATTGGACCTCCATTCCATTCCTCAGTGGAAGTCACTTTTGTCCTGCGATAAGCACAGTTGCCATGGAAACCCACTCCTTGCCTTCCGACAATGGACACTTGTAAATTGGACAAACTTTGTATGAATTCCACCAAATTTTCTATGATCGATATTAGTCCCGCACCGAATGTGTCTATATAAAAATAATAAACAAACATTTTAGCGCCTCATTGATTAAAGGAAGAATTTCTGAAAACTGTTTTCTTTCTTTTTTTCTCGCTGGCAGAAAAAAAAATACGACGGAATGACTAGAGCGTATTGACAGTACATGTACATAATACAGAACTGTTTCCATGGTGACCAGCATGCTTCAATGGCTTCCTCGTAATGCAAAACATAACAATTACAGCCCAGACAATCCTTGTTTGATTTGGACCAAACTTTGCACAAATCATACTGATCCCACTCTGAGCACGTCTTTATATCAATATTCACAAAACGGTCACACCACCACCTACTGCTGACATGAGGTACTGCACAAATTTGTATCAAATTTTGCGCAAAGACCAGTAGTCACAATGACATGATATTTTCAGTGGTTTCTCAGAGTGCATTGAACTACCGTCAGTGGAAGTCACTTTTGTCCTGTGATAAGCTCAGTTGCCTTGGAATCCCATTCCTTTCCATTCAAGACGTTTTATACATGGTTTACTTTATTATTCCTGCAGCCCTTGCAGCAACAACAGGAAATTTTCCGAGACAGCAAGGTACGACGGGCGCTGGGTTGCGCGGGTGCGTGGGGGGCAAAGGCCAGCTTACACCTGCTTGCAGGTTTAATTGGTTTAATGTTTCTCCTTGTAATCATGCCTTAAGTCTTGTTAGTCCTTTGGCCCTGTTTCCCAGTGTTTACTGTCCATGTCTGCTTCCTTCTGTATGTTTTTGTCTGCCCGGTCCCTTGTTGCCCTTGTTAGCATGACTACCGTCACCTGTGTATTCTTATTACACATCTTCCGGCGCCACACGAGTAGGCTGCCTTTTTGCAACAGCGGATCAATTTCTTCCTATTTCTATTTACTATCTGGCTTCTCTTGCTAATCTTTCTGATCCGGTGACACCTTATCCATCACAGACGGACACGGATCGCCCAAATGTCTTCTGAGCTGGCAGATGGAGCCACTGTTTTTAGCAGGATACGTTACAGCAGAGACCAGCTGCTAGCATTTAACCGGACCAAGATGCTAGCGCAAGACTTCGACATACCGGGTGAAATAAGACAGAAACGATGTGGATGCCGTGCTGGAGCAAGACGGCGGGTGAGAAATATAAGGTACAGACCCGTCCTTTCATCCGTTATTATGGGGAATGTACGATTGCTACTCAATAAGACAGATGAGCTAGTGGCTATGACCCGCTACAAGAGCGTCTTCAGAGAGATTAGCATGATGTTGTTTACTGAGACGTGGCTAACAGAACTAGCAACAGATGCTAACATCGAACTGGAGGGTTTCCACACAATACGGGCAGACCGGACACCAAACAGTGGGAAGGCAAGGGGCGGAGGAGTGATAATGTATGTCAATAACAGCTGGTGCAGACCGGGACATATCACGGTTAAACAACAACACTGCAACAAAGACACTGAGTTGCTAGCTGTTAGCATGCAGCCTACCTATCTCCCAAGGGAATACTCACACGTGATCTGCATTGTTATTTATGCAAATCCGATGGCGAACGCTGGGACAGTGCGTGACGCCATTCACTCAGTAACTGGCAGGCTGCTGACAGAACACCCAGATGCTCTACTCCTCATCTCAGGTGATTTCAACCATATTTCACTGTCCCCCATTCTGCCCACGTTCACCCAGTATGTTACATGCCACACTAGAGACAATAAAGCACTGGACTTATTCTATGCAAACACTAAGGAGGCGTACACCTCATCACCACTCCCCCCACCCGGGAGGTCGGATCACAACTTGGTTCATCTCCTGCCGGTGTACAAACTCCTAGTACACAGACAACCTCCGGTCATGCGCAGGGTGAAGTTATGGTCTGAGGAGGCAATGGACGCTCTAAAGGACTGTTTTGAAACCACTGCCTGGGAACAGCTCTGCGATCCATGTGGTGAGGACATCGATGGCCTCACTCACACCATCACAGACTATATCAGCTTCTGTGTGGACAACACCGTACCCACCAAGACCATACGGTGTTGCTCGAACAACAAACCCTGGATCAACCCTGAGATTAAAACACTTCTGAGAGAGAAGAAGAGGATCTTCAGGTCGGGGAACAGGGAGATGCTGAAGTCTGTACAGAGGGAGCTGAGGAGGAAGATCAGAGAATGCAAGGACAGCTTCAGGAAGAAGATGAAGGACAAGCTGCAACAGAGCGACATCGGCGGGGTCTGGAGAAACCTTAAAACCATCTCTGGGCTCCAGAATACCTCCTCCCAGGCCACGGGAGGCAGGGAGTGGGTGAACAATCTGAACCTGTTTTTTAATGGGTTTAACCCCCCCCCCCCCGACTGCACACCAACCACTGCTGCCTCTAAAGTCATCGAGACCTGCTGTCCACACCCAACTCCACCAACACCCCCCACTCCCAGCACACTGCCCCCCAACCTGACCCTCACTAAGACCCAGGTGAGGACGGAGCTGAGGAAGATCAAGGCGAGGAAGGCTTTGGGACCGGACGGCATCAGCGCGAAGCTCCTCAAGTCCTGCGCAGACCAGCTGTGTGGGATTGTGGAGCACATCTTCAACCTGAGCCTGAAGCTGGGAAGGGTACCACAGTTGTGGAAAACATCTTGTGTGGTACCTGTACCAAAGACTTCCCACCCCAAAGACCTGAACAGCTACAGACCAGTGGCCCTGACGTCTCACATGATGAAGACCCTGGAGAGACTGCTCCTTGCCCACCTCCGCCCGCTGGTAGGACCAGCGATGGATCCACTCCAGTTCGCCTACCAGCATGGCATTGGGGTGGAGGATGCAGTGATCTTCCTCCTTCACCGTTCTCTGTCCAACCTGGAGAAGCCCGGGAACGTGGTGAGGATCATGTTCTTTGACTTCTCCAGTGCTTTCAACACCATCCAACCGATGATCCTGAAGGACAAGCTGCTGTGAGCAGGGGTGGACCAGCACCTGTCATCTTGGATCCTGGACTACCTCACTAACCGGCCACAGTTTGTGAGAACCCGGGATTGTGTGTCCGACACGATCATCGGTAGCACGGGAGCCCCCCAGGGAACGGTTTTGGCTCCCTTCCTGTTCACCCTTTATACTGTGGACTTCTCACACAACACAACACACTGCCATCTACAGAAGTTCTCTGATGACTCTACGATCGTCGGCCTCATCTCCAACGGAGATGAAGCTGAGTACAGAGGACTTATCCAGGACTTCGTGGACTGGTGCCATCAGAACTGCCTCCAGATCAACGCAAGGAAAACTAAGGAGCTGGTGGTGGACTGCCGCAGGCAAGGACAACCCCTCATGGCACCAGTAAACATCCAGGGAGCAGACATTCAGATGGTGACATCCTACAAGTACCTGGGTGTTCATCTGAACAATAAACTAGACTGGTCACACAATACCGACGCACTCTACAAGAAGGGACAGCGCAGGCTGTTCCTACTGAGGAGGCTCAGGTCTTTTGGTGTACAAGGGGTGCTCTTGAAGGCATTCTACAACACGGTGGTGGCATCAGCCATCACTTTTGGAGTGGTCTGCTGGGGCAACGGCATTGCAGCAGCCGATAGGAAAACACTGAACAAACTGATCAAGAAAGCTAGCTCTGTCCTGGGGCAATGCCTTGACCCAGTGGAGGAGATAGGAGAGAGAAGGATGGTGGCTAAACTGTCATCTCTGCTGGAGTCCGAGTGCCACCCCATGCAGGACATATTGAATGCACTGAGGAGCTCAATTAGCAGTAGACTACATCATCCTAGGTGCGCGACCGAGAGGTTTCGCAGGTCCTTCCTACCTACGGCTGTCAGACTGTATAACCTAAGTAGGGCTGCTCGGAGAGATAGCAAAAAAATGTGACGACCTAATAGTATTGAATGCAAAAGACGCAACAGACTTACATAAATGGTCCCCTCCAGTATACAACTAGGACAATATCAGCTGCTATGGAGGGTGACAATATGTATGGGTACATATTCATAATATGTAGGATAACCAAGTAGATGGCTATGCTGTTTATTCCATCTAGCTAAAATGCTTTGCACTGTGTATATACAGTATATTTCAGAATCAGAATCAGAATCAGAATCAGCTTTATTGGCCAAGTATGCACAACACATACAAGGAATTTGACTTTGGCTAAAAACTTGCTCTCGTTGTTCAGGTGAAGGATTTAAATAAGGATTCAATGACAACCAGAGTATGTACAGTAAATTACAGTCTGTCCACGTTTCTATAAAAGGATGCAAATATATACAGGAATATATGCAGTTATTTACTCGGACTAACCACACTTTGCAGAAATATATGAAAAAATATACAATCACACAGTATTTCAATGTGGACTCAGATTCAGTGATATAATGTGAATGAAGTAAAAAGCAGTGTGAGAGTTATGTGCAATGTAATAATGGATGAAAAGTCATGAGTACAGCAACAGGTAGGACTAGGTGAATGTTAGGAGTTCATCAGAGTGATGGCTTGAGGAAAGAAACTGTTCCTGTGACGGGTGGTTTTGACCTTCAGTGATCTGTAACGACGACCAGAAGATAGAAGTTCAAACAGTTTGTGGCCGGGGTGTGATGGGTCAGCACAGATGTTTCCCGCCTGTTTCCTGGTTATGGACCGATATAAGTTCTCAATGGAGGGTAGGTCGGTACCAATGATCCTCTCCGCAGACTTAATGATCCGCTGCAGTCTGGTCTTGTCCTGTTTAGTGGCAGATCCAAACCAGACAGTGATGGAAAAGCAGAGGACAGATTGGATGATGGCGGTGTAGAAGACAACCAGCAGCTCCTGAGGCAAATCAAACTTCTTGAGCTGACGCAGAAAAAACAACCTCTGCTGGGCCTTTTTCCGGACAGTGTCAATATGGGAGGACCACTTCAGGTTCCGGGAGATTGTGGTACCCAGAAACTTGAAGGAGTCCACAGTGGACACTGTGCTGTTGAGGATGGTGAGTGGGGGGAATGAAGGGGGGTGTCGCCTGAAATCCACAGTCATCTCCACCGTTTTGGCTGGGTTAAGTTCAAGATGGTTCTGGCTGCACCAGAGGATCAGCTGCTCCACCTCCCGCCTGTATGCAGACTCATCATCATCCCGGATCAAACCGATGACTGTGGTGTCGTCCGCAAACTTCAGGAGCTTCACCGAAGGGTCCTCTGAGGTGCAGTCGTTGGAGTAGAGGGAGAAGAGCAGTGGGGAAAGGACACATCCTTGGGGGGCGCCAGTACTAATTTTTCGGGAGCTGGATGTAAATCTCCCTAGCTTCACCTGTTGCCACCTGTCAGTCAGAAAGCTGGAGATCCACTGGCAGGTGGAGGGGGGCACCTTGAGCTGGAGGAGCTTCTGATGAAGAATGCCTGGGATGATGGTGTTGAACGCTGAGCTGAAGTCGACAAACAGGATCCTGGCGTACGTCCCTGGGGAGTCGAGGTGTTGCAGGATGTAATGTAGTCCCATATTCACTGCATCATCCACTGACCTGTTTGACCGGTAGGCAAACTGCAGTGGGTCCATCAGGGGGCCTGTGATGACCTTCAGGTGGCTCAGCACCAATCTCTCCAAGGATTTCATGACCACAGAGGTCAGGGCAACAGGTCTGTAGTCGTTTAATCCTGTAATAGAGGGTTTCTTGGGAACTGGAATGATGATGGAGCGTTTGAAGCAGGAAGGCACTTCACGCAGCTCCAGTGATCTGTTAAAGATCCGGGTGAAGATGGGGGCCAACTCGTTGGAGCAGACTCTCAGGCAGGACGGAGACACACCATCAGGTCCTGCAGCCTTCTTGATCTTTTGTCTCTGAAAGACCCGGCGCACCTCCTCTTCACAGATCATTAGTGCTGGTGGGAGATCAGAGTGGAGGAGGGATGGAGTTCCTGGGGCTGCAGATAATCCTTTTGTGTGGGTGGGAGGTGAGAACTGTAGGTTCTTTTCAAACCTGCAGTAAAAGCTGTTTAGGTCATTAGCCAGCTGGAGGTTTTCCGCAGGGTGGGGGGATGGTCTCCTGTAGTTGGTGATATTCCGTAGGCCTCTCCAGACAGAAGCAGAGTTGTTAGCTGAGAAGTTTTTTTGTAACTTCACACTGTAGCTCCTCTTAGCAAGCCTGGTCTCCTTCGTCAGCATGTTTCTGGCCCGCTTGTACAGAGTCCAGTCACCAGTCCTGTAGGCCTCCTCCTTGGTCTGACGTAGCTGCTTCAGTTTAGGAATGAACCAGGGTTTATTGTTGTTGTATATGCAGAAGGTCTTGGTCTGCACACACATGTCCTCGCAGAAACAGGTGTATGATGTCACAGTGTCAGTGAGTTCATTTAAGTTAATGGCTGCAGCTTCAAAAACACTCCAATCTGTGCAGTCAAAGCAGGCTTGTAACTTCAGCTTTGATTCCTCAGTCCATTTCTTCACAGTCCTTACAACAGGCTTGAAAGTTTTTAGTTTCTGTCTGTATGTTGGAATAAGATGGAGCAGGCAGTGGTCAGAAAAACCCAGAGCTGCACGGGGGACGGCATGATAGGCATTTCTTAAAACTGTGTAACAGTGGTCAAGTGTATTTGTGTCCCTGGTGGGACATTTAATATGCTGTCTGTATTTAGGAAGCTCATTTGTGAGATTAGCTCTATTGAAATCACCCAGAATGATAAGCAGAGAGTCTGGATGTTTTTCCTCCACCTCTGCTATCTGGTCAGCGAGGTGCTGCAGTGCCTCCGTTGTACAAGCAGCAGGCGAGATATCAATTCCGACCAGAATAAATGAGGAGAACTCTCGCGGTGAATAAAAGGGTTTACAGTTTATGAACAGTTTTATTTATATATTTATATATTTATGTGTACATATGTATATTCACTGCTCTTATTTTTCTTATCTTCTAAATTATTGCACTGAGTGTTGCTATCCCTGTGCTGTTGCAATCCTGGAATTTCCCCATTGTGGGACTAATAAAGGCTTATCTTATCTTATCTTATCTCTTGTCGATTGCCCTGATGGCCTTCCATAAAAGCCAGTCTTGGCTCTTCCCTCGTTGTGGTGTCACTATCCACGGTTACATGTGCAAAATTTCTTCAATCTGATTACAATTCAGATCAGAACTTTACTGTTTACATGAATCCTGAAAAAGCTGATCTGATTAGGACGTGTGTTTCCATGTGTTACTCGTTTGAACGGACTACGTAAATCATTTTGACATGCGCACAATTATCTGACATTCCGGAAATAAATGGTAAAATGGTAAATGGCATTCACTTATATAACGCTTTTATTCTCATCTCTTGATGACCAAAGCCCTTTACAGATCCTGCTATCCACCCATTCACACACTGATGGTGGCATGCTGCCTAACATGGCGCTTCCAGACCCACCAGGAGCAATTGGGGGTGAAGTGTCTTGCCCAGGGACACAACGGCAGGATATCTGGGGAGAGTGGGATTCGAACCGCCAACCATGTGGTTATTGGACGACCTGCTCTACCTCCTGAGCCACTGCCGAAGAAGAAGCAACTTCCGATGTAAACAAACCTCGCTTCGTGTCTTTCTCTTTTTGAAATGGACCTGTATTGTGTTATTCAGACTGTACTTTTGCTTCTGCTGGTCTCTGTAATGAAGCTACAAGTCCAGCAGTACATACGTCTACATATTACGAACAGAGGGAGATAGCAGGATGATACAGACCAGATTTGTTTTACTTCCGCCATGTCTTCCGCTAGCTGCTGTAAAGGTGGAAATGCGTCACATCAACATGTAGCTGATGAACAGACATGCGCAGTAAACATATTTTCTACCCAAACTTCAGAATAAGTGTTTATGTGCGCACCAGTCGGATGAACAATTGGAATAACCCACCTGTCTCAATCGGAAGGAAATTTTGATCTGAATGAGTGTGATCTGGTCAGATTATTCAGATTGGCGTGTTTACATGAAGCATTTTTATTCTGATCAGGCTTTTAATCCAGTTACTTGTGTCCATGTAAACATGGCTACTGATGTTATGTGGCTCTGATCTTCCCGTGTTCCCTGGTTCCTGGACTTCTCCTGTGCCTACTAGCTCCTCATCCTCTTTCCATGGTTTGTAATATTTAGTTATCTGTCTCCTTAGTTTTTATCTCCTTGTGTTTAAGTTTAGGTTATTGTGTTTCTCAGCACCTGTGCTGTGTTTTATTTCCATAGTCATTTCATTGTTTTCAGTTAGTATTTTCTATTTAGTGTGCTAAAATCCTTTGTTGTTTACTGTTAAGAAATTGTCCCCTCAGTGAACTCTGCCTGTATCTAGGTCATCCTTTGCCTGCTTCATGCTCTGACCCATATCAGCCTAGCCTTTTGTTCCGGCCTCCAAGATCCAGTGACAGGATAGAAATCAATGCCAACTAAAGTGAGTCATATTGATTATCTTGCTACAGTACAGCAATCTGCTCTGAAATCTTGGGTCAGGACATTCAATGTGGATGTCAGTTTTACAGCTTTTACACCAAGGTCTTACTGCAGACAACATAAAAGCAGATATAGTAAATAAATGAATCAAAATAAGAAGAGACTGGATCACACAACACTGCTGTGATGTAAGTTGGAACCATTCTTTTTGTACAGTCAGTTTGCTCCAGTATGAGAAATTCACCAATAATTTGTAGATGGAACCTGCAAATTCTTTTACCATGTCCTTTAAAAATATGTCAGGGTAGGAAAACAATAGCACCACTGGCAGAATGTCAGTGGAAGAGAGGTCAGTGCCCCATACTGCCCACCTAAGTTATTGCAGAGTGCACAGACAAATTAACGCCCCATGGCTGGAAGCATCTCAATCTGCTTACCAAAAGGAAAGTAAAAGTGCCATGGATTAACTGGACAATGATTACTTATGCTGCAGTGTTTTAGACAATCAATAGGATGGTGGCAGATTTTTTTTTATTGTGGAAAATCACAGTCATTAAATTTAGCAAAGTTTTAATTTTAAACCAGGCAGTGGCACTTACTATATTAGCATTTCACAAATGAGCACAAATAATGGCATGGCAAGCCTTTCTATCGCAGTCCATTTCTCAAAGATAATTTTCTTCTTTAAATAATAACATCCAAAATAAAGAAAATATATTTTAAAGCATGCAAAACACCTCAGTCAAAAGAAGGATTTACGGTTTCAAACAAAATTATTCACGCCATAGTAAATTATTGGCAAAACTTACAAACTTTTACAGTAGCTGTTTAAAAAAATGAATAAAGAAACATTAAATAGTTCAGCAAAACTAATATTTGCAAGTGGTTTCTAAAAATTCAGTACAAAATATCACTTTAAATATCTACTGTCTTAGAGATAGTCAACCCCATCATCGCAGGTTTCTTTAGTTAGTACAGCACTCTTTTGCTGGTATAACCTGCTACAGACATGATGCATAGTCAGATAGCAGCATCTGGCAGTGTTTCTGAGGAATCTTAGCTCATTCCTCATGGAGAATGCCCTCCAGTCCACTAATATTCTTGGGTTTGTGTGCTGCAACTAAATTTTTGTGGTTTATAGCTCATCAAAATCAGAAATCTAGTTTCCCAACTTATTGGAATACTTCATTTCAAGTTTGAGCAAATTAAGCCTGTTTTCCACTAGCCCAGCACACCTCGGTACGGCTCGATTCACTTCAGTACGGCTCGGAATGCTTCTGTCTCCATTAGCACGGTGTTGTGCTTGTGCTGTGATGGTTTGTGTTAGGAGGTTTTAGAAGCGGGGCAGCGGCAGATTCTCAGCGAGGCAGGGCCACACTCCCGTGACATTACGCACCCGACTGAATCCTTATTTACACGAGACAAAAAAGGATTCACTGATTACTGCCTTGCTCGCTCTGTGGTTTTATCTCACAATTAATTTTATCTCATAATTAAGCTGCAACAACACAAGTCACTTTTGTTTTGAATTAACTGCCAAATGACCTAGAAATAATGAGCTGAAACTTGTTTTTATTCGTATTAAATAATGAGACGGTGGCACACTGGCCAACACCAAATTGTATTATTTTTTACATCCTAGGGCATTTTGGATGTACTGAATTAAAAAAATTCATGTTTTTCACCTTCAGGTCAATGTTTGGAACAACAGTATTATTATTTTCCATTTAGATGATGCTACACTCCTTCTAAAGTATTGTAAATCTCTGACTTTGGAATGCTGATAGAACATTCAATTTACATATACTTGTACCTACTTTGACTTGGTGCTAATTTTTTATGATATTTCAATAAAAAGAACAGAAAGCTTACAAAAAGATTTCTTTTTTGGTCTAATTAAAAATTACATTACCTTTACAATGGTTGACCCCTGACAGGAAGATCAGCATCATTTTGATCAGACTAGGCAATGGAATTTCTATGTAATTATACTGTTTTATAATTCAGTGTTATAACAGACAAACCACACTTTCCAAAACAATTCCATTTTATTATATACAAAATATTAAAAGAAAAAAAAAACTTTGCAACACAACATGAAGGTTAATCGACATTTTATACACGCCGACCACTGAGTTCCTCTACACCAGCTTCCCAAACTGGGTCACGAAGACTCGGTTGAATGAAGGCGTCTCTGCCAGCTGTGGGTCAGGAAGGCTCGGTTGAATAATCCGGACGGGCTGTCGCGGCGGACGCGTGGGATGATTCTACAAGGAAAATGCACACAATAAAATACAGCACGAAAGTGCAATATATACAGAAAAGACAATAGTTTTTAACAAGATTACATAAGCTTATTTCAGCGTATTGTTCACATGAATAATTAAAATAAAAGCTTTAGTCCGCAGTGTGCTGCAATAAAGCAGCGATCATCCACAAATGAACAGCTTTTTTATTGCATAAATAAACTGAGCGTCTTACCGAATATATTTGCGAAAAAACGCACAATAAAAAAAAATTAAAACTCACCGTTAAAGGACTCCGATGTCGAGACCTCCCGGTATATTTTTTCATTCCGGGCGGCTCCGTCTAACTCGCGCTGAATACGTTTGTCTGACAATGCAGTGAGCAGACACTGCACCTCCTTATTGGTCCATGGAACACCCTTATTACGCGAAGCCATTTTTGATAGAGAATAAATGAAAATAGCACAGCAATACACTGAAAAGAAACCGCCAACAGTGGTTGCGTGCTGAGTAAAGGCGGTCGTGAAGATTCTTTTTTTTTTTTTCTCCAAAAACTTTATTGAGAAGGTCGTGAAGATTTGGTAGATGAGGAGGAGGAGAGGGGCGGTTACAACCTGACCAATCAGCGCCGGTTACGACCTGACCAATCAGCGGCGACCAGTCTGTTAACGTCACAACACGGCACAGCTCAGCACTGCTGTACCCTGCCCTGGAGTGGGGCTGAGAATCGTGGCTGTTAAACCGTGTTGGGGCTTGTGGAAAAGCGTACAAAGCGTGCTGAGCCGTCCCGTGTCGCGCTACAGCGTGCTAGTGGAAAAGGCCCTTTACTGTCCAAACAACATACCAACAATAATAATGTATTAAAATCAAAGAAATTTGTGTCACGAGCTGAGCTCTGGAAGTTCTGCCAGGCTCAGTCTCATGGCTTTTTCCTTGTATTTATATATATTTGTTGTATTTTGTGCCTTTTGAGTTTTAATACTGCTTTCTATTTTCCTGTTTAGGCTTCTGTTTTGCTACGCTCGTGTTTCATTTCATTCATAATTGTTTTAGTCTGCATTTGATTATGTTTATTCTCTATATTTGTTCTGTGATGTTCTTTCTCTGGGTTGACAGCTGTCAGGTGGCTTTTCTAGCTTTGTGCTCTGCGTAGGCATCGCCCTGTCAGCTGTGAAGCTGCTCCTCCCTCCTTTTTTCCAGCTGATCCCAATCACCATTCATTGTTCCCTTTTGGCCCGAGTACACCGTATTGTACTTTACGTTTGTTGTTTCTTTCAATAAATTGCACAAACTCACAGTCCAGCGCGTGGGTCTCGCCTCTCTGCCCCGAAGGGCATTCATGACAATTTGTTATAATTGTGTCTCAAAAATCAATACATTACTCATAAAAACATTAAGGCTTGAGGACTCAGGCCTGTTTTTACCATGATCACAATTACCGTACTTCAACAATCAGTTATTTTAAGAGATAAACAGGACAGAGAGGGGAGATGAAGGACAGTATACTGACCATCCTTGGGTAGATCTCATGAATGGAATCACTGACGCAAAAGAAAACTAAGAAAAGGACAAAATAACATGAAGGGTGTACTTGATGAAGCGTCTTTTCAAGGCTACACTAACATTTCTTGTATCCTCCATGTAAACCATTTGCACTGCATAATGCACTCTTGAACACAGGTTCCTTTGGTGGCTTATATGGAGATGCACTAAATAACATCATCTAAAAGGAATCTAAAAATAAAGGTTGTGGCTGGCTGTGGACAGACGAAAAAGTAAGACTTTTACGTTGCTCTTGCTTTAAGCATTTTATATGTGCATTGCCTTATTAAGGAGAGTGAAGTTAAATCTTCATTTACATCTTGTATTTGGATACAGAATATATGACTTTAAGTGAGTAGTCAGTCATAAGTTTCTCAAAGTTGCCTAATATTGTTAGTATAAAGCTGCTTAATATTGTTAATATACTAACAGTGTTAGCGTTTCTGATGGTGGATAACCTTTAAAAAAAACCCAAAACAATCTAGGTTACATTAAGATCATCTTTTGCTGAAAAATTTTACCCTAAAGGAGACAGCTGTTGTATAATGAAAAAGCTGCAAGCAGAGGTGAATAGGGATTACATTCTGCTCAGATGTATATAAAGGTCTATCCATTACCATTACTGCTCCCACTTAGCTCTTCAGGCTAATTCATCTGGCTTTGATCCTCTTTGACTAGGAACTCTCTGCTGAGGAACCTTTTCTCTTTCCACCATCATTTAGCTGATCTCGAACTGTTCTAATCTGAATCACAATGAATTTCAAGGAAATGGGGGTCAGCATAGCAGAGCTCTTTTCACGTTCAGCCTCAAAAAGGTGCATTAACAACACATTTGTGGCATCACTGTATGCTGAATTATGCAAAATATGTACACACTCTCTCTGCTAATGACGTGCTGCACTGTCCTAAAGACACCATTTATACGTTGCATGCTGCTGTCGCAAGCTTTTGTCGCAAGCTTTTGCCTCTTTCTGTATGCACAAAGGGAGGATAGTTGTTTAACACACCATGTCAGCCTGAAAAGCCAGCTGTTTGATTTTATGCACATGAAAAAGGATGTGAAAAAACAGGGAGCTAATGGAGAGGGATAAATGTAAAATGGTTCCCAAGGTGGGAGGAAGGAAGAACAGTTAAATGTGACTGGGTGGTGAATTGAAAAGCAGATGAACATAGAAAGAAAATGGTTACGGGAAGATGAAAATATTAGTAGAAGTAGACTTAAATATGTATTTGATGTCAAAGGGAAGCCTCAAAACCATCTCTGGGCACCAGAATACTTCCCCCCAGGCCATGGGGGGGGGGGGGACGGTAGGGAATGGGTGAACAACCTGAACCTGTTTTTTAACAGGTTTGGCCAACTGCCCTCTTCTCCACCTGCCCACCAAACACTGCTGCCTCCACCTTCATCTAGTCCCATTGTCCATGGCCTCCACACAACACCCCCACTCCTAGCACACAGCCCCCCTGCCCCATCCTGTCCCTCACTAAGACCCAGGTGAGAGCTGAGCTGAGGAAGAACAAGGCAAGGAAGGCTGCAGGTCCGGACGGTATCAGCTTGAGGCTCCTCAATTCCTGTGCAGACCAGCTGTGTGGGCTCGTGGAGCACATCGTCAGCCTGAGCCTGAAGCTGGGGAGAATACTACAGCTGTGGAAAACATCCTTTGTGGTACTTTTACGGAAGACCCCTCACCCCAAGGACCTGAACAGTTACAGACCAGTGACCCTCACATCACACTTAATGAAGACCCTGGAGAGGCTGCTCCTTGCCCACCTCCAACCCCTGGTGGGACCAGTAATGGATCCACTTCAGTTTGCCTACCAGCATGGCATCAGGGTGAAGGATGCAGTGATCTTCCTCCTACACTGTTCCCTGTCCTACCTGGAAAAGCCTGGGAGCACTGTGAGGATCATATTCTTTGATTTCGCCAGTGCTTTCAACACCATCTAACCAGTGAGGTTAGATGGGACACCATCTTAGGGACAAGGTACTGTGCGCAGGGGTGGACCAGCACCTGTCATCAGGGATCCTGGACTACTTCACAAACCGATCACAGTTTGTGAGAACCCAGAACTGTGTCTGATACCATCATCTGCAGCATGGGGGCCCCCCAGGGAACAGTTCTGGCTCCCTTCCTGTTCACCCTGTACACTGCTGACTTTTCACACAACACACAACACTGCCATCTACAGAAGTTCTCTGATAACTCTGTGATCGTCGGCCTCATCTCTGATGAGATGATGCGGAGTACAGAGGACTTATCCAGGACTTTGTGGACTGGTGCCAAGGGAACTGCATCCAGATCAATGCGAGAAAGACTAAGGAACTGGTGGTGGACTGCCTCAGGCGAGGACAACCCCCCACAGCACCTGTAAACATCCAGGGAACAGACGTTGAGATGGTGACATCTTACAAGTACCTGTATGTTCCCCTGAACAATAAACTGGACTGGTCACACAACACCAACACGCACTACAAGAAGGGGCAGCGCAGGCTGTTCCTCCTGAGGAGACTCAAGTCTTCTGGAGTGCAAAGGGCACTCCTGAAGGCCTTCTATGATTCGATGGTGGCATCAGCCATCACATTTGGTGTGGTCTGCTGGGGCAGCAGTATCATGGCAGCCAACAGGAAGAGACTGAACAGACTAATCAAAAAAGCTAGCTCTCTTCTGGGGTGACGCCTCGACCCAGTGGAGGAGATAGGAGAGAGGAGGATGGTGGCTAAGCTGTCATCTCTGCTGGAGTCTAAGTCCCACCCCATGCAGGACACGTTGAATGCATTGACAAGCTCATTTAGCAGTAGGCTGTGCCATCCTAGGTGCATGATGGAGAGGTTCCACAGGTCCTTCCAACCTACGGCTGCCAGACTTTATAACCTAACCAGGGCTGCTCGTAGAGGTCATATTGAATGTACTAAACATAACAACCTTGCACAATAAATTGTCCCCATCATTAAACAGCTAGGACAATATCAATCATTACTTGTCATGATCTGGTGAATGGGTGGGGGCTGTGCCTAGTTGTCTGATTAGTTTTGTCTTTTTCTGTTTATTTATTTTTCTGTTCACCTTGTTTGCTTTATTTGGTTTCTGTTTTTGGTTAGTTCATGATTAGTTTCTGTATTTCCTTTTGGTTATTGTTTTGACCACTGCTCCGGTGGTCCAGGGACTCAGGCAGGCCACCTGAGCTGCCTTGGTCTCTCTCCTGCGGCCTTTGGGTCTTTGCCACCTGTCATTCTGTGTTGGGGGTCACGAGTGTTTTTGTTTGTTTTGTCTCGGTCCCTCCATGCCTGTGTTCCCCCTTCTTCACCCCCAGGGTGGGTTGTTTTGTTTGTTTGGGGGGGGGGGGTTTCTTCTGTGTGTGTGTGTGTGGGGGGGGGTTGTTTTTTTGTGATGTTGCCCTGGGGTGTCTGGGCTCCACCCATTGAGAAGGGGGCTCTGTCATGATCCTGTGCATGGGTGGGGGCCTTGCCTAGTTGTCTGATTAGTTTTGTCTTTTTGTGTTTGTTTATTTTTCTGTTCACCTTCTTTGCTTTATTTGGTTTCTGTTTTTGGTTAGTTCATGACTAGATAAGATAAGATAAGATAAGATAAGCCTTTATTAGTCCCACAACGGGGAAATTCCAGGATTGCAACAGCACAGGGATAGCAACACTCAGAGCAACAATCAGAAGGCAAGAAAAAAAGCAAGCAAACAAGAGCAGCTAATATACATATGTACATATTACTATAAAATATATATATATACACACACACAGACACAGTGCAGAGCATTGTAGCTGGATAGAATAAATATATGAATATATAAACACAGTGCGGAGCATTGTAGCTAGATGGAATAAATATGTAGATATATAAACACCCACAGTATGGAGCATTGCAGCTAGGTGGAATAAATATGTAAATATATAAACACACACAGTGCGGAGCAATGTAGCTAGATGGAATAATATGTAGATATATAAACACACAGTGCGGAGCATTGTAGCTAGATGGAATAAATATATAGATATATAAATATAAACACACCCAGTGCGGAGCATTGTAGCTAGATGGAATAAATATGTAAATATATAAACACACACAGTGCAGAGCATTGTTGCTAGATGGGATGAAACAGCATAACCGTCTACTTAGTTATCCTACATGGTATGATTATGTGCCCATACATATTCTCACCCTCCATAGCGACCGGTATTTTCCTAGTTGTATGCCGGAGGGGACCATTGTGTAAGTCTATTGCATCTTTTACATTCAAAAACTATTAGTTTGTTACGTCTTTTTGCTATCTCTGCGAGCAGCCCTGCTTAGGTTGTACAGTCTGACAGCCGTTGGTAGGAAGGACCTGCGAAACCTCTCGGTTGTGCACCTGGGATGATGTAGTCTGCTGCTAAATGAGCTCCTCAGTGCATTCAGTTTAGTTTTCAGACTAGTTTCTGTATTTCCTTTTAGTTATTGTTTTTATCATTGCGTGCGCTGTGACAGCTCACGCATCACTTCCAGCTGTCAGGTTCTGTTCACGGGCTGTCGCGGCTGCCTGCAATGATCGCCACTTATGACCCTGCAGGTGTTGGTAATCAGGGGGTTCCTTTTAAAGCCGTGGGCACCACTTCCCTGGTGCAGCGGCGTCAATCTCTCAAGTCAGGAATCCCCTGGACACTGTTCAACTAAGTGATTATTTTCCTGTCTTTGCTCACGTTTTGTTTGTTTTGGCGTTCACTGCCCCAGCCTCTGCGCTGTAACTTTTTGTTGGTGTTTGTTTTGTATTTTGTGTTTCTTTTAGTTAATAAATTTGAAAACTCACAGTCTGCGTTTGGTGTCCTGTTTGCCCTCGAGGAGGGCCATTCATGACATTACTGAGGGTGACAACAACACTGTTGATTCAAATATGAAATATACTGTCTGGGTACAAATTCATATTCTGCAGGGTAACTTAACAAACCGTAATGCTGTTATTCCATCTAGCTGCAATGCTCCTGCACTATGCATATATCATGTACATATGTATATTTATTTACTGCTTTGGCTAACCAGTTCTTATTATCTTATTAACTATTCCTCTGAGTGCTGCTATCCCTTTGCTGCTGTAATCCTGGAATTTCCCCACTGTGGGACTAATAAAGGCTTCTCTTCTCTTGTTTCTGCTTCCGGTGGGTGTGAGTGAGAACGTGAGTGAGGAGGTGCTGGATGTGTGAGTGACGCGGAGTTCTGGATTATACTTTTTCACAACGTTTGGACTTTTCCTCTTTCTTTCATTATTGGGTCCATATGCAGGTAAGTTTGTTTCAATCTTTTGAGTGCGTTTGTGGATTCTTTGTTTTTGGCATTTTGCTGGAGGATGGCGTCCTTTGAGACGCCACCTCTGTCTACCCGGCAGGGAGTGAGGATAGTTCCACCAAATAGCAGCGTTACAGTGGAGGAGGTCCTTCTTGCTGTGGGTGAGAAGGTGGGACACGATATGATCTGCTTTGCGTCCCGAATGAATAAAGCTATCGTTGTGTTTTTGACTGGTGAGGAGTATGTCCACAGTCTAATTGGGAGCAGTGTTGTTATCGGAGATATATATGTACAGGTATCCCCATTGTCTGTTCCATCAAAGCGCATCACCGTTTCAGGTGTTCCTCCTTTTATCACTAATGAGCAGTTGGAGACAGAGCTTCACAGATTTGGGAAATTTGCGGGCCCATTTAGAACTGTGAGTTTGGGATGTAAAGATACCAAATTAAAACATGTAAAATCACTCAGGTGACAGGTGTTCATGTTTTTGGACTCAAACACTAGAAGTGTCCTTTCGGGTCAAACATGGGGACGGCTCCTACATGGTGTATGCGAGCTCAGGACAGATGAGGTGTTTTGAATGTGGAGACGTGGGCCATAAACAGTTCGCTTGTCCACACAAGCAACGGGCGGGAGGCTCTGATGAAGCCGCAGCTGAAACCAGTGGTGCGGCCTCCACTCATGCGGACGACATTGCGGATACAGACGACGTTGCGGGGCCTTCCGCCGGTCCTGCTCCGGAACCTGCTGCTGTGTCTGTGGCCAGCCCGGCTGTGGCACCCGCAGCCCAGCTTACGGTTGGAAGCGTGGCTGGTGATGAGGCTCAAACAATCACTGATGGTGCGTCAGAATCTAGCTGTGAGAAAGAGTGTGTGAAATCAGCAGCTGTGGTTCCGGTAGCCGTTAACGTTTCTGAACGGCTAATGGAACAACGCCAGTCAGCTGCTGCAAGTGGCGTTCAGGAAATTGCAGCTCATGATGAATCAGCTAGGACAGCTGTATCAAACAGTCAGTTAAGTTGTGATGATGAGGGAATGGATTCTGATTCTGACACTGTGTCTATTGGAGAAACTTGCAGTAAAAACAAAAGTTTGTATTCACTGGAAAAAATAAATGTTTTTCTGGATGAAACCTACAAAAGAGCCATTAAAGGCACTGATTATTTCAGTGACACCGATAAATTTATTAGATCTGTTAATGTGCTAAAAAGACAGGTTGGTCTTGACCTCCTGGATGAAAGAAAATGTTTTTGCCTTAAAAAACACCTAACAGCCCTGCGTAAATCAGCAGGAGGAAAAAAGGTCATGCGCACCCGACAAATGAAATAACTTACATGGGTATGCACAACACGGTGTTCCTATATATTTACTGCTCTTTGCTGTCTCTCTCTGCCCTCTGTCTCCTCTTCTATCTCCCTATGCGAAACATAAATTTAGGATCCTTAAACATCAATGGTGGGAGGGGGCAATCATAAGAGGGGATTAATTAGTGGATTGTTTAGACAAAAATCTTAACATGCCTTTTTCAATAAACTGAAAAATGAATTGCAGAGCTATCACCAAGACCAACTTATTGTTGCTGGTGATTTCAACTGTACCTTGGATTTTACTGTGGATCGAACTAATGCAGAACCCCATCTTCAGTCTTCACAAGTTTTAAAAGATATCACTGTACAGTTTGACCTGTTGGATACATGGAGAATTAAACATGCAAACACTAGACAGTATACCTGGGTCAGAGTCACAGATAATATATGGTCAGTGCTGCTAGATTAGACAGAATATATGTTTCTCAAAGTTTTGGCCCAGGAATTCTTCACAGTAACATAAGTCCCATCGGTTTTACAGATCATCATCTAGCCTCTGTGATGTTAATTATTTCACCAGGGGAAAGAACTAAATCTTATTGACATTTCAACAATAAGCTCCTTCAAGACAACACTTTTTGTCAATATTTTGTGTGTTTCTGGGAACACTGGAGGTCTACAAAGCCTCATTTTAGTTCCTTAGAACAGTGGTGGGAGGTTGTCAAGGTGCAAATTCACATTTTTTGTCAACAGTATACTGCAAACTCGACTGCTATCATCAAAACCAAAGTTTGTGAACTTGAAGACACTGTCAAGAGGCTGGAGGAGAGTTTGATTAGGGATCAGGATTCTTCCTCATGCCCTTTGTTGCAGGAGAAGAGATCAGCCCTGAGCTCTTTCTTGCAGGAAAGAGTGAAGGGGGCACTTGTTAGATCCCGGTTTACTCAGCTGAAGGACATAATGAATGAATGAATGAATGAATGAATGAATGAATGAATTTATTTCGGATAGTACATTACAGGTTAAAAGAAACTGTATAATATAACAACAAGGTCAAATTAGACAAAGACTCCTTCTACTATACAATTCCACGTGAGTTATCCGAAATGGGTGATGGCTGAAGCCGCAGCTTATATTGCCCACCCATATTCCATCCAAGAATTCAAAGGAGAAAAAAGAGAAAACAAGACAAGAGCGATTACAATTTAAAACAAGGCTAAGACAAAATATGACTGAGAGAAAAAGAAAACTGAGCTAGTCTAAGTTAAGCGGTTACTATTCAAAAACAAATCTAAGACATAGTGTCACAGAGAAAAAAGAAAAACTAAGCTATAACACAACACAGGCTGGAAATGTCAATCCTTATGTGAGTTTACATGTCGTCTTGTAAATATGTTTGGAGTATTTCTTCCTTTAGTTTTTGTTTAAATTGTCCAAGCTTTGTACATGATTTTAATTCAGGTCCAAAATCGTTCCATAATCTGACACCTTGCACTGAAATACAGTGTTGCTTGGTAGTTGTTCTCACTGTAGGCTTTTGAAATATACATGTTCCTCTGAAGTGATATCGTTTCTCCCTTGTTTGGAACAACTTTTGGATATTTGCGGGCAGTGATAGATTCTTCACTTTGAACATTATTATTGCGGTTTTAAAGTCGATCAGATCTTTCAACTTGAGAGTTTTTTGTTTAAGAAAAAGTGGGTTTGTTGGTTCCCTGTAAGCTGCTTTGTTGATTATTCTAATAGCTCTCTTTTGAAGCATAAAGAGTGGATATATGTTTGTTTTATATGTATTTCCCCATACTTCATTACAATATGTCATGTATGGGAGTATTAATGAATGATACAAGGTGTATAGTGTGGGTTGATTCAGCAAATTTTTCACTCTGTGTAATATTGCAATTGATTTGGATACTTTACCTTTTATATAATTAATATGTGGCTTCCAACACAGTTTGTTATCAATTATTACTCCAAGGAATTTAGTTTCGGATACCCTTTCAATCTCTACACCATTTACACTGAGTTTGGGTACTGGGTAGTTGTGATGGTTGTTAAAGACTATAAATTTTGTCTTGCTTAAATTGAGCGTTAATTTGTTCAAATCAAACCACAGTTTCAGCTTTCCTAATTCCTTTCCGAGTGTATCCAGAAGTTGTTCCAAGTTGTTTCCACTGCATAGCAGGTTAGTGTCATCAGCAAACAATATTAAGTCCATTTTTTCTGAAACTTTACATATATCATTTATATACATATTGAATAATAATGGTCCCAAAACTGAACCCTGTGGGACTCCACAGGTGACCTTCAGTAGCTCTGAGTTTTTGTTGTTAACACATACAAACTGATATCTATTCTTTAAGTAACTTCTTAACCAGGACAGTGCTACCCCTCTGATACCACAATTTTGTAGTTTCTTTAATAATAGATTGTGATCTACTGTATCAAATGCTTTTTTAAGATCCAGGAATACTCCAACTGAATACTCTTTATTTTCAATGGCTGTTGATATTTTTTCTGTAAATTCCATTAAGGCATATGCTGTTGTCCTTTTGTGTCTGAACCCATATTGCTGCTCACACAATAAATCATTCTTCAGTATGAAGTTGTCAATTCTCTCATAGAATATTTTTTCAAGTATCTTGGAAAATTGCGGTAATAGTGAAATTGGTCTGTAGTTGGAGAGTTCCCCTCTGTCGCCTGTCTTGTAAATCGGAATTACTTTAGCTATTTTCATTGCATTGGGAAATATACCTGATTGGAGAGACAGGTTACAGATATACGTCAGTGGTTTCACTATGCATTCGATAACAGTTTTGACTAGTAGCATATCAATACCATCGCAGTCAGTAGATGTTTTACTTTTGAACGATTTAACAATTTCAATGACCTCTCTTTCGTCTGTGTTCTTTATGAAGATGGTGTCTTTTACAGCAGTGTTATTGCATATTGAATCACCTGTTGGCACCGTAGTGGGTATTTCTCGGGCCAGTTTAGGTCCAATGTTAACAAAAAAATTATTAAATTCATCTGCAGGTGAAGCTATATTCACATTCGGAGTCGATTTATTATTTTTTGGAGTGTTAGTTGGGTAGCTGGTATTTCTGCTTTTATTTCCAAGGATACTGTTGATTATTGTCCATGTATTTTTAATATTGTCTTTGTTTTTTTCCAGTTCTTTACTGTAATAGTCTCTTTTACTACATCTTATTATATATGTTAACTTATTTTTGTATGTTTTATACCGCTGCTCTGCTTCTTTTGTCCTTTTCTTTATGAAAGCTTTATATAATAAATTTTTCTTTTTACACGCCTTTTGTAGTCCTTTGGTTAGCCATGGTTTGTCAGTAAATTTGTGTTTAAGCTTTTTTTTAACTAATGGGCAGTTTTTTTCATAAAGAGTGGTTACAATGTTTGTAAATGCGTCATAGGCTTCATTTACATCTGATACATAGACTTCTGTCCAGTCTTGCTTCAGCAAGTCCTCTTTAAAAGAACTGATTGCGTTTGGTGATTTGTGTCTGAACGATTTTGAGATTTTTTCTGGGTTGGGCCCCGTGTGGCCATGGATAAGTGCAAAGATTGGCAAGTGGTCGCTTATATCATTTATCAATAATCCACTTTCTATTTTCTTGTCGAGAACATTGACAAACAGGTTGTCAATAAGTGTAGCAGAGTGAGCTGTGATTCTACTGGGATGTGTTATTGTGGGATATAGACTCATGCTGTACATAGAGTTCATGAACTCTGTAACTACATTTTGTTGATGTGGATTAAGTAGGTCAATATTGAAATCTCCACAAATTGCTACCATTTTCTTACTAGTAATATTATTGTACAGCTCGACTAATTTATCTCTGAATGTCTCAATGCAAGTTCCCGGCGTTCTGTATATGCAGCTTATGATTAGATTTTTTGTTTTGTCTAGGTCAATCTCAACAGTAACACATTCCAGAAGCCCTGGTAGTGCTGAGGACATTTCATTTACAAGCTTACATCTATATAGGTCATCAATATACAGTGCAACACCACCACCCTTTTTTTGAGATCTGTTAATGTTAAACATCTGATATCCCTCTATTGCCATCAGGGGAGCCTGGTCTTCATTAAGCCAGGTTTCAGAGACTGCTATAGCTGTGAATTTTCTGTTTAGCTGTTTTAAATAGTCCTGAATCTGTGAGAAGTTTTTGTTAAGACTTCTGCTATTGAAGTGTATTATTGACAGTTTACCATCTAATTGCACTTGACTTTTGAATTGCTTTTCAGTGTAATATTCACAGTGGTTATGAATATTATTGAAAAAGTGGTTATCAGGATCAATATCATTCTCCATCTCTTGTGGTTTATGTTCAGCATAGTGGCATATTTTTAGAGTTTGAGTTTCCTCACTCTGTGTTTCATAGTCAGTGTTCATCTGTATTTATCTAAGTCAGTAGCATCTCTGATCATTATACTTTTTGCTTGCTCAGGTGTTCCATTTAGTTTAATCCAAATTCTACAATTTCTTGTCCAGGTTGACTGTATCTTATTATGTTTCTTTAGCATCCGTGCCTGCCGTGCTAATTCAGCGTTTTTTTTTGTCAGGTGTTCATTTAGGTAAACTTGAGTTTCCTTTAGTTTTTTGGCCTGCCTCAGTATGTCATTTTTCACCCTCCTGTTCACAAAGCGCATCACAATTAATTTCTTTGTTTTGTTATCTTTCTTCGGTAAAGCATAACAGGCTGAGATCGCATTGGCTTCTACCTTAATGTCTTTATCATTAAGGAACTGAAGCACTTGGTTTTCTAAGGACATTGATTCACTTATGGAAGCATGTTCACCACTCAGTCCTGTAGCGGCATGGGCGTACGACTGATATCTGATGTCTAGTCCACTTATAACTATGTCATCAATGCGAGAACCTTGTTCAAGATCCTCAACGCGTTGCTCCAAAAGACGCCCGTGTTGCTCCAGGTCCATAATTTTTTTGTCTTTTTCTTTTATTATTGAATGTAGGGCTTGTACCTCCTGTATTAGGTCTAATATTTTGTCCTGCTGGCTAGTCACTTTGGCCAGTTCATCTAACACAAAGTTCAGAGTTTTTTTAATTTCTTCCATTTCCTCTTTTTTGGGTGGCATTTTACTGACCTGTGGATAGAAATAAGCAGAGAATCCGGCTAGGCCTCAACTAGCTCGGTCACTACTGGACCCGCCGCTCCTGCGCAGCTTCTCCGCCGAGTGACGCTGCTCAGCTCCGCAGATCACCGCCGTCTATCGCCGGCGCCTGCCTCCATCTACCTGGCCAGTTGTGTCGTGCACCGCCGGCGCAGCCGGAATCCACCGATCACAGCCACTCGTCGCCGTCTGGCTAGGCGGCTCCTCCGCTGGGCCCCGTCTAGGCCCCGTCACCAACCGCCGTCAGTCTGGTCGTTCCTCGGCTGGGCCTCGCAATTGAGCACCGGTTCAGACCACTGTCCTGCTGGATCCAGGTGGCCCCCGTCTCTCACCAACGCCGCGCCCGAGCTCCCAATCGCCGCCTCGGTTGGTTCGTCCTCCTTTTAAATCCTTCTCTCCTCGGCTCCAGATGGCCAGATGTAAAGAATACCTTCTCACTGCTGCAGTTACTCTGGGTTAGCATCTGGGTTAGCATCAGAGGCGAGCCTTTAGAGGTCGGAAACGGGGCGAAACGGAGCCAGATCTACCAGAACCTTCACCAGGTCAGCACTGGGTCGTAAGGGTATTCCCCACGTTTGTTGGTAGCCAACAGAAGTTCTTATTTTGATGGTTTTGCTTAAAATTCTCGGCTCATATCAAGCATTACAAGTGCAGCACCGGAAGTACCGCCGGAAATAGATGCCTCAACGTCTTTTTTTTTTCAATCTGGAGAAGTCTGCTGCAAAAAAGAAGTTGATGACTTGTTTAAAACTCCCACATGGTCAAATAACTACAAATCCATCTGAGATGAGGAGCCATGCAGTGGATTTTTATGGTGCCCTGTTTGGTGCAGAACCATGTTGCATAGAATCTCAAAATCAACACTTTGAGGGTCTTCCCAAGCTCAGCCCAGAGGACAGGGCTGCTCTGGACTGTGAACTGACTTTGGATGAGTTAACTGTAGCAGTTAATCAAATGGCTCTGGGATGTGCACCTGGACTGGACGGTCTTTCTTCTGACTTTTTTAAGCATTTTTGGGATATTATTGGATCAGACTTTTATGACGTTCTAATTGACTGTTACAGAACTGGATCTTTACCTGTCTCCTGTCGGCGTGCAGTACTATCTCTGCTGCCTAAGAAAGGGGACTTGGCCTTGTTTAAAAACTGGAGGCCCGTTGCTCTTCTTTGCACAGACTACAAGGTGCTTTCTAAAGCCCTGTCAAATAGACTGAAAAATGTTTTGGATATAATCATAGATAGAGATCAAACATATTGTATTCCTGATCGAACCATTATGGACAATATTTTTCTCATACGTGATGTTCTTCATCTTAGTAAATGTTATGATTTAAAGTTTGGTATTATGTCTTTGGACCAAGAAAAAGCTTTTGATAGGGTTGACCATTCTTATTTGTTTTCCACACTGAAAGGGTTTGGTTTTGGCAATATGTTTTTGACATGGGTCAATCTGTTATATACTGGAGCTGAGTGTTTGGTAAAGATGGGGGCAGGGCTGAGTCGGCCAATCCCTGTACATCGGGGAATAAGGCAGAATTGTCCGATCTCGGGTCAACTGTATAGCTTGGCTAATGAGCCTTTGCTGTGCAGGTTGCGCACTCAGCTAGGTGGTTTGACCCTGCTGGGGCCCTCCAGTAGCTGTCATTCACTCGTCTTGTCTGCTTATGCAGATGACATCAACATTTTCATCACATCCCATAGGGATGTACAGCATTTGGTGGACACTTTATCTCCATCCATCCATCCATCTTCTACCGCTTTTCCAGAGGTCCGGGTCGCGGAGGCAGCAGTTCAAGCAGAGAAGCCCAGACTTCCCTCTCCCCGGCCACCTGCTCCAGCTCTTCAGAGGGGATACCAAGGCGTTCCCAGACCAGCTGGGAGACATAGTCTCTCCACCGAGTCCTGGGTCTGCCCCGGGGTCTCCTCCCAGTGGGACGTGCCTGAAACACCTCAAGTGGGAGGCGTCCAGGAGGCATCCTAATCAGATGCCCATACCACCTCAACTGACTCCTTTCAATGTGGAGGAGCAGCGGTTCTACTCTGAGCCTCTCCCGGATGACTGAGCACCTCACCCTATCTCTGAGGGTGAGTCCAGCAATCCTACGGAGAAAGCTCATTTCAGCCGCTTGTATCCGCGATCTTGTTCTTTCGGTCATTACCCAAAGCTCGTGACCATAGGTGAGAGTAGGAACGTAGATTGACTGGTAAATCGACAGCTTTGCCTTAGAACTAAGCTCCCTCTTCACCACAACAGACCGGTACAACGTCCGCATCACTGCAGATGCTGCTCCAATCCGTCTGTCGATCTCTCGCTCCATTTTCCCCTCACTCGTGAACAAGACCCCAAGATACTTAAACTCCTCTACTTGGGGCAGGAGCCTGTCCCCAACCCGGAGAGGACAATCCACCTTTTTCCGGCTGAGGACCATGGACTCGGACTTGGAGGTGCTGATTCTCATCCCAGCCGCTTCACACTCAGCGGCAAACCGTCCCAGCAAGAGCTGTAGGTCATTGCTGGATGAAGCCAACAGGACAACATCATCTGCAAACAACAGCGATGAGATCCTGTGGTCACCAAACATGACACCCTCCATTCCCTGGCTGCGCCTAGAAATCCTGTCCATAAAAATTATGAACAGGATCGGCGACAAAGGGCAGCCCTGGCGGAGTCCAACTCTCACTGGGAATGACTCCGACCGAGTGTTTGCAATACGAACCAAACTCTCACAACGGTTGTACAGAGACCGAATAGCTCGTAACAACAAACCCGATACCCCATACTCCCGAAGCACCCCCCACAAAAATCCACGAGGGACGCGGTCAAATGCCTTCTCCAAGTCCACAAAACACATGTAAACTGGTTGGGCAAACTCCCATGAACCTTCAAGAATTCTTGAGAGGGTAAAGAGCTGGTCCGATGTGCCACGGCCAGGACGAAAACCACATTGCTCCTCCTGAATCCGAGGTTCGACCAACGGCCGGACTCTCCTCTCCAGTACCTTGGCATAGACCTTCCCAGGGAGGCTGAGAAGTGTGATCCCTCTAAAGTTGGAGCACACCCTCCGGTCCCCTTTTTTGAAGAGAGGAACCACCACCCCGGTTTGCCATGCCAAAGGCACTGCCCCCGACCTCCGCGCAATGTTGCAGAGGCGTGTCAACCATGACAACCCAACAACATCCAGGGCCTTGAGGTACTCAGGGCGAATCTCGTCCACCCCTGGGGCCCGGCCACCAAGGAGATTTTTAACCACCTTGGCGACCTCAGCCCCTGTGATAGGCGAGTCATCCCCCTCGTCACCAAACCCTGCTTCCTCTGTGGAAGGCGTATCAGTGGGATTGAGGAGATCCTCGAAGTATTCCTTCCGCCGCCCGACGATATCCCCAGTTGAAGTCAACAGTGTCCCATCCGCACCATACACAGTGTGGACGGGGAGCTGCTTTCCCCTCCTGAGCCGCCGAACAGTTTGCCAGAATCTCTTTGAAGCCGACCGAAAGTCTTGTTCCATGGCCTCACCGAACTCCTCCCATACCCGGGTTTTTGCTTCAGCAACCACCCGAGCTGCACTCCGCTTGGCCTGCCGGCACACCTCAGCTGCTTCGGGAGTCCCACAAGCCAACCAAGCTTGATAGGACTCCTTCTTCAGCTTAATGGCCCCCCTCACCACTGGTGTCCACCACTTGGTTCGGGGGTTGCCACCACGAGATGCACCGACCACCTTGCGGCCGCAGCTCTGGGCCGCCGCTTCAACAACAGAGGTGGAGAACATGGCCCATTCAGAGTCCATGTCTCCAGACTCCCTCGGAATGTGGTTGAAGTTCTTCCGGAGGTGGGAGTTGAAGACCTCCCGGACAGGGGCCTCAGCCAGACGCTCCCAGCACACCCTCACTATACGTTTGGGTCTACCAGGTCTGAATGGCTTCCTCCCCTGCCATCGGATCCAACTCACCACCAGGTGGTGATCAGTTGACAGCTCTGCACCTCTCTTTACTCGGGTGTCCAAGACATACGGTCGCAGGTCTGATGATACGATAACAAAATCGATCATCGACCTGCGACCTAGGGTGTCCTGGTGCCAGGTGCACATATGGACACCCTTATGCTTGAACATGGTGTTCGTTATGGACAGACTGTGGTTAGCACAGAAGTCCAATAACTGAACACCACTCGGGTTCAGATCGGGCAAGCCGTTCCTCCCAATCACCCCCCTCCAGGTTTCATTGTCGTTGCCCACGTGTGCATTGAAGTCCCCCAGTAGGACAATGGAGTCACCAGGAGGAGCACCCTCCAGCACCCCAGTCACAGACTCCAAAAAGGGTGGGTACTCTGAAACATCATTTGGTGCATAGGCACAAATGATGGTCAGGACCCGTTTCCCAACCTGAAGGCGCAGGGAAGCAACCCTTTCATCCACCGGGGAAAACTCCAATATAGAGGCAGCAAGGTGGGGCGATACAAGAATACCCACCCCTGCTCGTCGCCTCTCACCCGGGGCAACTCCAGAAAAGGCCAAGCTCCAGCCCCTCTCCAGGAGACTGGTTCCAGAACCGGAGCTGTGTGTTGAGGTGAGGCCGACTATATCTAGCCGGTATCGCTCAACCTCGTACACCAGCTCCTTCCCCACCAGAGAGGTGACATTCCACGTACCAAAAGCCAGTTTAGAAAGCTTGGGATCAGTCCGCCAAGGTCTCCGCCTTTGACCGCCACCTAATCCACATAGCACCGGACCCCCATGATCCCTCCTGCAGGTGGTGAACCCACTGGAGGGCGGACCCATGTAACTCCTTCGGGCTGAGCCCAGCCGGGTCCCATGGGTGGAAACCCGGCCACCAGACGCTAGCCTTCGAGCCCCTCCCCCAGGCCTGGCTCCAGGGTGGGGCCCCGGTAACCCCATACCGGGTGGGGTACACTGAATCCTTGATATACAATTTATCATGAGAGTCTGTTGGATCGTTCTTAGTCTGGCCCTTCACCCAGGACCAGTTTGTCTTGGGAGACCCTATCAGAGGCAAATTGCCCCCGGACAACATAGCTCCTGGGATCACTGGGGCACGCAAACCCCCCCACCACGATAAGGTGACGATCCATGAGGATCGTCACGGGTAAACTTCTGCACAGGTAAACTGGGGAAAAAGTGAGAGTTTGTTGGTAGGGCAGTGGACACATCAAGACATTTCTCATCTAGCTGGAGGTCTTCTGTGGGGGAAAGCCGGTCTTAAAGTGTTGGGGGTGTTTTTGGGTTCTGAGGACTTTGAAAGCAAGAACTGGGAGGGAATTAAGGAGAAGGTGTGTGCTCGTTTTTCTAAATGGAATTGGTTGCTACCACAGCTGTCATATAGGGGAAGAGTTCTGGTCGCCAATAATCTGGTTGCTTCAGCTCTTTGGCATAGGCTTATTGCTTTGACACCGCCCAGGAGCCTGGTGGAGGAGGTTCAGAAGATCATTGTGGATTTCTTTTGGTCTGGTCGACATTGGGTGCGTGCGGCTGTTCTCTACCCGCCTGTTGCCGAGGGAGGACAGGGCCTGGTTGACATACAGTCCAAGATCACCTGTTTTAGGCTTCAGACTGTGCAACGGCTCCTTTATGGATGCGGCCTCTGCTGGATGGACACTGCAAAACTGCTCCTGAGGAGAGTTGGCCGCTTGGGCTATGATAAGCAGCTTTTCCTCATGAAATCCGAGGAGGTGGACTTTACTGGACTTTCTGCTTTTTATACATGTGTCTTACATGCATGGCAAGTCTTCACTGTAGCCCGTATTTCTGAGGAGACACCGGGCATGTAGCTGTTCGAAGAACCACTGTTTTTCAATCAATTCATGGACACTTAAATGCTGCAGTCTGTTAGTCTGCGAACTTGTTTAAGAGAGGCAGGCTGTACCAAGCTTGGTCATCTGATGAAGATGTCAACCACGTCCATAGAAACGCTGAGGCGGAGTGCCAACATTACATCTGTCAGACTGGTGCATAGGGTGGTGAAGTAAGTGTGTGCTGCCCTGCCACGACCACTGAGAGCCTTTGCGGAAAACCGTACTCTTTCTGATCAATGGGATGAGGACACTGTGTCCAACTTTCCTGCCCTTTCCATAAGTCCAGCAGTGGGAGAGCGGCAGGAGGGAGAAGATCACCTGCTGTCTTTCAGAACTCCTTGTCTGGGCAAGTTCCAGTTTGTAGGGAAGAAGACGGTGTATCACATCTGTGTGAAGGTTCTAAATCTGCGCTCTCTGACGGAGGTGAAATTGTAGAGTTTGGATCAAACTAAATGGAACACCTGAGGAAGCAAAGAGTATAATAATCAGAGATCTTACTGACTTAAATAAATATAGATGAACACTGATTAAGAAAATTAAGAGACTATGATAATCCATATCCACACACACACAGCAAGAATAGTTCTTTTGACATACCATGTCAATGTACTTAAAAAAAAACAAAACTAAACAAAACAAACAAAAAAAACTTATGACTGACTTGAGTAGACAACAATTATCCCCAGTTGGAGGAAGTCATTTGACACAGAGAGGAAATTCAAACTCTGAAAATATGCCATTATGCTGAACATAAACTACAAGAGATGGAGAATGATATTGATCCTGATAACCACTTTTTCAATAATATTCATAATCATTGTGAATATTACACTGAAAAACAATTCAAAGTCAAGTGCAACTAGATGGTAAACTATCAATAACACACTTCAACAGCAGAAGTGTTAACAAAAACTTTCCACAGATTCAGGACTATTTAAAAAAGCTAGACAGAAAATTTACAGCTATCGCAGTCTCTGAAACTTGGCTTAATGAAGAGCAGGCTCCTCTGATGGCAATAGAGGGATATCAGATGTTTCATATTAACAGATCTCAAAAAAAGGGTGGTGGTGTTGCACTGTATATTGATGACCTGTATAGGTGTAAGCTTGTAAATGGAATGTCCTTTGCATTACCAGGGATTTTGGAATGTGCTACTGTTGAGATTGACCAAGATAAAACAAAAAATCTAATTATAAGTTGTATATATAGAAAGCCTGGAACTTGCATTGAGACATTCAGAGATAAATTAGTTGAGCTGTACAATAATATTACTAGTAAGAAAATGGTAGTAATTTGTGGAGATTTCAATATTGATTTACTAAATCCATATCAACAAAATGTAATTACAGAGTTCATGAATTCCATGTACAGCATGAGTCTATATCCCACAATAACACATCCCAGTAGAATCAGAGTTCACACTGCTACACTTATTGACAACCTGTTTGTTAATATTATTGATAAGAAAATAGAAAGTGGATTATTGATAAATGATATAAGTGACCATTTGCCAACCTTTGCACTTATCCATGGCCACACGGGGGCCAGTACAGAAAAATTTTTAAAATCGTTCGGATACAAATCACAAAATGCAATCAGTTCTTTTAAAGAAGACTTGCTGAAGCAAGACTGGACAAAAGTTTATGTATCAGATGTAAATGAAGCCTATGACACATTTATAAACATTGTAACCACTCTTTATGAAAAAAATTGTCCATTAGTAAAGAAAAAGCTTAAACATAAATTTGTCGATAAGCCATGGTTAACCAAAGGATTACAAAAGGCGAGTAAAAAGAAAAATTTATTATATAAAGATTTCCTAAAGAAAAGGACAAAAGAAGCAGAGCAGCGGCATAAAACATACAAAAATAAGTTAACATATATAATAAGATGTAGTAAAAGAGACTATTACAGTAAAGAACTGGAGAAAAACAGAGACAATATTAAAAATACATGGACAATACTTAACAATATTCTTGGAAATAAAAACAGAAATACAAGCTACCCAACCAATTTTTCAAAAAATAATAAAATGACTCAGAGTGTGAATGTAGTTTCACCTGCAGATGAATTTAATAACTTTTTTGTTAACATTGGTCCTAATTTGGCTTGAGAAATACCCATTACGGCACCCACAGGTGATACAATAAGCAAAAACACTGCTATAAAAGACTCCATTTTCATAAAGAACACAGACGAGAGAGAGGTCATTGAAACTGTTAAATCATTTAAAAGTAAAACATCTACGGACTGTGATGGTATTGACATGCTCTTAGTCAAAACTGTTATTGATTGCTTAGTGAAACCACTGACGTATATCTGTAACCTGTCTCTCCAAACAGGTATATTTCCCAATGCAATGAAAATAGCTAAAGTAATTCCGATATACAAGACAGGTGACAGAGGGGAACTCTCAAACTATAGACCAATTTCACTATTGCCGCAATTTTCCAAGATACTTGAAAAAATATTCTATGAGAGAACTGACAACTTCATACTGAAGAATAATTTATTGTGTGAGCAGCAGCATGGGTTCAGACACAAGAGGACAACTGCATTTGCTCTAATGGAATTTATAGAAAAAATATCAACTGTCGTTGAAAATAAAGAGTATTCAGTTGGGGTATTCTGGATCTTACAAAAGCATTTGATACAGTGGATCATAATTTATTATTAAAGAAACTACAAAATTGTGGTATGGGGGGGGGTAGCACTGTCCTGGTTATGTAGTTACTTAAAGAAATATCAGTATGTATGTGTTGGTAACAAAAACTCACAGTTACTGAAGGTTACTTGTGGAGTCCCACAAGGTTCAGTTTTGGGGCCATTGTTATTCGATATGTATATAAATGATATATGTAAAGTTTCGGAAAAAATGGATTTAATATTGTTTGCAGGTGACACTAATTTATTATGCAGTGGAAGCAATTTGGAGCAACTTTTGGATACACTCGGAAAGGAATTAGGAAAGCTTAAACTGTGGTTTGATTCAAACAAATTAACGCTAACTAACTAACTAACTAACCTGCACTTATATAGCGCTTTTCTAGTCACAAAGACCACTCAAAGCGCTTTCATTAATACTAACCTTCTATTCTAAGGGCCTATAGGAAACAGATATCTAGGGACAATTTAGAACAGCCAATTAACCTAACATGCATGTTTTTGGCATGTGGGAGGAAACCGGAGAAATCCCGGAGTAAACCCATGCAACACGGGGAGAACATGCAAACTCCACACAGATCACTGTTGGTCAGGGGCTGGGATCGAACCCACGATCCCACGATCCCCACAATCCCCCGGCCAAGGGTAAACTGTGCTGCCGCAGTGCTAACCACTGCGCCACCGTGCAGCCCAACACTCAATTTAAGTAGACAAAATTTATAGTTTTTAACAACCATCACAACAACTTAGTATCTAAACTCAGTGTAAATGGTGTAGAGATTGAAAGGGTATCCGAAACTAAATTTCTTGGAGTAATAATTGATAATAAACTGTGTTGGAAGTCACATATTAATTATATTAAAGGTAAAATATCTAAATCAATTGCAATACTACACAGAGTGAAATATTTGCTGAATCAACCCACACTATATACTTTGTATCATTCATTAATACTCCCATACATGACATATTGTACTGAAGTATGGGGAAATACATATAAAACAAACATATATCCAGTCTTTATGCTTCAGAAGAGAGCTATTAGAATAATAAACAAAGCTGCTTACAGGGAACCAACAAACCCACTTTTTATTAAATTAAAAGCTCTCAAGCTGAAAGATCTGGTTGACTTTAAAACTGCAGTAATAATGTTTAAAGTGAAGAATCTATCACTGCCCACAAATATCCAAAAGTAGTTTCAAATAAAGGAGAAACAATATCATTTCAGAGGAACATGTATATTTCAAAAACCTTCAGTGAGAACTACCACCAAGCAACACTGTGTTTCAGTGCAAGGAGTCAGACTATGGAACGATTTTGGACCTGAATTAAAATCATGTACAACGCTTGGACAATTTAAACAAAAACTAAAGGAAGAAATACTCCAAACATACATATATACGGATTGGAGCAGCATCTGCAGTGATGCGGACGTTGTACCGGTCTGTTGTGGTGAAGAGGGAGCTTAGTTCTAAGGCAAAGCTGTCGATTTACCAGTCAATCTACGTTCCTACTCTCACCTATGGTCACGAGCTTTGGGTAATGACCGAAAGAACGAGATCGCGGATACAAGCGGCTGAAATGAGCTTTCTCCGTAGGATTGCTGGACTCACCCTCAGAGATAGGGTGAGGAGCTCAGTCATCCGGGAGAGGCTCAGAGTAGAACCGCTGCTCCTCCACATTGAAAGGAGTCAGTTGAGGTGGTATGGGCATCTGATTAGGATGCCTCCTGGACGCCTCCCACTTGAGGTGTTTCAGGCACGTCCCACTGGGAGGAGACCCCGGGGCAGACCCAGGACTCGGTGGAGAGACTATGTCTCCCAGCTAGTCTGGGAACGCCTTGGTATCCCCTCTGAAGAGCTGGAGCAGGTGGCTGGGGAGAGGGAAGTCTGGGCTTCTCTGCTTGAACTGCTGCCTCCGCGACCCGGACCTCCGGAAAAGCGGTAGACGATGGATGGATGGATGGATACATATATACAAGATGACGTGTAAACTCACATAAGGATTGTCGTATCCAGTCTATGTTGTGTTGTTGCTTAGTTTTTTGTCACATTTTGTCTTAGCTCTGTTCTGAATTGTAATCACTCTTGTTTTGTTTTTCTTTTGAATTTTTGGATGGAATATGGGTGGGCAATATAAGCTGCGGCTTCAGCCATCACCCATTTCGGATAACTTATGTTGAACTGTATAATCAGAGGAGTTATTGTCTAATTTGACCTTGCTGGATTTTCTTTTCCCCTTTGTTATATTATTCTGTTTCTTTTTTAATCTTTACTTTTAATCTATCCGGGGCCGGTATTCTCCCCGAAAGGCAGCTGGCGGTCCATGTACAAGCTCCCTATTGAGAACCGGATGGCAGATCTCCAGTGGAGGATTGTTCATGGGGCAATAGCTACAAATAAATACAGAGCACACCTGGATCCTAATGTGGCGGAGGAATGTTTGTTTTGTTCCCAAGTTGAGACCCTGGAACATTTGTTTGTTAAATGTTTTCGTTTATCTGGACTTTTTGATCTTTTGAAAGTGTGGTTTCGTAATTTTGGTGAATGTTTTTCTTTTGGTTTGTTTATTTATGGTCCAAAGTATAAAGTGGCAAAGAAGTCTGTGCACACTTTGATGAACTTCCTATCTGGTACTGCTAAACTTGCCATCTGGCTGACAAGGAAAAATCGGACTGTTAACACTGGCAATGTGGATCCTGCGTTTGTTTTTAAGGCCTTGTTAAAAGTCAGACTCCGGATGGAGTACTCTTACTATAAAATGGTGGACAATTTGGAAGTATTCACTAATAGATGGACTGTTGGGAATATTCTGTGTTCTGTGGGAGAGGGGGATGAGTTATGTTTGAACTTTTGAAATGTGAGACACTTGGTGGAATGATGGTATCATGGTGATTTTATTTATTTATTTTTTTTGAATTGTACAATAAAGGGGTCAGGAAAAATGATACAGCAGTATTTGCACGACAGTTAAGAAATTAAACATTTGAAAAAATACATTTCTTTGTTTTTCTTTCACCTTTTTTCCATTGGATATGCAGATTCATTCTTTAGGCAGTGAGGCAGTTAATCTGTATTTGCATCCATGCATCCATATACTTACGCTTATGTAGTGCACTTGCTCTAATACACAGTCATATAAGAGAAGAGAAGAGAAGAGAAGAGAAGAGAGGTTTGAGGTTTAATTTTTCATTTTTCCTGACCCCTTTATCAAGATCATTTACGGCAGTGATTATGTGCCATGAGAGGCCAAGACCCTGCAGGATTTCTAGCCAGCTACTAATACTGGTGTTTTCACTGATCAGCCATCAGTGTGAAGGAACTCAGTGAAATCGTCTGTTGAAGAGACTGGTTGAAACAAAACCTGCATTAATTTTTTTTTCTTCATTTTATAGGAGCTTGTTGTAGCGTTTTGTGCATAAGCACCCTGGTTTATTCGGATGTGGATTCTATCATGTGTATTGATCTCATCTCATCTTAATCACAAAGTCCACAGACATGTCCCAATATGATTAACTATTTGTTTTTATAAAAAACACAGAATAATTATTTACAAAACACAGATTCACCACGTATTTACAAGAAGAAGTAAGAAGAGCACACCAAACAACAATAAAATCAGCACAAAACAACAAACACAAACATTCAGTGGGAATAGAAAACTGTTACAGAGATAGCAGTTATTGGACAACCTACAAAACCTTTAGCTGAGAGTAATTTAAGAAAAAGAATAAAAAAAGAAAAATTTGGTAAATTAGAGAAAAATAGAAGTCATTTTTGTCGCTATGCTGTTGGTTTGAGTGAAGTAGCAACAAAAAGAGAGAATTATCTGTTTAGTTCAGATACTGCACTTATGCAACCAACTTTTAGATGGTTTCAGTATTTAACATATCCCCTTTTTGGTGAAACAGAACGAAAGCTTTAGTTATACTGTACTGCTCTAAGTCTACACAGGAGGAGGAAGAAGGGGCAACCCACACTGGCCGAGGCATGTCCGGACCAGCCACATGTCATTGGCTTGGGGACCAAAACAGATCTGGTCCTGGAAAGTTCTCCTGGACTGCTTGGCATCTAACATTGTGGTCCTGTCGAGTTAGGGAGAATGGGTCTGTCTCTGCATCATAGTTTCAGTGGAATGTCTTCTGGTAGTGAAGGACCAGTGGCCCAGCTCCTTTTTCCTTTCTGCTAATTTTTTTTTTTTTTTTTTTGTCTTTCAGCTGCTCCCTTTCGGGGTCGCCACAGTGCATCATCACTTTATATTGCGATGATCCACATGTTGATTTGGCAAGGGTTTTTATGCCAGATGACACAACCCTGCCTATTTTATCCAGGCTTGGGACTGGCACAGGGAGTACACTGGCTTGTGCACCCCCTGTGACTGGGTAACCAACATTTCCCTCCTCCATTCCATTTTTGCTGAGCACCAAGCTGGATGGCAGGACGTTCCATTTTTATATGGTCTTTGGCATGACCTGGCCGGGACTTGAACCCTGGCATCCCGGTTGTGGGGCAGATGCTCCACCTCTAGGCCACCACTCCTTTCTGATAATAAAATTAACAAAAACTTTATGCAGAGATTATTAAAAAATAAAAACTGAAGGAGAAAAAACAAATTTAATGCTGACTTGAATACAGGAACCAAAGAAGAAAACTTAGAGTGACACTCTGGTCAAAATCAAGTTTTTTTCTCGTTAACACGTCTGCAAAATTGTTTTTTATGACTTACAAGACAAATCAATATCATTTCTGTGTTTCTCTGCTGTAAAAGTTCAGCTAAGTACACAAGCCATAGTGCCAGTCCCAAGTCTGGGTAAATGGGAAAGGTTGTGTCAGGAAGGAAACCAGGCATAAAACCTCCACCAAGTCAAATAGGTGGAGCATGACAAATGAGATTTCCATACCAGATTGGTCAAGGCCTGGGTTAACATTGACTGCCAGAGAGGGGAGAGGGGGAAGGTGTGTTTGGAGGCAGGCAGAGAAAAGGAAAGTGGTGAGAGTAGAGACTTTACAGTTTTTCTCAGGCACTTTGTCACGACAGATTTGAAATTCTCAAAACAATTAGTTCAACTTCCACATCATCTAGTCACTTGTGCTTATCATGAAAGAGACAAAAGAGATTCACGATTCAAGAATTTAATTTGTCAATACTACTATACATACAGGACATCCAGGAGAATTGAAATGGCGTTTCTCTCTCCCCATTGGTGTGTGCAATAAAATAAAAAAGGAATAAGGCTGGAAAAACAACAGCAGCAGTCTATGTACAGTAATACTACCCGTAATGCAAATAAAGCTAAACGATAAAACCCAGCAATCCTATATACAGAAAAGGTAGAGTAGTAATACTCGTAGCTACAAGTTCAATGCAGTAGTGTAGGTGCAGACAGTGACAGATTGGACTGCACATGATCAGTATTGCAATAACAGACAGCAGCAGGTATGGCATTTGTGCAAGTGGTTGCAGTAAGGTGCAGAGACATACAGCAGCAGATGTATTACTGTTGGTGTGCCAGTCTTTCTGTGCCAACAGCTGAGGTAGTTATTGTGTGGGTGAGTGCGTTACGGTTCAGGGGCGGGGGTGGGAGAGGAAGTGGACAGAGTTCAGGGTCCTGATGGCCTGATGGACAAAGCTCTTGAGCAGAACTTGTGGGCCCAGGCCCGGAGACTCCGGTACCTTTTCCCAGAGGGCAGGGGGCTGAAGAGGGAGTGTGTGTGTATGTGTGTGTGTGTGGGGGGGGGGGGGTCGCCTGCAATGTTGATGGCTCTGCGGGTGAGGCAGGTGAGGTATATGTCCGAGAGGGAGGGCAGAGGGGCACCAATGATCTTGCTGGCTGCTTTCACTGTGCGTTGTAGTGTCTTCTGACAGGAGGCAGTTCAGCTTCCATACCACACTGTGATGCAGCTGGTGAGGATGCTCTCAATGGTGCCCCGATAGAATGAGCACATGGTGGGGGGTGGGACTTGTGCTCTCCTCAGTTTGCAGAGAAAATGGATGATATTTTATTGATCACCTTAAGGAAATTGTTTTGTTGCAGCAATAAACAATGCAAAAGGCACAGATGACAATACAATATGTACAATAGTAATTAAGCTACATTCAAAAATAAATAGAAAATAAAAGTGTAAAATTATAACAGTATCTACAGGTGGTGACATTTAATGATGAGTGTGCAATAAAAGGAGCAGCAACAAATTAGCAGCAATAAGGAAACAAGGAAATGACATCGGTAAATAAATAAGAACAGTATACTGTAGTGCAATGAAGAGCTGTAAACATATGCATATTTATAACCGGTATACAGTGGTGTGAAAAAGTGTTTGCCCCCTTCCTGATTTCTCATTTTTTTGTATGTTTGTCACACTTGTTTCAGATCATCAAATTTAAATATTAGACAAAGAAAACACAGGTAAACACAAAATGCAGTTTTTAAATGAAGGTGCTTATTAATAAGGGTAAAAAAAAAATCCAAACCTACACAGCCCTGTGTGAAAAAGTGATTCCCCCCACCCCTGTTAAAACATAAATTAACTGTGGTTTATTACATCTTTGGAGAGCTGAGTTCAATTTCTCTAGCCACACCCAGGCCTGATTCCTGCCACACCTGTTCTCAATCAAGAAATCACTTAAATAGGACCTGCCTGACAAAGTGAAGTAGACCAAAAGATCCTCAAAATCTTGACATCATGCTGCAATCCAAAGAAATTCAGGAACAAATGAGAAACAAAGTAACTGAGATCTATCAGTCTGGAAAAGGTTATAAATGACATGGTTTTGACCCAAAAAGCAGACACGACTCAGGGATAACACAGTTAACCTTTTATTTATAATTGTGTGGGGGTGTGTGTGCATGTCTGTAGTGTGTGTAGTGCAAGGATGAATCAGTTTGGGGCGAGCAGAGCACCGTACAACCTGGCAACCCTAAGGACAAAGCAGAGAGAGAATTAGGGACAATCCAGGCAGGCAAAGCACCCGATAATACAGTCCTTACTGTTTGCAGCGTAGGAGTGGAACACAGGTAGCTCAACGGCCACAGCCAGGAGGACAGTGTCAGCAGCCCCGTAGGAGATGAAATAGGCAGGTGAACAGAGCAGGGATGTCCGCCGCCAGGTGGAAGAGAATCCGCCGCCAAGGTTTCACCGCCTGTGCACAGGGGTAGTAGAAGGGTGAAAGGAACTGATGATGGCTTACTTGGCTGTCGGATGGTGAGGAGTCCAATGACGAAGGGTAGAACTGGAGAGTAAATGAGGCTTGGAAGCTCAGCGTAGAGTTGACGAGTTCAGGTCCCATGGGAAGGAGACAGACGACTCCGCGCTGATCTCAGGGCCTTGCAGAATAAATAGCCATTCCAGGATGGAAGACAGGAGTGTGCACAGGTGCGCCTGATTGGCGGCCATGACAATAAAGCCATTTCTAAAGCTTTGGGACTCCAGCGAACCACAGTGAGAGCCCTTATCCACAAATGGTGAAAACAGGGAAAAGTGGTGAAAATTCCCAGGAGTTGCCGGCCCACCAAAATTACCCCAAGAGCGCAGCGACGACTCAGAATCAGAATCAGAATCAGGTTTATTGCCATTGTTCATGTAGTACACAAACTAGGAATTTGTCTCGGTACAATGCTGCAACATTAAACATGATAAGATAAGAGAAATAAACTATACATGTAATAAAGTGTAGGATAAGATTAAGTGATACTGGTCAACAGTTAAAATATATATTAGCCAGCAGCAGATACTGTGGAGAACTATATAGTGCAGTCGGTAATGCAGGAAGAAAACAGTGATGATTGACATGAGTCTGGTTGAGCTGCTGTACATGGTGCACGAGAGTCAATAAGTCACTTAGTGTTCAGCAGTCTAATGGCAGAGGGGAAGAAGCTGTTCATGTGACGGGAGGTTTTAGTCTGGATGGACCGAAGTCTTCTACCAGAGGGGAGGGGGGCAAACAGTACGTGACCAGGGTGTGAGGGATCGGCTATGATCCGGCCAGCACGCCTCCGGGTCCTGGAGATGTACAGATCCTGGAGAGATGGGAGCTTGCAGCCGATCACCTTCTCAGCAGTGCGCACGACGCGCTGCAGCCTTAGTCTGTCCCTGGCAGTGGCTCCTGCGTACCACACGGTTATGGAGGTGGTGAGGATGGACTCGATGATGGCTGTGTAGAACTGCACTAACATCTTGGTGGGTAACTTGAGCTTCCTCAGCTGCCGCAGGAAGAACATCCTCTGCTGGGCTTTTTTGATGAGTGAGCTGATGGTCAGCTCCCATTTGAGGTCCCTGGTGATGGTAGTGCCTAGGAAGCGGAAGGAATCAGCAGTGGTGATGGGAGAGCCTGAGAGGGTGAGGGGGGGCAGAGGAGTAGTGACTTTCCTGAAGTCACTCATCCAAGAGATCACAAAAGACCCCACAACAACATCCAAAGAACTGCAGGCCTCACTTGCCTCAGTTAAGTTCAGTGTTCATGACTCCACCATAAGAAAGAGACTGGGCAAAAATGGCCTGCATGGCAGAGTTCCAAGACAAAAAACACTGCTGAGCAAAAAAGAACATAAAGGCTCGTCTCAGTTTTGCCAGAAAACATCATGATAAACCCCAAGACTTTTGGGAAAATACCCTGTGGACTGACGAGATAAAAGATGAACTTTTTGGAAGGTGTGTGTCCCATTACATCCGGTGTAAAAACAATACAGCATTTCAGAAAAGGAACATCATACCAACAGTAAAATATGGTGGTGGCAGTGTGATGGCTTGGGGCTGTTTTGCTGCTTCAGGACCTGGAAGACTTGCTGTGGTAAACGGAACCATGAATTCTGCTGTCTACCAAAAAATCCTGAAGGAAAATGTCCAGGCATCTGTTTGTGACCTCAAGCTGAAGCACACTTGGGCTCTGCAGCAGGACAATGATCCAAAACACGCCAGCAAGTCCACCTCTGAATGGCTTAAGAAAAACAAAATGAAGACTTTGGAGCGGCCTAGTCAAAGTCCTGACCTGAATCCGATTGAGATGCTGTGGCATGAAATTAAAAAGGTGGGTCACACTTGAAAACCCTCCATTGTGGCTGAATTACAACAATTTTGGAAAGATGAGTGGGTCAAAATTCCTCCACAGTGCTGTAAAAGACTCATTGCCAGTTATCGCAAATGCTTGATTGCAGTTGTTGCTGTTAAGGGTGACCCAACCAGTTATTAGGTTTAATGGGCAATCACTTTTTCACACAGGGCCATGTAGGTTTGGATTTTTTTCCCTTAATAATAAACACCTTCATTTAAAAACTGCATTTTGTCTTTACTTGTGTTATCTTTGTCTAATATTTAAATTTGTTTGATGATCTGAAGCATTTCAGTGTGAGAAACATACAAAAAAATAAGAAATCAGGAAGGGGCAAACAGTTTTTCACACCACTGTAAGTACATATTATTAGATAAGAACAGCATAGTCAGATGGTAAAACAAGGTGCTTTTATGGTTCAAAAACTGTGGTTTTTACCTTGAACTGAAACTGTATTTACAGTTTTACAACAGTACTTACTGTATGTTGAAAGTACACAGTTCTACAGTACTTCATATGTTGTGTATAAAGTGTTACTGAATATCTTTTTAGTTTTCTGAATTAATGCAGCTTATTTAAAAGTGAAGAAAGAACTTGTTTTATTATGGCAATGAAGACAGAGGGCTTGGATAAAAGCTTGGTATAATTACAGTACTGTATTTTAATCATCTCCAGCCTGGTGTGAATTTTGACTCAGAACCACGGGTGCACACTGTTTTTTTTTAAAGGAAACTATTCTATTGCAACGGTGGAGCTGAACATGCTGAAGCTGAAAGGCAGAATCCTTATCATACCCCGTTAGACTTTGGGCAAAGGTCACCTTGCTTATCAAAGAGAAAATACAGGGGTAATGGAAATGTCACCACATGCGATGTAATTTATCTTGATTAAAAAAAATAGCAGAATTTGAATGCAGTATACATAATGGGAGACAAGTGATTGTGCAGGTGTTAATAACACGCTTTATTCACTTTCCACAGGTGAAGCATCAAGCAAGCATTTGAACAAAGCTCAAAGACAAAGCATCGATGGAACTCTAAAAACCAGCAAAGTAGACCAGTGCTTCAGTATATAACCCACTGCCTGTAAGCCATGGGCAAATGTTCAGGCTTGTCATACAAGATGGGTGGGAAAAACTGATCTGTTACTACAGGGGTGATTCTAGGATCAGAGCTTTAGGGGTGCTGAGCACCCAGACAGCTCGGCCATCCACCATCCAACCCCCCCCCCCACCCCCCCTCCACACATGCTCACAACCCCCACAATTACTGTATATGCTCTCAGGCCCTGAAGTCCCCGATACCAGGGAGCTCACAATACTGCTCAAGAAAATTCCATAAACCCCTTTCAATCTAGGCATTGGGCCTTTTTTAGGGGTGCTGCAAGCACCCTTCAATTTAAACTCAGCACCCCTTAAAAATGGAGTGAGAAAAGTTGTGATTATAAAATTTTAGTTCATATCTGACAAAGCTGAAATAACATCCAAAACATAGTTAGAGTTTGTCATTTAAACTTTTTAAAAAGGAAAAGGAAAACACCGCGCCATGCAAATGTGATGATCCCTCCTCTCACACACATTCTCTTCCCTGCACCTGCAGCAACCTGGCGCGCACAGACAGAGGCTCCTGTCCCTATCCCAACAGCGGGGAAAATGAGGGCACAGGAGGCTGCCTGCTACAGCTTTTCTACAAGTAATACACTCATAATGATGTATGACGTCAGCTTCAGCTGGAATAGTCTGCATTGTTATGAATAGTTTTGGGGTCTGTCTGAATTTATTCAGTAAGAATATGATGCAAAGATTTAGGTTTCAGAATACATGAGGTTTTCATGGGGAGGGGGTTAGAAAATAGGCTATTAATAGGCTATAAATAGCCTATACGGTGCATCTGGAAATGATTCACAGCGCTTCACTTTTTCCACGTTATGTTACATCCTTATTCCAAAATGGATTAAATTAATTTTTTTCCCTCAAAATTCTACACACAATACCCCATAATGACAACATGAAAAAGTTTTTTTTTTTTTTTAGATTTTTGCAAAGTTATTAAAAATAAAATACTAAGAAATCACATGTACCTAAGTATTCACAGCCTCTGCCATGAAGCTCAAAATTGAGCTCAGGTGCATCGTGTTTCCACTGATCATCCTTGAGATGTTTCTACAGCTTAACTGGAGTCCACCTGTGGTAAATTCAGTTGTTTGGACATGATATGGAAAGGTGCACACCTGTCTATATAAGGCTCCACAGTTGACAGTGCATGTCAGAGCACAAACCAAACATGAAGTCAAAGCAATTGTCTGTAGACCTCCGAGACAGGATTGTGTTGAGGCAAAAATCTGGGGAAGGGTACAGAAAAATTTCTGCTGCTTTGAAGGTCCCAATGAACACAGTGGCCTCCATCATCTGTAAATGGAAGAAGTTCGGAACCATCAGGACTCTTTCTAGAGCTGGCCGGTCGTCTAAACTGAGGGATCGGGGGAGAAAGGCCTTAGTCAGGGAGGTGACCAAGAACCTGATGGTCACTCTGTCAGAGCTCCAGTGTTCCTCTGTGGAGAGAGGAGACACTTCCAGAAGGACAACCATCTCTGTAGCAATCCACCGATCAGACCTGTATGATAGAGTGGCCAGATGGAAGCCACTCCTTAGTAAAAGGCACATGGCAGCCTGCCTGGAGTTTGCCAGAAGGCACCTGAAGGATTCTCAGACCATCAGCAACAAAATTCTCTGGTCTGATGAGACAAAGATTGAACTCTTTGGCGTGAATGCCAGGCATCATGTTTGAAGGAAACCAGGCACTGCTCATAACTATGCCAATGGTAGTGGCAGCATCATGCTGTGGGGATGTTTTTCAGCAGCAGGAACTGGGAGACTAGTCAGAATAGAGGGAAAGATGAATGCAGCAATGTACATGTTATGATCTGAGCACGGGGGGGATCCCACCGTGCTCTGTCTCTTTGCCTTTTTTCTGTATTTGTATGGTGTTGTATTTTTGAGTCCTAATTTCTGTTATTCTATCTTTGGTTGGTTTTCACTTATTCTGTATTGTTTCTTAGTATGATTTATTTTCCTCTTTATGTTCATTATAGTTTTGTTATTTACATATTTGAGGTTACTTGTCTTTATTTGCCATTACATCATATTCGTATCCTTTTGTGTTTTCTCTCTTTCTCTCCCTCTCCGGGGCTGCGGCTGTCAGTGGCACTTCCGGGTTTTTTGCTCTGTTGTGGGTGGTGCTCCTGTCAGCTGTCAGTCCTGTCTTCTCCCTCTCATTACTCCCAGCTGATCTCTGTCGTAATCATTGTACCTCTTGCCCGCTCATGTGATCCACACCTGCATCCAGTTGTGTTCATTGGCTCCATGTCCTATTTAAGATCCTTGTTTCTGTCATTCATTGTTGGAGCCTCTGCTTTCTGTCATTGAGCATCAAAACCCTTTCCCCGGTCTGGTGCGATTTCCTGAGTGATCCCGCCTACTCCGTTTCCTTCTTAGCCTGTGAATTATTTTGTGCACTATTTGGATCTTTGTGTTTTGTGCACTGTTTGGACTTTTATGTTTTGTTCAATAAATATCACAACTACAGTCCAGTGTTTGGGTCTTCATTCCTGCCTTGAGGGGCATTTCTTGACAGTACAGAGACATCCTGGATTAAAACCTGCTCCAGAGCTCTCTTGAACTCAGACTGGTGCGACGGTTCATCTTTCAGCAGGACAACGACCCTGAGCACACAGCCAAGATATCAAAGGAGTGGCTTCAGGACAACTCTGTGAATGTCCTTGAGTGGCCCAGCCAGAGCTCAGACTTGAATCCAATTGAACATCTCTGGAGAGATCTGAAAATGGCTGTGCACCGACACTTCCCATACAACCTGATGGAGCTTGAGAGGTGCTGCAAAGCGGAATGGGCGAAACTGCCCAAAGATAGGTGTGGCAAGCTTGTGGCATCATATTCAAAAAGACTTGAGGCTGTAATTGCTGCCAAAGGTGCCTCAACAAAGTATTGAGCAAAGGTTGTGAATACTTATGCACATGTGATTTCTTAGTTTTTATTTTTAATAAATTTGCAAAAATCTCAAACAAACTTTTTTTCATGTTTTCATTATGGGGTATTGTGTGTAGAATTTTGAGGAAAAAATGAATTTGATCCCTTTTGGAATAAGGTTGTAACATAACAAAATGTGGAAAAAGTGAAGCTTTGTGAATACTTCCCAGATGCACTGTAATATGACAGAAAATACTGCATCTTTGCTCGTTTTAATTTTTATTTTTAATTTATGAGGAAAACCTCATAAATTTAAAAGAGTAAAGTCTCAAATGTACAAGAAAAAAGTTGCAGATTAGCACTGAACACAAATTATGAGAAACGTTGATTTAAGTTGGAAAAAAATCTTTCAAATTTACAAAGAAAAAGTAATAAATTTAGAATAAAACTGCCATAAATTCAGTAGAGAAACCTCAAACTGTCCAGACTAAAGTCACATCTCAGTAAATTCTTAACTATTTTGGGGTAACTACTCTTATGTATATTTGAGTAATAATATATAAAGATAACCTATGTTTACTTGTGTACAGTTTCAGGCTACGCTACCACCTAAATTAGATATTTTTTTAAATTGAAAATGTGGAAATTTTTTATGTGAATTTGGAGAGTTCTCATAAATTACCTACTTTTTCCTATGATCATTTTTATTCTTTTTAAATTATAGTCTTTTTAAGAAACTTCATGAAATCTGAAACTTTGTGAAAAATTTATGCTCATGGATTGACATTTTTTTCTTTAATTTGTGAGTTTTGCATCATAAACTGGCATCTTTTTTCTTCATGTCTTTGCATTTTTGCCTCAGTTTTCTGTCATCTTTCCATTGATTTTTTTTCCTTAATTTTTTTTTCAATTATTGCAAATGGGCTACATTTCTCTTGTGATTTCCTGGCCTTGGTCTCAATGATTTAATTCTCTTTTTTTTTTAAATGAATTTATTAAATCTTTTAAATAGCTTCCTGTGTTTACATTCTCAATGACTGTGATTGTACATATGTGAATTTTCAATTTGCAACTTTTGCCATGAATTTGCAACTTTTATCTTTCAAATTCAAAGTTGTTTTCTTGTAATTTTGCATTTTTTTTCTCTCAAGAATTTAGTCCATATTTTAAATAAATGGGCAGTTGGCCTTATAAATTTGTTACGTTCTAGTAAATTTGAAGCTTTTATTGTGTATATGTTTATGATGTTTTGTTCCTTGTAAGTGTGTAGCTTTTTCTCAAAGTTTTGTTCCTTTGGAAAATTTTGAGATTTTAAAATTATGAGAAAATATTTATGCAAAATAGATAATAAAGTAACTTTCTTTCTTTCTTTCTTTCTTTCTTTCTTTCTTTCTTTCTTTCTTTCTTTCTTTCTTTCTTTCTTTCTTCAATACCAGGGATTCACTTGTTAATAATGCTATCGCTGCGTCAGCGCTAGGCTGGTCGCCTTTCCCTGTGTGCGTATTGCAGCCTCGTAGCATGAGGCATTCCCCTCCTCAACTGTAGAACATCAGTGTAGCCCCCTGTTGGTCTGGTGGCCCTTACTCTGCATATTCATTTCTCTGTTTCGTGGACATTATTGGACTTTCTGCATGTTTGTTAATAAAAGTGCAACATCTACTGTCGCTTTTGAGTTTCATTCTCTCTCTCCGTGCGCCATGGCTCGGTGCACAGAGGTTTATGACAGAATGCCCCAACGCCTAGCGGAGAGGTGGTGCACGAGAGAATTTTCACTTTTTTTCCTTAGTGCCACCCCCACCCCCCCACCCCCAGTCATCTCCATGGATTTTTTTTGTGGAGTGGCTGATTGAGCTGTGGTATTCGTTTCCCTGGCTCAAGCCACCAACTCCCCGGAGGTGAATTTCTTGATGTTTGACATCGCTGTCAGGGTGCTCCAGACGTTTCCCGGTCCCTGGGAATATCCGGGGTTGACGTCATTTCTCACCCTGGTCCATGAGTCACGCCGACAGCTGGAGGAAATGACAGGAGGAGCCATCAGAGCTCAACCGCAGCTTCCTACGACGCGCTCCCGGAGGACCGGGGCCCGCTGCTCGTTGCCCGAGCCGGAGTGCTCCTCCCCCCGCCGGATTTCCCGTCCTACTCCTGGGAGGACGAAGCAGGACACTGAGGCAGCAGTGGACACCAGTCAGGAGTTCAGGCAAGTTCATCTCCGTTCTCTTGCAATGTCTCCTGAGGTAATCAATCAGATTCTTGTGGTGGAGCTTCAGAAATTATTACCCACTGAAGCTCCCCAAATAGCTGCTGTCACGGCTCCTTATTCCCTGTCGTCTGTCTCCCTTGACTCCCCGCCGGCCCCAGGAGAGGATCGTCGGATGCAGGAGGAGCAGGAGGAGACAATCACACGGCATGAGGTTAATCCTAGGCCTAAGCAACAGAAGAGACCCGTCACCTCATCGGCGGTTCTTAACCGGACGTCAAGCCTGACTGCTGCTGCGGCGAATGCCCCCGTCGGTGCTAGCTGTTGTACCAGCAGATGCCCCCTCAGCTTCAGCCACTGTTCCTGTTGTTGGGCCGTCCACCCCAGCCGCCGGAGGGATTGTGTGCACCACTTCGGACCCGTCTACCTCCGTGCCGTTCGGGCCGGCTCCTCCGTCAACCACCGAAGAGCCTAGAAGACCTATGGGCATGGAGAAGGAGGACAACATGCTGTCGGCAGCCGCCAGCATTCAGACCTGGGAGGCCAGGCAAGTGGGTTTTCATTTAACCTTAGTCATTAAGGATAAGCCTTGTCTGTCCCCCTGGAGTGAGCCTCAGGCTAGGCAGTCACCTGAATGCTCTCCCCCTGCTGCTCCTATGATGAACTCATCTATTTCCTCTGTGTCTCCATTCCTTGTCTTGGAGTGTTCACCAGCCATGGAGCTTGACGATCGGGGGAGGAGGGAATGCGCGGTGCTGGAGGACTGCACCCCGCAGAACCGCTACGACCAGAGGAGAAGCGCTGTGACTGAACGGAAGCGGGTGCCAATGAAGGAGCATCGCCCAGCTTCAGTCTCTTCAGACACAGTGCCACTCAGGTCTCCACCTCCAGACTTCATGCCGGGAGGGTTACTGGCATCAGGGGCTTCACTGGAGGAGACCACGATTGCCGAGACCATCAGGCCTGCTGTGGGGGCCGCCACGGCAGAGCCATCCCCCGGACCAGACCTCAAGCCGATTAGACCCTGAACATCATCATCGGCGCCGTCAGAGTCCTGGACAGCAGTGGAACTCGAGCACAGGAAAGTAATCTCTCCTACAGTTCACCTGTCAAGTGTTGAGAGTTCTTGCCTGGCTCTTGGGGAGGAAAGTCAGGTGCAGTCCCCAGCTGTATCTGAACTTTCTTCGCCGGGATCTGCCGCTGCTGGCGATCCTAGCCGTCTCCATTCTTCCGTCTCCTTCGAGCACCTTCCTAGGGTCACCGGAGAGGAACCGCCACAACCTGGGTTGCCCATAGACGAGGAGGAGGGTCCAGTTGTCCCGGAGGAAGTCAACGGGGGTGCAGCACCCGACAGACTGGAGGAGCCTGCACACCCTAAATAGCCAGAGTCCTGGACGGCGGTGGAGCCAGAAGTCATGCAAGTGTGCGCCATTATGTCAGGAATGTCAATATTAATGTCACACTGCCCGACTCATGGTGAGGTGGACCCGGGGCAGCTCATAGTAGCCCTCAGGACTGCCACACTGGGCTCTGCCGCTGCCGGCGACCCTGACACGGTTTCTCTTTCTCTCTCTTTGGGCTCAGACAGGGTCGCCGAAGAGCTGCTGGAGGCAACCGAGGATTGGGGTTCAATGCCAGAGGACATGAGGAGCATCACCTTCCTCGCTGGGGAGGCCACCGAGGGAGCAATGAGGCCCCTGATGGGGGTCACCGCAGGTGCAACAGTGCTCCAACCGGAGCCCACCACGGGTGCAGCAGGGCCTCAGCCGGGGTCCACCGCCGGTACAGCAGAGCCCCAGCTGGAGTCCACCGCCGGTGCAGCCACATCCCAGCTCAGGACGGTCGCAGGTGCAGCCACGTCCCAGACCGGGACCATCGGGGGTGCTACGGTCCCCCTGCCCCAAGCCTCGAATGGCAGGGGGGGCTCCTGTTCCTTGGCTTCGCTGCTGAGATTCCTAAGTTTGGAGGCTGCCTCTCTGCCCTCCTCTCAGGTCCTGGTGGCTCCAAAATGCTGGTTGGCCACCCGAAGGACTTGGCTTATGGGTCGGGTGGCCCATAGGCCAGGGCAGGCCGCCGGACACTATCCCACGGGCCGCCTGCTGGACTTGGGACTTGGGCAGGCCACCCAATCTGCCACTCCTCACCATACTGGGAGCCTGGGACTCAGGTCGACCCCCTGAACTTTGGACTTCTGGGAAGCGGGGTTAGTGTTCCAGGTTGGGGGTTGTTAGGAGGGGTTTGCTCTTTATTCTGTTTTTGCTCTGATTGTGTTTTCACTGGTTGCTTCCCTCCTAACTGGTTTTCCCCCACCTCCCACCATGGGTTAGTGTTTGTTACGGCAAGGGGCAATCTCACTTTTTAGTTCCACTCTATGCTCGTTCATGCATCCCAGTTCACCTCCTGTTAATTTATCATCTGCTCCTCTTTTTTCCTCTGACAGTCCTCCAAAATAAAATGTATCCCTTTCTGTACGGTGCTGGAAATGAAACGTAGCACACAAACACTCGTCTTTACCAAATAAAAAGTACAAGGCTGCGCCCAGTAACACACAAAAGTGAAAACAAACTTAATTTTATACATCCACCACAATAAATCTTGTCCTACCCTTGTAGTTTTGTCATTATAAATCATATTTGAGAGGCAACACACTGGACCGATGGCTGGAGCTGTTTGTCGTCAGAGATTGACTCCACAGCATCGGTGAAAGTTGTAGGTGGATGCACCACTGACACAACTTGTGCTGGTTCTGCTGTTAAAGCAGAGTTTGTCACAGCGGTCATCTGGTGGGTAGTGAAATAAGCAAAGCTGGACTCTCTTGTCCCTTTAGTCAGCCGGCATATTTATTGAATTTTACAAATCTGAACAAGTTCCTCTCAGCAATGGGTTTACATAAGACACGCACTGGTACAAGAGTGAGAGGTGGGGGTGGGGCCCCTTTAGGGAGTTCTGCCTACCTTGGTCATTGCAAACTCTCCACACCACAGAGTATAATAAGCTACAGTACTCATCACTAGCCACCAGGCTAGTTTTAGGTGGCCAAGTGTGGATGCCATATTGGTGCTGATAAGAAACACAACAAAGCCAGTAGCTATGTTTACATGGACCCAAGTAACCGGATTAAAAGCCTGATCGGAATAAAAAGGCTTCATGTAAGCATGCCAATTTGAATATTCTAACCCGATCATGCTCATTCGGAATAAAATTTCATTCCGATTGAGAGGGGTGGGTTATGCCGATTGTTAATCCGAATGGTGTGCATGAAAACACTTATTCCAAACGTAGGGCAGAAATTATGTTTACTGCACATGTCTATACACCAGCCGCACGTCGATGTGACGTATTTCCGCCTTAGCAGCAGCTAGCAGAAGACATAGCGGGAGTAAAACAAAACTGGTCTGTATCGTCCTGCTGTCTCGCTCTGTTCTGGCTTGCTAACACCGGAAGTTGCTTCTTCTTCTACTATTTTCGGAATGTTGCAGTGTCGACGTGCGCATGTCAAAATGATTTATTCCGTGTGACACATGGAAATGCACGTCCTAATCGGATCAGCTTTTTCAGGATCCATGTAAACAGTAAAATTCTGATCTGAAATGTAATCAGATTGATGAAATTTTGCCCATGTAACCGTGGCCATTGAGCTACATGGGCATGTACTGCATTTTCTTCATTTTGGCTGAAGAAGTTCAATATTATATGAAATAAACAGCATTCGTTGTCATGTACAATGCCTGATCATGGTAGAAAATCATAAAAATAAAAAAATGTTCAGTTTTAACAATGTTATTAATTGAGTTAAACACTGATGTGACTGTTTTCAGCACCCACGTATTAACTTTTCAAAGTTGTCTCCTGTGTGTGCAAATGATTATTTAAATGTTTTTCTTTGTTCTTATATTCATCTGCTTTTTATAGTGATGCTCATTCATAGAATTGTAATTGTGAGGATACCAAGTCCAAATACATATGGTAGGTAATTTTAGAAAGAACTTTTTAATAATAATGATAACAAAATTAATACCACTGCTACTATCAATAATACTACTAAAATATAATAATTACTACTACTACTGCTAGTACTACTATTAATAATAATAGTTAAAATAATAATAATAGTTAATAATGCAAATATTAATAATAATAACAAATACTACTACTACTAATGTTAGTAGTTAATTTTACTAATATTAATAATAATAAATACTTCTAGTACTACTACTAAAACTACTATTACTACTACTACTACTACTACTAATAATAATAATAATAATGGTGAGGAAAATAATAACAAATAATATAGCAACTTTTCAAGATCGTCTCCTGTATACAGTGGTGTGAAAAAGTATTTGTCCCCTTCCTGGTTTCTCATTTTTTTTGTATGATTGTCACACTAAAATGTTTCAGATCATCAAACAAATTTAAATAGTAGATAAAAACCTTAAAACCATCTCTGGGCTCCAGAATACTTCCTCCCAGGCCACGGGGGGCAGGGAGTGGGCAAACAATCTGAACCTGTTTTTTAATAGGTTTGACCAACCGCCCTCCCCCCCCGACTGCACACCAACCACTGCTGCCTCTAAAGTCATCGAGACCTACTGTCCACATCCCACTCCACCAACACCCCCCCACTCCCAGCACACAGCCCCCCAACCTGACCCTCACTAAGACCCAGGTGAGGACGGAGCTGAGGAAGATCAAGGCGAGGAAGGCCTCGGGACCGGACGGCATCAGCGTGAAGCTCCTCAAGTCCTGCGCAGACCAGCTGTGTGGGATTGTAGAACACATCTTCAACCTGAGCCTGAAGCTGGGGAGGGTACCACAGTTGTGGAAAACATCTTGTGTGGTACCATCTTGTGTGGTACCCGGTACAACCAGTTTATTAAATGCCCCACCAGAGGAGAGAACACGCTGGATCACTGTTACACTACAGTTAAGGACGCGTATCGCGCTGTTCCCCGTGCTGCGCTCGGACTATCTGATCACGTGATGGTCCACCTGATTCCCACATACAGACAGAGACTGAAGCTCACAAAACCTATTGTGAGCACTACGAGGAAATGGACCAGTGAAGCTGGGGAGGAGCTGCGCACGTGCTTGGAAATAACTGACTGGGACATGTTTAAAGAAGCCACACATGATCTGGATGAGTACACGGACACTGTGACCTCATATATCCACTTTTGTGAGGAGAGCATTCTTCCATCGCGCACCAGGGTGAGTTACTCCAACGACAAGCCCTGGTTCACAGCTAAGCTCAGACAGATCAGGAAGGAGAAGGAAGCAGCGCTGAAAAGTGGAGACAGGGACTGCTACAAGGAGGCCAAATACCGGTTTAGGAGAGAGCTGAGGAGAGCTAAATCTGTGTATTCTGAGAGACTCCAGCAACAGTTCCCTGCTAATGACTCTGCTTCTGTGTGGAGAGGACTGAGGCAAATCACCAACTATCGGCCTCAGGCTTCTAAAGGACAGGATGACAAAGCCCTTTGTCAAAGACTGTCCCAACAATATGCCCGTTTTGACACCTCGTCAGCTGTGTCCAACTACCCCCTCCCCCCAGCGCCACTGCCTCCATGGTCCCCACTTCATCAAAGGCGCCCCCCCTCCTCCCCCCTGCCCTTGCCATCAGTGAGCAGGACATGCACAGACAGTTCTCCAGACTGAACCCGCGCAAGGCCCCCAGTCCGGACGGCATGTCTCCCTCCACCCTGAGACACTGTGCGGAGGAGCTGACTCCTGTCTTCACAGACATTTTTAACACCTCCCTGAAGTCATGCCACATGCCGGCCTGCCTCAAAACCTCTACCATCGTCCCTGTCCCCAAGAAGCCACGGATCACTGGACTTAATGACTACAGACCTGTCGCGCTCACCTCTGTAGTCATGAAGTCCTTTGAGCGCCTGGTCCTGCCCCACCTCAAGACCATCACCACTCCCCTCCTGGACCTGCTGCAGTTTGCCTACAGAGCCAACAGGTCTGTGGATGACGCAGTCAACCTGCCCCTCCACTCCATCCTGCAGCACCTGGACTCCCCGGGAACCTACGTCAGGATCCTGTTTGTGGACTTCAGCTCTGCATTCAATACCATCCACCACGCTCTGCTCCAGGACAAGCTGTCCCTGCTCAACGTGCCTGACTCCCTCTGCAGTTGGATCACCGACTTCCTGACTGACCGGAGGCAGCATGTGCGGCTGGGAAAGACTGTCTCAGACTCTGTTAGCATCAGCACCGGATCACCCCAGGGCTGTGTACTTCCCCCCCTGCTCTTCTCCCTGTACACCAACTCCTGCACCTCCAGCCACCAGTCTGTCAAGCTGATCAAGTTTGCAGACGACACCACCCTCATCGGGCTCATCTCCAACGGTGACGAGTCCGTCTACAGGAGAGAGGTGGCCCAGCTGGCGTCCTGGTGCAGCCACAACAACCTGCAGCTGAACGCTCTGAAGACAGTGGAGATGATCGTGGGCTTCAGAAAAGTCACAGCCCCTCTGCCCCCCCTTACCCTCACAGACTCTCCCATCACCACTGCGGATTCCTTCCGCTTCCTGGGCACCACCATCACCCGGGACCTCAAGTGGGAGCCGACCATCAGCTCCCTCATCAAAAAGGCCCAGCAGAGGATGTTCTTCCTGCGGCAGCTGAGGAAGCTCAAGCTACCCACCAAGATGTTGGTGCAGTTCTACACGGCCATCATCGAGTCCATCCTCACCACCTCCATCACCGTGTGGTACGCAGGAGCCACCGCCAGGGACAGACTAAGACTGCAGCGCGTTGTGCGCGCTGCTGAGAAGGTGATCGGCTGCAAGCTCCCATCCCTCCAGGACCTGTACATCTCCAGGACCCGGAGGCGTGCAGGTCGGATCATAGCCGACCCTTCACACCCTGGACACCACTGTTTGCCCCCCTCCCCTCAGGCAGAAGACTTCAGTCCATTCAGACTAAAACCTCCCGCTACATGAACAGCTTCTTCCCCTCTGCCATCAGACTGCTGAACACTAAGTGACTTCTTAGACTCTCGTGCACTACGTACAGCAGCTCAACCGGACTCATGACAATTATCACTGTTTTCTTTTTGCACTACCGACTGCACTATGTGGAACTCCACAATATCTACTGCTTGTTAATATATTTAAAAATTGCATAGATTAGTATTACTTATTCATATTCTACCTTTTATTGCATGCATAGTTTTTTATTTTTATCTTTAGTGCTACTCCATGTTTAATGTTGCAGCATTGCACCGAGACAAATTCCTAGTTTGTGTACTACATGAACAATGGCAATAAATCTCATTCTGATTCTGATTCTGATTCTTCTGTACCAAAAACTTCCAACCCCAAAGACCTGAACAGCTACAGGCCAGTGGCCCTGACGTCTCACATGATGAAGACCCTGGAGAGACTGCTCCTTGCTCACCTCCACCCCCTGGTGCGACCAGCGCTGGATCCACTTCAGTTTGCCTACCAGCATGGCATTGGGGTGGAGGATGCAGTGATCTTCCTCCTTCACCATTTCCTGTCCAACCTGGAGAAGCCCGGGAATGCAGTGAGGATCATGTTCTTTGACTTCTCCAGTGCATTCAACACCATCCAACCGATGATCCTGAAGGACAAGCTGCTGTGCGCAGGGGTGGACCAGCACCTGTCATCTTGGATCCTGGACTACCTCACTAACCGGCCACAGTTTGTGAGAACCCGGGATTGTGTGTCCGACATGATCATCGGTAGCACGGGGGCCCCCCAGGGAACGGTTTTGGCTCCCTTCCTGTTCACCTTTTATACTGCGGACTTCTCACACAACACACTGTCATCTACAGAAGTTCTTTGACGACTCTGCGATCGTCGGCCTCATCTCCAACGGAGATGAAGCTGAGTACAGAGGACTTATCCAGGACTTTGTGGACTGATGCCATCGGAACTGCCTCCAGATCTACGCGAGGAAAACTAAGGAGCTGGTGGTGGACTGCCGCAGGCAAGGACAACCCCTCACAGCACCAGTAAACATTCAGGGAACAGACATTGAGATGGTGACATCCTACAAGTACCTGGGTGTTCATCTGAACAATAAACTAGACTGGTCACACAATACCGACGCACTCTACAAGAAGGACAGTGCTAGGCTGTTCCTACTGAGGAGGCTCAGGTCTTTTGGTGTACAAGGGGTGCTCTTGAAGACATTCTACAACACGGTGGTGGCATCAGCCATCACTTTTGGAGTGGTCTGCTGGGGCAACGGCATTACAGCAGCCGATAGGAAGAGACTGAACAAACTAATCAAGAAAGCTAGCTCTGTCCTGGGGCAACGCCTTGACCCAGTGGAGGAGATAGGAGAGAGAAGGATGGTGGCTAAACTGTCATCTCTGCTGGAGTCCGAGACCCACCCTATGCAGGACATACTGGACGCAATGAGGAGCTCATTTAGCAGTAGACTACATCATCTTAGATGCGTGACCGAGAGGTTTCGCAGGTCCTTCCTACCTACGGCTGTCAGACTGTATAACCTAAACAGGGCTGCTCGTAGAGATAACAAGAAAAACATGACGACCTAATAGTATTGAATGCAAAAGACGCAACAGACTTACACAAATGGTCCCCTCCAGTATACATCTAGAACAATATCAGTCGCTATGGAGGGTGACAATATGTATGGGTACATATTCATATCATGAAGGGTAACTAAATAGACGGTTATGCTGTTTATGCTGTTTAGTCCATCTAGCTACAATGCTCCGCACTGTGTATATATTTATTTATTTATATATTTATGTGTACATATGTATATTCACTGCTCTTATTTTCTTATCTTCTAAATTATTGCTCTGAGTGTTGCTATCCCTGTGCTGTTGCAATCCTGGAATTTCCCCATTGTGGGACTAATAAAGGCTTATCTTATCTTATCTTAAAAATAACACAAGTAAACACAAAATGCAGTTTTTAAATGAAGGTGTTTATTATTAAGGGTAAAAAAATCCCAACCTACATGGTCCTGTGTGAAAAAGTGATGTCCCCCCCCCCCCCGTTAAAACATAAATTAACTGTGGTTTATCACGTCTTTGGAAAGCTGAGTTCAATTTCTCTAGCCACACCTGTTTTCAATCAAGAAATCACTTAAATAGGACCTGCCTGACAAAGTGAAGTAGACCAAAAGATCCTCAAAAGCTAGACATCATGCTGCGATCCAAAGAAATTCAGGAACAAATGAGAAACAAAGTAACTGAGATCTATCAGTCTGGAAAAGGTTATAAAGCCATTTCTAAAGCTTTGGGATGCCAGCGAACCACAGTGAGAACCATTATCCATAAGTGGCAAAAACATGGAACAGTGGTGAACCTTCTCAGGAGTGGCCGGCCGACCAAAATTACCCCAAGAGCGCAGCGATGACTCATCCACGAGGTCACAAAAGACTCCACAACAACATCCAAAGAACTGCAGGCCTCAGTTGCCTCAGTTAAGGTCAGTGCTCATGACTCCACCATAAGAAAGAGACTGGGCAAAAATGGCCTGCATGGCAGAGTTCCAAGACGAAAACCATTGCTGAGCAAAAAGAACATAAAGGCTCATCTCAGTTTTGCCAACATCTTGATAATCCCCAAGACTTTTGGGAAAATACTCTGTGGACTGACAAGATAAAAGTTGAACCTTTTTGGTCTTTGGGTTTTTTTTGGTTGTCTGCAAAAACCTGCATGGCCTGATCCACCAGGTCAAAATGAAGTGCCTAATTAAGTGGCAAGTGGTGCAACACACAGGTCTTGCACCTGGTGAGACGCAGGAGGAGCCCAGCCCGGAATCACCCCACAGTGCCCAGTCCTTCCACGCTCCACAAAGCCTTCCTCAAATCGGGCATTCAGAACACCGACAGGTTAAGTGGCCTCCCGCCAACAAGAAGCAGGAGTGGCGCCAATTTGATGAAGATGTGGATTCAATTCTCGAAGCTTTATCCAGAGGTGATGCTGACTGGAGACTTCAGTTAATGTGCACAATAATCATCAGTATCATAGTCGAGAGATTTGGAATTAAGGAGCAGTGCTTAATGGCCAAACCTGGTGGACCAAATCGACGTGAGGCAAAGATAAGCCGGCTCCGGCAAGAGCTCCGTGTGCTCAGACGTCAGTTTAAGAAGGCAAGTGAGGAGGAAAAGGTTGGGTTGGTAGAGCTCCGTAACATCATGAGGAAAAAGATCACTAACCTCCATCGAGCTGAGTGGCACAGAAGGAGAGGGAAGGAGAGAGCAAGAAAGCGTGCATCGTTTATTGCAAATCAATATGGATTCATTAGGAAAATCCTTGAGTAAAAGCACAGTGGGTGACTTTCCTGCACCCAGGAAGAGGTTGACAGTTACCTCAGGGCCAGCTATAGTGACGCTGAAAGAGAGCATGATCTTGGCCCATGTAGTAACTTGATAGCCCCGCCAGAACCAACCATAGCATTTAACCTTAAGGAGCCATCGTTGAGCGAGACCGAGGAGGTTGTCAAGGCAGCTTGAACTAGCTCTGCACCAGGCCCCAGTGGAGTACCCTATGTGGTGTACAAGAGGTGCCCTAGACTTCTACAGAGACTATGGAAAATATTCAAGGTTATCTGGAGAAGGGGAAGACTAGCACAGCAATGGAGCAATGGAGATTCGCAGAGGGTGTTTGGATTCCCAAGGAGGAGGACTCAACCACCACTGAGCAGTTCAGGAACATCTCACTCCTCAGCATCGAGGGAAAGATTTTCATCAGTATTATTGCTCGTCACATGACAGAGTTCCTTCTTGGGAATGAGTACACTGAAACAGCTGTACAGAAGGGTGGAATCCCAAAAGTGGCAGGCTGCATTGAACACACAGGAATTGTCACACAACTGATCCGTGAAGCTCGAGAAGATAATGGTAATCTGGCAGTACTGTGGCTTGACCTTGCAAACGCTTATGGGTCAATCACCCATAAGCTGGTGGAAATTTCACTTGTCTGGCATCACATTCCAGTCAAGATCAGAGGTCTAATCATGGATTACTATAACTGCTTCAACTTGAGAGTTACCTCTGGAACAGTATCATCCTCATTCCATCGGCAAGAGAAGGGAATCATCACCGGCTGCACTGTCTCAGTGATTTTATTTGCCCTGGCCATGAATATGCTTGTAAAATCAGCAGAGGTGGAGTGCAGAGGTACACTCACTAGATCAGTTTTGTGACAGCCCCCCATTAGAGCATTTATGGATGATTTGATGGTGACCACAACATCAGTCCCGGGCTGCAGGTGGATCCTTCAAGGCCTTGAACGTCTCATTAGCTGGGGACAAATGGACTTTAAACCATCAATGTCCCGTGCTCTTGTTGTGAAGAAGAGAAAGGTGTCTGATAAGTTTAGATTTGTCATCAGAGGAGTCCAGATTCCATCAGTTTCTGAGAAGCCAGTCAACAGCCTGGGAAAGGTTTTCAACAGTACGTTAAGGGACACAGCCACCCTTCAAGAGACCAGCAATCAACTAGAAACCTGGCTTGGAGAGTTAGACAAGTCAGGGTTGCCAGGAAAATTCAAGGCTTGGATTTACCAGCATGGCATCCTAGCACGACTCCTCTGGCCACTGCTTATCTATGACATTTCACTGAGCACTGTTGAAGGTTTTGAGAAGAAGATCAGCCACTTCTTGCATAGGTGGTTGGGCCTGCCTCGCAGCCTAAGCAGCATCGCTTTATATGGGAGAAACAACAAGCTTCAACTCCCCTTCAGTAGTCTGTCAGAGGAATTCATAGTTTCCTGGGCAAGAGAAGTGATGCTGTACAGAGACTCTAGTGACATCAAAGTCTCATTGGCTGGTATTCAGGTGAAAATGGGCAGGAAATTCAAAGCCCATGAAGTCATTGAACAGGCTGAAGCACGGCTGCAGTTTAAAGAGTTGGTGGGGACAGTTGCAGCAGGGCGGGCAGACCTTGGGAGTAACCCAAGACCTCAGTACAGCAAGGTCCAGGGAAAGGAGAGATGCCAGTTGGTTCAGGATGAAATCAGGGTGGAAGTGGAGGAAACATGAACCAGCAGGATAGTTGGAATGTGCCAGCAGGGGGCACGGACCAGGTGGGAGGAGGCAATGGAACATAAAGTCTCCTGGTCAGAGCTCTGAAGAGCAGAGCCACACCGGATCAAATTCTTGATCCAGTTGGTGTACGATGTTCTTCCAAGCCCAACCAACCTCTTCTCCTGGGGCCTGATAGAAGCCCCTTCATGCTCTCTATGCCAGCAAAGAGGTTCCCTGGAACACATCCTAAGTAGCTGCCCAAGAGCCCTCAGTGAGGGGCACTATCGGTGGAGGCATGACCAGGCACTGAAGGCTGTAGCAGAGTCCATCAGTGCAGGGATCTCTTTCAACAGGCAGCAACACCCAGCAAAGCATGCCATACCCTTCATCAAAGCTGGTGAGAAGCCACAGCATTGCACAAACCCATTGGGGGGGCTTCTGGCAACTGCACGAGACTGGCAACTGAAGGTCGACCTGGGAAGACAGCTGAGATTCCCTGACAACATCATAATGACCACACTTAGACCAGACATAGCTCTTGTGTCAGAATCTTCCAAGCAGGTGATCTTGTTAGAACTGACTGTGCCCTGGGAAGATCGGATGGAAGAGGCCTTTGAAAGGAAGAGGGCCAAGTATGGGGAGCTTGTCGGTGATTGCTGTAGTAGGGGATGGAAGACCTGGCTCTACCCCATAGAGGTTGGCTGTTGAGGTTTTGCCGGTCAGTCACTCTGCAGGGCCCTCAAGCAGTTGGGGATCAGGGGTAGACTCAACAAGAAAGCCATCAAGAACATCACTGATGCTGCTGAAAGAGCATCACGATGTTCTGTGAATCAGAAGGAGTGATCCGTGGACATCTTGAGCCACCTAGACACAAGTCGGGGTTTGATCAACCCTGACTGGGTCGCCTGTGAGAGGGTGTATGATGTATAATGACCCGAAACACACGATGACTGCAGGTTTCATCACTGATGATGTGTCTAGGCAGCACCATAAAGTGTGTGTTAGAATCGGAAGGTGTGTGTCCCATTACATCCGACGGAAACATAACACAGCATTTCAGAAAAGGAACATCATACCAACAGTAAAATATGGTGGTGGTAGTGTGATGGTCTTGGACTGCTTTGCTGCTTCAGGACCTGGAAGACTTGCTGTGGTAAATAGAACATTGAATTCTGCTGTCTACCAAAAAATCCTGAAAGAGAATATCTGGTCATCTGTTTGTGACCTCAAGCTGAAGTGCACTTGAGGCGCTTTTCCACTAGCCCTGCTCAGCCCCGATTGAAAACCCGACTCTACTCACTTCAGTTCGGTTCGGCCTCAGTTGCTTTTCAACTACTGCTGGCACACTTGCTGGCACACCTGCTGTGGGTGGGATTTGTTGAACAGCAGGCGGCGCCACACCCTTGTGACGTGAAACACGCGACCGAATCCTCCACAACAAACAAAATGGCTGATGACGAGGAGAGAAGGAAGGAGGAAGGAGAGAGGAATGACTGTGACATGAAACTGGTTAAATCTGTGGTGCTGACTTGTTGTGCTCTGCACAATCTGTGTGAGAGTCATGGAGAGACATTTGACACTACATTGGATGATGCAGTAGATGAACCAGTGGTGGCAGCGGCACAGAGAGCAGAGGAGCAGGGTGGTGATATTGTAGCGAACTCTATTTATTTAAAACTGCCTTGACTAGTATTACTCATTATTACTATTATTATTATTATTATTATTATTATTATTATTATTATTACTTATTATTCTACACTTATTGCATGTTTTTAGTCCTTTAGTTTTTTAGTTTATCTCTTTATCTCATCATGTTTTTAATGTTGCAGCATGGCACCGAGACAAATTCCTAGTTTGTGTACTACATGAACAACGGCAATAAATCTGATTCTGATTCTGACTCAATATAAGCACCCTACTTGGCTTGCCAAGTGGGTTGACCCTATTGGCGACACAGGTAGAGTGCGGGACTCCGGAGCGGGAGGCGTGAGTTCGAACTTGCCGGTGGGACGTTGCCATGTCGAACTGCACGTTACAATATAATATGAGATGCTGTGATGCAATACTTGTCTATTTCGTCCGCACCTTCATAACGCTTATCTGTTAAGAAGGTGCAAAGCCATCAGCCTAATGATGAGTCCACACTTCTGTTGTGATAATTGCTCACGCTGAGCGCTCTGACAGCCCTGTACGCTGTGGGGGTCACACACGACGTGTTCCTCCCCACATTCTCAATTTTTTTTCCCATATATTTTTCTCTTTGGCGTACAGAAATGGCAATACGCCCATATTTGCAAAAATTGCATTTTCCCCGTATTAAAATACGGCGAAACCGTATCACTTGACAGGTATGTAATTACATGCAGAAACACCGCACAGGCCATCTTCACAAAAATCCAGCTCGACAAGCCACTTTTGCTTAGGTGGAAATGCAAATTGAACTATAAATCATGTGCTGATACATGTCATATTTTCCCATGTAAAGGTCTCCCACTTTTACTTACAAATTGATTTTTAATTTTTGGGAAAAGGGAATATAAATTTTGCACTTGTTGGTAACAACAGTTGTGTGCAACAAAAACACAGTTGTGCATCCTTGTCCGATTTGTCTACTGTTATTAGTGCCAAATTTTTGCTAGATTCCTTCTTAATTTATTAAATTTTGACTGGTGATGCAACATTCAACTTACACGTACTTACCTTTATCAGTGTCTACAAGTTCAAGCACACCTGTACAACTGCTTATAACATAAAAAATGTACCCGTTCAAGAGAAATGGATTCAGCATTGCAAATTTGTTTAAAATAAAAAAAAACCTACCAAGACATTACGTTTCGTTGTGTTGTTAAAAATTAAATTACCATTAGAAGGCTATACACCTGACCTGATGAACAGCAGCATGTGGAGTGAACAGAGAATGGAATGTGTATGTAATTATTGGCTTTTCTCATACGGTGTCATAACAGATAAACCAGACTTTTGATGCAAACAATACAATTTTATTCCAGAAGCAAAATTTACAAACAAAAAAACAGACTGGGTGGTGACATCTCTGCGAGCTCTTCCCTTCGTAACGCAGCGTCCTGCTCCAGGGCTTCACGCGCATCTGCCCGCACATCTGCGGCCACCTGTCGCAAATGCTGCATGTACTCCTGATTCTTGCCGCTGGTCATGTTGCCGTTCCAAGAGCCGCATCTCTTCGTCATGCATGTTGACCATCGCTAATGTAAGGTCAGCGATGGGAGTTGTCTGTTTTCGTCTTGCCTAGATGGAAAGACAGAAAGGCATGGTCGTTAAAGCTGGATCACTACATATATTATGGAATTACACAGGTGAAAGTCTGTGGTGGAATGTCACTATTATATTATGCTTCATTGCTGTATATAAGCTGAACTGTCATGTTGCTGCCCCTCAGTAGAGCAGATTTTGCAACACGCAGGGTGCTGTCTTCGGCTGCAGCCCCCCTGCAAAACTAAAAAGGATTAAGATTAAGAATATGGATGGATGGATGGGTAATGTTTAAACTAGTTGCTTGTAGTGTGGCCGCAGAAATCTGAATGGGTTAATACAGTCAGCTGACGCGAAGCATTTCAATGAAGCATGTTGATTTCAACGGCAGTTCATCAACTTTATTTGTTTGTCTAAAACAGGAGTTACAACAGCACTTCAATCACCACACCTAAAAATGGTTGTGGAACACCGATAAGTGAAGACCAAAGAATAACCTTTTTGCACATTTAAAGAGACATTTTCAATTAATTAATATGCAGCTACAGGAAATTGCATTAATCAATTTGGTACATAACTTGTTAGGCTCCAGCACCCCCGCGACCTGTAAAGGATTAAACGGTAGAAGATGGATGGATGGATGGATGGATTTTCGACCCTGGTTTCCGCTGCTGGACCTGTTTCAACCCAAAAAAAAAATCGTGGTTATTGTGCCTTACCGGCACTTGAACGTGATCCAGATGGAGCTGGTGATGTGGAGTCGATCCAGCTGGCGCTCCGCCAGACGCACACGCAGACGCAGTGCCAGGAGAGTCCGGTGTGTCCATCATGTCCACTGAGGTGGACCCCTGTGATATGAAATGCGATTCTAGAAAGAAAATGCACGCAATTTAAAACTTAACACCAAAGTGCAACATGTACACAACACTCTCAAGTTTTTAACCAGAATACAATAAGCGTAATTCAGCGTTTTGTTCGCGCTAATACTTAACACAAAGCAGGCGTGAATCTGCAGTTGGCTGCAAAACAATAGGCAAGCCTCAGTAACAACCATTACCCACAATCTAACAACCTTCCTATTTCTTAAAAACAGTGAGCTTGGCACAGAAAGGATCAAGTGGCGAAAAGATGCGCAATATCAAAACAACACTCACCATCCATGGTTTTCAAGGCCGTGACCGTGACAGTGACCGTGTCAAGCCCAATGTCTCTCAGCAAACCACTTCCACTCCTTCCGATCCGCTGAACTTCGAGCAATGTGGTCCTTCACTGCTCGGTAATCGCTTTTCAGCTTTTTCAGCTTCTCCCAACACTGTTTGGCAGTACGGATGTGCCCTTGGGAAGCCATGTGCTCGGACACGTGCATTTCGAGTAGATCCATCCAACTCACGCTGGATGCGATCGTCGCCTAATATAGAAAGAAAATTGCGCACCTCCTAATATATAATATTAGGAGTATATTTTTATATAAGTATATTATACAGTATATTAATATAATATACCATATTAAAGGGGCGCACTGTGTTCACTGGCTGAACAGTTACAAATGGCGGTCGTGGAGTAAATTCAGCAGAAAAAGTTGCTTTCATGACGTTACGACCTGACCAATCAGCGGCGACCAGTCTCTTAAAGTCATATCACAGCCATACTTGCTTCCTAAATTCTACCAGCATGTCTCCTGTCACACAAGAGGGGACAAAACATTGGACCATGTTTACACCAATATTGTGGGAGCCTACACAGCAACTACCCTCCCCCACCTAGGTCAGTCTGATCACTTATCCTTGTTCCTTACCCCCAAGTATGTACCGCTCATCAACCGGGTGAAGCCATCAGTGAGGACCATCAAAGTGTGGCCAGAGGGGGTTGACTCTGTACTCCAGGAGAAGTTTAGGAACACAGACTGGAGTATGTTCACCTCTCAGGCTACCTGTGGCTCCCACATAAACATCAACTCTTACACCCACTCAGTCCTGGACCATATCAACACCACTATTGACAGTGTCACCACGGAAAGACAGATCACCACGTACCCAAATCAGAAGCCGTGGATGAACAGAGAAGTGCGGCTTCTGCTAAAAGCACGTAACAATGCCTTTAGATCTGGTGATGCACAGACCTACAGTTCATCCAGGGCAGATCTGAAGAGGGGCATCAAGAAGGCCAAGCACAGCTACAAGCTGAAGGTGGAGGAACATTTTGGGGACTCTGACCCCCGACGCATGTGGCAGGGCATTCAAGCTATCTCTGATTATAAGCCCAGCAACTCCATACCTATAGCCATGACTGTGCCCTTTCTCAATGAGCTAAATGACTTCTATGCTTGTTTTGACAAGGACAACAACAAAAAGAACATCAATTTCCCACCCTCTGATGACCTCCACCACCTCACACTCACCCACACCGACGTCCGTAACGCACTGAGTCATGTCAACGTACGTAAGGCTGCTGGCCCTGACGGCATTCCTGGGCGTGTGCTGAGGGCATGCGCTGAGCAGCTGGCAGGGGTCTTCACAGACATCTGTCCCTGGCCCAGGCCGTGGTACCAGCGTGCTTCAAGACCACTTCAATAGTACCAGTGCCGAAACATTCAACACCATCGTGCCTAAATGACTATCGCCCTGTGGCACTGACGCCCATAGTCATGAAGTGCTTTGAGCGACTGGTCTTGGCACAGCTCAAAAAATGCCTGCCCCCTACACTGGACCCTCATCAGTTCGCCTACTGGAGCAACAGGAGTACAGAGGATGCGGTTTCTACAGCGCTGCACTATGTACTCTCACACCTGAATGACAAGAACACCTACGCAAGAATGCTGTTTGTTGACTTCAGCTCAGCATTCAACACAGTTATCCCCTCCAAGTTGATCACTAAACTTGGGGACCTGGGAATCAGTACCTCCACCTGCAACTGGATCATGGATTTTCTGACCAACAGACCCCAGCATGTTAGGTCAGGCCCCAACCGTTCTTCTGTCATCACACTCAACACTGGTGTACCACAGGGCTGTGTGCTCAGCCCATTCCTCTACTCCCTCTACACCCATGACTGCAGGCCTATGTATGGATCCAATTCCATCATAAAGTTCGCAGATGACACCATGGTGATTGGACTCATCAGGGACAACGACGAGTCATATTACAGGGCAGAGGTTGAGCACTTGGCTACTTGGTGCGCTGACAATAACCTGCTCCTTAACACCAGCAAAACCAAGGAGCTCATAGTGGACTACAGGAAGGAGAGGGGAGAGACACATGACCCCATCCATATCAGTGGCATAGCTGTTGAATGTGTCCCCAGCTTCAAATTCCTGGGGACCCACATCTCGGAGGACCTGTCCTGGTCAGTTAACACCACCAGCCTGATCAAGAAGGCCCATCAGTGCCTCTTCTTCTTGAGGACACTGAAGAAGAACCATCTGTCAACTGACATCCTGGGCAACTTCTACCGCTGCGTGATAGAGAGCACCCTGACCAACTGTATCACAGTCTGGTATGGGAGCTGCTCTGTCGCTGACCGCAAGGCACTGCAGCGGGTGGTGAAAACCGCCCAACGCATCACAGGGACTCCACTTCCAGTTATAGAGGACGTCTACAGGAAAAGATGTCTGCGCCGGGCACGCAGCATTCTTAGGGACTCCAACCATCCTGCTCATGGACTGTTCCAGCTTCTCCCCTCCAGAAGACGTTTCAGAAGCCTTCGGAGTAGAACCAGCAGGTTTAGGAACAGTTTCTTTCCAACAGCTGTCACGTTATTGAACTTAGTTCCCCGCTGACTCTCTTACCATCATCTCTTACCATCCTCACCTGTACATAACTGTATAACTACATAACTACATCTAACTTATTGCACATTATTTGCACATAACAGTACTCTTAACTTTCTGCACTACTGCATATATTTGCATATATTTGCTTAAATTGCACATACTGTTAATTACCGTATATACTGCACTGCTGTTCTTTGCACTTCTGATTGGATGCTAAACTGTGTTTCGTTACCTTGTATTCATACATGTGTAATGACAATAAAGTTGAATCTAATCTAATCTAATACTCAGCCCTACTCAGCTCGGTTAGACCCTGCCCTGGATCAGGTACGAAAAAAGTACCTGCTAACCGGTGCTGGGGCTAATGAAAAGCGCCTAAAGCGGGCTGAGTGGTGCGGTGTAGGGCTAAGTGAGGCTAGTGGAAAAGGGCCTTTGGGTTCTGCAGCAGGACAATGATCCAAAACACAGCAGCAAATCCACCTCTGAATGGCTTAAGAAAAGCAAAATGAAGACTTTGAAGTGGCCTAGTCAAAGTCCTGACCTGAATCTGATTCTGTGAGATGCTGTGGCATGACCTTTAAAAGGTGGTTCATATTCGAAAACCCTCCAATGTGGCTGAATTACAACAATTCTGCAAAGGTGAGTGGACCAAAATTCCTCCACAGCGCTGTAAAAGACTCATTGCCAGTTATCGCAAATGCTTGATTGCAGTTATTACTGCTAAGGGTGGCCCATCCAGTTATTAGGTTTAGGGGGAAATCACATTTTCACACAGGACCATGCAGGTTTGGATTTTTTTTCCCCCTTAATAATGAACACCTTCATTTAAAAACTGCATTTTGTGTTTACTTGTGTTATCTTTGTCCTTAATTTAAATTTGTTTGACGATCTGAAACATTTAAGTGTGACAAACATACAAAAAAATGAGAAATCAGCAGTGTTGGGCAAGTTACTAAAAATAGTAACTAGTTACAGTTGCTAGTTACTTCTTTTCAAAGGTAACTGAGTTACTTTTGAGTTACTGCATGATTAAAGTAACTAGTTACTTGAAAAAGTAACTTTCATGTTACTTTTAAATGCATACTTAAAATCATTTTGCACACACAGCAAGATCAAGGGCCCCTAGTTCTCATCAGAACAAAAAAGAAAAAGAAAACTGATGAGAAAAAAAGTCTCATCTTACAGAGAAAAAATGTCTCAGATTTACACAAACTATTGTAATCAGTAGAAAGTCAGAAATTTACTAGAAATAAAGCTGTGAATTCACAGAGAAAATTTTGGACCCCCTGGTGGGCCGTTTTTGGCCCATGAGCCATATGTTTGACAGTCCTGGACCAGCCCATTAAAAACACATATTTAGAGGATTTACTTCCATGAAATAGTTGCATATCACAACAGCATGTAAATGAACAAGATAAAATAAAACAGAAAGCACAGATAAATGAAAGTTCACCGCTTAGAAGAAGCTGTTCTTTACTGCAACAAATCACAGTCACTTTTTGTCTGTGCGTAAGAAAACTTTAATGAGGACATTAAATGCGAGCTTCTTGCTCAAAAAAATACTCATGTTTAACCACAGAGGTAAGAGCTTTTAGGGGCTACTCACCGCTCGGACAACAGGTGATCCAGGCTCAATATGAGAAGTTGCCACCGCCACGGAATTTCTTCACCGGGTTGTGATGTGAACTGGGTCAGGACAGGAAACGAACCCGCAGAGGAGACTGTGTGACAGCTGCATCAGTTACAGTAGGGTCAGTGTATATTTATTTGCTTATATATTTGCTTGCCTTTGGCATGACAACCTCCAGTGGCTTGAGGCCGCTGGTGGTGCTGGGGATGGCAGTTGTCTCGCCAAGAGCCACCACTGTGTATTCATCCCCAGTTGGCAGGTGATGAGGGGGGTGTCTAGCAACTGCAAGTTGTGTGATCGTCTGTTTGCGCTAAAATATCTATCCATATTAATAAAACGAGTAACATGAGTAATGCATCTGATCAAATTTCAGTAACTGTAACACATTACCGAATTTTTAAACAGTAATTTTGTTACACAGCACGTTACCGCAAAAGTAGTGGCGTTACAGTACTAGTTACTTTGTAATGTGTTACTCCCAACACTGGAAATCAGGAAGGGGGCAAACACTTTTTCACACCACTGTATGCGATTCTTTTGTTTTTGTGTTGTCTTCTCATTCTTTGCCAACAGAAAAAGACAAAGAATACTGAACTGACATTTAGAGTGTTTTAAATATAACAAATATTGAAAATCTCTATATACAGTAATTGTCTTGCTCACAGAAAGCACCAGCATAAACAACTACATTACACTGAAGTATGTGAGAACTTGATGGGAGGGTTAAAAGGAAATTTCAGTTCATATGCTTTTTTATTGTGCTGTTTATTCATTCATCACAGTAATACAGCACAATACTGTACAGTTCTGGTAATGTTCAGCAGAAACTACACTCACCGGCCACTTTATTAGGTACACCATGCTAGTAACGGGTTGGACCCCCTTTTGCCTTCAGAACTGCCTCAATTCTTCGTGGCATAGATTCAACAAGGTGCTGGAAGCATTCCTCAGAGAGTTTGGTCCATATTGACATGATGGCATCACACAGTTGGCGCAGATTTGTCGGCTGCACATCCATGATGCGAATCTCCCGTTCCACCACATCCCAAAGATGCTCTATTGGATTGAGATCTGGTGACTGTGGAGGCCATTTGAGTACAGTGAACTCATTGTCATGTTCAAGAAACCAGTCTGAGATGATTCCAGCTTTATGACATGGCGCATTATCCTGCTGAAAGTAGCCATCAGAAGTTGGGTACATTGTGGTCATAAAGGGATGGACATGGTCAGCAACAATACTCAGGTAGGCTGTAGCGTTGCAACGATGCTCAATTGGTACCAAGGGGCCCAAAGAGTGCCAAGAAAATATTCCCCACACCATTACACCACCACCACTGGATCCATGCTTTCATGTTGTTGACGCCAAATTCTGACCCTACCATCCGAATGTCGCAGCAGAAATCGAGACTCATCAGACCAGGCAACGTTTTTCCAATCTTCTATTGTCCAATTTCGATGAGCTTGTGCAAATTGTAGCCTCAGTTTCCTGTTCTTAGCTGAAAGGAGTGGCACCCGGCATGGTCTTCTGCTGCTGTAGCCCATCTGCCTCAAAGTTCGACGTACTGTGCGTTCAGAGATGCTCTTCTGCCTACCTTGGTTGTAACGGGTGGTTATTTGAGTCACTGTTGCCTTTCTATCAGCTCGAACCAGTCTGGCCATTCTCCTCTGACCTCTGGCATCAACAAGGCATTTCCGCCCACAGAACTGCCGCTCACTGGATATTTTTTCTTTTTCGGACCATTCTCTGTAAACCCTAGAGATGGTTGTGCGTGAAAATCCCAGTAGATCAGCAGTTTCTGAAATACTCAGACCAGCCCTTCTGGCACCAACAACCATGCCACGTTCAAAGTCACTCAAATCACCTTTCTTCCCCATACTGATGCTCGGTTTGAACTGCAGGAGATTGTCTTGACCATGTCTACATGCCTAAATGCACTGAGTTGCCGCCATGTGATTGGCTGATTAGAAATTAAGTGTTAACGAGCAGTTGGACAGGTGTACCTAATAAAGTGGCCGGTGAGTGTAGTTTGCTGCTTTATCTATGTAACTTCTCATACATTATTAGGCATCTACAACACAATATATTCTCACTGAAATCTCTCTAAACACAATGGGGAAGTTAATCATATCTGCATGTTATGCACCTAACACATATAATCAGGATGGCATTCTGATCAGGTTCAGGTTCAAGTTCAGGTTACTTTATGTTACGTTACGTTCAGGTTGCTCCTTAACACCAGCAAAACCAAGGAGCTCATAGTGGACTACAGGAAGGAGAGGGGAGAGACACTTGACCCCATCCATATCAATGGCATAGCTGTTGAACGTGTCCCCAACTTCAAATTCCTGGGGACCCACATCTCGGAGGACCTGTCCTGGTCAGTTAACACCACCAGCCTGATCAAGAAGGCCCATCAGCGCCTCTTCTTCTTGAGGACACTGAAGAAGAACCATCTGTCAACTGACATCCTGGGCAACTTCTACCGCTGCGTGATAGAGAGCACCCTGACCAACTGTATCACAGTCTGGTATGGGAGCTGCTCTGTCGCTGACCGTAAGGCGCTGCAGCGGGTGGTGAAAACCGCCCAACGCATCACAGGGACTCCACTTCCAGTTATAGAGGACGTCTACAGGAAAAGATGTCTGCGTCGGGCACGCAGAATTCTAAGGGACTCCAACCATCCTGCTCATGGACTGTTCCAGCTTCTCCCCTCCAGAAGACGTTTCAGAAGCCTTCGGACTAGAACCAGCAGGTTTAGGAACAGTTTCTTTCCAACAGCTGTCACGTTATTGAACTTAGTTCCCCGCTGACTCTCTTACCATCATCTCTTACCATCCTCACCTGTACATAACTGCCCATCTAACTTATTGTACATTATTTGCACATAACAGTACTCTTAACTTTCTGCACTGCTGCATATATTTGCATATATTTGCTTAAATTGCACATACTGTTAATTACCGTATATACTGCACTGCTGTCCTTTGCACTTCTGATTGGATGCTAAACTGTGTTTCGTTACCTTGTATTCATACATGTGTAATGACAATAAAGTTGAATCTAATCTAATCTAATCTAATCTTTATTTGTACCCGTAGGTAGACTTGTTTTGCAGTCTGGTGACATCCATATTTACAAACCACAATTACATTCCACATAAACACAAACACAGGCACACATGAAGCTGACTATAAACATGATAAAAATACTCAAGGCTCCCTCAATCAGGATATAAGACAAAGAGATGAGAGAAAAATCAGAGATAAGAGAGAAGGGTCATATTACAAAGTTAAAGACTAGTCAAAGAGGTTAAAAACTCAAAGGTCTAAAACCCAATAAAAGATTTAGAACCCAAATAAAAATCCTACAAAAATAAGTAAATATAAAATGAAATTAATAAATAGGTAACTAAATTATGTGCAATATATTGTTACAACTTGTTCAACTCTTTGACAGCAGCAGGAACAAAGCTGTTTTTGTAGTGGTGGGTTTTACTTTTTGGGACAGCAAACCTCCGTCTTGAGGGAAGAAGCTGAAAGTGGCAGTGCAAAGGGTGGGCGTCATCATTTAAAATGGAGGTAGCAATCCTCTGTACCTGTCTGGTGTACAGGGATGTCAGACTCAGCTGTGACTCACCAAGCAAATGACTGGACCATCTAACTACCTGATCCAAAGATTTCCTCTGTTTCAGTTTTATCTGACCAAACCATGACACTAAAGAAAAGGATAAAACAGATTCAATAAAAGCCCGATAAAACACTGTCATTATGGTTCGGTCAATTTGGAAGCGTGCAAGTTTCCTTAAACAATGCAAATGTTGCTGACCCTTTTTGCACACCCTTTCACAGTTCTCTTCAAAGTTTAAATTACTATCAGTAATCGTCCCAAGATATTTGTAGGATTGTACACATTCAGTGGTCTGGCCTTTGAGTACGGTGACTTCGTGCCTGGGAGTTTTCCTCCTAAAGTCAATAATCATATCTTTAGTTTTTGTCGTATTCAGCTGCAGGTAGGAATCCTCACACCAGTGAACAAAATCATCAACTACTGGGCCGTGGCCACTCTCACCATCCTGGAGGAGACTGACAATAACTGAATCATCAGCATACTTATATATATATATATATATATATACAGTATATATATATATATATATATATATATATATATATAGTAATATGTACACTACCGTTCAAAAGTTTGGGGTCACCCAGACAATTATTTTGTGTTTTCCATGAAATGTCACACTTATTTACCACCATGAGTTGTAAAACGAATAGAAAATATAGTCAAGACATTGACAAGGTTAGAAATAATGATTTGTATTTGAAATAATAATTTTTTCCAGATACTTAACCTGCTCAAAGGAAGGTCAGTTTTATAGCTTCTCTAACCAGCTAAACTGTTTTCAGCTGTGCTAACATGATTGCACAAGGGTTTTCTAATCATCCATTAGCCTTCTGACGCAATGAGCAAACACATTGTACCATTAGAACACTGGAGTGATAGTTGCTGGAAATGGGCCTCTATATACCTATGTAGATATTGCACCAAAAACCAGACATTTGCAGCTAGAATAGTCATTTACCACATTAGCAATGTTTATTAGATAATAGAGTGTATTTCTGATTAGTTTAAAGTTATCTTCATTGAAAAAAACAGTGCTTTTCTTTCAAAAATAAGGAAATTTCTAAGTGACCCCAAACTTTTGAATGGTAGTGTACATATGTTTACTAGCTGTTCTTGTTTTTTCTTGCCTTCTGATTGTTGCTCTGAGTGTTGCTATCCCTGTGCTGTTGCAATCCTGGAATCTCCCCATTGTGGGACTAATAAAGGCTTATCTTATCTTATCTTACTTTATAATGTGTCTGTTGTCATGTCTGCTCTGACACATGTTTGTGTACAGGATGAAGAGTAGTGGTGACAACACACACCCCTGAGGAGAGCCAGTAGAAGAACACTTTAGGTCAGACAATGTACCATTGACCCTTACTCTCTGTGTCCTGTTGGTTAAGAAATCCAGAATCCAACCCACCAAATTATTGCTCAAATCAAATTGTTGCAGGAGCCTTTCAACTAAAATATGAGGTTGGATTGTATTAAAGGCAGAAGAAAAGTCCACAAATAAAAGCCTGGCATGTGTCCTATTAAAATCCAGATGTTTAAAAAGCATGTTAAACAGAGTGACAGTGGTGTCCTCCACTCCTTTGTGAGGCCTATATGCAAACTGCAAAGGATCCAATGCATGCTCAGTCTGCTTTAGGACCTCAAATCTGACCAATTTTTCAAAAATTTTCATTAAAATTGAAGTCAAAGCAACTGGTCTAAAGTTGTTTACTGTTTTAGGACAGCTGGATTTTGGAACGGGGACAACCACAGCATCTTTCCAGATCTTAGGCACATGTTGTGTCTGTAAGGACTTATTGAAAATGTAATGAAATACAGGACTCAATTCCCGTGCACAGGACTTTACCAATCACCCACATATATTATCAGGGCCCTGACTTTTGTTCACTTTTACAGCACAGAACTCCCTTTTAATATCCTGCACCTCAATATTAAAGTGCTGATTGTCTTGGAGTTTCTGTTTCAAATCTTGGGTTTCTGTGCTAAAATCAGAGGAATCAAAACGACCATAAAAACAATTGAGAGCATTAGCCAGCTCTGTGTCTGAATTAAAACCATCTAAAAACACATGATTACTGCACTCTGTGCTCTGAAGGCCTGCAATAGTTTTCATACTGGCCCAGGCTGAACCAAGTTTCTTTGTTGCCATCTTACTTTCCAATTCTGATTTATAATTCTGTTTTGCTCTTAAAATTTCGGCCTTCAGCCTTTTGTGGCAACCTGTAGCTCAGAAACAGACCCCTGTTTAAAGGCAAGTGCTTTCCTTTAAACAGGATTAGTTAGGATTAGTTAGGATTAGGATCAGTTAAATCCAAGCAGGATTTAACTGATTTTGTAACCCATGGCTTGTTGATGGGATATATTTTGACATGTTTACGTGGAACGATCATATCTCTGCAGAAAGCCATGTATGAACATGTGACGTCTACCAAAGAGTCCAAACCATCCCCGCAGGACAGTGTGAACACCTCCCAGTCTGTACAGTTAAAGCATTCCTGGAGGCAGTGCACTGAATCCTCTGTCCACACATCTATGTCTCTGGTCTTCACCTTGCCTCTTCTGAGAGCAGTTTTATATGTGGGCAGCAAATGTACACAGTTGTGATGTGAGGATCCTAAAGGAGGAAGGGGAAGTGATTTATAGGCCCTCTCAATGGATCCATAGCACAGGTCCAATGTCTTTTTTCGCCTGGTTGGGCAGGAGACATACTGATGAAAGTTTTTAAGTGTCTTCTTTAAAGAAACATGGTTAAAATCCCAATGAATAAAGTTTGGAGCCTCTGGGGAAATTGACTGCAACCGCTGTACCACATCAAAGACAGTGCTGGAGGCGGAGTCAGCGTCTGCCCTCGGGTGAATGTACACAGTCATGATGAAAAGTTGGGGGAACTCGCGGGGCAGATAAAAGGGGCGTAGTGATACAGACAGAAGCTCCACATCAGGTGTACAGATGCGCTCTCTGACTGTTAAGTAAGATGTTAAGATGTACAGTACTGTTTATTAATGTATAAACATACGCCGCCCCCCTGACGTTTCCCCGTTACCTCTTCCTGCCGATCCGAGCGAAGTGGGGCTCCAAAGCCGTCAATCTACATCCAGACCTGTGGAGGCATAGACCAGTGTGGAGGCATAAAATAAGTGCAGGCGGACACAGCAAGCTCAAGGTTAAGGGTGCTTTACTCCTCCATCACGAGGCTCACTCAGCGCTCTGTCTGTGCGCTGTGAGTGAGCCCTGAATGCGCTGCAGTGTGTGCGTCTAAGTGCGTTCGTGAGGCATGTACAATCAGCTCTTTTATACTGTGATACAGACAGAGAATGCATGGCACATTAGCATATCAATCAAGCGAGAATGCATGGTACATTTGCAAAACAGTCACACATATCCGTTGCTTGCTTACTGACGCCGGAATTCCTCTCTTTGCTCTGGGGCTGTATGACAATAGGACAAAAGAGAATGTAAAGCACATTTGCATATTGAGATCCGGATCAGGAGGCTTTCTGCCACTGGACATAACAAAAAGAATAAAATCAACTTTAAATCAAAACATATTCTCATTAACATTTGTGTTCATAACATTCTATAGGCATAGCTTATTTATATGGTAACAATAAACAGAACGAACCATTATTTGGATATCCCTTTATCACAACGCTGCAAGAGCTGTCAACACAACTATATCCAGTATCAATATGGTGTCTAAATTTGTCGTCAAAATGTTTGCCGTGAGCACTAGCCTATTATATCTCTGTGGTCCACACTGTCACTGCTGGAGCAATTCAAAGCTGCTCAGGCCTGGGAGGCTCCCTTCTGGCCTGGGGCCCCAGAGCAGTGCAGCAGGTACAGGGGAGACAGAGTGGTGAGAGGAGGGATCGTACCATTTGTGTGGTGGGGAATGTTTTAATTTTTACTCTTAAAATGTTCAAACCACAAACTACTGAATATATTTTGGATATTCAGATTGTCAAAGATGATCTAAAATTTTATAATCATAACTTTTCTCACCCCAATTTTTAGGGGGGCTGAGTTTCAATTTAGGGGTGTTGCAGCGTCTCTAATAAAGACCTAGCTCCGCCAATGTCTTACTCCTTGTGTTAACAGCAGGGAGGAAGCAGATGAGGCCATGGAGTACAAATGAGTTGTGCCCAAAAATATGTCACCCCTTCTATTAAGGACATGTCTGAAAAAAACATTTAGTGGAAAAATCTGCCTAATTCTAGCTCTCCTGTGACCTTCACCCTTGTGATTAAGACAGCTGAGAAGACCCACCAGCTGTCATTTTATATTTGGCTAAATTCTTGTTTAAATCTGACTTTCTGTCTTTTGAAATCATTTGTGCTGTCATTTTAGTTTTTCTGTTTTCAACCAAATCAAAGCAATGACAATTTTGTATTTCTTTTTTCTAGAAACTCAGATTTCCTTTGTGCATGCTTGATTTTCAAGTCTTCTTCACGTTCTCCTCAGATGTTATCACCTAAAACTTTTTTTAAGCAGCAATAGAATTAGGCTTATTATTAACTTTAGTGTTCATTGTTATTTGCTTTCTCCAGTGCTGCATGGTATTCCCACTAAAATGCAGCACAGTACATCAAGAATTACTGGCTATCAAAGAAGTTTGTGTCCAGTTGTCTTACTGAGTTGATGTGCAACCAGCGTTTTCAGTATATTTCAGCTTCTTTGCTTCCTATTTTAATTTTCCTTTGAACCTGTTTTCCTAAAAGATACTTCTTATGAATAGTATTCAAGACAAAAGTGAAAATCTGAACAGAAAGCTATTTTAGGGGCAGTAGATGCTATTTTGCTGATCAGCAGCTTTCATTTTATGCACTATATGTAAGTTACAGTCTATTCAATAAGGCTTTTTATTTACAGTCAGACTTTTGGAGGTCAACTAATCCTTTTTAATCTTTTTTTTTTTTTTTTGGCAAAACTCAGTGGTAAGCCAGAAAGTTAAAGAAAGAATATTTACAAAGACAAGCTGCAGTGAAAACCTCAACATATTCCTGAGCATACTCCCCTAATAAGGTTCTTTGTAAACCTCTTTCAGTGGTGGTTCTCGAGACCTTCAACTTAACAAGGCGGTATTTAATCAGACTAAAAAACTGCCTTGGCTAACAATGAACACCTCATCTCTGAACCAGTCGGACTGCCCTATGGTGAAGATTCCCATTCCTATCTTCTTTGCTATAGGAGCAGTGAGTCTGGCTGAAAACCTCATGGTGGTGATGGCCATCATATGGAATAGAAATCTCCACTCCCCCATGTACTGCTTCATCTGCAGCCTGGCGGCCTTCAACACCATTGCCGGCATTAGCAAAACCTGGGAGACTCTGATGATAGCGCTCACTGATGTAGGACAGCTGGACAAGAAAGGTTCTTTTGAGACTAAGATGGATGATGTGATGGACTCCCTGCTGTGCATGGCATTTGTGGGCTCCATATTAAGTATCTTGGCCATTGCTGTGGACCGGTATGTATACACCACAAAACAAAATGATGTTGCCTTAACATTGTTGAAATGTTACAAGTTGGTTGCATTAATACTGTATAGGAGAAAGTGTTCTAAGTGTGATAAGGTACAGGGATTATATAATTTATACATAGAGGTGTGTGTGTGTGTGTGTGTGTGTGTGTGTGTGTGTGTGTGTGTGTGTGTGTGTGTGTGGAAACGGAAGTTTACTTTGTGACCACAAACCCTCACAGAAGGAAAACAACTCGTAGGGGCACCAGTCCAAAACTTGGACAATTTATTAATAACTAATCCTTGTACCTTTCATTAACCAGTCTCAGTATTTGTGAATTCTTCTGCCGTGACCCAGGAAAGCAGACACACATAAAAAAAAAAAAAAAAAAATCAGGCAGAAACTTCTATATATCGTTAACAGTTTTAATGATCAAACTCAAGTTAAATGACATTACATTCAATTGATTTGTAAGTAGGTGACATGATCAACAAGTATCAAACACCATATCAACTTGCAATGGATTAATGAGCCTAAAGTATATAGTTAAACATTTGTGGAGACAAGAGAAACTAGATTTTTAATTTGTAACTGTAATGCAATGGGAGACTGTGAAATAACTGTAAAAAAATATGCATAAAATTGGACTCAATTTTATGGAGAAAATGATAAAAGCTGATTATATGAAAAAGGAAATTCTGAGTTACTCTACAAAAAAAAATGGAGGTTATTGAAAAGGAGAATATTATTTTTCCTTCAGCTTTATAGCTCCTATTGTAGCTTATGGTCTAACTTTTAACATGAAAAATTGGTCATATTCAATTAGAATTAGACATTACATTTATCCTAGCAAATAGAAAGTTGGAGTCAAGCTTATGACCAGCTGTGTCTTCAGAGCTGAGCGATGATCTTGAACGCCAGCAGATAGCAACAAGGGAAAGACTCTCCGCAGTACTTTCCAGTAGGTGCAGCGGTCCGCTTAGACTCAGAAGCAGGGGATTCAGTGTAGCAGGCAGCAGAGTGGGCGGCTGGCCCCCTGGCAGGTGATGTCTTCTCCTGGGCAACAGGTTTCCCTGACCCATAACTTTGGGATGTCCACTGGCCAACACGAACCACAGGACTGAAGGAAAAATGGATGTAAAATGGTTCCACCCACAAAATCCTAGTTCTTCTGACGTCATGGTACGTGGGTGAGACAGTCTCGAGGAAAAAGTTCAAAAATCACTATCAGTCCACTTTAATGGTGAGTTAAGGAAAATCAATAAAAAAAGTTTAGCAGAATAAACACGAAGTCTGAGGAGAGGGAAAAATGGAGGTTTGGAATTTTACTCCAAGTAAGAGGGGTTGAGCTCAACAAGAAAGGATGATCTCTCCTCAGATACCAGAGAAAAAAATGCACAAAGAGACAAAAAGACTTCAGAAGGACAATAGAGAGAACTGAACAGAACAACAACCGAAAGACAACTGAAAGAACACTTTCTACTACTAGGGCATTTCCCTCTTTTAAATGAGTGCAATTCTTTGGTCATAACATATGACTGGAAGCAGGAAGAACCAATAATCAGCTATTGTGGAAGATTTGAATGGACCATGGTCCAATAAGAAAACGGTCCTTTGTCTGTAACCGGTCAATAGAATGAGAAGGGGCATTGTCCAACAAAGATGGCTTGTTGATTGGCTGATACCAGTCAGATGACTGACATAAGTTTTTAGAAAAAAAACCCACATTATCTGTGAAATTCATGTTATACACTTACAGTATATATGAAATCTAAGCTAACTTCAGTTATCCATGACTAACTTTCATGACTTCTTCCAGTGAGCATGCACTTTATAAAGATGTTTAAACATATTTCAGACATGCAGTACATTTAAACTCAATAATTAATGAAACATTCCAAACCATCAGTGTTCATCACAAGGGCGGTCATCTTCAAGCGTTCTGAGCAGTATTTCTTGGAAAAATATCAAAGTCTTGAGGAGAGAGGATTATTTTAGCCAGATAAAACAAAATCCAATGGGGACCAGAGTACGAGCCCACATGTCCCTGAGTTGTTCAAAAGGGAGCACTGTGGGGCTTTGGATAATTGTGGGAGGTCTCAGGAATGTAGTGGATGTCTTCTGGCTTGTATTGTCATAAGCTCCCCATGCGCTTTTTCACAGCGCACGGAGGAGGAGAAGGAAGAATGGACTTAAGTGCTGAGAACACACATTTATTGACACCAAAGCAGACAAAATGACATGGACAGCTCGGGTTAAACTTGGAGTCCTCCAGGATGCCCAACAGACACGGGAGGACACAGCTGGGCGACAGCCAAAGTGTAGCAGTTGTGCTGCACGGGGGGAAATGCTACAATGAAGCGTAGCAGCACAACTGCGTACAGAAATGCTAACAGTTTACTCAAAGTGTAGGGGCAGTCCGAGTAATCCCAGTCTCCCAGCGAGCACATACAAACGGTCCTTCTGAGACGTGACTGTTACATGGCAGAGAACAACTGTGTGAACACGTACAATGGTCCAGCGGTGTTTGACTGGCAAAGATCTACCTAAGTGCAAACACCGCTGGCGTGACAAATTGGCAACACCTGGGCAAGGCGCAGGAAAGATAAATCAGAAAACGTGCAAAGGACACCATGAATCAGGATGAACAGCCTGATGGACCTGACAGATCCACCACACTGGCCATGCCTAAGGAAAACAGCTGATAAATGACACGTCACAGCGATGAGCTGATGCTTCTGAAGATGACTGCAGCTGTCAGTCGAGACACGTTGAGATAAAAAACAAAGACCTTCTACCTTTTTTTTCGGACAAAAAAAGAAACTGTAAATTGATTATTGGAAAAAAAGACAAAATGAACGTACCTGAGTACAGTCATATCAACTAACACTGCAAAAATGTTAATGTGTAGATCCCCACAATGTTAATGCAGTGTTGCAAACAACCATATCCTGAAACACTGCAGCAACATTGAGGCAATGCTCCAGGTATACCTGTGTATCAGAGGATATGTTAACTGAACTTTGTCCTTCATTGACAGATTTTTTTTTCAGCAGTGACAGAAAAATCTGAAAGTTGTCTGTCATTTTGACAGATCACACTGAGGGTGACCTAATTAAAATCAATTAAAATAACAGGTAATAGATTATTTTTAAGTTAAGTTTTCTTAGATAACAAAAAGGTCTTGAACAACCTCGGCTGTGTATGTTAGTGTATATTTGGTAGCATTTTAAACTTTAGCTTGTAGCATCTGCACAATGTACCAACAATATTCCCCAGCGAAACACAATGCAACCTAACGGCAATGTTGCCAATATGTTCCACATTAACTGGGTACAGGACATATAATGAAATGCATCTTAAACTCTTAAAACTGTGATGGGTTAACTGTAAACTAAGGGGGCATTACAACACACACCAGAATCACAGTCAAGTTTCAAGTCATTTAAATGAGAGGAATTAATTAACTGTTAAATTGCATAAGAAACCTGAACTACAGTATGGTTGTATCTGGTTGTCTCTGGTTGTTTCAATAAATATCTAGTCATTTATATTTTTGATGTTGGCTTTTTATCTACTCATTTTTGGATTTGAGAGCCTATCGAGAATTATCTAGTCTCGATATTAACATTCCGGGCATACAGTAAGATTTTTCTTGACTGGCATACCAAAGAGAATTTGCAAAACTTTGCACTGAACTTGGATACTTTGATGTACTCCTTAGGGCCCACTGCAAAGGTTTCATGCATGTTTATCGTTAGTATGCTACAAAGACACAGCAACTGAAGCTATATCTGTGATCTGCAGTGGGGCTGCATTTACATAAAAAAATATTTATTTACTTGTTGTTGAAGTTTCTTGTGTCACTGGGGATAGTGGAAAAACTATTAATGACTTGACAACTGTGATTTCTTCATTGTTTCAAATTCCATTTACACATGAAAATATGAAACTGCAGATATGTGATGGGCATGGGACAGCATTTTTTTTCCTGGTGCTATGAAGGAGCTTTAAAAATCAAGGACGGAGTTAAAAAGTTTTTGGAATGTTTAGAAAAGGGTCCATCGCAGCTTTGGTTTGGGGAAGCTCAGAAGGGACTATGCCGCTGTTATGGGGGGATTGTTATGTTTAAGAATGGGGTGCAGACAGCGAATGTCAACGTACTCTCTTTTATTCAACACACAACTAACTTTGTACAGAAGGTTGGCACCATATGGCGCACGGCGAGCTTGCCATGTCATCATACTACCTACGATGAGTCAGCAAGTCCAAACACCACCACCTCCCCCCGCCGCCCTTCTCTTGAAAACCCCAAAGAACTTTGTACAGCAACCAGGGCACCTGTGTAGACTACCGGTATGCCTGTGTGACCGAGTGGGTTATTCTGCCACTGTTTTCAGTCACGTTCTGGCTACACTCAAAAGTTTGTCACAAAGTCCTTCAAGTGGCGGGGTCTGTGCTGAACCCAGGCTGAACAGAGCTTGGGCTGTGCTGCTGCCACCGGCCCCCGGCGGATGCTTCTCATGAGTTGCGGGTCCCGTGTCGCTGAAGTCCCAGCCTGACCTCATCGTGTCCGCAGCCATCTCCTGATCCGGGGCCACTGTTGGTGCCACTTTCCTGAGACGGTTGGCATGCCACCATGACCCATCAGTGAGGCGAAAGGTGGTTGGGCCCAGCTGTGCTGTGATCTCCGTCGCCGTTGTCCAAAATGACTGCAGCTTGTGGATGCGTCTGGGGCGCTAGATCCGAACCCAATCCAGCACTGCAAGTCCAGGTTTCTTTGCCCAGCGTTCCCTGTCAGACCTCTGTTTCATTTGCCATTGCTGTTCAACCACCCTCCCCCTAGGTGATTGTCTTTCTGTTGGGATGGCCTCCGATGGGGGGGGCGGGGGGGTAGTTGTCCCAGGGGAAGACACATTTCATGTCCTAGCATTAGTAGCGCCGGGGAGCATCCCGTCGTGGCATGAGCCGTTACTCCATAATGTAGCAGAGTGCTCTGTAATGCAGCTGAGAACGGGAACCCATCTGCCAGGTGTGCCCTGAGACCATTCTTGAGGGTCTGGTTGAATCTCTCCACCCCCACATTTGCCTGTGGGTGGTAGAAGGCGGTTTTAATATGCTTGATGCCCCTTTCTCTCATGAATGTCCCAAAATCCCCCAAGGTGAACTGCAGTCCATTGTCCATTGTAATGGCATCCGGCACACCCCAGCGGGCAAAGAAGGAGTTGGGGAACTTGGTGACTACGTCTGTGGTAACCGAGCCGATGGGCAACACCCTGGGCCATTTTGAGTGAAGGTTGTATGCCACTAATAGGAAGTGTTGGTGCTGGGGGGGGGGGGCGCTATGTAGCTCACCGCATATGTCCAATTGGATGTGTTTCCACGGGGCCGATGGCCACAGTAATGATTGCAGGGGCGGCAGTGGTGGCCTGCCAGTTTTCCCGCTGGCCAGGCAGGGCATACAGCCCTTTACCATGTTCCCCATGTCCTTGTCGATGCCTGGCCACCAGATCGAACCTCTACACCGTTGTTTGACTCTGACAACACCCAAGTTACCCCCGTGTACTATGGTCAGGATGCGGCCCCTTAGTGCCTCTGGAATCACTGTGCAGTGGCCTCTTGCTAACCAGACGTCGTTCCAGCATGACAAATCATCCCTGACTCTGTGGAAGGGTACCAGTTCCGCCGGAACATTGTAAGGCCAGCCCTCACAAATAAAAGTACGCAGTCAGGTCATAGTTGGATTTTGTTTGGACGCTGCCTGAAGCTCTTGCAGGGAGACAATGTTTTGAATTGGCCCATGCAACACGTGGATCAGTTACGACTCCAGGGGGTCTCAATCGCTGTTTGGAGTGGGGTTAGATGTGGCCCAGGACAAGAGGGCCTCCACTACGTTTTCTCTGCCCATCGTGAATTGGGTGTTAAAGTTGTATAGTTGAAGTCTTTCTATCCACCTGTAGATGCACAGAGGTTTGTGCCCCAACCCCGATGTTTCCAGCAGTGCCATGAGGGCTCTGTGGTCTGTCCGCAGCATGAGGTGTCGTCCATAGAGGCACATGTGCCAGCATTCACATGCCCAAATGCACGCCATTGCCTCTCTTTCTTCCACTGAGTACTTCTGCTTGACCAAAGTGAGTGACCTCAAGGCAAATGCCACTGGGCACTCAGTTCCTCCTTGCAGTTGCGACAAAATGGCTCCCACTGATATGTTGGAGGCGTTGCAGGTCACGAACATGGGGCTTTGTGGGTTGAAATGAGCGAGCACCAGTGGGGAGGTCAGAATCAGAATCAGAATCAGAATCAGTTTTATTGCCATTGTTCATGTAGTACACAAACTAGGAATTTGTCTCGGTGCAATGCTGCAACATTAAACATGATAAAATAAAAGAAATAAACTATACATGCAATAAAGTGTAGAATAAGAGTGAGTGACACTGGTCAGCAGTTAAAATATATTAGCGAGCAGCAGATACTGTGGAGAACCATATAGTGCAGTCGGTAATGCAGGAAGAAAACAGTGATGATTGACATGAGTCTGGTTGAGCTGCTGTACATAGTGCACGAGAGTCAATAAGTCACTTAGTGTTCAGCAGTCTGATGGCAGAGGGGAAGAAGCTGTTCATGTGACGGGAGGTTTTAGTCTGGATGGACCGAAGTCTTCTACCTGAGGGGAGGGGGGCAAACAGTACGTGACCAGGGTGTGAGGGATCGGCTATGATCCGGCCAGCACGCCTCCGGGTCCTGGAGATGTACAGATCCTGGAGAGATGGGAGCTTGCAGCCGATCACCTCAGCAGTGCGCACGACGCGCTGCAGCCTTAGTCTGTCCCTGGCAGTGGCTCCTGCGTACCACACGGTTATGGAGGTGGTGAGGATGGACTCGATAATGGCTGTGTAGAACTGCACTAACATCTTGGTGGGTAGCTTGAGCTTCCTCAGCTGCCGCAGGAAGAACATCCTCTGCTGGGCTTTTTTGATGAGTGAGCTGATGGTCGGCTCCCACTTGAGGTCCCTGGTGATGGTAGTGCCTAGGAAGCGGAAGGAATCAGCAGTGGTGATGGGAGAGCCTGTGAGGGTGAGGGGGGGCAGAGGGGTTGTGACTTTCCTGAAGTCCACAATCATCTCCACTGTCTTCAGAGCGTTCAGCTGCAGGTTGTTGTTGTTGTTGCACCAGGACGCCAGCTGGGCCACCTCTCTCCTGTAGGCGGACTCGTCGCCGTTGGAGATGAGCCCGATGAGGGTGGTGTCGTCCGCAAACTTGATCAACTTGACAGACTGGTGGCTGGAGGTACAGGAGTTGGTATAAAGGGAGAAGAGTAGGGGGGAAAGTACACAGCCCTGGGGTGATCCGGTGCTGATGCTAGTAGAGTCTGAGACAGTCTTTCCCAGCCGCACATGCTGCCTCCGGTCCGTCAGGAAGTCGGTGATCCACCTGCAGAGGGAGTCAGGCACGTTGAGCAGGGACAGCTTGTCCCGGAGCAGAGCGGGGCGGATGGTGTTGAATGCGGAGCTGAAGTCCACAAACAGGATCCTGGCGTAGGTTCCCGGGGAGTCCAGGTGCTGCAGGATGGAGCGGAAGGCCAGGTTGACTGCGTCGTCTACAGACCTGTTGGCTCGGTAGGCAAACTGCAGCGGGTCCAGGAGAGGGGTGGTGATGGACTTGAGGTGGGGCAGGACCAGGCGCTCAAAGGACTTCATGACTACAGAGGTGAGCTGTTTTTTCAGTTTGCTGATGGCAGCGAAGCACACCGGGGTGAGTGTAGAGGACTTAAGCCCCCGGCAGACAGGTTGAAACCCATAAACTTGATGGTCATTGCTCCAAAGACGCATTTCTCCCCGTTGCGTGTGAGGCCGTGTCTCATTAGCACTTCCATAACCTTATCAAGACGGGTGTCGTGGGATGTTGCGCCGTGCACCACAATGTTGTTCAAGTACACCCCCACCACTTGGAGACCAGCGAAGATGGTAGCCATGATCTTTTGAAAGCAGCTTGGGGTGAAACTAAGGCTGAAAAACATACAGGTGTACCTGAATACTCTCATGTACTATAGGTGATGAAGGCTGTTAGGTTGTGGCTGCCTGGGTGAAGGAGAACCTGTAGGTAGCCTTGGCGGAGGTCCAGTTTGGAAAAAAATCTTTGAACCATGGAATGTCACCGGCAGTTCCTCCATTGTGGGCAGGGGATATTTGTCGGGATCGCCTCCTCATCTTCATTTAAAAACTGCATTTTGTGTTAACTTGTGTTATCTTTGTGTAATATTTACATTTGTTTGATGATCTGAAACATTTCAGTGTGACAAACATACAAAAAAATGAGAAATCCGGAAGGGGGAAAACACTTTATCACACCACTGTAAATAAATTGGCGGGTGGTTGTATTTTGAATGCGACACCTCTCTCCATTAAAATAACATAAAATCCCATTAAATGTCATTTACTTTTTGACACCACATCAGCACTGTTTGATTCCCACAATGGAAGTGAACCAACAAATCCTGGAGAATGATTACGCACAGAGCAGAAAATTAAGAACAGTAAATTTCTCAATGACGAGATTTTTTTTTTTTTTTTTATTCCTTTGGGCTTTTCGTTTTGGCTTTTTGGGAGATTATATATATATCAGGCAGAAAGCAGGCAGACTCTGACTGAAAATTTCACAAAAAACCTTTATTCCACCAACCAAGAAATGCTTTTTTAGACAGAAAAAAAAAAAAGGCTGTTGTTTCCTAGGCAACCAGCAATCCGTGCGGGCAAAGGACAGATTTGTGCAACAGCACAGCCTTGTGGTTGAAAAATAACACTGCAAAGACACGAAACCACCCATGAAACCACACCCATCACCTGCAAACAAACCCACAAATGTTCATAATATATATATACAGTATATATATACATATATCCCATACATTAAAAAAAATTAAAAAAAAACATGTCATACACACCATGTTATCACTAAACAAATACTCTACATTGTCCTCTTACATATATATTTTCTTTTTTTTAAACTCCCCCTTCTCACTATTTCTCTTTCGTTCCTTCATGTCTGAACTCCTCTCGGCGCCACACCAGTAGGCTGCCTTTTGCAACAGCGGCTCGATTCCGAGTTTTTTTTCCCTTCCTCTCTCTTTTGATCACTTTTTTTTCACCCCACTTATATCACGGACACACAGATCGTCCCAAATGTCTCCTGAGCCGGTGGACGGAGCCACTGTTTATAGCAGGATACGATACAACAGGGAAGAGCTGCTAGCATTTAACCGCCACCCAGTCCCACTGGAAAAACTCGACATACCGAGAGAATTGAGGCGAAAGCGTCGCGGCTGCCGGGCTGGAGTAAGGCGGAGGACAAAAAATATAAGGTACAGACCCTCCCTTCCATCTGTTGTCATGGGAAATGTACAGTCGATACTGGGAAAGTTAGATGAGCTAGCGGCTATCTCCCGTTATGATAGCACTTACCGGGAGTGCTCTCTCCTTTTGTTTACTGAGACGTGGCTAACTGAACTAGCAGCAGATGCTAACATTGAGCTGGAGGGTTTTCACATGATACGAGCTGACCGAACACCAGAGAGTGGCAAAACTAGGGGCGGTGGAGTGATAATGTATGTTAACAACAACTGGTGCAGACCGGGACATACCACTGTTAAACAACGACACTGCAGCAAAGACATTGAGTTGCTAGCTGTTAGCATGAGGCCTACATATCTCCCGAGAGAACACTCACACGTGATCTGCATTGTTGTTTATGCAAATCCGACGGCGAACGCTGGGACAGCGCGTGACGTCATCCATTCAGTAACCAGCAGGCTGCAGACAGAACACCCAGATGCTCTTCTCCTCATCTCAGGCGATTTCAACCACGTTTCACTGTCTCCCATTCTGCCCACTTTCACCCAGTATGTCACATGCCACACTAGAGACAATAAAACACTGGATTTGTTCTACGCAAACACTAAGGAGGCGTACACCTCATCACAACTCCCCTCACTTGGGAGATCGGATCACAACTTGGTTCATCTCCGACCGGTGTACAAACCCCTAGTGCACAGACAACCTCCGGCCATGCACACTGTGGAGTTATGGTCTGAGGAGACAATGGACACTCTAAAGGACTGTTTTGAAGCCACTGCCTGGAAGCAGCTCTGCGATCCACATGGTGAGGACATCGATGGCCTCATTCACACCTTCACGGGCTACCTCAGCTTCTGTGTGGACAAATCCGTTCCCACCAAGACCATACGGCGTCACTCAAATCAGAAAAAAATCAGAAATCAGAAATCAGAAAAAGATTTATTGCCAAGTACATTAACAGATCACTGATAACATACGAGAGAATTTGACTTGACACAGTAATGAACCTGCATTTCCGTGCCGCGGCGCATCTGCAACGCGCCTATCAGCAGGAGGGTACAGGTCGCATAAAGATGATACAATAGGAAGGAGCAAAAAAATCATTGATTCAAAATACTGGTTACATACTTAATCAATATTAAGAGTTCAAGGAAAAAAAAAGCTCATGCACATATATTCGCTACACACAGAATTCACAGGACACAAGAGAGCAGTGTTGTCTTTATTCAGTTCATGGATCAATGTGTGTGCGGTGTTGAGCAGTGTTGATGATAATAAGAGAGACCCAAGGACCCTTGGCAGAAGATGTTTTGTCTGTCTGGCGCCAGTCTTATCTGGCGCTGCAGCTGGCTGTCCAAGGCCTTGTGCTCATGATTTTGAAAACAGTCTGCAGACAGCCAGGAGGAATTTTCATGGGGAATAATAATGCCAAATAGGACTGATCACAGAGAAGACTTGTATTTCTTCTGTAGATTCAGTACATTAATCCTTCATTGCGCAGCTTTGAATTCGTCGTGGAAAGACCTGAGCGAACCCATGATGTAATCCACCTTACGAGACAGTTCTCCAGTAGTCGCTATCAGGGTCTTCTCCAGTTTTTCAATTTGTTGGATGCACCTCGCCTGGCCAGCATTTTGATAGGTTGAATCCATCTTCAGCAATTTGCGGTAAACCAAGACAATTCCCGTCCCAATCAGAATTATCCCAATCACCAAGATTACGAAGATAAACAAATCTTCAATATCTTTGATAGAGAGATTAGAGAGACACAACATTTTCCAATTACCTGTGTCACATAAATAGCCCACTGGAGCCGTTCCAGCGGGGCAGACAGCTTCCCCCGGAGCACTTTTCCTTGTTGAAAAAATAGTGTCAATTGTGTTCAAAGCCCAGCTTATTAACTCCATAATTTCTTTTCGGCGGTCGCAGTTGGACGCAGACAGACAACAGCAAGCTGGGATCCAGTAGTTAGGAGGGGAGGAAAAAGTCAGAGCAGGAGAGAAGAAAAAAGCGTCTACTCTCTTGGGAGGGCGGAAGTGAAAAACCCTGGATCAACCCTGAGATAAAAACACTTCTGAGAGAGAAGAAGAGGATCTTCAGGTCGGGGAACAGGGAGATGCTGAAGTCCGTACAGAGGGAGCTGAGGAGAAAGATCAGAGAAGGCAAGGACAGCTTCAGGAAGAAGATGGAGGACAAGCTGCAACAGAGCGACATCAGCGGGGTCTGGAGAAACCTCAAAACCATCTCGGGGCTCCAGAATACCTCCCCCCAGGCCACGGGGGGCAGGGAGTGGGCGAACAACCTGAATCTGTTTTTCAATAGATTTGACCAACCGCCCTCCCCCCTGTCTGCACAACAACCACTGCTGCCTCTAAGAAATCAAGTCCTGCTGCCCACTCCCCACTCCACCGACACCCCCCCCACTCCCAACACACAGCCCCCCATCCTGACCCTGACCAAGACCCAGGTGAGGACGGAGCTGAGGAAGATCAAGGCGAGGAAGGCGTCGGGACCGGACGGCATCAGCGCAAAGCTCCTCAAGTCCTGTGCAGACCAGCTGTGTGGGATTGTGACATATATCTTCAACATGAGCCTGAAACTGGGGAGGGTACCACAGCTGTGGAAAACATTTTGTGTGGTACCTGTACCAAAAACTTCCCACCCCAAAGACCTGAACAGCTACAGACCGGTGGCCTTGACGTCCCACTTGATGAAGACCCTGGAGAGACTGCTCCTTGCTCATCTCCGCCCCCTGGTGGAACCAGCGATGGATCCACTCCAGTTCGCCTACCAGCATGGCATTGGGGTGGAGGATGCGGTGATCTTCCTCCTTCACCGTTCTCTGTCCCACCTGGAGAAGCCCGGGAATATGGTGAGGATCATGTTCTTTGACTTCTCCAGTGCTTTCAACACCATCCAACTGATGATCCTGAAGGACAAGCTGCTGCGCGCAGGGGTGGACCAGCACCTGTCATCATGGATCCTGGACTACCTCACGAACCGGCCTCAGTTTGTGAGAACCCGGGACTGTGTTTCCGACACGATCATCAGTAGCACGGGGGCCCCCCAGGGAACGGTGCTGGCTCCCTTCCTGTTCACTCTTTATACTGCGGACTTCTCACACAACACAGCACATTGCCATCTACAGAAGTTCTCTGATGACTCTGCGATCGTTGGTCTCATCTCCAATGGAGATGAAGCTGAGTACAGAGGGCTTATCCAGGACTTTGTGGACTGGTGCCATCGGAACTGCCTCCAGATCAACGCGAGGAAAACTAAGTAGCTGGTGGTGGACTGCCGCAGGCATGGGCAGCCCCTCACAGCACCAGTAAATATACAGGGAACAGACATCGAGATGGTGACATCCTATAAGTACCTGGGTATTCATCTGAACAATAAACTAGACTGGTCACACAATACTGACGCACTCTACAAGAAGGGACAGCGCAGGCTGTTCCTGCTGAGGAGGCTCAGGCCTTTTGGTGTACAAGGGGCGCTGCTGAAGTCATTCTATGACACGGTGGTGGCATCAGCCATCACTTTTGGAGTGGTCTGCTGGGGCAGTGGCATTACTGCAGCCGATAGGAAGAGACTGAACAAACTGATTAAGAAAGCTAGCTCTGTTCTGGGGCAGCGCCTTGATCCGATGGAGGAGATAGGAGAGAGAAGGACGGTGGCTAAACTGTCATCTCTGCTGGAGTCCGAGTTCCACCCTATGCAGGACATACTGGATGCACTGAGGAGCTCATTTAGCAGCAGACTACATCATCCCAGGTGCACAACCGAGAGGTTTCGTAGGTCCTTCCTACCAACGGCTGTCAGACTGTACAACCTAAGCAGGGCTGCTCGCAGAGATAGCAAAAAGACGTAACAAACTAATAGTTTTTTTTTGAATGCAAAAGATGCAATAGACTTACACAATGGTCCTCTCCGGCATACAACTAGGAACATACCGGTCGCTATGGAGGGTGAGAATATGTATGGGCACATAATCATACCATGTAGGATAACTAAATAGACGGTTATGCTGTTTCATCCCACCTAGCAACAATGCTCTGCACTGTGTGTGTTTATATATTTACATATTTATTCCATCTAGCTACAATGCTCAGCACTGGGTGTGTTTATATTTATATATCTATATATTTATTCCAGTGTTTTTATATATCTACATATTATTCCATCTAGCTACATTGCTCCGCACTGTGTGTGTTTATATACTTGCATATTTATTCCACCTAGCTGCAATGCTCCGTACTGTGGGTGTTTATATATTTACATATTTATTCCATCTAGCTACAATGCTCTGCACTGTGTGTTCATATATTCATATATTTATTCCATCCAGCTACAATGCTCTGCACTGTGTGTCTGTGTGTGTGTGTGTATATATATATTTTATAGTAATATGTACATATGTATATTAGCTGCTCTTGCTTGCTTGTTTTTTTTCTTGCCTTCTGATTGTTGCTCTGAGTGTTGCTATCCCTGTGCTGTTGCAATCCTGGAATTTCCCCGTTGTGGGACTAATAAAGGCTTATCTTATCTTATCTTAACTGAGTTTTAATCTAAAAACACCTGTTTTCACCAGCATTTCTGTCAATGTTTGCCAGTGGAGCTTAACTTTGGCTGACTTAGGCAAACTCTGCATAACTTAGCCCAGCGCTCAGGAACTTTTACAAACTGAACACAACTTTCACCAACGTTTATTTCCAAACATCAGCAAATTTTCAGCATGCTGAAAATTCTCAACGAATACAACTTTCGCCAGCATTTGCCAACAAACACCAACTTTTTCAACTTTTGCCAACAGAGCCAGACATTTGCCAAAATGTTAGCAAAAGTTGGTCCAAAGGTTGTAATGTGAATCCACCCAAAAAAGCAGGTCCAGGATGGCAGGAAGCGTCCACAAACGCTGATCTTTATATGAGCATCGCCTGACACTGATGTCAGCTGAACTGCGCTGAGTATTCCTTTGCTTAAATTAACCTAAGTTGGGAACTGCTACACATATGCTAGCCTAAGTTGGCAAAAGTTTGACATCGCTGAATACAACCCTGGCAAATGCTAGCAAAAGTCTGTTAAAGTTGGTGTGTGCTCACGAATGTAATTTCGCCAATGTTTTGACTGATTTCTCTGATTTTTCAAAACGTCAGTCAAAGTTGGTCCAAATGTTATAGTGTGAACCCAGCTTTAAGTGTGACAAACATACCAAAAAAAAAAAAAGAAAGAGAAATCAGGAAGAGCGCAAGCATTTTTTCACACCACTGTAGATGTAAAACATAATCATTGTTTCACCCTTGTGGGGCAAGAAAGTACCATTTCCACTAGTGCCACTGTGCAAAACCCTATTCTTTAGTAACGCCTGTGGTCAGTAAGTTGACTGCAGAACACTTTGTCTATTTCTGCAATGTACTGTTGGTTAGATTCTGTCACGCCGCGCCATTCATCAGCGGCGCCACCTGCTCACGCACCTGCTACTCGTCAGCGGCGAAGGATAAAAGCCGCCTCGCCCTGAGCGTCGGCCTGAAGCCGTAGACTTCATTTCCTTCGTATGGACTTCTACCACATTCTCTTCAGCATCCTCATCTCCGGTAAGAAGTTCACTTACCTCATCTCTCCAGTCTGCTCCCCTGTGCACAGGTGGATTCCTCGGCGGCGGACAATCCCGTCCCTCGTCTCTCCTCGCTGCTGCACCGAGCCCTGCAGGTGGCTGTCTCCCGGGCTTCCATCCTTGAAGCGCCAGTCATCTGCCCAAACAAGTAAGCTTCTCTCCCTCGCCTATTCTCCTCCCGTGTTGGTGTGTGCTCATCACCCTGTGTCTGATTTCTCCCATAGGGTTGCCGGCTGAACGGTCTCCTGCCTCTGGGTCCGAAGCAGACGCCACCACCAACACATTAACATTCCGCAGACACGCACCCAAACATCCCTGTTGTTAATAAACAGTTTGAACTACTCTGAGCCTGTGTGTGTGCGTCTCCTGAGCCGAACGTTATGTCAGTACGGCTTCAGCAGAGCGGCTCGGCAGACGGCGGGCTCGCACACCGGTTTACCATCCTCGAGGCTCGGGTGGATCAGATTGTTTATCAGCAACAGGTGGTTCTTCATCAATTATTAGAACTGACTAACCGATTGAACCGCTTGGACCCCCAACAGCCGTTCCTCCCGACTCACCAGGGTGGCGCGGCTCCTGCTGTTCCAGCGGCCGTCCAGCCGGCTCCAGTGGCACCGGTTCGGCTCACGCCGATTCCGACCCCCGCCCGCTTTAGCGGTAAGCTCGGCGGAGCGCGGGGGTTTATTATGCAGTGTGAGTCCGTGTTCCACCGTGTGCCCGGAGATTTTCCCTCGGATCACAGCCGAATTGGTTACATAGGGAATCTTCTGGAGGGGCGTGCGTTAACTTGGACCTACGCCGTAATGGCGAGGCCCAGTTATGCCACCCTCACCTATGACCAATTCGTGAGGCGCTTTCTGGAGGTCTTTGACCACTCACAAACCGAAACGGTCCAGGTCGATCGGCTTCTCGCTCTCCAGCAGGGAAGCCGGTCGGCAGCGGACCACTCGGTCGACTTCCGGGTAGCGGCGGAGGAATTGGGCTGGGAGGAACGCTCCCTCTGTGGCCTGTTCCTCCGCAGCCTCAATAGTGATCTGAGGGATGAACTGGCTGGTCGGGATATCCCTGGGACGCTAGCGGAGCTGACATCCTTAGCGATAAGTTTGGATAACAGGCTGCGCGAGCGCTCCTCGGGGCGGAGGTCTTCTTCTTCTCGCCCTCGTGGAGCCTCGCCGCACCTGTTCCAAGCTCGCCCCCTGGCGGCGCCGCCAGCATCGCGCCCCGAGGAGTCGGAGCCGGTGGTGACGGCCTGGACTAAACTTTCCCCTGTGGAGAAACAACGCCGCCGTGAGTTGGGCCTCTGCATGTATTGCGGAGGCGACCAACACACCGTGGAGCGTTGTCCACGGAAAGCCAGTCGGTGGGGTCCGCGAGTCACTGTTGGAAGCCTCGCGGATGTCAATCGGTTAGGATCACTTACTCAATTGAAGCTGCCCATCCGTTTCTGCCATAACTCTACTGGGCACCTCACCCACGCACTGGTGGATTCGGGCGCAGAAGGCAGCTTCATTTCACAAAGCCTGGCAACCCGATTGGGCATCCGCTGCCAGGCACTCAACACTCCCATCTCCCTGATCCACCTCTCCCGTGCCACCCTCGGGAGAGTGACACATCAAACTGTTCCCCTACCGGTCATCATCTCGGGAAACCACCGGGAGGAAATGACCTTTTACGTCCTTCCCAACTCTGTGTCGCCCGTCATCCTGGGGTATCCCTGGCTCCGCCTTCACAATCCGGTCCTGGATTGGAGATCAGCTGGGATCTCGGCATGGAGTACGTTCTGTATGGGCACCTGCCTTCAGTCCGCTGCCTGCTCTCCGTCCGCTCCTCCCCCTGCTACGGACGCTGCACCCCCGGACCTGTCTCTGGTGCCCCCAGAATTTCACGACCTGGGTATAGTGTTCAGCAAAGCGAAAGCTATGTCTCTTCCCCCTCATCGGCCCTATGACTGCGCCATCAACCTCCGCCAGGGGGCTCCCTTACCTTCTGGTCGCCTTTACAGCCTGTCTGCGCCGGAGAAGGAGACGATGAACGCCTACCTGAAGGAGTCATTAAGTGCTGGGATTATCCGCCCATCATCGTCACCCGTGGGGGCAGGGTTCTTCTTCGTGGGGAAAAAGGATGGGTCCCTCCGCCCTTGTATCGACTACCGGGCCCTCAACAATATCACGGAGAGGGACCGTTACACCCTGCCTCTCATGGACACTGCTTTCCACTCCCTCCAGGGGGCGACCTGGTTCACCAAGCTGGACCTACGCAGCGCTTACCACCTCGTCCGGATCCGGGAGGGAGATGAGTGGAAAACGGCCTTCCGTACCCCGAACGGCCACTTTGAATATCTGGTGATGCCGTTCGGGTTGACCAACGCTCCTGCAGTCTTCCAGCGCCTCATTAATGACGTCCTCCGGGACTTCATTGGCCTTTTCGTGTTCGTCTACCTGGACGATATTCTCATCTTCTCCAAGTCCAGGGATGAGCACCAGGTCCACGTGAGGCGGGTCCTCCAAAGGCTGCTGGAGAATCGTCTGTACGTTAAGGCGGAAAAGTGTGAATTTTACGCCAGGAGTACATCCTTCCTGGGGTTCATCATCGCCCACGATAAGGTGCTCCCCGACCCAGAGAAGGTAAAGGCGGTGGTGGAATGGCCCACACCTGCATCTCGGAAACAGGTGCAGCAATTTGTTGGCTTCGCCAATTTCTACCGCCGCTTTGTCCCCAACTTCAGTGCCATCGTGGGACCACTGACCCGCCTCACGTCCCCGAAGGTCCCGTTCCGGTGGACCGAAGAGGTCGCTGCCGCCTTTGAGGCGCTGAAGGCGGAATTCTCCTCCTCCCGGGTCCTTCGCCAGGTCGACCCCGCGCTGCAGTGCATTGTAGAGGTAGACGCCTCGGACACGGGAGTGGGAGCAGTGCTGTCCCAGCGGTCACCGGACGATGGCGCCAAGCGACCGTGCGCCTTCTTCTCCCGGCGCTTGTCCCCGGCGGAGAGAAACTACGATGTGGGGGACAGAGAGCTCTTGGCCATCAAGCTCGCCCTGCAGGAGTGGCGCCACTGGTTGGAGGGGGCAAGCCTGCCGTTTGTGGTCCTCACGGACCACAAGAACCTGGAATACTTACGGTCTGCCAAGCGCCTGAACGCCCGCCAGGCGCGCTGGTCCCTGTTCTTCGCCAGGTTCCAATTTTCCATCACCTTCAGGCCTGGCTCTAAGAACGTCCTGCCTGACGCCCTCTCCAGGCAGTTCGCCCCCCGTGGAGTCGGAGGAGGCGCCCCACTCCATCCTGCCCAGGTCGTGCGTCGTGGGAGCCATCTCGTGGGACATTGAGAGCAAGATCCGGAAGGCACAGGAGGTGGAACCTGACCCTGGCGGCGGACCGGAGGGGAGGCTGTTCGTGCCATCCGCGGTCCGAGGAGAGGTCATCCACTGGCTCCACACCTCCAAGCTCACCTGTCACCCTGGCACCTCCCGGATGATAGATCTCCTCCAACGGTCCTTTTGGTGGCCAGGCCTGCGGAGGGATGCAGCCCGCTACGCCCGGGCTTGCCCAATCTGTGCCACCTGCAAGTCGGGAAATGCCCCTCCAGCGGGTCTGCTCCAGCCCCTGCCCGTCCCTGGCAGGCCCTGGTCGCACATCGCTCTGGATTTCGTCACCGGACTCCCCATCTCCAACTCCTATGACACCATCCTGACCATCGTGGACCGCTTCTCCAAGGCCGTGCACTTCGTCCCCCTGCGAGGCCTCCCTACTGCCCTGGAGACGGCGGACCTCCTCGTCCAACACGTGGTCAGGCTGCATGGGATTCCGGTGGACGTGGTCTCGGACCGGGGCCCCCAGTTTTCATCTGAGGTTTGGAGGTCTTTCTGCAACGCCATCGGAGCCAAGGTGAGCCTCTCCTCTGGCCATCACCCCCAATCCAACGGGCAGTGTGAGAGGACCAACCAGGAGCTGGAGGCTGCGCTCCGCTGTGTGTCCAGATCCAAACCCGCGTCCTGGAGCAACCATCTTGCCTGGGTTGAATATGCCCACAACACCGCTCGCTCTTCTGCTACAGGGATGTCCCCCTTCAAAGCGTCCCTGGGTTACGACCCCCCGCTGTTTCCGGAGCAGGAGAGTGAGGTAACTGTCCCGTCAGTTAGGGCCCACCTCAGGCAGTTCCGCTCCACCTGGGCTGCCGCGCGCCATGCGCTATTGCGCACAGCGGAGCGCAACAGGACTGTGGCGGACCGGCGTAGGAGACCTGCCCCGGCGTACAGAGTTGGGCAGCTTGTTTACATTTCCACCCAGGACGTCACTCTAAAAGGCGAGAGGAGAAAGCTGGCACAGCGCTTCATGGGTCCCTACCCCATCACCCGGATCATCAACCCGGTGGCTGTGCGCGTGGCTATTCCCCCCTCCCTCCGCATTCATCCTACTTTCCACGTGTCGAAGGTGAAACTGGCGGTTACTGACCCCCTTTGCCCTCCTCCTGCAGCGCAACCCGCGCCCCGGATGATTGGTGGCCATCCGGCCTGGTCCGCCTCCTCCATCCTGGACTCCCGGCGCCGGGGTCGTGGGTTGCAATACTTGGTGGACTGGGAGGGCTATGGGCCCGAGCATCGACAGTGGGTGCCCCCGTCGTTTGTGTTGGACCCATCGCTCATCGCGGACTTCCACCGAGCGCACCCGGATAAGCCATCGCCAGGAGGCGCTGCTAGAGGGGGGAGTACTGTCACGCCGCGCCATTCATCAGCGGCGCCACCTGCTCACGCACCTGCTACTCGTCAGCGGCGAAGGATAAAAGCCGCCTCGCCCTGAGCGTCGGCCTGAAGCCGTAGACTTCATTTCCTTCGTATGGACTTCTACCACATTCTCTTCAGCATCCTCATCTCCGGTAAGAAGTTCACTTACCTCATCTCTCCAGTCTGCTCCCCTGTGCACAGGTGGATTCCTCGGCGGCGGACAATCCCGTCCCTCGTCTCTCCTCGCTGCTGCACCGAGCCCTGCAGGTGGCTGTCTCCCGGGCTTCCATCCTTGAAGCGCCAGTCATCTGCCCAAACAAGTAAGCTTCTCTCCCTCGCCTATTCTCCTCCCGTGTTGGTGTGTGCTCATCACCCTGTGTCTGATTTCTCCCATAGGGTTGCCGGCTGAACGGTCTCCTGCCTCTGGGTCCGAAGCAGACGCCACCACCAACACATTAACATTCCGCAGACACGCACCCAAACATCCCTGTTGTTAATAAACAGTTTGAACTACTCTGAGCCTGTGTGTGTGCGTCTCCTGAGCCGAACGTTATGTCAGATTCCCTGCCAGAGCAGCTAAGGCTGTGATGTGTGCGAATGGAAAACATGAGCTGCAGTTCACTCAAGTGACACAGGTGTCACTATAAATAAGAATTTTCCAGAATTTCACACAGAACTTGAATAAAACAAGTTTCCTGCTCATCATTATCAAAAGAAACTCACAATAAAGAAGCAGTGACAATAATAAATAGAATATACAATTGCACTCAAACTTGTTCAACCCAAATTGCAAGTTGTGCTGATTTTTGAAAGTTCCTAACTTTTCTAATTTTTCTGCAATAAGTCAGGATAGAAATTGTCGTGGTAGGCATAGGTGTGTCATAATGAGGGAATGGGGGAGGGAGTGGGCATACTTGCTTTGCATCCAAGTGTGATGTGTGAAATTAATTTAGAAAATATGGATGGCAGGAAAAGGAACAAGAGAAGGATGGAAGTAACAGTAGTAGCAGTAATGGGAAGTAGACTAGTACACGGGGGAAAAATGTGAGACATTTTGTTTTTAAATACACAGTTATTAGCTACATATTGGTGGGATATGCCCCTGTAGTGAATCTCAAATTACAGGTCATGCTACAGTCTCATTTAAGTTATAGAGTTCTGGATTAATATGACATGAATTGAAACTAATTCACTTTCTCTTCCAGTTACATCACCATCTTTCATGCTCTCCGATACCACAACATAATGACAATGTGCCATACTGGGGCCATCTTGGGGGTCATCTGGACAACATGCGGAGTGATGGCCGTGCTGATGATCATGTTCTTCCACTCTAAGTTCATCATGATCTGCTTCGTGGCCTTCTTCGTCTTGTCCTTGGTGACGATGTGCCTCCTGTACGTCTACATGTTCATGCTGGCCCGCATCCATGCCAATAAGATTGCAGCCCTCCCAGCAGGGGGTGGTCGCAGGTCACAGAGATGGGGCCACAACATGCGAGGACCCCTGACTCTCACTATTCTGTTTGGAGTGTTTGTGGTGTGCTGGGCACCATTTTTCCTCCACCTCGTCATCATTATGGCATGCCCCATGAACCCCTACTGCGAGTGCTACCGATCACTGTTCGAGCTGCATGTGTTGCTGCTGATGAGCCACGCCCTCATCGACCCAGCCATCTACGCCTTCCGAAGTGCCGAGCTCAGGCACACCTTCAAGAAGATGCTGCTTTGCTCAGACTGGAAACTGTGCACATAGGTACCACAGAAGGAGTGACACTGCCGTTCTTCTTGGGACTTCTTTATATTTATTCACATGCATATGTGTACATCTAAGAGTTAACAATATTGTAAATGGACCTGTGAACGATTACTCCAATGGAACACTGATGAAATTTTCACTTTTTCAACAATTCTATGCAACAGCTTTTTTGTTTGTCCCAAAACAACCACTTGTCCATCATCTCTCTGCCTTACTGGCTGTCTAAGCACATCTTCCTTTTCTCTCTAGACTTGTATGCTGCCTCCTCTCAGCTCAAGTGTCAGTCCTGCCAAATCCTGTTTTAAATTATCAGCCCCAAAACATATGGTCAAGAACCTCTGACACACACAAAACATTTTGTCCCCACTGCTGAGGAGGTTGTGCAATCAAATCCATTTGTGTGTGTGTTACTGAGAAAAACACATTGATGTATTTTCATGACAGCTTTACTGAGAAGTGGTTAACCTCTGAAGCACAACCTCAATTCTGGTGAAGTTGGGACATTATGTAAAACGTGAAAAAAAAACCCCAAAATAAAATATGATGATTGTTTTGATGCAAATATTCACTCATTTTGAATTTGATGCTTGCAACACTTCCAAAAAAGCTGTGACAGGGGCAAGAAAAGACTGGTAAAGTCTAAAAAACAATCTTTTTGGAACATTCTACAGGTGAACAAGAAAGGTTCACTACTGGCAGGAGATTACTAAAACCTCACCTCCTGTTTCCTGACCGATGAAAGAAGGATCCAAAGAAGAGAAAAACAACACAAAGGTATTGTTTTGTATTGTGAGCATTACAGCTGATCCAGAGGACTGTTAGTTACTTCACCCCGGGCACGCTTTGAAAAGATGATGTAAGCTCCGTCCATCTGTGTTTGTAGTTTTTTAAATTTACATATTTTCATAACCTTATACCTTAACAGTTAGACAACAACCTACACCATTATTTACGTGGAAAATAAATCTTTTAAACTGACAAACATCATTTGTGTAACTCGTGGCAAAATTTGAGATCAAAAGATAATTTCACTCTTGCCATTCATTTCAATGGAGATTTTTTTTGATTTAAGGTCCCATTTGAGGAAGAAGAGGGGGTGTGACTTAGGCTCTCTATAGCAAAGGCCATGTAACTGGGGTCATTAACTCAACTGGTTTACCCTTCAATAATCTATTTATTCAGTGCATGTAAACATGACAAAACTGATTATTACCATTATCGGTTTATTCCCAGTAATCGGTTTATTGTGACCATATAACAGGGGGCAGTGTTTGCCCCACCCTCATTAACCATATTGTGGTGCCCTTGAACAAGGGCCTTAACCAGAGCTGTTTGGTCTGTAGCTGTACTGAGCTGCTCCCAGGTGTGAATGTGAACACAGCATCCTTGAAAAAGGCAGGTTGCCTCTCAGTGGTCCTCGACTGTATAAATTAAGAATGGGTGCATGATGTCATCTGACGGAAATCGTGGGAAAAGTGTTCTGCCTGTCTGTGCTTAGTAGTGAACAATGAACGCAGTTAGGCTGTGTCCACCAAATGTAATTTTTTTTCTGCTGTGGGCGACTATTTTCTGTTCATTTTCTATGTAATCCGGCGTTTAATGCGCTCAGTGCCCTCAGCGCAAAAAACGCTGTCAGCAGTCAGCATATTTTGTCGCTGCGCTCATGGCGCTGAAAGCTGAAAACAGTTCAACTTTCAGAGTGCTGCGGCACTCATCAGCTGCACATCTCTCTCACCAGCCGATCAGAATCAGCCTAAAAGTACACCATGATCAATATGTAATAGCCAAAGCTTCGAGGGATGTGTATTTTTTTTTTTTTTTACCAGTTTGATGCGATGTATTCCAGTGAGTGGAGCTTTTCAGAGCAAAATCTGTGAAATCCCTGGCACGCTTTGAGTGACAGGCCAAGCGGTTGCCAGGATACCGGGCAGAGTGCTTTTTTAAATAAGTGCATGAAAAGTGCTCAGGAAAACAGGTTGAGAGCATTTTTACTTTCCTTGTGGACATGCAGCCTTAAAATGACACTGGCTATGTTTTTCAAACTCAGGAAATGTAAATATACATATAAAACATCATACAAAATCCAGGATGACACAAGAAAGTAACAACACTTATTTCCAGTGTGGTCCTTTCGATCACATTATTATTCATCCAAATACCACACAACATTAGAATGGGGAAGTTTTGCTGCATTATCAAATGTAACAACTGCTCTCACGATTGGCATGAAAAAAGATTGATAACGGCGTACGCTTTTTTTTTAACTTCCCGACTTGGAAGAAAAGTGGAGAGAATCGGGTTGCCGAGCTAAAAAAGAGGCGTTGGATGGAATGTATTGCAGCTGTCAGAAGGAAAGACATCAGCACCAACAATATTCCTGCACACCTGGTGGTGTGTTCACCGCATTTTCACCAAGGAAAGTGGTGATTTAAAAAATATTTAGAAGTGCAGAAAAATGTCCCTTGTCCAGAGCAGCTGTCTTAAAACTATCTGCTGTTTTATCATGCTGATAAAACTATCACAAACAACAACAACAACAAAAAAAAAACAACAACCCTTGACTCAAACCACTACACAATGCTGGGGTTTCCCTTCTATGGAACTGGAAGGGAATTCCCAGAGCACATGTTGTTGCCTTTATTAAGCATGGATTTAATATCAGCTGGGGACTGAGGTCCATATATTTTGTATCATTAAATTAAGCAGATTTTCCTCTTTCAGGTGACTATAAAAATGTCACTGTCCTGATTTAGTATGTTTTTATAGCGACTAATTATACCGATGCGCTGATTTTTCAGTGCGCCAGCACAAGCGTCGAGTTTATCACATTGCTGGTATTTCATGTCCTGTTGATAATAATGTGTATATACTTATCAAATATCATATGACAAATCTGAACATAAATCCAACATTTCACCGCTGGGACTTAAAAATACCTGCAGCTGCAGACACATGGTTGTGCAGAAAACTGTAGAAAAAATGACTGCTTACCTTTGTGCAAGCAACGGTTTTCTGGGTCGTTCATCTGGAAGATCTGAGGTGGCTGGGCCCATCCATTGGTTAATTGAACATGAGCCTCCAATGATTTATAGCTTTTAAATTGCTCATGGGTTTATGCGCTCACCCCACAAACCAGGTAGGCAAACACATCTGACAGTGTAATTCCAGGCAGTTGGTCGAGATCCGTGGTCCATTTCTTGTGCTCATCAATCTTGTTTATTTCTTTAATTTTTTTTTGAAGGTAGCACTTCATTGCTTCCTTATTCAGTTTCTCTGAATAAGGAATTTTAATTTTCTGTTTGCTCCGTTCCATTGTGCGTATCTTTTCACATTAGCAGTTGCAGTGAACTACAAGTAAACAAAGAAGCCAGACCGCGAAAATGGCAATGACAGCCCAGAATGCAGCACAGCATGACGTCAATGCCCATTCTCTATAGAAGTTAAACAAATAAAATCGCAAGTAGTCATAGATACATCTTTTCATTTCCATGATAATAAAACATTGTATATGCTATGCATATACATATACAAAAATTTCTTCAGATTAGGTCAGATACACTCTACATTCCACTTAGCACCAGATTGAATCATGGTTGTGTTGTGTTGGTGTTTGGGGACATGTTATTGTGTGATACGGGTGGTGGCTCCACCTTTCCGGTTCCGCCGCCACCCGGGGTACAAAAGGGCTGTGAGGGAGAGGGGCGGTCTCTTGGCCTCCTCTCAGCCTGACGGATGCGCATGTATTGTGAGAGTGAGTCACAAATAAAGCTGTGTCCAGTTCAACACTCCGTGTCGTCCTTGGCTCCTATTACCGACATAACATTTGGCGACGAGGGTAACAGTATGGACGCGGGGGCACCTTCTATTCGGCTGTTTTTGGAGCCTCCTGGTGAGCCACCAGTCCCTTGGGCGAGGTGGTTTGCCGCTTTTCAAAATTACTTGGTGGCACTGGACCTTGGAAGACTGGAGAAGTTGCAGGCACGGGCACCGTTGGTTTACAACTTGGGGATGGAAGGACAATATATCCTTAGTACCTTAGGCGAAGGTGATAGCTTTGATGAAGTGGTTGAGCTAATGGTGTAACATTTTCACGCCCCGGAAAATGTCATCGTCCGGAGGATCCAGTTTCGACAGCACTGCCAGTGGACTGGTGAGTCAGTGCAGCGGTATGTAGCAGACCTACGTCAGCTGGCCAAGGACTGTCAGTTTGGAGTGTTAGAGGAAGAGATGGTCCGTGACCAGTTGGCAGAACATATTCTTTGCCCGGCGACAAGGTCGAAGCTCCTCACACACTCAGGCAAGCTGACGTTAGCCATGTCATTCGAGTCAGTTCAACAGTTTGAGGCAGTAGACAAGCTGTCACAGGAGCTCAGTGAGAGAGCGTCACACTGCCATTTTGAACTACAGTCGACGTCGCAGGCAGTGGACCCGGACAGCAACAATGGCGTGGAGGATGATGAAGAATACGCTAATGCTGTAAAGATGAGGTCCGCCCCGGGATCACCCAGGTGTTTGGGTTGTGGGTCCACCAACCACCGTTATAATGCTTGAGAGTGTCCGGCAAAAGGAAGACACTGTGGCACGTGTGGACTCTTGCATCATTTCACCAGGGCATGTTATAGATTCAAGCGAGGGGATCCGAGACACATGGAGGATCTCCCCATTTCACCTCCCATGGTTATTTGCAGTATATCCCCAAGTACCACCGGCTACTCTTACTGTATGGTGGAACTGGACGGGGCGACAGTGCCATTGCTGGTTGACACGGGAGCGGTGAGATCTGTGTTGAATTGGGCAACCGTGAGGAGTTTCTTCCCACAGCAACAGGTTGGAGAAGAGTGGTCAGGCTGTGGTTTGTGGGACCGGCTGGTTCCGCGAATGATGGACAGAGATGTGTGGGACAAACCTTTGCCTAGCAATCTGGACAATGAGCAGGATCAATTCCACCCAGGGCCATTGCGGGAGGGTCCCGGTGCCAGCGCCCAAGTAACCCTAGTTGAGGAAACTGGGCGGCATGGTGGGACACCCGTGACGGCGGGTGGCGCCGAGTTGAGGGCCCATTCTACTCCTGGAATTCGGCTGGAAGGGACCGGACAGCAGGGGGTCACAACAGCGACCCCGGCAGCGAAAATGAAAGAGAGCGGGGCAGGACCGGCTTACACGGTGGAATGACGTGTTAAACAGAGACACTGGAAGCCAAATGGGGCCTTTCTGGGGGTCGTGGATGTGGTTTGACCCAGGGAGGAGGCCCAGTTGAGAGGTGTTCGGGCTGAATGTCGGAGAGAAGATGAACAGGGGTGACTGCAGGTCGTGGTTGTTTGGCAGGATGCCTACCTCCAGTTATCTGATGGCTTGTGGAGGAATCCCAATGAGCTGCGGTGCGCCCAGGAGAAGAAAGAGGAGTTTGGACCTGGATGTTGGTCGTCCCCGGGAGTGATGAAGAGAAGCTGCACCAGAGTGGAATTGTTCGATGGTTTTCCAGTGGGTGGTTCCTCTCCTGGAGCAAGTTGACGATTGGACAGTGTGTATTATGCATGGTGATGGAAAAGGGGGACAATTGATGTGTATTTAGTTTTGTTAATGGGATTATTTTGTGTTTCGTATTATTTTAGGAACCCGGCAGTATTTTAGTTTTATATGGACTGTTTTATTTAGCTCAGATGGCAGAATAATCTGTCTTGCCGTGTGGGGGTGGGACAGTAGTCTACCTGTTCCCCCCTAGTTTTAGTTGTTTTGAGTGAATGTGATAGATTGTTTAGGTATTTCTGTTTAGTTTTTTTAGTACATGATTCGGGTTCCAAATTGGGGAGGGTTTCGACTGTATGCGTGTGTTTGGACCATTTTTTTGAAGTGGGGGGGAAGTGTTGTGCTGGTGTTTGGGGACATGTTATTGTGTGACACAGGTGGTGGCTCCACCTTTCCGGTTCCGCTGCCACCCGGGGTATAAAAGGGCTGTGAGGGAGAGGGGCGGTCTCTTGACCTCCTCTCAGCCTGATGGATGCGTATGTACTGTGAGAGTGAGTCACAAATAAAGCTGTTTCCAGTTCAACACTCGGTCTCGTCCTTGGCTCCTATTACCAACATAACAGGTTGGGCACAGTGTAATACTGTTATTTCACCATGGTATACTAATAATGTAACATATAACAATATATCATATTATATAACTAGAGGGCACTCAGAGAGCGCATACCTCCACCAAGGCTGCATCCCTTCCTCCCTGTGTCCTCCCCTCTGTCCCTTTGTCCAGCCATATCGCCATCCATCTGTACATTGTGAGATGGGGCCTTGGCAGAGGTATGCACTCACAGGTCACCTCACACATCCAATGACTTCATCTTTGGGCCAAGGACCACTTCTGGTGAAAATGTCATTCAAATCCATCTATGAATTTTTGCGTGATCCTGCTAACAGACAGAGAAATGGCAGCAAAAACAATATGACTACAAAATACATTAAAATAACAAGCCTGTCATAACTGTATTGACCATAGATTGGGGCTGGGCGATTTGACATTAAATCAGCATCATGGTTTATTGAATCTTTCAGGTCGGTTTTCTTTGTTTTTCTCCCCTCTTCTCCCTTACAGTTTACTGACAAGGTTCATAATTATTAAGCAATATTACACAATAGTGTGGTATCATATCATTACGTTGCATAGTGAATGAGCATAATAGAACAGGCCTATTGTCATTTCACAAACAAAAAAAAATTAAACATTGTCCAGTGCTGAAGTTTACTGTGTTTACATACCAGGTCATGTGGCTGGCAACCGGCTGGAGTTACGTCCACACGCACTCTGAACTCTGTCTTAAACCGCACACTTCGCTTGCTTTTTCTTGGCGTCTTCAGATGAAATAATGTTAATCATCACTTACTATGTGGATGCAGACCAAATTCCCTTTGTTTGGTGGTAAGAGTTCACTACTTCTGGGTTGTGGAGGTGCGTGGTCACGCACGTAACTCCATGGGCACGTCTTAAAGGGGCAGTACATGAAAGCGCAATATTAATATATAAAATAATTTTCCAAAAATTCCTGGCTCCAGATTGTGATCTGGATCACCACCAAAATCTAATCACCTGCTCCCCGTGCCATTACACACCTTTCCTGAAAATTTCATCAAAATCCGTTCTTAACTTTTGGAGAAATGTTGCTCACAGACAGACAAACAAACCAACCAACCAACCAACCAATCAACCAATGCTTGTGGCTGGCAAAAACATTACCTCCTCCCTTGGTGGAGGTAATAATATGATTTTGGGTCTTAATCAGGCACTTTCTGAAAGTCAGTTTTGACATACCCTATTTTCCCTCTTGCTAAAAATGGATTCAGACTAATGAAATATAGAGACATTTAGTGAAAACGAAGCTTAGAACAACAGCAAACTTTTTGCACATATTTTAACAACTACTCTGGACCACTCACAATTTTTTTCGTACTTGTCCCAAATTTCAAAATATAAACAGTGATGAATGCCATAACTTCACATATGTTGATTGTATGTCATGTTTACTTATACTTTTTATTTACTTAGCCACCTTAAGCACCAATATATTTCTTAGTTTAGGCTTTTGCAGCTTTTGAAACATTTTGATATCATTTTGCTGTTTGCATTTGTGTGTATGAGAGTACAAAAGTATCAGGAGTCCCTGCAACTCTTAGTTGGAAAAGCAGTCAAAAAAGGCAGTAACAGCATATTTTTCTCATTTTGTTTTACTGAGACATGATAAAATAAGTCACCTGAAGCAAACACAATCATTTCAGCCGAAGCTCACATTTGAATTTCTTCATGCCACCACTGTACAACATGAAAACATTTCCCCACAGCTGTTGATGGTCACACCGCTCGTGGGACTTAACATGCAAGCACTGTGATCAGAATGTGCGCTTATCCAGTGTCACATTACATTTGGTGTCTCTGCTGCGCTTTCTGTGGGAACAAGAAACACCAAACTCCACAGTAAACAATAGCTATAACATTTTTCAGTCTAACTGTACAAATAGAGGATGTTGTGTTGGAGGTGTATTGTACAGCACAAACCAAACAAACACAAACCAATATTTTTTTTCTTCATTAAAGAGCCCCTGTTATGCTGTTTGGGGTTTCCCCTGTATTTTAATGCACTTTGTAGGATTTTTCTGACATTATATGGTCTGCAAAGCCAAAGTCTGCCTGCACAGGTGTTCTCTCTGCACTGGTGTTACGCACGACATCTCTACCTGAAATGCCTCGTTAAGGATTTGCTGTTCATTTCCATGATTTTATCACATTATTATTTAATAGGCCCGATACAGACCTTCTCCCTGCTAATTTCCTTGGCGAAGAAAAGGAAGAGTTTCCCATTCAGCCTCAGAGCTCACATAGCTACGGTGCAGCTAGCTTAGCTAGCAAGCTAGCCACTGTTTTTAGAGCTTATCTGTCCAAATTCTAGTCGCCCTTCTAAACATCCGTGGTCTCAGCTCCTTCATTAATCGACAGTTAATATACAGTATATCTCACGTCAATATGAACTATTTTGTTATTTTTTATGACACAGGTACTGGGGTCATAAGCATACCTAGCTTTGTGATGCGAAGCAGCAAGACCAGGAATTCAGCTAGGGCTCTCCATGCTTACGAAACCGATCTCATGAACGGCGAGGTATCAACAAACGGCAATTTCAGTGCATTTCTGTGGCAATGTTAGCTAAATTTAAACAAAGAAAATGCTGAAGCTCATGTAGCTATCACCATCTTATGAAAGATGGTGATAGCAATCAGAAATACAAGATTTTTAGATTCACATCGGCCAGCAGAGATTCCTGAAGGAGGATTTTGTGGGCTGCCTTTTCATGAGGTGGCTGAGGGATGATATGACCCCCTCCGTCTGTCCTGACCACTTTATAACAGGTATGTCTGTTATAAACCAAATTATGACACATATATATCATTAAAAGTAACTTGCCTACACTTAAAGTTAATGTGAACATGCACAAAATACCCGAATATGCATCCAAGGGAGCATTAGCATAGAAATGTGTCAGCTTGGTAGGAATATTCATTCCAATTTGAGCTGCTAATTGGCCTCAGAGTAAATGTATTAACACTGCAATTGAACTGGTTTAAAAATAAGACTGACGCTCACCTGCTGACAAATGTACCGAGGCGCTGTAGAGCTGAAACGAAGTGTCGGGATTAACGAGGGTGAATGAGTGTAAGCCAACAGCGTCTCCCGTACGGGAGACAGGAGGCTGTTTTTCCTGTGAGCTCCGGTGGATAAATTTTGCAAACCTAAACATGACAGCTTTTGGGGGATTTCCCAGCACTTACAATTTAATTTCTATTATTAGAGTGTTCCGCCAATGCACAGCGAAGCTGGCGCATCTATTCATCGTTACAAATATCAATAGATATTGTATCTGGACACTCTATTGGATCATTCTTCCACATACTGGCTGGTAGATGGTAGGGACACCTTTTGAGATCATAAATTTAAAATTTTTTATCATATCTGATCCGATCTTGCGGTGAAAGCTGGTTATAATATTGATATGCCACATTGTTTCAATGGTAAACTGCTGGTTTTTCACACCTCCCAACCCTCCCGGTTTGCGTGTTCACATGCAAGTACCCGAATCTGTAAGCAGCCCTGTAGCTCTTTTTTGTAAATTCTAGTCACAGTGCTTTTTCTGTGTTTATTACGTATACTCCAAGGACAAGTCATATGCTATCAACCACTCAAACCACACACCGCTGTGTCTGAAAAGCACTTTACTTGGACTTTTAAATTCCACCTTTCTGCCAGTGCTTGTCAGTATGTTATTTAGTCCCACAACTGAAGCTAAGCACTAGTGTTATTCTTAAGCATGGTGTCACCACCCAAACTTAACTCTCAGAGAAATGATAGAAGAGGGAGGAGTAAAAACTGGGGGCTTATTAGCATGTAAAGAAATATGCTATATAAGAACGTGTTTTGAGGACAGCTCCTTCATCATGTTAAAAATGGTACTGCAATAATTAAACCCTGAGTTGTTTTAAGTAAAGCATGTCACAGATGTTTTATTAACACCTCTGGCACTTTGTCAACATGTGGAAAAAGGAGCATAATAGCGGCTCTTTAAATAAACTTGAAGTATAATATATACAGCATGCATTAACAGGTTTAATAAAAACACATTTCTTGTGAGATAGAGTTTTATGAATATTTAAATCCTTTTTTTTTAACTGAACCATTTCAAAGTACAATTAACATTAAAAGAAAAAACAGTATTGCAATTACAGCACAGAATTTCCTTTCCTGGTGGCCTGGTTAGCTCCTGTGTGTATGGCAGCTCTGCCGCCATCAGTGTGTGAATGTGTGTGTGAATGGGTGGACTGCAGGATCTGTAAAGCGCTTTGGTCATCCTAGATGAGAAGAAAAGCGCTATATAAGTGAACGTCATATACCATTTACCATTTTCTTCGTGCTTCTTCTTTAAGAATTCTTATCGTGCTGCCCATATATATTAATTCATTTAATTAGCAGGAGAACAATAACAATTCAATATCTTTTTTATTCTGTTATAAATATCTATATGTACTGAGAATCAGTACCTCTGAATCTGAGTCCATGGTGCTCAGCAAGAAAAGGGTAGACTGTCCTCTCTGGGTTGGGGACAAGGGCCTGCCCCAAGTGGAGGAGTTCAAGTATCTCAAGGTGTTATTCACGAGTGATGGGAAAATGGAGCGGGAGACTGATAGACAAATTGGAGCAGCATCTGCGGACGCTGTACCAGTCTGTCATGGTGAAGAGGGAGCTCAGCTCTAAAGCAAAGCTGTCCATTTACCGGCCAATCTACATTACCCTCTTGAGCTCATGGGTCATGAGCTTTGGGTAATGACAGAAAGAATTAGATTGTGGATGCAAGCAGCTAATATCAGCTTTCTCTGTATGATTGCTGGACTCACCCTTAGAGATAGGGTGAGGAGCTCAGTCATCCAGGAGAGGCTCAGAGTAGAACCGCTGCTCCTCTACATTGAAAAGAGCCAATTGAGGTGGTTTGGGCATCTGATCAGGATGCCTCTTGGACGCCCCCCACTTGAGGTGTTTCATGTACGTTCCACTGGGAGGAGACCCCAGGGCAGACCCAGGACACACTGGAAAGACAATGTCTCTCAACTGGCCTGGGAATGCCTTGGTGTCCCCTCTGAAGAGTTAGAAGAGGTGGCTGGGGAGAGGGAAGTCTGGGCTTCTCTGATTGAGCTGCTGCCTCCATGACCCGGATCCCCGGAAAAGCATTAGAAGATGGATGGATAGATGAAATATCGATATGTAACACTTTTGTAGTATCTACCACATAGCAATGATTTAGTATGATACAGTTTTTGTGTGCGTGTTTGTATGTGACGCAAACCTGTCAAACTTCTCAGGTTGAACATAGGCTCCGCCAACGCACACTGACTCGGAGCGCTGTGAAGCCGTACATACATTCATTTTAACATTCCAAGTGTAACCTGATGACATTTGTACACAGTTTAATACAAACCCAGCAGTGAGGCATCAGAAGGAGATCAGTGGGAGCACAGTGGGAGAACAGAGCGGGAGACTGACTCCACATTCACATTCTAGCAGGGACTGCTGCTTGTGAACAGTAACACTAATGAAGCAACAGGGCATACAGCAGCGAGCAGAAAACAGGTTGCTGGTAAGTGAAAAGTTTGGCTCAGAACTGACGTTCTATGCTCACAGATAACAACCAAGTTTTTTCAGAGGCCATATGTGAATAAGGTGAAGCTGGTTTACCGGGTTGCAAATGGTGTTAACACATAATAAACCAATGGTACCAAAAGTACCTTCAGTGAAACTTCAATATACACATTTCTGTAGTTTTTTTTTGTCTAAGAGTGCTTATATATTTACTGTCTATCAGGCGACTGCTCTGTGTTGGTTGGAGTTTTACCATTTAGACTATGGGTGTCAGGCACGTGCACAGATTGATGTGAAGTGAATTTCCCTCCATAGAGACACCAAATGTGTTTTAAAGTACGATAACTAAATTTGAAGTCCAAATAATTCCCTGTGAGCTGTTGCTAGAGCACCAAATGCCCCATCCCCCCCTCCTCTCCTGCTCTGCTGTGCACAAACCTCATTACAGCATACACATTTTCCAGAAAAAAAAAAAAATCACAACTTTACAAGTCACACATTTACAAAGAAAAAATTTGCCAATCTTTCTACAATGTTTTTCTATGTTTTTTTTTTTTTTAGTTTTTTCTCTCATAAATGTCCAATTTGTGGTTTTGCTTTTATTTGAACTTCAAAATAACTTTCTTATTGTATTTTCATTCTAGATAAGACGCTATTTCACTTCATCTTGTGTTGTCATCTGCACATTCAGGACTTTGAAATAAGAGGCAGGGGAAAAAAAAACAAGCAAACAAACAAACAAAAGCAAAATCCACCATGCTGGTGGATCATAACCTGGTTGTAAGTCGAGCTTCAAAATGCAATAACAAAAAAAGAAACAGGAGCAAGACACAAAACATGGAGAGTAGGCCAATTTATTGAAGACTGCAGTTAAACTCAAACAGACTGTTCATCAGCTGATCAAACGTTTTGGACCATAGTCCAAGAAAATCTTCAAAACAGAGCTGAAAGTGTCAAAGAAGGACTCAGTAGTGAGTAGCCCCACTGTTCTTGATGAAGCCTTCAAAAATTCATTCCAGCATGCTTGATGCGAGTGTTTCTAGGAGGCTGGTGGGAACTGTGGTGAAGATGGCCATGAAGACACATGTTGATCTTCTAACCAAATTAAGGCCCTTACTGATGCTGACTGCAGTCCAATAAGACGGCATCTACAAAAGAAGGGCTTAAAGAACAAAAGATGTCTTCAAAGGCCACATCTCCTTCTACGTTACAAACACCCCATTTGGACTTTGAAAGGGAGCACCAAACATGGGACAGTGAAAGGTGGAAGAAAGTTTTATTCTCTGATGAGAAAAAAATCAAACTGAACAGTCCTGGTGGCTTCCATCATTACTGGCATGACAAGGACATCCCACTAGAGTTGTTTTCTATGTGGCACAGTGGCTATGTGGAGATGATGCAGTGGACATCCCTCTTGACTGAGGGCTCTCGTCTATGCGATAATGACTGGGTCTTTCAACAGGTCAACGCTGCAGTTCACAACGCCTGCCTGACGAAGAACTTCTTCTAGGGGGAATAATGTTGCTGTTTTGGACCATCATGCGTGTTCCCCTGATCTAAATCCCACTGAGAGCATTTAGGGAAAAGAAATTTATAAAAATAGACGTTAGTTCCAGACCTTGGGTGCTCTTCGTGAAGCCATCTTCACCACATGGAGCAATGCTCCCACTGGCCTCCTGGAAATACTCACGTCAAGAATGCCAGAATGAATTTTTGAAGTATTCATCAAGAATGGTGGGGCTACTCACTACCGAGTCCTTTTTTGACACTTTTAGTTCTCTTTTTTTTGGGGGGGGGGGTGCTATGGCCTTAAACTTTTGATCAGCTGATGAACAGCCTGTTTGACTTTAAATCCAGTTTTCAATAAATTGCCTACTCTCTATATTTTGTGTCTTGCTCCTGTTCCTTCTTTTTGCATTTTGAAGCTCTACTACATACAACCTTGTATGCGAATACTTGTAATTCCACCCCCCCCCCAAGTCTTATGATTTAGTTCAGGAGCAAATCCTCACTAACATGGGTGTGAAAGCAGTTTTAAATTAGACTTTGCACCCGCATTTATTTCCATATGTATGATCACCAGATAAACATGCTATCTCTGTAGCAACTACCCCCCCCCCCCCATTCCTTCCCCTCGCATCTTCAGATAAACTGAATCCATTTGACTCTGTTATGGCTAAAAGGTAAGATACTCCATTTTCCCAAACACAATTTTTATCTGATTCCACCTGCTTTAGTCATCAGTTTGTACGGTGTTAGCTTTTAAGGCTGAGCAGAACTCAGTCATGTGCCTTTGAAAGCAAGTACACAAGCACTCTTACAGCTAGTTACTACCGGGAATACTGAAAAATAATGTCTTACTCAGCCATTTCGCTTCCACAGGTATCAGCCATATTCTGACAGTAAATAAAAATGATCTCACTGGATAAAAGATAGGGCCAAATAAAAAGCACAAAAGGACAAAAGAAATATCACCACATCAAAAAGAAGGCCACAAGCAAGTCTTTGGTGATGCACATTCAAATGGCTCATGAGTTCACATGGTGCGAGATGAGTTTTTAGGTAATATCAACATCTAATGAACTAGCCTCTTCATGGCTGATGTACACAAAGCAGAGTTTAATATTGCAGCCCCCCTTCCAGTTTGTGCTTTCCAATGGTTGCTGTACTGGTACACAGTATTGATTGAAAAGTTTTCAGGTTGTGCATTTTGAATCTCCCATATTTACTTGTATGTTCCAGTGTCTTCTTCAGTCAGCTCTCCTTCCCCATCCTGAGATCATTTTCCTTTTTTCAGTTTGCATCTCTCAGTACTTTCCGGTCAGAGCACAGATACTGGTGCAGGCATTCCTCAGGCTGTAACAGCAGATGATCTCCTTAAAAGTCTTCCGCATTTCCTGACTCCTGAAGGCGTAGATCAGCGGGTCGATCACCGAATTGCACATGATGAGGATGAGGTACATGTTGAAGTGGGACATGAAACACACGCAGTAGAGATTCCGCGGGCAGGAGATCATCAGGATCAGATGGAGGAAGAAGGGAGCCCAGCAGACAATGAAGATCCCCAGGAGGATGGTGAGCGTGATGGCGCCCTTCATGCTGGCCCGCTGGTGGATGGAGTTATAACCAGGCAGTGCGGCAATGCGCTTGACATGCGAGCGGGCCAGCATGAACATGTGGCTGTAGAGGGAGGCCATGATGAGCAGCATGGCAAAGAACATGGAGACAAGGCAGATGATGACGGGGGTGGTGTCCGAGTAGATGATGAAGATGATTCCACAGCTGGTGCAGAAGGTCCAGATTCCCCCGATGATGCAGCCAGCTCTCCTGACGGTCATGATGTTATGGTACCTCAGGGCATAGAAGATGGTGACGTACCTGTGTAGGACAGCAAATATTGCTTTCTGATGTCACTTCTTTCTACATCCACGAGAGATGGGCAAAAATAAATGTGTCTGATAAAACTTCTCCAGTGGCAAGAAAAAGAATGTCACCTCTTTGGATTTACCTGGTTTTCTGCATTAATTGGTCATAAAATGTGATCTGATCTAGATCTTAAGGTGTGTTCAAATGAAATACGAAATGAGTTTTTCACACAGTGCATTTACATGTAAAGTCAACGTAAACCACTGATCTCAATAAAATACCTGGATCGCTCACTGGCCAGAAGAGGTGAAGCCACTGGAAACTCTGTGGCCACCATTTTAGTACACCCAAAACACTCAGTGGGGCAATGGAGAATGAATGGGTTTAGTAATAAATGGTGCCACTTTTACCTCAGTAACTTACCAAAAAATTAACAGATTTTGAACTTCTTGGTATGGAGACACAGCTTATAATCTTGCGCAACCAGTGAACTATAGAAATTGAGTTGACATTATGTTTAGCGACTGTGGGAAGGCTGGATTTACAGAAAAGTCAAGCCAAGGCGAGTAACTATGAGTATTGCATGCAGTTAGTGTGTTTAGGCATGTCGTCATTATAACAGTCCTAATGATAATCCTAATGATAGTCCTATATGAGTAAATTAAAATATCACACAGTGCTTTAATCTTGCTATTAAGTGCCTTGGCCTAATCTAATTTGCAAAATATAGGATTACAATCTTTTCACACAGGTCCTATTTAAATTGAGGTAAAAATTTGAGAGAAAAAAGACCTCACATATTTTCTGTGATGATGTAGATCTAGGCCTTGCTATACATAGCCTACTTAACTAGTATAGATTAACCATATATTGAAATAATTTGTCACACTGTGATGAATAGGCCCAAATGGAATAAAAGGTAAGGTCTAATGCTAATTCTTGTATAATTTTCTTCATCAATTTTAGGGTTCTGATCCAAAACATGTCTCCTTCCCTCCTGCTTACACATCCTGGACTTGGGACCAGGCAATGGTGCAGTTAAAGGTGATTGGTAATCAAGAAAAATCAGCATGTAGAATTGATCCAGTGTTGACTGGTAATCAGTAGTTGATGACCAGCATCAGGAATAATTTAGCACAGATATTCTCCCCGTGTCCGCGTGGGTTTACTCCGGGATTTCTCTGGTTTCCTCCCACATGCCAAAAACATGCAAGTTAGGTTAACTGGCATCAAACTGGGGATTCTAAATTGTCCTTAGGTATGACTGTGAGAGCGAATGGTTGTCTGTCTCTCTGTGTTGGCCCTGCAATGGACTGGTGATCTGTCCAGGGTGTACCCTGCCTCTTGCCCAAACGAAGCTGTTATAGGCTCCAGCCCCACCGCGACCCAAAAAGGATTAAGCGGAAGAAGATGGATGGATGGATGGATAACCACTCAGATGATCAGGGATCAGAAGTCCTCCTTAGGTGTCCTTGGTGATCACTATTCCTGGGAAGTATATTATAAATAATTCAGTCATCATACCGGTAGCACCATCATGACCATTATGCATTAATGACCAGCATCACAAGTACGTAAATTAAGAGTTCATGGATATTTACACTGTATGATGACCAGCATCCTGAATAAATTAATTTATTCAGGATGCTGATCATCATATTTTGCAAATTAGATTAGGCCTAGGCACTGAATAGCAACATTAAAGCACTGCATGATATTATAATTTACTCATATAGGACATTTTATTAGGACTATTATTATGACCACATGCCTAAACACACTTCCTGCATGCATTACTCACAGAACTACTCGCCTTGGCTTGACTTTTGCAATTATCCAGCTGTCCCACGGCCGCTAAACATAATGTTAACTCGATTTCTATAGTTCACCAGTTGCGCAAGATTATAAGATATGTCTCCATACCAAGAAGTTCAAAATCTATTTATTCTTAGGGACGTTATTGAGGTAAAAGTGGCATTGTTTACTATGAAACTCATTCATGCTCCACTGACTCACTGAGGGTTTTGGGTGTACCAATATGGCGGCCGGGCAGCTGCACTCGGCTCTGTACTCGTTAATGGGGCATGCGCGATCCAGGGGCGTGTTCAGTTGACAAAACAGTTTTCAACTGTTCGGAACTGTTCGTTAGTTTCTCGAATAGTTTATCATAATTATATAATCATAATTATAATAATTATTATAATATTATTATAATTATTATATTATAATCGTTAGTTTTTTGAATGACACGGTCGCTGCGAACCGTTTTCTCTTTGGCTGAACTGTTTTGGAGGTGGCTCGCCTAGCAAACAAAGATGGTGGCTAGGTAAGATAGTTTGCAGTATTCTTTTGTTTTCTTTTATTTTTGGAGCAATTCCATCAATTTAAGAGTAGAGGTTATGTCAGTTTGTAAGTAAAAAAATATCACGCATAAAATATTGTTTTTGGTGGGGGTATGACGGAGAATTCTTAGGAAATTTGAAGCTGAAGTCAGCTACAGTCTACGTCATAGTTACTAGGGTCCTCTACCGGCTGGCAGAGGACCACAGATCTACACAACTACAGAATGCGTGAGCCGGCCAGAAAAACCATTCGCCGAGAACTGTCCGTTCGTTTAGGTCAGTTCGCCTTGCAAACAGTTTGCAAACTGTTTTGTCAACTGAACGCAGGACAGGTATTTTATTGAGATCAGTGATGTAAACCCACAAATAGGCATGAATTTGCGAATTTGTATCCGAGTGAGTTGGTCGTGATAGCTAATCAGCTTTGAAATCCCTCCATCACAGGAATAAAAATATCCACACTGGAGTAGCCACCTTATTCCTGGGGGTGCCGCTGTAGGAACGATTATGAGCGGAGCTTCCAGTTTCGGCTGACGTAGTGTTAAATCATTCAGTAAGAGTAGAGTAGCAGGGGCATTTAAAATAGCGTTTTAAAAAGTTTTTCAAATTCATTTTAATGTATAGTCCACATACATGTTTTGCACTCAAGCGGCAGCAAATTTCAGCTCTTCTAGTTTTTGTATTTTTGAATGTTTTTGCATAGTTCTGGTACTTGCTGCTGTTCGTGGTGTGAGGCTCCTCACAGATAAGCACAGCTAAACCTGTGGCTTCAACAGCAATGAGTAGATCACGCACTAAAAACTAAAGGATTGTTCGTGTGATCGGTGGTACAGACACAGCAGCACCAAGTATGTTTTCACCTGTATGAATGTCACAGATCTGATGTTTTACCCCAAATTTAAAACGCCCAAGCACGGTGTTGTCGCTCTTTATGGCTCTGTCTAGACTCTGCGTCTGCTCTGAGGTAAATTTGATTATGTCCAACATGATCTGTGTGGAGTTTGCATGTTCTCCCCGTGTCTGCGTGGGTTTACTCCGGGATTTCTCCGGTTTCTTCCCACATGCCAAAAACATACAAGTTAGGTTAATTGGCATCAAACTGGGGATTCTAAACTGTCCTTAGGTATGGCTGTGAGAGTGAATGGTTGTCTGTCTCTCTGTGTTGGCCCTGCGATGGAGTGGCGATCTGTCCAGGGTGTACCCTGCCTCTTGCCCAAAGATGCTGGGATAGGCTCCAGCCCCCCCGCGACCCAAAAAGGATTAAGCGGAAGAAGATGGATGGATGGATGGATATTTTAACAAAATGCAGCCGACTTTATTGCGGTGGAGACATGGATATTATCTCAGAGCTTTTATTTGTTCACAGAGTTAGCATATTAGCAGGGGCACTAACAAACGGAGTTACAGTCTGCCAGGCCACTTTTTAAGGTCATCTTACCATCTCTAGATAGTCATGGGAAGTGATATGATTATATTACTGTTTTTGAGGCGCAAAAGTCCGTGTTTCCGTATTTCTGATGCCAAAGTCATTGTTTGTTAAAAAGGAAAAGTGTCCCGTTTCAGTGACAACCATATGTTCTAAACTAGTACCGGAAGTTGCTACCATAATTCATGCAAGGCATCATGGGGCCTAGGAATAAGGTGGATAAACTAGTTTGAATATTAGACTGCCACTCACCTGCAGACAGCTGAACCATGGCTCTGCAGCTGTCTGTAGTTTATCCAGCCACGTACTTCTGCTATGATGTGTTAACGAGGGCTAGCAGGCTAGTACTGGAAATATTGCTAAGATTAGGAACAGCTTGTCTCAGATGAATGCTGAGAAAGTAATCCATCTAGATTAAATTATTGTAATTCTTTATTGTCAGGCTGTCCTAAAATGTCTTCAAAGAGTCTTCAGTTAATCCACAATGCTGCAGCTTGCAGGTACTGTACATAAAAAGGGAGATCATATCTCTGCTGTTTTCACGAATGAGTGAATGGCGGCTAAAGGTGACTAGCTAGCTGCTAAAAATAACATTTAAGAGCAATGTATATGGTCAAGTGTTGGTAAATGAACAAGGATTCCAGTGGCGGATGAATAGAACTGAATGAAATGTTGATCAAAATCGGTTGGATTGGCAGTTGTCAGCCTCTCCCCTCTGAGGTGATGTTGTTAGACTGACTGACCTTGACCATCTACCCAAGCCTATGCTAATGTTTGATGTAGCATCATGACAAAAATATTACTAAATAAGCCAAAATGATGCAAGATATATTATCAACTGTGAATCATTGAACCAGGTGGAAAAAAAGATTTCTGTTAGGGTGACTAATAGACATTTCTAAAGAAAATAACACTATAAATCATACTTGAAAAGCTAATTCCCTTGTAGTACAGTTAGCTTTGAAGCTAATGGCTGGGGCTTCCTGCTCATCTACATGTTTGCAGACTAGTGCTGTAACATTTGTGAACAATTCATTCCAATGTACTACTTTTTATGGGTGAACATACTGTACTGAATCACTTACCAGAACTGTACTGGAAGCCAGGAATCAACAGCTGAACCACCCGCCAAGGCAGCTGAGCCCCGCCCACTCTGTTCAGCTGGCTCTCGGTTCAGTGAACATACTGGAGAGCAGCGAACGAGCCCTGCCCACTGCTCCATTCGGGCAACTCTCACTTCAGTGAGTGGTAGGTAGAGTTCCAGTACAGCACGGAGTGATTTGGTGTGCAAATCTTTGGAATTTATTTATTTTTTTTTAGCAAATTACCAGAAGTGACTCATTACGTTTTAGTGAACTGTGGATCCCATAACTATTGCAAACACACCGCTAGACAAACCAATAATAGAGCAGTGGGTAGGTGTCAAGGTAGTGTGTGTTTTTTTTAAAGGGATCATTGACTGCATTTTTTACACATTCCAACAGCTTACTTATGTCTTAATAAAGTGCTTGTGACATATTTTGTTCAGATTTTCTTTAGTTTTTTAATTACTGAAGCAAATTTTTTTTTTTTTAATTTTTCTTGGCTTTCTTCAAACACTCTGGTTTATATATCCTGTCACTTTAAGAAACAGACTTCAGCTGTTTAACTCTGCCCTACCTCTTACGTCAGTTAGCTATTAGCTGAGTAGCTGCTAGCTGGCCGGCTCCTTCTAGCTTGGATGAGCGGCACTGGTTCACTGCTCCACAGTTGATTGTGCTTCTCGTGTCACTCCGGCCCATCTCCCAATAATTTTGCCGTGATTCCACAACAAATCGCTAGCACCGTGCACCAGGCGCCGCCCTGATCACCGCAACCAACCTGGCCCAGGACTCGAGACTGCTGGCCGATCTGAGCTACTTAGCCACGGAATCTCAAAGGGGAGTGTCTCGCTCTGCGGGACTCCGCTCCCACAGCCAGCTTGGGGATGCCCTGTCATGAGGTGGCTCTCCTACACTGCGTGCAGGAGCAGAGCGGAATCACATGGAGCCCCGGGGTACAGTGGGGGAGCTGGCTGTGAGAGCCAGCAGCCTTGAGCCAGCAGCTTCGGGTCCTGGTGTAGGTGGTTTCCGCATCTGGCGCTTTGGTGCTGGTGATTATTTTTTTAAATTATAAATTATTGGGAGACGGGCCAAAGTGATGTGAGGTATATTGTAGAGTGTCGACTGGTGAGCCAGGTAGTAACAGGGATGGTTATTAGGGTGACTAAGATCTGAAGAAAATAACAATATTAGCTGCGCTCGGTTCAAGATTACCAGTGTTAGCTTGGGGACTAATAGCTCAGGGGCTAATAGGCTACCTTTAGCACCACTGCCATATAGATGACAGATAGCTAGGCGGGCCAATAATAGAGCAGTGGGCTGGCTTCAATGATGGCGGTGGGTTGGCTTTTTCTAGATGTGACGTTAAGGATTTCCACAAAAAAGTTAAAAATGTTTCTGGCATTTCTGGGAGAGAAAAATGAGATAAAAGCTGTGTGTTCTTTTAAGAGAATTGACTGTTTTGAAGCTTGGGATCAGACCGCGAAGGTCTCTGCCTTCAACCGCCACATGATCCACATAGTACCGGACCCCCATGATCCCTCCTGCAGGTGGTGAGCCCACTGGAGGGCAGACCCAGGTAACTCCTTTGGGCTGAGCCCAGCTGGGTCCCATGGGCAGAAACCTGGCCACCAGGCGCTAGCCACCGAGCCCCTCCCTCAGGCCTGGCTCCAGGGTAGGTCCCCGGTAACCCCATACTGGGCGGGGTACACTGAATCCTTGTTCTAGCATTCATCATGAGAGTCTGTCGTAATGACCGAAAGAATGAGATTGTGGATACAAGTGGCTGAAATGAGCTTTCTCTGTAGGATTGCTGGGCCCACCCTTAGAGATATGGTAAGGAGCTCAGTAATCCGGGAGAAGCTTAGAGTAGAACCGCTGCTCCTCCATATTGAAAGGAGCCAGTTGAGGTGGTATGGGCATCTGATCAGGATGCCTCCTGGACACCTCCCACTTGAGGTGTTTCGGGCACGTCCCACTGGGAGGAGACCCCGGGGCAAACCCAGGACTTGCTCAAGAGACTATGCCTCCCAGCTGGTCTGGGAACGGCTTGATATTCTCTCTGAAGAGCTGGAGCAGATGGCTGGGGAGAGGGAAGTCTGGGCTTCTCTGCTTGAACGGCTGCCTCTGTGACAAGGGCCTTCGGAAAAGCTGTAGAAGATGGATAGATGGATGGATGGATGGATGGATGGACTGTTTTGAAAATTTTGGGGTAATTAGGTGAGTAGTAGACTCATTTCAGACAGTTAAAACCCACAGACAGACCATTTTTCTGTCAATGACCCCTTTAAGAGAAGTGAGCATTTTGATATTTTTTTCTGATAATACCAAGACACATTTCATAAGGTTAAAACCTGCAAAAAACACAATTTTCAGTGAATGGGGTCTTTAAAACATCTTTCTTTTTAATAGGCTGTTATGATAAGGGCTCCTTCAAAATGCCACTGCAGTATTTCAACCCTGAGGTATTCTGACGAATGCAAGTCACAGACATTCTTTAAAACCTGGCAGAACTGTGTCACCTGTGGAAAAAGTCTATCATTTGGGCACTTTAAAGTTTTTGATGGGGCTTTTTAATGTGACTTGAGCATTTAATAAAAAAAAATCAATTCCATTTGAAAGATGCCAAGGAGCCAGTCTGGGCAAAGCAATCACAACATAATTAGTTTGTGCAAACACCTTCCTCCATCAATACCTGTCTACAGCAATGGCCAGCAGGCTGCACATGGACGCTACAACAGAGATGCAGATCAGGGAGTCAAACACATTGTCCATCTGCCTGATGAAGTGGTCCTCCACCACCAGCTGTCTGTTGTTCAGGAGGTAAATGATGATGGTCTCCCAGGCGTTTGACACACTCACCAGCATGTCAGCTACAGCAAGACTGGAGAGAAAGAGCACATAATAATTCATTCAGTTGAGCACACAGAAACTGATGTTCATAAATCTATCACCTTAAGTGCTTTCTCCCCTCCAAGTGCACTCAGCTCCTTGCTGTGTGCACTTTCCTTTCACAGTGGGGAAGCACATAAACGATTGGATAATTGAAAGTATGGAATGCCACATTATCTCAAGGTGAAGTCGAGGCAGCAAGCCATTTTCATTCCTCTTTCCCATTTCAACATGAAAAATAAAACAAATGTTTTCTAATGGCAATATTAAGGAACTGTGCTTAAGCATTAAAGACTTCTTGATATACTAATAGCAAGCTTGTCTGTTTCATGTGAAATTGTCATTGATAAAAAAAAGCCCATCCTCTGACACTTCAAGTCAATGTCCTAATCCTGAATATTAATTGAGCTCCTGTTGGAAGTGGGTAGTAACAACATCTAACGTTTTCAGGAAATTGCACTTCTTTTGATAGTTCCATTACAGGATCATTTTTACTCTTTTTTACTCTTTCTTGAGTATATTTCTGAAGAAAAAATGTACTCAGATTAGATTAAAATATATTCAGCCAAAATAAAGAATGGATTTTGGTTTAAAAATTCTTTTCATTTAATTTTCAGGGACATCATTTCAAGAAGCAGAAAGTATTGTGTTCCATGGTCTCTGAATCTCATCAATTGTTTTTTCTTCTCCAGATGTTGGTGCTCTGTTGGTTTCATCGAATGGTAACTGTTATGTATGGAAATACCTGGGTGAAGGATAAGGCTGGATGATGGTCGGTGAACACAGCTTTATTGAAGGAACTATTTACAGCAGTAGCACAGTATGCACCCAGCACAGGCATCCGGCAAAAGAGGCCGCAAGATGGTGCCCTTGCCTTATATGCAGGGCGTGCAATGGCACAACAAGAAGTGCCCCTCACTGCACTGCACTTCACAATAAGTGCTGGAACCAGACACCACATTCTCTTCCCCCTTAAAAAAGTCCAAAACCACACATACAATTGAAATCCCCCCCAAAATTTGGGACCCGAATCACGCACTAAAATAAATGGGAACTAATGTACTAAAATTGGCCTATCACATTCACACAAAACAACCTAAAAATAGAGTTGGTGGGTGGACTGCCACACAACCTGCATGGCACAGTAGATTATTCTGCCACTGGTAACCTAAAAGTCCTTTATTAAACTAAAATTACACTGCCGTGTTCCTAAACTAAACAATAATACACAAAATAATCCCATTTTATAACATACATATACATAAGAACATTAGAACTATTAATAAAGTGCTATTGCACAGTCATTGGGGTGGAAAAAAACTGGAACTTGTATGGGGGATGCAGGGCAGCCCCTCAGCAGGCGTGCCCCTGGAGACCGCAGGCCCCCAGAGCAATGGCCGACCCTCTGGATGACAAAGGCTGGATCCAACACTGCCATCACTGACTCCTGTCAAGCCTCACCACCTGGAATGTCTTCCCGGGCACACCGAAGGTGATTGGCGTGCCTCGATGAGCCATCACACTGTGCCCAACTTAGCAACAATGTGCAGACACCCTTGATTTTTTGCTGGCTGTCGTTTGGTCCATCTTTGCCGTGGACGTCCTTTACCCCGAACCCGCACCAAGTCCATAACCCGGAGTGAGATTTTACTTGGCCCGGTGTGTTGCTGCTGAGCATGTGGTAACTCCATGCTCGACGGTCTGGCCCCATCCTCTTCTATAAACGTTGTAGTGTTCACCATTGTAGCTGCAGATCCCCAGTCAACTGTGGCCAAGTACCGGAGGCATCTGGGGCTAGCATGGTGACGCTCGTCGGTCTAGGTACTGACCCTAGGCGAAAGCTGGTCAACTTGAAAGCGAGGGTGTCCGTTAGCTCTTCGTACCGTTTGCTCCCAGTGTCCATCGGAGGCGAGAGGGGTGATTTCTCCCGTGGGTTCCCTGGGTAAAACAAACGGCATACCCTGGTTTAATGAGTTCAGCATCCACATTTATCACGTCTTCCTCTAGCCGGGAATTTCTTAGCTTTATGTCGGTGTGTTGCGGATCCACAACCCTTGCAAAAGGGTTTTTACCAGGGCAGACCTTTGGCTGGCAGCACTGACTTCCCAAAAATCTTCATCTGAACTATCCTCACTCTCAGGGTCCACAACATTAGATGAGGCAAGCGGCTCCGGCTGCTTTTGTGGCTGGCGCCAATTTAGCTCCACAGCTAGCTTAACAGCAGCTTCCCACCAGGAGGCTAGCTCTATAGCTTTAGCTAACGTTAAGTCATCAGGCGCCATTAATAGCCTAGCACACAGCTCGGCATTACACACATGCTCTGCTAGTTGATCGCATACCATTTCATCTTCAAGCGGTCCAAAACGACACTTGCTGGCTAGCTGCTTCAAGGCAATCACATACTGGCGAATAGGCTCACCTACTCGCTGATGTCGTTGCTGAAAACAAATCCTCTGGACAGTCACATTGTCTGGGGTGGAGAAATGTTTAGCAAGCAGTTTCACAATGTCCTCACTAGAGTCCGCCTTGCCGAGTGTTGCCTTGGCTGCACGGTGGTGCAGTGGTTAGCACTGCGGCAGCACAGTTTACCCTTGGCCGGGGGATTGTGGGGATCGTGGGATCGTGGGTTCGATCCCAGCCCCCGACCAACAGTGATCTGTGTGGAGTTTGCATGTTCTCCCCGTGTTGCGTGGGTTTACTCCGGGATTTCTCCGGTTTCCTCCCACATGCCAAAGACATGCATGTTAGGTTAATTGGCTGTTCTAAATTGTCCCTAGATATCTGTTTCCTATAGGCCCTTAGAATAGAGGGTTAGTATTAATGAAAGCGCTTTGAGTGGTCTTTGTGACTAGAAAAGCGCTATATAAGTGCAGGTTAGTTAGTTAGTTAGTTAGAGTGTCTGCAGGACCCTCCGGCACTCCATACCCAGGTTGTGAACAAGCAGTGCCCGCGCTCTGGCCCTATCCAGCTTCCCGTGACCCAGCACCGTAACATACATCTGATAGGCCTCCCACCAATCCGGCCATGAAACCGATGGTTTTCCCGGGAGCTTAAGAAAGGGATGAAGCGGGGTGATGCACGCCTCCATGAGTTAATCCTCGATCGCCAAATGTTATGTATGGAAATACCTGGGTGAAGGATGGTGGTTGGTGAACACGGCTTTATTGAAGGAACTATTTACAGCAGTAACACAGTATGCACCCAGCACAGGCATCTGGCAAAAGAGGCCACAAGATGGTGCCCTTGCCTTATACACAGGGCAATGTAGTGGCATGACAGGAAGTGCCCGTCACTGCACCGCACTTCACAATAAGTGCTGGAACCTGACACCACAGTAACCTCCAATTCATATTGGGAAGTTTATAGCAAAGTGTGAGTTGTAAGGAAAAGAATTAGCAACTCACAGTGTGACTTCATGGTCTTTTGCAGAAAAACGTGGACTACTCCCTGCGGGTTAGGAACAGGTTTGTGCCTTAAATGGAGAAGGTCAAGAATCTCAAAGTCAGATTTATGTATGAGTGACTGCAGAGTGGAGTGGGAGATTGACAGATTGATTCCTGCAGTGTTTGCAGCTAAGATTAAAAATTATAGCTTTTGATTTGTACAGTTTAATTACAAACTTTGGGTAGTGACTGATGACAAGATGGCACTGGTGTGTGTGACTGGCAATCTGTTACTGACACTTCTGTTTGAATTTTTGTTGTTTTTAACCTTCTGCACCCAACAAATCAAGTCTCTGCTGGTCTATGATCGCCAAACTCTATTAGATCTTCGAATTTCTGTTAAAGATCTTGCTTCATTTGAGTATGGTGGACAGAAAGCCTTGCTCCTGCTCTTCTTTGGAATCCCCTCTCACCTTTACCAGTGTAACAGGCCACAGTATACCCCCAGTCCAGACTGTACCTGGGGTTAAAGCAGCCTAGGCTAGGTTATTACTTGGATATATTACGGCCTAGGCCATTTAATTCTCTGGTGTATGAATTGGCCTAGACCAATTTATGCCCCCCCATGATATCAGCAGTGTTGAGTGATATACACAAAAATTACTTAATTTGACATTCTATAGAATGTCAAAATCTGGTCATGCAGTTGGTCTTCCGTGGTTGTGAAAAGTCCTGCCAGCACGTCCAAATCACTTGACTGCTTTAGGGCAAGGTAGAAGCAGGATGTAGCCTCGCAGCATCACCATTTCAACTTGTGTTGAAAGTGCAGATTCAAAACTCTCTCCCAGTTTTAAAATTGTGTTGATACAGCAAGTAAAACCAGAGTTATAATAAACAATTCCTGTCATGTTTTTCCGAATATTTTCATCACGTTTGGTGTATGTTTGGAGCGGCAAAAAAACTTTAAAAGCAGAAAGTGAAACTGAATGTGCGGATTCTAAATGCTGTGTTTTTCCCTCCTTGTCCTGTCAAGCAGCTGCACGGTGGCGCAGTGGTTAGCACTGCGGCAGCACAGTTTACCCTTGGCCGGGGGATTGGGGATTGTGGGATCGTGGGTTCGATCCCAGCCCCCGACCAACAGTGATCTGTGTGGAGTTTGCATGTTCTCCCCGTGTTGCGTGGGTTTACTCCGGGATTTCTCCGGTTTCCTCCCACATGCCAAAAACATGCATGTTAGGTTAATTGGCTGTTCTAAATTGTCCCTAGATATCTGTTTCCTATAGGCCCTTAGAATAGAGGGTTAGTATTAATGAAAGCGCTTTGAGTGGTCTTTGTGACTAGAAAAGCGCTATATAAGTGCAGGTTAGTTAGTTAGTTAGTATGCAGAACAGAAATCTGCTTTCGTTATTATGCCAAAAAGATTTACTTTGCCAAAAGGAGCTTTATACTGCACATATCTATGTATTGTATATTTTATAGACTCCTCTTGTAATAACTTTTAATACATTATTACCTCCGCCAAGGGAGGAGGTAATGTTTTCAGTGGCGTCGGTCTGTTGGTTTGCCTGTTACCAACATAACTCAAAAAGTTATGAACAGACTTTGATGACATTTTCAGGAAAGGTGTGTAATGGCATGGAGAACAGATGATTAGATTTTGGTGATGATCTGAGAATGCATACCTCCACTATGGGCTTTGTTTGTATTTGTGCAGTAGGATTACACAAAACTTCTGGATGGATTTGGATGAAATTTTCACCAGAGGTGGTTCTTGGGCTAGAGAGGAAGCCAGTACATTTTGGTGATCTGAGAATGCATACCTCCGCCAAGATTCTTATCTTCTCACAGTGTGTTAGCAACAATACTCTAAAACTAATGGACAGACTTTGATACAATTTTCACCACAACTGGCTCTCAGCCTACACACAATTACATTTTGGAAGTGATCCATGAGAGATAAAAGGAGCTTTGGTGGAGGTATGTGCTCTCTGAGTGCTTTTCTAGTTTAAATTGTTTTACCCATGATAGACCCGAGGGGGGGGGGGGAAAGAAAGATGAAAGGAACAAACATAAAAAACAAACTGACACAACTGAAACAAACAGAAGACAAACTGTTTCTTCTTTTGAAAAAGTCTCATCATGAGTCTGGTATCTGCACCTGTAAAAGAACATATGTGTGTGTGCATGTGTGTGCATGCATGTATATGAGAGCGTGCTCAAAGTGAGTGTGTGCATGTGAGTGGTTTGCCAGGAAACATACAAAGACAGTGGCAGGTCACAGCAACCCCCCCACCCCCAGAAACGGCGAGCAAGCAAAACAACGCCACCAACCCCTGCAGAGCACAAATGCCCCAAAGCCAGCAAGCCCCAGGACAGCCATGCAACTGCCCCAGGAGGGGTGGCTGAGAGAGGCCGGCGTGGCATGCCCGCGACCCCCAGCGAGGCCAGAATGGGAACACCTCCCCTCCTCCCCCCCGGGCTGGAAGCTGGCATGTGCCCCCCAGACATCCCCCCTCCCATAGCGGGACCACACCCACTCCAGCACCTCCGACTCATGCCCTGGGAGCCCCCAGGCCCCCACGCCCAGGGAGGGTGGCAGAAAAGCGCGGGGGGCTAGCAGCCCCAAGGGAGGCCACATAGCCAGGAGGTACCAGGAGGAACCATCCCCTCAGTCCAGCACCCCCACCAGCACAGACACTCACTCTCTTGCACTCACACCCTCATGCTCTCACATGCACTCACTCGTACTCACACGCACTTGCTCACTCACTCTCACTCACCCTCTCCTTCACACAATCTTACACTCACACTTTCACACTCAGACTCATTCACTCACATCCACTCGCATACTTGTTCAGTGTCACTCCCATTCTCACTTTCCCTCACAGTTGCTCGCACTCACACATGCTTCCTTCCACTCACGTTCACTCATATATACATGCTCATTCATGCTCTGACTCACTCACATTTACTCATACTCTGCCTTACACACTCACATTTATTCATCCTTAACATTTGAGGCAGCCATGGTGCAGATGCAGTGGGCATGAACGTGCACCAGCGCCTGGCAGTGGCCGGGGAGGCTGCCGGCACGGACTGGCAGCCACACCCTCGCCAACCCGCCCCAGGGCAGCTGTGGCCACAGAAACAGCCCACCGCCACCAATGCCCGCCTGGAGCGAATGGCCAATGGACCCACCTCAAGAGCCCAGAGATGCCACCCGACGTGCAAAGCACACAAACCACATTACAGTTTTTTACAACTGCTAAAACACTAAACACCATTCTTTGATTCAAATACTCAATAGCGCAAACTCATTTATCAAATGATTCACTCCTTTGGGACAACCTTAAGCTGGTTCACATAGTTAGACACAATTTGCAAATCTTGTAGCACGCTTTTTTCCAAAACTCTAGACACATTCTCACTCTCTAAAGCACATTTCTCACTGTGATGCATATATGAGCTGCAAAATGATGAACACAGGAGGCAAATGTTAAACACAAGTACAGCACTGGTGTCTTCAATTAGACACAATGACTCAAAATTGAACACACTTGTTTCAGATGATGTGATCAAACCAACTGCACATGATATAAGCCAGTTCAGGGTCCACAGGACACCAACAATGAATGGAAACAACTGTCTGAGAGGCAGAGGAAGAGGAGTACATGTCAAAGATGGTGTTAGAGGAGGAAGAGTAGGTGGAAGAGATGGTGGAAGAGGAGGAGGAGGAGTACAAGAGGAAGATCAAGAAATGTAATTTCTGATGAAATTTGAGCAACTATAACTGATCATGTTCTTGTTCATGGAATGACCATGAAAGAAGCAGGACAAAGAGTACAACCCAATTTGAGCTGATTCTCTGTGGCCACCATCATCAGGACATTCAGAGAGGACAACAGGTAACATCATTGTCTGTTGGTTACTGCAAGTTTACATTTGTACCTTGTCTGTAGAAAGGGGACTGGAGAGAAAAAAAAACTTACTCGGGAGCAAAAAACCCCATAACAGTTCATTGAAGTAATGTGCATGCTGTTTGTATACATTTGTAAGTGCATGTTCCATATTTCCAGAATTGCACGACAACCACAGGGAGGTGGGAGGACTGCTATGTTCTCCCAGCTACAGGAGACTTTCACTGTTGGTCCTTCAAAACAGTTCTATTCAACTTCAAGAAATACAGCAGAGAGTTGTTCAAGACAATGTAAACTTTGAAGGAATCAATAGTGTCAGCCTTTCTACCATTGACCGTGTCCTCCAGCGCAACAGATTTGCATGAAGCAAGTATACAGAGTACCCTCTGAGTGTAACTCAGAAAGGGTGAAGGAGTTACGATTTCAGTATGTGTAAGTAAGTATATACTCAGACACTTTCTGTGCTGATGCTTAGAGTACAAATCTATACTAGCTTACTGTTACTGTACACTGTACTATATTGTAAAGTATGTAAATCAGAAGTGCTTGCAAATACACTAAGGCTGAAGTTACTCTTTCTGCCTTAGTTACTAGTAAACTACCTTTTCTTCTATCTCCTTATTTTTATAGAGAGTGTTTGAACTGGATTCCATGGAAAGACCCCATGAATATATTTTTGTAAATGAGGCAGGGTTCATTCTAGCAAAGAGAAGAAGGAGAGGCAGGAACACAATTGGCCAACCATAGTGGAAGTCCCTGGCCAGCGTGGTGGCAATGTCACCCTTTGGTGCAGCCATAAGTAATCATGGGGTTCTCCACCAGCAAGCAACATTTGGACCATATAACACTGAACACCTGACATTTCTGGGTGGTCTTCGGGATGCTTTGTTTGAGCGTGAGAGGCAGGATCATCAGCAGGTAGAGGATTCTGTCTATGTTGTGGTTCAGTACAATGTCAGGTTTCACCGTAGTGTCCAGATACAGGAGTGGTTCAACATCAACCAGAGTTTCATAAATGTATGCTTTCCGCCATACAGCCCTTTCTTGAACCCAACAGAAGACTTTTTCTCTGTATGGCGGTGGAATGTCCATGACCAAAACCCATATACCAGGGAGAATCTTTTAGAAGCAATGGAGATGGTCTGTGGTGACGTAAGTGTGGAGTGTTGTCAAGGCTGGATCCGACACACCAGAGGGTTTTTCCCCATTGCCTGGCAAGAGAAAATATCGCCTGGGATGTGGATGAAGTCCTCTGGCCAGACGCTGCACAAAGACATGATGCTGAGATAGAATGAATCTGTCATCAGTTTGATTTGAAGATGCACAATATTTTTGAGTGATTTACAGTAATGTGCTTTTCATTTACAGTTTTCTTTGTCTTTTATGAAATGCTAAATATATTTACTATAGCTAATAAACGTTATGTTCTGCATGTCCTGAATGCAGTGTTCTCCATTTTTCTGTGTCGTGTTTAATGACTGCTCTGTAGTGTCTACATGATGATTGGCTGTGTGTGTGATCTGACAGTAATGTTTAATTTTGAGTGCAGGTAAAAGGGTTTTGAGGCAATTGTTTGTTTTTGCCAGAAGAGTGAGAGGATTTGTGAATGTAGCTTGAATTTTTGGTTTTGTGTTTACAGTTTTGAGAAAAGGGGTGCAGTTTTCAAAAAATGTGTCTTAGCAATTGTGAAAAACTGTAATCTGACCCACCACCACCATCACTACTTATCACTCCCTCACTCTCACTTACTCACTTGCTCACTCACTCGCTCGTTCACTCCCTTGCTTGCACCTATTCACTCAAAGTAGCGCCTTGGGATGACGACAGCATGGCCGGCCCCAGGTCACCAGCCAGGCCCCAGGCCCCTGGCAGAAGGAGGGTAGCAGGGGTGGAGGAAGTCCTTCACCCCTCACCCCCCCATGTGCAAATTGTGATGGGTGTGTTATTTGTGTGGTATCATTGGGTACAGGTGTGTGAACTACCAAAGTGCAGTTAAAATTTGGGGGATAGTGCAGTGGGGGTAGCACGGCAGTGCAGTGGTTAGAAGTGTGTCAGCACAGCAAGAAGGTCACGGGATCAATTCCACCCTTGACCATCGTGGGTTCAATCCCACCCCCCAGGCCATCAGTGACCCTTCTGTGTGGAGTTTGCATGTTCTCCCGTGTCTATCTGGGTTTACTCCAGGTACTCCGGTTTCCTCCCACAGGCCAAAGACATGCAGGCTAGGTTAATTGGCATCAACTGGGGATTGTAAATTGTCCTTAGGTATGAATGTGAGAGTGAAACGAAGGAGATGATTATCGACTTCTGGCGGTCTCAGCCTGAGCACGTCCCCCTCAGCATCGGCGGCCGTTTAGTGGAGAGAGTGGAGAACATCAAGTTCCTCGGAGTGCAGATCTCTCAGGACCTGACCTGGAGCAAGAATTCCTTGGGGATCAGGAAGCAGGCTCAGCAGAGACTGCACTTCTTGAGGAAACTCAAACAGGCCTCTCTCCCCATCTGCATCCTCAGGACCTTCTACAGAGGTGTGGTGGAGAGTGTTCTGACGTACTGCATTGCTACATGGTACTCCAGCTGCAGTATGCCAGACAAAAAAGCCCTGCAGAAGATAGTCAAGGGGGCTGAGAGGGTAATTGGAGTCTCCCTCCCCTCTGTCCAAGAACTTTTTCAGAGCCGTTGTAGGAGCAGGGCACTGAACATTGTCAAGGACCGTTCTCACCCTCTGCATAAACACTTTGAACTTCTTCCATCTGGTAAACGATTCCGGAGCATCAGAGGCAGAACCACCAGACTGATCAACAGCTTCCTTCCACAAGCTGTCAGGATGCTGAACAGTTGACCTGGAATCTCTCATACACACTACTGCACCTACGGACATTTTGTATATTATAGTTAGGTTTTTTTTTTTCCCCAAGTATGTCTCAGGGATGTGTGAATGGATGGGGGGGGGTGGGGGTGGGGGGGTGAAGCTATGTGTGAGTGTGTCTTAAATCATGCTGCTTCTATTTATATGGATGCCGAGAGAAACGCAATTTCATCTTGCCTGCACTACAGTTGTATGTACAGCAATATGACAATAAAGTTTGATTTGATTTGATTTGAATGGTTGTCTGTCTCTCAGTGTTGGCCCTGCAATGGACTGGCGATGTGTCCAGGGTGTACCCTGCCTCTCGCCCAGAAGATGCTGGATAGGCTCTAGCTCCCGAATCTGAAATGGAATAAGTGGTAGAAGATGGATGGATGGCGTAATAGGGCATTGCTACCCATTGCTATCGGTGGCATGGTCCCATCCCCCCAAACGCTGTTTGTTCGATGTTGACAGAAGATGTAAAGTCGTAAACACTGAGATATGGTTTTAATATTATAGTAGAAAAATGTTTATCTGTGCATAAAAGTGGGATGGGAAGGCGTGTCATTTATTTCAATATATGTCATTTTACAAAATGGAAAAAAGTGGTCAGATCAGCTAATAACGTAAGGTAACGTAACGTAGTGACGTCATGACGTGGTGACATGTTGTGTTGCAAATATACTGTGTCAATACAATACTGTATACAATCAAAACATCTTTACACAAGAGGGGTATATTCTGGCCTGGAGGGGTATAGTCTGGCCTTGGCTCTTTTACACCTCTCAGTATGGTTTGGTTTAGGCCAGTTCATCCCCCAGGATAAACTGTCCTGGGCCAGAGTATACCCTGGTTTAATCTGGGTGAGGGTTAATTTGGCCTGTTACGCTGGGGTTCAGCTGCTCCACCCTCCCGGCAGAAGCGTTGCCATTGCCACTGTAAATGGTAAACCTCCCTGGTCTGCTCTGCCATGGGCCCCTGCGCCTGCCAAGATTGGTCTGGTAAATGCCAGATCACTGGTAAAAAAAAAAACAACCCAACCTTTTATTCTCAGGGATTTCTTCATCTCCCGTGATCTGGATTTACTCTGCATATGTGAGACTTGGTTGAGTGTTGGTGACTGCAGCACTCTTTCTGAACTTTTACCAGTGGGCTGCTCTTATTTTAACTCCCCGTGGACATCGGATGGAAGAGGAGGAATGGCGACTATTTATAAAAATGACTATAAATGTAAGCAGTGCTTTTTATCATCTTCCTTCACCAGTTTTGAAATTACTTTATTTGAGGTGGGTTGCTCTGAACCAGTGCTGTATGCTGTCATTTACTGCCCCCCCCAAATATAATAAGTCCCTATTGTTATCTACAAACATGGTGGTGCGTTCACGCGCTGTGGCTAGATGCTCCGGACTACTGCTCTTATTTTTGTGTTTTTCCTGCCTTTTTTGTCCTTCTGTGATGGACTAATTACCTACAGTTGCCAGGAACTTGTGGGCATTGGCTGCCAACTTAACTCCGACATCACCAGCGCTTATTCCAGTAATCAATACCGCATCCCTGAGGAGATTGTCAATACTTCGGACACTCAGAGGATTGTTATTGGGCCCTGCTGTCACGCCGCGCCGTTCATCAGCGGCGCCACCTGTTCGCACACCTGATCCTCATCAGCGGCGAGGGATAAAAGCCGCCTCGCCCGGAGGCTCGGCCTGAAGCCGTCAGACTTCGTTCCCTCACCACCGTGAGCATTACTTTCTTCAGCATCGCAATTCTGGGTAAGAACCCTTACCTCCTTTCCAGTCTGCTCCCCTGTGCACAGGTGGATTCCCCGGCGGCGGACGTCTCCGTTCCATCGCCCATCCTTCGCTGCTGCACGGAGCTCTCCAGGTGGCTGTCTCCCGGGCTACGTTCCCCTTGCTGTGCCAGCTGTCCTGACAACTCAAGTAAGATCTTCTCTTGCCACAATTCATCCTGTGTTGGTGTATGCCCGTCACCCTCTCCCTGTGTTCTCTCCATAGGGTTGCTCGGCCGAACGGTCATCTGCCTCTGTGCCTGAAGCAGACGCCACCACCAACACATCTGCATCCCGCAGACACACACTCATACACTCCTGCTGTTAATAAACTCTTTGAACTACTCTAAGCCTGTGTGTGCGTGTCTCCTGAGCCGTGCGTTATGTCAGTACGGCTTCAGCAGAGCGGCTCGGCGGACGGCGGGCTCGCACACCGGCTTACCACTCTCGAGGCTAGAGTGGATCAAATAGCTTATCAACAGCAGGTGATCCTGAATCAATTGATAATTATCACTGGCCGATTGGACCGCCTGGACCCCCAGCAGCCGTTCCCCCCGGCTCCTCAGGGTGGCGCAGCTCCTGCTGTTCCGGTGGCCGTCCAGCCAGCTCCAGTGGCACCGGCCCGACTCACACCCATTCCGACCCCCGCCCGCTTTAGCGGAAAGCTCGGCGGAGCGCGGGGGTTTGTAATGCAGTGCGAGTCCGTGTTTGACCGTGTGCCCGGAGACTTTCCCTCAGATCACAGCCGGATCGGCTACATAGGGAACCTCCTGGAGGGGCGTGCTTTAACTTGGGCCTACGCTATTATGGCGAGACCCAGTTATGCCACCCTCACCTATGCCGAGTTCGTGAGGCGCTTCCTGGAGGTGTTTGATCACTCCCGTTCCGAGGCGGTCCAGGTCGATCGGCTTCTCGCTCTCCAGCAGGGAAACCGGTCGGCCGCGGATTATGCCATCGAATACCGGGTAGCGGCGGAGGAACTGGGCTGGGAGGAGCGCTCCCTCTGCGGCCTGTTTCTCCGCAGCCTCAATAGTGATCTGAGGGATGAACTGGCTGGACGGGATATCCCCGGAACGTTAGCGGAGCTAACCTCATTGGCAATCAGCTTGGACAACAGGCTGCGCGAGCGCTCCTCAGGACGGAAGCCGTCTGCTTCTCGCCCTCGAGGAGTCCCGCTACGCCTGCCCCAAGCTCGCCCCCTGGTGACGCCGCCACCATCGTGCCCCGAGGAGTCGGAGCCGATGGTGACGGGCTGGGCAAAGCTCTCCCCGGCAGAGAGACAGCGCCGCCGTGAGTTGGGTCTCTGCATGTATTGCGGGGACAATCAACACACGGTAGAGCTTTGCCCACAAAAGCCAAACGGTGGGGTCCGCGAGTCACTGTAGGGGGCCTCGCGGACGTCAATCGGCAAAGTCCCCTCACTCAATTAAAGCTGCCCATCCGTTTTTGCCACAACCCCACTGGGCACCTCACCCACGCACTGGTGGATTCGAGCGCAGAGGGCAGCTTCATTTCACAAGGCCTGGCAACCCGATTGGGCATCCGCTGTCAGGCGCTCAAACACCCCATCTCCCTGGTCCATCTCTCCCGTGCCTCCCTTGGGAGAGTTACCCATCAAACCATTCCTGTCCCAGTCATCATCTCAGGAAACCACCGGGAGGAAATGGTTTTCTACGTCCTGCCCAACTCTGTGTCGCCCGTCATCCTGGGGTATCCCTGGCTACGCCTCCACAATCCTGTCCTGGACTGGAGGTCAGCTGGGGTGTCGGCGTGGAGTACCTTCTGCATGGGCACCTGCCTTCAGTCCGCTGCCTGCTCACCGTCCGCGGCTCCTCCTGTGGCGGATACAGCACCCCCGGACCTGTCACTGGTGCCCCCAGATTTTCACGACCTGGGTATGGTATTCAGCAAGTCGAAAGCTATGTCTCTTCCCCCGCATCGACCATATGACTGTGCCATCAATCTCCGCCAGGGGGCCCCCCTGCCATCTGGTCGGCTCTACAGCCTGTCGGCGCCGGAGAAGGAGACTATGAATACGTACCTGAAGGAATCACTGAGCGCTGGGATTATCCGCCCATCGTCATCACCCGTGGGGGCGGGGTTTTTCTTTGTAGGGAAGAAGGACGGTTCCCTCCGTCCCTGTATCGACTACCGAGCACTTAATGACATCACTGAGAGGGACCGTTACACCCTGCCCCTCATGGACACTGCCTTCCACTCCCTCCAGGGGGCGACCTGGTTTACCAAGCTGGATCTCCGCAGCGCTTACCACCTCGTCCGGATCCGGGAGGGAGATGAATGGAAAACAGCCTTCCGTACCCCGAACGGCCACTTTGAGTATCTCGTCATGCCGTTCGGGCTGACCAACGCTCCTGCCGTCTTTCAGCGCCTCATCAATGACGTCCTCCGGGATTTCATCGGCCTTTTCGTGTTCGTCTACCTGGACGACATTCTGATCTTCTCTCAGTCCAGAGACGAGCACCGGGTCCATGTGAGGCGGGTCCTTCAAAGACTGCTGGAGAATCGTCTGTACGTGAAGGCTGAGAAGTGCGAGTTTTACGCTAGGACCACATCCTTCCTGGGATTCATCATCGCCCAAGACCAGGTGCTCCCGGACCCAGAGAAGGTGAAGGCGGTGGTGGAGTGGCCTACTCCCGCATCTCGGAAGCAGGTGCAACAGTTTGTTGGCTTCGCCAATTTTTACCGCCGTTTTGTCCCGAATTTCAGCTGGATCGTCGGACCACTGACCCGCCTCACGTCCCCGAAGGTTCCGTTCCGGTGGACCGAAGAGGTCGATGCTGCCTTTAAGGCGCTGAAGGCGGAGTTCTCCTCCCCCCGGGTCCTTCGCCAGGTCGACCCCGCGCTGCAGTGCATAGTGGAGGTAGACGCATCGGACACGGGAGTGGGAGCAGTGTTATCCCAGCTATCACCGGACGATGGCGCCAAGCGACCGTGCGCCTTCTTCTCCCGGCGCCTGTCCCCGGCGGAGAGGAACTATGATGTGGGGGACAGAGAGCTCCTGGCCATTAAACTCGCCCTACAGGAGTGGCGTCACTGGCTAGAGGGGGCGGACCTGCCGTTTGTGGTCCTGACGGACCATAAGAATTTAGAGTACCTACGATCTGCCAAGCGCCTGAATGCCCGCCAGGCGCGCTGGTCTCTGTTCTTCGCCAGGTTCCGGTTCTCTATCACCTTCAGGCCAGGCTCCAAGAACGGCCTGCCTGACGCCCTCTCTAGACAGTTCACCCCCGTGGGGGCTGAGGAAACGCCCCACACTATCCTGCCCAGGTCGTGCGTCGTGGGAGCTATCTCTTGGGACATTGTGGACAAGATCCGGAAGGCACAGGAGGTGGAACCTGATCCTGGCGGCGGACTGGAGGGAAGACTGTTCGTTCCGTCTGCGGTCCGAGGAGAGGTCATCCACTGGCTCCACACCTCCCGGCTCACCTGTCATCCCGGCACCTCTCGGATGATCAGCCTCCTCCAACGGTCCTTTTGGTGGCCGGGCCTGCGGAGGGATGCAGCCCGCTACGCCCGGGCTTGTCCAATTTGTGCCACCAGTAAATCGGGAAACGCCCCTCCAGCGGGTCTGCTCCAGCCTCTGCCCGTCCCTGGCAGGCCATGGTCGCACATTGCACTGGATTTCGTCACCGGGCTCCCAGTTTCCAACTCATTCGACACCATCCTGACCATCGTGGACCGTTTCTCCAAGGCGGCACACTTCGTCCCCCTGCGAGGTCTCCCTACCGCCCTGGAGACGGCGGGCTTCCTCGTCCAACACGTGGTCAGGCTGCATGGGATCCCAGTGGACGTGGTCTCGGACCGGGGTCCCCAATTTTCATCCGAGGTTTGGAAATCCTTCTGCAACACCATCGGAGCCAAGGTGAGCCTCTCCTCCGGCCATCACCCCCAGTCTAACGGGCAGTGTGAGAGGACCAATCAGGAGCTGGAGGCTGCGCTCCGCTGTGTTGCAAGATCCAAGCCGACATCGTGGAGCAACCATCTCGCCTGGGTGGAGTACGCCCACAACACCGCCCGCTCTTCTGCAACGGGGATGTCCCCCTTCAAGGCGTCCCTGGGTTACGACCCCCCGCTGCTTCCAGCGCAGGAGAGCGAGGTAACTGTTCCGTCAGTTAGGGCGCACGTGAGGCAGTTCCGCTCCACCTGGGCCGCCGCGCGTCATGCGCTTTTACGCACAGCGGAGCGCAACAAGACCGTGGCGGATCGGCGTAGAAGACCTGCCCCGGCGTACAGAGTTGGGCAACTTGTCTACGTTTCCACCCAGGACGTCACCCTAAAAGGCGAGAGGAGGAAGCTGGCACAGCGCTTCATGGGTCCCTTCCCCATCACCCGGATCATCAACCCGGTGGCTGTGCGCGTGGCTATTCCCCCCTCCCTCCGCATCCATTCCACCTTCCACGTGTCAAAGGTGAAGCTGGCAGTCACTGACCCCCTTTGCCCTCCTCCTGCAGCGCAACCCGCGCCCCGGATGATTGGTGGCCACCCGGCCTGGTCCGTCTCCTCCATCCTGGACTCCCGGCGCCGGGGTCGTGGGTTGCAATACTTGGTGGACTGGGAGGGCTATGGGCCCGAGCATTGACAATGGGTGCCCCCGTCGTTTGTGTTGGACCCATTGCTCATTGCGGACTTCCACCGAGCGCACCCAGATAAGCCATCGCCAGGAGGCGCTGCTAGAGGGGGGAGTACTGTCACGCCACGCCGTTCATCAGCGGCGCCACCTGTTCGCACACCTGATCCTCATCAGCGGCGAGGGATAAAAGCCGCCTCGCCCGGAGGCTCGGCCTGAAGCCGTCAGACTTCGTTCCCTCACCACCGTGAGCATTACTTTCTTCAGCATCGCAATTCTGGGTAAGAACCCTTACCTCCTTTCCAGTCTGCTCCCCTGTGCACAGGTGGATTCCCCGGCGGCGGACGTCTCCGTTCCATCGCCCATCCTTCGCTGCTGCACGGAGCTCTCCAGGTGGCTGTCTCCCGGGCTACGTTCCCCTTGCTGTGCCAGCTGTCCTGACAACTCAAGTAAGATCTTCTCTTGCCACAATTCATCCTGTGTTGGTGTATGCCCGTCACCCTCTCCCTGTGTTCTCTCCATAGGGTTGCTCGGCCGAACGGTCATCTGCCTCTGTGCCTGAAGCAGACGCCACCACCAACACATCTGCATCCCGCAGACACACACTCATACACTCCTGCTGTTAATAAACTCTTTGAACTACTCTAAGCCTGTATGTGCGTGTCTCCTGAGCCGTGCGTTATGTCACCTGCAAGTGGCGTAGACGGTAATGAGAGAGGAAGCAGAAATGAGGCTGCAGGGCTGCCCTCCGTGCCCATCTGTCGTGATTCCCTGTGCGCTTTTACGCAGCACACAGAGGAGAAGAGAGATGGATTTACTTGTGGGGTTACACCACAAACACATTTATTAACTAGAAAAGCACTCGGAGAGCGCAGACCTCCGCCAAGCGCCACAGTTCCCCCCGTACAGTGTTTGTGTGTATGTTTTCAGATTCCTTGACCATGAAAACATATGACTAGCAATTGGATTCACAATGATAGGACTAGTGGTTGAGTAGTTATTCACGAAAATGGCATTGTCCGTAATGGCGGTTTAGCCCCACAGTTCCCCCCATACAGTGTTTGTGTGTACGCTTTCAGATTCCTTGACCATGAAAACATATGACAAGCAATTGGATTCACAATGATAGGATTAGTGGTTCATTAGTTATTGACGAAAATAGCATTTTCCGTAATGGCGGTTTTCTTCTCGACGGTGATCCAGATCACCACCAAAATGTAATCATCTGTAGGATACCCCATTTCTGACAATCTGTAAAAATTTCATGAAAATCCGTGCATAACTTTTTGAGTTATCTTGCTAACAAACAAACAAAAAATTCCTGGATCCAGACGGTGATCCAGATCACCACCAAAATCTAATCATCTGTAGGATACCCCATTTCTGAAAATCTGTGAAAATTTCATGAAAATCCGTCCATAACTTTTTGAGTTATCTTGCTAACAAACAAACAAACAAACCAACGCCGATGATCACATAACCTCCCCCTTTGGCGGAGGTAAAGAAGAGACAAACTGTTCCAAAAATAGTGCCGACATACAAAAAGGCAAACAGGATACACTTACAGATTAACATGGCAGGACGTGTAGTGGGCAGACCACAGTGTAATGTGGCGAGGGCAAGCCTACGGAATAACGTGGTATGAAAATGACAGGAACATATGATGAATACAATAGTTCAGCAATGCTTGACTGGCAATGAGCTGCTTAAGTACAAACACTAATGGCAGAGAGAGAATAGGTGCACCTGGGCAAGAAGTGGGAAAAGTAATTACCGGGAGTGGAACCAGATGACTGTCAAGAGAGAGGGGGCTTGGTCGGACCAGCAAGCTGTCAGACAGCGCCCACACAAGTGTAGGCCAAAGAAGGCTACCTCACAGTTGCCGGCCAGAAAACAGTGGCTACAGATACGGAAATAAAATTGGGAAACTGTCGTGTTCCTGTGCGCTTTTATGCAGCGCACGGAGGATTAAAGACTAAACCCAGGTGCAGAGGAAGATTAGTGCGTATTTATTAAACAATCAGTGAATACAGTCCAACATCATCATCATCATCATCATCATCATCATCATAGCAGTCTGTCGGGGGCGACAATGACTGTTTCATTGAGGTCTGATCAGATTCCTCCACGCAGCTCTGTAATTCGCCTTCCGCTGCCAGGAACTCTTGACCTTGTTAACCCGGGCGAGGTCCAAGCTGGTATGAGTTGCTCTCTGACTGACCATTTCATGAAACTACTTGCAAAGTATTTGAGTCTAAAAACAATATCTGTCACAGGTTTGTGGTGGACCACTCCCAGTTACATGGGGGTGAGACTGGACATCCCGGCAGATAAGCACATCTGTCGCAAGGTCTGTGGTGGACTTTTGCCAGTCAGTGCATTGTGACATGCACTACACAAAGAGCAGAGATAAACAAACCTATCATCTGCTCAGTCACTGCAACAGATACTGGAGTCAGTTTGTCTTGGCCTGTCCTTGCTACTGATAATACCTCTATCTGCCAAGAATGTACCATTAGTCCAGCAAACAAATAGATAAATGGCACCAGGAATACAGGGAAAAACTACGAGGACACTCAACAGCACACTAGTGAGTACTAACAGGAGGAAAGAGTCCCAAGGCACAAGCAGACGGAACTGTGGTGGAGGAACGAGTGAATGAGCCCAGAAAAAACCTCCAGGCATAACTGGAAGGCAGGGGCGACGCATACAGTACTCACGGGGGTTGGAGCAGTCTGAATTAGTCCAAGTTCAATCCAAGGTGTAGAACAGAAACAAAAACAGAAAAGAAGACTAATGACATGCTGAGTGATAGGGTACCAAATAGCAGGCAGGGCATCTAGTCAAGCAGCCACAGTACAGGATAGTCCAAACGACAAATGCTGAGCATGCAATAATTTGGCAATCACTACTGGCCGGGCAGAGCTTAAGTAGCCAGAATCTAATAGACAGAGTGACTGCCGGCGTGAAAGTGCGTGGGTGTGTAAACCTGAGCAGGGAGGAGGCAAACAATGACAGATTGGGATCACCTGTCAGTAGCAGGCAGAAGAGGGAGGCGTGGCTCCTAGAAATAAATAAGATAAAACCCAAACACACACTGCAGGACAATCACAAATGACACAAATGATAACCAAGGAGCAAATCGTAACTAAGGAGCATCAAAAATACAGCAGAACAGACTGAACAATGAAACCCAATATGGAACTCAAAAGGATACATGAAACACAGATAACCAAGAAACAGAGAGATGCCATTGTGACAGAGATCATCCTGCGCAGTTCGCCCCACACGGGACACGAACCCGCGACCTCTCAGTCAACTACACAGTTCGAGCATGGGAGACACAGCACGATCGCGCTGAGCTAAAGGTCCGACCGATAGCTCAGCGCTACCGATACTGTATGAGGCTTTCGGGAGGGAGGTTTACTAACGTTCTACGCCGAACAGTACTAATTGGCATCCGTTACACTCTCCCCCTTAAACCTCACTCCCATCCGGGTCACGGCACCATTGTGACAGAGATCATCCTGCGCAGTTCGCCCCACACGGGACACGAACCCGCGACCTCTCAGTCAACTACACAGTTCGAGCATGGGAGACACAGCACGATCGCGCTGAGCTAAAGGTCCGACCGATAGCTCAGCGCTACCGATACTGTATGAGGCTTTCGGGAGGGAGGTTTACTAACGTTCTACGCCGAACAGTACTAGTTGGCATCCGTTACACCATGAAGCCGGGCCCAACCTGGTTCATGACAGGAAACATAGAAACTACAAGAAAACTCAAAAGATGAAACAATACACAAATATACAGTTGAACCTGAGACACAGAAGGGTCAGAACCAAGCCCAAAGGACAAACCGGCTTGGTTGATGACACCAGCTGCAGAAACTATGCACCAGCCCTTCACTACCATCAATCTTCCTCACCAATGCCAGATCCCTCGCCAACAAAATGGATGAGCTGCGATTGGAGATTGCCTACAATCACTACATCCGGGACTGTGGTATTCCGATTGTGACCGAATCTTGCCTTCACCCGCTTTTTTTTTTTTTTTTTTTTCTCTCGGCGCCACACCAGTCGGCTGCCTTTTGCAACAGCGGCTCGATTCCGAGTCTTTTTCCCTTCCTCTCTCTTTTGATCCGTCTTTTTTTTTCACCCCACTTATATCACGGACACACAGATCGTCCTAAATGTCTCCTGAGCCGGTGGACGGAGCCACTGCTTATAGCAGGATACGATACAGCAGAGAACAGCTGCTAGCATTCAACCGCTACCCGGTCCCATTGGAAAAACTCGACATACCGAGAGAACTGAGGCGAAAACGCCGCGGCTGCCGGGCTGGAGTAAGGCGGAGGACAAAAAATATAAGGTACAGACCCTCCCTTCCATCTGTTGTCATGGGAAATGTACGGTCGATACTGGGAAAGTTAGATGAGCTAGCGGCTATCTCCCGTTATGATAGCACATACCGGGAGTGCTCTCTCCTTTTGTTTACTGAGACGTGGCTAACTGAACTAGCAGCAGATGCTAACATTGAGCTGGAGGGTTTTCACATGATACGAGCTGACCGAACACCAGACAGTGGCAAGGCTAGGGGCGGTGGAGTGATAATGTATGTTAACAACAACTGGTGCAGACCGGGACATATCACTGTTAAACAACGACACTGCAGCAAAGACATTGAGTTGCTAGCTGTTAGCATGAGGCCTACATATCTCCCGAGAGAACACTCACACGTGATCTGCATTGTTGTTTATGCAAATCCGACGGCGAACGCTGGGACAGCACGTGACGTCATCCATTCAGTAACCAGCAGGCTGCAGACAGAACACCCAGATGCTCTTCTCCTCATCTCAGGCGATTTCAACCATGTTTCACTGTCTCCCATTCTACCCACGTTCACCCAGTATGTCACATGCCACACTAGAGACAATAAAACACTGGATTTATTCTACGCAAACACTAAGGAGGCGTACACCTCATCACAACTCCCCCCACTCGGGAGATCGGATCACAACTTGGTTCATCTCCGGCCGGTGTACAAACCCCTAGTGCACAGACAACCTCCGGCCATGCACACTGTGGAGTTATGGTCTGAGGAGACAATGGACACCCTAAAGGGCTGTTTTGAAGCCACCGCCTGGAAGCAGCTCTGCGATCCACATGGTGAGGACATCGATGGCCTCATTCACACCTTCACGGGCTACCTCAGCTTCTGTGTGGACAAATCCGTTCCCACCAAGACCATACGGCGTCACTCAAACAACAAACCCTGGATCAACCCTGAGATAAAAACACTTCTGAGAGAGAAGAAGAGGATCTTCAGGTCAGGGAACAGGGAGATGCTGAAGTCCGTACAGAGGGAGCTGAGGAGAAAGATCAGAGAAGGCAAGGACAGCTTCAGGAAGAAGATGGAGGACAAGCTGCAACAGAGCGACATCAGCGGGGTCTGGAGAAACCTCAAAACCATCTCGGGGCTCCAGAATACCTCCCCCCAGGCCACAGGGGGCAGGGAGTGGGCGAACAACCTGAATCTGTTTTTCAATAGATTTGACCAACCGCCCTCCCCCCTGACTGCACAACAACCACTGCTGCCTCTAAAGAAATCAAGTCCTGCTGCCCACTCCCCACTCCACCAACACCCCCCCACTCCCAACACACAGCCCCCCATCCTGACCCTGACCAGGACCCAGGTGAGGACGGAGCTGAGGAAGATCAAGGCGAGGAAGGCGCCGGGACCGGACGGCATCAGCGCAAAGCTCCTCAAGTCCTGTGCAGACCAGCTGTGTGGGATTGTGACGTATATCTTCAACATGAGCCTGAAACTGGGGAGGGTACCACAGCTGTGGAAAACATCTTGTGTGGTACCTGTACCAAAAACTTCCCACCCCAAAGACCTGAACAGCTACAGACCGGTGGCCTTGACGTCCCACTTGATGAAGACCCTGGAGAGACTGCTCCTTGCTCACCTCCGCCCCCTGGTGGAACCAGCGATGGATCCACTCCAGTTCGCCTACCAGCATGGCATTGGGGTGGAGGATGCGGTGATCTTCCTCCTTCACCGTTCTCTGTCCCACCTGGAGAAGCCCGGGAATATGGTGAGGATCATGTTCTTTGACTTCTCCAGTGCTTTCAACACCATCCAACCGATGATCCTGAAGGACAAGCTGCTGCGCGCAGGGGTGGACCAGCACCTGTCATCATGGATCCTGGACTACCTCACGAACCGGCCTCAGTTTGTGAGAACCCGGGACTGTGTGTCCGACACGATCATCAGTAGCACGGGGGCCCCCCAGGGAACGGTGCTGGCTCCCTTCCTGTTCACTCTTTATACTGCGGACTTCTCACACAACACAACACACTGCCATCTACAGAAGTTCTCTGATGACTCTGCGATTGTTGGCCTCATCTCCAATGGAGATGAAGCTGAGTACAGAGGGCTTATCCAGGACTTCGTGGACTGGTGCCATCGGAACTGCCTCCAGATCAACGCGAGGAAAACTAAGGAGCTGGTGGTGGACTGCCGCAGGCATGGGCAGCCCCTCACAGTACCAGTAAATATACAGGGAACAGACATCGAGATGGTGACATCCTATAAGTACCTGGGTATTCATCTGAACAATAAACTAGACTGGTCACACAATACTGATGCACTCTACAAGAAGGGACAGCGCAGGCTGTTCCTGCTGAGGAGACTCAGGGCTTTTGGTGTACAAGGGGCGCTGCTGAAGTCATTCTATGACACGGTGGTGGCATCAGCCATCACTTTTGGAGTGGTCTGCTGGGGCAGTGGCATTACTGCAGCCGATAGGAAGAGACTGAACAAACTGATTAAGAAAGCTAGCTCTGTCCTGGGGCAGCGCCTTGATCCGATGGAGGAGATAGGAGAGAGAAGGACGGTGGCTAAACTGTCATCTCTGCTGGAGTCCGAGTTCCACCCTATGCAGGACATACTGAATGCACTGAGGAGCTCATTTAGCAGCAGACTACATCATCCCAGGTGCACAACCGAGAGGTTTCGTAGGTCCTTCCTACCAACGGCTGTCAGACTGTACAACCTAAGCAGGGCTGCTCGCAGAGATAGCAAAAAGACGTAACAAACTAATAGTTTTTTGAATGCAAAAGATGCAATAGACTTACACAATGGTCCCCTCCGGCATACAACTAGGAACTTACCGGTCGCTATGGAGGGTGAGAATATGTATGGGCACATAATCATACCATGTAGGATAACTAAGTAGACGGTTATGCTGTTTCATTCCATCTAGCAACAATGCTCTGCACTGTGTGTGTTTATATATTTACATATTTATTCCATCTAGCTACAATGCTCAGCACTGGGTGTGTTTATATATTTATATATCTACATATTATTCCATCTAGCTACATTGCTCCGCACTGTGTGTGTTTATATACTTGCATATTTATTCCACCTAGCTGCAATGCTCCGTACTGTGGGTGTTTATATATTTACATATTTATTCCATCTAGCTACAATGCTCTGCACTGTGTGTTCATATATTCATATATTTATTCCATCCAGCTACAATGCTCTGCACTGTGTGTCTGTGTGTGTGTGTATATATATATATTTTATAGTAATACGTACATATGTATATTAGCTGCTCTTGCTTGCTTTTTTTTTTTTTTTTTTTTTTTTTTTTTCTTGCCTTCTGATTGTTGCTCTGAGTGTTGCTATCCCTGTGCTGTTGCAATCCTGGAATTTCCCCGTTGTGGGACTAATAAAGGCTTATCTTATCTTATCTTATCTTATCTTATCCCAAACGCCACTGTGGAATTACCTGGCCAAACCACACTGTTATGACCACAACTCTGATTCTGGTAAGGGAAAGGGTGGTGGGCTCTGTGTTTTTGTGCTCCAGTCTTGGTGTAATAACAGCAGAATGATTCACAACCACTGTTCACTGGACGTAGAGGCCATGTCGTTTCTGTGTAGGCCTTTCTACCTCCCCTGAGCTAACTGCAGTAGTTGTAACAGTTGTATATATTTCTCCTCATGCTAGCGTTAGCTTAGCACTCAGCCACCTCCAGCACATTGTCAGCAGGCAGCAGAGTGATCACCCCAATGCAGTCCACATTATTGCTGGGGATTTTAACAAAGCATGCTTAAAGACTGTACTCCCCAAATTCCACCATCATGTTAAAGGTCTGATGACACGATTTTGACATTTTTTAGCATGTTGTGTAAACCCAAAAGTCATTGTCGATGATCAATATAATATTTACAACTGCGCCTCCATAAACTAGTTATCATCAAAAAACCGCAGCCGCTGACTGGACTGTGGTGCTGCCCACTGAATGAAGGGCGGCACCACCATGACGTAAGCGACACAACGGACGCCGGTGTTGTTGACTGGAATGACAGCAGCTTTGTAGCTCAGTTTCTCTGGTTTCTTGTTTTAATTTTATGGCTAAGCCTTCGCGTTGTGTTGCAGGCTTAAATAAACAGCAGGCCGTGAAAGACCACATCACACGCTTCAGCTCCAACTGTCATAAGCCTCCTCGTGCGGTCCTTGTGCGCTTTTACGTAGGAGGAGCGCATGAGGAGGGGAAGGATTAATGGATTTACGCGCAGCTTTGACCTACTTTCTGTGATCACATGCTGACACTCGCCGGTACGGCCACGTCCCCTCTATCATTATCACCAGCTGATAAAAAATCCTGCTGATCATCCTTCCCGGTCCTCACCCAGGTGCTTCTCATCACACCATCACCAGCAGTGTGTGTACTTAGCGGCCGTTTGCCAGTCACGCACTGCTGGTCTATAGTATTGTCATCTGTGCTGTTAGTCTGCCATTATTACGCTTCTCTTCACTCCTCCTGCTCCCTCCCTCTCCTTCCCTAACTGACCTTCTCCCCCCCCCCCATCCCTTACTGTTTTTGATGAGGCTGCCGTGTCGTTGTGTTGCGCTTACACGTGCGCCAGTGTCAAGTCAAATTCCTCGTGTGTTTTTTACATGCTTGGCAATAAAGCTTATTCTGATTCTGATTCTGATTCTGATTATTTTCAGCACTCTCATGACGTGTTAGTCACTCCACGTCTGCTGTGGTTCTCATGCGTCCTTGAAGCAATGTTGGCTCTGGGGCGCACCTGTGGCTAACACGTCTCCTCTCATTCATTCTCTGGGCAATGCCGACCCCCGAAAACCATCAGTAGGTGTGTTTGTGCTTTTTGTACGTCTTCACCTTTTTGGGAATTGTCTGTCTTTCTGTATTAAATGTGCTGTGGTGAACCCTGCACGTAAATCCTCATTATTTCATCCTCCCTCTCCGTGCCCTGTTTAAGAGCGCACGGAGGGTCATGATGAATGGATTTATGTGCAGGATTCACCAGATAATACATAATACATAAAGATAATACATAATAAACCTGATGCCTGAGACACAGAGAATACACTGCTATGATTTTATTGAAAAATTGGGTTTAAATAAATTATATTTATGAACAAATAATTTGCTGCAATATCTGTAACAAAAGCATCACACTCGCTGTTCCCCTGCCATGTGTTTGTCACTGCTGCTGCGCCGGCCATGTGTGCCTCTCCACTGTCACTCTCTGAGTCTGACTTGCTTGGCACAATGCCCGCTTGGCACGGCTCAGACCTATACGGTCTGATGCCCCCAGATTCTTCATTGTCATCCCATTCTTCGGAACTATAATCGTCTGAAGATTGGACAACCCAAACCAATTCCAGACTACATGTGCTGGAAGCATTGTGGATGTTTTCAACCGCTTCCATCCTGTGTGTACAATGGGCAGCCAAGCGCTGTGTTCTGTCGATGACCTTACAACATGGCCCGGGGGTTTTCCAGCCACTGACGCAATTGGTGACGTGGCGCTCATGAAAACGTTGGATATTGGCATGAAAAAAGCTTGTTTGACTTAGAACTGCACAGACCAACCTATTTCGTCATATTGTATTATGTGTTGAAAAATTGATGAAGTCAAAAAAGTGTCATCAGACCTTTAGTGTTCCACAACAAGGGAAAGATCACTGGATCATGTTTACAGCAACATCAAGCATGCCTACAGAGCCACCTCCTCCCTCACCTTGGACAATCAGATCATGTCTCCCTGCTTCCAATACATGCTTACACCCCCCTCAGGAAGAGCCCCCCCCTTCCCCCAACCAAACAATTAAAACCTGGCCTGAAAATGCTCTCCTTCAGCTACAGGACTGCTTTAGCTGCACAGATTGGAACATCTTTGAACAGCAGGACCTGGACTCCTACACCGAGTCTGTCCTTTTCTACATTAAATGCTGTGTAGAAGTTGTGACAGTCACCAAACACATCTGGGTCTTTCCAAACTGGAAACCCTGGATGATCAGTGAGGTCCAGGCTCTGATTAGAGCTTGCAACTCAGCCTTCAGGCAGAGGGACAACTTTCTGTACAGCACTGCTATAGCCAACCTGAGATGAGGCATACAACATGCCAAGAACACCTACAGAAGGAAAGTGGAGGACTTCCTCACAGACAACAATCCCTGACAGGTGTGGCGATGCATCCAGGCCGTCACCAACTACAGGGGCCAGTGCAACTACAGCAGCCTCACTCTGGCAGAGGTTAACAGCTTCTTTGCCCAGTTTGAGCACACCTCCCCCCCAACTTGTCCCCCCATCCTCCCCTTCTACCACCTCTTCCTCCCCTCTCGATCCCCCCTCCCCCTCTCCTCCTGACCCCTCTCCCCCCAACCTCCCCTCTCTCTCTACAGGAGCACAAGATGAGGAAGAAACTGAAAGCACTGAACCCCCGCAGAGCTGCTGGTCCAGACGGCATCCCAGGAGTGGTTTTCAAAGCATGTGCTGATCAGCTGGCAGAGATCCTCACCAATCTGTTCAACCTCTCCCTGATGCACGCCACCATGCCCTCCTGCCTCAAGGTCTTCCACCATCATCCCCATCCCCCAAAAGTCTGCAATTGAAAGTCTGAACGACCACAGACCCATAGCACCCACGTCTATAGTCATGAGGTGTTTTGAGTCACTGATGTCCCAGCACATCAGGGACTGTCTTCCCCTCTCCTTCAACCTCCACCAGTTCACCTACAGGAACTGGTCCACGAAAGCAGCCATCTCCGTCATACTCCACAGAGCGCTGAGCCACCTGGAGAACCCAAGGAGCTGTGTGAGGATGCTCTTTGTGGACTACAGCTCAGCTTTCAACACCATCAACCCAGACATCCTGATCAACAAACTGTACGTCCTCCAAATCCCCCCTCCCACACACACCTGCTCCTGGATAAAAAACTTTCCCACCAACCACCCATAAACAGTCAGACTTGGCCCCCACCACTCCTCCACACTGTCTCTAAGCACTGGCTCCCCCCAGGGCTGCGTGCTAAGCCCCCTACTGTATTCCATGTACATCTTTGACTGTATTCCAACCCACCCAACCACAATCATCATGAAGTACGCGGACAATACCATCTTGGTTGGGCTCATCTCTTATGACGATGAGAAGGCATACAAGTCAGAGGTAGAGAATCTGCTGCTGTGGTGCTCAGCAAACAACCTGAAACTGAACGTCCATAAAACCAAAGAAGTCATATTGGACTTCAGAAAGAACAGACATGACCCCCCTTCCCCCATAAATGACGACCGCGTGGAAACCCTCCCCACTTTCAGGTTCCTGGGTGCCCACATCTTCTCTGACCTCTCCTGGACTGTCAACACCAAGACCCTGGTGAAAAAAGCCCAGTGGCAGCTGCACTTCCTCTGTGTCCTGAGGAAGAACAACCTGGACAAAAAGGTGCTGCTGGCCTTCTCCCGCTGCTCAGTGGAGAGCGTGCTCACCTACTGTCTGGGTGTGTGATACGCCAGCTCCATGGCTGAGAACAGGAAGGCTGTGCAGAGGGTCATCAACACCACCCAAAAAATCATCGGCGGCCCTTTGCCCTTCTTGGAGGACATCTCCAGATCCTCCTGTCTCAGAAAGCTCAGGAGACCCCTCACATCCCGTCCACTACCTGATTGACCTGCTTCCCTCTGGATGACGGTTCAAATCAATCAGGTCTCACACCTCCAGACTGACAAACAGTTTTTTCCCCTGGAACAGTTTTTATCTGGTGGTCCCACACATGAACACGGACATATGTACATTATACCTTTTTCTCTGTCATGGTTCATGTTTAACTTGGAGATCTGTGACAATGTGTTCTCTGATCATATGCTGATTTTATTTGATGTTGCATTCTCATGTACCACAGTTAAAAACCTGTGCTCCTGCTCGGCACTCTTTGGCTCCATTAAAAATTAAGCAGCCCAGAGCTAAACTCGAACCATGGTTCAATGACAGAACTCGGGCAGTCAGAAGGGAATGCCACAAAGCTGAGCACAGGTGGAAAAAGGACAAGCTGCAGGTACCTTGTCAAATTTTAAAGGACTGTTGGCATCGTTACCACAGCACTGTTAAAGAGCTTAAAAGGGAACATTTGTCCAATATTACTGTGTTCAACCGTCATAACTCGTGTGTTATTCATAAATCTACCTACGGGTACAAAATAAGTAATAAAAAAAAAAAATTCAAGACCATTGACTTGGTTCTTAAAGCTTCACGGACTGTCAGTATAGAAGCATCAACTGAATCGTGCAATGACTTTTTACATTTCTTTATTAATAAGGTCGCCACTATTAGGGCTCTCATCCTAGCTCCTGTCCCTGAACTCTCTGTGTCTGTCCCTTCCTCTGCTGTTTTTAATCAGTTTGAGTCTGTGACCCTATTGCAATTAGAGGATGTGGTTGATCGTATTAAGCCTTCAGGTTCCCCTTGTGATGCTCTCTCTCCTTGATTTTTTTAAAGAGGTTTTATCTAGCATAGGTCAGTCGGTTTTAACCATTTTAACCTCTTGCACTCTGGTGTACTGCGGGCGGGCATGTCTCTGCGTCCTAGAGCGCACGAGGGCCCACGAGGGTGCTGCGTCCTAGAGCTCACTGAAAAAAAAAGCTGCATTTCCGTTCTTCCACTACAGACACAGCCGCGAACAGAAAGCCAAAGGAGTGCTTTGATTGGTTTAGATGTGATTGACCTCTCATTCTAATAATAAGAGCCTTGAATTGGGTTTCTGAAACCTTGAAGAACCAATGACTGAAAACCTAGCAAGAAGGACCCGCCTACCAACGGCTGCGAATACAGCCAGCCAATTGAAGCACAGAAGTTCGAAAGCTGTTTTGTGTAAGGCTGGGTGACACACAAGCGTTCGCCAGTCTTTTTGTATTACTACTGTTCTTATTTGTTTTGAAAAATCATTCGCCAAAACCGCAATCATGGAAGCGCAAAACCGCAATAATGGAATTATGGTTTGACCGGGTTGCGTGACCAGAACCACGAGTCCGTAACAAGCGGACAAGCGTCATGTTCGTCTGACAGTGAGGAAGAGAAGTTCGCCAGCGACTTTGCTGTTGTGGACAGGTAAGTGTTATAAGCTAAATTATTCTTTATCCCTGAAAATTGTAATCCAAATGACTTTTGACTGATTGGTAAATTACAACTGTGCGTTATCGCAACATGACGGACCCGGACCGCTCCGGTCCGGGTGTTCTTCCATCATCACACTCAACACTGTACCACAGGGCTGGTTGCTCAGCCCATTCCTCTACTCCCTCTTCACCCATGACTGCAGGCCTATGTATGGATCCAATTCCATCATAAAGTTCGCAGATGACACCACAGTGATCAGACTCATCAGGGACAACGATGAGTCAGATTACAGGGCAGAGGTTGAGCACTTGGCTACTTGGTGCGCTGACAATAACCTGCTCCTTAACACCAGCAAAACCAAGGAGCTCATAGTGGACTACAGGAAGGAGAGAGGAGAGACACATGACCCCATCCATATCAATGGCATAGCTGTTGAACGTGTCCCCAGCTTCAAATTCCTGGGGACCCACATCTCGGAGGACCTGTCCTGGTCAGTTAACACCACCAGCCTGATCAAGAAGGCCCATCAGCGCCTCTTCTTCTTGAGGACACTGAAGAAGAACCATCTGTCAACTGACATCCTGGGCAACTTCTACCGCTGCGTGATAGAGAGCACCCTGACCAACTGTGTCACAGTCTGGTATGGGAGCTGCTCTGTCACTGACCATAAGGCGCTGCAGCGGGTGGTGAAAACCGCCCAACGCATCACAGGGACTCCACTTCCAGTTATAGAGGATGTCTACAGAAAAAGATGTCTGCGCCGGACACGCAGCATTCTTAGGGACTCCAACCATCCTGCTCATGGACTGTTCCAGCTTCTCCCCTCCGGAAGGCGTTTCAGAAGCCTTCGGACTAGAACCAGCAGGTTTAGGAACAGTTTCTTTCCAACAGCTGTCATGTTATTGAACTTAGTTCCCCGCTGACTCTCTTACCATCATCTCTTACCATCCTCACCTGTACATAACTGCCCACCTAACTTATTGTACATTATTTGCACATAACAGTACTCTTAACTTTCTGCACTGCTGCATATATTTGCTTAAATTGCACATACTGTCAATTACTGTATATACTGCACTGCTGTCCTTTGCACTTCTGATTGGATGCTAAACTGTATTTCGTTACCTTGTATTCATACATGTGTAATGACAATAAAGTTGAATCTAATCTAATCTAATCTAACAAGGCTGACTGCGGAGCAGGTGTGGGCAGCTATGGAAATTAAAGCTCTAATCACTGTTGCCCACACCTCCCGCACATCAGAGGAGGCCCTGGACTTTTTGGAAGCTGCAGAGACTATGATTAGGGACTTTCCTAGTACGCAGAGTTTCCTTGAGCTGAAGGGACTCCTCATCACCATACCCAACCTGCAGTGGTCACTCTGGGGGCTGGTGAGAAGCTCTCCTCTCCACAGCCCGGCTCCACCTTCCAAGCAGTGACTCACCGCTCTGTCATGGGCTCCCTGGGAGATGTCTGCCACTGAGCAAGAGTGTTGCCGGGGGTCTTACTCGGCATTCGGGGGCCCGGGGTGGAGGGGAGACTCAGGAAGATGCCGCTGTTCTCGGTGTTCCATCTCTGCCTCCTCTCCATCGTTCGCCACTTCCTCCCTACTGGCCTCTCCAACTCCTCCTGCGGAGGTAATTCTGTCTGGCTCCTTGCTGATCACCTCATCTCTTCCTCCTCCAGAGGTTCCCCATCACACCCGAGCTCCTGAAGCGATGGCTCACCACCCTTCGGAACCTGTGCCGCAGGTGTGCCCCCTAGCTCCGACACCTACACCTCCTCGCTCTCCAGCCCCAGAGCCATCTCCTCGCTGCTCTCCAGTCCCAGAACCAACTCCACGCCACTGCCTTCTGGGCGATCTCCATAGCCACCCCAGGGAAATCATCTGGGTATCCAGCAGCAGCTCCAGCAGCAGCAGAGCAGAGGACAAGGCAAGTACCTTCTTCTCATTTCTTAACACCTGTGAGTTAAGAGTCTTGCCTTGTTCCAGGCATGGGGTCTCAGTGGCAGTCGCCCACTGTTGCTGAGCCCCTGCCACCTGTTTCTACTGCTGTTTCCATGTGTCTGCCATCACCAGCCTCTGTTTTTCCTCCTCTGCCTGAGGTTGTCTCCTCCTCTGCTTCCATGCCAGAGGTGGGGGTCTCCTCCTCTGCTTCCACACCAGAAATTCCCTCAGTGGCTGAATCTCCTCAGATGTTCTCAGCAGCTGCGTCTCCTCAGATATTCTCAGTAGCTGCATCTCCTCAGAGCTTCTCAGTGGCTGCATCTCCTCAGACCTGCTCAGCAGCTGTGTCTGCTCAGATCGTCTCAGTGGCTGCATCTCCTCGGAGCTTCTCAGTGGCTGCGTCTCCTCGGATCTGCTCTGCGACTGCATCTCCTCAGATCTTCTCAACAGTTGCATCTGCTCAGATCGTCTCAGCAGCTGCATCTCCTCAGATCTTCTCAGCAGCTGCATCTCCTCACATCTTCTCAGTGGTTGCGTCTCCTCAGATCTTCTCATCGGGTGCATCTCCTCAGAGCTTCTCAGCAGATGCATCTTCTCAGAGCTTCTCAGTGGCTGCATCTCCTCAGATTTTCTCAGTGGCTGTGTCTCTTCAGACCTCATTGGCTGCTCTGCCAGCTTCACCCGAGGACACCTCTCCAGCAGTGGAACATGGGTCAAGGCAAGTACTTTGCTTTTTGCCACTATCATTAATACTTGGAAAGTCTTACCTAGCTTCTGGCAGGGAGACCCACCTGCAGTTTCCTTCTGCTTCTGAGTTCTTGCCACCTGTCTCTGCTGCTGCCAATATTGGTGCCACTTTGCCAACCTCCGACTCTTCTCCTTTGCCTGAGGTGGTCTTGTCTTAGTCCTTGCTCCAGGAGGTCCACACTCCACCATCCTCACTCCAGGAGGAACATGTCTCTGCTTCCTCACCCGAGTTGTCTCCTGGTCGGCATCCTGGGGATTCTTCTGCCTCAGCCCGACCAGTTTTGCACTTTGGTCAGCCCCCAGAGGGTTCTGCTACTTGGCTCGGTTGGTCAGGGATTTTGGCTGCCCCTCGACACACTGTGTGTTCCTGTAGGGTGGACCGTGGACTCTGGGTGGCCACCTGACACGTTTCTCCTCTTTTCTGCCCTGAGCCATGTGTTGTGGGGGAGAGGAGTGAATCTTTCTAACCCTCAAGTCCAAGATTCCCCCACCTCCAACTTGATTTTGGATGGGGTTGTTTTTGTTAGGGGTGTCTGTATCTAAAATGTAAAGTACCATCTGCATTCATTGATAATATACATTACAATAGAATGGTTAAGGCTCTGAGTTCAGAGTACCTGTCAATATATGGTCATTTACAGATGAACACATTATGTGCAGTAATAATGTATGTGGTGCCAACTGCAAAGTAGTGCATGCTGAATTTAACAGCAACATTTTTGCAACATGTATGGGGGGCTGAAAAGTTCATAGGCTGAAAAGTTCATAGTGGTCAAATTTGACCAAATGTGGTTTATTTTTAAACATAGTCTCCCTTCAGTCCACACACTTCTTCCTTCAGTGGTGCAGTACTTGAATCCCTGTGGTTGAAAAATAAACCACATTTGGTCAAATTTGACCACTATGAACTTTTTAGCCTATAAACTTTTCAGCCCCCCCACCATAGCTCTGTATGACATTAAAGGTAGAATATGCAGCATTTTCTACTTTCAAATATTGCAGAAACACCTAAAAACATAATTAGACTGTAAAGAAAAATATTTTGCTGCTATGCAAAATATGGCGCTTTATGATATTGCAGAGCTATGAATTCATTCATGTTTACTGGGCTGACAAAGTGATAAATACCTCTTTACACCAGCAGGGTGAGTATAAGCAAGTTTTCAGCTCAGTCAAAAATCCTGTGTTGTAACTTAATTACATTAAATTTCTGGAGTAGGGCAGAACATGTCATGATACCAGTTAATTACTGGTTTACTTGGAGTAGACAAACTTGAAGAAGTCATCATGGGTCATCAATAAAAAAGAAAAAAAAACTATCAAATTTGCTTCAGTCTTGAGGATGATGGTTCATTACTGCCATCATTTTACGTATATTTAATATTTAGATTTAACATTTAATGTTCAGATTTGTTTAACATTTAGCATTTAGGTTTAGATTTAATATTTAAATTGAACATTTATATTTATATTTACAATTTAGATTTAACATTTAAATTTATTTTTAACTTTTATATGTCACATTTAGATTTAAATGTTAAATAATTTTTCTCTATTTAGAAAAGCTAAAAAGAAAAAAATTACAAATATTGTTAGAAATCAAGTTTAAAAAATGCTGAAAATTACATCTCATTTTAATGTTGTGCGGAGCTGAATGTGGCAAAAAATGTTGCTGTCAAATTCAGCATGTGCTTCTGTACAATTGGCATCCCATAACTCTGTGTGTACTATTACAATAGCAATGCACTGATATGGGCCTTTAGGGATAACTAACCTTATTACCTCTTTGCAATGCCTAAATTGAGAATGTAATCTATTCATAAACTGGACAATACACAATTCTCTAATGGTCCATAACACATTTTGCTCAAGGTCCCTAAATACTGAGAAATGGTGATGAACTTTACTGATCCTGGAGCTCTGCTAAACCTACAATTCCTGTAAAACTTCCTTTGTGAGGATGATCTTGATTGATTCTATGACATAAATACATTGCAATGTAATAGGTTTAGAACACAGCTGAAGCATTCACCTGCAAACAAAGAAGTACATGGGGGAGTGTAGGTTCTTATTCTTCACTATGGCCGTGATGACCAAGATGTTCTCCAATAGAGAGACAATGCCCAGGATCAGAAAGACCTGAGGAGAGTAGGAAAAATGCAACGTAAAGAAAAGAAAATGAAAAACAAAAAGCAAATAAAGGCACAGAAAAAAAATAGGGCCACAAAATCTGAAATACAACAGTATAATTCCACAAATACACACCTCCCCAGCGATGTGGACCTGCTCACATGCAGCAGGTTTGGAGGTGCTGGTCTTGTCTGACAGCAGTGAAGGGGCTAGGGTGTAGTTTTGGTGAGAATAGAAGAAGGCCCAGGTAGAGTTTCCCAGCAGAGCCTCCTCCGGGTAGGTGGTCTTCTCAGAAAGATTCATACCTGCTCCTTCTCTTCTTTGCAGTTCTTATCTGGACACAGTTTTACAAGCGGGCTGAAAAAACAGATTAAAAAAGTGTCATATTACAGTAACTTTTATGCAGCTTCTGAGAATTGTAATGTGCACCTTTTAATTTTCATGTGAGGTGCTTGTAGTGTAGTAAGATGGCGGCTGTGGTACCCTGGGTGTAGTGGGAGGTGACGGCTCACCCTTCTGGTGGTGGCGTCACCTGGGGTATAAAGGGCCAGGGCGGAAGGGATGTGCTCTCTTTCGCTGTTGACCCTTTGGTTTGTACGGAATGCCTGTTATACTGTCGGTTCATTTAATAAAGCTATGTTCTGCTGCACCTCCAGCCTGCTCATTGTCTACTCAAGTTGTGGACATAACATTTGGCGATGAGGTAAAAGGTATGGAGAGAGTTTTTTCCTGTTTGTGGACGTTTCTGGAGGTCCCGGGTGAGCCGCCTGTTCCTTGGGAGAGGTGGTACGCGGCCTTCCAAAACTATCTGGTGGCCCTGGACCTTGGTGAGTTGGAAAAACTGCGTGCGAGAGCCATTTTAGTCCATAGCCTTGGAATAGAGGGTCAGTGGATTCTCAGCACACTGGGCGCTGGTAATAGCTTTGACGATGTGGTGGGGCTAATGGCGTGCTATTTTCGTGCCTTGGAAAATGTCACAGTCAAAAGAATTCGGTTTCGGCAGCGCCACCAGCAGACTGGAGAGTCAGTGCAGCAGTTCATCGCAGATCTGCGTCAGCCATTTTGGAGAGTTAGAGGATGAAATGGTCCTTGACCAACTGGCGGAGCACGTTCTCTGTTCTGTGGCACGATCAAGGCTCCTAACACACACGGATGAGATGACGTTAGCCACGGCTGTCGAGATAGCCCAACAGTTCAAGGCTGCGGAGAAGCTATCAAAGGATTTGGGAGAGAGAAGTTTGCTGGGGTACACGGAACCACAGATGAAAGTGCTGGCTGTGGACCCAGATAGCGAAGACAGCGAGGATGAAGAAGAGTACGCTGCCGCTATAAGAATTAAGTCTTCCCCGGGTTCGCCAAGATGTTATGACTGTGGGTCCACGAGGCACTGGTTCAAGGCAAGAGAGTGTCCGGCGAAAGGCAAGTGTTGTGGCAAGTGTGGTCTCCTGCATCATTTTGCCAGGGCCTGCAGGAGTTTTGAGCGGGAGGACTGAAGACATGGAGCGGATTCCCCTGCTGTGACTCCTATGCTTGTTCATACCGTCTCTCCGAGCACAGATGGGTACATTTATTGAAATGTGTTGCTGGACGGTGTGGAAGTGCCGTTGTTAGTGGACATGGGAATGGTAGCTTCGGTGTTGAGCTGGCCCACTTTGAGGAGGCTGTTCCTGTATTATCACATAAGAGAACTGTCGGCATTGTACTGCAGCTATGGTGGAAACAAACTAGCTATTGTGGGTTCACTGGACTTAACGGTCCGGTACAAGTCGGCAATTATGTCAAACGTCCGATTTGTGGTTACAGCTATAGGGTCGGACATCATGGGGTGTGACATGTTCTACAGCCTGGGCTTCAAGATCACCAGCGGTGTGGGAGAGGAGTGGTCGGGCTGTGGTCTGTGGGACCGACCAGCCCTGTATGTGGATGATGATACGGTTTAGGACACTGACTGGCCTAGAAGTCTGGAAATGGATCAGGATGAGACCCACCATGGATCGTCGAGGGAGGGTCCCAGTGCCAGTGTCTACATTGCCCTTGGTGTGGGAACTAGACGGCACGGTGAGACGCCAGTGACGACAGATGGAGCCAAATTGCTAGCCCCCTCTGCTTCCATAGTGTGGCCTGAGGATCACTCGAAGCAAGGAGCTACAGTGACTTTGCCGGCACGTCAAATGAAAGAGAGCAGGGCAGGACCAGCTGGCGCGGTAGTACGATGCGCCACCCAGCAACACTGGAGGCCAGTGGGAACTTTGGAAGAAGTCCAGGATTAGATGTCGGGGGCATTTGAAGCCGAGTCGTGCTCCACTACGGGTCGCAGACAAGGTTCGGCCAGGAGGAGAGGAGAGGCTGAGGGGGGTCCATGAGAAAAGAAAACGACGTGATGGACAGGGGCGGCTGAGAGTGATGGCTACCCGGGAAGATGGCTACCTGAAGCTGTCTGATGACTCATGGAGACACCCCAATGAGCTGCGACGCGTGAGGAAGATGAGATGTCGATGCAGCTCATCGCCGGAGACCAAGAAGCGGAGGCACTCCGGGCGGGATCCACTAGATGGAAATCCAAGGGGTGGCCCTTCCACCGGGTCTGTGAGGTGACTGGCATGACTTTCAATATGTGTTTGTTTTAGTTTTATTACCCCGAGTCATGTTGTCAATATGTTTCACATGACCTTGTTGTGTTTGCCCTGTGTTTAAAAAAAAAAGAGAAAAGTCCTCAACACTGTTTGTTTTAATTGTTATGTTATGCCCAGGTTGTGGGGGTGGGTGTGTTGGGGTGGGGGGCCACCAATAAGTATGGAAATGTACATACTGACTCATAGTTTGTTGTGTTTTGTAAATTTGGTTATATATATGTATATATTGTTCTGGGATTAATTTAGTTTTTTTTAGGAACATGACTAATTCTTTTTTTTTCTTTGGACTATAGTGATTAAGGCGGCAGAATAATCCGCCTGGCCGTGTAGAGGTGAGCCAGCAGTCCACCTGGCCCCTCTAGTTTAGTTAATTTGTGTGCATGGATAGGAATGTATATATTGTATATTCTGTGTTTTAGCGTGTGAGTCGGGTTATAAATTTGGGAGGGCCTGTTCGGTGTGCTTGAATTTTTCTATGGGTGGGGGGGGGGGGGTAGTAACATGGCGGCTGTGGTACCCTGGGTGTAGTGGGAGGTGACAGCCCACCTTTCCGGTGGTGGCGTCACCCAGTGTATAAACGGCCAGAATGGAAGGGATGTGCTCTCTTTCGCCGTTGACCCATTGGCTTGTACGGAGCGCCTGTTATACTGTTGGTTCATTTAATAAAGCTATGTTCTACTGCACCTCCAGCCTGCTCATTGTCTACTCAAGTTATGAACATAACAGTGCTGTTTGAAATGAGACCGACTTCAAGACCCAGAAATTGTTTTGTTGTGTTCCAGATTCATGGTAATATTTAGCCTGGTTGTCTTTTTCATTTTTAAAATTAGTTACCCTGAAATTTAGATTAAAACCTAGTAGCATATGGTTTCCACTGAATCCTCACAATGCAATGCATGAGCGTGACTCCTTCATCAGGAGATTCCTATAAGAAAGATGAAAAAAGAATGTAAAAAAGAACGGAGAAAGCGATACCAATGGAGTGTGAGGTAGCTAGTGGTTAGCTCACTTCTAAAATTAGTAACCACAGAGTTTAGATTAAAACCTCACAGTATACAGTTTCTATTCAAGCCAAACAATATGTGTGTTTTTCACTATTTACTGCATCTGAAAATGCCAATAAGAAGGCTGCAAAGGGAATGTGAACAAAAGCAAAGACACCGATGATGCTAGTATTCCACTTTAACAAAGCAATCAAATTGATGAACTCTGGAAAAATATGCATTATGACTGGTAATGCAAGGATGAGCAAGTTTATTTCTATAGCACATTTCATGTACAAGACAAGTAAAAGTGCTTTACATAAAAACATTAAACCATTAGAGCAAGTTGCAAAAGGAATACATAAGAATTTAAAAGCAAATTCAAAAGTAAATTAAAGAGAAACAAAACCAGGCTAAAATAGAATATGACAGAAATAAAAATTTACAGTGCGTTGTAGGAGATTAACAATTGTTCTACTGAAAGGTCACGGCAAATAGGAGAGTTTTTAACCTGGATTTAAAGCAGCTGAGAGTTTCAGCAACCCTGATGCTTTCTGGGAGTTTGTTCCATATGTGAGAGGCATAAAAACTAAACGCTACCTCACCATATTTTTCTAACTCTGGGCACAGATAGTAGGCCTGACCCTGATGATCGGAGGGCTCTGAGTGGTTCATAATGGACTAGCAGATCTAAAATGTATTTGGTGGATAATAACACATTTCATTGAACATATGTGTAGCATTACAATAAAGCTATTATATTATGCTGGTTCTTTGTGGTAGTTAACAGTATCCATGAGTACCAGTTGGGACCTACTTGTTTCTGTGTAGTAATACTAGTCATGGCAGCACAATATAACATTACAAAAGCAAACAACACTAATTGCTGTCATCCAATAAATTGCATATGTGGAACTGTTATGTGAAAGCAATGTTACACTCAAGGTCATACAGTACTAATGAACATAGCACTGCAGTGATTTGGTCATAGGCCTGACATGCAGCAGAGCGTGTCATATTATGTTTTCAAAGCTAGACAAGCCTTTATTCACTGAAACTGAATTGCAGCCCATTCTGTTCAGTCATACAAAACACCCCTCAGTTGTTTTGGTGAGGTAGTAAATATTAAGTTCTTTGTAGAAATGATTTATAAGACAAGTCTTTTCTGTGAACAGTGACTTTCTGTGTGAATAGCTTTACAACACGTGAATACAAGACAGATCTAGGTTGGGGCAACACATGACCTTATAATTAGGGTATGTACAAATATTCAATCCATCCATCCATCTATCCTCTACCATTTATCCAGGGGTTCAGGTTGCAGAGGCAGCAGTGTAAGCAAAGAAGCCCAGCCTTTCCTCTCCCCAGTGGCCTCCTCTAGCTCTTCAAGGAGAATACCAAGGTGTTCCCAGGCCAGATGAGAGACGCAGTCTCTCCTGTGTGTCCTGGATCTCCCCTGGGGTCTCCTACCAGTGGGACATGCACAAAACACCTCAAGTGGGAGGTGTCCATCTTTCTATTCTCTGAAATCTTCCACAACTTTTCTCCACTGGTCTTATGCTCTAAAAATGACATTTTCTGCTCCATATTTTCAAAAGTGTGCAAGTGAACTCAAAATGAACTTCTCCTAGGCCATTCATCCAAATTGCTTGAAATAAAGCAGACATCATCTACAGACATTGATAATGAAAAGTTGTTAAAATGATCCAAAAATGTCAATCTGTTTTGATTTTCTAGGCCAATCAAGTGGTACAGTTTCTCTTTGGCATGTAGTTTTGGATTTAACTTGTGAAATAGTGATTAAAATTTATTGAAAGTTCACACTCACTATCACAACAGTATTCTTCAGGTAGCCTTCAAATTTCATGCAATTCTATTCATATTCCAAAAATCCTGTATATGAAATGTTTATCAGCCATTTTGTTAGTGTGTGAGGAAGTCAATGTGTGACCCAAAACAGTTATGAAGTTTAGGGGTTAAGATGCTCATCTACCATGCACTAGTGATGGGTTAAAATCCTCCTGGTAATGTGTTGTTCTTCTGAAGTGCAACATACCTCTTCTGCACATTTGAAAACAATGTGTAGTGTGTGTGAGCATAAGCTAAAGCAGTGGTGTTGTAGTTAAGGAAGGTGAGTGTGTGGTTTGCTGGAGGTCTAGGGTTCAAATCTTGCCACAGGAGGTTTTATTCTGAAGTACAACATACCTCTCCTGTGCATTTTAAAGCAACCCTATGTAAGAGTTTTACCTCAAAATTATGCTTGCAAATATTTTTGATGGTATGTTAACATTTGACCGAGTGAATGTCATTTCATCCATAGCCTGAGTGGGTCCACATTGCCTGCAATGGCTCTTTTTTTGGTGGGATCATTGAGGGCACAGCAGCTGTGATGGCTGTGGCCTCGGTCCCAGCAACGTACCACAGGGCACAACTTTAGCCACCAACAACAAAAAGCTCTGTAGTTGGCTATTGGGACTGAGATTGTGGTTGCCGTTGTGGCCTTTTCAGTGCTCCTACAAGGAACAAGAAAGCTACATAGTGCTGCTATAAAAACTAATGTGTAGCAGACCTTAGGTTTTAAATGCTGTTTCCGAGCAATACAAGACCTTGAACTCTACATCTGCTTGGAACCTGATGATTGCCACTTACAGCTATATTATTATTTGATATATTAATTTTCCTTCTAAATTTGTGCTATTTTTTAGATGTGTGAGGATTTAAACGCTAGAGTTCACCACACACACATTTATTGACTGCCAGTCAGCGCCTCCTGGTGCTGGATCCCGATCCTCGGTGGCTTCCGGCGAAGTCAGCTGCTCTCCGGTGACCCTGGCTGGTGGCTCCGATCCCGGAGGGAGAAAAAAAGAGACCGGGTCAGGGTCGCCGGCAGCGGCAGAACCCGATGAGGCGGCCCTGAGGGCTACTATGAGCAGCCCCGGGCCCTCCTTGCCATGAGTCGGGCAGTGTGACATAGACAAATGAGGAGTTGATGTAATGGTGGTTTTCAAGATGGTTCTTGAATGGATTAACAGTTGTTGCTTCTACTGCTTCTTTAGGTAGTCAGTTCCAGTAGTTGATGACATGTTGATTGAAAAAGTATTTCCTGATATTAAGTCTCCATCTAGGCTTAAAAATTTTAAGGTGATGTCCCCTGGTTGTTCCACTGCCCGACAATGTCCCCAGTTGAAGTCAGCATCTCTCCATCTGCACCATACACATTGTGGACAGAGAGCTGCTCTCCTCTCCTGAGTTGCTGGATGGTTTTCCAGAATCAATTTGACACCAAAAGTCTTGTTCCATGGCTTCACCAAACCCCTCCCACACCCAAGTTTTTAAGGAATAAGGACCTGTACTTATAGCACTTTTTCTAGTTACAAAGACCACTCAAAGCACTTAACCAGTAGCTACACTAACCATCTCTATTCTAAGGGCCTATCAGAGACAGCCACCATAGGGACAATTTAAGATCACCAATTAGCCTAACATGCAGGTCTTTGGAAGGTGGGAGGAAACCCACACAGCACAGGAAGAACAACAAAATGCCACACAGAAAGGCACAAAAAGCCCAGCCCTGCCAGCCTGGGGGTTTGAACCAGGAACCTTCTAGCTGTGAAGCAATTCTGCTAGCCATTGCAGAGCTGCACTCCACTTGGCCTTCTGGTAAAACTCAGCAAACCAAGCACAGTAGGGTTCCTTCTTCAGCCTGATGGCCCCCTCATCTCTGGCATCCACCAATTGGTTCAGGGGTTGCCACCACAAGAGACACTAACATTCATACCACCACAGCTCCGAGCAGCTGCTTTAACAATGAAGGTGGAGAACATGGCCCATTCAGATTTCATGTCTTCATTCTCCCTTGGAATGTTTTCAAAATTCGACCAGAGGTGGGAGTTCAAGACCTCTTGGATGGGCCATAACCTAAAAGTTCCCAGCACACCCTTACTATAGGTTTGGGTATACTGGGTCTGAATGGCATCCTCCTCTGCCATTGGATTCAACTCATCACCAGGTGGCGATCGGTTGACAGCTCTGAACCTCTTCGCCTGAGTGTCCAAAAAAATGGTTGCAAGTCTAATGACAAAATAACAAAATCAATCATTGACCTGCAACCTAGGGTGTCCAGGTGCCAAATGCACATATGGATACCCTTATGCTTGAATATGGTGTTTGTTATGGACAAACTGTGGCTAGGCCAGAAGTCCAATGACTGAACACCACTTGGGCTCAAATTGGACAGATCATCAAGACCAGAATCTCAGAAAAACAAAACCAAGAGCAATTTGAGACAAAGGCTTACATAAACAGTGATCTTGGTTTTGGGAGACTTTGATCTTCATCTGGTCTTGGCCTGGTCTTGACTACAACACTACACTGTCCTTGCCAACATGCTTGTAGAAGACCCCCAGCAGGACAATGAAGTCTCTAAGAGGAGCACTTTCCAGCACACCAGTCAGACACTCTAAAAAAGGTAGGTACTCTGAACCACCATTTGGTGCATAGGCACAAATGATGGTCAGGACCCCTTTCCCAACCGGAAGGCACAGGGAAATAAACCATTTCTTCCACTGGGGAAAACCCCAACATAGAGGGAGAAAGATGGGGAGATACAAGAAAACAAATTCCTGGCTCTCACCTGGGAGAACTTCAGAATAGGCCAGGCTCTAGCCCCTGTCCAGGATCCAGGTTCCAAAACCTAGATGTGTATCAAGGTGAGCCTATATCTAGTCAGTATCTCTCAACCTTGTGCACAAGCTCGAGCTTCTTCCTCATCAGAGAGGTGACATTCCATGATCAAAAAGCCAGATAGGACCACCAAGGTCTCTGCCTTTAACTGACACCCAATCAACACAGCACCTGACCCCCATGATCCCTCCTGCAGGTGGTGAGCCCACTGGAGGGTGGATCCATGTGGCTTATTAGGACTGAGCCCGGCCGGGTCCCATGGGCAGAAACCCGACCACAAGGTGCTTACTGTTGAGCCCCTCCACCAGACCTGGCTCCAGGGTGAGGGAGGGGCACACAGAAAGCCACCACCTTGCCAGCTGTTATGAATGTAGAACTTACAGAAATGTTGCAAATATCCTAACACAGAGTTAACAAAGTAAATAAAAAATACATTTATAGTTCAGCAATTCACTGACATTTCTATGGAAAATAATTTTGCAAAATGGCCAGAAGTATCAGAGATAACATCTAGATTACACAGAATTATACATCAGTGAGCTGAAATTACATTTCAACAAGATGCAGTTGAGGTTTCTTTAGAGAGTCTCTTATGAAAGTAAACATTTACAGTGGCTTAATGTGACAGTCTTTAGCAAATTTAATAAGAAAACCCAGTGGGAAAATGTTGGCCTCAGCTGATGAGGTCAGACTGGGTAATGTAACTTCAATTCTTCCCTGCAGTCAGAATCAGAATCAGAATCAGAATCAGGTTTATTGCCATTGTTCATGTAGTACACAAACTAGGAATTTGTCTCGGTGCAATCTGCAACATTAAACATGATAAGATAAAAGAAATAAACTATACATGCAATAAAGTGTAGAATAAGAGTAAGTGATACTGGTCAGCAGTTAAAATATATTAGCGAGCAGCAGATACTGTGGAGAACTATATAGTGCAGTCGGTAATGCAGGAAGAAAACAGTGATGAATGACATGAGTCTGGTTGAGCTGCTGTACATAGTGCACGAGAGTCAATAAGTCACTTAGTGTTCAGCAGTCTGATGGCAGAGGGGAAGAAGCTGTTCATGTGACGGGAAGTTTTAGTCTGGATGGACCGAAGTCTTCTACCAGAGGGGAGGGGGGCAAACAGTACGTGACCAGGGTGTGAGGGATCGGCTATGATCCGGCCAGCACGCCTCCGGGTCCTGGAGATGTACAGATCCTGGAGAGATGGGAGCTTGCAGCCGATCACCTTCTCAGCAGTGCGCACGACGCGCTGCAGCCTTAGTCTGTCCCTGGCAGTGGCTCCTGCGTACCACACGGTTATGGAGGTGGTGAGGATGGACTCGATGATGGCTGTGTAGAACTGCACTAACATCTTGGTGGGTAGCTTGAGCTTCCTCAGCTGCCGCAGGAAGAACATCCTCTGCTGGGCTTTTTTGATGAGTGAGCTGATGGTCGGCTCCCATTTGAGGTCCCAGGTGATGGTAGTGCCTAGGAAGCGGAAGGAATCAGCAGTGGTGATGGGAGAGCCTGAGAGGGTGAGGGGGGGCAGAGGGGTAGTGACTTTCCTGAAGTCTACAATCATCTCCACTGTCTTCAGAGCGTTCAGCTGCAGGTTGTTATTGTTGCACCAGGACGCCAGCTGGGCCACCTCTCTCCTGTAGGCGGACTCGTCGCCGTTGGAGATGAGCCCGATGAGGGTGGTGTCGTCCGCAAACTTGATCAACTTGACAGACTGGTGGCTGGAGGTGCAGGAGTTGGTGTAAAGGGAAAAAAGTAGGGGGGAAAGTACACAGCCCTGGGGTGATCCGGTGCTGATGCTAGTAGAGTCTGAGACAGTCTTTCCCAGCCGCACATGCTGCCTCCGGTCCGTCAGGAAGTCGGTGATCCACCTGCAGAGGGAGTCAGGCACGTTGAGCAGGGACAGCTTGTCCCGGAGCAGAGCGGGGCGGATGGTGTTGAATGCGGAGCTGAAGTCCACAAACAGGATCCTGGCGTAGGTTCCCGGGGAGTCCAGGTGCTGCAGGATGGAGTGGAGGGCCAGGTTGACTGCGTCGTCTACAGACCTGTTAGCTCGGTAGGCAAACTGCAGCGGGTCCAGGAGAGGGGTGGTGATGGACTTGAGGTGGGGCAGGACCAGGCGCTCAAAGGACTTCATGACTACAGAGGTGAGCGCTACAGGTCTGTAGTCATTAAGTCCAGTGATCCGTGGCTTCTTGGGGACAGGGATGATGGTGGAGGATTTGAGGCAGGACGGCACGTGGCATAACTTAAGGGAGGTGTTAAAAATGTCTGTGAAGACAGGAGCCAGCTGTTTCGCACAGTGTCTCAGGGTGGAGGGAGACACGCCGTCCGGGCCGGGGGCCTTGCGCGGGTTCAGTCTGGAGAACTGTTTGAGCACGTCCTGCTCACTGATGATAAGGGCAGGGGGGGAGGGGGGGGGTGCCTTTAATGAAGTAGGGATTGTGGAGGCTGTGGAGCTGGAGGGAGGGGGGGAGTTGGACACAGATGACGAGGTGTCAAAACGGGCATAGTGTTGGGACAGTCTTTGACAAAGGGCTTTGTCATCCTGACCTTTAGGAGCCTGAGGCCGATAGTTGGTGATTTGCCTCAATCCTCTCCACACGGAAGCCGAATCATTAGCGGTGAACTGCTGCTGGAGTCTCTCTGAATACACAGATTTAGCCCTCTTCAGCTCTCTGTTAAACCGGTATTTAACCTCCCTGTAGCAGTCCCTGTCTCCACTTTTCAGCGCTGCTTCCTTCTCCTTCCTGATCTGTCTGAGCTTAGCTGTGAACCAGGGTTTGTCATTAGAGTAACTCACCCTGGTGCGTGATGGAAGAATGATCTCTTCACAAAAGTGGATATATGAGTTCACAGTGTCCGTGTACCCATCCAGATCATGCGTGGCTCCTTTAAACATGCCCCAGTCAGATATTTCCATGCACGTTTCCAGCTTCTCCTCAGCATCACTGGTCCGTATCTTCGTAGTGCTCACGACAGGTTTAGTGAGCTTCAATCTCTGTCTGTATGTTGGAATGAGGTGAACCATCACGTGATCAGATAATCCCAGCGCAGCGCGAGGAACAGCGCGATATGCGTCTTTCACTGTGGTGTAACAATGATCCAGTGTGTTTAATCCTCTGGTGGGGCATTTAATAAACTGTTTGTAGCGGGGGAGATCGTGGCTCAGATTGCACTGATTAAAGTCGCCAGCCACAATAATCAGCGAGTCTGGGAAACTCCGCTCTGTGTGTTGAATGTGATCCGCGAGCACGCGCTGAGCTTCGCGCGTGTCTGCGTCGGGAGGGGCGTACACAGTGATCAGTATAAAAGAAGCAAACTCCCGCGGGGAATAAAAGGGCTTGCAGTTGATAACAAGAAATTCCAGGGCGGGAGAACAGTGTTTGGAAATTACCGTTACATCAGAGCACCAGCTGCAGTTGATGTAGAAGCAGACTCCGCCTCCTGTGGTCTTGCCGGAAAGCTCTGTGTCACGATCAGCACGGAAGAGCTGGAAGCCGTCGAGGCGCAGCGCGCTGTCTGGTATATTTTCCCGGAGCCAGGTCTCAGTAAAGCAGAGGACAGCTGAGGAGGCGAGGTCCCTAAAACGCATCAGCAGTCTCAGTTCATCTACCTTGTTAGAGAGAGAGTTGGTATTGGACAGAAATATGCCAGGCAGCGCCGTTCGCGAGCCTCTCCTGCGAAGCCGCACGAGAGCGCCCGCTCGTCTACCTCTCTTCCGCCGTCTCACTTTCCGAGCCAAGCAATGAACCAGATCGGCGGCAGGGGCTAAAAAAACTGGGAGGAGGTCTGTGGGGGTGAAGTGCAAGCAGACACACAATTGACAAACAAAAACAAACAAAGAGCGCAGCGAAGCACCATGTCGACCGTTGTGGGCGCCATCTTGGTTCCCCCAAGATGGCGGGAAGCCATCAAGAGCCTCTTTTGTCTTGTACCTCATAGCCTGAAAAACAGACCCTCTGGTTATATCAAATGTCATAATCTGTGTTCCAGGCAGATATACAGTGAAGGCAGGACTCAGACACAGGCAGGATGCAGTGCAAAATGATGTAGCTTTATTAAACAAACTCAAGACAAAACAAGGGCTGAAAACAAAACTAAAACAGGCAGGCAAAACTCCAGGCAAGGCAAGGCAAAGATAACTCACAAAAACACCAGCAAGGACCAAAGCAAGAACGATACAGGGGATTGTAGATGAGGACGCAACACCGAGCGCAAACACAGACTGACATAAATAGGGAACTCATAACTGCAAGACACAGGATAGCTGGGAGAATAATCAAGGGCTGAACAGTTATACATGAGGAAGTGGCTCGAGGTATTGAAACATGAGGGACTGGGAACAATAGGTGAACAGGTACACACACAACCTTGGACATAGACAGGGGAAACGCAATTTGACTAAAGACCCAAGGACAAATTAATAATAACAATGAACACAATAAACAAACAACCCAAAAGACAAGGTAGGGAAAAATATAACATAACAGAAACAGAATCATGACACACATAGGACAATCAAGGACTAGGAATAACACATGAAAAATAACAAGACTAAACCCATAATGATCATCATCATTATCATGTTGTGGCCTTGGCCTAGATGGCATGCACACGCTCTCGCTAGAAGTCTGGGTCTGCCATGGCATTCCCTAGTTCTGATGGTATTATTTCTGTATCCCGTGAGATAACCTGGGGCTAGGTCAGGCGGCCTTTGTTCGACTGTTTCCATAGGAGAAGTCTTGATATTAGTTTGCTCTTGGCGTGGAAACAGTGTCCTGCAAACTGTGCATGCCAAAGGCTTAGGCGGATGCTCAATCTTGGTAGCAAACCGTAGATCTGGTCAAGGGTGGAATGAGATCTCCGGGAAATACCCTGGACCTTTTTGCTAAAGCTTAACCTCTTCAGGTGTACCACTGAGCCTATTTTAACTACTTGAGGTTTTAGGTCACAGATCCGCACCATCTGCATGCACTCTCTGGTGGCGAAGGTAATCTCATGCAACACCAAAAAAAGAACAAAAACAAATGACCATCGGGTGGTCTCTAAAAGTCCCAGGACCACCGGACCGGAGAGCAAGGTGGATCAGGACCCCTACCGACACCTATGGGACCCCCGGCCAGAGTACAGGGTAGCTCGGGTGGCCTGCCCAGGTCCCTAGTCCACCAGATCATAAAACAAAGGGGGTCAGGGGGCCTCCCAAAGTTCCTGGACCACCCAACCAGGAAACAAGGGGGGGTCGAGAGGCCTATCAAACTCAATCATCTTCTTAAAAAGGGAGGAGCTGCAATTAGTCGAGGAATTTAAGTACCTTGGCATGATTTTAGATTCCTCAACAACCTTTAAAAAACACATTAAAAAAATCTCAAACACAAACAAATTCAATCTAAGAAAATTTAAACAAATTAGACCATCACTAACAGTCAGTGTGACCAAAATGTTCCTGCATACAATCATCTTCTCACACATTGATTTCTGTTTTACCAACTGGTCACTCACAGGTATAACCATAATCAAATCCATTGAATCCTTATACAAAAAAGCCATAAAAATCTTTGATAAAGAGCCCACATATCATTGTTGTCACATTTACAAGAAATACAACTTTCTGTCTTTTGAAAATTATAAAACTCTCAAATTTGCCTGTTCAGTTTAGAAAATATTAAATGGCTATGCATCCCCCCAGGAGAATATGTTAAACTGAGGACTTTCACTGGCACAACCATCAGAGCAATCACTAGAGGAGACTTCGAGGTCCCCCACAGACACACCACATTTGTTCAATCTGTGCTATCAGTGAGGGGCACCAAGATCTGGAATAATATACCACCTGCAATCAGAGAACATACCACACTAAACACTTTTAAGAATCATCTTAAAAACTGCCTTTTAAACAACCAAAACTGCACCCATAACTAGTGGTTGCTTTATGGCATATGCACATATACAGTATGTGCCAGTGTGTCACACACATATGCCCCGCCTCTTGTTTGTTGCTGTTGTTTGTTGTTGCTGTGAGGTGCTTGGGTGCATGTGTTTGTGTACGCATACAGAGTACTTCACTCGTGTGACATTTGAATGCTTTGTTTTGGAGCACCTTAACTGTTGCACTTTAGCATACCCACTTTGTACAGTTTCATTGCCATTATTCTTCTCATGTATGATTGTTTGTTTGTGTGTTTTTGTGACCCGCCAGGGGACTACAGATGCAAATTAGCAGTACTGCTAAATCTGGCATACTTACATTTGTATTAATGTTCATTAGTATGTAATGTCCCTTTCAAATAAACATTAAACTAAAAACTAAACTAACTATCCCAGTCCAATGGCCCCCAGACCGCAAAACATGGCAACCTGGGTGGCCTCCCAGGATCTCTGGGCCACCAGACTGGAGAGCAGGATGCTTAGGCTGGAGACAGCTGCTGAGGTGCACTCACCTTGGGAACAGACGACTGTAGCACGCTGAACTCTGGAGGGAACAACGAAGGCACGCCAACCTCAGAAGCAGACGATGAAGGCACGCTGGCCTCTGAAACTAACGGCGGAGGTGCAGCGGCCTTTGGAACAAATGGTGGAGGCTCACCAGCCTCCGAAACAGCTGGTGGAGGCGCACTGGCCTCAGCAGCAGATGGCATAGGCGCACTGGCCCCTGGAAATGATGACTGAGGTGCACCAGCCTCAGGAACAGCAGGTGGAAATGCACCGGCCCAGCAGCAGGCAACGGGTGTGCACCAGTCCTTGGATGCGATGTCTGAGGTGCACCGGCCTTGGGAACAGCAAGTGGAGGCGCACCGGCCTCTGCAGCAGACGGTGGAGGCTCACTGGCCTCTGGAACAAACAACAGAAGCTCACTGGCCTCTAGAACACATGACGGGGGCACACCGGCCTCGAGGACAAATCTGGAGGCACACCAGCCTCTGGAACACACGACAGAGGTGCACCGGCTTCAGGAACAGATGACAAAGGTGCACCGACCTCAGGATCAGATGACGAAGGCTCACCGGTCTCAGTAACAGACGGCGAAGGCCCACCTGCCTCAGGAACAGACTGCGAAGGTGCACCAGCCTCAGGAACAGACGGCGAGGGCACATCAGCTTCAGGAACAGGTGACGGAGGCACACTGGCCTCCGGAATGGCTGGAACTGACATGTGCATCTCGGAGACGGCTGGGGCTGTAGTGCGCACCTTGGGGACGGCTGGAGCTGTGGTGCACACCTTGGGAACAGCTAGAGCCATGGCACACACCTCGGAGACAGCTGGAGCTGCTGGTGGTGCCTGGGGAAGGAGCTGGCGGTGGCACGGAGGCATTTGACTGAGGGGTGGAGGTAGGAAGGGGTGCGGCAGTGAGCAAGAAGTCCACAAGTTGCTGGTGGATATAAAACAGCAACTCAGGCCTGCTTACCACTATCCTCTGGGCCTCCACCTGGGCAATGTCCCTCCAGTCAACATCCTCCAGATAGATCTTGTACCACTCCACCAGTGCCAGACACACCTCAAGCAGCTCCTCCCGACTGCACTTGCCTGCTGAGTCCATTTTGTTGCATTCTACTCTCATAATTTACCTTCCAGGCAGATATACGGTAAAGGCAGGACTCAGACGCAGGCAGAGTGTGGTGCAAAATGATGTAGATTTATTAGACAAACTCAAGACAAAACAATGCAGCGTGTGGGCTGAAACAAAACTAAAACAGGCAGGGAAAAACTCCAGGTAAGACAATGCAAAGATAACTCACAAAAACACCAATGAGGACCACAGCAAGAACAATAAAGGGGATTGTAGACAAGGATGCAGCACCGAGGGGTTAAAGGGATAAAGGGATAAAGCATGAAAAATAACAAGTCTAAACCCATAATTATAATACTACTAATAATAATAAATGAAAAAAATGAAACAAAAAACAAAAAATTGAACAGATCATAACATCAAATGTCTCTAAAATAACATCTACAGAGGTAAAATAAGCCTGTCTGCTTTACTCAAGTTTCACAATGTCTACACATGGAATGAAAAAAGAGCTTGAAACGCTAATGGTTTAATAAAACTATTAAAGCTTGTCAGGCAATAAGCTTAATTCAGCGTTATGACCACCAATGCCATCAAGGCCAGCCTCATTACACCAGAATGCTATTATCCAAATCCTTGTACAAAGTAACACAAAGAGCTTTGTGGGTACAGCAACTAACATCTGCTGCATAGTTAAAGGAAGAAGTAATTCTTTCTTCAGTTTACTTTCAGCTGCAGGAAACACACAATGCAGCTATTACTGCAGTGATTAATACAGCAGGTAAATGACTTAAAGGTACTACAGCTAAGAATAGTTTGAAATATATGATTAATGTTGAAACATATTTAAAATGTGTGACTATTCTGAAATGCCTATACCATTTGACAAGTCAGTTTTTAGTCATAAATTGCATTTATAGGGGACATACTGTATGGAAAAACATTTCACTTTTTCAGTGCTTTTTGCAACAATTTGGGTTTCTGGATTGGCTACCAATGAAAATTCCCTCAAAAACACAACCTGATGACTTTGTTAAGGTTCACATTTGTCCTGGTACCTCTCATTAAATAAGCCATTTTGATTTGCCTCCAGTTGTGAAGTAGGGACTGACACTCCCATCTTTATCTGGGCCTATGTTAATGAGGTTTCCCGGTGAGCATCATAAATCATATACCTACATTACTGCCAGTGAATTAGCTCAGCAGCACAACTGTGCTTTTTAAGGCTATTGAATGTGTTTTGGTTTTTTTTCACCCAGAAGACATCCAAATATCTCAACATACATTTTGGTCCATATGTATAGTATTTGGACACTTACAAGTTATGCTATTTTAGCTGTTTACCAAAACATATTCAAGACACAGTTATGCAATCAACATGGGCTTGAAGTGCAGACTCTGAGTTTTAGGTTGAGGGTTTTAACATCGAAATTGGAGTTACGGTTTAGGAATTGCCCCTATTTTTATACAAATTCGCCCCATTTTTAAGGGGCTCAAAAGTCATTGGACAATTGATTCAAAAGCTATTTCATGGGCTGCATGGGGTATTCCCTCATGAATCCATCATCAGACAAGCAGGTAATAGATCTGGAGTTAATTCCAGGATTACATGATTCACATTTGCATTTGGAAGCTGCTGCTGTGAACCCACAGCATGCAGACAAAGGAGCTTTCGATAGAAGTGAAATAGAACTTGGGCTGAAAAACAGAAGAAATTGATCAGGGAGATGACAGAAATGTTAGGAGTGGCCAAATCAACAGCTTGGTACATTCTGAGAAAGAAAGTGTGTGCTGGCAAGCTCAGGAACTCAAAAAGGACTGGACATCCACAAAAGATGACTGTGGTCGATGATCACAGGATGCTTTCCATGGTAAAGAAAAACCCATTCACAACATCCACCCAAGTGAAGAACACTTTCCAGGAAGTACTGTAGGTGTATCAGTATCTAAGTCTACCATAAAGAGACAACTTCATGACAGCAAATACAGAGGGTTCACCACAAGATGCAAACCACTAATCAGCCTCAAAAATAGCAAGTCCAGGTTATACTTTGCAAAAAAAAAAAAAAAAAAAATCTAAAGAACCCAGTGTTCTGGAACAGCATTCTTTGGACAGATGAAACCTGCACCAGAATGATGTGAAGAAGAAAGCATGGATAAGTCCTGAAATGGCTCATGATCCAAAGCTCACCACATCTTCTGTAAAACATGATGGAGGCAGTGTGAGGCATGGACATGCATGGCTTCCAGTGTCACTGGGTCACTGGTGTTTATTACCTCCGCCAAGAGGAGGAGGTTATGTGATCATCAGCGTTGGTTTGTCTGTTTGTTAGCAAGATAACTCAAAAAGTTATGGACGGATTTTCATGAAATTTTCACAGATTGTCAGAAATGGGGTATCCTACAGATGATTAGATTTTGGTGGTGATCCGGTTCACGTATGGATCCAGGAATTTTTTAAAGGATCCTTTTTTTTTTTTTTTTTTTTTTTTTTGGATTACCTCCGCCAAGGAGGTTATGTGATCATTGGCGTTGGTTTGTCTGTCTGTTTGTCTGTTTGTTTGTTTGTTTGTTTGTTAGCAACATAACTCAAAAACTGTATGGGGGGAACTGTGGCCGCCATTACGGAAAATGCCATTTTCGTGAATAACTACTGAACCACTAATCCTATCATTGTCAATCCAATTGCTAGTCATATGTTTTCATGGTCAAGGAATCTGAAAACGTACACACAAACACTGTATGGGGGTAACTGTGGCGCTTGGCGGAGGTCTGCACTCGGAGAGCGCAGACCTCCGCCAAGCGCCACAGTTTTCATGAAATTTTCAGAGATTGTCAGAAATGGGGTATCCTACAGATGATTACATTTTGGTGGTGATCTGGATCACCGTCTGGATCCAGGAATTTTTTAAAGGATTCTTTTTGTGTTTTTTTTTTTAATTTAACATTGCGAGATAGGGCCATTTTCAATATTTTTTTGTGCGCATGTAACTCTGCCAAAAAATCGTCACAACACTTGGAAAAAAAAAAAAAAAACACTGTATGGGGGGAACTGTGGCACTTGGCGGAGGTCTGCGCTCTCCGAGTGCTTTTTTAGTTGATGATGTGACAGAAGACAGAAGCAGCCAGATGAATTTTGAAGTGTATAGGGGTATACATCTGCTCAGATTCAGCCAAATACAACAAAGTTGATTGGATGATGGTTCACAGTACAAATGGACAATGACCCAAAACATACTGCAGCAACAATCCGGGAGGTTTTTTTTAAGGTGAAGAAGTGAAATATTCCGCAATGGCAGAGTCAATCACCAGATCTCAACCCAATCAAGCATGCATTTCACTTCTGTTCCTATGTATGTCGCCAAACTGCGACATAACCCCTAGTTTTTTTCCAGAAAATATTCAGCTCAGATTTCCAAAGCTATAACTTTAAAGTAGTAAGAGATAATGGCTTACTGTCAATTAGAAAGATGTAGAATATGATCCAAAGTTTCAGATAGGAATAAATTTATGCATCTAATTTGCATAATGCCATGACGGGAATATCTAATTATATAACTGTCAGTCAAAAGTGGACTTTGGACATATTTACACAAAGAATGGTTTTGTTTTCTTGTCACCGTTTTTTTTTTCTTTCTTATCTTTAAAGTATATGAACCAGAAAATCAGTAGAATGCATGAATGTACACAAACCAATAAAAAAACAATCGGATCTACTGCTGGTCGTGTGTTTATTCATCCATTTTCATCATCCATGGTCCTTATTTTGTCTTCTACCAGGCAATTTTGCTTTCTCTTCCACATCCAGAAAGTCTCACATGAATCTTGTTATTTATTCCACTGCAATTTCGGTCACAAACACCACGATTGTTCCAGCGGTGACTGGTCATTTTTGGTTGTGTCGTCTTCTTCTTCTTCTTCTTCTCTGTTTCTCAAAGAAGAAGATTCTTCTTCTGTGGTGTATTCCGTGTCCTCCAACGTGTGCCTGCCACCTTGTGAACTGGCTTGATCAGTACAAATCCTCAGTACAGCTGGGCAGTGTTTCTGCATGTCATGTCAGTTGACAGGTGCAGTACTGCGCTCTGCCACTAAGGGCACACAAAATTACACAGCATAAGGGTTAAGACAAAACTTATGGCAGGAAGTCCCACAAACAAGCAACAACTGAAGGCAGCTGCAGTAAAGGAAAAAGCATCACAAAGGAGGAAAACCAGTGTGGTGATATCCATGGGTCCCACACTTCAGACTGTCATTGCCTGGAAAGGATTCTCAACAAAGTATTAAAAATTAAAATTTTGTTTGTAGTAATGTTAATTTGTCCAATTACTTTTTGAGCCTCCAGATCTACTACCTGTTTGACTGATGAGGGAACAGCCCATGCAGCCAAGGAAATAGCTTGTGAATCAATTGTCCAATTACTTTTGAGCAGCTGAAATGAAGAATTTTTGTATAAAAATGGTTGCAGTACCTAAACTGTAACTCCAATTAGGATGTGAATACTGTTACATATGTAAATAGGCTGGTACCAGTAAGATGGCGGCCGGGTTGGACGTGGGTAGACTGGGGTGGCTGACTGCCAGTTTCCGGTAGTGACGCCACCTGGGGTATAAAGGAAGTGGGTGGAAGAGGATCTGCCTCTTTCGTCATGAAGCCACCTGGCATGCAGGCGAGTGCTGTAAGCCTTTGTATATAGTTATACAGTTATCCTGAATAAAGCCCTGTTAACCGAGTTCTGCTTCCTCGTCATTCTCATAATTATGGACACAACATTTGGCGATGAGGTAAAAGCGGTAATGGAGAGTTCCATTGCCAGCTTCCGGCCTTTTCTGGAGGCCCCGGGTGAGCCGCCTGTGCTGTGGCCTTGTTGGTTTGCTGCTTTTACCAACTATCTCGCTGTCTTAAACCTGGGCGAGATGGAGAGAGAGAGAGAGAGATTGAGAGATTCAACTTTATTGTCATTACACATGTATGAATACAAGGTAACGAAACGTGACTTGGCATTTGGGCACGCTCTGCAGAGCGCATCCAAGGCTGGGGCAGCCGCTAGGCGCCAGTCATGAGTGTGAGGGCGAGATGATGAAGCTCTGAGCGCGAGCTGTGTTGGTCCATAATTTGGGAAGGGAAGGGCAGAGGATTCTGGAGAACCTTGGAGGTGCTGACAGCTTTGAAGAGGTTGTAAAGCTAATGGCGCGGTACTTTAGGGCACCGGAAAACGTCACCGTGAAACGCATTCAGTTTCAACAGCGCCGCCAGCGGTCGGGACAGCTGATAAGAAGATTTTTGGCAGATCTCTGTGAGCTGGCGAGGGAATGCAGATTTGGGACCCTGGAGGACGAGATGATTTGGGACCAGCTGGCAGAGCACATCCGCTGCCCGGTGGCCTGGTCCAGGTTGTTGACACACACATGGGAGTTGACATTAGCTGAAGCTGTCAAGCTTGCCCAACAGTTTGAGGTGGCAGAGACCATCGTGAGAGGCCTTACTGAAAGGGCTTCTCTGGAGAAGAATGAGTCTCGTGCTGAGGCACTGATCATGGACCCTTGTTATGGCGAGTGCGGAGAGGAAGATTTTGCCTCCGTGGTCGGGATAAGGTCTGCCCCTGGTACACCGAAGTGTTACGGGTGTGGGTCCACTGAGCACCGCTGAAAGTCCAGGATGTGCCCGGTGAAAGGAAAGCATTGTGGCAAGTGCAGTGTTTTGAACCATTTTGCCAGAGTGTGTGAAAACTTTGTACGCAGGAGCCATAGGGGTGAACCAGGTGCTGCGCAGAAGACTCCGACAGTGGTGCATACCGTCTCCCCAGAGACGACAGAGAGGATCGGCTGCACCGTCACGCTAGATGACGTCGAGATCCTGCTTTTGGTGGATACTGGAGCGGTGATTTCCGTCCTGAATTTGGAGACCATGAAGAGACTGTTTCCCCACCGGCAGATTAGAAGGCATTATGAAGAGTATTATGGTTATGGATGGAACAGGTTGGCTATTTTGGGCTATGTGGAAATGGAGGCCCGGTATAAGGACAGTGTGGCACCCAGTGTTCGCATAAATGTTTCAGCATCCGGGGTTAACATTATGGGTTGCAACCTATTTTACAGTCTTGGGTTCTCCATCGTTAACGTGTCGGGTGAAGAATGGTCTGGATGTGGACTGTGGGGCCGACCTGTGCCAGTCGTGGAGGGTGCTGAGGTGTGGGATTCAGACTGGTTGGACAAAGTGACAGAGGGAGAGCACATGCTGCGCCGTGCGGAGCTGTCTTGGGCTGGACCCGATGCCGTCACACAAGCTGCCCTGGATGAGGGTGCTGGACGGCACGCCGGGACCCCCGATGAGGCTCGTGAAGACGAGGCGCCAATGCCGGAAGAAAATGGGGTTAGACCACGGAGCGTGGTGGTCGTAAAGCGCTCCCAGCAACGGCCTGTCAAGAGGAGACTGAGATGAGCCCGCGATCCGGAGCAATCGGTGACGAGGCCTGTTGCAGGATTGGTGATCTGGATAAAAGGAAGAGGGCTCCCTCGAAGACCAAGGCTGATGCTTGAGTACGACAAGATCACAGTCAACGCGAGCAGCAGGACAACCATGGTTCCAGGTGGAGCCCGGCTGGATGGAGGCAGATCAGCATGGGTCTATTCACGTCTGGGACACTCAAAGGATCTGCGGCTGCCAGTGGTGGAGAGGAGATGGCACAGCAGGAGCCCTGAGGTGAAGAGACAGAGACGCCTGGAGAGGGATCCATCCAAGGACTGAGGGTTTTTGGTTTTGTGTGTCTGTTGTGTTTTCCTTAGTCCTGTATGTGTTGTTTCACTGTTTGGTGCCCCGGTAGATTTACTTTAAAAAAAAAAAAAAAAAGAAGGAAAGAGAGTGAGTGCAGTAGGCATGATGAGGTGTGTAGTTGCGAGCCTGTGTTGAGTGTTTACATGACAATTTTATTGACCTATGTGGTGACATGCCTGTTATAGGACTGAATTTTAGCGTGTTTTGTTTAATTGGCATGTGTTTGTTAAATTTTGTAGTCAGAACGGTGGGTAATTATGTTTAGGGTGAATTTGAGCCCACCTGGTTTATTTGACCTATTTTTTTTATTGAATGCCCAACATAGTTTCACTGTGAATGCCCATTGTGGGGTGGGAGCTGGGATGGGGGCCGCCAGTAGTATAAGTATTGTGGTTTTATGTGTATAGTATAAATATGGGAATTGTTTTGTAGTTAGAGACACGATCTTCTGTTATTTCATTTTGTGTTCTCTTCTAGCGGCAGAATATTGTGGTTTTATGCTTTTATTTTATTTTCTGATGCAATGAGCAAACACATTGTACCATTAGAACACTGGAGTGATAGTTGCTGGAAATGGGCCTCTATACACCTATGTAGATATTGCACCAAAAACCAGACATTTGCAGCTAGAATAATCATTTACCACATTAGCAATGTATATTGGATATTAGAGTGTATTTCTGATTAGTTTAAAGTTATCTTCATTGAAAAAAACAGTGCTTTTCTTTCAAAAATAAGGAAATTTCTAAGTGACCCCAAACTTTTGAACGGTAGTGTATATTATATAGATTTGCTACACACAGTGATATATTTCAAGCATTTGTGTGTAATAAATCTATATAATATAAGAGTTTCCTTTTTAAAATGAATTACTGAAATAAATTAACTTTTTGATGACACTGTAATTTATTGAGATGTGTGTGAGATGTACATGAAAACAGTTGCAAATTAATCAGAAAAAAGTTGCAGGTTAATGGGAAAAAGTTGCAAATGTACAAAAAATGTCCCAAACTGTTGCAAATTAACATGAAAAAGCTCCAAATTAATGAGAAAAGGGTGCAGAAAAACAAGAAAACATTTTTCAAATTTACATGGAAAAAAGATGCAGGTTAATAATTTTTAATAATAAAAATTAATTAGTTAATAATTTTTTTTTTATTTTTTATTTTTTATTTTTTTTTTTTCTTGCCTTCTGATTGTTGCTCTGAGTGTTGCTATCCCTGTGCTGTTGCAATCCTGGAATTTCCCCGTTGTGGGACTAATAAAGGCTTATCTTATCTTATCTTATCTTATCTTATAAGAAAAAAAGTTGCAAATTTACATGAAAAGTTGCTAATTTTTTTTTTCCACAATATCTTTATTGAAACTTTTTTTTTTTTTTTTTAACGAACATGATACAAACAATCAAACACTAACACTAAAGTACTACAAAAAAAAAAAATACCCTAAAAACACCAACAACCACCAACAAAATCAAGTCTTCAACAATGCTCCTCTGTTTAGTCTAGACAATCCAATACATTAGTATACATATTATGTTCACCAGTTTGGAATTTACAAGGTCCACACACATCATTCACCTTCTTCTTCAAGAGTTATGTTTAAATTTTTTACATAATCAATAAAAGGTCTCCATATATTCTCAAACACAATTTCCTTTGATTTCAGTATATATGTTATTCTTTCTAATGGAAAGTTTGTTAACATCTGTCTTAACCACTGAGTCACATCTGGTCTATGAGTCTTTTTCCATAATAGTGCAATACATTTTTTGGCATTAAGCAAACTGAGGTCTATGAATGTTCTTTCACTTTTATTGAAATTATGCTTTTCTGGGTACAGACCCAACAAAAACAGTTTAGGATTCAATATGATTTGTTTTGAGATTATTTTTTCAATTGTTACCCTCACCTCCTCCCAAAACATTCTTATTAATCTACATTCCCATAAACAATGAAATAGGGTTCCTTTACTTTCCATGCATTTTGTGCATGTATCTGGTATATTTTTGTTATATCTATTTAACTCCTCCGGTGTAACATACATCCGCATTAACCATTTGAAATGTATCAATTTAAGGCGTGCATTTATTGATTTGGTTTGAGCTTCTGTACAAGCCAATTCCCATTGTTCCTCTGAAATTTCAATTTGCAGATCTTCTTTCCAGTAGTTTAATCTTTTCAGTGAATTTTCACTTGAAGATAGTGTCAATGAGTTATAAAACTCTGAAATAATACCCTTTCTTTTACTATCTTTCATCATAATTTTTTCCAAGGATGAATAAATAGGTCGAGTGAGAGCTTTATTTTGATTTGATCGAATAAAGTTTCTAAGTTGAAGATATTTAAAAAAATGTGTTCTATTGAGATTAAATTTGATCCTCAGCTCTTCAAAAGACATTATGTTGTCTGCACATGGCAAATATAAATCCTGAATCTTTTGTATCCCTTTTAAATTCCATACTTTAAATACAGCGTCCGCTCTCCCTGGTTTAAAATATTGATTACCCCATATTGGACTAAATTGTGACAATAACTGTGGTTCTTTTAAATAGTTTTTAGCTTCACACCATATTTTGATCATATGCTTTACAAATGGATTTTTAACTTGTTTTTGTAATTTTTTTGCCGAATCTGAGTATATGAATATGGGAAGAGGTAAAGGTAAATTGTATGATTCCATTTCAGTCCAGTGAGGGAGATCATTTGATGAAAAATAATATGTCATAGACCTCAGTTGTGCCGACCAATAATACAACATAAAATTTGGACATTTCAGACCTCCACGATCAAATGGTAAATATAATAAAGACAAACGTAATCTAGCCCTCCTGTTGTTCCATATAAATTCCACTAACTTTTTTTTTATTCTTGAGAATAGATCTAAAGGTGGTGATAAGGGAATGTATTGAAATAAATAAAGTATTTTAGGTAAAATATTACTTTTAAGTATATTGATTCTCCCGATCATCGACATTGGTAGTGACATCCATCTCTGAGTTAACTCATTGATATCTGACATTAAGGCTTCATAGTTGACACTGGCGACTGATTCTAGCTTAGGCATAATTTGGATTCCTAAATATTTAAACTGATTTACAACATTGAATTGATTTACCTCAGGGGCTGGGTAATTTCTCTGGGTCTCATTTAGCATTAATATTGAAGATTTGAAAAGTTGCTAATTAATGAGAAAAAGCTGCAATTTAATGAGATAAAAAATGCAGATTTACATGAAAGCAGTTATAAATTAATGAGAAAAGGTTGTAAATTTATGCAAAAGAAAGTCTGAATGTAAATGAAAAAAATTACAAATTTACATGAAAAAAGTTGCAGATTTCCATGAAAACAGTGGCATATTTATAAGAAAAAGTTACAAATTTATACAAAAGAAGGTTGCAAATTTAAATGAAAAAAGTTGTAAATTTACATGAAAAAAGTTGCAAATTAATGACAAAAAAGTTGCAAATTAATAAGAAATACACTGCGTACTCCAAATGATAATAATTTTTTTGCAAAAATAAAAAAAAATCAAAACTCACTGTTCCAAATTATTATGCACAACAGGGTTTCCAAACATTTTATTGGTTGTAAAGAACTGCAAATTGTTATTTGTTGAATTTGCAGCAATAGGAGGTCATATTTAATGAAATTAAAAGCTATTTCAATCAAAAACATCTTAACAGGCCAAGTTACATGCTAACATAGATATAACCTTCACAATAGATAACACAGATATAATCCTTTGATATAACCTTTACAATCCTTGCATCCATTGAACTTGTGAGTTTTGGGAGAGTTTCTGCTTGAATTTCTTTGCAAGATGTCAGAATAGCCTCCCACAGCTGCTGTTTTGATGTGAACTGCTTCCCACCCTCATAGATCTTTTCCTTGAGATTGCTCCAAAAGTTCTCAATAGGGTTGAGATCAGGGGAGGATTGGGGTCACACTATGAGTTTCTTTCCTTTTATGCCCATAGCAGCCAATGACACAAAGGTATTCTTTGCAGCATGAGATGGTGCATTGTCATGCATGAAGATAATTTCGCTACGGAGGGCATGGTTCTTCTTTTTGTACTATGGAAGAAAGCAGTCAGTCAGAAACTCTATATACTTTACCAAGGTCATTTTCACACCTTCAGGGACCCTAAAAGGGCCTATCAGCTCTCTTCCCATGATTCCGGCCCAAAATATGACTCCCTCACCTCCTTGCTGACGTTGCAGCCTTGTTGGGACATGGTAGTCAACCACCAACCATCCACTACTCCATCCATCTGGACCATCCAGGGTTGCATGGCACTCAGCAGTAAACAAGTCTGTTTGAAAATTAGTCTTTGTGTATTTATGGGTCCACTGCAACCGTTTCTACTTGTGAGCATTGGTTAGGAGTGGCCGAATAGTAGGTTTATGCACAAATGCAAGCCTCTGGAGGATCCTACACCTTGAGGTTCATGGGACTCCAGAGGCACCAGCAGCTTCAAATACCTGTTTGCTGCTTCGTAATGGCATTTTAGCAGCTGCTCTCTTTGTCGGATGAATTTGTCTGGCAGAAACCTTCCTCATTATGCCTTTATCTGCACGAACCAATCTGTGCTCTGAATCAGCCACAAATTTCTTCACAGTATGATGATCACGCTTAAGTTTTTGTGAAATATCTCATGTTTACATACCTTGTCCAAGGCATTGCACTATTTGATGCTTTTCGGCAGCAGAGAGATCCTTTTTTCTTTCCAATATTGCTTGAAACCTGTGGCATGCTTAATAATGTGGAACATCCTTCTAAAGCAGTTTTCCTTTAATTGGGCTCATCTGGCAAACTAATTATTGCAGGTGTCTGAGATTGAGATCAGTGATCCAAAGAGCCCTGAGACACAATACCATCCATGAGTTTAATTGGAAAACAAAAAAAACTGAATGTTCATGACACTAAAATCTTATTTGCATTATAATTTGGAACACGGTGTAAGTTGCAAACTTAAGAAAAAAGTTGCAAATTTAAATGAAAAAAGTTGCAAATTTAAATGAAAAAGTTCAAATTTACATGAGAATAGTTGCAGATTTTAAAGAAAAAATTTTCAAGTTCATGAAAAAAAGTTGCAGATTTACAAGCTTTTTTAATGATGATATTGGAAGAAGGGGAACAATTGTGACCTGAGCTGGCAAAATGAGTTAGAATGCACACCAGGTAATTATGAGCTACAGACACGTGAAGTCATAAATCATGATTCTTTCTTTGTTTGCTGGCGGCAAGTCCCAGGAAAACCCCCGTCAGTGCCTGGTATATTTGTAAAGCTTGGAACTCCTACTTTCTAAAAATACACGTTTTTGCTGAAGACGTAACTCAGGACAGATTGAACGCAAGTTTTCAACCAGCCAAAATATAAACAAAATTGCCCTGTTGCTGGTCCGTTTTTGCGCAATCCCTACAAATGAAATATAATTTTGAAGGTCTTTCAATACAGAATATGAAAATAACATTACCTCAGTTTTGAAAATTTCCTCATTGCGACTCATTTTGCCAGCATGGGACACAATTCTCTTTTTTCATGGTTGGGGGGGGGGCATCTCCCCCCATCCCCCCTTGATTCACACCTCTGTCTCAGCCACTATCACACTGAGGAGGAAACGGTTTTATCCCAACAGGTTTTCAAATAAGTAAATGGTAAATGTTGTTCACTTATATATTTTATTCAACTCTGGATGACCAAAGTGCTTTACAGATCCTGCTATCCACCACTTCACACGCTCACCTCTGTAGTCATGAAGTCCTTTGAGCGCCTGGTCCTGCCCCACCTCAAGTCCATCACCACCCCTCTCCTGGACCCGCTGCAGTTTGCCTACCGAGCCAACAGGTCTGTAGACGACGCAGTCAACCTGGCCCTCCACTCCATCCTGCAGCACCTGGACTCCCCGGGAACCTACGCCAGGATCCTGTTTGTGGACTTCAGCTCCGCATTCAACACCATCCGCCCCGCTCTGCTCCGGGACAAGCTATCCCTGCTCAACGTACCTGACTCCCTCTGCAGGTGGATCACCGACTTCCTGACGGACCGGAGGCAGCATGTGCGGCTGGGAAAGACTGTCTCAGACTCTACTAGCATCAGCACCGGATCACCCCAGGGCTGTGTACTTTCCCCCCTACTCTTCTCCCTTTACACCAACTCCTGCACCTCCAGCCACCAGTCTGTCAAGTTGATCAAGTTTGCGGACGACACCACCCTCATCGGGCTCATCTCCAACGGCGACGAGTCCGCCTACAGGAGAGAGGTGGCCCAGCTGGCGTCCTGGTGCAACAATAACAACCTGCAGCTGAACGCTCTGAAGACAGTGGAGATGATTGTAGACTTCAGGAAAGTCACTACCCCTCTGCCCCCCTCACCCTCACAGGCTCTCCCATCACCACTGCTGATTCCTTCCGCTTCCTAGGCACTACCATCACCATGGACCTCAAATGGGAGCCGACCATCAGCTCACTCATCAAAAAAGCCCAGCAGAGGATGTTCTTCCTGCGGCAGCTGAGGAAGCTCAAGCTACCCACCAAGATGTTAGTGCAGTTCTACACAGCCATCATCGAGTCCATCCTCGCCACCTCCATAACCGGGTGGTACGCAGGAGCCACTGCCAGGGACAGACTAAGGCTGCAGCGCGTCGTGCGCACTGCTGAGAAGGTGATCGGCTGCAAGCTCCCATCTCTCCAGGATCTGTACATCTCCAGGACCCGGAGGCGTGCTGGCCGGATCATAGCCGATCCCTCACACCCTGGTCACGTACTGTTTGCCCCCCTCCCCTCAGGTAGAAGACTTCGGTCCATCCAGACTAAAACCTCCCGTCACATGAACAGCTTCTTCCCCTCTGCCATCAGACTGCTGAACACTAAGTGACTTATTGACTCTCGTGCACTATGTACAGCAGCTCAACCAGACTCATGTCAATCATCACTGTTTTCTTCCTGCATTACCGACTGCACTATATAGTTCTCCACAGTATCTGCTGCTCGCTAATATATTTTAACTGCTGACCAGTATCACTTACTCTTATTCTACACTTTATTGCAGGTATAGTTTATTTCTTTTATTTTATCATGTTTAATGTTGCAGCATTGCACCGAGACAAATTCCTAGTTTGTGTACTACATGAACAATGGCAATAAACCTGATTCTGATTCTGATTCTGATTCTGATGATGGCGGAGCTGCCATACACAGGTGTTGGTCTGACCAACCAGGAGCAACTGGGGGTTCAGTGTCTTGCTCAAGGACACTTTGACATGCAGACTGCAGACAGAGCGAGAATTGAGCCCCTCACCCTTTGAACAGTAGCCAGCCACACTACACCAGTGCCACAGCTGCCTCATTAAATGTATTTGATTTTATTCTAAAATCTGCTGCCTCTAAACTCTGATTTGTCATCATGACTCTGGCGGTGACAGTCACGACTGCAGGAGGTCATGTGATCATAAGGTTTGTTCCCCCCGGCTCCAACGCCACCACCACCGGTGAGCATTTGTTTGCCTTAACAACGAAAGCATTGGCCCATGTAGCCTCCACAGACTCCTAGAATCACTGCTGCTGCAGACTGACTGATGGAGGCGCCGGTGGTGATCAGCTTTTTAACAACATCCTTAACAACTGTTACTGATAACGAGGCCTTCTCAACACTAGTACTTCTTCAGTACTTGAGTACTCTACGATACTACACAGTACTCTGATGACAGGGACTTGAGCCTGGTGTCGTGATGATGAAGTTTCAGCACTGAAAAATCAGCTGCTTTTTCTCTCTTCACTGGTTCACATTTATCATTGACCACATTAGACTAATTTAATTAACCAGAACTTCTGAAAAAGATCCAAAATCAAACTTTTTTTTTTTTTTGCCAAAGCATCTTAAGCCTCCCACTCTTACCACTGAGCCAAAAAGAGTGAGAGATTTTCAGATGACGGTGCCATAAGTTCAAATCCTGTACTGGCCTGGGATGTACACTACCGTTCAAAAGTTTGGGGTCACCCAGACAAATTTGTGTTTTCCATGAAAAGTCACACTTTTATTTACCACCATGAGTTGTAAAATGAATAGAAAATATAGTCAAGACATTGACAAGGTTAGAAATAATGATTTGTATTTGAAATAATTTTTTCCTTCAAACTTTGCTTTCGTCAAAGAATCCTCCATTTGCAGCAATAACAGCTTTGCAGACCTTTGGCATTCTAGCTGTTAATTTGTTGAGGTAATCTGGAGAATTCTGACGCAATGAGCAAACACATTGTACCATTAGAACACTGGAGTGATAGTTGCTGGAAATGGGCCTCTATACACCTATGTAGATATTGCACCAAAAACCAGACATTTGCAGCTAGAATAGTCATTTACCACATTAGCAATGTATAGAGTGTATTTCTGATTAGTTTAAAGTTATCTTCATTGAAAAAAACAGTGCTTTTCTTTCAAAAATAAGAAAATTTCTAAGTGACCCCAAACTTTTGAACGGTAGTGTAGGTGTATGTCTACTTTGCCTAAGGGCAAAAACGACTAGATCAGTCCACCTTGATGTGAGGGTGAAAATGGACTTGGAGATCACAGGCTAAATAGGCAATTCTGGCCTTGGCCCAGTAGGTGGGCTGTAAAAGAAAGTGGGAACCTTTCACTCTACCACTGAGCCAAAGAGGAATTCCTCTACTAGCACTGAGCTAGTAGTAAAGGTGAACCTTAAGGTGTCAGGAGACTGCACCACTGATTAATTTCTTATGGAGGCGGGATCAGTAAAACAGCAATTCCGCCCAAGCAATCTGCTGCTCCCACAGAGCATACAGTGCATCAGGAAAGTATTCACAGCGCTTCACTTTTTCCACATTTTGTTATGTTACAGCCTTATTCCAAAAGGGATTAAATTAATTTCTCCCCTCAAAATTCTACACACAATACGCCATAATGACAAAGTGAATTTTTTTTTAGATTTTTGCAAATTTATTAAAAATAATAAAAAACTAAGAAATCACATGTACATAGGCATTCACAGCCTTTGCCATGAAGCTCAAGACTGAGCTCAAGGTGCATCCTGTTTCCACTGATCATCCTTGAGATGTTTCTACAGCTTAATTGGAGTTCACCTGTGGTAAATTCAGTTGATTGGACATGATTTGGAAAGGCACACACCTGTCTATATAAGGTCCCACAGTTGACAGTGCATGTCAGAGCACAAACCAAGCATGAAGTCAAAGGAATTGTCTGTAGACCTCTGAGACAGGATTGCCTTGAGGCACAAATCTGGGGAAGGGTACAGAAAAATTTCTGCTGCTTTGTAGGTCCCAATGAGCACAGTGGCCTCCATCATCCGTAAATGGAAGAAGTTTGGAACCACTGGGACTCTTCCTCGAGCTGGCCGGCCGTCTAAACTGAGCGATCGGGGGAGAAGGGCCTTAGTCAGGGAAGTGACCAAGAACCCGATGGCCACTCTGTCAGAGCTCGAGTGTTCCTCTGTGGAGAGAGGAGAACCTTCCAGAAGGACAACCATCTCTGTAGCAATCCACCAATCAGGCCTGTATGGTAGAGTGGCCAGACTGAAGCCACTCCTTAATAAAAGGCACATGGCAGCCCGCCTGGAGTTTGTCAAAAGGCACCTGAAGGACTCATACCATGAGAAACAAAATTCTCTGGTCTGTTGAGACAAAGATTGAACTCTTTGGCATGAATGCCAGGCATCATATTTGGAGGAAACCAGGCACCGCTCATAACCAAGCCAATGGTGGTGACAGCATCATGCTGTGGGGATGTTTTTCAGCGGCAGGAACTGGGAAACTAGTCAGGATAGAGGGAAAGATGAATGCAGCAATGTTCAGAGACATCCTGGATGAAAACCTGCTCCGGAGTGCTCTTGACCTCAGACTGGGGTGATGGTTCATCTTTCAGCAGGACAACGACCCTAAGCACACAGCCAAGATATCAAAGAAGTGGCTTCAGGACAACTCTGTGAATGTCCTTGAGTGGCCCAGCCGCAGCCCAGACTTGAATCTAATTGAACTTCTCTGGAGAGATCTGAAAATGGCTGTGCACCGATGCTTCCCATCCAACCTGATGGAAAAAAAACTTCAGGCTGTAATTGCTGCCAAAGTATTGAGCAAAGGCAGTGAATACTTATGTACATGTGATTTCTTAGTTTTTTTATTTTTAATAAATTTGCAAAAATCTCAACAAAAACTTTTTTCATGTTGTAATTATGGGGTATTGTGTGTAGAATTTTGAGGAAAAAAAAATAATTTTATCCCTTTTGGAATAAGGCTGTAACATAACAAAATGTGGAAAAAGTGAAGGACTGTGAATACTTTCCAAATGCACTGTAATTGCCTAAAGGCCACCCAGCCCCAAGGCAGCCAGACACCTGTCTCAGGAAGAAGGACAGAGGGCAACCCTGCATGGAGCACCCGTAACTACGAAACGAGGCCCCCAGGAGACCCGGAGCAGTGAGCCGCAAATGTAGGCCCACAAGCCACCCCGCCACCCAAGCACTGGCAGAGCATGGCACCGAAGGTCCGTGAGCCCGAGAACCACCCAAACCCCTGACCAAAGCTGACCCCGCTCCAAGAGTCCTGGGCCACACTGGACACTCACCCATGAGAGAGGATTCACACCCACTCAAGGGTCCCAGACACACACACCGCAAGAGCCACCAGGCACCCACGCCCAGAGGAGACTGTAGTGAACAGTGGGAAGCTAAGGAGGAAAGCCAACCTTCCCCCTCCGGAGGCGGCCCAGGCAAGCAAGGGGGTACCACACCTGTCTGTCCGGCACCCCGACCTCAACTCAACCACACACAGAGACACACTTCTGCACACATACACACATGCACACAGGCACACAAACAATCACGAGCCAATTTCTCGCTCCTTCTCAACCCTTCACTCATCCATTCATACAACTATGCACTGAGTTCAGTTTCACTGGCCACATCCTGGCTTGATTACTGCAAGTTCTGTTGAATCAAGAAATCACTTAAATAGAGCCTGCCTGACAAAGTGAAGTAGGATAAAAGAGCTTGAAAAGCAACACATCATGGCTTGATCTAAAGAAATTCAAATACAAAATATAGCCACAAGTGGCGATCATCGGGTTCAAAGCAGATAAAGACTTCGAGGTCTTGTTTGCCTTGGTCCAGAAAGTGCAACCAGTACATACAGTATTGTGTCAATGTGTCAGCTTGTCTGGTCAAAATCAATTGGAACTAAAGGCTTGTATCAATGTATTGCAATGTCAATGTCTTGACTTTTAATTTGCCAGAATTTTGGTTGTCAAGATAAACACAAAACAACACACGTTCACACTGACTCACCCAAGGTGTGAAAAAGTTGTTGTAAAAACTATGCTGGGCCCATAGGTGGCAATGGGACTTTTTTTACAACACCACATACTGTCGACTGTGTGCTGAACTTTTAAAAAAGTGGTTGTTAGTAAAAGTAAACACATATTCAACAACTATGTTCAGAAACATCTCTGCTGTTTAGTTTTGAAGAGATAGGAAAGTTTTTAATGTCCCAACACCATCTTAAATGTGGGTAAAAAGACTTGAATAGACCAACCATCGGGAATGCAGTTCATGTGCTTTGTAACAGTGATGTCAAGGTCACTGGTGTGTGAATGTGGTGTGATTGACATGTGTGTGCTGCTGGCTGTTTTGGACTGACACATTACTTAGCTATCCTATGCTACCATGCCACAAAGACAGAGGCATTGGCACCGATGGTGCTTTCATATTGTTTAGCAACAGTATTAAATACCTAAGGTCTAAAGCAGCGCTACTGTATGTAACTTTCTTGTTCTTGGTAGGAAGACTGAAGACTGCAACTATGGTGAGATGAACTCAGTCCAAACATCCACTCACTGAGTGCTTTGTTGCTGGTGGGTAAAGTTGTGCCCTGTGATTCACTGTTGGGACTCAGGTCATAGTCGTTGTAGTTTTTTCAGTGATTCTACAAAAAAAAAAAAAAAAAAAAAAGAGCTGTTGCATTCAATGTGGGTCCACTCAGGCTATAGGGGAAGTGACATTCATTCAGTGAAACATTGGTGTAATATAAAAATAATTTTGTAAACATTATTTTAAGGGGGAAATCTTAACAGTAGTGGTGGCCTAGAGGTAGAGTATCCGCCCCACAACTGGGAGGTCGAGGGTTCAAGTCCCAGCCGGGTTATACCAAAGACCATATAAAAATGGTACTTCTCACCTTCTAGCTTAGTGCTCAACATAACAGAATGGAGGAAGGAAAATTGGTTACTGAGCCACAGGGGGAGCACAAGCCAGTGTACTCCCTGTGTCAGTCTCAAGCTTGGATAAATGGGGAGTGTTGTGTCCAGAAGGGCATCCAGCATAAAAATCCTTGCTATATCGACATGCAGATCATTGTAATGATACGCGGTGGCAACTCCAAAAGAGAAAAGCTGAAAGATTTTTTTAAAAAAAATTAAAGGGGAAAATCTTACATAGTGTTGGCTTAAACTGCAGAGGACAGGCATGCTGTACTTCAGAAGAATACAACTTCCCTTGCAAGATTCACACCTGGGACCTCCATCAGAGCAGGGCATCACTTTAACCACACAACTGCTTCAGCTCACACTCTTTCTCAAATGAATGTTCTATTGAAAATGTTTTCAATGCTCTTCGCCCGTTAAGCTGCTGCTGCTGCAAAATGAGTCATGTATTTTTATTCTCCTCTGTCTTCTTCATCTACTTTGACTTTGTATGCTGTGTTGCTTGCACCACCTCTTGAATTGGAATGTTTGATCTTGAACATATGTAATCAACACACCCAGGCAACGCAGTCACAAAATTTGTGCTGCACATGCTCAGGGCCCACGGAGGTGCAGCATAAACTCAGCTTTAGAAAATGTTCTATTGATAAGACAGGCTGATAGACATTTCACAAACATGATTATTGCAACACAAACAGAATTGCATGAAATTTGGTGTTTTGCTGAAGAATCGTTGTGATTGTGTGAAGTTTCATCAAGTTTGGATCACAACATCATAAGATAAATACGAAGATACTGCACATGCCAAAGAGAAACTGTAGAAATTGATTGGCCTATAAAATCAAAACGGATTCACATTTTTGGATAATTTTAAGAACTTTCCATTAGCAGTATCTGTAGGGGACCTCCTGTTTAATTTCAAGGAATTTGGATGAATGGCCTCAGAAGAGTTCTTTTTTAATTCACTTGCACATTTTTGAAAATATTATGCAGAAAATTTCATTTTTAGAGTATAAGACCAGTGGAGAGAAGTTGCAGATGTCAGATATTAGAATAATGAAAGAGTTTTTAGTCTAGGTCCAGCCATTCTTGAGATACACTATTTGTAAAAATGCACAACTGTTTATTACAGCGCCACCTATGGATGCAATGCCTTAATTTTTGGTCTCTGAGTAGTGGGGAGAATTTCTGATCCTACTTATTACCGTTTTTACTCCCCGTGCACTTTTAGTGGAAAAGAAGAATAATTCCAAAAGGTTTGCTGAAACAAAGCTGCTTGGAACTCGATAATGTGAACCAAAAGCCCAGAACAACATCTAAAAAACTGCAGGCCTTAGTTTGGACACTGGTCCATGATTCAACAATAAGAGACTGGGCAAAAGTAGCATCCATGGGAGAGTTCCAAGGCCAAAACTTTTGGGAAAATACTCTGTGGACTGATGAGGCAGAAGTTGAACTTTTTGGAAAGTGTGCATCCCATTTCATCTGGCATAAAACTAACACAGCATTTTATAAAAAGAACATCATACGAACAGTCAGACATGGTGGTGGTAGTGTGATGGTCTAGGGCTGCTTTGCTGCTTCAGGACCTGGACGACTTGACATAATTGATGGAACCATAAGTTCTGCTCTCTAAAAGAAAGAAGAATGTCCTGCCTTCATTTCAGGACCTCAAACTCAAGCTCTCCAATGTGGCTGAATTTAAACAATTCTGCAATGAAAAGTGGCCAAAATTCCTCAACAGTGATGTAAAAGACTCATTGTCAGTTATCGCAAATGCTTGATTGCAGTTGTTGCTGCCAAGGGTGGCAGTTAGTAGGTTTAGGGGACAATTACTTTTTCACATAGGTCTAGGTAGGTTTGGATGTCTTTTTACCCTTAATAAAGGAAATCATTTAAAAACTGCATTTTATATTTACTTCAGTTATCTTTGCCCAATATTAATTTTTTTTTTGATGATCTGAAACATTTAAATGCAACAAATATGCAGGAAGAGGATGTTATGTCTGGAAATGATGAATGTGGACATGTCCACATGTTGAGGTCAGCTTTGTTAAATGATACATGAACAGGCTAAAGAGGGTACACACTGCAGATGTTACTGGAAGAGTGGAGCACCAAAGAGTGCAAGAGGAGTGGCTAGCCCTGGGTTGCTGTCTAATATACCCCGCGGTGTCATAACGTCACACGTGCGTACGTGCTACCGCAGCGTGGTATGTCGTGCCTTTTCACATATACCACATTTACTCCCCCCTTGAAAAGCTTAGAACCACATTTGTGAATTAGCCTTAGCAGGAGCAGCAAGTACACACAAAAACTGGCATATCGGCTAGTGTACGGTTGGTCATCCATCCATCCATCCATCTTCTATCGCTTTTCCAGAGGCTCGTGTCATGGAGGAAGCAGTTCAAGCAGAGAAACCCAGACCTCCGTCTCCCCAGCCACCTGCTCCAGCTTTTCAGAGAGGATACCAAGGTGTTCCTAGACCAACTGGGAGATGTAGTCTCTTCAGCGAGTCCTGGGTGCGTCCCGGGATCTCCTCCCAGTGGGACGTGCCCGAAACACCTCAAGTGGGAGGAACCAAGGAGACATCCTGATCAGCTGCCCAAACCACCTCAACTGGCTCCTTTCAATGTGGAGGAGCAGCGATTCTATTCTGAGCCTCTCTCAGATGACTGAGTTCCTCACCCAACCTTTAAGGGTGAGTCCAGCAATCCTACGAAGAAAGCTTTTTTCAGCCGCTTGTAACCATGATCTCATTCTTTTGGTCATTACCCAAAGCTTGTGACCATAGGTGAGGGTAGAAACGTAGATTGACTGCAAAATTGACAGCTTTGCCTTAGAGCTTAGCTCCCTCTTCACCACAACAGACTGGTACAACGTCCACACCACTGCAGATGCTGCTCCGATCCGTCTGTCAATCTTTCACTCCATTCTCCCCTCACTTGTGAATAAGACCCCGATATAGCAGGAGCTTGTCCCCAACCCGGAGAGGACAATCCACCTTTGTCTGGCTGAGGACCATGGGTTTGGACTTGGAGGTGCCGATTCTCATCCCAGCTGCTTCACACTCAGCGGCAAACCATCCCAGTAAGACCTGTAGGTCATTGCTGGATGAAGTCAACAGGACAACATCATCTGCAAACAACAGAGATGAGATGCTGTGGTCACCAAGCATGACACCCTCCATTACCTGGCTGCGCCTAGAAATCCTGTCCATAAAAATTATGAACAGGATCGGTGACAAAGGACAGCCCTGGCGGAGTCCAGCTCTCACTGGGAATGAGTCCGACCGAGTGTTGGCAATACGAACCAAACTCTCACAATGGTCGTATAGAGACCGGATAGCGTGTAACAACAATAATAATACGAAGCACCCCCTACAAAAAACCATGAGGACGTGGTCGAATGCCTTCTCCAAGTCCACAAAACACATGTAAACTGGTTGGGCAAACGCCCACGAACCCTTGAGGATTCTCGAGAGGGTAAAGAGTTGGTCCGATGTGCCATGGCCAGGCCTAAAACCACATTCCTCCTCCTGAATCCGAGGTTTGACCAATGGCGGGACACTCCTCTCTAGTACCTTGGCATAGACCTTCCTAGGGAGGCTGAGGAGTGTGATCCCTCTAAAGTTGGAGCACACCCTTCGGTTCCCTTTCTTAAAGAGAGGAACCACCACCTCGGTTATCATGCCAAAGACACTGTCCCTGACCTTCACGCAATGTTGCAGAGGCATGTCAACCATGACAGCCCTACAACATCCAAGGCCTTGAGGTACTCAGGGTGAATCTCGTCCACCCCTGGGGCCTGGCCACCAAGGAGATTTTTAACCACCTTGGCGACCTCAGCTTCTGTGATGGGCGAGCCGTCCCCCTTGTCCACAAGCCCTGCTTCCTCTGTGGAAGGCATGTCAGTGGGATTGAGGAGATACTCGAAGTATTCCTTCCACCGCCCTAGGATATCCCCAGTCGAAGTCAGCAGCACCCCATCTGCACCATACACAGTGTGGACAGGGAGCTGATCCCCACTCCTGAGCCGCCGGACAGTTTGCCAGAATATCTTTAAGGTCGACCGAAAGTCTTGTTCCATGGCCTCACCAAACTCTTCCCACACCTGAGTTTTTGCTTCAACAACCAGCCGAGCTGCACTCCACTTGGCCTGCCGGTACACCTCAACTGCTTTGGGAGTTCCACAAGCCAACCAAGCTCGATAGGACTCATTCTTCAGCTTAATGGCCCCCCTCACCACTGGCATTGTTATGGACAAACTGGGGTTAGCACAGAAGTCCAATATATGAACCTGAGTGGTGTTCAGTTATTGGACTTCTGTGCTAACCCCAGTTTGTAGAATAACCCACACAACCATGCGGGTTATTCTGCCACTTTGAATGGATAGTTCAGAACTCAGCGGGGCCTTGTCGAGCCCGTGGTGGCCACGGTCCTGATGGTGTTGGTTCAGGCTAATATGGACACATCACTGGACTCGTGGCCTGCTCATCAGCAAAGTCCCAGTCCGGGTCCCACACTGGCTGGTTTGGCTCGGTTGCTGTTTCTTTGTCTGGAGCAGGTGCTGGTGTTACCTTTCTCAGACGACTGCCATGCTATCGTGACCCATCAGCCATCTGGAGGGGGCTGGTCCAAGTTGAGCAGTGATCTGCATCTGTGGTGAATGGAACATCTGCAGCTCATGCGGGCAGTTGGATTGCCGGATCCAGACCCAGTCGAGCACCGTGAGAAATGATTGTTTTCGCTTCACGCTGTGCTACTCCTCCCTCGTCTCGTGAGTGGTGACAGGCACTATTGCTGGGATGCCATCTAACGGAGGACATGAGTGAGTTGTAGATGGTTGTAGAGGTGAGCTGGTCTGTCGTTGACAGGGTGGACCCTACATCCTCCCCGGTGCTGCGTTGATACAGACTGGAACTCCTGCGGCAGTTCAGGGAGGCTTATGCCGTGTGAGGATCAGCTCCCAGTCTCCCGTGCTCTGCTCATTGTGCGGTGTGAAGCAGGGAGCGACTGTGCCCACGCCTGGGCGAAGTGGGCTTGGGCTGTCAGCAGCTTCTCCTACAGCTTTGGGGTGGTGGTGTGCTCTGCTAACTGGTCCCACATCATCTTGTCTTCCAGTTGCACAAACCTACATGTACTAGCCAAACAGTGGACGTCAGCAACATATTGCTGGACTGACTCACCCACACGCTGTCGGCACTGGCGAAACTTAATTCTGACCAACACACTCTCGGGGGTGGCAAAATATCTGGCCAACAAAGCGACACACTCGTCGTAGGTATCCACAGGTCCAAGCATTCTAAAGACACATTGTCCCTCACTGTCGAGGCAGTGGATTAGCATGGTGTGCAGCCTAAGCTTGCTAGCTTTAGCTAGGTCAATGGCGGATACAAACATTTCAAACGCGTCATGCCAGTGAGGCCAAGGAGATGGCTGGCTCACCAGGCAAAGTGAAGAACGGTGGTAGAGATGTCAGCAACATTTCCATTATTCTCGTCGCCAGTGTTATGTCTGGAAATGATGAATGCGGACACGTCCATGCGTTGAGGTTAGCTTTATTAAATATTAGCCGAACAGGCTAAAGAAAGAGTACACAGTGCCGGTGTTATTGGAAGGGTGGAGCGCCAAAGAGTGCGAGAAGGGGCGGCTAGCCCTGGGTAGCCGTCTAATGTATGTGCATATGTGCTACTGCAGTGTGGCACATCGTGCCGTTTCTCATATATCATGGGGGGGAATACATTTTCACAGCACTGTATCTGTGCTGTGTTCCTTAGATATTATTTTTTTCGGGGTGTACATGCTTAGCTTTGTTTTTCTGACCCGGGCACTGTCCTTTGCTTTTTCAGTTTACCAGTGTTTCCATTTCTGTTCAGTCTTTTCTTCGTTATTAGTTAAATAAGTCCTCACTTTTACCTGAACTCTGCCTGCATCTGGGTCCTCCCTTGCCTGCCTGCCTGCCTGCCTGCCTGCCTGCTTTGCCAATCCATGACAGTTTAAAATTAAGGAGCTTTGTTGCTCTCAAACTTGCCTTGATTCTTGGCAGATGTTGGGGAAAATTCATTTTAATTTTGCTTCACATCATTTCAGCACGTGTCATGCTGCAAAACTCTTAGTCTGGGATCCCACAGATACATTCAAAATAGATGACAATATCCACTTAAGTTTATTGAACTGTAACGTTGTTGCATTGTGGCCCAATTGTTGTGATTTGTGGTTAAAATATGTTGCACATTGTCAGCCGCAACACTTATCTTTAGGTTGTGCCATCAGATAGAGATACATTTTTATCATGGGGCCAAAATGTGCCAGTACTGCATTCCTCACACTAATACACAGCTACCAACCAGCAACGGAGCAAATGATGACTCATGGATCCATGCTGTCCATGCCAAATTCTGATCCTACCATCTAAACACTCAGCACAAAGATTTTCTGACCAGGCTACTTTTTTAACCTGTCTGGCCTGTGGCCACTGGAGCATCACATTTATTTTTCTTGGCTGACACATGTAATTGTTAAAAATGGCATATTTTTAAATTTCATGCATTCTGCTCAAATTGATGTATGCATCATTTACTGACTTTAAGCCGTATTTGCTTTGCATAGAAGGGGGGATTGAATATTACACAGTAATAATCAGAGAACAGTAGTTACAGTTATTCAAGTACATGTACTTCAGTAACCTTTCCGGGAAACGACATACTAATTTGGTAATAATGGACCCAAACACAGACACAGGGAGGATGCAAAATAGTATTTATTGTGATGAATTTAACAGTGGCTTTTCTGGTCTTGGCAACACTGGGGAAGAAGGAGGGACTGGTAAGTAAACAAGCAAGAAATGAGGAATGAATTTTCAGAGGGGAGTAGATATTGCAGCAGGTTGGTAAAGCTCAGGATTGCTTGTTGGTGTGCTGCCTGGGCAATGGCATCCCACCCGGTTTGTTGAGATGTGTCTGATGGAAGTCCATCCTGTCATCCACAATGAAAAGCCCGAGGGATCCAGGATCATTCTTCTGGCCTGTAACCCTTCCAATCCACCAGGTATTGAAATTCTCGCCCCCTGCCATGAATGTCCAAGATTCGATGGATAGTGTACACCAGATGTTTGTTGACCATTTTGGGAGGATATGAAGGCTTGGAGGGAGTACAGAGGGGATGGGAGGTGACAGGCTTGATCTGTGAAACATGAAAGATTGGATGTATAGTACATGTAAAGAGGGAGGAAGACTGAGGCGTACATCAGAGGCATTAATGAGTTTTGAGACTAAGAATAGACAGATGAAACAAGGAGAACGTTTCTTTGAATCAGATTTTAGAGGGATGTTGCAAGTGGACAGCCATACCTTCTGACTGGTTATGTAGTTTGGGGACAGAACCCTCTTATGGTTGGTGAGGGTAAAAGAGTGCAGTTCTTGTGGCATTCCTGAAGTGCTGGCAATGGAAGCTGTGGTGCTGGATGGAAGGAACAGTGATCTCATCCAACATGATGGGCGGAAGAGGTGAACTATACCTCAATGAGACCTGGAAGGGAGAGACTCCCATAGCAGAGGAGGTGACCGAGTTGTGAACATGCTCCAGCCAAGATAGATAAAGACTCCATGATGCCGGATTGGAAGATGCCACACATGAAAGCCACCTCCAGTTCTTAATTTGCTCTTTCACACTGGCTGTTGTTCTGAAGGTGACAGCCAGAGGTCAGATTGATCTTTGAGCCAATGGCTTTGTAGAAGGCCTGCCAGACCTGGAAGACAAACTGGGGACCTCTGTCAGACACAATATCAGATGGAATACCATGCAGGTGAACAATATGATGGGTAAGTAAATCAGCAGTTTCTTTAGCAGAGGGTAACTTAGGTTGAGGAACAAAATGAACAGCTTTAGAAAATTGATAAATGATGGTGAGAATGGTTGTGTGCCCATTGGAGGGAGGAAGGGCAGTAACGAAGTCTAAGGCAATACTGGACCATGGACGACTGGGGAAGGATAATGGTGGCAACAGACCAGAAGGTGGAGTAGAAGGATATTTATTAGTGGAGCACTGTGTGCAGGCCTGGACACACTCCCAGACATCCTTGCCAATTGAGGGCCACCAGAAGGCTTGTTTAATGTGCCAGAGTGTGCGAGAGGTCCTGGGATAACAGGCAAATTTGGCCATATGCACCCAGTGGAACATGTTGCTCCTGACTAATGTGGGTATACTACAGCGCCAACCTCCACCACAAACTGTTCAGAGGGGTCATTTTAGGTAAGGATAGGTGCCTGGGAAAAAGGGTCTTTAGGAGCCTTAAGGTCTTATCCTTCAGGCTTCTCAAATGCACGACTAACCGTTCGTGAGCATTGGGAGTGTTTGCAGGAGTACTCTCTGAGCTGATTATCTCAGCAAACTGAAAGAGAGATTTGAGCATAGAGGGAGATGGGATTGTTGTGGCAGGCTAGCTCATCATGGAGATGGGAATTTAGGCTGTCCGGGTAAAAATTCCCTGGAGCGCCGCATCAATTGAGAGTGCCTTGACGGCAAGGGCATAGAAGTCTACGAAGTGTCTGCTGACCCTTTTCGATCCCTGACACAGATTTTAATTAGTGACTGTTAATATCACCTTCACAATTGGTATGGTCAAAGACCTTCTCAAATTCTTGGATAAAATGAGATACGTATATTGGTCATAATCTAGACTGTCGATGATTCCATGTGCCCAGGCAGTCATTTAAAAGGTTAGCAATGTAACTTATTTTACTATGGTCTGTGGTAAAATGCTCAAGCACATGCTGAAAGACTAGTTGGTGCTGCAAAAGGAAACACTGACATTTACCCATTGCCCGTTGTAGTGGACAGGAGTAGAAAAAGTGAGAGTTTGGAGGTGCAAAGGAGAACCTGACTGTGATTGTGCAATGGAGGGCAGAGAAACACAGGAGTGAGCTGCAAAAGTGGTTGATAGGTGGTGAATTTGGTCATTAAAGGGAAAACTCAAAAAGGGAAAGGGAACTCAACACTGCATCCCCTGGGTTGTGATATGAAGAGCTAAATGAGCTCTTCAGTGTGTTCAGCGTGTCCTGCATGGGGTGGAACTCAGACTCCATCAGAGATTACAAATATTAATTAATTATTATCAAATTGCTCAGTCAGAACTAACTGCCTCCTAACTGCCTCCCTTCATTGGCCTCTCATGGAGTTTGGAATTGAGTTTGGAATCCTTCTTCTCACTTGCAAAGCTCTAGACAATCAGACCTCTTTTTATTTGGAAGATCTGATACTGCCCTATTATCCTAACAGAGCACTATGCTCTCAATATGCCTCTTCACGGGGAGATTGTCACGTCAGGAAGGATTATTTTGCGCTCGCTGTGAGAATTGGACTTTTTGGGACTGCTCTCATTCGTGAGTAAACTGATTAGCGTTTCTTTTTATGGTTCGCTGCTACACTTTACCTGAAGCGTTTGCTAAGCTAACACTATTGCTATAGCTAATGCCATAGCTAGTCATAGCACCTAACACCGATACAAAGGAGCGACTCTGTCCCCGGTTTGTCTCACTGACCCGGCATCAGCCCGGTAGATGACGGCTGAGCCTCTTGCGCAGATTCTTAGAATCTTGTGATTGGGGCTAAATAGTTGGCCGGGACTAACAGTTGGACGGGAGTCGGATCGGAGTTCAAGTACATCGGCGGTAGGAGATGAGGACCAGTGGAGGAGCAGCCGGGGCCCCAGCTGGATAACAGCCGGAATCGGAGCCCAGTTACAGCGGCGGGGCTCGGTGGAGGAACTACTGAGGAAGACGGCGGTAGGCGGCGGGGCTCAGCGGAGGAACTACCGGGACCCCAGCTGGACAGGAGCAGGATTGGAGCTCAGCTACAGCGGCGGTGGCCGGCGGGGCTCGGTGGATGGGCTGCCGGCACCCCAGCTGGACAGGAGCTCAATTGCAGCGGCAGTAAGCAGAGGGACTAGCAGCGGAGGGGGCTAGCTGAGGCCCCAGCTGGATTTGAGGTCGGTCGGATCAGATACCGGCGACACCAGCAGGGATTGTTTTACTATCAACAGATCAGTAAAAATGCCACCTAAGAAGGAGGAAATGGAAGAGATCAAAAAATCTCTGAACTTCTTGTCAGAAAAACTGACCAAAGTGGCTAGTCAACAGCTTAAACTATTAGGGCTAATGGAAGAAGTCCGAGAATTAAAATTAACAATTAAGGAAAAAGACAAAAAAAATTGCAGACTTGGAGCGACGCGTCGAGGATCTTGAACAATATTCTCGTATGGATGATCTAATTATAAGTGGACTAGACATTAAATACCAATCATATGCCAGTGTTACAGCAGGAATGAGAGGTGAGGAGGCTCCCCTGAGTGAATCAGTCTCCCTGGAAAACCAGGTGCTTCAGTTCCTTGAAAGCAGAAATATAAAGATTGAAGTAAATGCAATTTCAGCCTGTCATACTTTACCCAGAAAAGATAATAAAACAAAGAAATCAATTGTGATGCACTTTGTGAACAGAAGGGTAAAGAATGACATACTGAGGCAGGCCAGAAAGCTACGGGGAACAAAAGTTTACCTAAATGAACATTTAACAAAGACTAATGCTGAAATAGCACGGCAAGCACGGATGCTGAAAAGACAAAATAAGATACAGGCAACATGGACAAGAAATTGTAGAGTTTGGATCAAACTAAATGGAACACCTGAGGAAGCAAAGATCATAATAATCAGAGATCTTACTGACTTAAATAAATATAGATTAACACTGATTAAGAAAATTAAGAGACTATGATAATCCATATCCACACACACGGCAAGAATAGTTCTTTTGTGACATACCATGTCAATGTACTTAAAAAAAAAAACCCTAAACAAAACAAACAAACAAAAAAACTTATGACTGACTTGAGTAGACATCAATTATCCCCAGTTGGAGGAAGTCATTTGACACAGAGAGAGGAAATTCAAACTCTGAAAATATGCCATTATGCTGAACATAAACACAAGAGATGGAGGACGATATTGATCCTGATAACCACTTTTTCAATAATATTCATAATCATTGTGAATATTACACTGAAAAGCAATTCAAAAGTCAAGTGCAACTAGATTGTAAACTATCAATAATACACTTCAACAGCAGAAGTCTTAACAAAAACTTTCCACAGATTCAGGACTATTTAAAACAGCTAGACAGAAAATTTACAGCTTTCGCAGTCTCTGAAACTTGGCTTAATGAAGAGCAGGCTCCTCTGATGGCAATAGAGGGATATCAAATGTTTTATATTAACAGATCTCAAAAAAAGGATGGTGGTGTTACACTGTATATTGATGACCTGTGTAGGTGTAAGCTTGTAAATGGAATGTCCTTTGCACTACCAGGGATTCTGGAATATGTTACTGTTGAGACTGACCAAGATAAAACAAAAAATCTAAGTATAAGTTGTATATATAGAATGCCGGGAACTTGCATTGAGACTTTCAGAGATAAATTAGTCGAGCTGTACAATAATATTACTAGTAAGAAAATGGTTGTAATTTGTGGATATTTCAATATTGATTTACTAAATCCATTTCAACAAAATGTAATTACAGAGTTCATGAATTCTATGTACAGTATGAGTCTATATCCCACAATAACACATCCCAGTAGAATCACAGTTCACACTGCTACACTTACTGATAACCTGTTTGTTAATATTATTGATAAGAAAATAGAAAGAGGATTATTGATAAATGATATAAGTGACCATTTGCCAGTCTTCGCACTTATCCATGGCCACACGGGGCAATACAGAAAAAACTTTAAAATCTTTCAGATACAAATCACAAAATGAAATCAGTTCTTTTAAAGAAGACTTGCTGAAGCAAGACTGGACAAAAGTCTATGTATCAGATGTAAATGAAGCCTATGACACATTTATGAACATTGTAACCACTCTTTATGAAAAAAATTGTCCATTAGTAAAGAAAAAGCTAAAACATAAATTTGTCAACAAGCCATGGTTAACCAAAGGATTACAAAAGGCGTGTAAAAAGAAAAAATTATTATATAAAGCTTTTCTAAAGAAAAGGACAAAAGAGGCAGACCAGCGGTATAAAACATACAAAAATAAGTTAAAGTCCAAATGTCATGTAATAGGGTCCTTAAAATGTCTTGAAACTAGATATAAAAGGGAACCAATCCGTTCGGGTCTTGGTGCATATGCTTCAGTAACGCCGGAACATTCGTTAATTTAAAACTGCCGCGCTTGGCCTGACGTTACCACTCAGGGCTCCCGGAATCGCCTGGGGAAGAAGGCGGAAGTGACGAAACAGATTGTACCCTAGTTTGATGCTTGGGGTATCCCGATTGATTGTTTATATGGAGACTGGAAGATTGAAGTGAGCAACAAGAAAGAAAAAATTGGATATTTCACCCATACCGTAAAACGGGGCTATAAGGGACAGCTGGGTAATAAGGGACACTTTTCTGGGAAATGTTTTCATACCTGTCAAGTTATACATTTTCGCCGTATTTTAATACGGGGAAAATGCAATTTTAGCAAATACGGGCGTATTGCCATTTCTGTACGCCCAAAAGAAAAATATACGGGAAAAAAAATTAGTGAGTGTGTTGAGGAACACGTCGTGTGTGTGACCCCCACAGCTAGGGGGCTGGCAGAGCGCTCAGCGTGAGCTGTTATCACTACAGTGAGAAGTGTGGACTCGTCATTAGGCTGATGGCCGGGGCGGGCAGAGCGCTCAGCGTGAGCTATTATCACTACAGTGAGAAGTGTGGACTCAATCATTAGGCTGATGGCCTCACACTTTCTACTGTCCTGCGGCTCCGGAACAGAGAGGAATCACCTTCCAAATCCAATGCATCACTAGCAGAAGTGATGGTTTGTCATTTTTTTGTGGCAGGGCACAATCTACCCCCATTGGTACCCCACCTGATCTGATCCGCCACTTCAGAAATGCTAGAGTCAGCAAAGGCTGCTACTTGGAACTATAACAAGCAGCATCAGTGAACATTTTCTTGTTTCAAGTTCATCCAAGTGCATTAGTGTAACAAAGCTGACAAATAAAAACTCTTTAATTCCAAGTGTATATACAGTATCTAGCTGACAATTAAGAACTATATTCAGAATAATTCTTATTGTGTACTTTCAAATTAAGCAATCTACCTTGTGCTAATGTAAATTTGAAAAATATTTTTGTATTTTTTGTATTTTATTTATTTTTTTGTGCTACTTGGCTTATTATTTTCACATTACCAAAAAGTTGTGGCTCAAGATTGTGTCCATAAAAGTGTACATTTGAATAAATATGTCTGAAATAGGTCATGTTGCAGTTTTTTTTGGGGGGGGGGGTTTCAGTTTTCTTTCATCTGCCGATAAATACAGTTTTTAAGTACTCAGTACAGGTGTGAAAGCCCCCCAATAAGGGAGGCATGAGGTATGCCTTGACAGGTATGTGTTTTAAGTGTAATTCTGCTTTTTTTATTTTGAGCAGGACGCAGAAAAGTGTCCCTTATTACCCAGGGTTATGGCCCTATACACACGATCCTGGGGATTTTAATACAAGTCATTTTCCACAATTACTTCCATTTCATCCTTGATTTTGTTGCTACAACTGAATGAGGAAAGAAAGGGTTCTACTGTAAGCTAGCGCCCTACTGTATCGTCATAATAATGGCTTCCGAAAAATCGATATTTATGGGGCGCCCTCGACAGACCCCCTTTGGCTTCCCAATTTTGCCGGTGGTTATAATTAATTTAAACATTATGGGGTACCCCCCCACAGCAGCCACGGACAAACACAGCGCTGGACTAGAGCAATTAACAGGACAGTGAGATGTGTGTGTTGAGATCAATAGGCAGCCTTCCTGTGCTTAGTTCAGGCACCAGCATCCTGTGGATATGTATGACGCAAATGCAAACATTCATGCTTCCTGCTCGCATTGTGGTACAAATGTCACATGTCTGAATGCATTTCCTTTGATGATAAAATGCCTTTGATGTATTGTCCGTTGCTGGGTATTTAAGTGGCTGAATTCATATGTTCACCCTCTGTTCTTCTTCTGACTGCTTCTGACTACAGCTCATGAGAGCCTGAGAGCGATCCCCAGCATGCTTATACAGCAGCTGGGGTGAGCTCCGTGATGGCGATGATTTGATCAATAAACTTCATTAAAACTCCAGACGCCGTGTCTTATTTTAACATCGCCACACTGGTGATCCCGCAGACGCACACGCTTTGTGGGACGCATCCTTCTGGTCTGGACAACCACGCTGGCGACCCGACGCTGAAAAGAACACGCTGCCTGCAAACGCAGCACCCGGCAGTGATTCTCCGACGACGAGCGAACGCGGCAGCCCGACTGATCTGCCCTTCCTTTCTGCTTCAGGGAGACTTTGACGCTCTTCGGAGACCACCCACGACCGGGAAAGCTGAGGAAATTTCATGGTGAGGTCTGCACGCCTAGATCGGCACATCCACGCTGGACCGGCCGCTCTCACGGCTCCTGACACACGATTCTGTGTCTCCATACGAGAGCGCACACACCTTGCCCTCTCTCCACGACGGCGGCCCATGGCCGACGGAGAACGCGTGGACCTGAACGCACCATGACCCGGCACGAGCGACGACCAACAGCCCGAACAGGGGAGACAATCGGTGCCGACTGCGCAGATCTCCATCAAGCCCCCTGACCCTGATTCGCCTCGCGACAGCGGACCGGCCATGCACAGAAGCCTCGCATCAGAACAGCGCAGCTGGAAGGCACGTGGCCGCAGCGCGTGCCACGCACCAGAGACAAGCTGGCTCTACAGACTTATACATCATCCTCCGCCGCTGCACACGGCTCTTCAGGACTGCTCACACACCTGAAGCACACACGCAGCCCGCACACAGGATTTGGTGTAAGTCTCAGCCACGGCGCACGACGGGAATCCAGCCGTCAGCTGTCCCCGAGGGCTTTAGGGCCGCGAACGCACCTAAAGCCTAAACGCCAAGTCCCGCACATAGCTTCAGCTCCTGTTTTTCTTCATTGCCGGACTGAATCGCGAGAGGAATCAGAGACTAACTTTTCTTCCCACAGCCATGGACATCCCCCGCCACTTGCTACCCCCACCCTCCTCCCTTCCCCGGCACAGACTTTCCCCGCAGCTCGCCACCAAAGCGGGACTACCGAGGTCTCAGCTCCCCGCTAAGCCCTCTGGGGGGGGAGTGTATGGGGTACCCCCCCACAGCAGCCACGGACAAACACAGCGCTGGACTAGAGCAATTAACAGGACAGTGAGATGTGTGTGTTGAGATCAATAGGCAGCCTTCCTGTGCTTAGTTCAGGCACCAGCATCCTGTGGATATGTATGACGCAAATGCAAACATTCATGCTTCCTGCTCGCATTGTGGTACAAATGTCACATGTCTGAATGCATTTCCTTTGATGATAAAATGCCTTTGATGTATTGTCCGTTGCTGGGTATTTAAGTGGCTGAATTCATATGTTCACCCTCTGTTCTTCTTCTGACTGCTTCTGACTACAGCTCATGAGAGCCTGAGAGCGATCCCCAGCATGCTTATACAGCAGCTGGGGTGAGCTCCGTGATGGCGATGATTTGATCAATAAACTTCATTAAAACTCTAGACGCCGTGTCTTATTTTAACATCGCCACAACATCACAGATTTCTTTTGGCTTACCATTCAACATTCTGGAGGCGATTAATGTCCAATTCAATGACATTTTCCACTGGTTCTGCTCTCTGGTCATCGTCGGAACTGTTGTCATCAGACAAAGCATCTGATTCCGTCTCGGACGGCTCGAACCTGTAAGGTTCTATGCCTCTGTTACTGTCTGAACCACTGTCATCAGTATCTGGGGTGTCGTCTTCCCTGAATTCCAAGTCCGATTCACCAGAGGACAAAACTAAACTAATTTATTCACAATCGCTGTCACGAATTGCTGTCAATTGCTGTCACTATCAATTGCAATACTACACAGAGTGAAATATTTGCTGAATCAACCCACATTATATGCTTTGTATCATTCATTTATACTCCCATACATGACATATTGTACTGAAGTATGGGGAAATACATATAAAACAAACATATATCCAGTCTTTATGCTTAAGAAGAGGGCTATTAGAATAATAAGCAAAGCTGCTTACAGGGAACCAACAAACCCACTTTTTTCTTAAATTAAAAGCTCTCAAGTTGAAAGATCTGGTTGACTTTAAAACTGCAGTAATAATGTTTAAAGTGAAGAATCTATCCCTGCCCGCAAATATCCAAAAGTTGTTCCAAATGAGGGAGAAACAATATCATTTCAGAAGAACATGTATATTTCAAAAAACCTTCAGTGAGAACTACCACCAAGCAACACTGTGTTTCAGTGCAAGGAGTCAGACTGCGGAATGCTTTTGGACCTGAATTAAAATCATGTACAACGCTTGGACAATTTAAACAAAAACTAAAGGAAGAAATACTGCAAACATATATACAAGATGACATGTAAAATCACATAAGGATTGTCATATCCAGTCTGTGTTGTGTTGTAGCTTAGTTTTTTTGTAACGTTTTGTCTTAGCTTTGTTCTGAATTGTAATTGCTTTTGTTTTGTTTTTCTTTTGAATTATTGGATGGAATATGGGTGGGCAATATAAGCTGCGGCTTCAGCCATCACCCATTTCGGAAAAACTTATGTTGAACTGTATAATCAGAGGAGTTATTGTTAATTTGACCTTGATGGATTTTTCCCCCCTTTGTTATATTGTTCTGTTTCTTTTTTGTTAATCTTTACTTTTAATCTATCCAAAATAAAGATTCATTAATTCATTCATATTGGTGGGACTGTACTGACATGAATTTGATAATAATGGACCCAGAAGCAGATGCAGAGAGGAGACCAAGGTAAGATACAAAGATAAGTATTTATTATGGTGAATTTATCAGTGAGTTATTTCTGGTGCTGGCAACCCTGTGGGGAAAGGAGAGGAGAACAGTAAGTAAACATGCAGATAATGAGGAAATGAATGTTCAGATATTTCAGTCTTACTTTAGGTGCTGTGAAGGAACAGTGAGTATTGTACCTGAGTAAAGTAAATGTAGAATATATTTTATTCTTAGAAAAGAAAAACTGTTAAACCTTGATAAATGCTCATTTTTCTGTAACTTGATCTTTCTAAAATTACTTCTTCCTGATCAATTTTTGTGAATTTATAATATTGTGTAATTGAATAGACACTGAAATCATTGTCCTATCTTGATTCAGGAAAAAAAAAAAATCTGTTACTGTTCACTGTTTCTTCAACCCAACCATGAGCGGGAGAGTACAACCAGATCGGTCAAGGCCCGGTTTAACAATAGCCACTACTGTCCTGCTTGGGACATGGTCATCAACCATGTCCGTGCTTTTTGTTGGTTTTGGACTCATTATATTACCATTGTCATTAGTAGTACTCCTTAGTCCTTGTCATATCCCGAGCGCTATTTTGTCCGTGCTCAGACTACACATCATTCCTGTCAGGCTTTGACAGCAGTGCTGTCATTCTGGCTCCCCAGGCTCTGATTGGTCAAACACTCGGGAGTTCCCTGCTGTCAGAGCCTGAGCAGCTGTGCTGCATTTGCGGTCGTTGGCAGCCGGCTTTAAATGCCTGCGCCAGCGGCTGCATCTTGCGGCTGTCTTGTCAAGCATTCTTGTCAACGTTCGTGTCAAGCATTCGTGTCAGCGTTCGTGTCATCATTCGTGTTAACATTTCCTTAATGTTCATCCACGGTTCTCCGCTAAAGTAAGTGTGTTTATGGTCTTAGTTATTGTTAGTATTCCTTGCCTTTTCCTTCGTCTGATGACGAGCGAATGTCCCTCGTCTCAGCTGTCATTGATCTGTGTAACGTTCGTAGTTAATCTTGCCGCTCAGCCCATGCGGCTAGCTACCTTGTCCTAGCCTTGAACTGTAAATAAACCTAAGTGCAACTTAACTGGTTTGTGGCGTCTTATGCTGGCTCGTGAGGGCCAGACGTGACAGTAGACATCCGCCAGAAGGCAGACGCCGTTCACAGCAAGTTGCATTCAGGAGAACTCTGCTCTTTCCTGTCTGGGTACGGTGTACTGGAATTATGCCGTCACGGAGGGGTCGCACTCGGGGTTCCAACGACCAGCTGACCGAGGTGCTGGAGCAAGTGGATGAAATCCTCATCGCTGCCTCCGACCTCGATCTTAATCCTGATACCCTCATCGCCCCTCCCCTCCTCAGCTATCAGCCCGATGTACACTGGTACCTAGACCGGGCTGAGGATGTGCTCGACCAACTGCCTCCCCACTACGACAACCACCCAGAAGTCGACTCGAGGAGACTTGATATCGCCGCCCAACGCAGAATACTCCAGAGGTATCAGGAAGAAGAAGCCCAGAGGCGGAGGAGACGGAATCCCCGCTACCCGCTTTGGGATCCTGATCCCTTCCTCCATCCAGTCCAAGAGTTTGCACCGCCTGTGGCCCGTTGAAGACGTCGGCGTCGCGGCCAGAGACATTCTCAGCAAAAACCCCGTCCTGATCCTGCTCCGGATCGCTGGTATGACCCCTTTAACCAGACAGCTGTCTCTTCAGCGTCTTGCCAGGAGGGAACCCCCACAGCCTGTCTCCCCGGGCCGTCTTCCTTCGCTGATTCGCCAGCGCTTCTTGCCTGGCCCGCCTTGGCTGTCGCCCCCTCCTTTCCGACGTCTTTTCCAGCTGCTGGTTGTATGACGAGTTCCGCTCCGGCGAGCCCCGCATCGGTCCCATCTCGAGTACCCCCCCCCCCCCCCGCCCTTCCAGGGAGCCCTCTGCCATCATCCGACAGGAGGAGGAAGGAGCAACGTTCCCTGCAGCAGGCACCATCCCTCCCCCGGGAGACAGGCGAGTACAAGTTCACTCCTTTCCCCTTAATAATGATTTGTCTTGTCTGACTCCTGGGGGTGAGGTTCGGGGTTTGCAGCCCCCCGAGCCCCCACCACCTGCTGAAATAATTATTAAACCCGCTGCCTCTGTGTCTCCCCCCGCTGAGCGTTCTTCGACGTCAGCCAAGCGTCATCAGATGAGGTGGGGGCCTGCGGTCCTGGAGCAGAGGATTCTAGCCCCGCAGCCACGTCAAGGACGGAGGAGGGGATCGGACTACTGTTTGGAGCCTGTGCCGACGACGGAGCGTCCCCGGGTCTCCACGGAGGAGCAGTCCGACCCAGTGGGCCAGGGGCCCCCCGCCATCACATCGTAAGAGTTACCAGCATGGATATCGGCGCCGGAGGGTCCTCAGGCTGCAGAAGCCATCATGCCGGCTGCGGAATCCGACGCAGCTGAGTGGGAGCCAGAAGACGACCTCCTCCCGTCTGAGCCCGGATCGTTGAAGTCCTGGACGGCGTCCGAACTTGAGATCAAGCAAGTGCTCAGTGTTGTCTTTGTTTTTTCCATTGTTGAGCATTTTTGCCTGTCTCTTGGTGAGGCGAGCCGGGTGCAGCTGTCCATTGCATCCGAGCTTGTCTCGCCGGGTTCTGACGCTGCCGGTGTTCCTGATCCCGGTTCTTCTTTTTCTTCTGAGCCCTCCCCCAAGATCGCCGGTGCAGAGCAGACCCCTATCGCTGTGCCGGAGGTTCCGGGTTCGGAGTTGGAGGTCGGTACTGGTGTGGCCCTGACCCAATCGGGGTCCGACGTGGGTGCAGCGTCGACCCAGTCAGAATTCATCGTCAAAGTGGTTCTGACCAAATCGGGGTCCAACGTGGGTGCAGCATCGGCGGAATCAGAGTTCGTCACCGAGGTGGTTCAGACCCAATCGGAGTCCGACGTGGGTGCAGCGTCGGCGGAATCAGAGTTCATCACCGAAGTGGTTCAGACCCAATTGGGGTCCGACGTGGGTGCAGCATCGATTGAATCAGAGTTCGTCACCGGGGTGGTTCTGACCCAATCGGGGTCCGACGTGGCTGCAGCATCGGCTCAGTCAAAGTTCGTCCCCGGAGGGGTTCTGGCCCAATCTGGGCCCACCGTGGGTGCAGCGTCGGTCCAGTCAGGATTCCTTACCGGATTGGTTCCGGCCCTGCCAGTGTCTGTTTGGGTGGGCTCTGGAAATGGTGCTGCAGATCCACCGCCGAATAATCCCAAATTAATTCCCTACCCTCGTCATGTTTCTCCCTCCCCCGCATCTGGAACTGCGGGAATTAATCATAGTTGGCCCGGTTCTCCCTGGCTTTCCCCCGCTGTTGGAAGACCGTTGCCGATCCCTCTCAAGTCGTCTGGTTGGCAGGTGGATGCGGGTCGACCACCTGGAAGCCTGGTCTTCCCGTTTGGCTTCCGGGGCCGGCCTCCCGATAAACAGAACTGTACATTTGATGCCCTGGTCCGGCCGCCGGAGGCATGGTCATCCTCGGCCCGGGATTCGGGTAGGCCACCAGAACACGTCCCGCTGCCCCTGTTAGCGGTCTGGATGCTGGGGGCTGGGAGGCCTCCTGAACTGTATATTATGACTGTCATCTGGATGTGCTTCTTCCCCCTTCTTTCACCCCTCAGTAGTTTCTGTGATTTTGAGGGTTTTTTTGGATTGAAATACTCCACAGGAAGGATTATGGTGTACCCCGATGTGTGACTTGGCCATTGGTTTTTTTCCCCATTCAGTCCTGCTTATATACCGAGTTTTTTCTTCTTCCTCTTGTTTGACCTTTTGGTTTTGAAGACAACCGAGTTTATCTGATTTTGTTAGCATTTTTCCTCTATTTTTTGGTTCTATGGTTATTTTGTACAACGTTTATATTACCCCTATTTTGTGTTTTATGAATATATGTACCCTTGTCTGGCCAGTTCACACATTTTTGAGTTTAGTAGAAGGTTGTCTGTTTATTGTGTCTGGAATCAAGGAACCCCTAGAGTAGATTTTTTTTTTCCTTTTCTTTAGACATAGTACCATTACGATTGTTTTCTCACTGGCCATTGCCATGCACTTGCTGTAACGTCTACTTTAGATCTTTATTCTGCCAAATAGAGTTTAGTTGACCTGATTCTAGCACCAAAGGAATGAACCTGTTCAAATTATGTTTTTTGTTTCTCCCATGTTTTTTTTTTTTTTTCTCTTCCTTTTCACTCTTAATATCACAATTTGAAGTGCAGTCTTTGGAATTCTCAGCCACTAAATTTCTAGGAGAACTTTTGGACTCTGTCTGTTTTAAGGCAAGAATTCTCCTGAACTTTTTTTTTTTTTCCTTTATGTAAGCTCAAAACAGAATCATCGGCATTATTTACTGGCTTCTAAAGTGAAAACTAACTGACAGGGACTCTAGCAGAAACCTTACGTTTGGATATACTTCTAACGTTTGTTCTGACATTTTTGTATCCAAGGTCAGGTAGTTTATGGGTCTTTTGCTTATGTTCATTTTCCCATGTGCACTCAGGGCCACTGATCAATCACATCAGTGTCGGGTTTATACTATTGAAGGTTTTTTTTTGGTTTGCTGTCTATTCATGGCTGTCTATTCGTGAGAGTTTTTTTTTTCTTCTTTTCTGTAACGGTCTGGTTATCCAGTTTTGTGATGTCATTTGTTCATTGTTAAGCTATTTTCTCTTTGTGATACGCGTTCTTGTACAGTTTTTCTTGTTGTTTTTCTCCCCCCCACTTGTAAATTTATCCCGTTTGTGTTTCTGCCCCTGCCTTGTCTTCATGGTGATTTGTGTGTCTTTTTCTGTGAGGTTGATCTTGTCCCCCCTCTACCTGCCTCCCCATCCACCCACCGTGGGGTGGGGGTGTGTAGATGTTACCGGCGTCCGGGAGTTCGCCTTGAGGGGGGGGTCCTGTCATATCCCGAGTGCTATTTTGTCCGCACTCGGGCTACACATCATTCCTGTCAGGCTTTGACAGCAGTGTTGTCATTCTGGCTCCCCGGGCTCTGATTGGTCAAACACTCGGGAGTTCCCTGCTGTCAGAGCCTGAGCAGCTGTGCTGCATTTGCGGTCGTTGGCAGCCGGCTTTAAATGCCGGCGCCAGCGGCTGCATCTTGCGGCTGTCTTATCAAGCATTCTTGTCAACGTTCGTGTCAAGCATTCGTGTCAGCGTTCGTGTCATCATTCGTGTTAACATTTCCTTAATGTTCATCCACGGTTCTCCGCTAAAGTAAGTGTGTTTATGGTCTTAGTTATTGTTAGTATTCCTTGCCTTTTCCTTCGTCTGATGACGAGCGAATGTCCCTCGTCTCAGCTGTCATTGATCTGTGTAACGTTCGTAGTTAATCTTGCCGCTCAGCCCATGCGGCTAGCTACCTTGTCCTAGCCTTGAACTGTAAATAAACCTAAGTGCAACTTAACTGGTTTGTGGCGTCTTATGCTGGCTCGTGAGGGCCAGACGTGACAGTCCTTGGTTATTTAGTATGTTCTTGTCTGTTCTTAGTTCATATATCCTTTCTTATTTTGAAAGTATTTCTTGTTTAGCTTTAGTTCCTAGGCTGCCTCTTATTGTGAAAGGTTCCTTTTTTTCCTGTCTAGCGGTAGTCCATTTCTGTTCTCCCGTATGTTATCATTTAGTTCCTAACTAGTTCCCATCTTGTCTATTTAATTTCTCTGTCATTATTTATATGGTTACTTTCTGTTTCCTGGTGCAGCAACATTGCAGAATTGCAGAATTTCCCTCCAGTTCCAAGGTACATTTGGTATGGTCATTAGTCAGAACTGGACTCAGCAGGCAAAAAGTGCAGGAGGAAGAGGAGGCAGAAATTGGGAGAGCTGCGGGCTACAGACATGCTGCTGGACCTCATCACCGTGGCCCACAGCTCAATCTTCCCGGAGGACACTGCAGACTGTTGGGAAGCAGTCACCAATATTCTGGAAGCCCGACCAAGCCTGCGCTCCCTATCTTGGATGCAGGGGCTCCCTGTCTATGCCTTACCATCACCACCAGCCTCCTCTTCATTGCCATTTTTTGCCCCATCTGCCACCGGCTGTCAGTCTTGCCAAGCCGGAGGAATACAGCTGGACCTGCTGGGCGTTCGGCAGTCTGTGGTGGGAGGAAGGCCCTGGGAGATGCCATTCTTCCTGGCACTGGTCCTCCAGCAGACCCTCCAGCATCCCCAGTTCTGCCCCTGGAGGTTTTCCTGGCAGTTTCCCATCACAGTTTCCCATCAACATCACACAAACTTCTCTTCAGGTGATTTCTCTTCATTCTCCTGCTCCAGTCTCCTCACCTCCTCTTTCTCCAGCACCAGTCCCTGCTACTCGCAATTCTTCAGCACCAGTTCCAGCTCAAAGCAGTTCTCCAGCTCCAGCGCCAGCCCCATGCCATTTCCCAGCTGCTGCTCCTGGGGGGATTCCTGCAGCCACATTAGAAGGTCTCTTCAGGCAACTAACAGCATTCTCAGCAGCAGTGAAGAAGAAGGCCAGGCAAGTACTTCTTTCTCTTTTAACACCAGTTGGGAGGGGGTCTTACCTTGTTCTAGGCAGGGGTTCTCAGTGACAGTCACCCACTGCTGCTGAGCCCCTGTCACCTGTCTCTGCTGCCATCTTAATTTGTCCACCTTCACCAGCCTTTGACCTCTCTTCTCCACTTGAGGTCATCTCCTCCTCAGTCACCACACCAGAGGGATGGATGCCTCCACTTCTGCTGTTTTACCAGTTTCCACATCTGCTGTTCTGCCAGCTTCCATGTCTGCTGTTGTGCCAGCTTCACTACTGACCTCCTCTTCAGCTGCTGTGCCTCAGATCTCTTCTTCCGCTGTGCTCCCCGGACCCCCTCACCTGCTACTGTGCCCCAGAACCCTTCGCCTGCTGCTGTACCCCAGATTGCCTCCCCTGCTGTCCTGCCACTGTCTCCAGAGATTGTGGTTGTCCCAGCAGTGCCTCCAGAGATCGTAGTCCTTCCAGCAGCATTTCCAGAAGTTGTGGTTGTTCCAGCAGCATCTTCAGAGGTCGGGATCATTCCAGAAGCATCTCCAGAGGTCTTGGTCGCCCCCGCAGTGGAGTCGCCTGGGTCCTTGCCAGCAGTGGGATAAGGGGATAAGGACCTGTACTTACAGTATATAGTGGTACCTCTACTTACGAACGTCTCTACATACGGAATTTTCAGGTTACGACACGCCTCAACGGGAAAATATTGCCTCTTGTTACGAACGAAATTTCAGGATACAAAAGGCAAAAAAGTACGCGCTCCTCACAGCTCCCGTAGTTTACCGAACGTAAACATACCTGTAGCTGCTCTGCCATTGGCTATCGCCTAGCATCTTCCTGGTATCCCATTGGCCACGAAGTTTTGTTTTGTTTTTTTTTTCCAAAACTTTATTAAGAACAAGGTGAAAGTTTTACGTGTGTGTACAGTACAGAATTAACATTTATTCGCTATGGGCCCCAAGAAAGTGACGGAGATAAGTAGAAAAGGAGAAAAGAAGAAGAGAGTTTTTTTGTCCATACAAACAAAGAAGGAGATAATCGAAAGGTATGAAAAGGGGATGCGTTTGGTTGATCTCGCCAAAGAATATGGCCGTAATACATCAACGATCAGCACGGTATTAAAACAAAAGGAAGCCCTTACAAGCCGACAGAAGCAAACGTCCTTGGATCGTTTCTTCACAAAACGTCAGGCAAAAACCACTGATGAGACGATAGCAGTTAAAAGGTAAATGAACATAATTTTTATTATTCTTTCTCTTTTATTATTCTCTTTTATTATTCTTTCTCTCATTTTAAACTCTCATTTTATGTTTATTGTGCAGTAATCTAATTGTAACATGTATTTGTTACATGTTTTGATGCGTTTTTATGATTTATAAAAAATTTATGCCCGAATTTTGGGGGGCTTGGAACGGATTACGGCATTTACATGTAAAACGCGCCTCTACTTACGGAATTTTCACGTTACTAACTAACTAACTAACTAACCTGCACTTATATAGCGCTTTTCTAGTCACAAAGACCACTCAAAGCGCTTTCATTAATACTAACCCTCTATTCTAAGGGCCTATAGGAAACAAATATCTAGGGACAATTTTAGAACAGCCAATTAACCTAACATGCATGTTTTTGGCATGTGGGAGGAAACCGGAGAAATCCCGGAGTAAACCCACGCAACACGGGGAGAACATGCAAACTCCACACAGATCACTGTTGGTCGGGGGCTGGGATCGAACCCACGATCCCACGATCCCCACAATCCCCCGGCCAAGGGTAAACTGTGCTGCCGCAGTGCTAACCACTGCGCCACCGTGCAGCCCACGGTGCAGTTACGAGAATACTTCCGGAACGAATTAATTTCGTAAGTAGAGGTACCACTGTATAGTGTTTTATCTAGTCTCAAAGACCACTCAAAGTGCTTCACTAGTACTAACCCTCTATTCTAAGGAATTATAGGAGACAGATATCTAGGGGCAACTTAGAATGGCCAGTTAACCCAACATGCATGTTTTTGGATTGTGGGAGGAAACCGGAGTGCCCGGAGTAAACCCACGCAGCACAGAGAGAACATGCAAATGCCACACAGAAAGGTTCCTACCCCTGCCAGCCCAGGGATTTGAACCTGGAAAGTGATTGGCCACCTCCTTGGTCAGCACTGGTGACATGGCCTTGGCGAAGTAGATGTACTTCCACATGAACTCCTTGCTCACAATCTTATCCTTCTTCCTCTTGCTTCCATGAAACAGGTTATTGTGTTTCTTGTAGATCTGCAGCTCCTAACGGTCATCTGTGGCAGCATCTGGGTCCTCTGTGGTCAGGACATCAACAGTCCCACCTGGAACCTTCTCGCTGTTAGGCAACAGTGATAACCACTGTGCCACCACGCTGGAGCTGGAGCTAAGGCAAGTCCTCTTCTTTGTTTTCATAACATCTGTACTAGAGAAGTCTTGCTTTGCTCCTGGTGAGAAGACCCAGTTGCAGCTCCCATCTGCTTCTGGGCCCTCTCCATCGGGCTCTACTGCTGATGTTTGTGGTGACCCGACACCAATGTGTGCCTCCTTCTCCCTGTCCGATGTGGCTACATCAGGGGTGCTGTACCACGCTCCAGCTTCGTCCCTTGAATTCCACATTCCTCAGTTCCATGCTCCTGCTGCATCTCCTGAGTTCCATGCTCCCACTGCATCTCCTGAGACCCACACTCCCGCTGCATTTCCTGAGACCCATGCTCTCCAGTCTGCATCTCCTGGGGTAAGGTTAAGGGATAAGGGACAAGGACCAGTACTTGTATAATGCTTTTTCTAGTCACAAAGACCACTCAAAGCGCTTCACTGGTGACTACCTAACCCTCTATTCTAAGGGCCTATCAGAGACAGATAGGGGCAATTTAGAATCACCAATTAACCTAACATGCATGTCTTTGGATTGTGGGAGGAAACAAGAAGATGAAAAACTGTTTGCTGTTTCTTCATATGGCATGATTTGGGTAAACATGTATTGTTTATATCTTTGAGGGAGTGAAAAATTGCCAATTGGTAAAAGCTGCAAATTTATGCATTAAAAGTTGTGAAGGTATGAGCAAAAAGTTACAAATTTATGTGAAACAGTCACAAATTTATCACAAAAAGTTGGATATTTATTAGACACAAGCTGTAAAGTAACAAAAGGCCACAAATTTATTAGAAAAAAAACTCACACGAGGAATATAGCCTATAGATCAGACATTCATTGTTTTTGTTTGTTTTTTAGGGAAATGAATGAATGAACACAGATTGTGTGCTTTTTTCACTACAGGTTACAAAGGTGCTCTCTACTAAGCCTTGGCCTTGAGGCTTCTGTGAAAGGTTTTGACATACCCTGCTATCAGAGGCTCTGTGGCTGCAGTGGCCATTGTCAATCCAGTAAACAGAGGATGTGATGTATAAAACCTGCTGGATGCTGTCACTTTGAAGATTTCAAACTACAAACCTCTCCACTGTGACAAAGTATTCTGTATACATACATACATGTATGTATGTATGTATGTATGTATGTATGTATGTATGTATGTATGTTTGTATGTTTGACCATGTATGTATACATCTGTATACATACATGTATACATCTGTATACATACATGGTCCCCTCCGGTATACAACTAGGAAAATACCAGTCGCTACGGAGGGTGACAATATGTATGGGTACAAAATCATACCATGTAGGATAACTAGGTAGATGGTTATGCTGTTCATTCCATCTAGCTACAATGCTCTGGACTGTGTGTGTTTATATATTTGTTCCATCTAGCTACAATGCTCCGCACTGTGTGTTTATATATTTATATATTTATATGTACATATGTATACTCGCTGCTCTTGTTTTTTCTTGTCTTCTGATTGTTTCTCTGAGTGTTGCTATCCCTGTGCTGTTGCAATCCTGGAATTTCCCCATTGTGGGACTAATAAAGGCTTATCTTATCTTATCTTATCATATCTCGATCTTGTGTCCATTCGCATGTGCGTGTGTCCTGTCCCAGTTAATGAAAAACATACACACTCAGCTGTTGTATTTCTGTTAAATGTATTACTCTGAGGAAAATTAAATACAAACTATCCACATACACCCTGTGTTATAGCCTATCCCAAATCATTTGTAAAAACAGTAGACAGAGTTTTTCACTGCACAGAGTAAAGAATGGCACGTGGAGTGCAATGAGACATGCGTCTGTGCACACTATGTTAATACCTGGCTTAATGCTGAGCAGGACATTAAGCCAGGTGTGGGCACTGTGGCTCATGCATGCACACTTTGGCCAGCAGAGAACCCTTCTTTTGAACAATCCATTATGATCATAGTTCACCTTAGATCATGCATCTCTGTTCATTAAAGGGAAGGGCAGGAGTGCTCCTCACTGGATTATTCCATGTTGCACCCAAAACACAGCTCTGAATAATTAGGCCAGCCTCTTCTTGTTTTTGTGCTGCTGTGATAACAAAATGGACTTCGACACAACCATAAATGTGCTGTGAACTGTAGGCAACCATGTACAGCAATGGCAAATTATTTGCAGTTTTGGACCAATTAAGAAGTGAAATTAGACAATTTCCTATGGAATTCTGAACGTTCTGGGAAACCACAATTGAAAACCATTGGATCAGACTGTCGTAGTATGGCCCTAGACCTTTATGGTGAATATTAATATTCAGAAAAATGCTGCATGGAGAGAAAGCTGGTTACATACACTAGATATTTGTATTGCAATAACTTCTGTTCACTAGAAATGACAGCATCTTTAGTAATTTTGGTGAATTCATATTTTATCTAATTGGTATCTGCATTCGATTCATTGTTCTTCTATTCTGGTTTTGCAAATTTACTAACCTTATATTTACTTATTTGATTTGGATTACATTTGTGGGTATACAGTACCGTATATGGGTTGTTTATATTTCAATTTTCCTAAATTAAAAACTTCGAAAGAATAAATTTTTCCACTATTTTCTTATTCTTACGTAATTTTTGGTGACTACTCTTACTGTATATTTAATATCTGATACCACTGACAGAAAAATCAGAAGTCTTTCTGTCATTTTGATAGATTACACTGAGGATGATCTATTGTAACTCTTGCTTGTAATTCCTACCTATCCATTTTATAGCACATATTAAATATGTCCATCCATCCATCCATCCATCCATCTTCTACCGCTTTTCCGGAGGTCCGGGTCGCGGAGGCAGCAGTTCAAGCAGAGAAGCCCAGACTTCCCTCTCCCCAGCCACCTGCTCCAGCTCTTCAGAGAGGATACCAAGGCGTTCCCAGACCAGCTGGGAGACATAGTCTCTCCACCGAGACCTGGGTCTGCCCCGGGGTCTCCTCCCAGTGGGACGTGCCTGAAACACCTCAAGTGGGAGGCGTCCAGGAGGCATCCTAATCAGATGCCCATACCACCTCAACTGACGCCTTTCAATGTGGAGGAGCAGCGGTTCTACTCTGAGCCTCTCCCGGATGACTGAGCTCCTCACCCTATCTCTGAGGGTGAGTCCAGCAATCCTACAGAGAAAGCTCATTTCAGCCACTTGTATCTGCGATCTCGTTCTTTCGGTCATTACCCAAAGCTTGTGACCATAGGTGAGAGTAGGAACGTAGATTGACTGGTAAATCGACAGCTTTGCCTTAGAACTTATGCTATGTGGATTAGGTGGCGGTCAAAGGCGGAGACCTTGGGGGACTGATCCCAAGCTTTCTAAACTGGCTTTTGGATATTAAATAGGTATTATCCAAAATTGTCTTCCATTTGATTTTAGTGTAAGTCTTTGTGGCTGTTCACTTTTCACCATCTGTGTGCAGCTACGCAAAGTCTCCACAACACTACAACTGCAAAAGTCACAAACCAACTGAGGGTGAAAACTTTGTTTAAATGGCCAAACAGTTGTGATGTTGTTGACAAGAACGTTGAAAAGAGAGGGACTGATATAGTGAAGAATGAAGTACAAACATGTACACCTGCTAGTGCATCCTTTTATCTCTGTGCCCCTCCACTATCACTACAAAAAAAACCAACATGAAACTTCTTTGCGTAGCATTGAACAATGCTTACCCACAGTCTCTGTTCATCGGCTCGATTAAAAATAAATAAATAAATAATATGCATGCTATTTCATGAATAAAACTGAACATGTGAACACAAACAAAAATGTCTTTACCGCATGAACATCAGAAATACTGGTAATAGAAGATTCTGAGAGAATTTTCACAACTTTATTTGTCGAAGTGACAGATGATGAGAAAGTGTAATACAACCAGGTGTTAGCAGGTGGTAGTAACAGGTGTTAGCAACAGCCAGTGAGCCCTTTAATGATTTTCAACAGTACATGTACAACAACATCATAGACTCAGTAATGACCAGAGGTGACTGGTTAATAACTGGTTAAGTATTTTGTATCTTTTGATCAGGGAGAATTCATCCCAGCCCAGTCCATCTTCTTCTTCTTCTTGTTCTTCTCCATCATCATCATCATCTTTCAGCTGCCCCCTTTAGGTGTTGCCACAGCGGATCATCTGCCTCCATCTCACCCTATCCCTTGCATCTTCCTCTGTAACACCAACCCTCTCCATGTCCTCCTTCACTACATCCATGAATCTTCCGTGTGGTCTTCCTCTTTTCCTCCTGCCTGGCAGCTCCATCTTCAACATCCTTTGTCCAGTATATCCACTATCCCTCCTCTGCACATGCCCAAACCATCTCAGCCTTGCCTCTCTTTGTCTCCAAACCGCTTAACGTGAGCTGTCCCTCTGATATACTCATTTCTCATCTTGTTCCTCCTAGTCACTCCCAATGAAAATCTGAGCATCTTCAACTCTGTCACCTCCAGCGCCATCTTCTGTCTTTTTGTCAGCATCACCATCTCCAAACCATACATCATAGCAGGTCTCATTACCGTCTTATAAATCTTCCCTTTCATTCTTGCTGCAACCCTTCTGTTACAAATCACCCCTGACACTTGTCTCCACTCACTCCACCCTGCCTGCATTCTCTTCTTCACCTCTCTTGTGCATTTTCCATTGCTTTGGATGGTTGACCCCAGGTATTTAAACTCAACTACTTTCACTACCTCTACCCCTTCCATCTTCATCGTGACACCTGTCTCCCTCTCATTCACACTCATGTATTCTGTCTTACTTCTACTGACATTCATTCCTCTTCTCTCCAGAACATACTTCCACCTCTCCAGGTTCTCTTCCACCTGCTCTCTACTCTCACTACAGATCACAATGACATCTGCAAACATCAGGGTCCATGGAGACTCCTGCCTGACCGCATCTGTCAGCCTGTCCATCACCATGGCAAACAAGAAGGGGCTCAGAGCTGATCCCTGATGTAACCCCACCCCCACCTTGAACCCATCTTTCACTCCTACAGCACACCTCGCCATCATCTTGCTGTCCTCATACATGTCCTGTACCACCCTCACATACTTTTCTGCCACTCCTGACTTTCTCATACAGTACCACACTTCCTCTCTTGGCACCCTATCATATGATTTCTCTAGATCCACAAAGACACAGTGCAACTCCTTCTGACCTTGTCTATACTTCTCCATCAGCACTCAGCGCAAACACTGCATCTGTAGTACTCTTTCTTGGCATGAAACCATACTGCTGCTCACTGATTGTCACCCGTCCTCTTAAGCTGGCTTCAGCATCTCTTTCCCATATCTCCATAGTGTGGCTGATCAACTTTATGCCTCTGTAGTTACTACAGCTCTGATCATCACCTTTGCTCTTGAAAACTGGTACCAAAACACTTCTTTTCCACTCCTGATGCATCCTCTCACTCTCCAAGATTGTGTTAAGCAGTCTGGTTAAAAAGTCCACTGCCATCTCTCCTAAACATCTCCATACCTCCACAGGTATGTCATCTGGACTAACTGCCTTTCCATTCTTCATCCTCTTCAAAGCTGCCCTCACTTCTGCCTTGCTAATCCTCTGGACTTCCTCGTTCACCATCTTTCATTCATCCATCCATCCTCCTCTCTCTCTCATTCTCTTTATTCATCAGCTCTCTAAAGTACTCCTTCCACCTTCTCAACACACTCTTGTCATTTGTTAGTAAATTACCATTTCTGTCCTTAATTAACCTACCCTGCTGCAAATCTTTTCCAGCTTGATCTCTTTGTCTAGTTAATTGATACAAGTCCTTTTCTCTTTCTTTAGTGTCCAGCCTCTCATACAACTCACTAAATGCCTTTTCCTTTGCGTTTTGCCAACTCTCTCTTTGCCATGTGACTAGATTCCAACTACTTCTGCCTACATTCTTCATCTCCCTGACTATCCCACTTTTTGTTTGCCTCTTCCTTTGGATACTGACATAACGCACGGCTCAGGAGACGCACACACACAGGTTTAGAGTAGTTCAAAGAGTTTATTAACAGCAGGAGTGAATGAGTGCGTGTCTGCGGGATGTAAATGTGTTGGTGATGGCGTCTGCTTCAGGCACAGAGGCAGGTGACCGTTCAGCCGAGCAACCCTATGGAGAGAGCACAGGGAGAGGGTGACGGGCATACACCAACACAGGAGGGATTTATGGCGAGAGAAGGACTTACTTGGTTTGTCAGGATAGCTGGCACAACAAGGGAGCGAAGCCCGGAAGACAGCCACCTGGAGAGCTCCGTACAGCAGCGAGGATTGGCGATGGAGTGGAGATGTCCGCCGCCGGGGAATCCACCTGTGCACAGGGGAGCAGACTGGGAAAGAGAGGTAAGGGTTCTTACCCAAATAATGTTGATGCTGAAGAGAAGTATGCTCACAACGGTGAGGGACGAAGTCTGACGGCTTCAGGCCGAGCCTCCGGGTGAGACGGCTTTTATCCCTCGCCGCTGATGAGGATCAGGTGCGTGAGCAGGTGGCGCCGCTGATGAATGGCGCGGCGTGACAGTACTCCCCCCTCTAGCAGCGCCTCCTGGCGATGGCTTATCCGGGTGCGCTCGGTGGAAGTCCGCGATGAGCGATGGGTCCAACACAAACGACGGGGGCACCCATTGTCGATGCTCGGGCCCATAGCCCTCCCAGTCCACCAAGTATTGCAACCCACGACCTCGGCGCCGGGAGTCCAGGATGGAGGAGACGGACCAGGCCGGATGGCCACCAATCATCCGGGGCGCGGGTTGCGCTGCAGGAGGAGGGCAAAGGGGGTCAGTGACTGCCAGTTTCACCTTCGATACGTGGAAAGTTGAATGGATGCGGAGGGAGGGGGGAATAGCCACGCGCACAGCCACCGGGTTGATGATCCGGGTGATGGGAAAGGGACCCATGAATCGCTGTGCCAGCTTCCTCCTCTCGCCTTTTAATGTGACGTCCTGGGTAGACACATACACTAGTTGCCCAACTCTGTACGCCGGGGCAGGTCGTCTGTGCCGGTCCGCCATGGTCCTGTTGCGCTCCGCTGTGCGTAAAAGCGCATGACGCGCGGCAGCCCAGGTGGAGCGGAACTGCCTAAGGTGCGCCCTAACAGAGGGGACAGTTACCTCGCTCTCCTGCGCTGGAAACAGCGGGGGGTCGTAACCCAGGGACGCCTTGAAGGGGGACATCCCCGTTGCAGAAGAGCGGGCGGTGTTGTGGGCATACTCCACCCAGGCAAGATGGTTGCTCCAGGACGTCGGCTTGGATCTGGTAACACAGCGGAGCGCAGCCTCCAGCTCCTGATTGGTCCTCTCACACTGCCCGTTAGACTGGGGGTGATGGCCGGAGGAGAGGCTCACCTTGGCTCCGATGGCGTTACAAAAAGATTTCCAAACCTCGGATGAAAATTGGGGCCCCCGGTCCGAGACCACGTCTACCGGAATCCCGTGCAGCCTGACCACGTGTTGGACGAGGAGGCCCGTCGTCTCCAGGGCGGTAGGGAGACCTCGCAGGGGGACGAAGTGTGCCGCCTTGGAGAAACGGTCCACGATGGTCAGGACGGTGTCAAAAGAGTTGGAAACGGGAAGTCCGGTGACGAAATCCAGCGCGATGTGCGACCAGGGCCTGCCGGGGACGGGCAGAGGCTGGAGCAGACCCGCTGGAGGAGCATTTCCCGACTTGCTGGTGGCACAGATTGGGCAAGCCCGGGCGTAGCGGGCTGCATCCCTCCGCAGGCCTGGCCACCAAAAGGACTGTTGGAGGAGGCTGATCATCCGAGAGATGCCGGGATGACAGGTGAGCCGGGAGGTGTGGAGCCAGTGGATGACCTCTCCTCGGACCGCAGATGGAACGAACAGTCTTCCCTCCGGTCCGCCGCCAGGATCAGGTTCCACCTCCTGCGCCTTCCGGATCTTGTCTTCAATGTCCCAAGAGACAGCTCCCACGACGCACGACCTGGGCAGGATAGTGTGGGGCGTTTCCTCAGCCTCCACGGGGGTGAACTGTCTAGAGAGGGCGTCAGGCAGGCCGTTCTTGGAGCCTGGCCTGAAGGTGATTGAAAAGCGGAACCTGGCAAAGAACAGAGACCAGCGTGCCTGGCGGGCATTCAGGCGCTTGGCAGATCGTAGGTACTCTAGGTTCTTATGGTCCGTCAGGACCACAAACGGCAGGTCCGCCCCCTCTAGCCAGTGGCGCCACTCCTGTAGGGCAAGTTTGATGGCCAGGAGCTCTCTGTCCCCCACATCGTAGTTCCTCTCCGCCTTGGACAGGCGCCGGGAGAAGAAGGCGCACGGTCGCTTGGCGCCATCGTCCGGTGATCGTTGGGATAACACTGCTCCCACTCCCGTGTCCGATGCGTCCACCTCCACAATGCACTGCAGCGCGGGGTCGACCTGGCGAAGGACCCGGGAGGAGGAGAACTCCGCCTTCAGCGCCTTAAAGGCAGCATCGACCTCTTCGGTCCACCGGAATGGGACCTTCGGGGACGTGAGGCGGGTCAGCGGTCCGACGATCCAGCTGAAATTCGGGACAAAGCGGCGGTAAAAATTGGCGAAGCCCACAAACTGTTGCACCTGCTTCCGGGATGCGGGAGTAGGCCACTCCACCACCGCCTTCACCTTCTCTGGGTCTGGGAGCACCTGGTCTTGGGCGATGATGAATCCCAGGAAGGATGTGGTCCTAGCGTAGAACTCGCATTTCTCAGCCTTCACGTACAGACGATTCTCCAGCAGTCTTTGGAGGACCCGCCTCACATGGACCTGGTGCTCGTCTCTGGACCTGGAGAAGATCAGAATGTCGTCCAGGTAGACGAACATGAAAAGGCCGATGAAATCCCGGAGGACGTCATTAATGAGGCGCTGAAAGACGGCAGGAGCGTTGGTCAACCCGAACGGCATGACGAGATACTCAAAGTGGCCGTTCGGGGTACGGAAGGCTGTTTTCCATTCATCTCCCTCCCGGATCCGGACGAGGTGGTAAGCGCTGCGTAGATCCAGCTTGGTAAACCAGGTCGCCCCCTGGAGGGAGTGGAAGGCAGTGTCCATGAGGGGCAGGGTGTAACGGTCCCTCTCAGTGATGTCATTAAGCGCTCGGTAGTCTATGCAGGGACGGAGGGAACCGTCCTTTTTCCCGACAAAGAAAAACCCTGCCCCCACGGGTGACGACGATGGGCGAATAATCCCAGCGCTCAGTGATTCCTTTAGGTACGTATTCATTGTCTCCCTCTCCGGCGCCGACAGGCTGTAGAGCCGACCAGATGGCAGGGGAGCCCCCTGGCGGAGATTGATGGCACAGTCATATGGTCGATGCGGGGGAAGAGACATAGCTTTCGATTTACTGAATACCATACCCAGGTCGTGAAATTCTGGAGGCACCAGCGACAGGTCCGGAGGTGCTGTATCCGCCACAGGAGGAGCCGCGGACGGGGAGCAGGCAGCGGACTGAAGGCAGGTGCCCATGCAGAAGGTACTCCATGCCGACACCCCAGCTGACCTCCAGTCCAGGACAGGGTTGTGGAGGCGTAGCCAGGGGTACCCCAGGATGACGGGCGACACAGAGTTGGGCAGGACGTAGAAAACCATCTCCTCCCGGTGGTTCCCTGAGATGATGACTGGGACAGGAATGGTTTGATGGGTAACTCTCCCAAGGGAGGCACGGGAGAGATGGACCAGGGAGATGGGGTGTTTGAGTGCCTGACAGCGGATGCCCAATCGGGTTGCCAGGCCTTGTGAAATGAAGCTGCCTTCTGCGCCCGAATCCACCAGTGCGTGGGTGAGGTGCCCAGTGGGATTGTGGCAGAAACGGATGGGCAGCTTCAATTGGGTAAGTGTGTCTAACCGGTGGAGATCCGCGAGGCCCCCTACAGTGATTCGTGGACCCCGCCGACTGGCTTTCCATGGGCAACGCTCCACGGTGTGTTGGTCACCTCCGCAATACATGCAGAGGCCCAACTCACGGCGGCGTTGTTTCTCCGCAGGGGAAAGCCTGGTCCAGCCCGTCACCATCGGCTCCGACTCCTCGGGGCACGATGCTGGCGGCGCCGCCAGGGGGCGAGCTTGGAACAGGTGCGGTGAGACTCCACGAAGGCGAGAAGAAGAAGACTTCCGCCCCGAGGAGCGCTCGCGCAGCCTGTTATCCAAACTTACCGCTAAGGATGTCAGCTCCGCTAGCGTCCCAGGGATATCCCATCCAGCCAGTTCATCCCTCAGATCATCGTTGAGGCTGCGGAGGAACAGGCCGCAGAGGGAGCGTTCCCCCCAGCCCAATTCCTCCGCCGCTACCCGGAAGTCGACCGAGTAGTCCGCTGCCGACCGGTCTCCCTGCCGGAGAGCGAGAAGCCGATCGACCTGGACCGTCTCGGTTAGAGAATGGTCAAAGACCTCCAGAAAGCGCCCCACGAATTGGTCATAGGTGAGGGTGGCATAACTGGGCCTCGCCATTACGGCGTAGGTCCAAGTTAACGCACGCCCCTCCAGGAGATTCCCTATGTACCCAATTCAGCTGTGATCCGAGGGAAAATCTCCGGGCACACGGTGGAACACGGACTCACACTGCATAATGAACCCCCGCGCTCCGCCGAGCTTACTGCTAAAGCGGGCGGGGGTCGGAATCGGTGTGAGCCGAACCGGTGCCACTGGAGCCGGCTGGACGGCCGCTGGAACAGCAGGAGCCGCGCCACCCTGACGAGCCGGGGGGAACGGCTGTTGAGGATCCAAGCGGCCCAACCGGTTAGTTAAATTCAATAATTGATTAAAGATCACCTGTTGTTGATAAGCTATTTGATCCACTCTAGCCTCGAGAGTGGAAAACCGGTGTGCGAGCCCGCCGTCCGCCGAGCCGCTCTGCTGAAGCCGTACTGACATAACGCATGGCTCAGGAGACGCACACACACAGGCTTAGAGTAGTTCAAAGAGTTTATTAACAGCAGGAGTGAATGAGTGCGTGTCTGCGGGATGTAAATGTGTTGGTGATGGCGTCTGCTTCAGGCACAGAGGCAGGTGACCGTTCAGCCGAGCAACCCTATGGAGAGAGCACAGGGAGAGGGTGACGGGCATACACCAACACAGGAGGGATTTATGGCGAGAGAAGGACTTACTTGGTTTGTCAGGATAGCTGGCACAACAAGGGGGCGAAGCCCGGAAGACAGCCACCTGGAGAGCTCCGTACAGCAGCGAGGATTGGCGATGGAGTGGAGATGTCCGCCGCCGGGGAATCCACCTGTGCACAGGGGAGCAGACTGGGAAAGAGAGGTAAGGGTTCTTACCCAAATAATGTTGATGCTGAAGAGAAGTATGCTCACAACGGTGAGGGACGAAGTCTGATGGCTTCAGGCCGAGCCTCCGGGCGAGACGGCTTTTATCCCTCGCCGCTGATGAGGATCAGGTGCGTGAGCAGGTGGCGCCGCTGATGAATGGCGCGGCGTGACAGATACTTTCCTCTACCTCCTCTTTCCACCACCAAGTCTCTTTGTCTTCCTTTCTCTGTCCGTTGGATACACCACATACCCTTCTACCCGTTTCCCTCAATACTTTTGCTGTACTTTCCCAGTCATCTGGTAATTCTTCCCTACCACTCAGAGCCTGTATCAACTCCTTCCTAAACTCTGTGTGACCATCTTCCTTCTGTAACTTCGTCCACTTAATCTTTGGCTCTGCCTTCACTCTCTTCCTCTTCTTGCTTTCCAAAGTCATCCTACAGACTACCATCTGATGCCGTCTAGCTACATTCTCTACTGCCACCACCTTGCAGTCTCCTATCTCAGATTTCTCTTTCTGCATAAGATGTAGTCCACCTATGTGCACTTTAATCCACGCCACCCTATGTTCCTCTCTCTTCTTAAAGTATGTGTTTGCCACAGCTATTTCCATCCTTTCAGCAAAATCCACAACTATATGTCCTTCCACATTTCTCTTCTTAAGACCATTTCCCCATTGTGGGACTAATAAAGGCTTATCTTATCTTACCTACCCAGAACTTCCTCATCACCTCTGTTCCCTTCACCTACATGCCCATTAAAGTCCGCTCCAATCACCACTCTTTCCCCCCGGAAACACTCTCTAGCACTTAATCCAACTTACTCCAGAATTCCTCTTTCTCTTCTACCTGACATCCAACTTGTGGGGCATACGCACTGACAACATTCCCCATCACTCTTTTGACTTCAAACTCATGATTCTATCTGACTTCTTCTTTACCTCCTGAATATTCTTCACATACTCTTCCTTCAAGATTACGCCTACTCGATTTTTCTTCCTATCTACACCATGGTAGAACAGTTTGAATCTACCTCCAATGCTCCTAGCTGTCATGTTCACTGCACAAACTGCGCAGCGAACATATAAAATAGCAACGAGACCAAAACGCAGAGCAAGTAATGTGTTAATTTACAATGGGTGAAAGTATGGAGAGTCCAAATACAGTCACAGATAAAGGGTGAGACACCCGGCTACAAACTTGGCTGGTTCAAAGGATGCCTAACGCGCTCCAAACAGGCAAGAGCGGAAAAAAAGGCACACGGATTTACAATTGCATCAGAGCGGAAAGGCTCTGGAGAAACAACACGATTTAGTCCATGGGTGAACCCACAGAAGCGAGTCTGGATGTTTGGAGTTGACATTGCAAAGCTGCCACACCAGCTGGTCGTACTGCACAGCTATTTGTACAAAGCCTTAATGACAGCAAGTAGACCCAGCCGTGTGGCAACAGGTGCGACTGACTGAACTAGGTGTGTGTGTGCGGGCGTGAGTGTGAGTGTATGTGTGCGTGCGTGCATGAGTGTGTGTGGGTGCATGAGTGTGTGAGTGTGTATGTGGTGAGCCATGCCGCTGGTGGATGCCTAGTGAGGAGGTGGCATGGCTGTGGGACTGATGGAGAGCAAGGCTCAATCCATCAGATGGAATGAATAATCAATAATTAAACCCAACAGCCACAAGTCATGCTCGGTGTGATGACCCCAAACATGACAGTCCCCCCCCCCCCCCCAAGGGATGGATACCAGCCACCCACCATACCATCAAAGCAAAGAACAAAACCCGTCCCCCCCATCCCCACTCAAAAGACCAACACACCAAACCAGGGCGGGAGGTGGGGGGAAACAGGTTAGGCGGGATCAATCAAAGATGGGGAACACCACAAAACAACACAATAGCAACACACTTCCCAACCCCAAAACTAGACTAACCCACCCCACCCCCAAGAATCCCAAAGTTCAGGGGGCCAACCAGAGTCCAAGGCCCAGCAGGTTGCCATAAGTTCAGGGGGCCGGCCCAAATCCCAGGGCTGGCAGGCGGGCGGCCTGCAGAGTAGTGTCCAGTGGCCTGCCAGGGCACACGGGCCACCCGGCGAGGGAACCCGGTTTTTTGGGCAGCCTGCCCACACAAATAAGCCACCAGGACTGGAATGGCAAATGAGGCGGTGGACTACCCACCGGAAGGCTGAGAGGTGGGTGGCCAGACAGGGGAAGAGGAACCCCTGTGGTCACTGGTGGCGAAGGGAGAAAGACCCCGACGGTGCCCGGCGGAAGGAGGAGGAACACCCACAGGGCCTCCAAAAGAGAAAGGAAGGCCCCAGCGTCCCCAAACTGTCCTATGGCACCCCCGGTGGTCCCGACGAAGGGCTGGAACTCTGTTGACCCCACAGTGGGCCCAGGCTGGGCCATGGATGCATCTGCGGTGGTCCTGGCCTGGGACAACATTGCACCAGCGGTGGCCCCTTCCTGGGACCTCATTGCTCCCACGGTAAGCCCCGCTGGGCCTGCGTTGTACCAACGACGGACCCCAACCGAGCCATGGCTGCACCCATGATGGAGTCCAGCTGGATCCCTGCTGCACCCGCGGTGGGACCCGGCTGGGCCACTGCTGACCCCAACGCCATCTTGGCCATGGGCCAGCTGACCCGTATGAGCACCCAAGTGAGGAGGTGATCGATTACAGGCACCCTGGACTGGGACTGGGTGCCCCTGACAACCACCTTAACCGGAACCTTGGTGACCTCCGGTTGTGGACCTGGATCCACGGGCTCATCCGGCGATGAAGGACTCTCTCTGGCGACTCTGGAAAAGGACTCAGAAAGAGAGGGGGAAGGGTCAGGATCGCTGGCAGCGGCAGAGCCCGGCAAGGCGATCTCAGGTGCAGCGTTTGGCTGCAGCTGGCTTTCCTCATCTAAAGCTAAGCAAAACTGCTCAATTATGGAAATGAGAAAGAAAAAAGAGAGCACTTGCCTTAGCTCAAGCTCTACCACTGTCCAGGACTTCGGCGAGTCGGGCGATGTCTCCCGAGGTTCGGCCTCCAAGAGATTCCGCTTGGGTGCTGACTCTGCTGTGGCGGCCTTCACAGCAGGTGTGATGGTCTCTGCAGTCTTAATTCTCCCAGCTGCCATGATCCACACTAGTGACTCCTCCGGCTTGGCAGCTGGGACCTGGTTCACCGTGGCTGCGAGAGGATACCCCTCCCGGACCTTCGACTCCTTCAAATCCTGACCGCTCGGCTCCAGTTCCGGCAAGCAAACAAGAGGGAGAGGAAAGAGGGCTGGTGAACAGTTTTTAACAGCAGCAGGTGGGGAAAGCTCAGGGGACTGCTTTCCCTGAGCCTCCCTACCGGGAATCAGGCAAGACATTTCATTATTAATGGGAGTCAAATGAAAACGTACTTGCCTGTTCCGCCAATTAATGGTGTTGACTATAACTGCTGCTGTTTGGGCGTCTTCACCCATCCGTCCAGGAAAGGCGGTGTTAAGCTCCTTGGTAGACGGTTTGGGAGCCGCCCCTCTACCCTCAGGAACGGGAGACCCCGGTGAAAAAAGTAAGTGCCCCACTGCTGCCGGCGAACAAACCGAGGAAGATGATCTCGCAGCAGATACAGAGGGAGATCCTGCAGACAGGACTGCTCGGGACAGATGATCCACTGTGGAGGTAACTGGGCTCGGTGTCGGAGTGGGGGCGGATCGTGGGGTGAAATAGTTCTACTGGGATTCCGGGTGACATCGATGCTGACCTGATGGCTGCCATCTTGGACCAGATGATGGGGGAGAGGAGAAGATAGCTGCCAGCAGAGAAGGGCATCCTTGTTTGGGCTTCGTCTGGGAAGCCCTTCTCTTCAGTCGTGGAAAGCCTGCTCGAGCGCGAAGATTCCGGACAGCAGCTCAGAGTACTAATTCCAGAGGCCCTGGTGAGTCCTCAGGATCCAGATTACTCTGTCGAGGCAGGCTAGACATTCTCCGGGTCCGATGGAGTCGTGCGCCTCCTCCAGGATTCGCCAGGCTGCCCGCTGCTCCTCCGTACTGGGCTATCCTGCTGCCCATCCACTAAACCCAGTGTGGGAACGGCTAGATCAGGACATGACACTCCAAGCAGGTGAGTGAAAAAAACACAAAAAATGAGTAACACGTTACTTACTGCTTGGGCTCTATTGGTGGCAGCTTTCTGTCATGTTCACTGCACAAACTGCGCAGCGAACATATAAAATAGCAACAAGACCAAAACGCAGAGTAAGTAACGTGTTTATTTACAATGGGTGAAAGTATGGAGAGTCCAAATACAGTCACAGATAAAGGGTGAGACATCCGACTACAAACATGGCTGGTTCAAAGGATGCCTATCGCGCTCCAAACAGGCAGGAACGGAGAAAAAGGCACAGGAACTTACAATTGCGTCGGAGCGGAAAGGCTCTGGAGAAACAACACAATTTAGTCCAAGGGTGAACCCTCAGAAGCAAGCCTGGATGTCTGGAGTTGACATTGCAAAGCTACCACACCGGTTGGTCGTACTGCACAGCTATTTGTACAAAGCCTTAATGACAGCAAGTAGAACCAGCTGTGTGGCAACAGGTGCGACTGATTGAACTAGGTGTGTATGTGCGTGCGTGAGTGTGAGTGTATGTGTGCGTGTGTGCATGAGTGTGTGTGCGTGCATGAGTGTGTGAGTGTGTATGTGGTGAACCATGCCACTAGTGGATGCCTGGTGAGGAGGAGGCATGGCTGTGGGATTTATGGAGAGCAAGGCTCAATCCATCAGCTGGAATGAATAATCAATAATTAAACCCAACAGCCACAAGTTATGCTCGGGGTGACGACCCTGAACATGACACTAGCCTTGCTTCCCTTCCATCTGGTTTCTTGAACACACAGTATATCTACCTTTCTTCCCTCCATCATATCAGCCAACTCTCTGCCTTTACCAGTCAGAGTCCCTAAATTTAACCTCCCTACTCTCAACTCCACAATTCTACCTTTTCTTTTCTCTCTCTCCCTCCTAACATGGCTTCCCGCCAGACCACTTACTGTAGCATAAAGCTGTTCACTGACAATTCATTGGCTGTCACTGACAAATATAATCCATCCATCCATCCATTGATCTTCTTCCGCTTATCGTGATGAAAAAAAATTATGTTAGATAGACCAGAACACAAATTACACAAGAGTTAATATGTTTTAACAAACCAACCACAAGCAGCACCAAATAAGACAGCTTTTTCTTAAATTAAGCTATATTTTCAACTACCTTAAAAGTCCCTATCTTCACCCATTCCAGCCTTAAATTTTACAACATCAATGTGATACTCAGTTTTTGACTCAGATTCCAATTAATCAGTTCTTGCCCTACTCTGAACCATGACTCAATTAAATCAGCTGGGCTCCAACTGACAGTCTCTCACCTCTGTCCTACTCACTAGCCATTATTCCCATTCCTCTCTGACTCAGCTCAGCACACACTTGTACCTTACGCCTGACTCCGCTCATGCTTTTTCTGTTCCTTACTGGTAAACTACCAGCTTATCAGGTTCAGTCACTCCTGTGATCTTGTTAACATAGTCTGTTCTCTTCCCTTAAAGCAGGAGACACGTTCTCTCTCTGGCTTTCCTACCATCTTTCACATTTAAAACAGCAGTATGCAGTTTTTAGGGGTCATAAGAACCTTGCGGCATACAGTGAAGGAAATGAATATTTGATTTCTGCTGGCTGTGTTCCCAGCTGTTTTAAAATCATTAATAAGATCCTTTTATGTAGCTCTGGGTGTATCAGTAAAATGGAAATGTTAAGCAAACACAATTTTAAGGGAACTTACAGTTAAAGTTCTTAAAATATTTTCTTTGTTTTTAAGTAAATCAATTCTTTCAGCCAACTATTTTTTGTTTCAGTTATTGAAATTGCATGTTTATGTTCTGAGAAAACATTCCATTCTGAGGACCTCTACCAAGACCCCCCCCCCCCCACACACACACACAAGAGTAAAGCAAACTTATCAAAACACATCTCTGCAAGCGCTTCTGCTTAAAAAATGTTGTCATGGTGTTCAGCAATTCAGCACAAATTTAAAAACCACTACATTTTGTATGGTGCATGAAATTCAGACTGAGGAAGCATTGCCTGATCTTTGTTAATAAGTACAAACAAGTGATTTGACTCTCCAAAAATCAATAGAATTCTGAAGGGCCCATATTGTGTAAATTTGTTTTTGAGTGTTTAATCAGCCCCGTCTCAACAAAAAATGTTAAATCGCACGTTTTTTCAGAGTGAAAAAATGTACATAGACACAGAAAAAAAACATTTTTCATGTGCAGTGGATAGATGGCATTTACAGCAAACGTGTCTACTGGTACCTTAACGTTTGCCAGTTTCTGTTTCTCTCACTTTCATTTTCTTTCACCATTAGAGGTGACAACTAACCAAAACATTTTTCCTAATCCTAACCGTTAGAGGAGGTGACGCCTAAATCTAAGCTTTCATTAGTGGAGTGAAAAACAAACAGATGAAAAAAGTCACTCAAAGATCATTGTGGGACTCATACATTACATCTTGTTGGTCCCATTGCTTGAAACCACTTGAAACTAACCATCCGCCATCCCCCTCCCACAAATTGAATGAGTGCTGGAAGACTATCTAAAACAGGTGTTGTTCTGCTCATGCACGGTGAGGACAATGTTGTTTTTTTTCCTTCTGTGCATTTGCGCATGAGCAGTGAGTGAAGGCATGGACCCCACTTGTAAAAACGTATCTAGGTGTTTGTTTGTTTTTTAATTTTATGTACAAATGTAGGTTTTTTTGAGAAAGGTGGAAGACCTTCATTAGTTACATTTTTTAGTGAGATTGGGTTGGTTTAAATATTAGCCATGGCTTGCATGTACAGCAGGGAAAATAAGTATTGAACACATCAACATTTTTCTCATTAAACATATTTCTGATGGAGCCACTGACCTGAAATTTTCACCAGATATCAGTAACAACCCAAGCAATCCATACATACAAAGAAATCAAGGCAACTGTGTTCGCAAAACAAGTTATATTTAATAAAGTGGAATGACACAGGGAATAAGTATTGAACACGCTTGGTGAAATTCATTTAATATGTAGTAGAAAAGCCTTTGTTGGTAATTTGACCAATGCATCTGATCAGGGTTTTAACTGAACCACAGTCTTCTGGTGAGACGGTTATGTAGATTTGTGTATCATCTGCATAATTAGGGTAATACATTTTGTTGTTTTTTTTATGATTTTAGCTAGTGGGAGCCTATAGACGTTGAAAAGTAAAGGTCCCAAAATTGAACCTTGGGGAACTCCACAGGTTATTTTTGTTCGCTAGGATTTGTAGTTACCTATAGACACAAAATAGTCCCTGTCTTTTAAATCGGACTCAAACCAGTTAAGTGCTGTACCAGAAAGTCCCACCCAGTTTTTTAGCCGGTCTAGTAAGATGCTATGGTCGTTGTGTCGAATGCAGCACTGAGGTCCAGTAGAACCAAGACTGAAATGCTGGCATTATCTGTATTAGAGTGGATGTCATTAAGGACCTTAACTAGAGCTGTCTCAGTGCTGTGGTGTGGCCGAAAACCTGACTGGAAGACATCAAAACAGTTATTTAATGTCAGGAAGTTGTACAATTGTTGAAAAACAGCCTTTTCTATTATTTTACTGAGAAAGGGGAAGTTTGATAAGGGCCTATAGCTGTTCATGAGTGAGGTGTCTATGTTGCTCTTTTTTAGAAGTGGCTTGATAACAGCTGTTTTTAAGCACTGAGGGAAGACACCTGAATGCAGAGACATATTTATGATCTGTAGTAGATCTGAGGCCATACAATATGAAACTTAAAAAAAAAAAAAAACGTTGGGAGAGTATTAAGGCAGCAGGTAGTGGATTTCAGGTGGTGTATGATGTCAATCAAGATTTTATGATTGATTGGAAAAAATTGTCATAGTGTTTACATCTTCTCTACATGGACACAGAGGAAGTACAAGTCCAGCACCTTGCACAGGAGCACTGACTGTCTAATTTTCTGAATTTTGTCAATAAAGAAAGAGGCAAAGTCATTGCAGGCACAGCTGGATAGAAGTTCAGGAGGTACTAACACAGGGGGATTTGTTAGCCTGTCAACAGTAGTGAACATGGTGCATGCATTATTGTTGATTTTAGCAATAATGTCAAAAGAATATGCTGGCCTTGCATTTCTCAGCCCCAATTATGAATGCTCAGTCTCTCATTATAGATTTCACAATGAACCTGTAATTTAGTTTTTCGCCCATGCATTCAGCTTTTTGACACTCTCTTTTTTCAGCTCTTACTAGTTTGGCATTTCTCCATGGAGGTTTCTTTTTAATAGTGACCACCTTCGCCTTGATGGGGGCAATGGCATTGATAATATTTGTAATTTTACCATTGAAATTTTCCACAAGCTCATTTACTGAAGGTGAAGGGGGGGGGGGGGTGAGGAAGAGAAAGCTTGGATGAATGTTTCACTGGTATTATCACTGATGTACCATTTTTTGATGACCTCTGTCTGGATATTTCTGTTGACAATAATAGCACTCTTAAAGAAAACATAAGAATGGTCAGACAGAGCAACGTCCATCACCATAACCTTAGAGATGTTCAGACCTTTGGAGATGACCAAGTCCAGACTGTGTCCTCTGTTGTGTGTTTTTTCTGTTACATGCTGAGTCAGTCCAAATTTAAAGTTCAATTTTGGTCTCATCTGACCAGACTATGTTCTCCCAGTATTTTATTGGTTTGCTCAAATGTTGTACATCAAACTTTAAACGAGCTTAAACATGCTTTTTCTTCAGCAGTGGAGCTCCTGGTCGTGGCTGGTTTATGGTAAAATTATGTTCTTGATGCAAATGATGTAACCCACCACTGTTTACAGTATATAGAACACTTTAAAACTGATTTCTTACAATTTTACTAAGGAACCCTGTTTTCCTGAGTACCCACAGAAACTGGGAAGGTTATTTTTACCTGATAGAAAACTAGGATTGATTGATTTATAGTGTTTCCATCTTGTATTGTCTATTTTTAAAAGATCCTTTAAAACATCCTCTTTTTCCCTCCCACATATAGAATTAGAGCTGTAGGTTAGAGTGCCTGAATGAAACAAAAAAGTTCTTAACTTTTAAATTACATGCTGAAACAAAGCAATACAGCTGTAATTGATACACTGAGACCCTCTCTTTGTTTAACTAAAGCAAACTGTTGCTGAAAATAAATCAGGAGAAGATTAAAGTATAATTAATAAGCACACTTTAATCAACTCCCCTCCAGCATTTCATTTGCACCTACCTGAACTTGCTGCCACACTGTCAAAGACATTTTTTTATATATTTACTGAATACATTTTTGATAAAAACCACTGTCATATTTTCTGGATGCTTTGTCCCAATTTTTGCATCACACCTGCAAAAGAAAGGACCCTCCAGTTTTAATGGAGACTACAAAGTATTTAGAAATCTTTCATTTTTGTGTTTAGTCTATGAGTCCATAGCACAGCCTTGGAGTGACTCATTTATGAGACAAAAACCCCAAGGAGCTTTTATTTTGCTTGATACAGAAACAACGGCGTACTACAGAAATGCTTTTATATTTGATTCAGCCACACAATGCGGCCACCTGTACTCCTCACTGCGCTATTTAGATGCACTCACATGAAACTCGTGGTGCAGTTTGAGGATGATAAGGCAGCGCGCACGTGCCACATGTGACGGCTTGAATGAGGAGTCACTGTGCAGCATAAATTATGCTCTCAAGCGTCATCAGTGCACAGGGTGGCACAGGGTGGGAGAAACCCCGCCATCATTCTGGCACTACAGCACCTCTCTCTCTCTCTCTCTCTCTCTCTCTCTCTCTCTCTCTCTCACATTCACAGTTTTTGCCCTTCTCTAGAAATGAATCATTTCTCTGAGGCACATACACGTGTACCTGAACTTCGCAGCATCACTAATCAGAGGTTCTGATCATTTGCTCTCTGCCAGTCTTTCTCTCCCTCATTGTCCTCCTTTCTGCCTCTGTGTTTCTGGCCCACTAACCAACCCACTGCCCTCGCTCCATCCAGACACTGTGACAATGGTCTCAGGGGGTGGTCAGGTATTGACTGAGATCCTTTGCCAGTTACAAAAAATAAAAAAAACCCCACCAACAATGCCTGGATCAGAACATCAAGAGAGATATTAATGAAACCTCTTCACTTGAAGCTAACGATTGTCTTACTTTGTCATAAAAACCTGGATGTAGTTATTGAAAGTATTGTGGTTACTGTAGTTATTCATAGAACAGAAATTTCTTTTTTTTAGGAACAGCTGTCCAAATACTTGCTAATGCAAGGGTTCCAATGCCTTGTTGATGCCAGAGAACAGAGGAGGATGGCCACATTGGTTTGAGATAACAGAAGGGTCATCATAGTCACGTCTCCACTGCATGAAGTTTTTAGAGAAGGGGAACTTTGATAAGGGCCATTACTGTATCCGGTCCTTTCCTTTGTTATGTTTCCATTGTGAGAGTCAGAACCATTGACTGGTCTTCAGAGGTTTTGTTTGTGATGTAGAGGAGTGCATGGGACTAACTTGCCATCATTGATTGGAGAGTGGAACAGATCGATTATACAGCATTGCTGAGCAAGCAGCACTAGCAGGGACTCCACCCCCCTTCTGGCTCCACTACGGAGTGCACCAGAAGACAGTCTTGTGCAGTGCCATTCTGCTGTAATCCTTGTGCCCTCCATACCCTCACACTGCATGGCTGCATCTACCGTATAATTGACTGTTACTCTCCGCAATCACAGCAGCAAGTGTTTTAAGTGTTTTTTAAGCATTAGATCTTTGCTCTGCACTTTTTCTTTTACTTTTTGCACTTCTTGTTGGCTTCTGTCTTATCTAATTAGCACAGAGTCAATCCAAAGCCCCCCCTAGCAATTTTCAGGGACATTTTTGTGAACTTTATTAATCCCAGAGGGAAATTACAGGGCATCCACCCGGATGGATGAGGCAGCCATGGTGTGGTGCCAATTCCTTCATCATTCCCAGACACATTCACACCTAGGGCCACTTTAAAGTCTTCAATTAACCTAACTTGCATGTTTTTGGCCTGTGGGAGGAAACCAGAGTACCTGGGGTACTCTGCATAATAAAGCTAAGGAAATTAGTATTTTATAGACTGATGGGGGGGGGGGGGAAATGGTGAATGGTGCATTCATACCCACACAAACACAGGGAGAACATGCAAACTCCACACAGAAGGGTCACCAATGGCCAGGGGGTGGGATCAAACCCGCTATGGTCAGGGGGGGATCGCTCCCATGACCTTCTTGCTGTGCTTCCACAGTGCTAACCACTGCACCACCGAGCTTACAGTATTTTAGTACAATTTCCTGAAAATTTTCCTTTAAAGTGGAGGGTCCTGCACTGGAGACGCTATGGGTGGTGTACCTGTAAAGTACGTTCTGTCACGATCTAGCACGAGAGGATTCCGCCGTGCTCTGTCCTTTGTCTTTTTTCTATATTTGTATTGGATTGGATTTTTGAGTTCTTTTCCTGTTATTTTATCTTTGGTTTATTTCCACATCATTTTTGCTGTGTCTCCTCTCTTCTCGGGGCTGCAGCTGTCAGTGGCACTTTGGGTTTTTTTGCTCTGTTGTGGGTGGTGCTCCTGTCAGCTGTCAGTCCCGTCTCTCCCTCTCATTGCTCCCAGCTCATCTGAGTTATAATCATTGTCACCTCCTGCCCGCTCATGGCATCCACACCTGCCATCATTTGTTTCATTTGTTTCTTGTTCTATTTAAGGGTTGTTATTTTCTTCATTGATTGCCGGAGTCTTACTCTTTCCTCATCTCCACCGGAACCCTGCCCTTGTTCTGGTGTGTTGTATCTGTAAGTTAACTTTGCATGTCAATTTGGTTTTTGTGTTGGAGCATGGTTTGGACTTTGTTTTGTTTTCGCAATAAATTTCACAAACTAGCAGTCCAGCGCGTGGGTCTCTCCTCTCTGCCCCGATGGGCAATTCATGACATATTCCTAGTTCCTGCAGTGGAAACAGGGATAGTGACTCAAATAGCCAATCAATATAACCTATAGATAATCTCTGAAAACACATCACATTGAAACTTGAAGCAGGTGGGCAAGAGCAGCAGAAGACCTCACTGGGTTCCACTCATTGTTCAAAATAAAGTATCTATCTATCTATCTATCTATCTATCTATCTATCTATCTATCTATCTATCTATCTATCTATCTATCTATCTATCTATCTATCTATCTATCTATCTATCTATTTATCTAAGAACAGGAAACTGAGGCTACAATTTGCACGGGCTCATGAATTGAGACAATAGAGTATTGGAAAAACATTGCCTGGTCTGATGAGTCTTAATTCCTGCTGCAGCATTCAGATGTTAGGGTCAGAATATGGTGTAAACAACAGGAAAGTACAGATCCACCCCACCTTGTATCAACGGATCAGGCTGGTGGTGGTATCATGATGTGGGAGAAGTTTTATGGGCATATTTTGGACCCTTTAGTACCAAGTGTACATTGTTAAATGTCACAGACTACCTGATTATTGTTGCTGACTGTATCTATTCCTTCGTGACCATAGTCTACCCCTCTTCTGATGGGTACTTCCAGCAGGATATCACACACGTCTGAGGAATATTTCAATAAATGCATTACACTATGAATAATATTCTCAGTGGAATGGTTCAAGTGGAATACAAGAACAGCTATTAATTATGCAGCTATAATGTGTCAGGCTAAACCTTGTTTCAATATTCATGAGAACAATAAAACTGGGAAAAAAAAAAAAACCAAGTTTCTTAAGTGGCAACTGAAGCACCCAGGGGTGTGCTCTAATTTATCCCTTCAGAGAGCACAGCATCAAGATTATGAACTATGGCACAAATGTGATTAAATCTAATCTCACAGACACATTGTTGACAGCCAAACAACAGCCTGTGGGCTTGTGCCATTTGCAGAAGAGGGATTTCTGGCACGTCACTTCTATGCAGGGTTTGCAAAGTGTGAGACAAACAATGAGTGGAATTTAACCTAATTTCAGATGGATAGTTTCCAAAAATCTGAGCTTTCAGTATAGACAGAAAACACCTGTTCAGCAAAGAGATGCAAACATCTTTCATGTCTTTCTTGAGCCTAGCAAAGCCCTTTTAAAGATCCTCTTGTGGTAACCTTTAAAAGAAGAAGAAATTTGTGATGTGATTGCATGTTAGCATTCAAATCTCATGGACGCTACACAGAGTTTTTCCTGCACCTGTCTTTAAAGGTGTGTGTTTGCAGGTGAATGTCAGTTTGGATTAGTGTTAAGGTTGTTACAGGCAATTCTTGGCAAGTGGGGGGGGGGTCTCATACCTAAGATATGCATATATGGAAGTTTTGACCGGGGCTGTACTTCAAAATTTAACTATTCAAAAAGGCCTATTTGTTGGTTGACTCCATATTTGGTTTTCAATTGAAATATGTGTTTTCGTCCTTTGGAACGATCTACTCACTCAGCCTGAGTGCTATGAAAAATATATTATTTTAGGAGAGGTACTTTTTCTTTCTTTTTTTTTTTTTGAAAGGTACTTCTTATATTATCTAAAGTTTTCATTCTGCCCCCGTAGTTTACCATAAATGGCTTCACACTCAGTACTTTTCCCATCCAGCTGTATTATGATTAAATGAGACACTGAGGACCCAGCACAGCCTTGAACACTGTAACAGAACAAACACAAAACAACCTCAATGCATGGTGCTTATGTTTCTTGGCAATTACTGTATTTCTCTATCTCTGGAGTTCTGTGGGATATCTGTTCTTTTTTCTTTCACAAACAAAATAAACAAAGATGAGAAAATCAAAGTATGTGTACTTGCAAGTTTTCTAGGAGATGTTGTGCATTATATGACAATAAAATTGGGATGCCAATATCATTAGCCATGGTTGCATTTCTGCATACTAAAGCTTTAATGTGAGCTGTGTTAATGAAAATATGTCATTTTACTCCAAAAGTAATAGCTGCTGTGGGCATATCGATACAGCACTTCAGTATATTGTGCACTTCTACAGAAGCAATCATTACAGCCACAGCTCATTTATGAACACGCTTTTGTGCACATTCTTTCTAATCTTGCTCAGAAATACAATAGCAGTAGCCAAATTATGACATAAATGAGTCTACTGATTTTTGTTTCATTTCATATTTCTCAGAAATTTTATTGATTTGACTAACAGCCTGTCATTTTTTTACCTTCAGTTCTTACATTTATATCAGCCCATGTAGTTTCAAATCCATGTTGTAATTTACATTTCAGCAGCTTGACTGACGCTGTGTGCATCTGACAGCAGACAGAGAGACGGAGTGCCCCTCCACCGCAGCACAACACTGAGATCTCAATCTGCAACTGATCTCATGATGTGACTAAGTCCAATGACAGTGGTGTGGATGATGGCGAATTCACCACAGTCAGGGGCACTGCTCCAGAGGTCGCCATGGCTACGATATCACAAGCCTACTGCTAGATGGCATTTTCTTCTCTTTCTCTCAGACTCTGGGAAAATTCAAGAGATAAATCCAGCTCTGATTGGCTTGCAGCAGCATGAAGTATATTGCTAATTAGTAGCCATGGCTACCACCAGCAGATGCACTTGCAGGATTATTCAAATGAGGCATCAAGATAATTGATAGTGGAAAAGTATCCCATCTTTGTGATGGTGTTATGACTTTTTCCTGTGTCTGTGATACTATACATTATGGATTTAAAGCGAACACACATGAATGATGATTTCTCTTTCTTTCTTGTGTGCATGTGGACAGGAACATATTCATTGTCCCGTAAGGCTATATCAAATGAAATGTTTAAATACTGAAATACATTTCTGGATGGTGCTTTCCAACTTCTCCTTGCATGAGCCCATTTCTTCCTGATTTTACATTTCTAAATTTGATGCCAAGCATCAAAGGATTTTGTTTAATGGGTGAATTATTAACAGTGGGGAAAATAAGTATTTAAGATAAGATAAGATAAGATAAGCCTTTATTAGTCCCACAACGGGGAAATTCCAGGATTGCAACAGCACAGGGATAGCAACACTCAGAGCAACAATCAGAAGGCAAGAAGAAAAAAAAAAAAACAAGCAAGCAAGAGCAGCTAATATACATATGTACGTATTACTATAAAATATATATATATACACACACACACAGACACACAGTGCAGAGCATTGTAGCTGGATGGAATAAATATATGAATATATGAACACACAGACATTAACATGTCAACATTAAACATAAACATATTTCTGATGGAGCCATTGACCTGAGATTTTCAGATATCAGTAACAACCCAAGTAATCCACACATACAAAGAAATTAAGGCAGCTGTGTTCACAAAACAAGTTATATTTAATAAAGTGGAATGACACAGTTAATAAATATTGAACACATGAAGAAAAAGAGGTGCAAAAAGGCATAGAAAGCCAAGAAACCAGCTGAAATCCATCAGAATTTAAGAAGCCATCCCATCCCGCATCAGTGTAAATTAATTTCAGCTGGTTAAGTCCTGACTGATAGCCTTTAAAAAGGTCTGTGAATATCGAATTGTCACTCCACAATGAACTCATGATGGGTAGAAGCAAAGAGCTCTCTCTAGACTTTAGTGTTGCAAAACATAATGATGGCATTGGTTACAGGTGCATTTCTAAACCGCTGAATGTTCCAGTGAGCACTGTTGGAGCCATCATTCGGAAGCGGAAAGAACATCATTTTATCATAAAACGGCCACGACCACGAGTTCCTCGCTAGTGAACAGGTGTTTTGGTCCATGGCTTTCTGTCACTGTCTTTTGACAATAGTGCTCATCTTTGTCTGTTTTCCTCCCTCATGTCACTCAGTTGTGCAGCTCTTCTGATTTGTTGTTTCTGTGTTTTGGCTCATCCAGCCCATGACTGAATTCTGTGTCTGATTGGACTGGTGCTGCAACACTCCACCAATCAAGCCTCACCTCCAATCAGCCACCTGCTATAAATTCCAGCCAAACAATTAGTCAGGACAGTTGGGGCTGAGGCAGACTTCGACAGGTGGACAGTTGAGACGGCACATAAGTCTATGTTCGGTTGGTGGTAGGAGTGACTTGTTTGTGGCGGATAGCATAAGCTGTACTTTGACTGTAACATTAGGTCATCTAGCTCTGACAGACTCAATAAAAATGAGATGGAGTGGATGGTATCCAGGTCTGCGAGGCAGAAAAGAGCAGTTGGGGAGGCAGAAAGAATAGCAATAGCTAGAAACTGGTCAGATGAGAGTGACGTGGGAAGGAGTAACAATTTTAAGAAAACACTAACCAGTCAGCATGGACGACAGGTGAATGATGCAGGAAATGAGTGGAAGGTTATCATTGAGTTCAATCAGGGTGGGGGGCACTATCACCATGTTAAGCTAACAAAAGCTACTGAGGAAGAAATTGGGAGAGTTAAGTTTGCAAAGTTCTTGAATAATAACCGTGGGTTAATACATGCATCAAGTAAACAACAGCAAGAGAAAATACTGAGAATGACATGTCTACAAGAAGAAAAAAGGAAGGCTCATGTTCCTGGTGCAACAGCAAAATTAAGGGGAGTTATATCAGGTGTCACTTTGAGCATGTCTATGGAAGAAGTGAAAAACGAGATACAAAGAAGAAAAGTGAATGATATGAAAAGGCTAAAGAGTAAAAGAGAAGGTTCACTGAAGGATACACTGTCTGTAATGATTCAGTTTGAGGAAACACTCCCTAAATCAATTCAAATAAGATACCTGTATTACAGTGTCAAAGAATACGTCCCAAAGCCACTCAGGTGTTAAAAATGTCAAAGGGTGGGTCACACTGCTCTGCAATGTAAGAGAAAGTTAAGATGTGCTTGATGTGGAGGGGAGCACGAATATGGTAAATGTGAAAAGGATGCCAAAGTAAAGCAATGCAACTGTGGGGGTGAGCACAGTGCTGCATATGGAGGATGTGTTGTGCAGTGGGAAGCCAGGGAAGCTCACGAAAGTAGAATAAATGGTAAATGGTAAATGGCACTCGCTTATATAGCGCTTTTATTCTCATCTCTTGATGACCAAAGCACTTTACAGATCCTGCTATCCACCCATTCACACATTCACACACTGATGGTGTAATAAATAGAATAAATAAGAAAATCCCATATGCTGAAGCTCTAAAGAAAGTTACAGAGGCAGGAATAGTCAGAAACACAACAGGCCTTCCTCAAAGAAGTTTAATTCAAAGGAAAGCACATTCATCAAGAAATCCCACACAAACACAAGATCATGCTGCTGCAAGGAATTTTTGTGTTCACAAATGCAAAATGGATGATGACACATTGATAGTTAAAAGGACAAACCTTGTAGCTTTTATCTGCCACACCATTAATGTTGCAGCACAGCTACAGAAGAAAAGTGACAGAATCAAAACCACTGTGGAAGAAGCAGGATGATTCCTAGATATGAAAAATGTCAAAGCTGACCAAATTCATGTTTTATTGACAGCTGAAACTGGGGAGAATGCACATAGTGAAACTTAAGATCTTAATTATGGTACTACAATACTACAGTGGAATGCGAGGGGTCTTATAGCAAATGGACAAGAACTCAACAAGTATCTTTATGAACTAGAAGTTGTTCCAGAGGTAGTGTGTGTACAGGAGACATGGCTTCAACCTCACTTAGATTTTGTTATTCCAGGATATAGTGCAATCAGACACGACAGAATTATCAGTGTAAATGGAGGAGGATGTGCCACTTTCATTAACCCCTTGCACTCCGGTCAATTTCCCTAAAAACGCCAAAAAATAACGTGCCCAAAGTAAATCAAAAGCTGTTCTTCAACCCTTTGCAGCATCTTCATGGGGTTGGTCTCATTTAAAAGAAAATACTTTGAATTTTTTGGCAAAACAGTCATAATCTCTCTAAGTGCTCCGGCCACTGAGTAACAGTCATCTAAACATACTGAACTTGAAGAAAATAAATTTCGCCTGGGTGTTTTTTTGGATACAAATGCTTGCAAATAACACATAGCTTCACATCCGGGCTGGAAAATGCAACAGAAATGTAGAACCAAGTGTTATCCAGCTGAGGTCAAAATTTTGTAACAATACCACAAAAAATGAATATATTACACAACTTTTTTCTCAGGTAGTTCCCAGGCGTTTTTGAACTGTGCCAAATTGTGCCAAATGGCACAGTTTTGAAAAACGTCTGTAACTTTTGAATGATTCAATATAGAAGCTTCATCTTGGGCTCTAATGAAAGGTGACACTTAGGGCTGTGTGTGTGTGTGGGGGGGGGGTTGTTTATTCATTCATTCATGAATGAATGAACAAGCAAGCCCCCACACACAAAGAAGCATGCCACGTAAAAAATGTGTGGCTTTTTTTTACAAGAAAAAATAACCTACAGTGCACTAAAAATTATTCTAAAATATTTGTAATGTAAAAGATAACAACTCCCCCCCACCACCACCCCGCTACAGAGGACGTAAATCGGCCATTGCTAAATGACGGAATAGTCATGTGGCGATGTGGCGACCGCGGCACAGTCACCGCAGTCACTGCGGCTTCCCCCCCCTCGCTACAGAAGAGTAGCGAGGGGGGGGCGTTCACGGTCTGGACGCGGCGCACGAACCGTGTACCGCGGCACACGGACTTCGGACTTCATGCGCCGCACAGTTGTAATTTACCGATCGGTCAAAAGTCATTTTTGATTACAATTTTCAGGGATAAAGAATAATTTAGCTTATAACACTTACCTGTTCACAGCAGCAGGTAGCTGGCAAACTTCTCTTCCTCATTGTCAGACGAACGCGACGCTGGTCCGCTTGGGACTCATGGTTCTGGTCTCGCGACCCGGTCAAAACATAATTCCATTATTGCGGTTTTGCGCTTCCATGATTGCGGTTTTGGCGAACGATTTTTCAAAACAAATAACAGTAGTAATTCAAAAAGACTGGCGAACGCGTGTGTGTCACCCAGCCTTCGTCGTCAGCCTCCGTCGGTCTATGATGACCATGGAAGAGAATCCTAAACGTCTACTCTGCTGGAATAAAAAAAAAAAGGCACTGCCTGTGGCTGAACAGGCCGATGTGCGAATGGCAGTCCCTGTCACACAGGTCGCACTTGTGGGTGGTCTCCGTGCTGCTGGGTCTGTGGCAGGTTCTTCCTGCGGGTCCTTTTTTCATCTGCTGCAGCAGTCTGTCTTCACCCAGCCTTACACAAAACAGCTTGCGAACTTCTGTGCTTCAATTGGCTCGCTGCATTCACAGCGTTGGTAGGCGGGCCCTTCTTGCTAGGTTTTCAGTCATTGGTTCTTCAAGGTTTCAGAAACCCAATTCAAGGCTCTTATTAGTCGAATGAGAGGTCAATCATATCTGATCTGTTCGCGGCTGTGTCTGTAGTGGAAGAACGGAAATGCAGCTTTTTTTTTCAGTGCGCGCTTGGACGCAGCACCCTCGTGCGTCCTAGAGTGCAGGAGAGCGCAGGAGAACACCCTCGTGCGCTCTAGGATGCAGAGACATGCCCGTCCGCGGTACACAGGAGTGCAACAGGTTAAAGATGGCCTAGCATATAGGGTGATTCCCTCCCCTGAGGATATAAAGTGTAATGTTACTGAAATATGTAGGCCAAATGGAAAAGGAAATATTAAGCTGATTAATTTTTCCAACCCATGTAGGAAGTTAACAGCAGATATATTCAGGGTTATGGCAGGGAACGCGCATATGAAAGAGGTGTGGTGTGGGGACTTTAATGTCCATAATAGCTTGTGGGGAAGCATGCATACAGATAACAATGGAAATGTAGTGGAAGAGATGTTAGATGAAAGATCATTAATTTGTCTCAACAATGGTGAGGGTACCAGGGTGGATGTGCACAGGGGCACATCATCATGTATTGACCTGACCCTGGTATCTGATTCTTTAGTGAGTGCCTGTGAACGGATTGTTATGAACAGTACAACTATTGGAAGTGATCATTTCCCAATATTTACAGTCATTAAAACTGAAGTATGTATACAAGAGGGAAGATGGTTCACTAGATGGTGTTTTGACAAGGCAGTTTGGGGAAAATTTAGGCAATACTGTGGACAATCATGTCATTTGGTAACATTAGAAGGTGGCATAGAAGAATGTTCAAGTCAGGTAACTAATCATATTCTGAATACTGCAATAGCAAGCATACCTAAGAAAACTACACAGGGTAGGAGGAAGGTCATACCTTGGTGGAATGAGGAATGTAGTATTGCAGTAAAAGAGCGAAACAAGGCATTCAGAGAGCTGAGGAAGAATATGAATAGTGAAAATTTAATAGATTATAAAAAGAAAAGGGCAGTAGCTCGAAGGATAATTAAAAAACAGAAAAAGGTGATGGAGAGAATTTTGTTCCACCCTTGGTAGGAAAACGGAATTAGGTGTTGTCTGGGGTATGTTTAAAAAAAATGAGTGGGAAAAGGGTATCAGTTAAAATTCCAGCTCTAGTAGATGGGGACAAGATGGCTGTATCAGACAAAGAAAAGGCAGAAGTCCTAGGTAGAGCATTTGCAGCAGTGCATAGCGAAGAACATCTCGGTGAAAGTCAGAGACAGCAAAGACAGCGTAAACTTAGAGAAAGTGGAAACTTAAAAAAAGAAAATGAAAGAGGATATGACTGCATTAGACCATGAGCTCACAATATCAGAACTTAAGAGAGCTTTGCAAGATAGTGGATACACAACTCCAGGATATGATCAGTTAAGCTATGCTATGTTCCAGCAATTACCTATGTAATCAATGAAACTGGTGCTGAAATTGTTTAACAGAATATGGAAGGAGGGGGTTATCCCAAGCGGGTGGAAAAAGTCTGTAATTTTACCTTTTAATAAGCCAGGGAAAGATTCAGCTCATTCAGGAAACTACAGGCCAATAGCATTAACGTCACACTTAGGGAAATGGATGTAGAAAGTGTTAGTGTGCAGACTGTTATATGTACTAGAGCAAAGACGATTAATCAACAACTATCAGAATGGTTTTAGAAGAGGAAGATCCACAGTGGATGCTCTAGTTAAGGTAAGTAGTGATATTGAAAAGACTCTCAAAATGAAGGAAGTAATGTTATAGTTTATCTGGATATTGAAAAGGCTTATGACTCACTGTAGAAGGGATGGACTTCTTATCAAATTGAATAAAATGGGCATTGGCGGTAGGGTGTATAATTGGATAATGGATTTTTTAACAAACAGGAAAATTGGGGTTAAAGTAGGATCAGAAGTTTCTAATGACTTTGAAATAGAAAATGGTGTTCCTCAGGGGAGTGTGAAAAGCCCAGTTTTATTCAACATAATGATTAATGACATGTTTGGAGACCAAGAGGGATACATCAAAACAGCACTATATGCAGATGATGAAGCTATATGGATGAGGGGAAGAAATGAGAAATTTGTGTTCAAAAATATCAGAAAAGCAATGGAGAAAGTGGAAAAGTGGTCATATGAGTGGGGATTTAAATTTTCATACAGTAAAACCTGCTATATGACTTTCACAAAAAAACGCAGAACTGGTACAGAACCACTAAAATTATATAATCAACCAACAGAAAAATTGACTGAGTTCAAATATCTGGGATTGTGGTTTGATAGTGCATACACATGGAGAGCTCATGTTAAAAACGTGGAGACAAAGTGCAAAAAAGTCATTAATCTCATAAAAGCTGTAGCTGGACATGAATGGGGTGCAGATAAACAGGAATTAATTAACATTTACAGAGCACTAGTGAGATCAACAATAGACTGTGGATGCATGATTTATGGAGCAGCAGCAAAGTCGACTGGAAAAAAATTGACAAAAAATATTCTGTCTGGAAAAAATAGACATAATGCACCATAAAGCACTTCGCCTGTGCATTGGAGCCTGTCATGGTGCGGTCCTCACGGACCACTAATGAGACACTGTAGGCAGCCGATGAGTTTGTACATTTATTGAATAAAGACAGAACGACAAAATAATGAGCCATGTGGGGCAAAACACAAATAAGGACTATGGCTAAGACACACTGACGATACACACAGACTAAGGAATACACTTACTGAGAAAAGGCACGAATCGGGAATCTAGGATGGAGGTTGGACGAAGGAATGTTGGACAAGGAACGTTACACGAGGTCGCAGCCCCTAGAGACCGAAGCTGCTCCCTTAAATAGGGCAAGAGGATAGATCAGCTGATGAGGGCGTCATCAGCTCAATTAATTCCAGCTGTCACTGCCGGGCTCAGCTCTGACAGCCGGAAGCCCCGCAGAGACGCTGTCAGAATAAGAACATTGAGGGACCATAAGAAATAATACCGAATGGGAGGAAAATACTGCATGACCCAAGCGTGGATGAGATCGGCGCTCAGACCATGACAGTACTCTCCCCCGAACGACGCACTCTGGGCATAAACGTAACATCCAAGCCTCCCCCCCACCCAGAAGGCTACTGAATCCCATCCAGGGCAGGTGGAGGGAGGAAAAGGCTCGGCGGGCAAGAGTCACAAAAAGAAAAAACACCAAAACACAATGACCAGGGCCAAAACAGAACAAATATGATCACAGTGCACAACAGAGCAAGGAAAAAACAAAACAAAACAGATATACTCCATAATGCACAGGCAGAGGACAAACAGGACAATAGATGCAAATAACAGAAATACTAAGCCTACAGGCCACAAATAACAGAAATACCATGGTCATAGACCAAGAACAGGCCAAAAGAGCAAAAGGCAATTACAAATCATCTCTCCAACAAAGGAAGGGGGAAAAAAAAAATCCACGCTGAATAGCGGCGAATACATACAGTTCAATAAGAATATATAACTGGCAGAGGCGACAACAGAGCATATCTCAGACTACTGGAAAAAAAAAACACACGCTAAACAGCGGCGATATAAACACAGTTCAAAAATAGTCAAAATGACAAAACACGAGAGCATCCCCAAAATTTACAGAGAACAGGGGAGAGAGAGAAAAAAAAACAAACAAAAAAAAACACAGGGATGACGACAGGCAGAGCACAACAAAACAACAAATAGTTCGGGAGGTCTACCTGTGTCCAGCGTCCAAATCACTGGCAGGGGAAAAAGAAAGAGTTTGGGTGGTCTACCCCAGTCCCAGGCTCGGAGAAACAGTACCTCTGGCGGCCAGACCAGGACGCCAAGCAGAAAGTTCAGTTTGTCGGGTGGCCGACCCAGAACGCCAAACCGGCAAAACAGTTTCCCAGGCGGCCGACCCGCGTCATCAGGCCACCAGGACCACAGGGGAGAACTCGGAGGCGGCCTCCCTATGGCGAGGAGCAGCGAGGGAGAGCCGAGCCAATTACGGAGAATCCCTGCAGCACCCGATGGAGGGAAAGAGGAAATGGGGAAAGGAAGAGGGACCAGTCCGGTGTTGACCGGAGGGGAATCTGCAGCTCCTGCTCCAAACTCCACACGGACTGGCGCTGCGATTTCATTGGAGCCCAAGCGGGACCATGCTGCACCCACGACGGACCCCGGCTGGGCCGGAGCAATACCCACAACGGACCCCGACTGGGCCGGAACAACATCCACGACGAGCCCCGACTGGGCCGGCGCAGCACCAGGGATGACCTCCAGACACGAATCCAGAACCTCCAAGGTGACGATTGGAATGGACTCGTCACTGGTGACCCTGGGAGAAGGCTCAGAACAGAGAAGAAAACCGGGATCAGAATCACCGGCAGTGGCAGAGCCCAGCGAGACAAGCTCGGATGCCGCGGACGGCAGCGCCCGACTCGTCTCCCCGAGAGACAGGCAAAAATGCTCCAGGATAGAGAAAAGAAAGACAAAATAGAGCACTTGCCTGATCTCCGGCTCCACCGCAGCCCAGGACTCTGTCGATCCAGGTTCAGTGCGCAGAAGGTCCAGTTCCGGTTCCCACTCGACTGCGGCAGGCTCCGTAGCTGGCATGATGGTGTCCACAGTCTGGGGATTCCCTGACGCTGATGTCCACGCCAAAGGCCCGCACGGCGTGGTGGCAGGGGAGCCATGGTCTGCCGGGTCAGACTGTCCCTCCGTGGAGACCCGGGGTTGCTTGCTCGTTGGCGCAGGCTCCAATTTGCAGTCCGCCCTCCTCCTCAGCCCGTGTCGTGGCTGCAGGGCTGGATCCAGGCTCTCCAGGCCCGCAGGCTCCCTCCTCGTTCGACGGCATAGTCCACGCTCAGGGGAAGGAGACACAAAGGTAGCAGGTTCATAATTAATTGCTGCAGCAGGTGGAGGGAGCTCGGGGGACTGTGAACCCCGAACTCCTCCCCCAGGGATCAAACAAGGCAATTCACTCAGTGAAGGAACAGAATGAAGAGACACTTGCCTGATCCGCTGAGGGCTGATTGAACCAGCTGCAGTGGACTTGGTTCTTCCCTTCCCCTGCTGGATGGATACGGAGGACCCCCCGGGAAGACGAAGAGGAGCCACTCGCACTGGATCAGGAACGGAAGCAGCTGGAGACGGATTCGTGGGGCTCGCAGCAGCTGGGGGAAGCGTCAAGGAGGAGGGAGAAACAGCTGAGGTGAACCGGGAATGAGGAGCTGACGGAACAGCGGGGACAGATGATCCGGAGGCGGAGGTGGCTGTCTTACCCCTCCGACGAGACACAGAGGCTGCAGCTGGCTGGGAGACAGAGTTCGTGCGGCTACCCAGAACTGGATCCTGAAGGGGTTCTCGCTTAGGCTTGCAATCAGCATGGAGACAATGTTTACCAGCAGAGGGCGAGGTGAAGGTGAGATTAGGGAAATGCCGCTCCTGTGCGGAAACAGAGGTGAGCAGGTCAGCGTATTTGGGGTAATCATACAGTTCTGGATTCCTCTCCACCAGCCTGACCGCCACCGTCACATGCTTCATTAACTGTGTAGGGTGGAAGGGGGAGCGAGCTGCAGCTACTTGGTCCTGGATGGAAATCGCTGTCAGCTGTAAATCCTCCGAGGGAATCCCGACTGATGTCTCACTCCGTTGGGGATGACCCCTAGGTGGTGCGAACTCCTGGACTGGATGAGGGACAGGAATGGGATCCCGAAGCGAGGAGCGAGGATGCCTTCTCTTCGGCTTCCTGCCTGAGTTTCCCTCTAGCCCACGGAGCTTCTCCCATGGAGCAGAGATGTCTGCCATCCTCGCCGTTGACATTGATTTTATTTGAACATTGTTAAAGAAAGAAAGAAGAGAGTTCAAAACACAACAAAAAAACAAACCAAAAATAAAATGTTCAAAAGGAGTGGGAAGAAGCCAACGCTTATACAGTCCCACCCCTTCTCCACACCAAACAAATTACAGTATTACTCATAATCATCATTATCCCACAACCACATTCACCATAATACACCCATAGTCAAATTATACAACAAAAATGACACAACAATGACAGTCCATATCCAACAATATTGCGACAACAATAAACATACACTTCTGGCATGTTCAATGCAAACACAAACAACACCATCACCTTCACAATCACCATAACACACAACAACCTTCCCTCACTGAAGACACAATGTAACATTACTGCCCTTCATTCTCATATTGCTCAAAAATCATTTCTTTATATGTTGATTTAAATATATGGATGTTTGGACATTGCCTGTGTTTCTCCCCCAACCCATTCCACAATTTTACCCCACACACAGACACACAAAAACTCTTCCTTGTAGATCTTACTAAGTGCATTTTAAATTTTGTATTTCCCCGTAAATTATATTTCCCTTCTCTCTCCCTGAATAGATTCTGTATATTGTGTGGCAAGAGGTTTTTACTAACTTTAAACATTAATTGTGCTGTGTAATAATGAACCAGATCCCATAATTTCAATAACTTCGAATGTAAAAACAATAAATTAGTATGTTTGAGGTACCCGACTTTGTGTATAACACGGACTGCCCTTTTTTGTAATATTAACAATGAATTAAGTTTACTTTTATAATTGTTACCCCAAACCTCTATACAATAAGTCAAGTATGGAAGTACTAATGAACAATACAAAATATGAAGGGATTTATAATCTAGGACCTGCTTAATTTTATTTATAATTGCAATATTTTTTGCAACTTTATTTTGTATGTATCTGACATGTGGTTTCCAACTAATTTTATCATCCAGTACTACACCCAAAAACTTGATCTCCTTAACTTTTTCAATAACTACATTATCTATATGAATGTGTGTATCTTCTTTATTTTTACAATTACCAAATATCATTACCTTAGTTTTCTCTATATTTAGTGATAGTTTATTACAATCCATCCATTTTTTTAGCTTATTTAATTCATTATTTAGAGTATGGATTAGTTGATTATAATTATTTCCAGAATAAAATATATTAGTATCATCAGCAAATAATATTATTTTTAATAATTTAGAAACTTGGAATATATCATTTATATATATGTTAAATAATTTGAGGCCCAAACTGATCCTTGGGGGACCCCACAGGCAATTCCCATACACCCAGACAGATATTCTCCCATTTTCACAAATTGTTGTCTCTCAGATAGATAACTTGTAACCCATTTCAGAGCAATTCCCCTAATACCATACATTTGCAATTTATTAAGAAGTATTGAATGATTTATTGTATCAAATGCTTTTCTAAAATCTATAAACGCACCAATTGCATATTTTCCTTGATCTAATGCATTTATTATTTCTTCTGTTGCATCCATTATCGCCAACGATGTTGTACTCTTGGCTCTAAACCCATATTGGTTCTGAATCAGCACATCCTGTTTATTTAAAAAGTTTTCTAATCTGTTGTTGAAAAGGTTTTCCAGAATTTTTGAAAATTGTGGGAGAAGTGATACTGGTCTGTAGTTTGTGTATTGGTGTTTATTTCCTTGCTTAAATAATGGAATTACTTTTGCTATTTTCATTTTCTGCGGGAATGAACCAGTTTGAAATGATACATTACAAATATATGTGAATGGTTTTAATATACCATCAACAGTTCTTTTTATTCATCCACCGCTGTAAGAAAAATTGACCGAGGGTTACTTCCAATTAAAGTCTCAATCACAGTGTCTTTTCCTTGATTTAGAATCTTTGCTGCCAACTCTGGCCCAACACTTACAAAAAATTTATTCATTTTATTTACTACCATATTCTTATCATAAATATCACCACAATTATCAGTAAAATACTCTGGATATATCATTTTCTTAGTTCCATTTTTCCTTAATTTGTTTAATATATCCCAGACTCCTTTTATATTATTTTTATTTTCATTTAACATTTTCCTATAATATAATTTTTTACTAGTTCGTATTATTTCAGTTAATTTATTTTTATATGTTTTATATCTTTTTTCAGATTCTTTAGTTCTTAATTTAATAAAATTTTTATAGAGATAATTTTTCTTTTTACAAGCATTTTGTAACCCTTTGGTTAACCATGGGCAATTTTTGTATATGTGTTTTTATTAATTTCTTTAATTGGACAGTTTTTATCATATAATAATTTAAATATATGATATTTATATTTATATGATATTTATATATTGAAATATATGTGATCTCAGGGTGGTCGGCATAGCGAGGATGGCGGTTAATTGTTGCTTCAGCGAGGTCCAGGTACCAGCGCGAGCCGCTGGGGACGCGATGGCTAGGAGCGTTGGAGAGGATCCCATCGATCTCGATGAGAGCCATGACTAGCTCGTAGCCTAGGCTCATAGCGTAGCCCTTGGGTGGCGATGCCATCTCTCAGCACACTGGTACGCTGAACAGGGAAAACTACGAGTCCAATTAAGCAAAACTCACGGTGACCGGCGTCTCATTCTGGCTGCGACCTACTGTCATGGTGCGGTCCTCACGGACCGCTAATGAGACACTGTAGGCAGCCGATGAGTTTGTACATTTATTGAATAAAGACAGAATGACAAAATAATGAGCCACGTGGGGCAAACCACAAATAAGGACTATGGCTAAGACACACTGACGATACACACAGACTAAGGAATACACTTACTGAGAAAAGGCACGAATCGGGAATCTAGGATAGAGGTTGAACGAAGGAATGTTGGACGAGGAACGTTAGACGAGGTCGCAGCACCGAGAGACTGAAGCTGCTCCCTTAAATAGGGCAAGAGGATAGATCAGCTGATGAGGGTGTCATCAGCTCAATTAATTCCAGCTGTCACTGCCGGGCTCAGCTCTGACAGCCAGAAGCCCCGCAGAGACGCTGTCAGACGCTGTCAGAATAAGAACACTGAGAGACCATAAGAAATAATACTGAATGGGAGGAAAATACTGCATGACCCGAGCGCAGACGAGATTGGCACTCAGACCATGACAGAGCTGTCAAAACAACACCCAACAATGCAGTTTTAATAAAAGCAGGAGAAATACCAATGGATGTGAGAAGAGATAAACTTGTATTATCATAATGGGTCAAGCTGAAAGGAAGTGAAGAAGCTAATATTTCAAAAACAACACTACAAGACTGCTGGGAATATACTAACTTCCAGGTTTGGGTGGTCAATTGAGAGAAAAGCCAGAATATATGGAAAAGATACTATTGATTTAGCTAACACCACCCCAGTGAGTAATGTTCCCCCTTGGCTGTTCCCCGGAAAAGAAGTAGACATCAGTCTGCTAATGAGGAAAAAGGATTGGCATATGAGTGAAGTTGGTGTTAAAACAAGCATTTTCTCAGGAATAATTATTATAACTACTTACAGCTCTATACTGACGGTTCAAAAAACAAAAGAGGGCTCTGTTGGAATTGAAGTATACATTCCAGAGTTTAAAGTGACCATCTCAAAAAGACTCTCCAACAATACATCCGTGTACACAGCAGAAATGGTGGCAATAATTATTGGTTTGCAGTGGGTCGAGGAGGTCAGACCGGACTGGGTGGTGAGGTGCACAGATTCACTTGCAGCTTTAAAAACCATACAGACACTAAAATCTACAAGGGAAGACTTGGTAATTGAGCTATATCACAGTTTGGGTGGAGATGTTCAGTTTTGTTGGGCCCCTGCACATGAAGGGTTGAAAAGGAATGACTGTGCAGACAAATTAGCAAAAGTGCACTTGGGAAAAAAATAACTATACCATTGTCACTTGGAAAAGGAGAAGGGAAAACAGTAATCAGGAAAAAAGGAATTGAGCTATGGCAAAAAAGATGGGATGAAGATCACCAAGGTAGATCGTATTACAAAATACAAAAATCTATTGCAATAAAGAATTATAAAAGAACAAACAGGAGGGAAGACATCATTATGGCAAGACTCAGACTGGATCACACAGGTTTAAACAGCACTTTATTCATCACGGGGAAAAGCGATAGTGACAAATGTAGATGATGTGGAGTTAAAGAAAATGTAGAGCACATCTTATTGCACTGTCACAAGTATGGAAATGAAAGAGAGAATGGAAAATGAAGTTCGAGAGGCAGGTAGGGAATGGGATTTAACTGGGATTCTGGGAACAGAAGTTGATGGCGAGGCAATAAGGATCACGAGAAGGGCTCTTTTTTCTTTTTTAAATGACACAGGATTAAGTCATAGAATTTAGGGGTTGGGCTCAAATGACATAATGTTACACACTCTTATACAGTAGGTGGCGGTATGCACCTTTCAGTTGCTTGCTATCCACCAGTAACTGAGAGAAGAAGAAGAAGAAGAAGAAGAAGAATTCAGGGCAGCTGTGATTTAATGTGAGCAGTCTGCCGCCCCTGTTCCCATTGTCCATGAGCATTTCGCAAAATGCTCACTTTTGGTTGAGTGTCTTTTGTTTTCCTGCTTCAAATACTTTGTTTTGGTTGAAGATAGTATCTTTGTGTGTTGACCAGGAGACACTCATGTGCCTTTAGTTGTTTGTTTTGTATCTCGGCCTACTTGGCGTAGATAACTGGTTTTTAACCAGTTATCTTTGGTTCAAGACCGATTGACGCTCTGTGTCTTTGTCTTTTTTATTTTCTTTACAAGGCATACTCGGGCAATTGGGAACTTGTTGTATTTTGTTAGACATTATCCTGTATTTATCTAATCGCCCATATTGTCTTTCTTTCAAGTTGAGAGACTGGGCCAAGGCTTTAGATTTCAATTCCATACATATCAAAGGAGGTAACTTTTGTTAGACACATTTAGGTTTAGAGGTACTGCTCCCTCTTCTATTTCAGTAGACAGGAAGCTGTCACCCCCTAAGCTAAAATTCTTTTGGTTAAATTTTTTCTTTGGTTTGAGTAGTGCCTTTCTAGGCCTTTATTCTCCAACCATTTTATGTACATTGTTTTGAAAAAGTGTCTGCCCCCTTCCTGATTTCTCTTTTTTTTTGTATGTTTGTCAAACTTAAATGTTTCAGATCATCAAACAAATTTAAATATTAGACAAAGATAACACAATTAAACACAAAATGTAGTTTTTAAATGGAGGTGTTTATTATTAAGGGGAAAGAAATCCAAACCTACATGGCCCTGTGTGAAAAAGTGATTGCCCCTGAACCTAATAACTGGTTGGGCCACCCTTAGCAGCAACAACTGCAATCAAGTGTTTGCGATAACTGGCAATGAGTCTTTTACAGTGCTGTGGAAGAATTTTGGCCCACTCATCTTTGCAGAATTGTTGTAATTCAGGCACATTGGAGGGTTTTCAAGCATGAACCACCTTTTTAAGGTCATACCACAGCATCTTAATCGGATTCAGATCAGGACTTTGACGAGGCCACTCCAAAGTCTTCATTTTGTTTTTTTTTTAAGCCATTCAGAGGTGGACTTGCTGGTATGTTTTGGATCATTATCCTGCTGCAGAACCCAAGTGCGCTTCAGCTTGAGGTCATGAACAGACGGCTGGACATTCTCCCTCAGGATTTTTTGGTAGACAGCAGAATTCATGGTTCCATTTACCACAGCAAGTCTTCCAGGTCCTGAAGCAGCAAAAGAGCCCCAGACCATCACACTACTGCCACCATATTTTACTGTTGGTATGATGTTCCTTTTCTGAAATGCTGTATTACGTTAATGCCAGATGTAATAGGACACACACACCTTCCAAAAAGTTCAACTTTTGTCTCGTCAGCCCACAGAGTATTTTCCCAAAAGTCTTGGGAATGACAGCACATGACAGTGCCCCCTCCTCAAGGGGTGGACACCAGACACCCACCGTACCATCAAAAACTGAAAATACTACCTGCCCCCTCCCCCCCACACACACTCAAAAGGCCAATACAACAAACCAGGGTGGGAGGTGGGGGAAAACAGGTTAGGAGTGATAAATCAAGAAGGTAAACACCACAATACAACACTACAAATAACACTTTTCCCAACCCCAAAACTAAGCTAACTCACCCCACCCCCAAGAGTCCCACAGTTCAGGGGGCTGGCCAGAGTCCAAGACTCAGCAGGTGGCTGTAAATTCAGGAGGCTGGCCAAAATTCCAGGGCCAGCAGGCGGCCTGCAGAACAGTATCAGGCAGCCTGCCAGGGCACACGGGCCACCTGGCAAGGGAAATCAACCTTTCAGGTGGCCTGCCCACATGGTTAAGCCACCAGGACCGGAAGGGCAGATGAGGCGGTGGCCTACCCACCAGAAGGCTGAGAGGTGGGTGGCCAGACAGAGGAAGAGGAACCCCTGCGGTCACTGGTGGGGGAGGAAATAGAACCCCAATGGTGCTCAGCATAAGGAGGAGGAACACCCACAGGGCCCCCAAAAGGGAAAGGAAGACCCCGGTGTGCCCAAACTGTCCTGTGGCACCCTTGGTGGTCCTGACGTAGGACTGGGACTCCATAGAACCCGCAGTGGACCCGGGCTGGGCCATGGCTGCATCTGCAGTGGTCCCAGTCTGGGGCAACGTTGCACCTCTGGTGGACCCCGACCGAGCCATGGTTGCACCCGCGGTGGAGCCCAGCTGGACCCTTGCTGCACCCGAGGTGGGACCCAGCTGGGTCGCTGCTGCATCCTCGATGACCTCCTTGGCAGGGGAGGCAGGACCCACAGTGACCACCAGTGGCAAACCTGGGTCCCTGGACACATCTGGCGATGTTAGACCTTGACCCTGGTAGAGGACTCAGACAGGGAGAAAGAAGGGTCAGGGTCGCCGGCAGCGGCAGAGCCCAGCGAGGCAAGCTCAGACGCAGCGGTCGGCTGTGCCCGGCTCTCCTCACCAAGAGCTAGGCAAAACTGCTCAGTAGTTGAAAGGAGGAAAACAAAAGTGAGCACTTGCCTTAGCTGAAGCTCCACCGCTGTCCAGGACTCCGACGATCCGGGCGAAGTAGTCCCAGGCTTGGCCTCCTGGAGGTTCAGCTTCCGTGTAGACTCTGCTGTGGTGGCCTCCGCATCAGGCATGATGGTCTGTGCAGTCGTTATTTCAGCCATCTTGATTCACGCTGGCGATTCCTCCGGCATGGAGGCTGATGTCTGGCTCACCGTTGCAGTGGGGGAAGAATCCTACTGGACCTCTGGTTCCTCCCGGTCAGAGCAGTCCAGCTCCGGTGTGTATTCAGGGAAAAAGGGAGAGAGCATAGAGAAGGCTGGTGAACCATTCTTAACAGCAGCAGGTGGGGAGAGCTCAGTGGACTGCTCTCCCTAAGCCTCCCTACCAGGAATCAGGCAAGACATTTCATCATTAATAGAAATAGGATGAACATTAACTTGCCTGTTTTCCCAGATTAAGATGTTGGCTGCTCCTGTAGGTTGGGCGTCGTCATTCTTCCGTGCGAAAAAGGTGGTGTTTGGCCCCTCAGTAGACTTCTGAGGAGCCGCCCCCCTCACCACGGGAACGGGAGCTGCCGTTGAGGAATTCAAACACGCCTTGACCGTCTAAAGATGCTCTGAGGGAGGAGGTCCCACAGCGACTGTGGAGGAAGATTTGGCAGACGGTACTGCCCGTGAATGAGGATCCACTGTGGAGAAAGCTGAGCTTGGTGTGAGGGAAAAGGCAGTCAAAGGGGCTGGATTATTCCTCCGAGAAACCGGGACAGGATGACGTTGACGCCGCAAAGCTGGACGAGCAGGAGCGGGCATGGAGGGCTGGTGAGGAGCGGAGACAGCCGAGCCCCAGGAGTGCTCTCCTCTCGGCGCGAGCCCGGGATTCTTCGGAGACTTCCTCCCTTTGCCACAATTCTTGCATTGAAGTGCAGCTATCAGAGAGATCCTCTCCTGACCCTCAGCATGCTCCTGGAGCTGAGGGCACCGACGAGCTGCAGCTTCAGCGAGTCCCAGAAACTATAATACGTCTCTCGGGGTGGAATACAGGCCTGCTGTGGAGATCAGGCCATCCACTTCCATGAGTGTGCGGCAGCATTCCCACCCAAGACGCATTGGATTACTGCGTCCTCCTGTTGCATCCATCCTGGGCTTCAAACCAGGTAAGAACAACATACAAAAAATGAAAAAAATATCACACCACTTCACCACTGGGCTTACTGTTGTGGCACTGACATACTGTCATGTGTGTGCATAAATCCGCACACACAAATCAATTAATACAAGCCCAAACGCCGGTGAAGGTCAATGTGTTTATTAACAAAGGAAACTGATGCACAAAATGTCCATAACATTGTCTGATTAGTAGCAATAATGGTATGGTCAAGGTGACAGGCTACAAGCTCTATAGGTAAGCCCCACATGCTCCAGGACGGAACTGGCAGCGGAAAAAAAGGGCAGAAAATAATAGAAGAACAGACTTACATTAGTGTTTGAGCGGAAGGGCTCGGAAAAACAACATAGTAGTCCACAGAAGAGCGAGCCACGCCAACCCAGGGAGACTGACTGATGCCAACGCACTGAGTGTTTCCACTGCCGGCCAGAAGTACCCCCAGATACTAATGAGTGGCAAGTGGAAACAGGTGCGCGGCAAACAGAGTAGATGAATCAGTAAGAATGAGTGTCTGGTGTGTGTGTGGTGATACCTTGTAGCCGGTGAATGTCTGGTGAGGAGGAGGCGTGACTGTAAGACTGGCAGAGAGCAAGGCTCAATCTGCCAGCTGGAATTAATAAGCAATAATCAAAACCTACAGCCACAGGTCATGGACAGGGTGAACGACCCCAAGCATGACACTCAGATTTCCAAAGATGTGAAAAACCACAGATAATTTATGTTTTACAGGAGGGGCAATCACTTTTTCACACAGGGCCATGTAGGTTTGTTTTTTTTAACCCTTAACAATAAACGCCTTCATTTAAAAACTGTATTTTATGTTTACTTGTGTTATCTTTGTCGAATATTTAAATTAGTTTGATGATCTGAAACATTTAAGAGTGACAATCATACAAAAAATGAGAAATCAGGAAGGGGGCAAACACTTTTTCACACCACTGTATTTATCGTTTTGACAGCCATCCTCATTAACTCATTAAAATATAATTTTGCTTTGACAATCAATTCCATTTGGTTATTTGTTAGTTCCCTCTCACCCCTAGACAGAGGGGTCGTAACAGCAGGTACTGCTGTTTCAAAGAAAACAATAAGTAGTACATTCAACCAACATGGGCTGTATGCCCATTCACCTTGCCCGACTGCATTGCTGAAGAAAAAGCATGATGAACCTCGTTTAAAGTTTGCTCCACAACATTTGGGCAAACCAATAAAATACTGGGAGAATATAGTCTGGTAAGATGAGACCAAAATTGATCTTTATGGATGCCAGAACACACAGCATGTTTGGAGGAGAAAGGGCACTGCACATCCCATCATGGTGTGGGGGTGTTTTTCAGCATATGGTACAGACTTAACATACGTAATTGAATTGAATTGGAGGAGACATGCCACTGCACATCAGCCCCAAAACACCATACCAACAATGAAGTTTGGAGGTGGGAGCATCATGAAGTGGGGGTGTTTTTCAGCACATGGTACAGGCAGAAGTCAAATAATTGGAAGAAAGATGAATGGACAAATGTATAGAGACATCCTTGATAAGAACCTGTTGCCATCTGCCAAGGTGCTGAAGATTAAACAAGGGTGGACATTTCAGCAAGACAATGATCCCAAATGCACAGCCAAGGAAACTCTCAACTGGCTCCAGAGAAGGGAAATAAAGCTGCTAGAATTAAGCCTGTCTCAGTGGGAAGAGATTGTCGGTGTATTGTCTACTGTCCTGCACTGCAGTTGTTCAATGCAATGTTTACATGCCGCCTCCCAAGTCTAGATACCCTGCCTGCTCTCATGGTGCCGCATCGCACTGGGTGGCGTGATCATCTGTTACTGGTTGGTTTTTCGGGATTATCACACGAACTACTCGAGCTGTGTGAGTACTAACTGTTTCGCTCCTGCTGGCCAGTCCCATTTGGCGGTTCTTTCCCAGGCACCTTCCTCTGTTTTTCTGCTGCAGCTCCACCTGCTTGTGCTGGAACATTTTCCCTGGTTACTCACCTGTACTGTAGAGTGTCCTGAAGGATTTCACTGTGTTACCCAAAATGCTCACCTATTATTTTGTACGGTTTAATCTCATCTTGCCATCATCCATTTCCTGCATTGTTGAACTGTTGAAATCCTGAAGCCAACTGTTATTTATCTATTTGGGTTCACTTGTAATAAAACGCACAACTGTCTCCTGCGTGTGGGTTTTTCTCCTTTCCTCAGTGCACTGTGTAAAAGGGCACAAGGAGAACATGACAAGTTGCCTTGATTACTTTGTATGTATGAATTACTTGGGTTGTTAGTGATCTCTGGTGAAAATCTCAGGTCAATATTTTTAATGAGAAAAAATGTTGATGTATTTAATACTTATTTTCCCCGGTGTATATAATGCAGCTTAATCTAAAGCCATAGATTGATTTTTTTCCATGAAACTGTACAAACTAATGATAGGTGCTTTATTGTATCCCTTTGATAGTGAACACATTTTGTGATTATCTATCTATCTATCTATCTATCTATCTATCTATCTATCTATCTATCTATCTATCTATCTATCTATCTATCTATCTACAGTATGTGATGGCTTGCTCTGTCTGCTCATTATCCTCAGCTGTGTGCACACCTGCTCTCCATCACTGCCGGGGCTATTTAGACCGCGCTGCCCTCAGATCAGCGCGGAGTCGTCTGTCTCCATGGTCGGATGAAACCTACACTCACTTTCGTCCTTTTCCTAGAACCTCCGAGCCACAGCCTACTCTTGCCTGAGAACCTTGCTTCCTGTCATCCGTCTCCAGGAAGGATTATCACCTCAACTCCAAGTAAGCACTCATTCTATTCCTCATTGTCTACGCTCGCCCCCTGTGCACAGGCAGAGATCCGTGGCGGTGGACCTCTATCTCTCCTGGCGGCAGACCGAGCTGCACTGCACTTTCCCCGAATTCTCCTGTCATCCCCAGCTGCTACCGGGACAACGGGTGCTGTCCTCCTGGCCGGAGCCATCTAGCCAAACCTGAGCCCATAATCTATCTCTGCAAACAGTAAGCACTGGACTATTCTGTACATTCCCTCCGGGGTCCAACCCTAACTCTCCCTGTCTTTGTTTGTCCATAGGGTTGCCATGTTGCACGGTGCTCTGCTCACCCCCGGCTGCTACACAATCACACACACGCACGCACACACACACAGAATATAATAAAGATAATTGTATCTACTCTTGAGCCTGAGTCTGCTCTCTGGGTCATTAAACCATGTCAGTACGACTCCGTCAAAGTGACCCAGTAGACAGCGTGCTAGCGCACAAAGTTAACAACCTAGAGGCTTGAGTGGATCAATTAGCTTACCAGCAGCAGGTCATCCTCACTCAGCTGGCCCGAATTAATGATCGGTTGGATCACCTGGCAGGTCCACAGGCTTTCCCTCCGGCTCCTAGTAGCGCCTCTGCTCCCGCTATCGCCCAATCCACCCCACCCATTCAGGCTTCTACATCCTGGCTAATGCCGATCCCCACTCCCACTCGCTTTAGCGGTAAGCTAGGGGAGTTAAGGGGGTTCATTCTCCAGTGTGAGATAGTCTTCCAGCAGGTACCCAGAGACTTTCCCACACATCACAGCCGTATCGGCTACGTAGTTAACCTTTTGGAAGGGCGAGCGTTAGCTTGGGCTTATGCCGTGATGGCTAGGGCGAATTATGCTAGCTTGACATATAATCAGTTTGTCAGCGAGTTTAACGAGGTGTTCGACCACTCTGACCGAGACAGTGTGCTTACCTCCTGGCTGTTAAACCTCAGAAAAGGAAGCAAGTCCGTAGCGGACTATGCTGTTGACTTCTGGGTGGTGGCCACAGAGGTGGGGTGGGAGGACCCCTTGCGCTGCAGTATCTTCATCAGGAGCCTTAGCCCTAGCCTGTGGGATGAGCTAGCCCACTTAGAAAAGCCAAGTAGGTTAACTGAGATAATTTCCCTAGCCATTAGCCTAGATAACAGGCTAAGGGAGTGCGCAACCGAGCAGATGACCTCCGGTAGCTCAGGCGCCCAGTTTCGCCACTCCCTACAGTCTCCCCTGTTGGCCCTACCTCCCTCTGATTCCCCAGAAGCCCCAGAGCCAATGGTAGTGGAGCAGTCGAAACTGCCATTGGCTAAGAAACAGCGCCGCCGTGAGCTCGGGTTGTGTCTCTACTGTGGTAGTGAGGAGCATGAGGTAGCATCTTGCCCGATACGGCCAAAAGAGGGAGTCCGTGCGTCACAGTAGGGGGACTCATGGACTCACCTCGATCAAATCCCCTCTCTAGATTTCTCCTTCCAATCCGCTTCATTCACAATCAGACAGAAATAGCCACACACGTCTTGATTGATTCAGGGGCTGAGCAGAGCTTCATTTCGGGGGAACTGGCAACCCGGTTGGGGCTCCCCTGTCAATCGTTGAAGACCCGACTCAGACTCATTGCCCTGTCTAAGGGCAATGACTCTGTGTCAAGTGTCTCTTGCCGTAGTGTCCCAGCAGACTGCCCTGGTGTCAGTCATTGTGTCGGGTAATCATCGGGAGGAGCTAAGGTTATTTGTGCTGACGGTTTTCTCATTCCCGGTTATCCTCGGCTATCCCTGGCTTTGGCTACATAACCAATCAATTGACTGGTGCTCTGGGAGTGTGGTTTCGTGGAGCTCATTCTGCCTCAATGCCTGCCTGCAGTCGGCTGCTTGCTCGCCGTCCGTGCCCCTGGGTGCCTCCGTCACCCCCCCTCCCAACTTGTCCAAAGTCCCTCCGGAGTATCACCACTTGGGGGCCACCTTCAGTAAGTCCCAGGGTCTATCTCTCCCCCCTCACCACCCATATGACTGTGCGATCAATCTCCAAGCTGGAGCCACGCTGCCGTCAAGTCGACTTTACAGCCTGTCAGCACCAGAGCGGAGGCTATGGAAACCTATATTAAGGAGTCGTTAAACTTGGGCATAATTCGGCCCTCGTCCTCGGCAGTGGGGGCAGGGTTTTTTTCGTTGGCAAGAAGGATGGCTCGCTGAGGCCGTGTATTGACTTCCGTGAATTGAATAATATCACCATCAAGGACAAATACACTCTTCCCCTGATTAATATGGCATTCGATTCCCTCCAGGAGGCCTCCTGGTTCACCAAGCTGGACCTCCGCAACGCTTACCATTTGGTGTGGATCCGGGAGGGCGATGATTGGAAAACGGGATTCCGGACCCCAGTGGGCATTTCGAGTACTTGGTGATGCCGTTTGGGCTGACCAACACCCCGCCGTATTCCAGCGCCTCATTAATGATGTGCTGAGGGACTTTTTGGGCTTGTTTGTCTTTGTCTATCTGGATGACATCTTGATTTTTTCTCAGTCCCTGGATGAACAGCGGGTGCACGTGAGGCAAGTCTTGCAGCGGCTCCTGGAGAACAAGCTCTTCGTTAAGGCCGAGAAATGTGAGTCCACGCCTCCAAGATGTCATTCCTTTGATTCATCATTTCCCACAATGAAATCATCCCAGACCCCAAGAAGGTAAAAGCGGTGGTAGATTGGCCCTCCCCTTCCTCTAGGAAGCAACTCCAGCAGTTTCTAGGGTTCGCCAATTTCTACCGCCACTTCATTAAGAATTATAGTATTATTGCTCTTCCCCTGACCTGGCTTACATCCTCCAAGGTGCCCTTCCGGTGGATGGAGGAGGCTGAAACGGCCTTTGCTGTGCTCAAATGTAAATTTTCTTCCTCTCCCATTCTGGCACAGGTGGATCCTGTCCTTCAATGCCTGGTAGAGGTGGATGCCTTGGCCTCGGGAGTTGGAGCCGTGCTGTCCCAGCGCTTCCCGGTTGATAGCAAGATCCGTCCCTGTGCATTCTTCTCCCGTTGTCTATCTCCGGCGGAGCGAAATTATGACATCGGTGACAGGGAGCTCTTGGCGGTCAAGCTCGCACTGAAGGAGTGGTGCCATTGGCTGGAGGGGGCCTCCCAGCCATTTGTTGTCTAGATGGATCACAAAAATCTGGAATACCTCAGGACGGCCAAGCTCCTGAACATGCGCCAGGCCCGCTGGTCCCTGTTTTTCGGACGCTTCGACAACACCATCACCTACTGCCCCAGGTCCAAGAATACCAAGCCGGAGGCCCTGTCCAGACAGTTTGCCTCAGATGCTGCGGAAGTGGCGGAGCATCCTTTCCTCCCCCCGTTGTGCATCATGTGCGCCCTCTTGTGGGGCATCAAGGAAAAGGTCCTGAGGGCGCAGGAGGCCGAGGCGGACCTGGGCGGGGGACCAGCTGGGAGGCTGTTTGTCCCATCTGCCGTTTGGGACGAGGTGATCCACTGGGCCCACTCTTCTAGGTTCTCGTGCCACCCAGGGAGGGCTCGCACGGTGGCGCTCCTTCAGAGGACATTTTGGTGGCCTTTGCTCCAGAAGGACATTGGAGAGTACATCCGCGCCTGTCCCCAGTGCACCGGCGGCAAGACGTCCTCTTCTCCTCCGGCTGGTCTGCTTCACCCTCTCCCCACCCCCGGCAGGCCCTGGTCCCATGTGGCTTTGGACTTCGTTACTGCTCTCCCACCTTCTAACCACCACACCGTCATCCTCACCATCGTAGACAGGTTTTCTAAGGCCGCCCACTTCGTTCCCCTACAGGGGCTGCCTACAGCGAGGGAGACAGCAGATTTTCTTGTTCAGCATGTGGTGAGATTGCATGGTATTCCCCTGGACATCATCTCTGACCGGGGGCCCCAGTTTATTTCTCAGGTGTGGAGGTCGTTTTGCAACGCCCTTGGGGCAACAGTGAGCCTGTCCTCAGGATACCACCCGCAGAGCAATGGACAGTGTGAGCGGGCAAACCAGGAGTTGGAAGCTGTGCTGCAGTGCATCGCCACCGCCAACCTGGCATCATGGAGCACCCATCTCCCATGGATCGCGTATGCTCACAATACTACCGTCTCTTCAGCAATCGGCATGTCCCCGTTCGAGGCCTCTCTGGGCTACAACCCCCCATTGTTCCCTGAGGAGGAGAGGGATATTGCCGGCCCTTCCGTCCGAACCCACCTGAGGTGCTGCTGCCTGCTGTGGAGAGCGACCTGGACCGCACTGTGGTGCACGGCAGAGGGCAACACCACGACCGCTAATCATCGAAGGACGCCGGCCCCTCCCTATCGGGTGGGTCAGCAGGTATGGCTGTAAACCAAGCATATTAATCTCAAGGCGGAGGCGAGGAAAATGTCTCAGTGGTTTATTGGGCCTTTTGCCATAACTCGTATTATCAACCCTGTGGCTGTGCGCCTAGCTCTCCCCCCCTCCCTCCGCATCTGTCCAACCTTTCATGTCTCACAGATCAAGCCTTTCTGTTCCAGCCCTCTGTGTCCCCCTCCCAGGTCTCCATCTCTGCCAGTGGTGATCGACAGCAACCCGGCGTGGAATGTCAATGCCATCCTGGACGTCCGCCGCCGGTGTCACGGCCTGCAGTACCTGGTGGACTGGGAGGGTTACGGCCCGGAATGGAGGTCCTGGGTGCGCCCCTCCTTTGTGTTGGATGATCAGCTCATCAGGGACTTCCATCTTACACACCCAGGTAGGCTGGATTGGCCGCTGAGAGGCGCCTCGTAGGGGGTCAGTACTGTGATGGCTCACTGTGTCTGCTCATTATCCTCAGCTGCGCACACACCTGCTCTCCATCACTGCCGGGGCTATTTAGACTGCGCTGCCCTCAGATCAGTGCGGAGTCGTCTGTCTCCATGGTTGGATGAGACCTACACTCACCTTCATCCTTTTCCTAGAACCTCCTAGCCACGGCCTACTCTCACCTGAGAACCTCATTTCCTGTCATCCATCTCCAGGAAGGATTATCACCTCAGCTCCAAGTAATCCCTCATTCTATTCCTCACTTTCTACGCTTGTCCCCTGTGCACAGGCGGAGATCTGTGGCGGCGGACCTCTCTCTCTCTCCTGGTGGCGGATCGAGCTACACTGCACATTCCCCGAATTCTCCTATCATCCCCAGCTGCTACCGGGACAGCGGGCGCTGTCTTCCTGGCCGGAGCCGTCAAGCCGAACCTGAGCCCAAATCCATCTCTGCAAACAGTAAGCACTGGACTATTCTGTACATTCCCTCCAGGGTCCAATGCTAACTCTCCCTGTCTCTGTTTGTCCATAGGGTTGCCAGGTTGCACGGTGCTCTGCTCACCCCTGGCTGCTAAACTATCACACACACGCATGCACACACACACAGAATATAATAAAGATAATTGTATCTACTCTTAGATAGATAGATAGATAGATAGATAGATAGATAGATAATTTCGAACACAAAAAATATAACAAAAAACAAGCAAATAGCAAATGCAATAAAGTTACAGTATACACTGTTCGAAAGGGAGAAGGAAGAAGTGAACACTTATTAATTCCAACTCCTCTTTTCCATCGATACACCCATGTGAATTTTATACAAATTACCACCTTTAAGACCCCAAGTAAACAATTTACTGTATTTTTTACAGATCAACATTAACACCCGTCCATTCTAACATACAATGAAGTCCATATATCAAAACCAGTCTCAAACGACACAGATACACACAGTGCTGTCCCACCCACCATTCCATTCCATTCTCTTGAGTCTGAGTCTGCTCTCTGCATCATTAAACCATGTCACAGTGGATATAAAAAGTCTACACACCCCTGTTCAAATGCCAGTTTTTTGTGAGGTAAAAAAAATGAGACCAAGATAAATCATTTAAAGCTTTTTAAGGGGAAAAATAAAAAATAAAAAACTTACAATGACTTGGTTGCATAAATATGCTTATCCTCTTATAACTGGGGATGTGGTTGTGTTCAGAATTAACCAATCACATTCAACCTCATGTTAAATGGGAGTCAGCACACACCTTCCACCATTTAACCAGTTGAACTCGGGAGATTCCGCGGGCGGTCACGTCTGTGCGTCTTAGTGCATCTCAGTGCGCACTGAAAAAAAAAGCTGTATTTCCGGTCTTCCAGTACAGACACAGCCCTAAACAGAAAGCCAAAGGAGTGTCTGATTGGTTTAGAATGAGATTGACATCTCATTCGACCAACAAGAGCCTTGATTTGGGTTTTTAAACCTTGAATAACCAATGATCGTAAACCTAGCAAGAAGTATCTGCCCATCAACGACCGTGAATACAACGAGCCAATTGAAGCCGAGTAATCTGACGATGGACATGTTGTTTAGCCAATCAATTTCTGACTTCAATGACATCCTACATGCCTAGTTCAGTGTTTACATTTCTGGTAAAATACCATGCGTTCCCGTGTGTAAAATGTCTTTTGACTCCACCGCTGTGTGACGCACAGTCCTTTGTGATAGTGTGCAGAAGGGTCAGGGTAAGATTAGCCATTATTTTACTTGTTTTGAAAAATGGTTCACAAAATAAACCAAAAGGGCGTGCATGAAAACGTAGATTGCTTGACCGGATCAGGTGACGTCGACGATGACCGGCGAAGATTTCAATAACGGAATAGCTGACGATCCAGACGCCAATGGACAATACCAGCGACAGTGCGGTTGTGGACAGGTAAGTCTTATAATCTAAATTATTCTTTATCGATAAAAATAGTGATAAAAATAACTTTTGACCAATCGCAGTAATTACAAGGGTCCCGCATGGCGATGTTTTTGTGTGCGCCGTGCGGGTGGGGTGGGGTGGGGGGGTGGTATTTGTTACTGTGTATATTGCAGAAAAATTTAATAATTTTTTAGTATAATTTTTATTTCACTGTAGGCTATTTTTTCCTGTAAAAAAAAGGAACTGTGCTGTGTATGTCTGGGTTATTATGCCTTTGTTTTACTGTGTAAACGTGATCTGGTGAAATGGAGCCCTGACCATGTAAGCACACTAATGTGAGCAGCCCACGTGGACCTGGGTATTCAATCTGTACATTTTCAATCCAGCGATTTACAAAATGATTCATAATTTTCTAAAGCCTCATTCAGAACATTATAGTCCCACAGACTGGTTTTCATCTGGGGCAGCATTTATAAATCACTGGATGGAGAATGCACCTGTACATGTACAGATTGGATTCCGTGGTCCACTTGGGGTGCGCATTTGGTCAGGGGTCCAGTTGACCTGTATCTGTGTAAACTGGTGAGATAGTGAACTCTGGAAAAATTGGAGGGGGGAGAGAGTTGTTTTTGTGTGTACTTTAGTGAAATGTATTAATTTTTCGCATAATTTTTCTTACACTGTAGACTATTTTTGCCTGTAAAAAAAAAAACAGGAACTGTGCTGTGTATGTCTGGGTTGTTACCCCTTGGTTTTACTGTGCAAACTGCTGAGATAGTGAACTCTGGAACATAGCTTTCCAAACTGTGCAATTTTGGCACAGTTTGGCACAGTTCAAGAACGCCTTGTTACAACCTGAGAACAAAGCTGTGTAATATATTCATTTGTTGTGGTATTTTTACAAAATTTTGACCTGAGCTTGAAAACACTTGGTTCTACATTTCTGTTGTTTTCCAGCAAGTTTCACACAGCTGTATGTTATTTGCAAGCATTTGTATCTAAAAAAAAAAACATCCAGGCGAACTTTATTTTCTTCAAATTCAGTATGTTTAGATGATTGTTACTCAGTGGCAGGAGCACTTAGAGAGATTATGACTGTTTTGCCAAAAAATTCAGAGTGTTTTCTTTTAAATGAGACCAACCACATGAAAATGCTGCAAAGGGTTGAAGAACAGCTTTTGATTTACTTTGGGCATGTTATTTTTAGGTGCTTTTAGGGAAATTGACCAGAGTTCAACAGGTTAAAGTGTCTCTGACTAACCCCAAATAAGGTTCAGCTGTTCTAATAGGCTTTTCTTGACATTTTTGTCGTCACATCTTACAGCACAAGCCATGGTCCATAGAGAGCTTCCAAAGCATCAGATGGATCTCATTGTTCAAAGGTATCAGTCAGGAGAAGGGTACAAAAGCATTTCCAAGGCATTAAATATAATATGGAACACAGTGAAGACAGTCATCATCAAGTGGAGAAAATATGGCACAACAGTGACATCACCAAGAACTGGATGTCTGTTAGAATAATTTTGAGCTTAAATTATTCAAAGTCAAAAAATCAGGTGGAAAGTTGGATTTATGTACATTTATTACAAAATTATATAAGGTGTCACCCCAATGGCCACTTTGGGGGAGAGATTACAAAAACATGGCATTACACACCTAGAATCTCTAAAGGATCCATTTCTTTAGGTCTGATATATATAGGTAGGAGAAAGGAGAGGGAGGATGAGGATAAGGGAAGGGACAGAACGGGACAGTCCTGATAATCAAAGCTTATCCGGGGAAACGTCACAGACTCTCTGGAGACATGGGGTGGTGGAGACATGCACATGAGGTCCATAAAACTAAAAGAATGTCTATATACCTAATCTATATAAGCTGAAGAGTTCCTGTGCATTCCTGTGACCCGAAACAGGACATGTCAAAAAGATTATAAAAAGTGGCTTATGTGGCTTATATTAATCATATATTCCATACCTACATATGTATAGACATATTAGAATGTTTAGTGATTACATATGTGGAATGACCTCACGCCTCAGAACAGGGCAAGAGGTCTCAACCGCCAGCGAGGATCAAAGAGCAGACGGAGTCGCAGCGGTGGGGACCGGATCGATCTCCCTGACCACCCAGGGTCAGGTGGAGGAGACGGAGGACAATGGAGGGGGGATTATGTTAATGCGGGATGTCGGCTTTGATATGCAATGTCTTTTGTTGAGTGTGGGTATAAGTATGAAGGTCTGACTGTGCTCGACCTCTTATTCTGCTTCTGCACCGAGATGAGACATGTTAGGGAGGTGAAGCTGATATTAAACTTTGGTTTATAAAATCATATCGCTTCTTCCTTTCAAGCTCCCTACACTGGTAACCAGACGTGAGGATGGAACAGAGACGTTCTCCCGCAATTAACTCATCGGAGGCGACCCAGGCAAGCGCCTGCGCCCATGCAGACAGGGGAACGGATGGAAGACGTTCCCCCACGGCAGAATCTACAGAGAGGGCTCAACCGAGCACCATCCCCAGCTCCGCCGTGAGAGCAGAAGAAAGGCGCTCTCACCTGGCGGACACATCAGGGGCAGCCCACACAAGCGCCGTCACCGTCAAGCTGCCAGAATTCTGGCAAAACGACCCGAGCTCGTGGTTCCAGCAAGCTGAGGCTCAGTTTGCACTGGCGGCCATAATGGCGGACGAGACGAAATTTTACTACATCGTCGCCAAACTCGACGCCGCCACGTCAAGAGGCGCGTGAAGCATAATTCGACAACCGCCCGCCCACGACAAATACAGAGAACTAAAGGCGACCATCATTGAGAACTTTGTCCCCTCAGCTGAGGAGAGAGCAGAGAGGATCCTGGCGATCTACAGCCACAGAGGATGCAGACCCAAGGCCCTCATGGAGGACATGCTGCAGCTTAAGGAAGAGGACAACGACAACTTCCTTTTCCAATATATCTTCCTCAGCACTCTGCCGCCACACATGAGAGGGACGCTGGTCAACATGCAATGCAACACCCAGCAGGACTTCCGCGCGCTGGCCCGAGAAGCGCAGCGCCTCATCAACGCCTGCGGCGAACAGATGGCCACAGCAGCACCTGCAGATCTCAGCGCGGAAGCCCAGAGCAGCGGAGAACCGCAGACAATGGAGCAGAGCCCGCCCACCATGGCAGCGACACGACCAAGGCGCAGCAGGCAGCACGACCTCTGCTATTTTCATCAGCGTTTCGCCGAGAGGGCGTACAAATGTGTGCCCCCCTGCAATTTCAAAAACTCGGGAAACGCCAAAGCCCTGAAAACGTTGGCAGCTACGGCTCTCGGCGAGACGAATAAGCTGCTTTATGTGACTGACGGACACACCGGGAGACAGTTTCTTATCGACACCGGAGCTCAGCTGAGTTTTATCACCCCTTCCCACGCAGACCGGGCCATGGGTCCCCGGGGAAATGGAGCGATGGCAGCCAACGGCTCGATCATCGACACTTTCGGTGAAAGGAACCTGCCTCTTTGCATCCACAGCCGCAACTATAGATGGACATTAATTGTAGCGGCGGTGAGTTTTAACTTGTTGGGCGCTGATTTTTTGTGTGCACATGGGTTGTTAGTCGATCTAGTCATTTTCTTCTATCCCCTGCTCAGCTCGAGTTTCTCCACCACCCGTGCAGGCCAGCGTCACAACAGCAGGAGGTAAGTTTGACCAACTCCTCACCCAATTTCCAGCACTCACAGTTCCCAAATTTTCAGCAACAGTAGCGAAACACGGGATTGAACACTTCATCCCCACAGCAGGCCCACCCGTGTTTGCCAAAGCTCGGCGCTTAGATGCGACCAAGCTCGCCATAGCACGGGACGAGTTTACCACCCTGGAAAAATTAGGCATTATTAGACGCTCGAAAAGCCCCTGAGCATCGCCACTCCACATGGTCCCGAAAACCGACGGTTCTTGGAGACCTTGCGGCGATTACCGCAGATTAAACAATGCGACAGCGCATGACCGCTACCCAATTCCTCACATCCAAGATTTTTCACTACATCTGGCGGGTGCGTGCATTTTTTCTAAAATAGACCTGGTCCGCGGCTATCACCAAGTCCCCGTTCGAGCGGAAGACATTCCTAAAACGGCTGTAATAACCCCTTTCGGTCTTTTTGAATTTTTGCGGATGCCATTCGGCCTCAAAGGCGCTGCTCAAACCTTTCAGCGTATGATGGACGCGGTATTACGCGACCTCCCCTTCGTGTTCGTCTACCTCGACGATATGCTGGTAGCCAGCCCGTCAGAGGAAGAACACGAACAACACCTCACTACAGTTTTTCAGAGACTAGAAGAGCACGGGTTAATAATCAACCCAGCCAAATGCAAATTCGGCGTGTCACAAATTGATTTTTTGGGACACAGAGTTTCACCGAAGGGGGCAGTCCCATTGCCAGACAAAGTCCGCGCGGTAAAAAATTTTCCACGACCACAAACGGTCAAATCGCTGCAAGAATTTTTGGGAATGGTTAATTTTTACAACCGTTTCCTCCCCCGCGCAGCTCAACTCATGCAGCCCCTGTATGCCGCGCTCAGAAAACAAAAGCCTTCCAATGCGGTCGAATGGACCCCGGAGCGCGAACGCGCCTTCGCGGAAGTAAAAAATGCTCTAGCGAATGCCACATTGTTGGTTCACCCCGATCCCTCGGCCCACATAGCGTTAACCACAGACGCTTCAGACCTGGCCATAGGGGCAGTCGTGGAACAACAGGTTGGCGGAACCTGGCAACGTTTAGCATTTTTTAGCAAATCTTTAAACCAAACCGAGCGTAAATACAGCACTTTTGACAGGGAGCTGCTAGCGCTTCATTTATCCATCCACCACTTCCAGTTCTGGTTAGAAGGGAGGCGTTTCACGGCTTTTGTAGACCACAAACCGCTCACTTTTGCGATGGCTAAAATTTCAGAACCATGGTCAGGCAGGCAACAAAGACAGCTAGCCGCAATTTCAGAGTTCACCACAGACATTCGACATGTGGCAGGCAAACTTAACATGGCAGCAGACTGCCTCTCTCGCGCTGTGACATCGCCAGAGCATGAGGAGACAGATTATACTACCTCAGCCGCAGAACTCTTCGCCAACGCGGACGCGTACGCGGCCCCAATTCACGTAGGGATAGATTACGCAGCCATGGCAGAGGAACAAAGCAGTGACGCGGACGTGCGCGCGCTCCTGTCTGGACCAACAGGGTTAAGACTGGAGGAAAGGGGTTTATGTGACGGTATACCCCCCCTAATCTGCGACGTTTCAACCGGCCGACCTTGCCCGGTAGTCCCAGCTGCATGGCGCCGCCGCATTTTCGACTCGGTTCACTCCCTCGCACACCCAGGGGTGCGTGCCTCGGTTAAAATGGTCGCGGGAAAGTTTGTTTGGCCGGGCCTGCGCAAAAATGTAAAGGAATGGGCAAAACTTGCATGTCTTGTCAGCGCGCCAAAATACACAAACACACAAAAGCTCCTCTAGAGCCTTTTCGAATCCCAGCCAGAAGGTTTGACCATGTTCATGTCGACCTCGTGGGACCACTACCTTCGTCTCAGGGTTTCACACACCTGTTAACAATGATAGACCGTACTACGCGCTGGCCTGAGGCGGTCCCTTTGGTGTCAACCACAGCTGCGGAAGTCGCTCGCGTTTTTTTAACAAACTGGGTGGCACGTTTCGGCGTCCCATTGGACATCACGTCCGATAGGGGGCCTCAATTTGTCTCAGAGCTTTGGTCAGCCATGGCCAGCAGCTTAGGGGCGACAATTCACCGCACCACCGCATATCACCTTCAGGCTAATGGGTTATGCAAGCGTTTTCACAGATCTTTAAAGGCCGCCCTCAGGGCCTCACTAACGGATACAGATTGGGTGAATAAACTTCCCTGGGTCTTATTTGGGTTGTGTTCTGCGCCTAAAGAGGATCTAGACGCCTCCCCAGCAGAATTAGTTTTTGCACAACCTCTCAGACTCCCAGGTGAGTTTTTACCAGAGAATCCAGAGCCTGGGCATCTTCCAGCCCGGAGGCCTTTAGGCAGCACCGGACCGGACACTCTCCCCGGACCGGCACATCACTCTTTTCCACGGGTTTTTGTCCCCCAAGCTTTAAAAAACGCCGAGTTCGTTTTTGTTAGACACGAAGCTTTAAAATCAACCCTCCGTCCACCATACGACGGGCCATTCAGAGTGCTGGAACCTGGTGATAAGCATTTTGTGCTTGATTTAGGGGACAGAAAAGAAACAGTCAGCATTGACAGACTTAAACCTGCCTTCTTGTTGAGAGACGAACCCGCACGGGTGGCGAGAGCACCTCGGCGGGGTAGATCCCCCAAGAAAAAAAACTCAGCCCCCCTGCAGGGAACAAATAACCACTCTCCTCCCCAAGCTGCAGATTCCTTACAGGAGGGTCCCACCAGGACGCCAAAGCGGACCTACAGCAGATACGGGAGAAGATTAAAACCCAGACGGCACAGGGACTGATGCAAATTGACCAAGAGTTGTTAACTATGTTATCAGATTGTGCCGTGACAGTTTTAAGGCTGATTTGTGATATTACTATACTGTTGTGGTTACCACTGAATTCTCTACAGGAGCATGACTGCTGGAAAGATTTTTCCTTGTTTTCCCTGTCAAGAGGTTTAATAGTATAATATGTCATAGAGATTATCTTAAACTGTAAACTTAATTTGATTGTCCTTTTCTTAGTCGTTTGGGGGGGGGGCTGTGGCTTATATTAATCATATATTCCATACCTACATATGTATAGACATATTAGAATGTTTAGTGATTACATATGTGGAATGACCTCACGCCTCAGAACAGGACAAGAGGTCTCAACCGCCAGCGAGGATCAAAGAGCAGACGGAGTCGCAGCGGTGGAGACCGGATCGATCTCCCTGACCACCCAGGGTCAGGTGGAGGAGACGGAGGACAATGGAGGGGGGATTATGCTAATGCGGGATGTCGGCTTTGATATGCAATGTCTTTTGTTGAGTGTGGGTATAGGTATGAAGGTCTGACTGTGCTCGACCTCTTATTCTGCTTCTGCACCGAGATGAGACATGTTAGGGAGGTGAAGCTGATATTAAATTTTGGTTTATAAAATCATATCGCTTCTTCATTTCAAGCTCCCTACAGCTTAGATCATTCCTTATGCATGTACTGATCCTGTACTGATCTTCAGTCTGAACTCTCTGAAAATGCTCACAGAAACATGCCGAGAATATATGAACTTATTTCACATGGAATGCACATATAAACATTAAACATGGCATATGAAAGGTATGATACTTCTCAAATATAGTAATACATTATTAATATCAATAATAATGTAGATAATATGGAATTTTTCTCACATTCCCTCTTGATGCTTAATAAAGCATCAGGATTAAAAGAAAAATAACAAAAGTAGTAAGAATTTACATGCTGTTATGTGTCCTTGCAAGTTAAAAATGTGTATAGAATATGTCATTAGAGTGAACATGTGCAGCGATTAAAATTAATTTTAGATTGTGTCAAATAAGAACAGAAAATAATATGAAACAGCCTTAAAAACAGCCTTTAATTATTTTGCAACCTTCAAAAACATCCTCATCATCATATTAAGGACTCACACAAGAAAAATCTGAAGTTATAAAAATCATTACCAAGTTTATGATGAGACTTCTCCATTAAGAGAAATGCTAACTTCTATGAGTATCTGAGGTATTAATTTGAGCATTTGCATCATTTTCATGGATAGAAGTAAAACAATAATCTCCTATAATAGGGCCTACACCCCTACAAGTGGTAATTAGTCGATCAAGGACCATTCTATCCTTCGTTGTAATTTTGTAAATTTTTGTAGTCTACAATTAAGTGTTTTAATCCCTAAGGTATTTTGCTTCCACTCTCACTCAAAGAAACAATGAACAAAAAACCTCACTCCTGTACTTTCCACCTAAAATTGCATTCATGCTTCATAAATGGCATCATGTGGTAGAAAAGCATCTCTCTTCACCCTGCCCACCTGCCCTGCCGACATGATGACAGTACGGTCAGTTGTCAAAATGGGGTACACAGATCCGCCCAGTGTCCTGGCCAAATGTGAATACGCCCAATGACTCAATGACCTTTGACAATGTAGATCCTTGGTATAACACTTGGCTCGCTTCGTTGGTCAAGCAGGGAAGCAGTACAGGGGAGAGACACACTGTAAGCCATTGCATACTCAGAGAGTGTTAAGCTGTTGAAAAGGGGACATCCCCACTTCAAAAAGAGGAGTTCCCTGATGAATTAACCTTGCATTCACAAAGTAAGGAGTGTCATCATGTTTCTAATCAGTGGAGTGATGTGTTGTGTCAGGTGTGATTCAAAATAAAGTTTGCTATGTTATTTTTGTATATAGCCTCTCTTAAGAAACCAAACAGCCTGTAGTAGCTGCATTATTTTAGCAATAAAGATATTTTGCCTAACTGTTAGTGTTATTAAGGAGCAAACATAACAATTCTCTACAGTGTATAAGTAATGGAACAACTTAATAACCAATATTAAGTATTACTAGAGGATGATGAGGATGATAAGGTAACGACACTAACCACATTTTTCCTTCCCTTGTATTTTTTCCCTTGTCATGAAAAACAGCCTGTTTCTCTATTAGCAGAGGTCGTTACTGGACGCCAAGTCATCAGCTGACACTTGCATAGAGAAACAGTTAAACAGTCATTTGTTGTTTTTTTTTTTCAAATAAGTATACAATATATATATTAAACAGTCTCTTGCTGAGCGTTTCAGGTGGGGTAAAACGTTAGATGCACCCAAGTGCCACGTCCTTCACTTTCCGCGGCTGTTCAGGTGAGCCAGATAACCTTTGTGCTGTCCTCGCCAGGGAGTTTTGGTCTAGTTTCCTGTGATGACCAGATCCCGTGGTTTGCCCAAGAGATGGGTGCGCCTCCCACGGTTCCTTCATCAAATGGTCCCTCCTGGGAAGGGCAGTATGGATGACATTGCTGTCAGTTGTCATTCTTTGCATATAATCACCCAGAAACCCTTCCTCATCACCTAAGTTAAATGG